>CM046874.1:98561194-100961194 GCA_025667525.1 Glebionis coronaria
ACCTATGTGTGAATTCCGTGTGTAAGGACAACCAAGCCAAACTGAATCACAATAGGCAGTGAGTGTACAACCACCTCACTACAACAGAATATGTGATTGTTCACACTTATTTTAACTTCTTTTCATGCATATACACTCTTATCAGTGGTAGTACAAATTTTAAGGTCAGAAGTCATTAATGGTTTATACTTTGATATACCATGAAACCAAAATTTCATGGTAATATAAGATATCACAAATGTAAAGCATACAATCGTTAGGACATGCATCTATCTTTTTATAACCAAGCCCTAAAGCATTAGTCAGCTTTTTTGCTTCATTATTAGATGAAGGTAATGATGATAAATGAGGGAATGCATCTTTTATAAGCTCCAAAATTATGCTAAAAGACTTGTTAGATATTCCACCCGTACATTTGATGTGGTATAAGCGCAATATGAATGACAAGTTAGAATACTTGCATCCCGGATAAAGCTCTTTCTCACACTCTTCTAATAACTTCCTATATCGAATTTCCTTGTCACCAACATCTTCTTCACTATCTTCTTCGCTTTCTTCCTCAATATCTTCTTCGTTTTCTTCCTCAATATCTTCTTCACTTTCTTCCCCAATATCTTCTTCACCTTCTTCTTCGATATCTCCTTCAATATCCATTACAAGCCTCGATTCAGTAGATTCTTCGCTATTCGAATCTAAAGAGTTTCCACCCAAGGCATCCCAAACTAAGCCTCTAATGTCATCTATAGCCGGAGAAGTTCCCGAAACACTAGCAGGTTGAGATATTGGTGGTGGTGTATCATGCTCTCCATGGAATTTCCAATGTGTGTAACCCGATAAAAAACCATGTCGTAATAGATGGCCATGAACAACATCCACAAGAAACCACTCACAATGAGCACATTTATTACACGGACATGAAATCTCACCTCTAATAGCTCCAATACGAGCAAATTCGATAAAAGACTTCACTCCATCTTTAAAAGTCTTAGTTCTTATACTAGCTTTCATCCAACTTTTGTCCATCATTTCTATACAATACCTAATCAACTTAAACAAGCAAAACAATACAACTACTATTAGTTTCACGAAAAATAAGTATAAACTATCTTTCACTTGAAATTATATACAAAAACACGCTAATTATCTAATGATCACAACTTCAATCAGAAAATATATACTAACATTCAAAACATCTTATCACCTAATCACTTTTGACATAAAAATTTAACACGCAACTCAACTATTACTAAACCTTTTTTACTTCTTTCACTTCACATTTCATGAGCCACTTACGCAACAACCGTTTGTGTCTAAAATATTACTTAAAATCACATGTTTATAAACATTTATTTACTTGTGTCTAAAATATTAGATAATCAACTCGCAGCTAAAATCACATAATCAACTCGCATAAGAATAAAAAAGCTCAAACTAATTAATCACATAATCAAATCTGTTAGTTGTTATGATGATGAGAATTTAGTCTGTTAGTTGTTTGATCATTTGAGTCAGTTTGCAAGTATTAGTGTAATCTGTTAGTTAAAGCTGTTAAGTAGTGTTAGGCTTTGTAGGATTTAGATAGTTTGAACTTGATCTTTATCTTGATTTGAGTAGTGTTGTTCGGATTGTTAGTCGTGAGATTAGGACTCAGTTTAGTATCAGTTTTTCACTAAGAGATAATTAGTTAGGTACTACATAATTAGTTTAGAAATTGAGTTCATTAGGAGTTGTTTAGAAGTTGTTGTTAGGAAAAGTGTAGTGTAAATCTTTTTAAATCAGTAGGATTGAATCAGTTGTAATACTAGTCTACAAGTACGGAATTTGTCGGGATGAACAGGTCACACATTCGTTTTATTTTCTGCGAGTTTTAGAGTAATCTTGCTAGTGATCTTCGTAGTGTAATCAAGTTTGTTATCTGTTCTTACTCAGTGCTTTGATACTTTTGATTTAGCAATTACAAGTTTTGTATCTCAGTTGTGAACCGGTGTTTGGATCAGCTGTGATCTTCGGGATCTTGCGTTTTTCTGTTGGTGTATTCAGTTAAGACAGATTTAGTGCTAGTTAATAGAATAAAACCAGTCAAGAGATTTTCATTTAGTCAAGTTATCAAGTTTCATGAAGTCAAACAGATTAGTCTAGCATTCAAGAATGCTGTTAGTCAGTGAGTAGTTATAGGACTGTTAAACTCGTTGGCAACTATCAGAATATGATGTAATTAGAACTCAATTAAAGCTAGCTGTTATGATTGGTAAAATGAGTAGAAAGGGGTTTAAGGTTAACAAGATTTGTTTAGCTATGCTTTGTATGTAAACCATATATTTTGGTACACAAATGAATCACTAGCTTTTAACAATCTCACAGCTAATTTGGAACCAGGCCCACAAAAGGAAAACTAATTCCCAACGAACCTGGCTCAAACAATCTCACAGCAGCCCTAGAATATGATGCCACATTATAAACACTGACTTGTATACCTACGGACAGAACCACTTACAATGCACCCTGAAACTTATACCCAAATACTCTTTGTTGTAGAACGAAAGAGTGGAACTGAAATATTATTGGCAAACACAGTTTGTTGCAGAAGCAACCATGCTCTTTTTTTCCAAACACACTGTGATATAGAGCCGAACAGCAGAAAACTTATACTTTATCGCCAAAACACACTTTGATGCAGAAACCAAACAGCAAACGCTGGACCAGATTAGAACACGTGTTTACTTAACTGTTACTCATATCGGTCAACTGTGTTTTACATCATGGGCTCCTCGAATGCGAGACAAGTGTAGGACAAGTCAATGTAGGACAAGTGTAAGATTCATAAAAATTTCTTTTCCATGTTAGTGTAGTATCACTTTTAGTTTAATATTAGACATAGCATATTACATTACGTAGTAACATTTCTCATTTTGTATACTTGGACTATTAATGAACTGATTGTATATTTGACTTTTCATTTGATAGCTTAATAAATTGTATTTCAAATCTTATAAACCGTATTTTAGTTTTATAAAAATAAGATTTAGTTTATACTTTTGGATTTTGTATTTTACTTTTGTACTACGTAGTATTAAATCCATAATCAGTTTCAAGATGAGGCATGTGAAACCAAAAGACAATGATCGAATTTGGCATTTGGTTTATGCTCAAATGAAAATGTTACTTCTCAATTTCTTTTCAATCTAAAATCCTTTTCAGTTCGATACGGATTCTACAAAGACTAAATGCACATATCAACAGTAAAAAACAACAACAGAGTCAAGTCAACCAAAATTGTTTCACACACACTCATCTATTGGTCAAATCCCATAATTTGACTGTTAGCTGAAGCGATTAGTAGGTGACAGAAGTTGCATTTAAATGATTCGAATTGTTAGATCTCAACCCCTCAGTTCTCAATCTCTTTTCTGCTGTTAGTTATTCTATTTTTTTTTCAAAATTTTATGTTTCAGATACGTGGAAGGGGAATTCGTGAAGCAAGTCGAGGAAAAAGATCTGTACATCTTATCACCTAATCACTTTTTACTTCTTTCACTTCACATTTCATGAGCCACTTACGCAACAACCGTTTGTGTCTAAAATATTAGATAATCAACCATCAATCACAGCTAAAATCACATAATTAATCAACTCGCATAAGAATATTAGATAATCACATAAAATATTAGATAATCAACTCGCATAAGAATAAAAAATCTCAAACTAATTAATCACATAATCAAATCGCAGCTAAAATATGATAATCAACTCCATTAATCACTGACTATTATCTAATCACAAATCCATTAATCGCAGCTAAAATCACATAATCAACTCGTATAAGGATAGAAAATCTCAAACTAATTTACCTGTGAGCGTGCCGTAAAATCAAAACACACCCGCACGTGCCGTAAAATAACCACACCCGCCGTAAAACAACCGCACCTAGCTACCGTAAAAGAACCACACCCGCACGTGCCGTAAAATAACCACACCCACCGTAAAACAACCGTACCTAGCTACCGTAAAAGAACCACGCCTACCGTAAAACAATCTCACATAGCTACCGTAAACAACCGCACCTGCCGGAAAACAACCGCACCTAGCTACTGTAAAACAATCGCAACACCCGATTGAAGTTTATGGATCGATTGAATTGGATTGATTTGGATTTGATGATTTAGGGATTGAATTGGATTGATTTAGGGATCGTACATGTTTATGGATTTGGATTTGATGAGGGATTGAATTGGATTGAAGTTTAATTGATTTGGATTTGATGACTGTCAGTAAATGAGTATTCATTTATCCGAATGAATAAATGAGTATTTTTGGATCGATTTAATTGTTAATATGGGTGGGTATCGGATGAATAAATTAAATGAGTATTTATTTATTTATATATTGATTTAATTGTTAATTAATTATGGATTTGTTTCATGTATGTGTGGATAAAAAAATATGTTTTTTTCTTAAGTAACATCAATATAGTAAATAAATCGGACATTTTTTCAAAACTAGATCGTTTTTAAACTGGTTCGATTTAGTCAATCAGTTAATTAATCAAATCAATTTGAAATTGTTTTAACCCGTTTTTAAACAGGTCCAACTATGTTATTAAACAAGTTATGAACCGCTGAATCAGATTGAGAAAAATCGGTTTTAAAAAGACGGTTTTTTTAAAACCGGTTTCGGTTTTTTTTCTCAAATCGATCATAAACCGATTTTTTTGCCCACGTCTAAGTATCACTAATTTTTATATTTTAAACAATGGCTTTTTTCATATTCTAAAGTGTAAAGTTTATTTTATTTTTTCACATTCTAAAGTGTGAAGTTTATTTTATTATAAAAAAATTTGTATACTTCACACTTTTAAATGTGAGCTTTTATTTTCACAATAATAGTGTGATGTTTTTTTGTAGCACTTAATGTTTATCACACTTATTAGTGTGAACATTATTTGCACACTTATAAGTGTGAACATTATAAAAAAAAGTTCACCATTTATAAAGTGCGAAGAAAAAAGCGTGAACAATGGCCTAATTTGTTGTAGTGCATGTAGGATATGACATGGCGCATGTTATTTTCTTATGTCATACTTAGCCCCATATATATTATATATATATATATATATATATATATATATATATATATATATATATATATATATATATATATATATATATATATATATATATATATATATATATATATATATATATATATATATATATATATATATATATATATATATATATATATATATATATATATATATATATATATATATATATATATATATATATATATATGTATATATATATATATATGTATATATATATATATATCTATATATATATACATATATATATATATATATATATATATATATATATATATATATTTATATATATATATATATATATATATATATATATATATATATATATATATATATATATATATATATATATATATATATATATATATATATATATATATATATATATATATATATATATATATATATATATATATATATATATATATATATATATATATATATATATATATATATATATATATATATATATATATATATATATATATATATATATATATATATATATATATATATATATATATATATATATATATATATATATATATATATATATATATATATATATATATATATATATATATATATATATATATATATATATATATATATATATATATATATATATATATATATATATATATATATATATATGGGAGAGTTAAAAAAAAAAAAAAAATTGTGAGAAGAATAAGAAGGATTTTCAGCCATTGATTTAAAATCAATGGATGAGATCAGTCTATATTTCTAACTAACTAACCATCTAAACATGAGTTTAAAAAGTTCTCGAAAAATTCTGAAAAAATTCCATAATATCGGATATGTTGGTGCATAAAAAAGTTGTGAAAAAAGTTTTCTTAATTTTTAGTTTTATGCGTTTTTTTAATGCACAAAAAACGAAAATTAATGCACAAAAAGGTGAAATTTTGTGTACAAATTTTTTTTCATGCACAAAATTTTTAAGTTGTTTTAGTTTGATGTGGCATCAAATTTTAAAGCAAAAAGTCAAAAGAAATTGGGTATAAAAATGAATTCTTGATGCACAAAAAACGTAAAAAGCCTAAAAATTATCGGTTTTGTGCATCAAAATTTCATTTTTGTGCATTAAAAAAACGTAAAAATCTTTGAATTAAAAAAAAAATTTCACAAAATTTTTTTGCACCAACATACCCGATCTACTGAAATTTTTTCAGAATTTTTAAAAAACTTTTTCAAAATCATAATTAAATAGTTAGTTAGTTAGTTGGTTAGTTAGTTAGAATTATGGTTTAATCTCATTCATTGATTTTAAATTAATAGCTGAAAATCCTTCTTATCCTTCTCACAAAAAAAAGTTTTTTTATTTGATCTATCCCCTATATATATATATATATATATATATATATATATATATATATATATATATATATATATATATATATATATATATATATATATGATTGAGTTATATGCAGAACCTATTTAAGGTATAGAACTATGTAGAACTATTCTAAACCAATCAAAATTTAGTATTATTTTTATCATTTATTTAATTCAAAAGGGTATATTAGTCAAAAACATATTTTCATTCTTATTTTTTTTACTTTAAAAACATTTTTTCTATTTCCTTAATTGTTGAAATTAATTTTTTTTTAAAACTTTTTTTACTTTAAAAACGTTTTTTTAATTTCCTTAATTTTTGAAATTACTTTTTGTATTTTTAGTACATTTGTGCTTTTTCTTAATATTGCATTTTTACAAAAATTTTATACACATGATTTATAGATTTACAAAAACATTAATGTTAATAAAAAAATAACATAAATGTTACTATATTATATAAATTTTAATGATTTCTAATAGAACAAAAAACATAAATGTTATACATATAACATAAGTATTTACAATAAACCAACAAAAAGATACCTATACACGACAACATCTATGTACAACAAGAATATCTATGCATGACAAAAACATTTATGTACGACATCAAGAACATTCATGCACAGATTCAAGAACATTCATGCAAATCAATGTACACATCCCAAAAACATATATGCGTGCCTTGAAACGCCAATGCACACCTTCCAAAAAGCTGAAAATATCAATGTACGAAATCGAAGAACATTGGTGTACGGCTGAAAACGCTAATGTGCGCCTCCAAAATCATCTACATCACACGTATGATTTGTTTCTTATATGATTGAGCCATTGCATACTGAAACAAATATTAAATAATTAATCATGTTAGCTATTAAAATCAATCAAGTAAACACAATTTCTGACCTAAAAAAATATCACAAAACAGAATCAAGCTATTAATAATTAACCATACTAGCAATAAAAAATTAAATCAAGAAAAATTTGTCACGAACTATTATGTTATCACTAATTTATATTTTTGTTTTTTAATCACATCCACTTAAATTAAACTCCATTTTTACTTCTTTAGGTTTACGATCAGAATCACATGCATATTTTAATTCATATATGATATGAATTCTTTTTAAAATTGCATCAAAATCATGAATATCTATGCCAGTTTCGTTCTCGTTTCGTTATGCGCAAATAAAAGTAAAAGGAAACATGATTTCTTTTTATTTTCTAAAAGATCTCATATATTAACAAAAAAGTGGTTACACATATCAATGATGCTTTTAAAATATTTTTAAAAATTCATTCTTGAAAAAAAGGAACAAATCTTTTTTTATTACTTATTTTTCTTATATTCCATAAAAACACATATGAATAGAATAGAAAAAATAGAAACAATCTAGATCTTATATCAAAAAACAAGTCCATATCAAATACTCGTTTACTACATTGATGTTAAAAAATATTAGATCAATTAAACATTTTAAAATGATAGGTTTATTCACCCTCTATTAAAAACCACAAACTAATCAAGACACCATAAAACTAAACAAAAACCAAAAACAACACGTAGTGGTGGTTTAATGATGTAGATCTGTTAACCGGTTAACCCACCAAAATAAATATCGATAAGGATGACAGTGGTGGTCCAAGATGGCAGTGGTGATTTGATGATGTAAATTTGAATCTGATGTCTGACCACCCGCTATAATAAAGATAGATATATGATGATATCGGTGGTCTGTGGCGGTGTTTGAGATGAAAGTGGCTGATATAGGAGTTTTGATGGTTGTTGGCATGGAGGCTAGGGTTTTGAGAGAGAAAAAAATGTGTTGTAGTAAAGAAATTATAAAATGTCGTAACTGACTAATTAGATTTCATGGTGAAATTTCAGAAAATGTATGATAATTAGTAAATACCCTTTATGTCCTTTCAACATTTTTCTTAATTGAAAATAAATACCTCATCTTTTGTATAATTACAATTTTGGCACTTTTAATCTTAACCATTCATCAAGTTCATCTAAAGGCTCATATTCATTTTAAAAGTTCTGTATAGTTCTACACCTAAAATGAGTTCTGCTTATAACTCTTGCCTATATATATATATATATATATATATATATATATATATATATATATATATATATATATATATATATATATATATATATATATATATATATATATATCAAGTCTAAGTTCTAAAGATAACTATATGTACAAATAATGAATAAGAACAACTCAAATACAACAAAGATGTCCTAAAAAGCCATAGAAACCCTAGAAATCCCTTATAAACTAATATTTCAAGCAATATAACTACAAAATAACTATGTACTATTATTAAACACTTTATAATAATTCTAATCTACCATATAAAGAAAAGATAAATAATCACAAAACACTAATATTCACTAATCACAAGCTAATTACAAGAAAATAACCTAAAACCAAGATTAGCATATAAAATCCAATCTATAATAAATTAGACTCTAATATTTTACAACAAATTATAAAACTCAACTAAGTATCAAAATATAATCATATATTTATCTTAAACTAATTTATAAATTATTAAAGCATAAAGTACAAGTTTTTACAGCATAGAACCTTAAGCTTACTTAAATAACCCTAGAATATGATCAACATATATAAACCATTAAACTAAGAATGTAGAACCCATAGAAGTCATAAACATATCATATAAGACTTAGAATAAGTGTACATTAAGATACAAACCTAAATTACCTAAAATAGAAAGTCATTAGGCTTAATGATATAGAAACCCTTATATTAAGAAATCTACATGGAATCATAACCCAGTCTTTTAGGACAAGTCTACAAATACTCATAGGAATTCATTAAGGTTATAAGATTATGTTAAGATAATTTACAATTACCCTAATACACAAGGTACAAGATTTCAATGCATGACTTGTAAATTAGGTCAAAATAGGTATTTTCACTCTTTAGACATGTTTACCTAAACTAAACCCCTAAACCAAGTGTAAGAACTCTTTGGACACTTAAGCAACAATTTCTAGGACCTAAATTAAGTTTAGATCAGTAGCTAAGAGGAGGATAATCACATTTACTAAGATTAAACCCTAGATCATTAGAAAACCCTAATCTACAAAACCATACTTCCCATTTTCACATTAAACCTTTGTTAAACTTCAAACCAAGGACCAAAATCTCTTAAATATAACTTATAAATCCTAATTAAGCCTTAATCATTCACTAATAACTTTCCTAAGTCCCTAATCACCGAAAACATAAACCATAAGTTACAAGCCCTAGAATTTGAATCCGGTTTTATATTTTGCCTCCAAAACCCATTTTCAAACCATTTCCCTTCATTCCAAATTCAAAAATCAGATATTTACAACTTCTAATATATTTTAGGAGTGGTGAAAAGTAGGTGCATCACCTCCTTTCTTGCTACACATCTCCATTCTCATCCTAAGTATGTCATGACCCATTTCTAGCCACAAATGAAGATTAGAACTAAGATATGGTCTAAGAACTTATGTTGAGCTTCACTAGCCTTCAGTAGTCATCCATCTATTTATGTTACACATTTAGATGCCAAACTTGGAGCCTAAGTGTTGCTAGTACTATAAATAGAGCCGTATACCCTTACTTGAAGACTTACACCCCGTTTTCCTTAAACCTCCTACCCATTCTCCATTTCCACTTCTATAAACGTCTTAGGACATCCCACAAGACCAAAAACTAGGTGTAGAAGGTTTCCACTGAATCCCTTGAAGCTTTGATAGCAAGTAGTGTTCATAGGAAGCCATAAGGAGCCATGTTGGAGCTACCTAGGTAATTTCTATACTAAAAAGATTTGATCTTGTTATAATGAACTATAAGACTTGTTATAATGCCAAAATTATGTTAGACCGACAATCCAAAAAGAACTAAGTCATTTCATTAATTTAAATGAAAGTTATAAGCTAAAGATGTCTTAAAACCCTAATTTTGTATTTTACATAAAATAATGACTTAAAATCCGTTTAAAGAGCTATAATTCTGATAAAATGTTGCTATGATGATTATAAATATGTTTTGAAACTTTGTTTTAAAATCCTAGATCATTTGGTACATTTTTGAAGAAGTTATATGATTTTTACAAGTATAGGGACCAAAACTATCATTTTGAAACTATTTGACATTTTGGGCCAAAGGTGTAATTATATAAAAATCAAAGCTATAATAATAAATTTTGCAAAGTTTGATACCCTATGGTTAAATATTGAAGGATTAAATTGCAATATAATGAAACTATATACTTAAAGGGTTAAAAGTGTAATTATGCTAAAATATAACTATAAGGACTATTTTTGCCATTATTGAAAATAAAGAGCATAAAATGTAATAAAATATAATGTGTCACGTGATGTGGGTATTTTAGTCACTTGTTTTAGGAAAAACAAATAACCGTGGCAAGTATTGATCGATACGGTTTAGGAAAACCGTAAAGACGAAAAGTCTAAGTTCGTTTTCGAAGGAGGTGTGTGTTGTGTGCCAATATTAAAAAATCAATGTTTGTATTAGTGATCGTTTTTTGTGAGAAGAAAGAAAAATTAAATGACGAGTTACGCTAGGGTTAAACTACAACGAAAATTAAAACGTATACGTTAAAACTTAAACCGTGACGAAATTAAAAATTAAAACTAAAAATTAAATAAAAACAATATTAAATCTAAAATAATATAAATAAGAATAAAATTCAATAAATAAATGTTAAAACAATTATCGATTTAATATTTAATTTTAAATGCTAATTAAAACCCTAAAATAAAATAAAATCAACAAAAAACCCAAAATATTATTTTATCAAACTAAAATCTTACTTATAATAATTAAAAGCTAAAAAGTATTTTTCCTAAATTTTTAAACCTATTTTTCTATTTTTAAAATGCTAAAAACTAATTTTATATTAAAATAATGATAAAAAATAATGAGAAAAATAAAATTTCTTTTCTGAAAATTCTAAAATAATTAAATAAACAAGGGAAAATTAAAATTGCAAGGAAACACTGATTTTTTACCACTAAAGACAAAAACAGCTTAATATGATAGTGACATGTGGCTTTTGTTTTGTTTTTTAGTCTAGCAGTGGCTAGAAACAAGCAAGCAGTGGGAAAGGAATTCTCGCTGCTCCCTTCACATTAAGTGGAAATAGGGCTTTTGAGCCTTGATTTCTTGGTGTTTATGGACAATTAGGACACCCCTACAATCAGTGATTGTAGGGAGTCAATAGCAAGCAAAAACAAACAAAATCTAACTCCAACAAGATCAAAATAAGGCAAAAAGAACAAGAAAAATGGGGTCTAGTGGTTTGCTGTTGGGCAACAGTGGAATATAATGCAATATTAACCCACCAAAACCTATTTAACCTTTAAGACCAGATCTTGCACAGTTAAACCACCCTATATTCTAGATGTATAACCAATTTTAGGGCTTAAAATCCAAATAGACCCCTAAACACATGCTGAAGGAAATGGGTAGAGCTTCATATTTGCTGGTGCAAATGGCACTTTAGTGGAACTTAGATCACCAAAACTTGATATCCAGCCTAACAAGCACCCAATTCAGATGAACAAAAACCTATACTATTCTATCTTCTAACTGGTTACTCATTTTCATGCCTCAAAACATCCTAATCTTACCCTTAACTAATCTACTATTGACAGAAGAAGTATATGTAGTTTTTAGTCTTCAAAAGAAAAGCAAGTTCAATTTTTTTATACAAAAACCTCAAAATAAAATACCCAATCACCTATTACTACCCTATTAGGGTGTGTTCAATGCTGTTACTACCATACTTTGTGTCACCCAAGGCACGTAAAGAACAAATCCAAACACCCCCTTAAATATCAGTAAATGAATTTTTTTCAAGAATCTTGTCTAAAATCCAAATGTTGATACAAAAGTTGGATGATCCTTGCTAGACCCGAATTAGGCTTAATCCGGGTGGGCTGGGTTCCGGCTCCTGCACCAAGTGAAATATTTGGTTGGGATCCTGCACACTAAAACAACACGCGTTAGGCTTACCGTGCGAATGTATCCCATGATTAGAATCTGACGTGAGAGTAAGTAATCGGTTAGGGTTTAAGAATCGAATGAGTTGAGAGTGTGTAGAATGTAATACCTTTGTGGAACCCTTTGGGGTTCCTTATATAGGCAGTGAAACCCTAATGGGCTGTCACCAATGCTTCGGCCCCAAGCAAAGGATAAGTACCAGAACTAGTTTGATTGTTATCTTCTAATTATGGTGAGTGTATATCCTCTCCTTTGGGGTAAATCCTAATCATAATAAGAGTATGATTCTGTCTAACCATGTACCAGCCATGCCGGGCCGTGGGACATATTTAAGGGGGTGAACTTGTCCTCCGACCGCCCTCCTTTGTTTTGGCTCTTGTAGTCCGAGCCCCTTCCACTGCCTTGGTTGTTTCGATCACCCAACTGTCTTCTGGACTGGTCGTTTGATCGATAGTTGTTTCCCTTTGTAAGATAGGCCACGGCTGCCGCGGTTTCTCCTTCTATAAAGTTCCTGACCCTTTCCATGAGGTCGTCATACCTCTCCGGTCGCTTGTCATTGAGATGTCTAATTAATTCCCTGTCTGTTATGGCATGCATATAATCGGAAATTTTTAGAAGTTCTGGCATTGTCTTTGTGCGCGTGCACTCGTCATTGAAGCATTCGGTGAAGGCCTCCGTAGATTTCCCGGGCCGTTGCTTGACGGTTACCAATGAGATCGGGTCCCTATTATACTTCTTTCGCTGAGTATAATTGTTTTTGAACGCAGTACGCAATTCAGTGAAGCTATCAATGCTTCAGGGAGGAAGTGCCTCAAACAATCACGAGCATTGCCGATCAAGGTTGAATTGAACATCTGACACCATATAGGCATGGGCTATCGTTTGATTTTCTCCTGCGTGTCAAATATCTTTAGGTGATCATCCGGTTCACCAGACCCATCATAAGTCTTGACACACGCCGGCATGCGACGCTTTTTATCCTCGGAGTAATTCCGTATGCGGAGAGTAAAAGGATCTTCCCTGGGATCACACCATGGACGGGTGAGATTAGGGTCACACCATGGGCGGGAGAGATCTTCCTCTTCCACCACACGATAATAGGGGCCACCGTAGTACCCTTCATCGTCTGGCGGTGGTGGAGGAGTACGCCTAGGTCGGTGACGCTTGGGTGGATGGTCATCCGAATCCTCTCTTGATGGACCGGGGGAAGGGGGCGGTGCCTCACCTTTTGGTAAAGGATCCTCTCTATGAGAAGAGCTAGGAGCCTTCTTCCCGTTATTCATTCTATCCCACACGCTTGTGCGGCGGTTAGTTCTGGTTAACTCTAGATCTGGCCGTTCGGCTGAATCGTCGGACCTATCTCCTTCTTCACGAGATTGTAGCAGTTCCTACATAACACGATCCCCTATACGTTCAAATACATTCCTAGGTTGAGGGTTTTCCTCATAGAGGTTTCGTTCCTAAGGTCGTGCCCTCCTATTCTTTTGAGTCTGAGGAGAGGTGCCGGGTCTGGCTCTGCCAAAGTTGAGCCTAGATTGGAAGTTCCTCCCTAGGTTTAACCTGGACGCGATTCCTGGGACGATCCTCTCGAAGTTCTGTGTGAGAACTCGAGTGAGGTCTTCCTCACTAAGTGGTTCAACTTCCACTTCTTCTTCAGTCGATGGCCTGCGCGGCTCCTTGTTAGGGGGCTTAGGTGCACTCCCTAGATCAGGGTTGTCCAAGGTCGAGGTTGGTGGTGGGGTGATAGCGGACGTGCCTACTCCAACCATGGACTAAAAAATGCTTCGGTTATACGGCCCACCTGTTTGGTTACCGGGGGGCTGAGTGAGAATGAGTATCCCATCCCCTGCGGACTTCCGACTCGCAGGATTCGTGTTCCTGGGGTTTCTTTGCGGATGTCCTTTCGTCATTGAGAGAGAGATCGAGATGAGGTTTGCTCTAGCTTAGTGTATAGGTCCCACGGATGGCGCCAACTTGTTGATACAAAAGTTGGATGATCCTTGCTAGAACCGAATTAGGCTTAATCCGGGTGGGCTGGGTTCCGGCTCCTGCACCAAGTGAAATATTTGGTTGGGATCCTGCACACTAAAACAACACGCGTTAGGCTTATCGTGGGAATGTATCCCACGATTAGACTCTGGCGTGAGAATAAGTAATCGGTTAGGGTTTAAGAATCGAATGAGTTGAGAGTGTGTAGAATGTAATACCTTTGTGGGGTTCCTTATATAGGCAGTGAAACCTTAATGGGCTGTCACCAATGCTTCGGCCTCAAGCAAAGGATAAGTACCAGAATTAGTTTTATTGTTATCTTCTAATTATGGTGAGTGTATATCCTCTCCTTTGGGGTAAATCCTAATCATAATAAGAGTATGATTCTGTCTAACCATGTACCGGCCGTGTCAGGTCGTGGGTCGCACACATGTATGCGGTCACTGTTCATTAAAGCCCATAAGCTTAAATGATATTAATCCAACCCATCAGTAATGGGCCGGATGCGGTTAGTACCTATGGGCCGGGTTCATGACCCGGCTGGGGACTATACGTCATCATGTCCCCCCATTCTAGTTGTTACAGCCGTAGGCGTAACCTCTAGACTAATCAATGTCTTGTAGACCTTTTTGTTGCAATTACGGCCGCACTCTAAAATAAACCGACCGGGTCAACTTTAATGAATGCATTAATGGTAGTCAATAGTCGGACGCACGCCTGCAAAAGTGAACCAGAAAGGCCCACCCTTGAGACACATAAAACTGTCAAGAAGTGACCCATGGGTCCCTTCTGACGTTTCAAAAGTGTTAGAAATTCCATCCGTTAGATCGACGTAGTGGTTTACACGTGGCGAACATCCACGTTACCTTGGAAATCGAGGCAACCCTATATAAGAGTTGGTGTGTGCTACTGTTTACACATACAGTTTATACCTCTTTCCGCCATTGTCATTTCCAAGCTCATTCCTTCATACCTTCTCTTCTTATCCCACGGATTTGCTCCAGCGCAGGATAGATCATCACGCCTCTCTAATCCTTTTGATAAAACATGGTGAAGGACAATCCTCTTATTACGGATGTCCTCAACGTGATGCCTGCGGAGAAATACATAGACTTTTTGTCTAAGTATTATATTCCTGAAAGCGTTCATCCGACCTATCCAGGTTACGGTGAAGCTATTACGGATGCTCCGAAAGGGAAGATAGGCGTGTATACGCGCCTATTTGAATCGGCTAACTACCGCATCCCCCTATCTAGGTTCTTAGTAGATTTGCTTCTATACTACGACTTCCACATAACCCAACTTCATTGCATAGGGGCATCTAAAATCAACCAGTTTGAGATTTCCTGCCATACATGTGAGGTAACCCCTACCGTGAACCTATTTAGGTTCTTTTACTCCCCCAACTGGTTAATGGGTGGCTATCGTTCAAGAAACGATCCGCATCCGCCCCCATGACTTATAAGAAACCATTAGATTCCCTTAAGAATTGGCACGACCACTATTTTTTCGTAGATGAGAAAGTATTTCCCACCCCTTTTGTCCTTAAAACCAGAGCATCCAAAGACTATCCTCCTAAATCCAAGGACTATAGTAGTAAGGATTTGAAAATACTAGACACCCACCGTATATAAGTCCATAGGGGTCTGCCGGAGCATTTCCTCTGCTTAGTAGGGATCAGCCGTTATTACTATGGGTGGGAGGACAGATATCCGTACTTTCTGACTGAACGTAGGCATGGTAGGTCTTCCATACTTTAGATGCAAACATGTCTTATAGTACTTTGTGAAATTACTAATCCGTGTGTATGCATATGTCCGCAGAGATGAAGTTGTTTGGTTTATTGCGCCAAGGCGATCCCAACAAAGTTCCCCAAGGATCACGACCACTGAAAGAAGGAGAACCCCTCCTTACTAGAGGCCACCGTGAACATGACCATCCCACTGGAAGAAACTTCTGAGCAGCGGTCGGATGAAGAGGAGCCCGTGATCCAGAAGTCCCCCCTTGACTTCCATAATGAAGATGGTGAGGAACTGCTGTTGGAGGATGTCGTACCGTACCAAGATGAAGAAGAAGAACTCACCAATCCAGCTAACAATCTCACCGGTGAAGAGGATGAAACCATACATGGTTCTGGACCCCCCAGTCATCAGGCCCCAAGTCTAGAAAGCGGAAGACCACCAGGAAGGTAGCAAAAAACCTGGAGGCTGGGGCAGGGGCACACAATGCTCCCCCAAAGAAGCTAAGGAAGGATCATCCGCAGTTCCAGGAAGGGAGCAGTGCCTCTACGGCCCAAGTAGACCCTTCGCTGCAAGTTGGTGAGCAAGTCTGGAAGGCCACCCCTGTGAATGCCGTGGCTCCTACCATCACGGAACTCGTGACTGGTACTACGTAAGTACCAAGCAATACTCCAAAAGATATATTCCACAAACAAAAACTAACAAGTGTGTTCTAATAACAGGGCGGACCCGTCGATAGTAGCCCAGGAGAAGGAGGTGGAAAGGGAACCCTCACCCGTGATATCAATGAGACCTCCATCCCCTCCCTTAACTCATGAAGAGGAGCCACGTCCTGAGGGACCTGACACCACCCTCCGCCCACCCTGGAACTTGTCCAGCCTAACAAGATTAGAGGCGGAGTCCGAGTGTAGGGAGTTTATGGAACACATCACTCCTCCAGCGCTGGCACAAACCTTGGATGAACTCGAGCATGAGACGCTGCTGGAGCAGTTTGATGTATCCTCCGCACACCAGGTGACAGTTGGTGCGGCCCTACGGCGCCGCCTGATAAAAGCTTTGGCCAACGTGAGTCGTGCTGATAGGAAGATAGCTCGTCGCGAGGAACTGGTGGACAAGCATGAGAAAACCATCACATCTCTACAGGCAGCTTTAGTCGTAGCAGAGTCAACTGTCAAGGAACAAGCCCACCATGCCAACGCACGAGAGGAACGCATTGCCGAGCTAGAGGCCCTCTTAGCTGCATCCAATGAGAAGGTATATGCTTCTATTGATACTTATTTGTTCACACAAAAAACCCACATTGTCTTGTAGTAATTCCAAGTATCATGTATTGGTATCCGCAGCCGAAGCCGCCACTAAAGCCGTAACAGTACAAGCCTTCACCATTGCTCAGGAACGCGACACGCTTGAGGATGAACTTACCCATGCGCGGACTACTTTGGAAGAGCGAGCTGCGACAGCTGAGGGAGAACTGAGCAGGATGGCAACGGACTGTGCCGAAGTGTTGTGCCCTCCCTTGCTCACGGCCATAGCTGGGCGTAGATGGATGATTGGCCAGGGAATGCGGCTTTCCGTGAGCAAGGTAACGGAGGCTCCTTACCTGTTGCAGGCTTTTTCCGATGTTGTATAGGACGGTATTGACCGTGGTAGGCACGAGGGGCTGACCAAAGCTGCGGAGCTAATAGGCAAGAAGGAAGACATTACCCAACATGTCTACCACAACCCTCTAGCTGAAGATACGATGACCGCATCGATGGCCGCCCTTGGGGAAATCCAGCACCCATTCCTAGACAAGCTAGAGTCGCTGAAGGATGCTCCAAATGAGGTGATAATGTCCAAGCTCACCGTCGATCCCATCCAACTGACCCTGCCCACCGACGACTCTATGTCAAAGGTGATGAAAGGTGAGAAGCTGTTAGCCGAAGCGTTGGATGCTAACATGAGCAGGGCACAGGGTGGAAAAGATGCTCGCGGTGAGGTCCTCCGCGCCTTAATTGCAGAAGGGAAGAAAGAGATAGGAGAGTTCTTACCTCCTTTGTAAGTTACATTGTAAACATTTGTGCCTTTATTCGTCCGTATATGTATACTGCTAGAACTGATAATATTGTTATAACTCATTATGTTTATGTAAGTCCGTGATAACCACGTCTACTTTTGTGTTTTGAATTTGAAACTTGTGTATTTTCTTTAGATATCATGTACCTATGTTGCATGACATGTCACGTCTTACCCAAAATACAACCAAGTCTATATTTTACTAGACGTGCGGTGTGCGTCTTTACCATGCAAAGCACTACGTGAGCGCGGCATATGGAAAACTTATCACAACGTCTTGTGAATAAGGTGTCTAGTAAGGATACATGATCTGCGTCACTGGGGTTGCATCCCTCTTATGCGACAAGTTGAATTATTAGGTTCACTTAATCCTCTTACCCCGCTTGGAGGCGCATAGTACATGTACGCTTTTGAATGAATGCATATGAATAAGAGATAGCACATTATAGTAATAACAACTAAATGTAGACGACAATAATTTGTACATAGAATCTAAAAAACAAGACAATAATTTGCACAAGAACGAGTCGTGGAGCTAGCTAGGCACCAAGACATTTTATTAGAACGTTTACGATTTTTGTTTTTACAAGAATGGGAAATCCTAAAAATAAAGGGAACCTAGAAAGCATGAAAAAACAAAACAAAAGGAAATACATGGATCTTCATTAAAGCCAACTGTAGCGAAGTGTCTATGCGGCAACCGTAGCCTTTCAAAGATAGCATCTTTTAAGATTGTAGATATTCCATGTACGTTCCAGGTCGCGGCCATCCATGTTACGCAACTTGTACGCGCCCCGACCTAAGGATTCCGTAACCTATACGGTACTTCCCACTTGGGGCCCAGCTTTCTTGTATTCTCCGCTCGACTTGCTTCGTTGGCACGATAAACAAAATCTCTCGGTCGAAAGGAAACACCTTTAACCTTGGTGTCATAATAAGCCTTCATCCGTGCCTTGGACTTGGCCTCATTGATAGCCGCTATTTCTCTTTTTTCCTCCAACAAGTCCAGATTAATCCAGAGTTGCTCGTCGTTCGTGACAACATTAACCTCCGCTGTGCGGATGGTCGGCATTCCAGTCTCTGCTGGTATAACAGCTTCAGTACCATAGGCTAGCGCAAATGGAGTGTCCCCATTGGCTGTTTTAATCATAGTCCTATGCGCCCATAGGACATGTGGCAGCTCATCTACCCATTTGGCACTTCGTTCATCCAGGCGTGCCTTGATGCCTTCACCTAAGCTTCTATTTGCCCGTTCCACGAGACCATTTGTCTGCGGGTTCTTAACATATGCCAAGCGCCGCGTGATATTCAATGCTGCGCACCAGTCCTTGAATGGATTATCCGCGAACTGCTTCCTGTTGTCCGAGATGATTTCTCCTGGCAAGCCAAAACAACATACGATGTTTTCCCACACAAACTTTTTAACCTGCTTTCCCGTAATTGATTTAACCGCTTTAGCTTCTATCCATCGTGTGAAGTAGTCTATTGCAACGATCAAGAACTTAACTCCCCCCGCAGCCACGGGGGTGCAATGTCAATCCCCCACTTATAGAATGGCCATAGGGATGTGATGGGTGTCAGTTTTTGATGCGGATGTCGCGGTACTGGTCTGTGCACTTGGCAATCACTGCACTTACGAATCATGTCGCGTGCATCCCTATGCATAGTAGGCCAATAATACCCTGTGCGTAGAGCTCGTGCCACTACAGATCGGGGACCCGCGTGCATACCGCATAGCCCTTCATGTATCTCACTGATCACATAAGTAGCCTGGCGTGGCCCAACACACCGCAACCACGGCTGTAAGAAAGAGCGCTTGTAGAGAATACCTTCTCGAAGCTCAAAGTGTTGCGACTTCCTTCTGATACGCCGTGCCACCTTTTCCTCATCCGGAAGGGTTTCGTCAGTTAAATAGTTGATGATCGGGGTCATCCATGTAGGTCCATCTTCCTCAACTATAGCTGCGACTTCCCCTTCCGTTATAGACTTTTCCTTTAGTATTTCTACCAAGACTTGCTTGGATAAGTGGGCGAAACTTGTAGACACGATCTTGCTAAGAGCATCCGCCTTCTTGTTTTCACCTCTTGGTACCTGTTTGATAGAAAACTTGCTGAAAGCAGCGATGAGTGACTTGACTTTCTCCAAGTATCGAACCATGTTATCCTCCTTGGCTACGTAACCCCCTAGAATGTGGTTCGCGACAACTCGTGAGTCCACGTAGGCCTCAAGGTTGCGGACTCCCATTCTAGCGGTGATTTTTAAACCCGCAATCAACGCTTCATATTATGCCTCATTATTGGTGCCTGTGAACTCAAAGCGCATGGCGTATGTAAACTCTATTCCTTCCGGATTCGTAAGGATGAGACCAGCTCCTGATCCGTCTGTGCACGAGGATCCGTCAGTGAATAATACCCATGGTTCTGCTGGAGCTTCCTCTCGTTGTGTTACTGGTCCGTCCTCATCTGGCTTCTCAACCAAGAAGTCTGCCAAGATTTGGCCTTTGACCGAGGTCCTTGGTCTATAGGAGATGTTATGTTCTCCTAGTAGAATGCTCCACTTCTGTAGCCTGCCGGCCACGTCTGGTTTTGAGATGATTTGTTTTATTGGTTGCTCAGTAATAACCACAATTGGGTGCGCCTGGAAGTACCAGCGTAACCGTTTTGTGGCGAATACTAATGCTAAAACCAATTTCTCCATAGAGGAATAATTCAACTCTGGCACTTATAGTGTTCTACTTATGAAGTAGACCGGGGTCCGGACTGTGTCCCTATCCGTCATGAGTACTACACTTATTGCTCCGTGTGTAGCCGACAGATACATGATGAGCTCTTCCTTAGGTCGAGGTGCCACTAGCATGGGAAGAGCTGCGAGGTGTTGTTTAAGCTGACCAAAAGCTTCCTCAGCTTCCTTTGTCCAACAGAAATCTCCCTTCTTGATGCACTTCTTGAGTGTTTTGAATAGGGGGAGTGACTGTTGGAAATACGTTTTACGTATTAAGAAGGATCGGTCACTCCAACAATATTCCATGTAATAGCTCGTAGTTTAGTTATTTATCTTTATTTAACTAACAAGACCAAGCCTAGCTTACAACATGTGTAGGCCGACCCAAATGTAAGCCCAAGCCCATGACAAGGGCTTGGGTATATAAACCCTCTCCTTTGATGGAGAGGGTAGTGGTTTTCATATTTTACACATAGTAAACTTTTGTTTCTCTCTCTAGAATTGTGTGAAATCCACCATCTTTCTATCTCTTTCTCTCTCTAAAACATTAGCAAGATTTACATATCCTACAAATGGAGACACAGTCACTTGCGGAGGAAACTCATTCTAAAATGCTTTCAAAATTCCATACGATTGATTATGATCAGTATAACAAAGATCAACTTTCTAAAAAGACCCGCATTCGCTTACAAAAGAAATTAGCTGAATTGACAGTTCTTGTGCCCCAAAGTTTGTCAAATAAACACCCTCCCAGTACGTCTCCTACACTTGTCAAACGGATTTAACGAAGTTAATTCCACCGGTAAGTAAGGCGTCCGTTAACTTAAACGCGGTACACCAACACTTAGCCGATTTTGACAAGGTCATTTTGGAACGTACGACGGCTTCGGCCATAACAGAAGGTGAATGGAACTTTGAGCACACTAGAGCTGCGTTTCGAGACGAAATTGTTCCGTTTGTAAAGAATGTTAAAGCTTGTCTTAGTAATCTTGATCAAGATTTGCTTTTGGAAATAGAGGAAGTTAGACGTGTTTTCAATGAAATGGATGATGCTTATGAAAACAGTTTACTTGAAATAGAACGGGTTTCACGCCAAAATGATCAGCTTCTGAAGCAAGTGATGTCTCATGATATAGTTTCCGTCTGTGTGAATAAAAGTGTTGATAATGATTCTATTGTGCATAATGTTGAATCTGTGGATACTGTGGTAGATAGTACTTGTCACGAATCTGACGCTGAATTTTTAAAGCTTCAAGATCCATATTCTTCGCTTTCAAAACGTTTTGATGAGATTCAAACACATTGTATTTCGTTTGAATGCAAGCAACAATTTATTCAAGAAATCTTTGAAACGTCATTTGAAGGTGTTAATATCGATGATGCAAACTTTGAAAAGAATTTTCGATTGAATTTACAATCAAAACAGCGTCAGTCAAGTGACAAAGTTGCTAATTTTTTGCCGATAGACATAGAAAAATCTAAGGAGCTTAACTGTGTGAACGTACTTGACGCCGCTGAGAATTTTAAACTTGATCTAGATAATCGAGTTTCCAAGATTTTGTCCAAAGTTGATAGCTTAAAACAGAAAGATACACGACTCTTCGATTCAGTAAAGCCCGCATGTGCTAATACCACTGCACAGCATCAATCCTTGATTGAACAATTGAATCGAAAGTCGGTGGAAATATCTGATTTGAGGGAGCAAATTTGTGATAAAAATCTGGTCTTGGCTGAGCTAAAGGAAACACTTCGTACTCTAAAAGGTAAGAATGTTGTGGATAACACAGCCACTGTCTCAGCATCGTCCTCTAGTGCAATCAAAAGGAACCTTATAGCCGTCACACCATTTAATAAGGGCCCTAGGACTAAACCATCTCAAACTTTGGTCACTAAAGATAAGGCGGAGTCAAAACCAGCTTCTAATATTCTCGTGTTGCCTTCTACAGGAGTAAGCACCACTATAAGGCTCAAATATCTAAGCTTAAAAGAAACAAGAAGAATGATAGGATCTTGCCCCCATCTAATAGTCAAGTGAAGAAGAAAGTAGAAGCCTATCCTAGGAATGTTATTTCTGTTTTGAATAAAAAGAATCATGTAGCTACACCTAAAGGCTCTGCGGTTGTGCATCGTTCTAAGCCCAGTGTGAATTCTAATTTGAAATGTTAGAATTGCAATGAATGTATGTTTTCTAGTCGTCATGATTCTTGCCTTATTGACCATGTGAATGAGATGTATGCCTGAAAAAATGGATTAGAATGGAAACCGACTGGGAAAGTGTTAACCCAAGTTGGTTGGATGTGGCGCCCCACTGGTAGAACTTTCACTATAGTAGGAAATGCGTGCCCTTTAACTAGGATCACTCCCACTACAGTGAAGAAAGCGTGCCCTTTAACTAGGAGTACCAAGGCTACCAAAACACAAGCGTGTCCTTTAACTAGGAACACCAACACTACCGTAGGAACTAAGTGCCCTTTAAATAGGTCTACTCCCACTGTATTGCCCGCGAATAATCCAAAACCTAAGAAAGTTGGAACAGTAAAACCTGTTAGTGCTAAAACTCACATTAGAAAATGCAGGAAATCTAAGGGTCTCACAAATGTTAGCAATCGTGATAATCTTACATCTGTATCTGCTAACACTCTAGAACCAATAGTTTCCAATGCATTGTCTACTGTTGTTATTGAAAACAGGTGGTCTAAATTGTTCTCTAGTATTTGGACTCTGGTTGCTCCAAGCATATGACCAGAGGTCGCTCTCAGCTCAGAAATTTCGTCAGCAAGTTTCTTGGTACGGTTCGATTTGGAAATGATCATATTGCAAAGATAATGGGTTATGGTGAATATCATATTGGGAATGTTATAATTTCAAGAGTGTATTATGTGGAAGGTCTCGGTCACAACTTATTTTCAGTGGGACAATTTTGTGATGCAAACATAGAAGTTGCTTTTCGAGAGCATACCTGCTTCATACGTAATTTAGAAGGGGTTGATTTATTGAAAGGTACTCGAGGGAATAATTTGTATACTTTGTCTCTACAAGACATGATGTTCGCTTCTCCCGTATGTCTTATCTCCAAAGCATCCAAGACTAAGTCATGGTTATGGCATCGACGGTTATCTCATCTTAACTTTGATGCTATTAACCATTTGGCGAAAAACGAACTTGTTCGTGGTCTTCCTAAACTTTCATTTCACAAGGATCATTTGTGTTCCGCATGTACAATGGGGAAAAGCACTAAGAAGTCTTACAAACCCAAGACGGAAGACACCAACCAAGAGAAACTTTATTTGTTGCATATGGATCTTTGTGGGCCAATGCGTGTTGAAAGTCTTAGTGGTAAAAAGTACATCCTCGTCATTGTCGATGATTACTCTCGGTTTACATGGGTGAAATTTCTTACAACAAAAAATGAGGCACCTAAATTCATCATCGGATTTCTCAAGATGATTCAAGTGCGTCTCAACACTATTGTCCGACGCATTCGTACAGATAATGGAACCGAATTTGTGAATCAAATCTTGCGTGATTATTATGAAGAAGTTGACATATCTCATGAAACATCCGTTGCACGCACTCCACAACAAAACGGTGTCGTTGAAAGGCGAAATCGCACACTTATGGAAGCTGCTCGAACGATGTTAATTTACGCAAAGGCTCCATTGTTTTATGGGCAGAAGCAGTATCTACAGTAGTGTACACCTAAAACCGGTCACTAATTCGTAACGCCATGGTAAAACACCTTATGAGTTTCTCCATGGAAAAGTACCAGATTTATCATATCTTCATGTATTTGGTTCTCTTTGCTATCCAAATAATGATGGTGATAATTTGGGAAAACTTCAACCCAAGGCTGATATTGGTATCTTCATTGGTTACGCACCCACAAAGAAAGCATACCAAATCTACAATCGTAAGTCTCGTTAGATCCTCGAAACTACGAATGTTGATTTTGATGAGCTGACAGCAATGGCTTCTGAGCAAAGCAGCTCTGAACCCGCACTTCATGAAATGGGACCTAGTAACATTAGTTCTGGTCTTGTCCCAAACAACCCTACTTCATCATCATTTACACCACCTTCTTGGGATACGTTGTTTCAACTGTTCTTTGATGAATTCTTTACTCCTCCAAGTATTGTTGCTCCAGAACCTGAGGTAATAGCTCCGGTAACCGAAGTTATAGCTCCAGCAACCGAAGCACAATCAGATACGTCTGCACATACAATTGGTCAAGACATACCATCAACGAGTAATTCTCAACCAACACCCGAATCAACTACCCATGTCATGCCTATTGATGATGAAGAGGATGATGATGATCACGATTTGGAATTCGCTCAAATGCGTGAACTTCCATTCTTTGGTGTACCAATTCCTGACCCTAATCAAGCCGGGTCGTCCACCTCAGAGGAAGCTCCTACTACAGTTAACTCCAATCCACGGATTCGTGAACATGACAGTAAGTGGACAAAGGATCATCCTATAGATTCTATTATTGGTGACCCTAATCGTCCGGTATCCACACGAATTCAGCTACAAGAAAATGTAATGTTTTGTCATTTTGATGCTTTTCTCACTGAAGTTGAACCTAAGACATGGCAAGAAGCTTTTACTCAATCATGTTGGATAGAAGCTATGCAAGAAGAACTTAATGAATTTATACGTCTTGAAGTATGGGAACTTGTCCTATGCCCGGATCAAGTGCAGTTACTCACTTTGAAATGGGTTTACAAGGTGAAACTCGATGAGTTAGGCGGAATACTGAAAAACAAAGCTCGACTAGTAGCTCGTGGATACAAGCAATTATTGGGGATCAACTTTATGGAATCCTTTGCACCTGTTGCCCGTTTGGAAGCTATTAGACTATTCCTCGCTTATGCAGCCCATATGAATATGATCATCTATCAGATGGATGTGAAGACAGAATTTCTGAATGGTGAAATCAAGGAAGAGGTCTATGTTTAACAGCCGGATGGTTTTGTGAATCCTAATTATCCTAATCATGTGTACAAGCTTAAGAAGGCCCTCTATGGGTTGAAGCAAGCTCCACGCGTATGGTACGATCTATTGTCACAATTCCTCATTGCACAAGGCTTCGCTAAAGGCAAGGTGGATCCCACGCTGTTAATTCAAAAACGAGGTAAAGATATGATTATGGTACAAATATATGTTGATGATATTATATTTTGCAGCCTCGACCCAAACATTATCCGACGAATTTGGGAAACTCATGTCTTCCAAGTTTAAGATGTCAATGATGGGCAAGGTATCATTCTTCTTAGGTCTTCAGATATCTCAGAGTCCTAGAGGCATCTTTATCAATCAATCCAAGTATGCCCTTGAATCGCTAAAGAAGTATAAGATGGAATCTTGCGACCCCGTGGATACTCCAATGGTGGAACGAACTAAGCTTAATGCAGATCCACATGGAGTTTCCGTTGATCCGACACTGTATCGTGGAATGATCGGTACTCTTCTGTATATCACAGCTAGTCGACCTGATCTTCAGTTTGCTATATGTATGTGTGCTCGGTATCAAACTCGACCTACTGAGTTACACTTGGCCACTATGAAACGGATCTTTCGATATCTTAAAAGAACCATTAATCGGGGACTTTGGTATTCGAAGGACTCTTCGATTGCACTTATGGCATATGCAGATGCGGATTACGCGGGTTGTCAAGATACAAGGCGTAGCACGAGTGGAACTTTGAAACTACTAGGAGATCGACTAATCAGTTGGGCATCAAATAGGCAGAAAAGCGCTGCAATTTCAAGTACGGAAGCAGAATACATAGCTATGTCTGGTTGTTGTGCTCAAATTCTTTGGATGAGATCGCAATTAACCGACTATGGTTTAGGTTTCAACAAAATTACGATGTACTGCGACAACAAGAGTGCAATTGCCTTATGATGCAACAATGTTCAATTCTCCCGGTCGAAGCATATTGACATTCGCTACCACTTTATCAAGGAGCAAGTGGAAAATGGAGTGATCGAGCTGTACTTTGTCCGATCTGAGTATCAATTGGCGGATATTTTCACGAAGGCTTTAGATCGCGCTCGAATTGAATTTTTGGCCGACAAGCTAGGAATGAGAACCTTCTCGCCTGAGACACTAAAGGAATTGGAAGATGAAGCGAAAGAATAGTGATGGTAAACTATTCTCCGTATCCTTGTGTGACAACCGTGGTTTTGGGTTTGTCACTTGGTCTTACTTTTAGGTTATTTTATGTGTGACTACTTGATTTTTGTGCTTACGTGTTTATTTTGTGTGAACGAGGTTGGTGTGATTATCGTTTATGAGTATAGAGTACTCATAAGTAAACCGAGGAACGGTTATTTCATGTTCATGAGCTCACAAGTAGTGACTATGAAATGAAAATGGTGATATTGTGGTGTTTACGTATACGTATAAGTATTATAGTAGTAGTATTTTTTTAGGATTTACGGTTTAGCATTTAGAGGTCTCGGGTGAGGTAATTATCCATATGAATATTTTTCGGGATGGTTTTAGGTCATTTAGGACTTAATTATAAAGTTTATTTCAAAATTTGATATTTTTTATAAAAGTGTATATTTTACGTCTTTTACGGTAAAACGCGTAAATTTGACTAGTTTTACAGTTTTGAGGTTTTGGGAGTTTTAGGAGCTGAAATAAATTAAGGTAAATTAAGGTAATATTAATAAGATATTAATTAACAATAAAAAGAAAAAAATAAAGAAAAAAACGAAATTAGGGGTGTTTGGGTCGGTTTAGAAGAGAAAAAAAAGGAAAAAAGGAAAAGATTTATGGTAAGTGGTAATTGGGTTGGAAAAGGATTGTTTTGGCTATATAAGGAACCCCCAACACTAAATCAAACGCATTTTTTTCCTGGAGTTATAGTCGACTAAAAGAAGAGGAGAATTAGGGTTCTTCATAAAAATTGGGTGTTTTTCATCTTCCATTGAATTAAAGCTTGTTGCAAGTGCAAGGACTTGTGAAGGAGCTATCAGGTGAGTGTTCATAGTCCCATGTTTATTATTGTTTTTGACTTCCAGATGGGATGGAAGAGACACTGTGTTGAATTATTTTCTAAATTAATGCTGTGAATGTTTAAGGTTTGAGATGGACTTGTGTGTACATTTATGTGATTAACTGCTATGTGATTCTTGTTTGTGTGTGATCTGGATTGGAAAGGTACATAGGTGTATGGGCGCCTATGGGACCTATGGTTAATGATAAGGCGTGATGCCTTGGAAATTGTGATTGTTGGTAAGGCGTGATGCCTTGGAAATTGTGATTGTTGGTAAGGCGTGATGCCTTGGAAATTGTGATTGTTGGTAAGGCGTGATGCCTTGGAAATTGTGATTGTTGGTAAGGTGTGATGCCTTGGAATTGTAATGATTGATTTAACTTGAATGCTAGTTGTTAGTACATGATTGTAGCGCATTGTCCATATGTTTACTGGTTTATGGTATTCACAGCTTATGACTTGTCTTGTGTTGGAGTCTAAACCTATGACTCTCACCAACTTTATGTTGACGTGTTTTAGTGTCTCTTTCAGGTGATACTATGGTTAAGCATGAGAGCATAAGTGGCTAGGATTGGAGAAGCTTAGGAATGCATATAGAAGGAGAATCCCTGTTTCCTTCTTAGTTTTATTTGTTTGTTCATTTTAATAAGTGATACTGTGGCACACATATGTTTGTTTTGGTATGATATTTGTTGTCTTGGGTAAGAAGTAGGACTGTTACTTACTTACCTAGACCCCTTGCATTTGTTGAGATATTGTCATGACCTTCGTGTCACCATTTTTATGACATTTCGTATATCATATAGTTATCTCTATAGACACGCCATGTTGTGATGATATCCATACGTCGCGCCCCATATTTCGCCATGGTGGGGTGTGACAGAATGGTATTAGAGACAATGGTTATAGAGAATTAGGTTTCCTAGTCGTGTAGCCTAGTCTATAGCTTAAGGGTCCCTACATATAGGCGTCATAGGAGTATGTGTGCATTTTATAGTAATTGATGTGTTTGAATATTATTTTCGCAGTATTTGTTAGGTTATGAACTACTATGGTTCATACTTAACTACTGTAAAACCCGGATTTAAAATCCTTGAATAATAAATACGCAGCCTCAGTTTTTATTAAATACTACAACAAAATAATTACCCATAAGATAATTATTAAGTTCAGAAAATAAATAAATAAACATAAACAGTATATGCAGTCTCAGTTTCATTAAATATTACATATAATAATTATTCAGGAAATAATTATTAAATTCAGAAATTTAGTTTCAGAAAAATATTACGAATGTGTATTAACATACAGAAGATATATTACATTTTCAGAAATAAATAAAAACATGACGAGTGTTTAAACACGAACACGCAAGTTATATGATATTTTTAAATGAAGCAAATCAAAAACGAAATCCTAGATTCTATATGGGCTGTGTTTAAAAAAAAAAAAAGAGAACAAGAAAAGAAAACTTGGGCTTAGGAGCCCAACCTATTTTGCAAGGAAATAAACGGGGAGGGGGGGGTTATCCACCCTTTTTGTCACTACAGTAAACACAAATATTAGGGTTGCGAGTTCTTTTCCCTGGTTGTGGCTGCTGACAGAAAGGACATAGAAGAAAGGGTGTTTCGATAAAAAAAAATTTTAACAACTGATTAGTGTATTTTCTTTCATCCGTCCTAACATCACATCCAAGGTAATGATCCGTTCTTTTCTTTCTTTGATCACGAATTCTGGAAGTTCGTAGCATGAACTCATGAACCTTAAGTATGAAACCTGTATAACCATGTAGCTCAGTCGGGTTTGATTATTTTGTACAAAAACCGAGAGTTGTATTAACTCTCGGTGGGTTTTGAATGTACACAGCCGAGACCTATATGGTCTCGGTGGTTTTCCTTTGGTGATCAGGCTGAAACAAACCCCAAACAGGGTATCGGGTGCTAAGGGGGTGTTTGTTTATGCGTACAGTGGGTAAAAGTTGACAGCAGGGGGGCGTTTGGGATTAATATAACAAGGGGTGTGTTTGGATTTGAAAACAGTGTGAATAAATAAGCAAGCAGTGGGAACCACTGCATTAGCAGTGGGAACCACTACATTAACGGTGGCAACCAAACAAAAACAAAAACAGTGGGAACCACTGTTGGGTGACGTCAGCAGCAAGGGACCATGACGTGGGTCCGGTTTGGTTAAACCGAGACGTGGGGGTCTCGGGAACACGGGCCTTCGAGATCTCGCGTATAATATTAAACGCGAGGAATTAACAAATTAATTAAATCATTTTTTTATAGAGGAGCTTTATAAATAATTTAATTATATTGGTTGATTTTATTAATTTAATTAGTGAAATTAAAGTGATATTGTTTTTATTTTTTTAATGACTTAGAAACGCGTGAACTATAAATGATCTAATTTTCTAAAAAAAAAGAAAAAAAAAGAGATTAATTTGGAAACCTTTTCTAATTCAGGAAACTTCTATTTATAGCAGATTACTATTTATAGTAATAGTATAATACCAGAATACAGTATAATACCATAATCCAAATACAGTATAATACACGGTAATCAGAAACACGGAATATACGTTACTCGGTTATTATTTAAAAAAAACAATGGGATTTATCAGAAATACACCAGGCGATCAGATTTATCAGTTCATACGCAATCAGTAAAATAATGCGAGAACACGCAAAATGGATTAAGAATAATAATAAACAGTAAACAGTAACCAGATAACTCATCTCAGCGTCCTTATTTGTGTAGTAACCGTGAAGTCGGAGTAGATCCTTCAGCTTCCATTCTTATCTCATTACTGGACACGAGGTACGGATTTTCCGTCCTTTCAGTAAGGACTCCCTTTCTATGCATGATTAGGATTCCCCATCTTCAGCCAAATGTTTTTCCCAGTATATGTTTAAGTTTATCAGTAATCATATTAATAACTAAATAAATTGCCTGAGTATTATGTACAAGCACGACCAGTTTATGTACTAGTTACGGAGGTACCGTAACCACGGCACTAGAGGCACCGGTGTCGTGACTCACATGCAGGAGAGTGATATCCTGCATCGTCCCACTCAGCTCAGCTTAGCCATTTTATCAGTATTATTAGTGGGGTGTATGGATGCATCCTAGGCTTATAAGTGTTACAAGTTATCAGGGTGAATGTGGTGTGTGCTCTACATCCTTCACATTGGAGCTGATCCCTCCACCCAGCACAGTTATTTAGAGGTCACCCCTCTACAGCATGACGAGGTCACCCCTCCAGTTATTCATGCACGGTTGTTACAGCACGTGACCTATATAAGCTCTGGCAAATTAAAATACAGTAAATGCATGTTTTCAGATTTATCAGATATTAGTTCAGCTTTATTATTTACGAATCAGACTTTACAGATTATGCACAGATTTCCGCTACAACTTTACTTATCAGTCTTACAGCTCCAGTATTTTACCATCTGTTTCATTTCAGTAGTTCCTTATCATGCTTTATATCCGTTCACTGAGCGTTATGCTCAGCCGTAGTTCCCTTTCATGTTCTAACGGCAGGTACCCCAGGACGCTCTTAGGATTCTGAGAGCATGTGCATTTGGATGGAAGCTATCCAGACTTCTTACTTTATGTACTTACATTATTCTGCTTATTTGGACATTGTTTAGTCCTTTCCTTCAGTATTTTATTTTTCATGTTTTGAGCTTAGGTTGGGTTACCGATGTTTGATTTCGGTATTTTCGTTATGGTCATTTAATGTTTTAGGACATTTACCTTATGCTTTGATGACACGCCATAAATACATGTAACGGTCCACTTATCCAAGTGGGGTGTTACAATTATGGTATCAGAGCTATAGGTTCGACCTGTAGGCTCTAAAACTTGACCTGTGACTAGTGGGTAGTCACCAGGAACTTCCCAGATTTTGGCGTTGTTATCTTTCATGTTCTCATGCATTTATCAGTCAGTTTTCTCCAGTTATCAATTGGTTGTCTTAAAGTTTTTGACTAAGTAAAAGGTTGGTACAGGACTGGCCATATTTAGTCGCATGTGCTTTGCTGCGAATTTTATTTTGGTGAACCGACCCATAGGCGTTCACCCTTGTCCGTTCAGAGTTTGTATTGGTAAACCGACCATATGCGTTTACCCTTACTCATGACAGATTCATGTTTTCAGTCAAGTATTACTTGGTGAACCAGGAATAAACGTTCACCATTGTTCAGGTCAAATTTCATGCCATTCAGTTGAAGGTTGTCTTGTGAACCGATTCATAATTGTTCACCTTGGTCATATCAGGACATTTCATAAATTTTGACAAGTATGGATTGGACTACAGCCAACCATATTTAGTCCCAGATTGTAAATTTCTATACATGACAGTTCTCATAAATTTTGACAGCTATAGATCGAACCAGAATCGCCCATACTTAGTCGCATGTTTCTCCTTTGAATTTTGTGGACTGAACCATAGCCATCCACATCAGTTAATGTTAAACCTCAGTTGACTATACTCTTATGTTCTTTTTAACAGTCAAGTTTTCATGCTATCACGTTGATGTGTTTTCATGCTGATTAAGTTTCATCTATCCTTACGAGGGTTATGTTATCAGCAGAGTGGTGGTGTTTCATGCTAAGATACATGAGGACTATAGTAAAATTTTGTTTTCATAATAAATCATGTTTGGCCTTCCTCAGGCATATCTTCATGCTGACCATTGTTGAAATTTCCGTTTAATCATATTCTTGAAACTCTATACAACCAGCATTAAGTCTACGCAGAAATTATCACCCTATCATGTTACGTATTTCAGATCAGCTTACTACCGTGTAAATCAAATTTAATTCTTTGATCATGTCAGACAAGCGACACCAGTATCAATCATCCCATAAAATTTTCCAACAGTGCCATATACAGTATTTCATGTTTACTCCATGTACAGTGTCTCAGATATGCTCCATGTGTAGTATTCATTTTGTATTTCATGTACAAAATCCAGGTGTACACTAGGTACCCTACCCCATGGATATTGCTAATCGATTCTCAATCATCTCAGGCGTGTTCACTTGTCGATATTCTACCAGGTGCTGATGCTGCTCGTGAGTTGAATATTTTACCAAGATGCTGATGCTGCTAACACTTTGAAGACCTCACAAATGCTGACGTTGCTGATACGTTGGAGATCCCTCAAGATGTTGATGTTGTTTATACTAGGAAGACTGCAGAACAAGGACAAAAACTATAAACTTGAAATTTCTGACAAGAATAAATTTCAACCATCAGACACTACCATTCTATTCCATGCTTTTACTTTCTCAGTTAGATGTCACACGTTACTCAGCTAATCTTTCAGTCGGAATAGTTGCATGAATCACGGTCATGATAATGACCGTAAATTGACAGACAAAGCAGTATTGACAATCACCATGCTTATAATTAATCAGTCAGTAACATCGGGACTCCGGAACGGACGTGACCAGAAGTACAGGGGGTCAGTAGTCTAACCGGTTCGTCAATCCTAGCAGTTACCAAAACTTAACCTTATTCAGACTCACCATTAAAATACATGTCCAGACAATAGTTAAGACACAGGTCTCAAGTATCATTTCGGAAGACATTTGTCAGGACACCAGTGATGATATACGTCATACGAATATTTTCTCAAAATACGAGTCAGAACTCATAACTCCAGTATGTCTTCTAAACTAGGCCCTCAGTATTTTAGGGTACCCTTCAGAAAGGGGGTATACCCATTCTATTATGCCACGTATGAATTAGATCATTAAAAAAATTCAGTCACCACCACTAGAGTATTATTTAGGTTAAACACACAATATTCGTTCTGTGAGGTTACAGACGAACACATTCAGTGAAAAGTCTCCATGTTTACTTCACGTGTTCCTATGTCAACTTTATCTTAAATCAGGTAGTTACCTGCCTCTCAGCCAGAAATGACTCAACAGTATCACCATATTTATTAAGTTTTATTTTCAGTTAACGACGAGATCCGTGCTACCGACCCTGAGCATATCCATTTTACTCCTGCCAGAAAAAGCAGTACAATTGGTCTAGCTTTACGAGCACGTGAATTATTATCCTATAGCTGCAAAGACTTTCTAGCCACCAGTTAAAATCCACTTCTGAAGTTCTTAAAAATTTATGATCAGCAGATATTTCAGCATTTCCATAGTAATTAAGAAGGTGTTCCAGAAATTCCTTCCTAACCACGAGACAAAATTTAACGTCAAGCTTGTCTCAAGAATAGAACCTGTTTTCAAAACTCCATGTTACGGACTGTAGGTAAGTTAAAACAGTTAAAGCAATTGCTGCAAGAGTTACTGAAACGAGGCTTTATTCGCCCTGGCGCACCACCAGGAGGTACACCGTTTCTGTCTATCAGGAAGAAGGTCTGTATCATGATCCCCTAAATTCTAGAGGAGTACAAAAGAATCACCTTCTCGCAGTTGTATAGAATCCCCGATAGGAGAAAATTATATAAGCAACTCCCCATATGTGAATTCCAGTTGAAGAAGTGGCATTTCTGAACCACCCTATTTCAGCAGAACGAAATTTCAGACAATCCTGCGAAGGTGAAGGCCATCACCTGATGGTCCCGACCGACGCCTGTGAACGACGTACAAAACTTTCTAGAACTCGATTGACTGTTACCGCAGAAATTGACGACAGTTCTCCCTAAAAATTTCTTCCATGGCTTTTCAAACAGATTTCCATCAGAATGTTCCATAATCCCAGGCAGGAGGTTGATAGAAGCAGTATCACACATTGATGCAGCTATGTTCATAGCTAATGCCTGCCATCCCAGCAGGTTTAAGATAGGACACCGACATGCTAATGAGTTATTACAACCATTTGAAATTTCTAAGCATAAATGAGATAAGATTCCATGGAGGTTATTATCACTTACCACAGACTCAAACGAAGCATGATGCTATCTAAGTCGTGTTTAACCAGTTAAACCAACCCACACGTCTTCTTTTATCCGAGATGATTACGCAGTAACAAATCTACAAGAAATTTAGAAATAGATCGTATGATTCCAAGGTATTCCATCCACAATCTTGTAAGATGGAAATTAGCGTTCGCGAATCGCGCTCACGTTCATGTTCACGATCACGTGTACGTTCACATTCATGTTCACGTTTATTTTCACGTTCACGTTTACATCTCATTCGCAATATGATCTGTTTCAGTTTATGTTTTATGCTATCTCATGATTTAAGCTCACGTTCGCATTCATAGCATTGTTCACGTTCAAGTCCGTATTTCATTCCGCGATACACGTTTCACAATTTATTACCTAATACGGTTACAGGAAGCTTGAGAAACTAGACTCAAGTATAGCACAACTATTCCATAACCAGGCAGACGTTTCACATCTCAGGCCTTATCGTTTGGCATTCCTTCCTCAGTCAGCATACGTTCATGATATGTTCGGGTAGCACGTCCACAGTATGCTTCACGTATCACATTCACGATATACTTCATGCACAACGTTCCTTATATAATCGCGAACCACGTTCACAATTGCTCACGTAGCACGTTCACAATTGTTCACGTAGTTCATCCCTATATATTTTCAGCAGCTTGCCCAGAAATATAAATGTTATCTTTTCAGGATAATTGTACGTACCGTTTCATGTACCTTACATGCTATAACTTATTCATTCTATCAGATTCAGAAAATCCATTTTAAGTATGGAACCAGAAACTATTCAGCATCATCAGGACAATGTCATCAGGACCAAGATTCCTTTATTATGTTTAGATCTTTGAAGGAATCGTTTCGAGAGGGAGGCCACTCGAAACGTAGGAGTCCATCCGGACCTCTCATTTGTTTCCTTCAATAAATCCAGTTAAGTTCTTTCAGTCATGTTACGTTCCATGTTCTCTTCAGCCGTGTCACGTTTAATGTTTACTTCAGTCATGTCACGTTTATATACTTTCAGCAACATCATGTTCTAAATCAAGGAAGAATGATCCTTCAGCTTATATGTCTTTTCAGCCTTCATGTTCTTTCAACACATATGTCCCTTCAGCTTTTATAACTCCATCAGCTTATTACCTTTAATTCGAGGACGAATTTCTCCTTTTTAGAGGGGAAGAATTGTAAAACCACGACATAATCGCATCCTTAATTCGAGGACGAATTTTTTTAGAGGGGAAGAATTGTAAAACCCGGATTTAAAATCCCTGAATAATAAATACGCAGCCTCAGTTTTTATTAAATACTACAACAAAATAATTACCCATAAGATAATTATTATGTTCAGAAAATAAATAAATAAACATAAACAGTATATGCAGTCTCAGTTTCATTAAATATTACATATAATAATTATTCAGGAAATAATTATTAAATTCAGAAATTTAGTTTCAGAAAAATATTACGAATGTGTATTAACATACAGAAGATATATTACATTTTTAGAAATAAATAAAAACATGACGAGTGTTTAAACACGAACACGCAAGTTATATGATTTTTTTTTAAATGAAGCAAATCAAAAACGAAATCCTAGATTCTATATGGGCTGCGTTTTTAAAAAAAAAAAGAACAAGAAAAGAAAACTTGGGCTTAGGAGCCCATCCTATTTTGCAAGGAAATAAACGGGGGGGGGGGGGGGGGGGGGGGGGGGGTTATCCACCCTTTTTGTCACTACAGTAAACACAAATATTAGGGTTGCGAGTTCTTTTCCCTGGTTGTGGCTGCCGACAGAAAGGACATAGAAGAAAGGGTGTTTCGATAAAAAACAAATTTAACAACTGATTAGTGTATTTTCTTTCATCCGTCCTAACATCACATCCAAGGTAATGATCCGTTCTTTTCTTTCTTTGATCACGAATTCTGGAAGTTCATAGCATGAACTCATGAACCTTAAGTATGAAACATGTATAACCATGTAGCTCAGTCGGGTTTGATTATTTTGTACGAAAACCGAGAGTTGTATTAACTCTCGGTGGGTTTTGAATGTACACAGCTGAGACCTATATGGTCTCGGTGGTTTTCCTTTGGTGATCAGGCTGAAACAAACCCCAAACAGGGTATCGGGTGCTAAGGGGGTGTTTGTTTATGCGTAGAGTGGGTAAAAGTTGACAGCAGGGGGGCGTTTGGGATTAATATAACAAGGGGTGTGTTTGGATTTGAAAACAGTGTGAATAAATAAGCAAGCAGTGGGAACCACTGCATTAACGGTGGGAACCAAACAGAAACAAAACAGTGGGAACCACTGTTGGGTGACGTCAGCAGCAAGGGACCATGACGTGGGTCCGGTTTGGTTAAACCGAGACGTGGGGGTCTCGGGAACACGGGCCTTCGGGATCTCGCGTATAATATTAAACGCGAGGAATTAACAAATTAATTAAATCATTTTTTTATAGAGGAGCTTTATAAATAATTTAATTATATTGGTTGATTTTATTAATTTAATTAGTGAAATTAAAGTGATATTGTTTTTATTTTTTTAATGACTTAAAAACGCGTGAACTATAAATGATTTAATTTACTAAAAAAAAAAGAAAAAAAAAGTGATTAATTTGGAAACCTTTTCTAATTCAGGAAACTTCTATTTATAGCAGATTACTATTTATAGTAATAGTATAATACCAGAATACAGTATAATACCATAATCCAAATACAGTATAATACACGGTAATCAGAAACACGGAATATACGTTACTCGGTAATTATTTAAAAAAAACAATGGGATTTATCAGAAATACACCAGGCGATCAAATTTATCCGTTCATACACAATCAGTAAAATACTGCGAGAACACGCAAAATGGATTAAGAATAATAATAAACAGTAAACAGTAACCAGACAACTCATCTCAGCGTCCTTATTTGTGTAGTAACCGTGAAGTCGGAGTAGATCCTTCAGCTTCCATTCTTATCTCATTACTGGACACGAGGTACGGATTTTCCGTCCTTTCAGTAAGGACTCCCTTTCTATGCATGATTAGGATTCCCCGTCTTCAGCCAAATGTTTTTCCCAGTATATGTTTAAGTTTATCAGTAATCATATTAATAACTAAATAAATTGCCTGAGCATTATGTACAAGCACGACCAGTTTATGTACTAGTTACGGAGGTACCGTAACCACGGCACTAGAGGCACCGGTGTCGTGACTCACATGCAGGAGAGTGATATCGTGCATCGTCCCACTCAGCTCAGCTTGGCCATTTTATCAATATTATTAGTGGGGCGTATGGATGCATCCTAGGCTTATAAGTGTTACAAGTTATCAGGGTGAATGTGGTGTGTGCTCTACATCCTTCACATTGGAGCTGATCCCTCCACCCAACACAGTTATTTAGAGGTCACCCCTCTACAGCATGACGAGGTCACCCCTCCAGTTATTCATGCACGGTTGTTACAACACGTGACCTATATAAGCTCTGGCAAATTAAAATACAGTAAATGCATGTTTTCAGATTTATCAGATATTAGTTCAGCTTTATTATTTACGAATCAGACTTTACAGATTATGCACAGATTTCCGCTGCAACTTTACTTATCAGTCTTACAGCTCCAGTATTTTACCATCTGTTTCATTTCAGTAGTTCCTTATCATGCTTTATATCCGTTCACTGAGCGTTATGCTCAGCCGTAGTTCCCTTTCATGTTCTAACGGCAGGTACCCCAGGACGCTCTTAGGATTCTGAGAGCATGTGCATTTGGATGGAAGCTATCCAGACTTCTTACTTTATGTACTTACATTATTCTGCTTATTTGGACATTGTTTAGTCCTTTCCTTCAGTATTTTATTTTTCATGTTTTGAGCTTAGGTTGGGTTATCGATGTTTGATTTCGGTATTTCCGTTATGGTCATTTAATGTTTTAGGACATTTACCTTATGCTTTGATGACACGCCATAAATACATGTAACGGTCCACTTATCCAAGTGGGTGTTACAACTACATGTTATTTTCTTTACGAGTTTTGATTAGTGTGGGTGGAACCATGGTCGTATACGCTAGTCATTGTTGGATTTCGCTTAATTATGTTTTCATGTTCTTTATACATTTTGAATTTTGTCTACGCTGGTTCAGCTGGACTACGAGTTTATGTGTTTCGTGCATTGGCTATGTTATTTTAATACATGGGGTTTTGGATCTTATCTTTTGTGGTTATGTGCTTGTGAGTTGTTTGATTATGTGTTATGTGTAGTATTAATTTCTTATAAGTGTCATCATAGGAGGGAGTACATTGGTGAAAGGGAACATGTATAATTATGGAGGCCTACATAATTATATATGTGCCACAACACCACTGGACTTTCAAGTATGATTGCATGAAAGAGAGTTAATACATGCTTGTATAGTATATGTTGGATGAATTTGAGTGTATTTACGCTTATGCCTATGTATGTAAAATTATTTTCTGCTTACCGGTTGTATTCTTGGGATGGTTGCTAGCTCGTTTCTCTTTGAGATGTTCAACTTCTGTAGTAGCGCATTTCTCGGGTCCTCATTTCACGTGTTTGTTTGTACGGTACTTTTGGCGTGAAGGATTTTGAGATGGTGGAGATTTCTTTTTGGGGTAACGATGTCTTTTGTTTCGAGTTATACATGGTAAAAAAATAGAACTTGCAAATTGAAAAAAAAATAGTTGTTGGTAGTCGATGAAATAAGGAAGTGTCGGGATCATGTTTCAAATAAGGTGGAATATAAATTCTTTAACATATAAGCATGACTCGGTTATTTTAAAATATTTTGGTTTTGATCACCTAAAGTTATTGTTCTTAAGTTAAAAATTTTGTTCTTATTTAGTGAAATATGTTAAAATCATGTAATTAATAGAGTTTTAATTTTCTGGAATTAAAATAAATTAGGTTCTAGTTTTGGTAATTAATGGGGAGTTTTAGGGTTTAAAAATCGTTTTTTTGGTATAAATCGGAGTAGGCAGAAACTGTCGCTAAATTGTCAAAATATGTCGCTGACTGTCAGAAACTGTCGCTAATGCCTAGGCAGATTTTGAGAAAAATCGTTTTGGTCATAACTTATTCGTTTTTAAAGGTTTTTGGGTGATTCAAAAGCCTAAAATTATGTACTCGGAACATACTTTCAAATATTCAGAATGTTTTGTAATTGAAAGTCAGTAGCTTGGTCGAATTAATTGTACAAGTGTTGAGTTCAAGGTTAATTTTCGGACAACATGGTTTAAACTCGTGTTTTGGGTATTTTGCGGTAAAGAACACTTGGAGGGTAAACATAGAGATGAGTTGGGAAGGAATTTGAGAGTTCTTTAGACCTTATTATACGTGGTTATATTTTGATGAGTTTTGATTTATGGTATTTATGAGTAAGACTGAAATCAGGGTGATAGTTTTAAACCCGTTGAGTTATGTGACGGCTCCTAACTTGGTTTCGAGACAGTTCTTGTTTGATGAGTTGCGAGATTTAGTTAGGTTGGTTACATAACTTTATGGTCTTGATAAGTTTCCTCGCGGACGGTTAAGGCTCATGTGTTGTTGGTTGAGATTATTTTCATGTAAACTGAGTTCACGTTTGAACGTGAAGGTTTTATCAGGGATATGCATCCTCGTTTGTTTGCTGAGAATAAGTTTGAGTTTGGGAGTGAATCTCGGGACGAGATTTCTATTAGGAGGGAGTGATGTGACAACCGTGGTTTTGGGTTTGTCACTTGGTCTTACTTTTAGGTTATTTTATGTGTGACTACTTGATTTTTGTGCTTACGTGTTTATTTTGTGTGAACGAGGTTGGTGTGATTATCGTTTATGAGTATAGAGTACTCATAAGTAAATCGAGGAACGGTTATTTCATGTTCATGAGCTCACAAGTGGTGACTATGAAATGAAAATGGTGATATTATGGTGTTTACGTATACGTATAAGTATTATAGTAGTAGTATTTTTTTTTAGGATTTACGGTTTAGCATTTAGAGGTCTCGGGTGACGTAATTATCCATATGAATATTTTTCGGGATGGTTTTAGGTCATTTAGGACTTAATTATAAAGTTTATTTCAAAATTTGAGATTTTTTATAAAAGTGTATATTTTACGTCTTTTACGGTAAAACGCGTAAATTTGACTAGTTTTACGGTTTTGAGGTTTTAGGAGTTTTAGGAGCTGAAATAAATTAAGGTAAATTAAGGTAATATTAATAAGATATTAATTAACAATAAAAAGAAAAAATAATAAAGAAAAAAACGAAATTAGGGGTGTTTGGGTCGGTTTAGAAGAGAAAAAAAAGGAAAAAGGAAAAGATTTATGGTAAGTGGTAATTGGGTTGGACAAGGATTGTTTTGGCTATATAAGGAACCCCCAACACTAAATCAAACGCATTTTTTTTCTTTTCCTGGAGTTATAGTCGACTAAAAGAAGAGGAGAATTAGGGTTCTTCATAAAAATTGGGTGTTTTTCATCTTCCATTGAATTAAAGCTTGTTGCTAGTGCAAGGACTTGTGAAGGAGCTATCAGGTGAGTGTTCATAGTCCCATGTTTATTATTGTTTTTGACTTCCAGATGGGATGGAAGAGACACTGTGTTGAATTATTTTCTAAATTAATGCTGTGAATGTTTAAGGTTTGAGATGGACTTGTGTGTACATTTATGTGATTAACTGCTATGTGATTCTTGTTTGTGTGTGATCTGGATTGGAAAGGTACATAGGTGTATGGGCGCCTATGGGACCTATGGTTAATGATAAGGCGTGATGCCTTGGAAATTGTGATTGTTGGTAAGGCGTGATGGCTTGGAAATTATGATTGTTGGTAAGGCGTGATGCCTTGGAAATTGTGATTGTTGGTAAGGCGTGATGCCTTGGAATTGTAATGATTGATTTAACTTGAATGCTAGTTGTTAGTACATGATTGTAGCACATTGTCCATATGTTTATTGGTTTATGGTATTCACAGCTTATGACTTGTCTTGTGTTGGAGTCTAAACCTATGACTCTCACCAACTTTATGTTGACGTGTTTTAGTGTCTCTTTCAGGTGATACTATGGTTAAGCATGAGAACATAAGTGGCTAGGATTGGAGAAGCTTAGGAATGCATATAGAAGGAGAATCCCCGTTTCCTTCTTAGTTTTATTTGTTTGTTCATTTTAATAAGTGATACTGTGGCACACATATGTTTGTTTTGGTATGATATTTGTTGTCTTGGGTAAGAAGTAAGACTGTTACTTACTTACCTAGACCCCTTGCATTTGTTGAGATATTGTCATGACCTTCGTGTCACCATTTTTATGACATTTCTTATATCATATAGTTATCTCTATAGACACGCCATGTTGTGATGATATCCATACGTCGCGCCCCATATTCCGCCATGGTGGGGTGTGACACCATGGTGATCATCTGTATATATTGTTTATATTTTTATCCACAAAAGCAAAATACAAAAACATAAAACCATATAAAAACCATAATAATTGAAAAATCTAGAAAAATCCAAAAATATTTTTACTTTATTTTTCAAAGGCATGTCTTTTGGTACGATAATATTTATGGCCTTAGAAATATTGATTAATATTGACACGGCGCCATAAATAGAGTTCGTACAAAAGTTGTAAATATTTCATAAAACATGCCCTTATGGCTTGTAGTTATTTCTGACTGCAACCCGGCTTTTCATATTAAAGTCAAGTATTTCTTATGAAAGATTTGGCTCTCAACGGGAATTAATTTTCTCGGGCAAGGTTTACTTTAAAACCTTGTAAGGGATCAGATTTACTCTATAACTTGGTCTAACACAAAATGATGTACGTTTCAGTGCATTTATTTGTTAAAACAAGAGAAGTCTTGTTTTTATGAAGTTATCATCTCTACAACCATAGCTATCTACAATTGGTATCTACATACTTGACGATGCAACTACTTGATTGTAGTGTTTTACTGCTCTTTAGGAAAAAAGCGTAAATAGGGAAAGTATTAAATACGACGGTTTAGGAAAACCGTGTACAAATGACCCTAGATGAAATGAAAGTTCGTTTCCCAAGGAGGTATATGTGTGTGACTAAGATGTACAAGATTTAAGATTAATATTTGGTTTAGAATGGGATGAGAAAAGAAGATGACGAAGACGTAAAAATAAAAATTATTACTACTAGAAAGTTAAAACGTAAAACCTTAAAAACCACAAAAATAAAAATTAATTCTAAAAATTACCAAAAATCAAAATAAATAAACTAAGAGTTTACCAACGATCAAAACTTTTTCAAACCTTTTAAACAATTAAATATTTAATTTTTAAATGCTAATTAAAGCCCTAAAAATCAAATAAATTATCAAAGAGCCCAAATAAAGATTTTTCAATTGGTAAACCTCAATAATGACCTAAAAAGATTAAAAACTATTTTTAGAAATTTTTAAACTAATAAAAACTATTTAGAATGATTTAAAAACTATTAAAACTTAAAATAATTATAAAAATTAATCTAAAAGAGATAAAATTATTCTAAAAGTTGCTAAATTCCTATTTTAATGTATTAAACCTAAGAAAAATATAAAAAGTTGGAAAATGTGAAATTTGAAAAATAATAATAAAATAATATTAAAATAATATTAAAAATCCAAAAATTATAAAAAATTCTAAAAACTTGCAAACTAGTTTATTTTAACCTAAATAATCAGAAAATCAAAGTGAAATGACCAGAATACCCCTATTGGGCCCTCAAATGGGCCAAAACCAAAAACAATCAACACAAATGGGCTTTTGGGCCCAAAAAGTCAAACTTGGCCCAATTGACTTGGAAAAGCCCTATCTGACTTAAAATTCAATTCTAAGAACAAAACTCTAAAGGCCCAAAAGCTGAATGTGAGCTTATCACAGCTTATTAAGCACACACCTTATTCTTATTGGGCTTTTCAGCCCATTAAGCAATAAGCCAATGCCATAAGCTCTAATTTGACACACAACCTTCTTTTGGGATGCTTATGAGATCTGTAAAAAGAAATTTTGAAAAAGCTCACTCAATAAGCCAGAAATAAGCAAAGTATTATTTCACAAAACGACAAAATAGTCGGGTTTGAGAAATAAGGCACCTAAGGACTTGATTCAACTTGCAAAAGATCACAAATGGACTCAATAAGCCAAATCAATCAACAAAAATCCAATAAGCACAATGAACTTATGAAAAAGTCAATGAAGTTGGTTTTCTAGTCAAACCCTAATGTCAACCCACCAAATGCTCCAGTATGAACAAATGGGTCAAATAATGAGCACCTATTACAAAATCCAAGTTGTTGCTGGTTAGAATAAGCTATTATAGCTTATTGATAAGCTGACACCAATTTTACACTAGCAGTGGCAACTAGCAGGGGAAAGGAGTTCCCACTGCTTTGACTATTTGACCAAGCTTATTTGAGAGTTCTGGTTGGATTCAATTGGAAACAAAGGCACCCTTGTGATCAGTGAATCACAAGGAGTCAATAGCAACAAGAAAATCACAATTTGGTTCACACAATAAGCCACAATCAAGCAAACAGTCACCAGATATAGCCCAGATATGGAAATAAGCAGTTAAGCACTTAATAAGCAGATTTAGCAAGAATAAGCCAACCAAACTTAACAGGATGCATACACAAGCTATATAAACTAAGAATAAACACAAATCAACAAGAATCAAACACTGAATCAAAGTAAACAACAAGATCAAAGCATGAAAAGTTACTGATGAACAATGAACAATATGCAAACAAGTTTTGCTGATCTATTTGACACTTGATCCAATTTCAGGCCTCAAATCCTTCTTCCCTGGTGTGATTAACTAAGGTTTAGCACTTGTTAGCCCTAGCCTAAGCTTAGATCTAGGTGTCCTCAAAATCCTAGCCAATTTAACCAAGTATTAAAGATTTTATACCCTATTTTATGAATCTATGCGTTCAAACCCTCAAAACCTGCAAACAGATGAACAATAGCACCTGAATAACAGATACCAACACTTAGCAACAATAAACAACCACTTAACAAACCACAAATCCAATTTATGCAGTAAACCCAAACACCCTTTTAAAACTTGTTTTCACAATTTTTCAAAGGCTTAAGCAGATTTTACCCACAAATTAGTCTAACAACACCTCAATAACATCAAACCAAGCCAAATAAACAATAATCAACCAGAATATCACAGATTCAAGCACAAATCCACAAAAATCACAATTAATCAGAAACTTAAAGAGAAAATGAAAAGGGAAGAAGATGCAAACCTCCAAGACCTACATCCAGGCCTTGGATTGTTTGAGCTGAGGTACTAGCAGAACAAGTACCAGCTTCCAAGCTGCTAAGAAGAACAAACCACAAAGTGAGATCAAAATAATACCAACTTACTTATTTTTGATGCACAAGCTTTATCACTTAAAACCTTGCCTCAAAAACCTTCAATCATGAATATGGAACTCAGATTTTAGCTTATCAAACACCAAAATTTTATAAATAACAGACTAGAATTCAAAATTTTAAGAAATTCAAACTTTATTTAATAAAAAGGAATTACAAAGATTTAAAAGCTAAAATCTGGAACAAAGCTCTCTCACAGGTTGAGGAGTCTTTATATAGGCAAATGCCAAGGCTAGCACTATTCACAAACCCTAGAAGTGAAATTCCCTAAATGTCCTTGAGTCTTCTAGACGAATCCTTGGTGTGAGCTGTCCAAAGTGATCAAGGGCGTTCATTTTAGCTTTAGGATGAAGCTAAGGATCTTGGCTGTTGATTTTGCCACATAGGATGACTTGTAGGTTAAGTTGCATTTTCATTGGTTGAGGAGGTTGAGTGTGGGGTCCAAGGAGTAGTGGGAGTGAGGGTTTTGTGTGTGGGATTTGTTTCTGCACATGTGAATCACACAAGTGCCAGGGTAATTTGTTTTTACCCTTTGTTTTAAGTGGAGTAAAAACTGGGTGGATGAAGGGTGAATAGTAGTAGTTTTGATCCGAAATTGGGGGAATGGAAAGTGTTTGGCGCAATTTCGTTTTAAATGTTTCAATAGCACACAAATGGCCCTTGTATTTTGGGATTTTTGGTAAAACGTGTTTTCAGCCATAGAAACTTGATTTCCTTTGTATTTAACTTTCACACTTTGGCAGTTTTGGCACTTAACTTTCCAAAAGGGTTTATAAGGGTTATTTTTGGAACTTTTGCATAGTTCAAGGATGATCTTGGACATTCTTGATCTTCAAAGGTCTTCAATGTATCTTTGGCTTGATGAGTGACCATAATTGACAATTTGGAATTGTTGAGGGACTAATCTTGCCATTTCTTCAAAGTTGAAGGACCTTTTGTGTAATTTTGACAAACTTAAGGGACCAAACTTGAAATTATCAATATACAAGGGTTTTAAGTGTCATTTCTTCATTCATTTAGGATCAATCTTGCATGTCTTCTAGTCTTCAAGGGTATTTGTTGAGTATTCCATGAATTAGGGCCCGGTTCTTTGCACGGCTTCGTTTCTCGTGTCCGTTTTTCCTTGTATCTTGTGATCTTTTGTCTTTTTCACGATATCCATACCTAAAATGCACAAGTAAACAAACACAAGCATATATATGGTATATTATGACATTTTTATGCATTTAAAGCCCGAAAAGAACGATGAGATCATGTATAAATGCCATCTCATCACTACTCAACCGACGACTACAACTCTTTCAATAGAACACGGGTCAACAATTGAGGGGGATCAATTGTCAAGCATTCAAAATCTTCGATGCCGAACGTGCCAAGTTCACAAATTGGTGTCAAGACAAATATACCAATAGTACATGTGGTGTCAAGAGATGACTTTAGAAGTGACGAGGCGACCAACATATGCTGACATGAACCATTTGATCTTATCATATGATGTTCTCATCAATCAGGTCTAACCTTGTCAATTCTTTTTAATATGGTGAATATGTGATCATGCTACAAATCGATATCATATCTCATACATTTGGAATCATGAAGATAAAACAGACTCGCATTTTTCTTCCCAAAACCTTTGTTAAAACTTCATTAAATCAATTGATATTTAAAACATTGATTGGGTTAATATTTTTAATATGGGGGAGAAAATGTGATTTAATATGGGAAATTATCACAAATGGTTTGACTTAATGTGATAGCTCTTCCCGACATGTGCAAAATGTCTTCGAATATCGTAGCATATGTTATGGGGGAGCAAAATGGATTTGCACTTCAAAATGGATTTCATGATGATTTATACTTACCCACAACCCATTTATTTCACGAAGATGAAGATTGTGGTGACATAAGGATGGTAGGATAGGTTAAGTCCTATGATTCTTCTAGAACTGGAGGAATCTTCCCAAGGACATTTCATAGCTAGAAATAGAAGTCCTTAGGAAAGTTGGAGAAAGATTGTGAACGTAGCTGAATGCCGACCAAGTACTTAAGTTAGCACTGGAACAATCACAACAAGGTTCTAGTTATGACGTATTGGTAAGCATTGAAGGGGTTGAAGAATGAAAAAGAATTGTAAAGATAAAGGGTGTAAAGAAAGAAGCCCTCCTTACAACTTTAGGCAGAAACCGGGTCAACACATATGCTATTGAGATCATTCTAATGATGCTCGATATTGAAGATAGACATCATGGACCCAGTGATGCAATGCACAACCCATCCCAGCTAACTCAGATATCTCTCAAAAGGTATTTGTTTTAATCACACGGAGACAACACATTATTTATTGATTTATTCACTCCGAATAAATTCGTATTGAAAAGGTGGCACTCCTCTCTAGCCTCCGATCACTAAAATCCAAAATGCACGATCGAGTCTAGAGCCATTTGAGATCATCAAATATCTCATTAGGACACACTTTCATATTTCCTTGCTTCTTCACACACTGTGAAAAGTAAGAAAGATTTTAAGAGTCCTACGCAAAATCTTCATGATCTTGCTTGAACATCCGAGTAATACGAAAGTATTTATAATGAAGATGGAAATCCTTCTTGAGCGAATATCAAAAAGCTCATGGTAGGTGACTTGTGCGATTCTTTATGAATCAAACTTGTGATAACTGGAAAGCAACAGTGGTTTAATTATTAGCTGAATTTAAACACGTTCCAGGCCTCTACGCAATAGTTTAGTGATCTTGCCAGAACACTCAGAGTGATACCTTAGTGTTCACAGTGATGAGTGGAAATCCTTCTAGTGTTAACCTCAAACAACACTTGGTAGGTAACTTGCAAGATTCAATATGAATCAAGCTCGTGACAACTGGAAAGAAACGATGGTGCGATTATTTAATGAATCAAACTTGTTCCAGGAATCGGAATTGACGGCTTCAATCATGCGGATAATTTTATCCAAATGATTCACTCTTTACGTTCGCAGTAAGCGTTGGACGGTCGAGTAAAGAGAACGGGTTTACCCGCGAAATCTTGTCAAGGAGATTTTAATTAAATCTACCTGCCACAAGTACGATATTTTATATCGTCCAACGGTCTTCACCGACCGGAGGTAAAATGCTACCGAATTAGAATGAAATGTTCAAAGCCATTTTGTTCGTGTCTACTTATGTTGCGGCATTTGAAGACGGTGGTGTTGCGGAATCCAAGAAGAAGTCGTCCCCGCATGCTTATACTTTATGCACTTAATACCTCATCTAATTCAAGAAAGCCTAAAAGTTAAGTCTTCCGCTGTATCGAACTCTGAAGCTTTCAAGAATTACGAAGGTATAAGTATGTGGGACATAAAGTCACGAAGAGGCGAAGATCACAAGTGATGGATGCACAAGATCAAGGCAAGAGATTAATGCTCAAGATTGATATCAATGATCACATCAGCATGTTCACCTGAAAAGAAAAAGAAAATGAAAGACGAAGACTACGAGCTCAAGACAAGCATAGTATGCTAGGTTTATCTTATTATTGTAACTTGGGTAATGCCCTTGTTTGGAGTGACCTCCCTTAGGGGGAGATTGTTGGAAATACGTTTTACGTATTAAGAAGGATCAGTCACTCCAACAATAGTCCATGTAATAGCTCGTAGTTTAGTTATTTATCTTTATTTAACTAACAAGACCAAGCCTAGCCTACAACATGTGTAGGCCGGCCCAAATGTAAGCCCAAGCCCATGACAAGGGCTTGGGTATATAAACCCTCTCCTTTGATGGAGAGGGTAGTGGTTTTCATTTTTACACATAGTAAACTTTTGTTTCTCTCTCTAGAATTGTGTGAAATCCACCATCTTTCTATCTCTTTCTCTCTCTAAAACATAAGCAAGATTTACATATCCTACAGTGACTTCTCTGCGGACTTCGACAAGAACCTGTTTAGCCCGGCCAGCTTTCCATTTAATGATTGTACCTCTTTTCGCGTCTGAGGAGACGGTAACTGTATCACCGCGTCCGTCTTTTCCGGACAAGGTTTAATGTCGTTTGGATCAATCATATATCCAAGGAACACCCCTTCAGTCGCCTTAAACGTGCATTTTTTGGATTCAGTTTCATATTAATCCTCCTCAATGTGTCAAACGTCTCTTGGACGTCACGGAGAAGTGCCTCCTCCATATGACTTTTGATGACTAGATCGTCAACGTAAACCTCAAGGTTGCGACCTATCTATGAGTCGAAGGCTTTATCAACAAGTCGCCGATATGTTGCCCGGGCGTTCTTTAGTCTGAATGGCATTTTTGTATAACAGTATACGCCTTGACTAGTATGAAACGCCGTTTTCTCCGCGTCCTCTTCCGCGATCTGGATCTGGTGGTATCCTTTGTATGCATCTAAGAAGCACTTAAAGGGATATCCGCATAGGGATTCCACCTTCCAATCGATCTCAGGTAACGGATAGCAGTCCTGTGGACATGCTTTGTTTAGGTCTGTGAAGTCCACACTCATGCGCCAGCTCCCGTCATGCTTTTTGACCATGACAGGGTTGGATAACCACTCATGGTAGTATACCTCGCGCATAATTCCTGCTGTCACACCCCACATGGCGGAATATGGGGCGCGGTGTATGGATATCATCACAAAAAACGGTGTCACTATAGAGAAAACTAAAATGCAACTATAATGTCATAAGTGGCGACACAAAGGTCATGACAATATCTCAACATAGCAGGAGTCTAGGTAAGTAGGTAACAGTCCTACCACTTACCCAAGACAACAATAAACATAAACCAAACAAACATATAGGTGCCAATATGTATCACTTATTAAAAAACATAAAGGTAAACTAAGAAGGAACGGGGATCTCCTTCTATATGCAATCCTAAGGCATCCAAGTCTAGCCACTTCTATCCTCACGCTTAACCACATTCACACCTGAAAGAGACACTAAAACACGTCAACATAAAGTTGGGGAGAGTCGTAGGTTTAGACTTTAACGCCAAATCATACCAAAAAGCTGTGAGTACAATCAAAGTTCAAAACATATGGACAATGTGATACTAATATGCATTAACAAACTAACATTTAAGATTTAACTAATCAAACCAAAACTCAGGCTCCCAGCCATACCAAACACCATACTCCCATAGGCATCCAACACCTATGAACAAAATCCCAAGGCCCCGCCTTGTCATTATCCATTGGTCCCATAGATGCTCACACATCTATGTACCTCCCCAAGGCCCCGCCTTGTCAACAACCCCTTGGTACCAAGTCAAAACATAAATAATCAAGAATCAACTAGCAGTTAATCATATAAGTATGCACACATAAGTCCATTACCAATGCCAAACCATTCACAGCATAATTTATAAATATCAACACAGTGTCTCTTCCATCCCATCTGGAAGTCAAAAACAATAGTAAACATGGGACTATGAAACTCACCTGATTGCTTCTCCAAAAGTCCTCGCACTAGCAAAAGCTAACAATCCAAAAACACATAATCAATACATGAACCGACCACTAAAATGGTTCATCAACCTATGATGGACATCTAAACTCCTCTCATATTAATACCCCATTTATAAACTCTAAACACCCCATTATCCTTCCCTAACAAGTCCTTAACTTGGTTAAGTTTAATAACTATCCCGTTCACATTTTACACAAAATAGTCCCAATTTTAGGTCTCCAAACTATAAGTCATAAGCCCACTTAAACATACCGATGGTTTCTGTAAAAGGAATATTCATACCTTTACATATGTTAGCTAACACCTCCCACTTGCCCTAACCTTAAAGCTACTGTTAAGGCCTCGATATATATATATATATATATATATATATATATATATATATATATATATATATATATATATATATATATATATATATATATATATATATATATATATATATATATATATATATATATATATATATATACTTTTGTCATTCCAGTTTTACTGATTTTAAAAATACAAAAAGTTTGTTACAATTAGGGGGTCTTACCCTAAAACACAACCTTAGCCCAAGTGCGGATACTTACTACAATATATAAACAATCTATCATGTTCGTTAGAAGATCCCAATGCAACCCTAAGTACCCAAACAACCCAAAACTTAAAATGAAAACAGGCTGCCTTCAAAACTGTATTGACCTCCGACTGTTGTAACCTGTTTTTGACCCACTTCCCTACCTCCAATTTAGTTCTCGTTTCTTGCATTGGAAACCACTTCAATTACCTTTTCAGGGATACTTGGATCGTAAAATAAGAGTTTGTAGAACTCCCAATATGGTCAAAACAATTGACTCAAAATTCTGCCCAGTTTTTAAAAACGGGTTTAACAAAATCAACCTCATTAATTAACCCTAATCCTTCTAATTACAAGCCCTAACTTATGTAATCATCATATTATGATTAATACAACATTAATTTACTGTTTTTATATTAAACCCTAACCTAAATCCGTCATAAGATGATCAATTAAACATAAAAACAATTTAATCAAAAAGATTTATGAAGGTTTTACCTTTAATTCAATGGAAGATGAAAAAAAAACATAAAAACCCTTAAAATTCTCTTGATGTCGTCGACTTCTTTTTCCTCCAGGGAATTATGAAGTGTTTTGTTGTATAAAAACCTTATATAATTAAGTTGGACAAATCCTAGCCCAGCCCAAAAGTCTTGTTTCCTTATTTTCTTTTTCTTCCCTTTTTTTTCCTTCTTGCGTCCAAACCAAACCGACCCACCTTTTTTATTATTTTTTTTTATTATTAATTATTAAGTTATTAATATTACCTTAACTTACCTTAATTTATTTCAGCTCCTAAAGCCTCCAAAACCTCAAAACCGTAAAACTAGTCAAATTTACGCGTTTTACCGTAAAAGACGTAAAATATACACTTTTATAAAAAAATCTCAAATTTTGAAATAAACTTTATATTTAAGTCCTAAATGACTTAAAACCATCCCTAAAAATATCCATATGACTAATTACCTCATCGAGACCTCTAAATGCTAAACCGTAAATCGTAATTTTCTATAATACATATACGTATACGTAAAACCACTAAATAACACCATTTCACTTCATAGACACTACCATGTGAGCTCATGAACATGAAATCATCTCATATCGTTTCACTCACAAGGTACCCCGTACCGGAAACGATATCCAAACCACAATCTATACACACCAATTAGCACATAAACACGTAAAGACACGTAACTAGCACAAAATAAAACTAAGTGACGAACCTCAAAACCAGGGTTGTCACATCACTCCCTCCTAATAGAAATCTCGTCTTGAGATTTACTCCTTTGGTTCAAACACACAAACAACAAATCACACGAGGATACTTGTTCTAAATGAACTCCTCTCATTTCCACGTGAACTTTAGTTCAAGTTTCAACATACCACATATACAAACCAAAAATAATTAAACTCATTGCCAAACTCTTGACCTCACAGTCAATAAATCTCACAAATGATCTTTGATAAAACACAGACTCTTATTAACACAAGTCCCGAATAACCGTACATGCAAAATGCATTCTCAAACAACCTTTACCAATATTAATACATGAAATATATCATATATACCACTCATTTCCCCCAGGTAATCCTATACTCATAAGCTACTGGTCCGATCTTTCCAAATATCATAAATGGACCTACAAAACTCTACATCAACACTTCCATCTTTCCAAATCATACCACCCGTTACCATGGGTGAAACTCCCTACATAACTTTGTCACTAAATCTAGTGGTTTCCTCCTTTTCTACATAGCATCTCTTGTTGCTCTCATTCTGTCCACAAACACCATTACCACATTAGTAGCCTCTTTTACCAATTCTAGTCCACAATGGGGACAACTCATCCTATCCTTTCATATAGTGCCTCAAATGGCATTTATCGACTTCTAGTACGATAACTATCATTATATGAAAACTCAGCCATCGCTAATGAGTTTCGGAACTACCTCTAAATCAATCACCCATGTCCAATTATGTTCATCAACTCCCTTCAGTCCGTATCCCAAACTACTTAAAAATTCCAATATCCTTACAAAGTGACCTATGACGGTCTTTCACATATCCATTAGTTCTTCCAATCCAAATCAACTTATGATACATACACATCATCAAAAGGACGGTCATCTCAGTTAGACCAAGCCCTTCGTCCCTATGGCACATCACACCTACAAATCCTCATCCATTCGATTATCGATACTAAGCCTCCCAAACAATCAGTATAGGTCAGTGCCATTTCCTTTTCCACACTACGACAATATTAGCCTGCGTTGTGCTTTATTCTACTCACTAAACTCTACCAAAGTTTTACCTTCGGTTCCTATCTCGACCTATTTCTTTCATGCTTCGCTTCTATACACACTTCCTTCTTCTTCCTCAACTCCTACCATACATCACGATGTGATGCTTCCCCTCGTTTCTTCCCTTGCCATAATCCTTCATAAGGCACTCCATACATATTAGGCTAACCTTTACGCAAAACCCTTGATTCCATCACATCCGTACGCAATTCTTCCAACTTCCCAACTACGTGACTTCTCATTCCTCTTGAAATAGGTGATGAATTAGTCAGTCTATCGACTATCACCCAACTCTCATCGTACTTAATCCTCCACCGCATTATGTATCCCTTCCACCAACTTCGTCCTTACATCGCCCTTTCTAAACTACTCCTAGTCTACGTCCCTTTTCTCCATATGATTGTCTAAGCCACGCAACATACATGTTGGCGCGTTCTCTGCTTTAGACAACTCAACTCGTGCAACCTACATCCTTCATCCAAACCACCCTAATACGTCACCCATATAGTTCAAGTTCGTCTAAGCTTCACTTCATTCTTCTTATTCCATATCTCATCAACCATGCTTGCCTTTCCCAGATGGTACTTGGCCTTGCAATTTTCTTTCATCAATTAACTCCGCCCATCACCTTTGCCAAATGTTCAATCAAGATGATTGAATATGTGTTGGAGACGTTCATGATCCGTATAGATCATTCTCCACGTCTCGTACACCAAATGCCTCTAGCATTCTAGGCAGATATAACAGTCCAGCTCCACTAACTAAGTCTATCTAGTTCTTCCAAATCTTCAGTTCCTGCAACGTATAAGTGATCGCCTTTCTTTGTCGTCCTCGTACGCGTCCAAATACTTGCTCCACGTATCGTCATGCTTCGCGAATTCATCTAGTCTTTCCGATAATGCCAAGATCGGCTCATTATCCAATCCACTTCTTCAGCCTCCAAAATGCTTCCTCGTCCTTCTTCACTTCGCCCCTTGCTGGTTCCATGATATGTCATCATCTCTAACTACTCATCATGGTAAACTTAATACTAAATCTAACACTCGAAAATCTCACGTATAACTCCACCCCAAAACCAACACATAATTCGCCTCACTCTCCTTCTCAGATTTGAGTAGATTCAAGATGTCGTCGATGCTCCCGATGACAACTCGTTTATACACGTTCATGCACACTTTGTTCATTGACACCATGAAAACCGCTAGTGCTTTGGCGAAGCCAAATGCATATCCGTAAACCCAAAGCGTTCATACAACATCCTTAGCAGTTTCAACTATGTCCTCCTTGCACCCTCTCTTAGCGGCAATACGAATAAACTCCTACCTCGTTCTACTTGCAAAATTCTACACGCATTTTAAAAGACCAATGCTTCCTCTCATCAGCCCACTCAACCGCTTTCCACATCCAATCTACTACTAAGCAACTCAACTTTTACCTTGCATCCGTTTCAATTTCCATCAACTCTTGTTCTTGAAATCATTCCATCAACAATTTCCTTGGAAAGGCACTAACTCCAACTCCTCTCACTTCTCCTACTTGCTCTATTAATGGTTCTATCTCAAAATAATAGGCAAACCTATTAAATTTCAGGAAATTTTTAGAAAACATACATGCCTTACGAATAATATCCCCTTCCAACACTCTCTATGACACGTTACCTGTGCCAATATCCATACATTTCACAAATCTCTATTCATCTCCCTTGGCACTCCTAATAGACCTCATGCCCACATTAGTTCGTCTACGAACTTTTAACTCTTTCATCCCCACTAAGAGCATTCCATCCATTCTCTCATGGCCACCTACTTAATCGTGTAGGCGCGACCAAGTCTTTCATATGTCTACCTCAACGCTCCCAGTCAATATGAAACCAATACTACATCCTGAATCCATCAGATACGATCAACGAATCAAACCCACGGATAACTAACGACATTTCACGTGCACTAATTAAAACCAGTCAAAACCACGAGACTCAAGAGAAAACTCAAACCCAAAACGTGTATCAATTCAGTATGACCCATGACAACGAAAAATAATCCCAGAAACACCCAATAGCAACCAAAACATATTACGCCGCGCGACATATTATTTAAACCGTGCAAAAGATCGACTTTTCCAAAAAAATATTTTTATTTTTTTATTTTTTTTTTACCTCCCCACATCTATGTGACTCAAACCATCTACAAACAACTTTCTAGGCGATCTCAAAACTCAACCCAAATACTAGGTATCCCGTGCACCCCTAATAAAAATAAACTACTATTCAAAACTCAACCTTGAACCCGACACTTGTACAACAATTCCGACCAGTCCACTGACCTCCCATGACTATACTTTCTGAATATTTGAAAAGTACGTTCCGAGCTCATAATATTTGGCTTTTGAATCACCCAAAAAGCTTTAAAAATGAACAAGTTACGACCAAAACAATTTTTATACTAGTTGTTTTAAAACTAAATAATAAACTTAGTTATTAATGCAATCCTTTTAAATGAAAGATATAGTTGTATGTGTAACCTTCATAAACTCAATTTAACCTCGTATTAATAATTATAAATGACGTGAATCGGTTAAACCCAATTTTATAAACTATGTAAGTAGAAAGAAATTTTACTTCGCTTTATTTTAAAGAAAGTCTTTTAGAATTTGAAATAAATAAGTGTTGATTAAAAAGAAATCTTATGTTGCACCTTGTTTCAAACACGACTCCAACACCTTACCCTTATTTTACCGAATACAACCAACTATATAACCCTATAATAGATTTCCAAGTCCCTCTTTTTCTCAATATATACCGACCAAGAGAAATGTAAGACCCAACACAAAAGATTTCATTATTTCAAAAGAAATCCCAAGTTATTCCAATAGACTTAAAACCAAGAACACCATTTTAAAACGTACACGTGAAATACGAAACTCAAAGAATACGCTACAAGACACACTTCAAAAGATTCAAAACTTCGTTGAAACTCCACCAAACTCGAGCTCTAATAAATTATTTAAACACAATAGAGTACTAGGTACGTTCAAGTTATAATAACTACTGAACGACCGTAAATCATAACATAACATCTATTAGTATATATACATCCGCATATGTATACCTATCGAATCTCCCAAACATACTCGTTATCATACATATCAAGTCAATCGATCGCGTCATACACTCGTTTTTTTTCATACGAGTAATCACCATCTCACCATCTCACCATTTCACCATGCCACAACAAGGCACAAAACCCATTACCAAAACCAACCCATATCGTGTGACCTCATAATCACCTAACACGACTATAACGCAAAACATATAACACACAAAAAATAGCCATATCGTAGGCAGCCGTTACATAAACCCATATATTATAAATATACCCAAAATCCACATCTCATCATATACAAGCATGTACTAACCCTCTTTCATGCAATCATACTTGAGAACCCATTGAAGTTGTGGTACTTGTATAACTATGTTGGCCACCATACTTATACAATTACCCTTCCCCCAATGCACTCCCTCCTATGATGACACTTATAAGAATCAATGCAACATATAACACATAAATCCATCTACTCACATAAGCTCATAACCACATAACCAAATAAGGTCCAAACCCCATCTATTAAAATAACATAGTAAAACTCTAGGAATACAAGAATCTATAGTCTAGCTAAAACAGCCTAGACTAAATCCAAAACGAAAACATAATCAGTTATAAGTCATGTCGCCCGTAAGAGTGGAAATAGCTTAAAACCCTTCATATCCACCTACTCCTAATAACTCGAACCACCACATGATTCTTAGGGAACATGACTTAAACATCAAAAGAAAATAATATCTCTCGGGTACATAAAATAACCCAACAAAAGATAGAAACTACCATGTACCAAATTATGTACTAAAATGTACAATTTAAGCAAAATACGACAATGACGAGCGTGGACGATTATGGTTCAACCCGCACTATTCAGAAACCCGAAAAGAAAATAACATGTGACTAAGTATGAACATACTACGGTTCAATTCATACTAGTCAAAACATCGCAATAAATAACACCCAAACACATCAATTATTATAAAATGCACACATACTCCTATGACGCCTATATGCAGGGACCCTTAAGCTATAGACTAGGCTACGCGACTAGGCAACCTAATTCTCTATAACCATTGTCTCTGATACCATTCTGTCACACCCCACCATGGTGGAATATGGGGCGCGACGTATGGATATCATCACAACAAACGGTGTCACTATAGAGAAAACTAAAATGCAACTATAATGTCATAAATGGCGACACAAAGGTCATGACAATATCTCAACATAGCAGGAGTCTAGGTAAGTAGGTAACAGTCCTACCACTTACCCAAGACAACAATAAACATAAACCAAACAAACATATAGGTGCCAACATGTATCACTTATTAAAAAACATAAAGGTAAACTAAGAAGGAACGGGGATCTCCTTCTATATGCAATCCTAAGGCATCCAAGTCTAGCCACTTCTATCCTCACGCTTAACCACATTCACACCTGAAAGAGACACTAAAACACGTCAACATAAAGTTGGTGAGAGTCATAGGTTTTGACTCTAACGCCAAGCCATACCAAAAAGCTGTGAGTACAATCAAAGTTCAAAACATATGGACAATGTGATACTAATATGCATTAACAAGCTAACATTCAAGATTTAACTAATCAAACCAAAACTCAGGCTCCCAGCCATACCAAACACCATACTCCCATAGGCATCCAACACCTATGAACCAAATCCTAAGGCCCCGCCTTGTCATTATCCATTGGTCCTATAGATGCTCACACATCTATGTACCTCCCCAAGGCCCCGCCTTGTCAACAACCCCTTGGTACCAAGTCAAAACATAAACAATCAAGAATCAACTAGCAGTTAATCATATAAGTATGCACACATAAGTCCATTACCAACGCCAAACCATTCACAGCATAATTTATAAATATCAACATAGTGTCTCTTCTATCCCATCTGGAAGTCAAAAACAATAGTAAACATAGGACTATGAAACTCACCTGATTGCTTCTCCAAAACTCCTCGCACTAGCAAAAGCTAACAATCCAAAAACACATAATCAATACATGAACCAACAACTTAAACGGTTCATCAACCTATGATGGACATCTAAACTCCTCTCATATTAATACCCCATTTATAAACTCTAAACACCCCATTACCCTTCCCTAACAAGTCCTTAACTTGGTTAAGTTTAATAACTATCCCGTTCACATTTTACACAAAACAGTCCCAATTTTAGGTCTCCAAACTATAAGTCATACGCCCACTTAAACATACCCATGGTTTCTGTAAAAGGAATATTCATACCTTTACATATGTTAGCTAACACCTCCCACTTGTCCTAACCTTAAAGCTACTGTTAAGGCCCCGATATATATATATATACTTTTGCCATTCCAGTTTTACTGATTTTAAAAATACAAAACGTTTGTTACAATTAGGGGGTCTTACCCTAAACCACAACCTTAGCCCAAGTGCAGATACTTACTACAATATATAAACCATCTCTCATGTTCGTTAGAAGATCCCAATGCAACCCTAAGTACCCCAAACATCCCAAAATTTAAAATGAAAACAGGCTGACTTTAAAACTGTATTGACCTCCGACTGTTGTAACCTGTTTTTGACCCACTTCCCAACCTCTAATTTAGTTATCGTTTCTTGCATTGGAAAGCCACTTCAATTATCTTTTCAGGGATACTTAGATCGTAAAATAAGAGTTTGTAGAACTCCCAATATGATCAAAACAATTGACTCAAAATTCTGCCCAGTTTTTAAAAACGGGTTTAACAAAATCAACCTCCTTAATTAACCCTAATCCCTCTAATTACAAGCCCTAACTTATGTAATCATCATATTATGATTAATACAACATTAATTTACTGTTTTTATATTAAACCCTAACCTAAATCCATCATAAGATGATCAATTAAACATAAAAACAATTTAATCAAAAAGGTTTATGAAGGTTTTACCTTTAATTCAATGGAAGATGAAAGAAAACATAAAAACCCTAAAAATTCTCTTGATGCCGTCGACTTCTTTTTCCTCCAGGGAATTATGAAGTGTTTTGTTGTATAAAAACCTTATATAATTAAGTTGGACAAATCCTAGCCCAACCCAAAAGTCTTGTTTCCTTATTTTCTTTTTCTTCCCTTTTTTTTCCTTCTTGCGTCCAAACCAAACCGACCCACCTTTTTTTATTATTTTTTTCTTTTTATTATTAATTATTAAGTTATTAATATTACCTTAACTTACCTTAATTTATTTCAGCTCCTAAAGCCTCCAAAACCTCAAAACCGTAAAACTAGTCAAATTTACGCGTTTTACCGTAAAAGACGTAAAATATACACTTTTATAAAAAATCTCAAATTTTGAAATAAACTTTATATTTAAGTCCTAAATGACTTAAAACCATCCCGAAAAATATCCATATGACTAATTACCTCATCCGAGACCTCTAAATGTTAAACCGTAAATCGTAAAAATACAATTTTCTATAATACATATACGTATACGTAAAACCACTAAATAACACCATTTCACTTCATAGTCACTACCATGTGAGCTCATTAACATGAAATCATCTCACATCGTTTCACTCATAAGGTACCCCGTACCGGAAACGATATCCAAACCACAATCTATACACACCAATTAGCACATAAACACGTAAAGACACGTAACTAGCACAAAATAAAACTAAGTTACGAACCTCAAAACCAGGGTTGTCACACCTACATCCAATAATTTCCGTACTTCATCCAATATTACTTGGCTGTGTTCTGGTGCTTGACCACGCTTCCTTTGCTTAACAGGAGGATATCCCTGGCGGATTTGGAGTTTATATTCTGCTACCGCACGCGGCACACCCATCATATGCATGGGCTCCCATGCGAATACATCCAAGTTTGCCTTCAGAAGAGAGCACATGGCCCTCTTGCCGCTATCCGAGAGCGTTCCTCCTATGGAAACCTCTTGTTCTGGATAATCAGGATGTATTGCCACCCTCCATTTGGGGGGTGGTGATCCTTCCTTGGCGGGGACCGGTAGGACTGGTGTTGCCATGGCATGACATTCGGATGCTGGCATGATTGAGTTATAGATGGTGACAATTCCTCCTTCCACAAGGATTTTAATCATTTCGTGAGCTGTGGAGGGTACTGCTCGTATGGCCAGGATACCTGGTCTTCCTATTATCCCATTGTACGGAGAGTGTGAGCGTATCACCATAAAGTTCATCCACGCCGTGGTGGAATGCTCTTCATTCCCAATGGTTACTAGCAGACGCAGTTGTCCTATTGGCCAGATGGTGTCTCCACTAAAGCCGATGAGCGGCGACGTGGCCGGTACTAATTGGCTTCTTATTTCTGGTCGTAGCTGTACGAAACAGTGTTCGTATAGTTCTTCCGTTGATGACCCACCATCCACATACATACGGAGAACATTGTGTGTTCTAATGCTTACCTCAATCGTGAGAGGTGCATCGGTCACGTCGCTTGCCGTGATGGGAGGGAATGAGATTTCTCTACCGCGTGAAAATTTTTGACTAATTTTCTGCTTTGTGCGGCGCTGCCAGGATTGGATCATGTATATAGTCGAAGGTTTGTCCATTTGGGGATCCTTCTTATCGTGCTTCTTGTTATCCTTTCCATCCTTCCAATCCTTGACCAAATGTTTGAGTTTGCCTGACTTGATCAGTGACTCAATGTGCTTCTTGAGCTGGATGCACTCCTCCGTGCCGTGACCTTTGTTGTTGTGGAATTCATAAAAGCGATTTCCTTGACAACGGTCCACCGGAGTCGTCATCGGAGGAGGTCTCGGGAAGTTCGCCCCTTCTGTCAACATGATCTCCCGGTAGGACATCTTTAAGGGGATGAACTTGTCCTCCGACCGCCCTCCTTTGTTTTGGCTCTTGTATTCCGAGCCCCTTTCACTGCCTGGGTTGTTTCGTCACCCGACTGTCTTCTGGACTGGTCGTTTGATCGATAGTTGTTTCCCTTTGTAGGATAGGCCGCGGCTACCGCGGTTTCTCCTTCTATAAAGTTCCTGACCCTTTCCATGAGGTCGTCATACCTCTCCGGTCGCTTCTCATTGAGACGTCTAATTATTTCCCTGTCTGTTATGGCATGCATATAATCGGAAATTTTTAGAAGTTCCGGCATTGTCTTTGTGCGCGTGCACTCGTCATTGAAGCGTTCGGTGAAGGCCTCCGTAGATTCCCCGGGCCGTTGCTTGACAGTTGCCAATGAGACCGGGTCCCTATTATACTTCTTTCGCTGAGTATAATTGTTTTTTAACGCAGTACGCAATTCAGTGAAGCTATCAATGCTTCGGGGAGGAAGTGCCTCAAACCAATCACGAGCATTGCCGATCAAGGTTGAATTGAACATCTGACACCATATAGGTATGGGAAATCGTTCGATTTTCGCCTGCGTGTCAAATATCTTTAGGTGATCATCCGGATCACCAGACCCATCATAAGTCTTGACACACGCCGACATGCGACGCTTTTTATCCTCGGAGTAATTCCGTATGCGGAGAGTAAAAGGATCTTCCCTGGGATCACACCATGGACGGGTGAGATTAGGGTCACACCATGGGCGGGAGAGATCTTCCTCTTCCGCCTCACGATAATAGGGGCCACCGTAGTACCCTTCATTGTCTGGCGGTGGTGTAGGAGTACGCCTAGGTCGGCGACGCTTGGGTGGATGGTCATCCGAATCCTCTCCTGATGGACCGGGGGAAGGGGCGGTGCCCCACCTTTTGGTAAAGGATCCTCTCTATAAGAAGAGCTAGGAGCCTTCTTCCCGTTATTCATTCTATCCCACACGCTTGTGCGGCGGTTAGTTCTGGTTAACTCTAGATCTGGTCGTTCGGCTGAATCGTCGGACCTATCTCCTTCTTCACGAGATTGTAGCAGTTCCTGCATAACACGATCCCCTATACGTTCGAACACATTCCTAGGTTGAGGGGTTTCCTCAAAGAGGTTTTGTTCCTGGGGTCGTGCCCTCCTCTTCTTTTGAGTCTGGGGAGAGGTGCCGGGTCCGGCTCTGCCAAAGTTGAGCCTAGATTGGAGGTTCCTCCCTAGGTTTAACCTGGACGCGATTCCTGGGACGATCCTCTCGAAGTTCTGCGTGAGAACTCGAGCGAGGTCTTCCTCACTAAGTGGTTCAACTTCCACTTCTTCTTCAGTCGATGGCCTGTGCGACTCCTTGTTAGGGGGCTTAGGCGCACTCCCTGGATCAGGGTTGTCCAAGGTCGAGGTTGGTGGTGGGGTGATAGCGGACGTGCCTACTCCACCCATGGACTGAAAAACACTTCGTTTATTCGGACCACCTGTTTGGTTACCGGGGGACTGAGTGGGGATGAGTATCCCGTCCCCTGCGGACTTCCGATTCGCAGGATTCGTGTTCCTGGGGTTTCCTTGCGGATGTCCTTTCATCATTGAGAGAGAGATCGAGACGAGATTTGCTCTAGCTTAGTGTATAGGTCCCACGGATGGCGCCAACTTGTTGATACAAAAGTTGGATGATCCTTGCTAGACTCGAATTAGGCTTAATCTGGGTCGGCTGGGTTCCGACTCCTGTACCAAGTGAAATATTTGGTTGGGATCCTGCACACTAAAACAACACGCGTTAGGCTTACCGTGAGAATGTATCCCACGATTAGACTCCGGTGTGAGAGTAAGTAATCGGTTAGGGTTTAAGAATCGAATGAGTTGAGAGTGTGTAGAATGTAATACCTTTGTGGAATCCTTGGGGGTTCCTTATATAGGCAGTGAAACCCTAATGGGTTATCACCAATGCTTCGACTCCAAGCAAAGGATAAGTACCAGAATTAGTTTGATTGTTATCTTCTAATTATGGTGAGTGTATATCCTCTCCTTTGTGGTAAATCCTAATCATAATAAGAGTATGATTCTGTCTAACCATGTACCGGCCGTGCCGGGCCGTGGGCCGCACACATGTATGCGGTCATTTTTCATTAAATCCCATAAGCTTAAATGATATTAATCCAACCCATCAGTAATGGGCCGGATGCGGGTAGTACCCGTGGGCCGGGTTCATGACCCGACTGGGGACTATACGTCATCACCAACTTAAATCAATTCAAAATAACTAAAACATGCCTTAATCATGAAATGAACAGAGATTCTTCAATAACTTATAACACTCAATCATATAAACTAAAAACAACCTAAGAAAAAAATCAAACTCATTAAGCACGAGGGAATTAGAGATGGTTACCACGTTTGAGCTTGTTCAGCTCAAACACACACCTAAATCTTCTTCCTTGAGGGCTGGAATGTGAAGGAGAGTAGTTGTTGCTAAGATGGTGGTGTAAGAACTTAGGTTGGATTACAAAAGTCCAACCAAAGTGCACAGATATATGAAGATATGGTTAGGTCTTTAGATTCACCAACACCTGTTAAGAAACAACAAAGAAAAGGGAAAACTAAATGTATAAACTCAACCCAAAGCTGTTGTCAGCAGCTTATGGCTTTAGCTTAATACACAGTAAGATGACAACAATAAAGAAACAATGTTTTTATAAAAATACTTTGTAAATCCTTAACTTATGTGATACCAAAGTTAACCAAACAGAATTTAAACAACCTATTATGCCCCTTACAACAGTTTGATTACGTCAACATCGGACTGCCATAATCCAAACATAAAAGATTGGGTCCCAAGTTTTCTTGAACAATATTTTTCGTAAAATAGAAACACTTGAAGAATATTAAACTTGCAATAGCATTCAGTTAAATCAATCTAAGCTAAGTGGAACACAAATCCTTGCAAAGACTTTTACAAATACTCTAAATATTCATTTTGTAGAAACTAAAAGGGGGGTTGAATAGTTTCTAGTTAATTTTCAAAATATTTCGTTTAATCCTCTGGCCGCGGTTCCTTAAATACCCTTGTGGTTCTTTATCAATAAATAACCGTGGGCTCAATAATGAACCACCGACAGTGGATGCCAAATATTGATACATTATAAACGTTGACAATCCTTTGTATCAAATTCTTGATTAAGCTTGACTAGATATGAGATGTGTTTGTCATAGAAGTAAACAACAAGTAAGTAAACACACAAACACATTAAATCAAGAGTACATCAAGCAATAGTCTAAACATTAAGCACACACGTACTAAGCCATAGCTTTTCTGCAACTAAGATGTTTATACTAAAGGATGCACACTTAACCATAATCTAAACATGAAGCACACACGTACTAAGCCTTGGCTTTTCTACAACTTAGATGTTTAGATTATGTGATACACACAACAACATACAACAAGTACATCAAATCAAGAGTACATCAAGCAATAATCTAAACACTAAGCACAAAAGTACTAAGCCTTATCTTTTCCGCAGCTAAGATGTTTAGACAAAAGGAATCACACGTGACCATAATCTAAACATGAAGCACACACGTACTAAACCTTAGCTTTTCCGCAACTTAGATGTTTAGATTATGAGATGCACACAAATTCACACAATTCAAGTATGCAACTATAAAAGTAAAGACATCAATTTAAAGGAAAGTACCGACACGATGATTTATAGTGGTTCGGTCACTAAGCTCCTCTTCGCCCTAATTCACTCCTCGAGTACCCAACTCGAGAGTTACTTCACTAGTCAACAAACTCCTTAAGGTGGAGAAACCATTCACAACTTCGTTTATCCAATTTCCGACTCTAAGCTAAACGTCGAGTCCTAATCTTAGCTAGGACCAATCTACACAACGTCGCCTACTTCACCATTTTCCAACACAAAGCTAGATGTCGAGTCCTAATCTTAGGTAGGACCAATCTACACACAACTTACACAACTTCCAAATTGACACACCAATTTGGATCTACACAACTCTTCACAACTACACAACTACCAAACTCTTCATAACTTCACAACTACACCACTCTTCACAACTACACAATTGCACAACTCTTCAACCTAGTTATGTTTTATGGCCCAACATAACAAACCTTGTGTTTTATAGCCTAAACACATAAACCATATAGATCTAAGTACTCACCACTTAGATCTATGACTCTAACACTGTATCCAAGTATTAACAAACTTGGATCTACATAACTAACACCTAATCCAAGGATACTCATCTCTTAGATCTACTACCCTTAGAAACACATCCAAGTGAACCCAACACTTGGATCTTCTACACATACATCAAGTCCAAGAATACACATCACTTGGATCTTCATGTTTACATTGTAGGAAGACAATGACTTGATCTAGAAGGAGAGATCTTCATCATGTCATGAACCCAACACTTCATGGTAACGAAAGTCTTCTTCTCTTTGCACTTGAGAGGACGAGGAGATTGAGGATAGAATCACATCTTAAACAAGATTAATCAAAACTAACTAATCAAGGGTTTAAGGATGTTTTTAAAGAAACTATGCAAAAAGGGTTGAAAGAAAAGCTGGAAATGATCCACTATTTATAAGGCAAGAGTGAAACGGCTATAAACACCCGCGGTGCCTTAATTGTCTCCATGGATCCTTATCGATGAGGATCTGCCGGTCTATTTAAGGGACCTCGGGCTTGGATTCCGTGTATTTTTGTCCTTTAGTAGGGAAATGCCATCTGGGGTAGTTTGTAACCTCAAAGGATATTCTTTTGGCATATGGAATATGCCAAATTCAAATTTCCATTTTTTGTAATAAAACATTTTCTTAAAATAAAGTTTATTAAAATCTTTTGTCACATTTGATTAAATGTGAGTTTTAAGAAAATATAAACCCTTGATCGCTTAGTTAGGTTAATGACATGTTTATTCATACCTTGAGTGATTCATGTCGAATGCGATATTGGAGGTGTCATAGAAGTATACAAATGTATTCTTGAGTGATTACGAGAACCTTAACATTTTACATAATGAATTACGAATTATACATTTGTCATCAACAAAACACGAAGAGATTATTTCGACAAAACATCGTAATGTTTGCACTAACACATTTAATAAAATGTTTTTACAAGAAAATGGAACAAGAGTGGTTCACATGTCGAACCCTCTTTAAATACTACCTAGAAGACTATTCTAGAACAACTAAAGATGAAGAAACCCTAGCTACGCTTTACCAAATCTGCCTTTTTCTCAAAATTTGAACTTTGGTCAAATTAGTTCCCATGTGATTGATTTTGATGTTGCTGAGCTGTGATATGCAATCTCCTTCGTCCAAAATTGAGTAGAGAGAAAGGAATCACTATGGATTGTTGATGAATTTATACAATCTTGTCTTCTTGACTCAGGGGAGTCACGTGGGGGCCACACTAGTGAGCTGGTGTTGGTTTGTGGAGTGGGGTTGTGTTGAGGTTAGTCTCAATTAAAGATCTAGAAAACAATTACCCAAACCCCTTTGGTTTAGTCGGTTTATGAGGTTAGGGTTTATGTGGGAGGGAATGGTGAATAGTTTAGGTTTTAATATGTTTTGGTGTTTAAACATGTGTTAGACGCGTGTTTAGGGAGGGCTTGACTAACATTGACCTAGTTTATTAATAAATCGGGTTATTGTCATGGGTTGTAGGTTTAGGTCGGGTTAAGGGTGAATTTTGGGTTGGACCAGGTAAAAGGTGGGTTTGGGTCAGTTTGGATGGGTTTATTATAGGGTATGGGTTTATAATATGGCAAGAAATCCCCTTGGACTTCTATAAAATATGCATAGCAAGTTTTCCACAGCTTTTTTCCAATTTTCTTTGTATACAACTTTGCACAAGCTGTCATTTATGGCACCAATAATTCATAAACTTTAAGCAAAGGTCTTTTGTGCAATTTGACCATTCTTGAAGGACCTATATTGTCATTTCTTGAAACTTTAGGACCAAACTTGTAATAATTAAGGTTTACAAGGGTCTAAAGTGTCAAGTCTTCAATTCTTGAGGGACCATTCTTGACAAATCATCAAACTTCAAGGACTTATTTGGAAATTTATTGTTCGCGTCCGGTTCTTTGTGCGGCTTCATTTCCCGTGTTCGTTTTTGCTTGAATCTTTTGTTGAATTCACGATATCCATACCTAAAATACACAATGAACAAACACAAGCATATTTTGGGGTATTTTATGATATTTTTAGTCATTTAAAGCCCGATTTGGATGATGAGACTATGTATAAATGCTGTATCATCACTCCCCTATACTAAACCATTTTCGTGCCTTCACGCAATGCTAGAATTAAGTATCATAGCACTTCCAAAATTCATTTTTATCGACTTTTATTGAAACGTAAATTTAATTTAACTACTACTTGTGTTTTAGACATAATGTATTGTTTTCATCACGAGAATGTGACTTTAGGGTCAAAGAATAAGAACACGTGAACGCCTCATAAAGATAAGTTCGTCATCCTCGATTTTCACCCAGTTCCATGCTAAGTGTGAAACGAGATCATTGTCATTGTAAGTTAGTAATGCTAACACTACTCATATAATCTAATCACGTACTTAGACTCCCTTATTTCTAAGGTGTATCTCTTATATTTTATTTTATCTTAATGATCACGAGGATACATTTTTACTTATTTCGATATTTATTTAAGCCAAAAAAATAGGACGGTTTAATTAATAAGTAGCTAAAGCACACGATCTTGTAAAACATTTCTTCTAATCATTTAAAGTTCATATCTTGGCATAACTCGTTTCACGATTTGAGACCTTTCTCGGACCGATATTTGGCATGTGTTTCGAACTTCAAATCTTGAGAGACGATCTTGAAATTATGGTCTTCTCTTCATTTTTGGTATACATCTTCAACTTGATACGAGATGTTTCAACTTTTGACCACGACTTCTTCATTTATCCTCTTATTTATTTAGGATTTTTATTAACAACGATCCGCCTCCTTATAGGACTTGGATTTATTTATCCTCATGCCTTGTTAGGGCCTTTTTGGATAGACTTTTCCACAACCTTTTTGGGAGTATTGCTTTTCGTCGTTTGTCTTGATCCTTCATTTAGATTTGGATTAATGATTCTTCACATCATCTTTGGATCTTTAGCAACAAAAGGTAATCATCATGCCTTGTTAGGGACTTTTTGGATTCGCCAATCTTCGCATCCCGTTTCAATAAGTTATGCCTTGGCTATGTACTCTATTTAATTACAAGTAACTTTTAAACGATCTTAGGCTAGAAGCTAACATATTTTATAAACCTACGACCATATTTATTGCAGTTATTTATGCAAAAGCGTAGGGAGAATAAGCAAATAATTAAAACACATGAGTTTTTGAAAGAATACGAGTATTCTATGTTTAACATAGTAACTTATAATTAACGCTATCATTTCTCGTCCTCAATTTAATGAGACTTAGCCTAATATAGTTAAGGAATCGAAGCTAAGGGCTCAACACGCATGGTCGAGTAAAAAATTACTCTTATTCTAACCATCAAAAAACCTACATTCGTGCCCTAAACACTTACGAAAAACAAGAAAAAATTTAAAATTTGGCCATTTTAGCCTTATTTTGCAATAAAACGTAACAAAAAGATGAATATTGGATTGCGTGATGACGTAAACAAAGTAAAGCATCTATTAACCTCCCATACTAAAACTAAACATTGTCCTCAATGTTTCGAGTCTAAGGATGAAACACCCCCATACTAAAGACGAAAATTTGAATGCTTAATCTCGAGCATGGAAAGGGTAAAATAAATAATCTATAAGCCGTTTATGAATTATGCTAATAAGATAAACGCTAGAACACAAAAGGATATCATCAGATATCGGAATCTTCAAAGGAAACGATCGAAGCTCGAGTGATACGTAAAACAAACACGAGAGGTTTCAATGATGATGATGAACCTACTAAATCACAATCCACGAAACAAAGGTTGGAAGAGCACAAGTCCCCGCATTACATTAATCTAAGAAAGCGATACTATTTACAAGGATAAGCATGAGAATCCCCCACGAGGTACCTTGTTTTTTATAACCGAGTCAAAAGCTTGACTCGAATCCCCATAAATGTGATCATTTTGGGATTATCATGATTTGGTCATTTTTGGTGGGACTTACATGATAAACAATGCCCAAAAAGCAACCGGTATTAAGTACTAAGTCCTTTGATGATGCAAAATACCGGGATCGAAGATGGTGTCCTTGTTTTCATCGGATAAACGAACCAACGCCACTTCAGCATGTGCCAAAACCTCAAAGAGGTAGAAGAAAAGAGGTGAGAAATAGAAGGGTGGGACAATGGGTGGGGCAATAAAATGAGCTACTCGAGGTAGACTCACACCAAGCAAACAAAAAGATTTTCCTTTTATTGCATCGGTGGAAGACCGAGATTTCCCTATAAATGTGATTTCGGGATCGAATATCTCATCCTCGGTGGAGAAATGTGAGGGAACATAAGGGGCTTCCCCCACACTAAATCCACACTCACCCTCGTCAAAAGGAGTAGACGAGGTGGTAGCACTCAATACACGTAGTGATGACAGAGTTAGACTTGTAGAAAAATCATTTGAATCAATTTTAAGATCTTTCCCTTTTTCATCGTTTTTAAAATCTTTATGAAAACCCGTTTGAATTATGTCGAAAATATTTGGCGTTTCAAATTCGATATTAGTGACGCAAAAAATTCTCACATTTAAGTCATTGGTGGGAGGGGTGGGTTATACAAACTCTCAAAACGATGGTCAACAAAGAACACCGCCCCCTCGGGGTCAACATATTTGTCATCCTCATGATCGTGAATCTCATCGATTTCTTCATCAAAGATAGGCTCGTCAAACCACGGTTTTTCGTTCACCTCATTGAGTATTTTAGAAACTCTCTCGAAAAGATCACGATCAAGCACAAAACCATCATTATTGTGTGGGGATCGTTGATAAGTTAGATCCTCATGAATGTGGTAAACGTCATTCTCATTTTAGGAGCGTTGATTAGGTAACTCCTCGAGAATGGGATTTTGGGTCACGTGAGTTGGTTTGTCATTAAGAATAAGACGTTCCAACTCATCAAGTTCGGCCTCGAGATTGGAAAAATCAACCTCACTTGTACGTGGAAGTGGAGGTAAAAGAGCAAGCTCTCGTTCAATAATTTCCTCAATCTCGGGCTCGAATTCAAAATCATCATACTCACCAAACGAAGAATTCTTTTTAGGTGAATCAAAAATTGCTTGTGGATTTTTGAGTATGTGATTAATTTCGGCAAAATCGTCTTTATCAAAGAAAGTGTCGATGTGAGAACTCACAAACATGGTCTTACAAGTCAAATGACTATGCTTAGGTGACATTTCAATGACGAGATGATCGATATCGATAAAACCTTTAGCCTCAATAGATATTGGGATAGGAAATGGAGGCACATGCCTCAAAGACGTGGTCCTTCGAAGGTGGTGAAAACGAGTCCATTTTAGTCATTTTCGTGATGGCTCTAACGTCTCCCTTCGGAATTGTTTGTTCACTTGTTTCGTTGAATATATCCCAAAATGACTTTTCATCCATAAATTTACGAATACCCTTTTGAATTAAGTAAATGTATTCTTTATCGTTAAAATCCTCATCTCGAAAACCGTTCATTGTCATTCTTTCAAAACATGCATCTAGCCTCATTTTTCCGCTAAAGTGTGAGCTTTGAAATTATCAAATTTTGAAATATCGTTTTTAGGTTGATCATTTGAAATTTGGGATCTACTCGCGAAAAAGTCCATTTTATCCTCCCCATATTTCATAGTTAATTTCCCACCGTGAACGTCGATTACGGCTCGAGCCGTTGATAAAAAGGTTCGACCTAAAATAATGGGACATTTAGGGTCACACTCATAATCGAAAATGACGAAGTCCGCGGGAAAAAAAACTTTCCAATTCTAACATAAACATTCTCGGCTATTCCAATTGGTTTTAATGGTGTACAATTTGCTAGCTCGATTGTCATGTCCGTGGGGGTAAGTCTAGGAAATTTCATCAATTTCCAAAGAGAATGAGGCATGACATTTATGCTAGCACCTAAACTGGCAAGGGCTAAACATCCCTCAATCTCGGAAAAATCACAAGGTAAAAGAAATTGGCCAGGATCCTCTTGCTTTCTTGGCATATGCCTTTTGGATTTTTTAACAAGGATCGAAGCACAAGTTTCCTCAAGGGTCACTTTGGTAAGGTCGATAAAGCTCTCTTTTTGAACCGTGGATGGAATTTGAGGTACACGAGGGTGTGCACTCTTTTCCTCGGTCACCACGTTTACCCCCTAGACTTTAGAACGTGAAGGCGTTTTAGAAGTCGAGGGTTGAGAAGAAGGAACAACTCTAAAATTATCAAGGGTAGGGGTAATCACACGACATTTTCCACGAGACGAGGCGGCTTTAACATGTTCCTTCGGATTAGTAATGGTGTCACTAGGTAACGTACTCGAAGACACACCCAAATTCTTGTTCATTATGGTCGAAAACATCTTTTTAATGTTGATTTGTCCTTGCTCAATTTTAGTGTTTTTATTTTCAACGTATTGGAAAAGTCGTTTTTCAAAGTACCAATTTGTCCCTCTAATCGTCTCATATTAGCCTCATTCGTTTTCATATACTCTTGAAACCCGTTTGACGAACTATTTTGATTAGAATTAAAGTTCCCTTGATTTTGATTATTTTTTTGAAAATTCCCTTGATTACCACTTGAAAAATTGTTTCCATGATTGTTGTTGTTATCTCGATTTTACCAACTTAAATTCCGACCTTGATTATAACCTTAATTCGAAAAATTTCCTTGTTGATTATTATTCCCTTGAAAATTGTTTCGGTTTTGATTTTGAAAACCATTTCCACGATTATAATTATTGCCTTGATTGTAATTTCCTTGTGATGGACCCGCGTTGTTTTGATTTTGAAAATTGTTGTTTCCATTTAACGCGTTAACACTCGACGTTTGGCCATCCGTAGCCGCACACTCTGCGTTCAACCCTCTTAATATCGCGATTAACATAGCTAACATTGGCGATACTGGAAACTTTTGGTGTGTTACGGAGTTGGTAAACCTTGGATCGATTTTCGATAATCAATAAGGCATCCCTAGGAGTTTTACACAAAAAGTTGCCGGCGGCGGCGGAATTTAACGAATCTTGCTCTTGAAAATTAAGACCGTTATAAAACGTATCGATTTGGTGTAACTTGGAAAAGCCGTGGTGAGGACATTGCCTAAGCAATTCCTTAAAGCGGTCCTAGGCGTCTCTAAACGATTCATTCGGCTTTTGTTTAAATCTCGTAATTCGTTTTTGAAAACCGTCGTCCTAGACGGTGGGAAAAAATGATTAACGAATTTAGATACGAGATCATCCCACGTAGCTATGGATGTTGGAGCATAGTTTGGTTGTGCCGGATTGACGACTCTCCTAGGCCGTTCGTCGCCATCCCGGGTGCTGACTAATGCTGCAAACAATAAGGAACCGATTAGAAGTGGACCCGAGGCCGGAGCCCCGGGGTCCACCTCTGACGGTCAAGTTAGTATCGGATTAATATGTGGTATAAGAGGTGTAGTTGTGAGAGAAAACCTGATTATAATGAGACCCCTACCCTGTTTATATAGGCCCAGGGTTTCTTGAAGGATAAGTTAGGTATGTGTGGGTCGCGGGCCTGTTGGGCCAGGCTGAATATTGACTATACGTCGACATGTCCCCCAGTCTAGTATGATATGGTTCATGATCATGTTATACTAGACTCATTCATGTATCACGCTTACTAAACAACCGCGGGCGGCTTGGTGCTAGGACATCCTCGTGGGTCGTCTGTAACATATGGCTCCACTCGTAATGGGCTTCCTTCAGCAAAAAGATGATGGGTTGGGATTGCGAATAGTGAGCATAGCCACTATACGCCATCATGTCCCCCAGTCTAGTATGCGAGGTTGTTACCGAGGTTACTAGACTTTTCACCATATCCGCTACCTGTAAGCATATCCACGTCGAAAGAAATGGGAAAACATGTATACGTAAGACGGGTGGTTGTGCTCGAATGCTTGGTTTCCCGTGTTTAGACGGTAAGGACCCCGTAAGAAGAAAACGTGTTTCTATAGCCGGGGTAACACTGGCATTGGCAAGGTATCGTTCTTATTCATCGCTAACGTGAGGATGATAAGAAGATTTTGTGAAGGTGGAGGTGGAACCCGTATGATGCATTGTGAATATTTTGAAGGCGTACTTCTTGTACCCACTGATGATGCAACATAATGCGAATATTTCATTCGTCTTATGGCAAATAGAAGACGTACTTATGTGGCAAGGTGAAACGAATGGTACATCCGTCTTGTGTCCACGACACACGATAATGACTTAAAAATTTTGTCACGGTTTTTTCTGAACTAGGCGTAGTTGATCAGGCTTCGCCTAATAAAGGTCAAACAATGCAAACTTTGAAGAAATCACTTCGTGGCCGAGCAAGGTAATTCGTCGCGGAAGACGTACTTCCGTAACAAAGATATGAACCAACAGAAGACGTACTTCTATGGCAGAATGAGTCAGTGGAAGGCGTACTTCCACGGCAAGAGAGTGGAAGACGTATTTCCGCGACGAAGACAACGAGCCCATTGAAGGAATACTTCCACGGCTAAAACAAGGCGCCAGTGGAAGAGTAGCCCGTGGAAGAATACTTCCACGGCGAAATATAATGAACCCGTGGAAGAGTACTTCCACGGCGAATGATAATGAGGCCGTGGAAGAATACTTCCACGGCGAAAGATAATGAGCCCGTGGAAGAATACTTCCACGGCGAAAGATAATGAGCCCGTGGAAGAGTACTTCCACGGCGAATGATAATGAGGCCGTGGAAGAATACTTCCACGGCGAAAGATAATGAGCCCGTGGAAGAATACTTCCACGGCGAAAGATAATGAGCCCGTGGAAGAGTACTTCCACGGCGAAAGTTAATGAGCCCGTGGAAGAGTACTTCCACGGCGAAAGATAATGACCCCGTGGAAGAGTACTTCCACGGCGAAAGATAATGAGCCCGTGGAAGAATACTTCCACGGCGAAAGATAATGAGCCCGTGGAAGAGTACTTCCACGGAGAAAGATAATGACCCCGTGGAAGAGTACTTCCACGGCGAATGATAATGAGGCCGTGGAAGAATACTTCCACGACGAAAGATAATGAGCCCGTGGAAGAATACTTCCACGGCGAAAGATAATGAGCCCGTGGAAGAGTACTTCCACGGTGAAAGATAATGAGCCCGTGGAAGAGTACTTCCACGGCGAATGATAATGAGGCCGTGGAAGAATACTTCCACGGCGAAAGATAATGAGCCCGTGGAAGAATAATTCCACGGCGAAAGATAATGAGCCCGTGGAAGAGTACTTCCATGGCGAATGATAATGAGGCCGTGGAAGAATACTTCCACGGCGAAAGATAATGAGCCCGTGGAAGAATACTTCCACGGCGAAAGATAATGAGCCCGTGGAAGAATACTTCCACGGCGAAAGATAATGAGGCCGTGGAAGAATACTTCCACGGCGAAAGATAATGAGCACGTGGAAGAATGCTTCCACATCGAATATAAATGAGCACGTGGAAGAGTACTTCCACGGCGAAAGATAATGAGCCCGTGGAAGAGTACTTCCACGGCGAAATATAATGAGGCCGTGGAAGAATACTTCCACGGTGAAAGATAATGAGCCCGTGGAAGAATACTTCCACGGCGAAAGATAATGAGCCCGTGGAAGAATACTTCCACGGCGAAAGTTAATGAGCCCGTGGAAGAGTACTTCCACGGCGAAAGATAATGACCCCGTGGAAGAGTACTTCCACGGCGAAAGATAATGAGCCCGTGGAAGAATACTTCCACGGCGAAAGATAATGAGCCCGTGGAAGAGTACTTCCACGGAGAAAGATAATGACCCCGTGGAAGAGTACTTCCACGGCGAATGATAATGAGGCGGTGGAAGAATACTTCCACGGCGAAAGATAATGAGCTCGTGGAAGAATACTTCCACGACGAAAGATAATGAGCCCGTGGAAGAGTACTTCCACGGAGAAAGATAATGACCCCGTAGAAGAGTACTTCCACGGCGAATGACAATGAGGCCGTGGAAGAATACTTCCACGGCGAAAGATAATGAGCACGTGGAAAAAATGCTTCCACATCGAATATAAATGAGCACGTGGAAGAGATACTTCCAAGGCGAAGATAATAAGCACGTGGAAGAGATACTTCCACAGCGCATGAATAAGCCACCGGAAGAGATACTTCCGTGGCAACGACATAAGCCAATGGAAGAGATACTTCCATGGCGCAGAAACAAGCGCGCGGAAGGAGTACTTCCGCGGCGAAGGAATAAGCCAATGGAAGAGATACTTCCATGGCGCAGAAATAAACTGGCAGAAGGCGGACTTCTGCGGCAAAGGAATATATCCAAAGATATTTGTGCGACGTGCACATAAATAGTGGTATTATTATACCCTAGTAGCCCCCCAAGTTTAATGGTGCTACACTCGAAAAGTAGTATTAAACTTAATCAAGTTTTCAAAAAACTACGATCACGTAGACCAGTGCGAATGGACGTACCATAGCCGCGTACTAAAAATAGAAATTGGGTTCGAACGTGCGAACCAACGCGGATGGGTCGTGCCATAACCGCGAATTGTCACATAGTATAAGACGTATCTTAACTAACTTATGGGATGACCTATATCATTACGTGCGGCGTACCGCTACTACCATAAGGACGGTCAAAGTTTTGACAAAATTTTGTTAGACGTGCACAGTGTGTCTTTTGCAAGTCCATCATGAGTCATGTGGTTTGCGTAACTTACTACAACGTCTTGATAGCAAGGTTTCTAACAAGGATACATGATCCATGGTCGTTGGGGTTGCATCCCTCTTACACGACAAGTTGAATTATTAGGTTCACTCAATCCTCTTATTCTACCTGGGAACGATGTGTACATGTACGCCTGTAGGCTGAAGATGTTCGAATGTACGAACTAGCGCGGATGGACGTACCATAACCGCAGATAAAAAATAAAATATATTATTATATGTAATAATAGATGAATGTGCAAACGAGTGTGGATGGATGGACCATGACCACGGACGGAAAAGGCGAGTCGCGACATGATATTAGTAGGTCGGATCGCAATTTATACGGAAAATATAGTAACAAAATCAAAAGATACATGTAATATCTATTTGCCAATTTAAAAGATATGGACAATATCTTTTATTAACACAAAAAATATCGATAATATTTTTGAATTTAAAAGATATATGTAAATATCTTGTTACCTTTTTTTTTAAAAGATATGAGTAATATTTTTTATAAATTTCAAGAAAGTAGAATATACCTCTGCCAAATTTAAAAGATAAATAATCTTTTTTATCAGTTTAAAAGACTTGACTTATAACCACGGTTTAAAAGATAAAATATATTTCAACGCGTAAACCGTGCGGACTTTTGCAAAAGAAACGTGTCTATGATCACGACAGGGAAATATTTTAAAATCTGAAAGATATACATGCAGGTGATAACCTCCTATAACATTGTGTAGATATATTCGGTAAATATATATTACTACTTATCATGTGAAAAAAGAAAAAAGATCTTAACTACATGCAATGTGTTGTTGCAAAAAAAATATTCTAAATATTGTACCACTCATCCTGCGTTGTTGCAAAATAGGAGATTCGAAAGGGTATTCAAATCGAAAGATATGTAATAATACATCATGGCCATGTGATACATATATATATTTTTTAACCAAATCCCATTATAGACAAGTACATGCGCATCATTAACATTTTGAGGATGCGGCCCATGACCGCGGATAAAAAATAAAATAAATCCGACCATCAATCGCGATTACGAAAAATTTCGGAAAGAATCTTATCTTTAATCGCTTTTTGGAAAAATTGATGAATATACCTCTTAACTATTCAAAATATTCACGTAGCATTTTTTTTTATGAATTTAGGTATGCTCTTCCACAAACATGGTACGAAACAATTAAGAAGAAGTTGAATATGACACGAAGCAATCATGATAACTTGATAGATCGCGTGCATGGCAGAGTGTAATGATTGAAAGACAAAGATATTAAAGTGATGCAAGTAATGCTGATTTAGTAAATGAATTTTTCACATATAACAACATGCATGATAGCGTAAGCGAATACATTCGCATTGCAGAATAGATGGAAAAAATAAAGATCCGAAGGTTTTAGAATTACCGAAAAATTGATCTTTGCTTTTTCTTAGCGCGAGACCACAAAGCTCAGTTTAGTCAGGGTCCCACGGATGGCGCCAACTTGTTGGAGCATAGTTTGGCTGTGCCGGATTGACGACTCTCCTAGGCCGTTCGTCGCCTTCCCGGGCGCTGAGTAATGCTGCAAACAATAAGGAACCGATTAGAAGTGGACCCGAGGCCGGAGCCCCGGGGTCCACCTCTGACGGTCAAGTTAGTATCGGATTAATATGTGGTATAAGAGGTGTAGTTGTGAGAGAAAACCTGATTATAATGAGACCCCTACCCCTGTTTATATAGGCCTAGGGTTTCTTGAAGGATAAGTTAGGTATGTGTGGGCCGCGGGCCTGTTGGGCCGGGCTGAATATTGACTATACGTCGACAATGGAGTTAGGTGGTTCTTTCTCGTACCAATCCTTGGCGGAGCTATCGAGCGAGTATGGAAAAAGTATAAGCTTGATGACATCGGTGTCAACGTTTTTATACTTGCTCGTAGCTAAAAGTCGATTGAAATTTCGAATGTGATCGTGAGGATTATCCGCCTCACGACCTAAAATATTTGTCGCTTGAATCAACATCAACATTCCGCTATTTATTTCAAAATTATCTGCATCGATTGCGGGAATGACGTTCGCGTCTCCATAACCCTCGGTGGGTGCTTGGAGCAATTCCATCATCGTACGATTATCGGCCATCTCGTCGTTAGTTTCGACAACGATATTAGGAACGTTCGTTTCTAAATTTCATCTTCGTCGTCGCTTCCTTCGATTTCTATTGCGTCGATTCGAACGTCGCTAGAATTAGAAATCCTTCGATCGAGTGCGCATGCATTAACGTAAAGAATGGGGGTAGTGAAGAAGATTCTTTTTGGGGTTTTTTGTTTTTCAATTAATTTATTTTTTGGTTTTTTATGGTTTTTAAATTTATTTTGGATTTTTGGTGTATTACGTAGATATTAATCCACAAAAAATACCCACAAATCAAAATCTTGGTTAATGAATCCAAAGAGGAATGAAGGAATTTACGTCAAGTAAAAACCCTCGTCGACTTTGAAACGTTAGCGAACGCCAAAACGTTTAGAGGTTCAATAATTAAAGATCACAAAAATAGATGTATTAATACTTGAATGGCAAACCCTTAATCAATCGTCACTAAATCGATACGCACAAGCGAGCGGGGAAAACGATGCGGCGCGAAGCACTTAAGAGCCTTTTCTCCTTAGGTCGTGAAATACAACCGCCTTATACCCACATTATAGTTTGTATCAATTGAGATTAAATTTGTTAAGAGTATTTATCTGTTTTGCCTTTTATTTTTGTTTGAATTCGATACGCTTAAAAGTGACCGGAATGCCTACAATTAAGGTGCGATTTCTCGCGTAATTGGATAATATTGTGTATTTGTTGTTCTACGTAATATAATATAGTATTCACAAAAAGAAAACGAAAATGATAAAATGAAAAAGATTTGTGTGTTAATTGAGGAACAATTTAACACGATTTATTTGGATATCCTACAATATAGTAAAAAATAAAAACGAGTATGTACGATATTTACGCTTTCCAAAAATGAAAAGCAAAAACACACTACTCACACAAACACGATATATAGAAGGCACAAAAAACACCTGCCCGGCAGCGGCGCCGATGTGGGTATTTTAATCACTTGTTTTAGGAAAAACAAATAACCGTGGCAAGTATTAATCGATACGTTTCAGGAAAACCGTAAAGACGAAAAGTCCAAGTTCGTTCTCGAAGGAGGTGTGTGTTGTGTGCCAATATTATAAAAATCAATGTTTGGATTAGTGATCGTTTTTGTTGTGAGAAGAAAGAAAAATTAAATGACGAGTTACGTTACGGTTAAACTACGACGAAATTTAAAACATATACGTTAAAACGTAAAACGTGACAAAATTTAAAATTTAAAATAAAAACAAATTAAAAATCAAAATTAAATCTAAAATAATATAAATAAGAATAAAAATTCAATAAATAAATTTTAAAACTTATTATCGATTTAATATTTAATTTTAAATGCTAATTAAAGACCTAAAATTAAATTAAATCAACAAAAAGTCCAAAATATTATTTTATCAAACTCAAACCTTACTTATACCAATTAAAAGCTAAAAAGTATTTTTCCTAAATTTTTAAACCTATTTTTCTATTTTTAAAATGCTAAAAACTAATTTTATATTAAAATAATGATAAAAATAATAAAATAATGAGAAAAATAAATTTTATTTTTTGGAAATTCTAAAATAAGTACATAAACATGGGAAAAATAAAATTGCAAGGAAACAATGATTTTTTACCACTAAAGACAAAAACAGCTTAATATGATAATGACATGTGGCTTTTGTTTTGTTTTTTAGTCTAGCACTGGCTAGAAACAAGCAAGCAGTGGGAAAGGAATTCTCGCTGCTCCCTTCACAGTAAGTGGAAATAGGGCTTTTGAGCCTTGATTTCTTGGTGTTTGTGGACAATTAGGACACCCCTACAATCAGTGATTGTAGGGAGTCAATAGCATGCAAAAACAAACAAAATCTAACTCCAACAAGATCAAAATTAAGCAAAATAAGGCAAAAAGAACAAGAAAAATAGGGTCTGGTGGTTTGCTTCGTGGTTTGTTGTTGGGAAACAGTAGACTATAATGCAATATTAACCCACCAAAACCTATTAAACCTTTAAGACCAGATCTTGCACAGTTAAACCACCCTATATTCTAGATGTATAACCAATTTTAGGGATTAAAAATCCATATTAGACCCCTAAACACCTACTGTTTGAACAAAATGGGTAGAGCTTGCTATTTGCTGGTGCAAATGGCACTTTGGTGGAACTTGGATCACCAAAACTTGATATCCAGCCTAACAAGCACCCAATTCAGATGAACAAAAACCTATACTATTCTATCTTCTAACTGATTACTCATTTTCATGCCTCAAAACACCCTAATCTTACCCTTAACTAACCTACTGTTGACAGAAGAAGTATATGCATTTTTTAGTCTTTAAAACAAAAGCAAGTTCAATTTTTTTACACTAAAACCCAAAATAAAATACCCAATCACCTATTACAACACTATTAGGGTATGTTCAATGCTGTTACTATCCTACTTTGTGTCACCCAAGGAAAGTAAAGAACAAATCCAAACACCCCCTTAAATATCAGTAAATGAAATTTTTCAAAGAATCTTGTCTAAAATCCAACTTAAATCAATTCAAAATAACTAAAACATGCCTTAATCATGAAATGAACACAGATTCTTCGATAACTTATAACACTCAAGCATATAAACTAAAAACAACCTAAGAAAAAAAATCAAACTCATTAAACAAGAGGGAATTAGAGATGGTTACCTCGTTTAAGCTTGTTCAGCTCAAACATACACCTAAATCTTCTTCCTTGAGGGCTGGAATGGGAAGGAGAGTAGTTGTTGCTAAGATGGTGGTGCAAGAACTTAGGTTGGACTACAAAAGTCCAACCAAAGTGCAAAGATATAAGAAGATATGGTTAGGTCTTTAGATTCATCAACACCTGTTAAGACACAACAAAGAAAAGGGAAAACTAAATGTATAAACTCAATCCAAAGATGTTGTCAACAGCTTATTGCTTTAGCTTAATACACAGTGAGATGACAACAATAAAGAAACAAGGTTTTTATAAAAATACTTTGTAAATCCATAACTTATGTGATACCAAAGTTAACCAAACAGAATTTAAACAACCTATTATTCCCCTTACAATTGTTTGATTTTGTCAAAATCAGACAGCCATAATCCAAACATAAAAGATTGGGTCCCAAATTTTCTTGAACAATTTTTGAACAATATTTTTGGTAAAATAGAAACACTTGCAGAATATTAAACTTGCAAAAGCATTCAGTTAAATCAAGCTAAGCTAAGTGGAACACAAATCCTAGAAAAGACTTTTACAAATACTCTAAATATTCATTTAATAAAATGTTTTTACAAGAAAATGGAACAAGAGTGGTTCACATGTTGAACCTACTTTAAATACTATCTAGAAGACTATTCTAGAACAACTAAAGATGAAGAAACCCTAGCTATGCTTTACCAAATCTACGCTTTTATCAAAATTTGAATTTTGGACAAATTAGTTCCCATGTGATTGATGTTGATGTTGCTGAGTTGTGATATGCAATCTCATTCGTCCAAAATTGAGTAGAGAGAAAGGAATCACTATGGATTGTTGATGAATTTGTACAATCTTGTCTTCTTGTCTCAGGGGAGTCACGTGGGGGGCCCACTAGTGAGCTGGTGTTGGTTTGTAAAGTGGGGTTGTGTTGAGGTTAGTCTCAATTAAAGATCTGAAAAACAATTACCCAAACCCCTTTGGTTTAGTCAGTTCATGAGGTTAGGGTTTATGTGGGAGGGAAGGGTGAATAGTTTAGGTTTTAATATGTTTTGGTGTTTAAACATGTGTTAGGCGCGTATTTAGGGAGGGCTTGACTAACATTGACCCAGTTTATTAATAAACCGGGTTATTGTCATGAGTTGTGGTTTAGGTCGGGTTAAGGGTGATTGTTTGGGCTGGACCGGGTAAAAGGTGGGTTTGGGTCGGTTTGGATGGGTTTATTATAAGGTATGGGTTTATAATATGGCAAGAAACCCCCTAGACTTCTATAAAATATGCATAGCAAGTTTTCCACAGCTTTTTTCCAATTTCCTTTGTATACAACTTTGCACAAGTTGTCATTTATGACACCAATAATTCACAAACTTTAAGCAAGGGTCTTTTGTGCAATTTAACCATTCTTGAAGGGCTTATATTGTCATTTATTGAAACTTTAGGACCAAACTTTTACTAATTGAGGTTTACAAGGGTCTAAAGTGACAAGTCTTCAGTTCTTGAGGGATCATTCTTGACAAATCTTCAAACTTCAAGGACTTTTTTGGAAATTTATTGTTCGGGTCCGGTTCTTTATGCGGCTTCGTTTCCCGTGTTCATTTTTGCTTAAATCTTGTGATCTTTTGTTGAATTAACAATATTCGTACCTAAAATACACAATGAACAAACACAAGCATATTTTGGGGTATTTTATGATATTTTTAGTCATTTAAAGCCCGATTTGGACGATGAGACTATGTATAAATGCAGTCTTCTCATCATGATAGTAGGGAGCTTTGTACAAGGATGTTCTATCTCGATATTACGTTCTGACTGAGTGGTTGGGTTTACGATTTAAAGTGCTCTCGCTCCTCAAACGTTTATAGAATGGCTTCTAAGTATAATGGCCCGAACAATGATACTATAATAATAAAATACAAGAATCAAAGAATAAAAACATGAAATAATAAAATATTGAACTCAGGGAGTATGACTTGATATATCTATATATTGTGTGTTAACTCAGATATTGTGTGTTAACTCAGATATTGTGAGAAGGTTATGATTGGGTATAGCTGATTTAATCAAGACTCTCTAGGCTAAGGTGGGTTCATAGCCTCACTTTTAAAAGTTTTATAAATGATTTGAAAACCCGTAAGGGGGATATATGCTAAAACTGGAATATAAGTGTTTTTGTATGTTGCCTATATTAATATTGACACTACGTTTACTAGTTGTCGTTAAGCCCATTTCTAATCGTAGACCGCTAATTAGTTAATGAGCGCTAATATTGTGAATAGTACTATTGGAGACTGACATCTCCTATCTGGGTAAGTCTCACTTGCTAGCAGCTAATGGTTCCTACCTAGGCTAAACAGATATGCTTTATTTTGCATTTATGATAGTCCGGCAAGCTTCCTACTTAAGGGCAAATTTGTTGGGTTTTCCTGATAATGTCTAGTTGCGGGGTAATGAGCTAGTGCAATATGAACTGATAAATTTAAAAAGTTTGGTGTATAGTAACGTAGCCCTGGACTCGTACTTCTATTCAAATATTGTTTAAAAACGTATGAATTCGCTCAACCATTATGTTGACTTTAAGGCATATATTCCAGGTGAATGAGGACTGGCAGGCTGCGGATGGTGGTGTCTTGAATAAAGTTATCATTCTAGAAAATAAAACTAGATCTTTGGGAAAAACCTGTGTTGTACATGACTGCACAATTGTTTTTATTAACTCTGAATAAATGAATGATGACGCTAATATTTATAAAAATGTTTTAAGCATTTTTTATTATTATAACTATGATACTTTGATAGTAATACCCCAAAAATTAGCTTCCGCTGCTATAAGGTAAAATGTGGGTGTTACACATTATGCTTTATGATTTCATCTTGAATCATTAAGCTATATGTTTAACCTCTCAACAAGTCACATTGTTATTGGAATGGACTAGAAAATTTACTATTAAGTAACTCCCCCACATTGACGCGACTCCCCCCATATTTCTATGATTAGGTTGTCCTATTGAACACAGATCTTGGGATCTCAAATCAACTAGGTTAGGTTTTCCTTCATAGAAACATATTCCTTCAAGGGCTTTTGTCTCATTCCTATAGACGACTCACTAACTAACTCTTTGCTTAAGCCTTTCGTAAGCGGATCCGCGATGTTATCCTTTGAATTTACGTAGTCAATCATGATAACTCTAGTTGAGAGTAGTTGTCGCAACAATCACAATCTATGATGAATATGTCTCGACTTACCGTTTTACATTGTGATATGAGCTTTGTCAAATTCAGTTGACTATCACAGTTTATAAACATGGTCGTTATCGGTATACGCCATCTTGGTATGTCCTTTACGAGTTAGCGTAAACTTTCCCACATATTCTATAAATTTATCTCAAATAATAAATTCATATTTCATCATAGATTTAGCTATAAGTGTCTCTTTGAAATACTTTCAAGATTTCTAAGACATAACTTTCCACTAAGCATAAATACATCTGCCCTAGTAGATCTAGATTCTTATATGTAAGAATCGATATTTGCATTACTCTATCACTTGATAGTAGTTGGATATCTTCCATAATGAAATATTATTAGTATTATAGTACTCAAGTAATACTTATTCAAATGGTTCCCGCTTGAATTACTAATATATTTGTTTAACCTTATTATAAGTTCTAAATCAGGTCGCACACATTTGGACACATAAGATGCCCAATATTCTTTGAGTATTCAAAATAGGCAACACTTTTACCTCTGTTTTAAATAGATTTAAAAAGATGTCATTGGACTCTAGCTAGGCTGAAATCCCCCACGCTGAACCTCTCAATAATATTGTTTTTCTTAATGTTTGACTTCAAAACAAATCCATATGAGTTGAAAACAAACCCAACAACTAATGAAGTTCATGTCAAATATTGACTCCAACATATCATTAATGGATTTATTCATCTTGTTATCACTTCTAGTGATAAGTATACCATTTCTGTATAAACACAACAATACATATTTACTATTGATCACATGTACATACATTAATTTTGAATCCACATTCTGACATGATATGGTTAAAAAGTTTGATGTCATTGTTTGGGAGCTTTCGTTAATCAATATAGTGACTTAATAAGCCTACAAAATTTTAGTCTAGGAACCATGAAACCCTCAGGTTGGTTCATGTATAGTTCCTTTTCTAAATCCCTGTTTAGAAATATCGTTTTCACACCCACATAAGGAACTTCCAAAATTTCTTAATGCGACAATAAAGTACCATTCTAATTGAGGTTATTTGTGTAACATGCGAATAAGTACCAAAGAAAGTTAGACCTTCTCGTTGTCTAATTCTTTGATTACCAATCTTGCTTTGCACATGTCAATGGTGATGCCATCGAATTTCATCTTCTTCTTAAAGATCCATTTATAGCCTAGTGGTTTACAAACTTAAGGTAAATTCGCAAGCTTGTAAGTTTACTTTTATAAAATAGAATCTATTTCATTTTTAATATATTCTTTCTATTGATGCTCTTTCAAAGAAGTTACCTCTTCTCAATAAGAAGTAGGTTCATTTTCTACCATAAAAGAAACAAAAACCAAATCCAAACAATCTCTCGGTTCATGTCATTTTGTTTCTTCTAGGTTCAATCTCTCTTTGGGTCAATCATGTCTCTCATCTAAGAGATCATATCATCTTGTTGTCTCTAACCTTAGACAACCTCTTCATCTATTTTAGATGATCTTCCAATTTCTTTCGTAAACAAGGAAATATATTTCCAAAAAAGAATCATTCCTTAATTCCATTATTGTGTCTATTTTCGGTTCATGTACAACGAAACGATAACCAATGCTATATGAATTTCATACGGATATCTTAGCTAGATATCCCCCACATTTCTAAGTACTTATAAGATATTTTCTTCTCACCCATAGTTCGTAAGAAGTATCTTATTTTATTTACAAGGGATCTTATCTAAAAGATAAGTAGTCGATATAATCGCTTTCCCCCACATGCCATGGCTTAAACCTGGACTTAAGAACATGGCATAAACCATATTTTCTAAGGCACGACTCTTTTCTATATCAAGGGAAATGAATTTGTGTTTTATTCTAATTTTAGCATACAAATTTAGAAATGGAGACACATATTCAACTCCATTGAGTTCAAATCACCTTGTTATCGATAATAAGTTGTTCTCAAATTACTTATATAGATCATCTCATCTATATCCTTACTCTCAAGTAAGTGTAAATAGCAATATTTTGTACCACAGTCAGCCAATATTATAAAGTACCTGATATATCCGCTACCTTAGTATGTATCAATTCTAAATCACATAAAATCATGTGAATCATATCAAGGTTTTCGGTTATTTCTGTTCAACCAAGAGAAAAGACTTGTCAATTTGGCTTCAACGTAATTTTTAATTTTGTAGTTCGTGTCAATATAAAAATGGGTATCCAATTTGGTTTCATTGGACAACATGTTGAGTAAAATTTAAAACATGTCAAAGTAAGTCATACCATACATTTAGAAAACAAATAAATAAGTCGAACTCAAATTTTATTTGATTCAAACATAAATGAAAGCCAAACTTCATTAAGCAACCATCTAGACACAAGATTCATATGAATCTCCAGACACACACAACGTTGGTTAACTTAGTGTCTTTTCCAGATGTGAATCACATCTTTTTTTTCCTTGATATTCGCAGTTGGAGAGTTGCTCAAACTCGTTCTCTCCATTCTCAACTGTATTATAAGAGTTAATCAAACTCTTATCACCATATACATGACATGATACTGAATTGCTAATGCACCGTTATATATGGTTGGATTAACTCATGGCCTCAGTTTTCATGTCATTCTATCCATTTAACACATAGTTACGACACAAAAGATTTCTGAATGCTTTAAAGCATCTACCGTACACATAACTCGAGTATCGGTCTCTCTTTTTACATAAGGGAGCAGATCCTTTAGATGTCACTCGTGACATTCCAAATAATTTGTTAGTCCGATGTCTCATAATTAGTTTGAAACTAATTCTTGTTACTATTAACAACGTTCTAAATCACATAGTGTTTCTTATCTAAAACGAATTAAATCGAATTTTGTTTCAAACCACTAATGTTTTGTAAGATCCGTTACATAAAACCACTTTAAAGAAAGTCTTTCGACTAAACAATTAAAGAATGTCTCCTATAACATAATCTTTCTAACAAAACCACATATGTTGTCAATCTTCATCACGAAGATCTTAATAGATCAATTTCATATGATCAATTTGTACAATGAAACTCAACAAGGTTTCAGTATATCCATTCTTCTAAAGAAACTCAACAAGGTTTCTATAGATATGCCTTTAAATTCAACAATATTTCTATAGGTATATCTATAAACTCAACAAGGTTTCAAGAATATATACGGTTTATAATTAAACTCGACCCAATTTAAAATAAATTACACAAGTCACACAAACACTTCCACATATTTAGTAAAATAGTGCTTGTAATCTGATATTTTAATGATAACTCGTACCATTGTCAATATCTTGTTTCAAAGACATTCTTCTTGATTTCATTGAACACGTTCCAAAAATCTAATAAAATAACAACTTGCATTTTATGAGATCAATGAATACATTCTAATAATCTCATAAAATAGCAACTTATATTTTACGAGATTGTATAAAAGAAACTCACTTGGTTTCAATGAATCTAAATTCATCATGATTTCAATCATGTTGTAATTGGCGCACCAATTACATTTACAAGATAACACTAGGGTTACAATTGTATTTCCACAAGTTAAGAACTCTTAAAACAATTTGGTATCTAATCAACTCGGCATGGTTTATATAAACTTGTACCAAATATGACTCAAAGAAACTCAATCGTGGCTTCAGTAAATCTATGTTAAAACTATAACATATGTAATAAACAAACTAAACGATCAGTTTGAGCATAAACTCACCATGGTTTCAAAACAAACTGATACGATAAACTGTTTTTAAAAATCGTTTATAGATCTGTAACACCAGATCTGTTAATTAAAATTCTGTTTACTTAAAACTGATTTCCTAAAGAAACACAGTCTTGGTTTCGAGAGAATACATATTGTATAAAAATAAGTTAATTAAATTAGTATAATTTTAGCAAAAAAGTGTTTACTTCTGTTACACAGAATCTGTTTTAAGACTGTAGAAAAACTATAACACTTTTATTTATAAATCAAATAAATAAATTTAATCTAATTAATTAAATTAACATAATACATAACAGAAAAACAAATATAAATATAATTATAAACGATAACTAAATAAAACAATAAAATAATAAAAAAGACTTACTAAATCATCAGCAAGTCGTGGCACGCGTAAGACATGCGTAGAACTAAAGAGTCGAGTCACATGTTTGACACGGTTCCCTTAAAACAGATTCGTCGTCTGTTTCCCAGGGTACAACAGCCGAAACAGTAAGTTGTATTGTCGGACTTAACAAAACTGCCTGGAATTTCACCTTTTTAGATGCGTACTCCATATGTTGAAAACCAATAATAATACTTATTGATTTGATATGTGAAAAACTATGGAATTAGACCTCTATTTACACATAATAGACTCCCTTCCAGTTTACTCATCCTATCGATGTGGGATAAAAAAATAAAATATTTTTTCTCTTTAAGCATGGTACCAAATGCCTAACTTTGAAATGCGATATCTCATTCAAATCAGCTTCATTTTAGACACATAAAGGCTCATTTTGAAACTCTCTTCAAAGAGAACTATAAAATATCACTAAGATATACATACATATACATAATTGTGTTCAAAGTTAATTAAAAGTCATTTTGCCAACAATATTTTCCAACATAACATGCTTTGACTAATAGAATATAAATTCGTGTATGGAACATTTATATGTTACAGTGGCAAGTAAACCGTAAAGATACGTTGCTATCTTTTTGTTGTTTTCAAAATACAACAAACACATCGATTACTCTAGCGCATTATAAAGGAAAACAATAATCAGTAACACTTATACACATTAAGGATCAAACAATCCAGTCTTTGATATGTGTCAGACTTAATTGCAAAGAAAAATTAAAATACACTAGGAGCAAAGTTGTAGTGAATACAAATTATACCACTTTTTCGGGTCTTATCGGGTTAACACGACAACGTAAATAATTTTACTCGAACCTGACCCGACAACAGTATCAGGTTATTGGGTTCGGATAAAACCAATCCGATAAGCTTTCTAGACCCTATTAGACCCGACCTTATACGCTTTATCAGGTTCGAGTCGGGTTGACCCGGCGCTATTAACGCCCTTATGTGTCACCCACTAGCAGATCTAACGGTTGGAAGACGAAATGGTTGATGAGGTGTCACGCACTTTTCACATTTACTGGATTAGTGGACCACTTGGATAAAATATGGGTCTCGTGTTTTGACGGTAATATTCAAAACGTAGAGGACACGATTGAGAGTGCGCATGGGCTATCTTCAGTATGGTTGACTTATTTTCTCTAGTCTAGTTTCCGCGGTACGACCTGCGACTACTAAATTGGAGGACATGATGACCTATACTCCTTAGTGTCGGGCTATATAACCCAGCTATACCCGTATCTAATCCATCATCAAATTGTTAGACATATTTTCATTTGTTCATAGGTGAATGCAGTCTGGATTATATGTTAATAGACTCCGTAGCATTTAGTAACCGAAGTAAAGAGAAAAATCAGAATTTTATTTAGTTGAAATCATAGTTAACGGTCCTTAGATACAAACTAAAATTTTATAAAGGTGATAATGGATACTTGATCGATCAAGTCATCAAACACACATCAGCAATAGAAGCATAGATGCTTCATATTTTAATGCATTTTACTACTAATACTATGCATCGAAACATAACCTACACAATTATATACTCGTTGTCGACGTACAGTCGGTAATGGGCTCGGCCCAACAGGCCCACGGTCCACACACATACCTAACTTACCCTTCAAGAAACCCTAGTCCTATAAATACAAGGGTCTCATTCTACAACAGCTTCTCTCTCTTAAACACACCTCTTATACAATATATCGATCAATACTAACTTGACCGTCGGAGGTGGACCCCGGGGCTCCGGCCTTGGGTCCACATCTAACCGGTTTACCTTTGTTTGCAGCATTACTCAGGACCCGGGAAGACGACGAACGGCCCAGGAGAGTCGTTGAACCGGCCTAGCCAACCTATGCTTCAACACTCGTAGCATATATATAATCTCTTATACCATCACATCTGCAATTTTAACACCATCAATACAACTTATAGCAATGATAGCAAAATCGTTAAGAAATTCGGCGTTAGCATCTGTAAACAACACATATTTGCAAATGAACAAGTCCTTGCGACAATTTTTAAGCATTTATGACCAAATAAGAAATTCGCTAGAATACACTGTTATTGTAGAACATTTTAAATTAACACATCCCAAACAAATCCAAAGCTACAAGTTATTCATTGGCATGAGATGCAAACTAAAACAGATAGTATAAATTAAAGTCACAACAAACAAACACGCGCCAAAGCCTCGTCTTCTTGATATAGAAAGGGTGAAGCCCCCAACAATGATTTTTGTTCTTCAAGTTTTCTCAGTGATTGCTCACCTTTAATAGGGTTCTCCCATTGGACAAACTGCTGCTGCTATTCTCTCTCGCAGATTATATTTCTTGGCGATTATTGGCCGGACGTCTTCAACCCCAACCAAACTTTCCAAAAATGGTATAATGGAAAGAAGTTCTTGATCTGAAGGGTCATCAAACCAGCTCTCTATTGGTATGCCATTGTCAACTTGAAATCCAAATGCCTGCAGCAACACAGCAGTAAGGCATTATATATGAATAGGTTATTTGGGTTCTTTCTGGCGGCCATAAAATGTAAAGTGCTCTCAAGAAATTAGCTACAAAGAAACGGTTATAAGTCGTCAAGGATGCGTTTTTAATGCCTATATTCTCGTAAAATCATTTTATTGAAAACTTAGATTATTATGAACTATTATAAATCTGTAAACAAAAATATAACAGTGATTAATTACATATTCTTCGACATTGTAACCAAATAACTGCCCATGTCACATCTTTCATTTTAGGTTGCTTTTTATCTTTGTTGAGAGATAATTCTGATATATATAATGATCAATCAAACATTTTACGTAAACTATATGCCATATTTAGTTTTTGCAATTTTCATGAAATGATGTTTTAAAAGTATACCTGAGGAGTTTATCAAAAAAAAAAAAAGTATACCTGAGGAGAGTTATCAATCATAATGAGATGTGCTAAATCACGACCAAGGACAGATAGATCTTTGAGGTAATTCCCTTCAAGGAAGACACAAGACTCACGATAAACACGATGCCTAAATACTTTCCTTTTTGGATCCAACACATTCAGAATCTGTTCAGCGTATATGCTTTGACTGGCAGTAAAAATAATAATCTCAAAAGTATCAGCTACCCTCTCCTTAAGGTAGGGACGGCAACATAGACCTTGTGATCCTCATGATTAAAGTTCACAGAAAATGTGAAATCTGCCTCTTCACAAGGTTCGAGTGTGGAGTGTACCAAAGTCTCTGCCAAACAGTAACCAGCTCAATGAATGTTGACTTTTACAGAATAATATAAGCCAAAACTACAAGTTAACAACCCATTTACTTATCAGATAGGTCATACAGGTTGTGTTTTATCTCAAAATGAGAATTATTAAAAAATTTAAACGTCCAAGTTTAAAAGGGATATGTCAAAAACCCGTTAACAAACTGCTCAAACCTTTGGTCCCTCTGTATGACTACTCATAATACTCTATATTAAACTTTTCTTTAAAGGACAGAATCACAGAGTGGATAATCAGCAGCAACAAGTCACCATTTATATTTTTGTACCATTAGCATTAAGTAACAAAGATGCAGTACAACAAGTAATAGCGGAAAAGAGTTACTAACCATCGAGGTCTAAAACAAGAGTAGTGGGTGGACAACTTCTTGTCCGCTTGGGTAGTAGCAACGGCCTAAAAGTTGGGACCACGGTAGCCAGTTCTGGCAGGTTCTTTATGAAAAAATAGGGATCAAATTCATCAAACTCTTAACACTCATCATCGTCCACTTGAGCATCAGACGATGTTGATCATGATCATCTTCATCAACACATTCCAACTTTGAGTCTTTCATGCATTGGTATATGGCTGAAACTTCACTTGACAAACCACATCCTAAATCTGTATCAAAAGAATGATGTATTTCCACATTTTATTTGATGGATAATTCATTTCTGTTTATACATAGCAGCAAATAATTAAATTATCACTTACCTCCATCTGGTATGTCTCCTTCAACAACTCTGGAAATATGGAAGGTGGGAGAAAATATGGTCCCATTCACGAATGTGTCAGTTGCATCACATCCCTACAATATATAAAACACAGTTAATTTACAGGAGATGAAGTATATCACATGTGAGCCAAATAACTCTCATGTGGAGATTTTTTTTTTCCCAAATACGTGCATAGTTGCATGTCTTGCATTCAAATTGTTTACAGTTTTGAGCCTAAATGCAACACTAGCAGCTGCTCCCTGATGCATACTATACCAGCTAGTTTCTCACATGGCAGTTTCTCACATGGGCATTAGTTAAAGTTCATGCAGATTTCATACAGTCCTCTTCCATATTTGTTATGCTTTTTCAAAAACTTAACAAGTATATAATCAACCACGTTACATCTTACTACCCAGGATACTAATAACTTCTCTCCGTGTCTCTGCACTTTAATTTTTTGTGTTTATGTTTTGTGTGTCAACTGCATTAAATAGAATGACCCCTAATGTCATAAATTACGAAGTGTAGGTTGATGTCATCCTATGTTGCTGATCGAGTTGAAGATATTTTTTCATTATGCAAGGGTATTCAAATTTTTGCTATCTTTGTATTAAAAGTACTACCCATCTAAAATGCAAAGATATCGAGTATGCACAATTTCTTCAAATCGATGTCATCTTACACTGCAATAGTTATAATTTTCCAATATGAGAGATAATGAAATAAGCAATAATGCTCTAAAACATAAGTGACCGATACACATAACATAATCAGTTCAACAATCTAAAATCATATGTTAATATGTGTAAATGTAAATATTATACACAAACCAAAGCAAATATGTTAATGCACATATAGATTGTAATACGTTTTATACACATACAATTTGCAACACCATATTATATAAAGTTACATAATAACAATGATTCAATATAAAGAACCAACTATCTAAGTTACAACACTAAGATTGAACCACACGAAAACATGAAAGTATTAAAGTTATGAGATTAGAGAGTGCTGATCACGTATTATAGTGATAGTAATGTGTTAGCGCATCCCCATATTCATTGCCTGCTTGGATGAGGAGATATAAGGCTCTGCGTAACAGTGATATTAGGTACACACTTGCACTTTTTTAGAAACCATGTATCATGATTTGACCTCGGAATGTCAGAAACATCATTCTCCACTTTTTGTTTTACTCCATATCTAAATTTATCCAAATCTAAAACTTCATACTTCAATTCAAAATCGCTCCCCGATTTTACCCAGGACTCTTTTACATTGTACTTCCGCATTATCCATAAATTAGATTCACGATACGATATGCATAGACATCCATCCTTAATCCCCAGACTGATAGGAAGACGGAAGCTCTTTTTGTTAGGACCATATCTAGGATCATCAGGTTGGGGAATTTCTGTAAATACCTCTTTCGATAAATCTAAAGAAATAATGGTTGGCTTGTTTTGACCTGTATGAAACATACGCCAATGAAGTGCCTCATTGCATAAAGTAGCAATCTCTGCAGAATCGCATGAATAGTTAATGTAGCCAATATGTTTCCAAACATTTGATTTCAAAGAGAATACTTGAAAAGATGTCCGATTCATACCTTCTTCCTCGACCCCGAATACAATCTTGTAATCATCTGTAAGTCTATCATACCCAAAACCCAGACATGCTAGCTTAGATCCTAGGGGCTGTTGTTGCACTTGCACCATGTTCTCTTGTCTAGTCCAAGGATTGGCTACTATGAATTCCTTTCCACAAAAACTATGGACACATACGAGGCCTTTTGCAGAACCAACAATACAGTAGTTTTGGTCAGGACCTTTATCCCAAGCAAAAATCGGAACAATAACAGCTTGGCTAATCTTTGTTTGTCCATTATCATTATTGTTGAAACAATAGTCCTGATGAGCTTTGATAAAGTGAGGGCGGGAGATCAAAGATTTCCATGAGTTACACACACTCCTGCATCTAATGAGATTCTCCACATCTAGTCTTACTAGTATTTCCTCATAGATCTCCTCAGGGATGAGAAACTCTTGTGATGAAACTCTCTTTGTAATGCAAGTTAAAACTTTCGTAACACACTTTTCTTCCATTGAAACTAGAAGAATAATAATATCAGCAAATATATATTACCTCGAAAATCGATTGGATCTCGACTTTAGGTATATCACCAATTTTTAATCGGGTTCATCGCCATGAATCATTCTTATACTTCAATCCCACCGTCTTTTACTTTCATCCCACCGTCATTAGCTTACCATGCTAACAATTTAATGCCATGATTTATATAAAAAAAAAAAAAAACTTTCCTTTTATGGTTTAATGGGCCTAAGCCGACATTGACATTTGTTTCTTGAGATTGTTTGGGTTATTCCAAGCTTAAAATTTCACACTTTCGAACTCAACGCGTGAAAGGGACCAAAACGCGCCATAACGCGTCGAGATACCACATAAGCTTGGGTTGAACTCAAAGAAATTTATTCAAAATTTATTCAAACGGAAATCATACTATCTTATAAAAGATATTTGTATCTCTCTCATTATTATTTTTTTAAGTAATCCAAGTTTTCATGCATAATATACAAAGTTTAATGCATATAACAAATACACAAAATACATTACATATACTCTTTAATGCAAACAACTTTTTAATACTCTTATTAAAACACCTAATTATTTTAAAAAATTTGAATATTCATGCAATATGTACAATTAACCAATACACAAACACGTTACTTGACTGGTCAACGCATTTAATATAATTTTTAAAAACACTTTTAATCCACACATTAATCAATGTTATTTTAAAAATATTTATAATGTAAAAAGTACATTTTATATATACAAACATTATACAAACTAATAAAACACCAAAATTTTAATACAATTTATATGCTGATACATAGCGTTTTATAAACCAGATCTCACGAACGGATTTAGCTAGCAAATAAAAAGCCGTCTAAAAATGAGCGGGATAAAACCAGTCGAAACCTATACAAATGAGCAAACCGGGCCTGGTTGGGATCATTTTCGTTTTGTTTTTCTCCGGCTAAACACATGCTACCCGTTGTCTCATCGCCCACCTTGCTATTATTATTTAATTAATACACCACATTATTTAAAAATACAATTTTAGATTGACTTTATACAATAATTTAAAACGTATATCGACAAAAGCATATGTATTTTGTTTACCTAAAATTATGGTGTATATAGTTTTGAAAATCGAGCCAGACCAACAAGTTCAACCGGAAACAGAATTCATCATCGTTTTGTCTAGACAATCAGATAAAGTTACTTAGATCTTAAATTATCGTTTTTTATGATATAATTGTAAGAAAATCATAAAATTAAAATATTTTTTTACCAAAAATTATGTTACAAGTTACCCGTAGCCGCAACGCACGGGTACCTTGCTAGTTTATTAGAATAGTTATATTGGATACTATCTCTTGGATACAAGAGGACTAAAGGTGGCAATTTTTGAACCATTGTTAATTTTTTGGTCAACATGTTTAAATTGAAAAAGAAAGGGGTCTATTTGGGTTTACCTTAATATTTTAGATGTGTCTAGATGGGTCAAACAAGCTCCTCCTTAAAATTATAAATAGGTCTATTATGGGTCTAGATAGGTTTCCCTTAATATTATAAATGGGTCTAGATGGGTCACCCAATAGGTTTAATAATATCAAAAGAGTTTTTTTCATTTTTTTTCACAAGCTTGTCAAATTTTCACACACATGTTAGTTTTTTACGTCTTCACCGTATTTTTACGTTTTCATCATAAATTCTACGTTTTCGTCAGAAATTTTACGTTTTCATAAAAAATTCTACGTTTTCGTCAGTAAATTTACGTTTTCAACAGAAATTTTATGTTTTCATTAGAAATTTTACGTTTTCGTCAGTAAATTTACGTTTTTCTCAGGAATTTTACGTTTTCGTCAGAAATTTTACTTTTTCGTCAGAAGTTTTACGTTTTCATCAGTATATTTTACGTTTTCATCAGTATATTTTACGTTTTCGTCAGAAATTTTACGTTTTCGTCATAAATTTTACGTTTTCGTCATAAATTTTACGTTTTCGTCAGTAAATTTACGTTTTCGTCAGAAATTTTACGTTTTCGTTAGAAGTTCTACGTTTTCATCAGTATATTTTACGTTTTCATCAGTATATTTTACGTTTTCGTCAGAAATTTTACGTTTTCATCAGTATTTTTTACGTTTTCATCAGTAATTTTACGTTTTCGTCAGAAATTTTACGTTTTCGTCAGAAATTTTACGTTTTTGTCAGTAAATTTACGTTTTCGTCAGAAGTTCTACGTTTTCATCAGTATATTTTACGTATTCATCAGTAATTTTACATTTTCGGCATAAATTTTACGTTTTCGACAAAAGTTCTACGTTTTCATCAGTATATTTTACGTTTTCGTCAGAAATTTTACGTTTTATTAGTATTTTTAAGTTTTCGTCAGTAAATTTACGTTTTCGTCAGTAAATTTACGTTTTCGTCAGAATTTTTACGTTTTCGTCAGAAATTTTACTTTTTCGTCAGAAATTTTACGTTTTCATCAGAAAATTTACGTTTTCGTTAGTAAATTTACGTTTTTTTCAAAAAATTTACATTTTCCTCAGAAATTTTGAGTTTTCGTCAAAAATTTTACGTTTTCGTCAGAAGTTCTACGTTTACATCAGTATATTATACGTTTTCGTCAGTATATTTTAAGTTCTCGTCAGAAATTTTACGTTTTCGTCAGAAATTTTACGTTTTCGTCAGAAATTTTACGTTTTCGTCAGAAGTTCTACGTTTTCATCAGTATATTTTACGTTTTAATCAGTATATTTTACGTTTTCGTAAGAAATACGTTTTCGTCAGAAGTTCTACGTTCTCATCAGTATATTTTACGTTTTCATCAGTATATTTTACGTTTTCGGCAGAAATTTTACGTTTTCGTCAGAAACTTTACGTTTTTCGTCAGTAAATTTACGTTTTCGTCAGTACATTTACGTTTTCGTGAGAAATTTTACATTTTCGTCAGAAGTTCTACGTTTTCATCAGTATATTTTACGTTTTCCTCAGTAATTTTACGTTTTCGTCAGAAATTTTACGTTTTCGTCAGAAGTTCTACGTTTTCATCAATATATTTTACGTTTTCGTCAGAAACTTTACGTTTTCGTCAGAAATTTTACTTTTTCATAAGAAATTTTACGTTTTCATCAGAAAATTTACGTTTTCGTCAGTAAATTTACGTTTTTTCAAACAATTTACATTTCCCTATGAAATTTTACGTTTTCGTCAGAAATTTTTACGTTTTCGTCAGAAGTTCTACGTTTTCATCAGTATATTTTACGTTTTCATCAGTATATTTTACGTTTTCGGCAGAAATTTTACGTTTTCGTCAGAAATTTTACGTTTTCGTCAGAAATTTTACGTTTTCGTCAGAAATTTTACGTTTTTATCAGTAATTTTACGTTTTCGTCAGTAATTTTGCGTTTTCATCATAAATTTACGTTTTCATCCGTATTTTTACTCTTTCTTCAGAAATTTTACGTTTTCGTCAGAAATTTTACATTTTCTTCAGAAATTTACGTTTTCGTCATAAATTTTAAGTTTTCATCAGAATTTTACGTTTTCGTCAGAAATTTTACGTTTCGACATAAATTTTAAGTTTTCGTCAGTAATTTTACGTTTTCGTCAGAAATGTTACGTTTTCGTTAGGAATTTTACATTCTCATCAGTAAATTTAGTTTTTCGTCAGTAAATTTACGTTTTCGTCAGAAATTTTACGTTTTCGTCAGAAATTTTACTTTTTCGTCAGAAATTTTACGTATTCGTCAGTAAATTTACGTTTTCGTTAGTAAATTTACGTTTTCTTCATAAATTTTACGTTTTCGTCAGAAATTTTACGTTTTCATGTAATTTACTGATGAAAACGTAAAACTTCTGAAGAAAACGTAAAAAAAATTATGAAAACGTAAATTTTCTGATGAGAACTCAAAAATACGGAGAAAAACTTAAAAATTTTGACGAAAACGTAAAATTTCTGACGAAAATATACATTTACTGACGAAAACGTAAAATTTCTAACGAAAACGTAAAATGTCTTACGAAAACGTAAAAATACGGATGAAAACGTAAAATTTCGGACGAAAACTTAAAATTTCTGACGAAAACGTAAAAATACGAATGAAACCTAAATTTATTGACGAAAACGTAAAATTTCTGATAAAAACCTAAAACTTTTGACGAAAACTTAAATTTTTGATGAAAACGTAAAATTTCGGACGAAAACATAAATTTACTGACGAAAACGTAAATTTACTGATGAAAACGTAAAAATTTTGAGGAAAACTTAAAATTTCTGACGTAAACATAAAATTACTGACGAAAACGTACAATTTCTGACGAAAATGTAAAATATACTAATGAAAACGTAGAACTTTTGACGAAAATGTAAAATTTCTGGCGAAAACGTATAAATTTTTTGAGGAAAATGTATATTTTCTGCCAAAAACATAAATTTACTGATGAAAACGTAAATTTTCTGACGAAAACCTAAATTTTCTGACGAAAACCGGTAAAAATTCTGAGGAAAACGTAAAATTTCTGACGAAAACGTAAATCTACTGACGAAAACGTAAAAATTTTGAAGAAAACGTAAAAATAGAGATGAAAACTTAAAATTACTAGCGAAAACGTCAAATTACTGACAAAAACGACAACCTACTGACGAAAACGTAAATTTACTAAGCAAAACGTAAATTTATTGACGAAAAGTAAAAATATTGACGAAAACATAATTACTGACGAAAACGTAAAAATACTGATGAAAACGTAAATTAAAAAAGTAGTGTTAAAAAAAATCGTTTAAAGAATGTTTAACTAAAAATTGTTAAAAAAATAATTTACAATTAAAAATAATATAATAAGAGAATTTATAAAGAAATGTTATGATCACAAAAAAAAGTGATTAAAAAACTCAACCTTCTCCTAAACACTTATGTAAACCAAAAAAAAACTCAAAAACCCAACTTTTTTTCTAAAGACACATTTATAACCAAACTCATCTAGACAGAGTTGGTCCTGAGGTTTTGGATGCCCTGAGCGAAGTGATAAAAAAATGCCCAAGCCGACGACATGCCATTTTTTTCTAAATCTTGTAACATAGAAAAATTATGCCGCTTATCCGCACACAAATTTCCATTAGTAATAAAATGTTACGCTATAAATATAAAATTCGTACTACAATTTCATCATACACATCAAAAGACATTTTTTCATTTATATCTTGAGAAAAAACTACTATCTTATCATACTCGATATTCGTTAAAATATAATCACGCTGTCATGAAAAACAAATATACTAATTTTTTAATGAAAATAAATCTTATGAATTTTAAAACTAGAAAATTAACATAATCAACAAAAAGTCTAAGACGTTAACATGTAATGCAATAGCGCTTTTCTACATCTTTAATTCATACTGTTATAGAGTCCGGTTATTAAAGAAACTTATATTTTGGTGGAATCAAAGGGATCGATCTGGACCGCAGATTACCTAAGATCTGATATTAACAAAAAAAACACGAAAGGACTAATACTGTCATTATGTCAAAAAAAAAGGAAGGACTAAAACTATAAATCTGTCATAATCCCCAACTACCCCCATCTCCTTTGTTTTCCAGTAACAGAAAAACACCTACATTCTCTCTCTACTACTGTTCAAATCACGAAATATAAACAAACATACAATAAGAACTAGCAAATCAACTGATCCCGGGAAAAATGGTTCCAAACGAACAAATTCATAATTTCGATTGTTTTATATAGCTTCGATCTTATCAATTCATTTGTTTTGATCAGTTAATTCCTTTAGTTGATATTGCATTCATTTTGGTGTTATGGCATTTAATGTTGATTGATTAATAGTTATACTTTTGTGTTGATTGTAATTAGAGTGTGAAACTCGTTTTAAGAGATAAGATAACTCATGACATATTCACAATTGCTTATGCTTTTGAGATTGTGATACCAACCATGGTTACAAGTTCCTAAAGATGTTCGGATTGGACCAGTTAACTACTGGATACTAATCCAAAACTGTTACAATAGTTAAACTTTGATGGGATTCTGGGATTGAAGTATTAAACCATTCAAGGGATTATTAGAAAGGACAAGTTTAGTTGATAAATGCTATATTTATCACTGGTGATATTGCGATTTCAAAGTAATCGATTTTAAGTCACGAGTGAATCTTGGTTGATAAAAGTTATATTTATCACTTGTGATATTATAAACGAATACTAAATATAACAAGTGATAATCTATAAAAAAATATTGTCATAAGTAATAATATCACCGGTGATAATGTATAAAAGTAATATCACAAGTAATATTATTTAAAAGTATGACAACGATGAAATTGCATCAGTTAATATTGAAGGTTATAAACATATTTGTTTGTTTAAGAAATATCACAAGTGATATTATACATAAACTATGTTTATGAAATATCACAAGTGATAAAACACCAATGCAATATTAATTTGCTTATTCAGCTCCAATGTAATATTAACAAAAAAAATTAAACAGGTCCACATTATTCCCGTTTAAATGTCACCGGTATATGTACACTTGTGGTTGTTAAATTTGGTAGTGTTATATCACAAAAGATAAATAAATGTCACTTGCAATTACCAACGGATAAAAAAAGAAGCAAATTATGAAAATAGAAACGTGATGCAATAATAAAATCAAACAAATATTTGCATTTCTTTTTAGTAAAATAAGAGTTCGCTTAAAGAGGCTTAATCATTTTCTTCTTACTATCATTATAATATCACAAGTGATAGATAACATTGAATACATGTTTTAAATTTTCAAAACGAACCACAGTTAGTGTCACATTATATTACTTTATCACATGAGATTGTATTATTATATATTTATCATCGGTGATATTATAATGTCACTGTTAATAAGTGTTAAGGCACGGGTGAATATTAGTTAATAAAGGTTCACATTTATTTATCATTAGGGATATTAAAATGTTAGGGTTGATAATTGTTAAGCCATGGGTGAATCTTAATTGATAAAAGGCTATATTTTTCATCGATGAGATTACAATCCCAGGGTAATTGGTATTAAGCTACGAATGAATTTTAGTTGATAAAAAACAATTATACTTATCACTTGTGATATTACAATCAAATACTAAATATTACAATCAAATACTAAATATCACAAGTGATAATATAGTTTTTTTTGTGACAAGCTATATTATCACTTGTGATAACAAATAAAAGTAATATCACAAGTGATATTATATAAAAAATGTAAAAACAATGGAATACCTTAGTTAATATTAAAGGTTAAAAACATATTTGTTTGCTAATGAAATATCACAAGTGATAGTGATATTACGTTAACTTTGTTTATGAAATTCCACAAGTTATGTGTATTATTTATTTATCACCGGTCATATTACAACCGGTAGTAAGTGTTATTACAAGTGAATTTTTATTAATAAAAGTTATAGATATCACGTGTTATATTACAATCGAATAATAAATATCACAAGTGATAATATATAAAGAAATATATTGTGACAATTAACATTATCACCGGTGATAATATATAAAAGTAATATCATAAGTGATATTATATCGTAAATATGAAAACAATGAAATATCTAGGTAATACTAAAGGTGAAAAAACATATTTGTTTGTTTATGGCTCCACATTTTGTTACCAAAATAAATCTGACAGTGAATTTAACATCTGAACATTCAGAATCTTCAGGTTGCGGGAGTTTACAAAAGGATGACTCAAGCAACTGCATCGTTGTTTGCGGATCCTAAAGAGGCTTCCATGGTAACTAAGTCGTTGTGTCTGTCCCAGATTGCACCAAGGTCGGGAGCACTTTTTGGCCGATGACTCCAAGGCTAGCAGTTAGAGTGGATTGTGAAGGTTGATGAGGACAAACATGGATATTGTGAATAACTTGTGCAGGCTCAATCACTAAGCCAGATACTCCATCCTAATAACAAATAAAGGCTGGCATAAATTATTTAGAATTTTTAAAACACTGAAGCAGTTGATTATTTGATTGTTACAACTTCAAAGGAAAAAAAACACATCTCATTCTACATACCTGTTCGTACAAGTGTCACAATTAACATTATCACCGGTGATAATATATAAAAGCAGATGTAGAATGGGTATTGAATTCGGCCTCAAGACCATTACTCGGTCAGTGAGAAGAATAACTAGAATCTTGACGAAGAGGTAACACCGTTCTCAGCATACGAACAAGGACACCTACTGCTGCATCTTTTGATTTTTTGGCATGTGAAGACAACTCTCTTCCTCGTTTCCCACCGACACTCTGACTGTCAAATGCCAGATTAACACACAACACTTCATTTATTCATACATGGATACGATCAGATTTCATATATCTTATTGATGTGCTAGATGTGACTCGATCAATCCAGCCTTTTCCAAGTGTTTTATGAATACAACTTTACCATGAACCTCTTTCCCTTGATTCACCCTCCCCAAGTTCTCACACCCCGTCAAAACTGTCCCAAACTTAACCCATCCACCTCAACCCCACCTTTCCTCAACATCAAAACAAAAAACCCCAGCGCCTCAACCAGTAACATGAAACATATATATTCTAGTTTCCCAAACACTCCTATGACAGTAATTAGATCAAACACTAACCTATAATCTCCATGGAAACGAAGATCATGTATATAAAATTAATTATAAGATTGAGATCACTGACTTTTCAGGGTTTGCTGACAAGTGACTGTGGTTGTTAGGGTTTCAGGACAGATCTGATTGTGGTGATCAGTGAAGAAGATGCGTAGGTGGCCGGTGGTATAGGTGACGACGGCTGGTGGTATGGTAATTTGGTGGTAATGTATTCATCCGGGGAAATAAGGGAGATATCAGAGAAGACACTATGAAAAAAATTGAAAGCAAAATGAAAGAGTGAAAAAAAATACGACAAGAAAATAGGATTTATCAATTAAATCTTAGATTAATAATCACCGTTGGATCAAAGACAAATAAAAGGTGGGGATTGATCCTTGGTTTCCACTAAAAAACAAGGATCCAAAATAACTTTTGTCTATGAAAGTGAGTTAAGATCTATCTAAACCCTTAAATTAGCATATACCCATTCAACCAATCATAATCACTTTTTTTTAAAACCCATTTCCCATCATTTTTTAAAAAAATTAAATATCTCACAAACGGTAAATCGCCAAATGAAAAAAAATACACCATTGCAACGAGAATTAAATCATCTATCTATCGAAGGGCACATGTATATACTCTCGACGAACTTTTTTTCGACTTTTTTTCTTAAGTCACGTCTGAGAGGAATCATGTATGATTCGTCACGAATCATATATGAATCATATATGATTCATGTATGATTCGTCACGAATCATATATGATTTTCAGAAAATCATATATGATTCGTGATATGAATCATATATGATTTTCTAAAAATCATATATGTTTCGTGACAAATCATACATGATTCCTCTCAGACGTGATTTAAGAAAAAAAGTCAAAAAAAGTCGAAAAAAAAGTTCGTCGAAAGTATATACATGTGCCCCTCGATAGATAAATGATTAAATTCTCGTCGCGATGATATGTTTTGTTTTACGTGGCGATGAACGGTTTGTGAGATATTTAATTTTTAAAAAATTAGTTTTTTTGTTACATGATAAAAATGGATGGTTGTAATTGGTTGATTGATTCTATGCTAAACTAAGGGTCTATGTTGAACTTTTTCCTATGAAAGTAACGGTGAATTCATATATATTAAGAGTTATTTGCAAAAATTAAACTATGACTTTTTAAGAAGCGAAACTAGTCAAAGTACAAAAATTGCAATAATCTTAAGAAAAATGTTTATTCCTATAATCCTATTGGTTACATTTAACTTGATTACCATTTACCCACGTTCACACAATACTTTATATAAATAACTTTTTTATTTTATCTCTCTTTTCCCAATGTGTCATCTCTTTCCTTCAAATTTTATCCTCCATTGTTACCACAAACAATCTCAGATGTACTATTTCATATTTTGGTTATATCAAATATGTATGAACATATAAAATTTGATGCCCTCTAAATTTTGCTGCCTTAGGTCGTCGCCCACCTCGCCCGGTGCCAGGGTCGGCCCTGCATCTGGACCCAAACCCAACTAAACCCAAACCTATCTAGACTCATCCTCCTAAAACCCATCTAAACCCAAACCCATATAAACTCAAACTCAACTAAGACACATGACCCAACCCAACCCAACCATTTTGCCACCTTTAAAGAGGACCAATCCTCACTTTTCATCTACCAAAAATCAACCGTCCGGATTAATCCTTACTTTTTAATTAAAATATGCGAAGGGCATTTTCGTCATTTTATAGCTCAATCACCCCACCTCTCAAATACATCCCACCATGTCTCTTTTCTCAGATCGTAACACATACACAAAAAACACACAAACATAAGCTTATTCATTCCATCTTCCCGATCCAAAACACATACTAAAAACACACACAAATAAAAAATCATCAACAAATCGCGTTAAAAAATAAATAAAAATATATTGATGCTATCGAAGAACAAATCACTAGGTTATATCATCATCATATATATATTTTTTTAGCTTATTTGATGTAAATAAGCTTATTTTGATGTTATTATGGATGTGTTAGCTTTTTTTTATAAGGATGTGTTAGCTTATTTGATGTGTTATTATTAAGCTGATTTGATATATTATAATTAAGCTTATTTGATGTGTTATACTTAAGCTTAATGTAAATAAGCTTATTAGGAGAGTTATTATGAATAATCTTTTGAAATAAAATAGAGTTATGTGAATAAGCTTATAAAGAGTGTTTGTTTAAGTTGTAGGGTAAGGATAAGGTGATGTATGTGAATAAGCTTTTTATTAGAAAAGATGTGTTAAAAATGTATGTTACAATGAACAGATGTATCATATATGATATATAGAAGTATCACATATGATAACATGATAATGTGCTTGAAAACAAATACAAACAAGTCTGTGATCTTCTGGTTGGTAATTAAAAGTTAGTTGTGTGCAAACTATTTTTTATAATCATGTTCAAATTCAGCTTCTGTAATATATCATATTTGATAATGTGGTTGAAATTCAGCTTCTGTAAGATATCATATTTGATAATTTTGTTGAAATTAAAACCAAATATTTTTATTTGTGTAGTGAAAGCTATTTTCAGTGCATTTTGAAGAACTCAATCATCTCAGGGCCAAAGAAGTGAACATAACACAAGTGTCGATTATACAAACAACGACGTGTGCATGAGATGATAAAATACGAGTGTCGAGTTTGCAACCAAAGTGTTGATGCATGGAATCAAGATCCATTGTTTTAGCCATTTGACTTGTTTCTATTTTAGTAATTTGTGTATGATGTTGTAATGCTTTAACTCTGTAATGCTACTAAATCATTGAGTTTTTTGTTGAATATGAAAATGGCAAAACATCTGTCGATGTAACTTTTGGATAATAAGCCTATTTTGTTGATATTTTTATCATTTGAAGCATAGTTTTTTTAGATTTTTATTAGTATCATATATGATAGTAAAATATCATATATGATAATCCACATAACTCTTAAATTTTGTTATATATGATACTGCATTATCATATATGATAGTAAAAAATATTGATAGATTTAACAATTGGTTTGTTGAATTCATGATTAAAACAAAAAGTATGATGGATTGATGATTAAACACTTGTTCTAAAATAAAATAAAAAGGTACTTTTTGAAAGTAACATATATGATAATTCAAACATAATGTATTTACCTATAATATCATATATGATAAACACTTATTCATAATCAAAAGATTAAAAAAACAAAAGAATTTGTTAAATTCATGATTAACACCAAAAATATTTTTTAGGGTTTGTTTCATATTTTTTAGGGTTTCTTTTGGTGGCGGCGTTTAGACTTCTAGTTCTAATTCATTATGAACTCCTTTCGTTATAAGGAAGATCATGTTATTGGCATCTCTAAATCAGTTTTTGTCACCAACTTTCCGGATAGTTTTGGTTCACGTGATTTATGGAGCTTATGTGAAGCGTATGGTAAGGTGGTTGATGTGTTTATTCCCAATCACATGTCTAAAGCATGTAAGCGTTTTGCCTTTGTTAGATTCATTAGGGTGGAAGATATGGATCGTTTGATTGGGAACCTGTGTACCCTTTGGGTGGGACGTCTTCATCTTCACGACAATGCGGTGCGGTATGAGCGTACTTCTCATAAACCTAATACTCCTAGGCCTTCCTTTGTGAGAGCGCATACCAATTCCCCTGTCCTAAATACTCACAGTTCATTTGCTAAAGTCGTGGTAGGTAAAATTGCACCTCAACCTTCTCCTGGATGTCTTGATGATAGTTGTGTTCAGGATTTTGATGTATCTAGAAGCATTTTAGGGAGAATTAAAGTATTGAGTTCCATCCCTAACCTGTATACCATCTTGAATAAGGATGGGTTTTCAAACCTATATATTACGTATCTTGGTGGATGTTGGGTTCGTATTGATCTTTCGTGTGAGAAGACTAAAGCCAAAATGCTACAACACAAAGGTGTGAATTCCTGGTTTGATGAATTAAAGGATATTAATGTTGACTTTGTTAGTAATGAACGTGTCGTGTGGGTTGAGATTGAAGGTGTCCCGATGAATCTCTGGTCCTACAACACGTTTTCCAAGATATGTAAGAAATGGGGAGAATTGGTGGATACAAAAGAGACGGGTGTTTCTACTTTCGCTCGTAAAAGAATATGCATTAAGACTAGTCAGGCTAATAACATACTAGAGACTTTCAAAATCATATTTAAAGGGAAGATCTTTATGGTTCGTGCTAAGGAACTTTTCACTTGGAATCCACGTTTTGTGGAACTTAAAGAAGAAGGTTATATAACAAATGATGTTTCTAACTGTGGTGATCAGTTTCATACTGATAGTCCCATTCATGACGGAGACATTAAGGGGACGGAGAGTGATGAAGAAGTGGTGTCTAATATAATTTTTGAGGAGAGTCATGATGCCCCCCCCCCCCTTGTAAAAGTCAGGCGGTTAAATAGCATCAGTCTGAAGATACGTTTGGGTTTTACGATATGTTGAATGAACCCAAAGAGACGCGCGTTTTAGAAGTGGATCCTTCCATCTCACATCCACTGGGGTTTACTCCATAATCTCCTCCTCGGTTACACAGTGATAGCAGCCCTGTCAAACAGCAAGCGAGTGGCAATGATATGCACCATCAGGATAAGTCTAATTCGATACCACATTCTAAGGAGAACCTTTCCAATACTAGTGAATCTTCATCTGAGGCGTCTACTCGAATTTTCTCTCGTTACATGAAGAAGGGAGGGTCTTTTCTTGAGATCCTCGACGAAACAATTAAAGTTGGGCAATCTATGGGCTACGTTATGGAAGGGTGTTTTGAAGACATAGAGCATATCATTAGTTTATAAGGAGTTGGCGCTGGTGTTAAATGAAGATACTATCTCTAAATGTTCAAGGTCTTGGCCATCAATCCAAGAAGGAGTGGGTTAAGGAACTTAATAATAAAAAGGGTGTTAACTTCTTAGCTTTACAGGAGACGAAAATGGATAGTATATCTCAGGCGGATGTCAAGTTCATTTGTGGTAACTCCAATTTTCAATTTGCAGCAAGTGCTTCAGTTGGTAACCTCGGTGGTATTCTTTGTGTTTGAAGAGTCTATCTTTAAAAAGGAGAATGTCTCTATGTCTGACAATTTCGTCGACATCTATGGGACTTGGCTGCCGACAAATACTAAGATATTATTTGTGGTGATTTACGCTCCACAATCTATAGTTCTTAAACATGTTATTTGGGACTATATTTCTGGTTTGATTAGAAGATGGAAAGGAGAATCGATTGTTTTAGGTGATTTCATTGAGGTAAGGGTCAAAGAAGAAAGATTTGGATCATTGTTTAATGAATCTAATGCTCGTGAATTCAATCATTTTATCACTTCTTCCAGTTTGGAGGAGGTTAAGATGGAAGGTTATTCATTTACTTCGGTTCATCCTTCAGCCACGAAAATGAGTAAACTTGATCGTTTTCTTGTCTCGGAGGGGATATATATTTGGTGTTTCTCGCGATTACGGCTATTTGTCTTGACCGACACTTATCCGACCACCGGCCTATTTTTCTTGATGAAATTCATTCGGATTTTGGCCCTAATCCGTTCAGAACTTATCATTCTTGGTTCAATCGTGATGGTTTCGACGCTATGGTTGAACAGGGGTGGAATTCTTTTAAGCATAATGATTCTAATAGATTGGTACGGTTCAAAAAGAAACTCCAAGATTTGAAGTGCATCATCCGAGATTGGGTCACAGTCTCTAATTCTTCCTTAGTGGGCAATAAAAACATAATTATGTCTGAACTGACGGTCATTGATAAGGTTGTTGATAACGGGTCTGTTTTGGAGGATATGTTAGTAAACCGTATGGGTTTGATGAATAAGCTTCAAGAGATAAATAAATCTGCTAATAAGGATGTTATTCAAAAAGCCAAGATCACTTGGGCTATCAAGGGTGATGAAAACTCAAAATTCTTCCATGGTATTATAAATAAAAGACAGTCTCAACTAGCGATCCGTGGGGTTTTCATTAATGGCGATTGGTGCACGGAACCTTCTTTGATTAAAGAAGCCTTCTTGGATCATTTCTTGGCTCGGTTCAAATCTCCTTCTTCTTCACGTTTTAAGATAAATTCTCCTTTTCCTAATCGGTTGTCTCTTGACCAAGTTACGGATTTGGACGGTAACACTACAGGGATGAGATTCGGGCTGCGGTTTGGGATTATGGCGAAAATAAACCTCCTGGACCAGAGAGGTATATTTTGAATTCTTTAGGCGATATTGGAACATTATTGGCTCAGATTTCTCCTCGGCTGTTGCTTGTTTCTTCGAGAATGGTTCTTTCCCGAGAGGTTGTAATGCTTCTTTCATAACTTTAATCCCTAAAGTGGTGGATGCCAAACTTGTTAATGATTTCCGTCCTATTAGCTTGATTGGCAGCGTTTACAAGGTGGTAACGAAGATTCTTGCTAATAGATTGGTATCAATCTTACCCGGCCTAGTTTCTAATACCCATTCAGCTTTTATAGCCAAACGACAAATCTTAGACGGACCGTTTATCAAATGAAGTCCTTACATGGTGTAGAAGGAAAAGAAAGCAAGCCCTTGTCTTTAAAGTTGATTTCGCGAAGGCCTATGATTCGGTTAGGTGAGATTTTCTCTTAGATGTCATGCATGCTTTTGGGTTCGGTTCAAAATGGTGCAACTGGATTCGAGGTATATTTACTTCTAATATGACTTTGATATTAGTTAACGGCAGCCCTACCTCTGAGTTCCCGATGCATTGCGGTTTGAAACAAGGTGACCCTTTAGCCCCTCTTCTCTTTATCCTTGTTATGGAATCTCTTCATATCTCTATGTCCTGAGCAACTAATGAGGGCATTTTTAGAGGTCTTCATATTAATGGGTCGGTGACTTTGTCACACCTTTTCTACGCGGATGATGCTATGTTTATTGGCGAATGGTCGGACGCAAACCTTGGTAATCTACTTCGGATTCTTAACTGCTTTTATTTAGCTTCAGGGTTGCGAATTAATGTCAGTAAAAGCCATATTTTGGGGGTCGGGGTTTCATCAGATGTTGTGCTACATGGAGCTTCACGTATTGGTTGTGATGTTATGCATACTCCTTTTAAATACTTGGGTATTATGGTGGGCGACCATATGTCTCGTACGTCAGCCTGGTCTAATTCTTTACAGAGGATCCATGGTCGATTGTCTAAATGGAAGGTGAATACTCTATCAATTGGTGGTCGATTGACTATTCTTAAGTCGGTTCTTGGTGCTTTGCCTTTGTACAACATGTCTATTTACAAAGCTCCGTTAACTGTGATCTGTGAGATGGAAAAGATTCAATTAAATCTTTATTGGTGGTGATGCTCAGAATAATAAGATCACTTGGGTGTCGTGGGATGAACTCATGTCTTCTAAGAAGCACGGTGGTTTAGGCGTCGCCAGTTTATTCGCTTTGAATCGTGCTCTCTTACTCAAATGGGTGTGGCGTTTCTTGGCGGAAAATGGTTCCTTATGGTCCCAAATCATTGGTGTTATTCATGGAACTCGTCTAGATTCCCATTCCCACAAATTCCCTTCAACGTGGGGATCTATTCTCTGAGAGCTTTAAACCGTGGGTGCAAAAGGATTTGATTTCCTGTCTCACTGTAAAGTTCGAGTGGGAGACGGACTAAAGACTAGATTCTGGTTAGATGTGTGGTTGTTGGACACTCTTCTTCGTGCTCGGTTCCCTCGTATTTTTGCTCTTGAGACTGATACCGAATTTTCTGTTGGGTCCAAGTGTAATGCGCCGACGTGATTCGTCTTTAAAAGAGCGGTTAGGGATGGTGTTGAAAGGACGCAGTGGCTGGAGTTGGTCTCGTTGGTAACTAATGTTTCCCTTTCTTCCTGATCGGATAGGTGGATTTGTGATTTTAGAGGCGATGGTGAATTCTGAGTTAAATATGTTCGTGATACTTTAGATAGCCTTCTTCTTCCTTCTTCGGACGTTCGTACACGTTGGGTGAAACAAGTTCCGATTAAAGTTAATATTCTCATTTGGCGTGCTTCTCGTGACCGTTTGCCCACTTGAGGTAATTTGATCTCTAGAGGTGTCAGCTTGGTTTCTAATACTTGTCCGATATGTGATGCTACGGTAGAAGATTATCAGCGCCTTTTCTTTGATTGTGATCTGGCTATTTCTATCTTGCATAAGGTGTGTCGTTGGTAGAATATTTAGTGGGGTGTCGTTTCGACTTTCGATGCTTGGTACAATTGGTTATCTTCTATCAAAGTGTCTTCTAAGCACAAAAACTTGTTGGAAGGAGTGTTTTATACTTCTTGGTGGTTCATTTGGTGGTTCAGAATCGCTTGGTTTTCGATACTTCTCCGCCTAGGCGATCGGTGATTTTTGATGACATAGTTTCTTACTCTTATAATTGGTGTGTTAGTCGTTGTAATTTTTCCTTTTCTTGGGAGATGTGGCTTAAAAATCCCTATTTAATTTTAATCTCTTGGTAATGTTGCTCTAGCATCTTGTTAGTTTCTCAAAAAAGTTGTCGTTAAAAAAACACCAAAAATATTCTTATTATTGAAACTACTCTTCTTTTTTTAATCAATTCTTCTTCATTTTCAACGAAATCTACTTTTTCTGGAACAACTTCCTTCTGGGCCACGCCAAATTAGTGTTGATACTTAAACATACTCGCACGTCCGTTATAATAAGTATCCTATCTATTTTTCACTAACCGGACAATTGCAACATTTCTCTCTTCTCGTTGTTGTGTTCGCACATTCTGCATTTATACAAGACAGTAAAATACTTTTAGGGTCAAGCTATATACAATACGTTAAAAGTGAAAAAGTCATGTACAATATCGTATATGATAGAAGATAGGTTTGAAGAGCTTAAAAGGATTTGTGGAATACAAGTATGGTTTTTTCTTGTAGTCTGTCAGAAACATTATATATGATACCTCATATATAATATTTGATAAACCTATCATATAACTATCAAGTATGATAAATCAGGTATCATATATAATATTGTATTGCACTAATATCATAATATTGTATTGCACTAACATCAGCTTATCATATATCATATTTGATATCTCATGTATCATATTTGATATGCCTATCATATATCGTATATCATATATCTATCATATATGATAAATAAGGTATCAAATATGATACATTAAAGCTTAATTCAACTAACATCAACACACATAAAAATTCCTAATAATACAGCTTATTAACATGCTCGTAAGCTTATTCATAATTTTCTATATTCAAATAATCTAATAATTCGTTAACATAAGCTAATAAGCTAGCTTATAATTCAATAAAATAAATTCAAATCATCTAACTAACAAGTTTATTCATGACTCTCATCTAATTCAAAATCTTAATAATAAGCTTATTCAAACAAATCAACTTATTCATAAGCTTATTTAAACACATCAAGTTATTCATATAACTCATTCAAAATAAGCTAATTGAATGCTTATAAATTCGAAGATGATAATAAGTTATTCAAATCAAGCTAAAATACAGAAAAAAATACTAACCTGATGATGGGTCAATTCAAAATGAATTCGTGGTGATGGATTTGTGATGAATACGTAATGAATTTGTGATGATCGCGTCGGGTGGATCTATGATGGATTCATGATTGCACGTGATGGATTGGTAGAGAGAGCAATAGATCGGGGTAGAGAGAGAAAGAAAGAGATTGGGTGGATTTCAGTGTGTGTGTTTTATGAGAAGTAAGTAAATAAAACTTATATATTGGACAGTGAAATGACAAAAATACCCCTGCAGTGTAAAATGGAGATTTAATATCAGTCATTGGATGGTTGAAAGATGGAGGGTGGAGATGAGTCCCCTCATATCTTAGATAAGTTTGGTAACCAAATGAACTTAAATCGAAATTTATTTAGCCGAATTTTGTCAAAAGTATATCAAAATGTCTGCATACTAACAGATAAAAAAATTCTCGTCGCAATCGAATATCGGACTCTTTATCATTAGGATTTTGCATTATATGAATGTTGGAAAGTTTTGAAACAACTTTAGGGAACGGTGTACACTTTTATTAAATAAATCGAATTACAGTAATAACAATTAACAGAAAATAAAGGAACATAAATTAAATAACAAAAGCAGTAAGAAGTTGAGAACGAGGCTTGTGTTTAACACGATTCTTTAAAACAGATTCGCCGTCTGTTTCTCATGGTACAACGTCCAAAACTGTTGTATAGCCGGACTAAACAAACTTGTCTGAAAAATCACGGAAGCCTTCTGCGTTTCTGATCGAAAATAGTGTTGGAATAATTCGGATTGGAACTATGTATTTTGTGATTGTGTACAAAACGAATGAGACTGGGCCTATATTTATAGTGTAAACATTGTCTTGTTTTACAAAATAAATATTTGCCAAAAACAATATGTATCTAGTAAATAAAAACAAGATTGGTATAAACAAATTATATATAAACCGAGATTTGCATATAACACAAAATATTCTGCCAAACTTATTTAATAAGTTTAAATCTATTCCGAAAATAGATTGACAGAATCTCAAAAGAAAATTCGAACTCGCAACAAAAAAGATAGCCCGTAGGCGCGAAGCTGCATTCGGACAAGTCCTTACGGCAATTCTTAAGCATTATGACCAAATAAGAAATTCGCTAGAATACACTGTTATTGTAGAGCATTTAAATTAACACATCCCAAACAAATCCAAAGCTACAAGTTATTCATTGGCATGAGATGCAAACTAAAACAGATAGTATTAATTAAAGTCACAACAAACAAACACGCGCCAAAGCCTCATCTTCTTGATATAGAAACAATGGTCTTTCGGGTGAAGCTCCCAACAATGATTTTTGTTTTTCAAGTTTTCTCAGTGATTGCTCACCTTTAATAGGGTTCTCCCATTGGACAAACTGCTGCTGCTATTCTCTCTTGCAGATTATATTTCTTGGCGATTATTGGTCGGACGTCTTCAACCCCAACCAAACTTTCCAAAAATGGTATAATGGAAAGAAGTTCTTGATCTGAAGGGTCATCAAACCAGCTCTCTATTGGTATGCCATTGTCAACTTGAAATCCAAATGCCTGCAGCAACACAGCAGTAAGGCATTATATATGAATAGGTTATTTGGGTTCTTTCTGGCGGCCAAAAAATGTAAAGTGCTCTCAAGAAACTAGCTACAAAGAAACGGTTTTAAGCCGTCAAGGATGAGTTTTTAACGCCTATATTCTGGTAAAACCATTTGATTGAAAATTTAGATTATTATGAACTATTATAAATCTGTAAACAAAAATATAACAGTGATTAATTACATATTCTTCGACATTGTGACAAAATAACTGCCTATTCGTAGGTTGCTTGTTATCTTCGTTGAGAGATAATTCTGATATATATCAATCAAACATTTTACGTAAACTATATGCCATATTTAGTTTTTGCGATTTTCATGAAATAAAGTTTTAAAAGTATACCTGAGGAGAGTTATCAATCATAATGAGATGTGCTAAATCACGACCAAGGACAGATAGATCTTTGAGGTAATTCCCTTCAAAGAAGACACAAGACTCACGATAAACACGATGCCTGAATACTTTCCTTTTTGGATCCAACACATTCAGAAGCTGTTCAGCGTATATGCTTTGACTGGCAGTAAAAATAATAATCTCAAAAGTATCAGCTACCCTCTCCATAAACTCTTTAAGGTAGGGACGGCAACGAACATAGACCTTGTGATCCTCGTGATTAAAGTTCACAGAAAATGTGAAATCTGCCTCTTCACAAGGTTCGAGTGTTGAGTGTACCAAAGTCTCTGCCAATCAGAAACCAGCTCAATACATGTTGACTTTTACAGAATAATATAAGCGAAAACTACAAGTTAACGACCCATTTACTTATCAGATGGGTCAATACAGGTTTTGTTTTATCTCAAAATGAGAATGAATAAAAAATTTTAGCTAAAAGGGATATGTCAAACATGCTCCGACATCCAAGTTTAAAAGGGGTATGTCGATACCCTGTTAACAAACTGCTCAAACCTTTGGTCCCACTGTGTGACTAATCATAATACTCCATATTAAATTTTTATTTAAAGGCCAGAATCACAGAGTGGATAACCAGCAGCAACAAGTCACCATTATGCTTGTGTACCATTAATATAAAGTAACAAAGATGCAGTACAAGTAATAGCTGAAAAGAATTACTAACCATCGAGGTCTAAAACAAGAGTAGTGGGTGGACAACTTCTTGTCCGCTTGGGTAGTAGCAACGGCCTAAAAGTTGGGACCACAGTAGCCAGTTCTGGCAGGTTCTTTATGAAAAAATAGGGATCAAATTCATCAAACTCTTCACACTCATCATCGTCCACTTGAGCATCAGACGATGTTTGATCATGATCATCTTCGTCAACGCATTCCAACTTTGAGTCTTTCATGCATTGGTATATGGCTGAAACTTCACTTGACAAACCACATCCTAAATCTGTATCAAAAGAATGATGTACTTCACATTTTATTTGATGGATAATTCATTTCTGTTCATACATAGCAGCAAATAATAAAACTATTACTTACCTCCATCTGCTATGTCTCCATCAACAACTCTAGAAATATGGAAGGTAGGAGAAAATATGGTGCCATTCACGAAGGTGTCAGTTGCAACACATCCCTACAGTATATAAAACACAGTTAATTTACAAGAGATGAAGTATACTACATGTAAGCCAAATAACTCTCATGTGAAGATTTTTTCCAAATACGTGCATGTCTTACATTAAAAATGTTTTCAGTTTTGAGCCTAAATGCAACACTAGCTGCTCCCTGATGCATATTAGTTGAAGTTCATTCAGATTTCATACAGTCCTCTTTTCATATTTGATACGCTTTTTCAAAAACTAAACAAGTATATAATCAACCACGTTACATCTTACTACCAAGGATACTAAAAACTTCTCTCTCCGTGTCTCTGCCCTTTATTTCTCCAATCAAGCAGTTCAGAGTGTGCAATATATACATATCTAAAAAATATGGTAATGGTTGTTGTAGTGCTTATATTTGATTATCGGGTATGAGTTAACGGCTGATGTTCATATCAAGATATACACTTATACAGATAGAAGCTTGACTTTTGAAAGCCAGTCTCACTGAACAAGAGTCAAGTGCTGATTATTTAAATTATCTCTCAAATAATCATTAGTCAAGGGAAATTTTACATAATGTTAATGAAATTTAAATAATATATAAACATAATAATTGAAAAAAAAAAAACATGAAGAGATATACAGTTACCTCAGTATCCATGGGTATGGCGTTCATTGAAAGATAAGAATCATCGTCTAAACATACACTGGCATTGGTATCACCATCAGATACGCCTCTGGCATTTAGATTAGTTGCATCAACATTTTCTTTGCTATTCTTTGTGCGGGTGATTGCTGCGAGTTAGAATAGACATACAAATGGGATTACAATCCTCAACATGAAAGAAAAATAATACTGTAACGAATAGTCCCAAGACATAAAACCAACAAGTCTCGGAAATACATCCAGAACACACGAAGATCTACAATAGCTAACCTTAAAAAGTATTTTGCTATTCAAAGCCCTAAGGCTATGTTTAAGACTTAGGAGCCAACTCCTACTAAAAATCGCCAACCGCCGCACGGTAGTTTATGGTGAAACTATGTACATTAACAGCAAAAATTGCTTTTTAACTACCACCCGGATAAAAATTGGGGGTTAACCTTTTAGAGGTCAGCTTTTACTAAAAAAACACCATCATAAGGTAATTATAGTTAAACTATGACATGAGCAACCAAAATAGACTTTTAACAATCAGTTCCCATCCACCAAATTTTTAGTACTATAACAATTGTAGTAACATAAGATCATCATGCAACCAAGAATAAAATAGACAGCAAATATCAGAGAACAAAAATACACACCAGAAACAACCAAGGTTAGCTTGTCGACTGCAATACTGGTATAAAATCAAAGGTTAAGATAACCATCTTACCAGGTTTTTGCTTCCGAGCAGAAGACGTAATTATCTGAGATACTTTGTTCTCTTGGTTGTCGACATCTTCCTGAACCTTCTTCTTAGTTTTCGTAGCTTTCGGACTCGCGAGCGCATTAGAAGAATGTCTTACCATTGCTACTTTCTTTGTTGGCATCTCAGACTTGGAGGAAATCCAGGCCTAAACGCTCGCAACTTCAACTTTTTGGTAGATACGTTTATAAATTGGGGTCCCTCCAGAACAACATACAGTGCCTAACACAAAGCTACAGACAAACAAAAAAAAGGTATCAGTCAACAAGATAAACTTCCAGCAATGTGAAAGTTTGAAAATCAATGTAGGAGCTCAAATAAGACAGGTCATACATGTGGTATCCGTACAAGATACAACTACAGTAAAAGGGTCAAAGAATGAAATGTGTAAACACGGCTGATAAAGCAAAGAGGTGAGGTTGATAAGTCATTAATCAGCTGAACAAGTGATACCCAAAAATAGCATTTGATATTATTATCAAAAGAACGAGAATCTTGATACCAAATTTTCACACTTGATACCCAAAAGTAGCTAATCACAACTAAACCTAACTATGTACACAACTAATACTCTGTAGATATATCTCAGAATAATTTGGGCTTATGACCTTATTTTCCATGCTTATTTTCTAGTTTTAATGTCGTCATAAGCTCATACCTCGTCATAAAGCCAAAAATGTTCCAATATAAACCAACAGAATAAGCTCCTAACGCCGAATATATGTTTGTGGTGCTTATTTTCTAGTTTTAATGTCATAATAAGCTCATACCTTGTCATAAAGCAAAAAATGTTCCCATATAAACAAACAGAATGAGCTCCTAAGTTCGAATATGTGTTTGTGGTGCTTATTTACTAGGCTTATGAGCTAATACAAAAATGAAATAAGCTAGTAAGCTCCTTTTCAGCTTATAGTGGTGTTTGTTTCAGCTTATAAGTTTATTACGATATGAATGACTTATATAAGCCCATAAGTCTCAATATAAGCCAAAAAATTCAGGCTTATGTAATATAAACCGAAATCAAAGAAGCTCAAAATCCCACATATAAGCTGAAACAAACACCATATGAGTTTATCTTTTTTGGTGTATAGCTTAATTGATAAGCTTATAAGCCTGGCAAACACCACCTAAGCCAAAAAAAAATAAAAGGTGAGCTTATAAGCTTTTTCCCCAAATTTACATAACCTCATACACACCGTTCATAAACGCCACAATACAACTCTACAACATTAAAAATCATAACTTGCTCAACAAAATTAGCGAGTTAGCGACTAAACCTTAAATCTTGAACATTTAAACCCCTGAACCAGCTTAAACCCAACACCCACTAAAAGCCCACAAATTAACATAACCTCATACGCGCAGCAAATATTTGCCACAATACAACTCTACAACATTAAAAATCATAACTTTCTCAACAAGATTAACAACTAAACCTTAAATCTTGAATATTTGAACCCCCAAATTACATTAACCCAACACCCGCTAAAAACCCACAAATTAACATATCCTCATACGCGCAGTAAACAAGCGCCACAATACAACTCAACAACATAAAAAATCATAACTTGGTCAACAAGAATAACACTTAAACCTTAAATCTTGAACATTTGAACCCCCAAATTACCTTAACCCAAACCCCACTTAACATAACCTCATACGCGCACCAAAATACAACTCAACAACATTAAAAATCATAACTTGGTGAACAAGATTAACAACTAAACCTTAAATCTTGAACATTTAAACCCCCAAATCACCTTAACCCAGCACCCACTAAAAACCCACAAATTAGAAACCCTAAAAACCCTAATTTTTTAATAAAAAAAATCAATTAAAAATTAAGTTAAAAACTAATCAAAAACAAAAGGAGCTGATTTAAGCTAGATATAAACTCGATACCTGATTCAGAATCGAATAATTTAACAGCTGAAGCCAAGACAGTAACTGTGTGAAATAAAGAAATTAACCCCAACGGTCAAAAGAAAAGAAAAGAAAAGAAATACTAGTAGAAATAAATAGATGGATAGATATAAATAAATGAAAATATTTGAAATGATTAATTGAAAATTTCTAATTTTCCCTCCACACAGAAAGAGAGGGAAAACGAAAACATCAAAACGAAATTTTTGGGTCTGAAAATTATTTCACAAAGTGAAAATGTTTGTGTGTTTCTTTTTTGGTTGTTTGAGTTTATTTATTCAGAAAACTTTATTTCAAAAGCAGTCCCTGTGGTTTGGCTACATAGATATCATACTATCATAACTTTTTTAAAATGAAGACAAACCATCAATGTTTTCAAACCCGGGTCGACCCAGTTTCGGTTAGAAAAACGAGTCGTATTGACTCTGGTATCGCATTTTTGAAACCCGATTTGACCCACCGGGTTTGGGGTAACTCGGTTCAACCCGGTTCTCGATACCTAGTCAAGTTTCGATTTTTTCGAGGTTTTTTAAAATATATATATATAATTTACGTATTTGCGACGAAATTTTATTTTTACATATTATACTGATTGGTAACAATCTATATCTTCAATATACGGAAGTTTTTTATATAATTTTTGTAAATTATTAAACAAAAAATAAAAAAGTTAGAAAACCAGGTTGATCCGGACCTCGTAACTCGACCGGATCAATAAAAACCGGGTTTCAAAACATTGCAAAACACTACCGTAAGGTTAGCGGGTCAGAATACTTAAACTCATACTTAACCTATTTAAATAATTGGGTCAGTTGTGTCAACCCTAACATATTTATCTAACCCATTTAATCCGTATATATACTTGGGTTAACCGGTTAAATAATTTACGCGGGTGAAATAAGTTACACGGGTTTAATTGATCCATTTAACCTGTTTAATATACAAAAGTTGATACATTATTGCTGCCCTCGAGGCCGTGTACAAAAAAGTATTTGTCGATTCGTATGAATAGGATGCACCTCAAAGAGGCGTGAAAAAGTCGTGGAGACTGCCAACTAAGTAAAAAAAAAGAACAAAAAGAAAATTTCATATTTTGGGATTGCACTATGTACACTAATTTACAAATCTCGCGTGTGACCAAATTCTCTTTTAGGTGCTTCAACTACGGTATGAGTAGAAGAAGTTGGTAAAAAAAACAAGTAATTTCATTTCAGCCGTTGTCTCAACCCCATATTCAATGAAAGTCTTCGCCTTGTCTAAGGAGAAACAACTAAAGAAAGGTGACGTATTTTTTCTCGTTTAGTTCTTCACTACTTGTACCAGAAAACCTCTTTTTCTGTAATATAAATAATTTTAATATAAGAAAAAATATCTTAAGTGGTTAGTGGGTCAATCTATTTAATTTCTTTCAAAATCTAAACTTGATTTTTCATTAAACAAGTAAGATAAGTCGGCCTATTTAATTTTTCTCAACTTAAACATGACCAATTTATTAAATAAGTCAGAAGAGTCAACTCAAAACTGACTCAAAAATTATTTATAATCGACTTAAACTTATTAATTTTGTGTCGATTTAAATCAAATTTCGTGATGATCAAAAATTGCCATCCTATTCAGAGATAAGGGTGAGCAAAATAAACCAAACTGAATCAATAAATCAGTTCGAACCTAGGTGTATCTAACCGAACCGATCTTCGATCTTATTCAGTAATTTTTTATAATGTCCAATTATGTGAACGTTAATTTCCATTCATATACTTATCAACTTGCGTATATTGGACAGCGTATCTGCTTGTTGTATTCTTTTAGTAAAACGTGTAAACTTAAATGATAAAAAACGTTTAACATTTATTTTTGTTTACCATATTTGTTTACTTTTCCTAAGGTGTTTTAGCGAACAAAAATAAATAAACATGAACATTTATACTTTTTAATGAACAAATATATGATAAAAAAATTTATCCACTTAAATGTTTGTGTCGGTCATTTTTACAGTTAAACTTTATCAAACGAACACGAATGGCCTCATTAGTTGTTTGTCACGTTCGTTTAATCTAAAGGGGATAACATTTTTAAATTCATCGTTAACCTCATCATTCATATCAGCCTAGTCTCTTTTCTCACTTACTAAAACTCATCATTTATCCGTAATAAAAATCAAAAATTCACCGTTCATTAAAATACTTAATCATAACTACATATACAATATTTGTGTACTTTCTCTTCTATAAATGCAAAAAAAAAAAAAAAAATAGTTCAATTAAAACAACATATTATACATCTTTAATGTATCAACTCAAATTTGATTTAAAAATACAATTTTTATAGTCTATTATATAACTGTTTTACCATACAATAAGTATAACATAATGCTAAAAAATTACACTTTCTCTTTATTTAATGCTAAATAATTAAGTAATACAATATAATATACAACATATTAATACAGTTAAAAAGATCGTATTTAAATAATATAAATACATATGTTTAACTTTATATATCTTTAATATATACAAACATTTAACCATATTTAATTAAAACATAATTAATAATACAATTTAAACATTATGTCACCACAATTTACAAGCAAAACAACACATTGTATAAATCTCATCCATTATATGTTTTTCTCTTTTTTTATGCAATCATTTATACAAACTACTTTTAAGTTAATCTTCTTATTTAAATGTTCAAAAAAAGTTCTCTCAATTCTCGTACTTAATTCAGTTCCGAAAATAAAATTACACATATTCAATATACGCCACAAGTAATAATATCTCTATATCAAAATTACGTTTTGAGACATGTTTTTAAGTAAAAACTATGCCATTCATAAGTTATTACTATAAAGAACGAATAACCAAATAACATTTATTTGAAAAAAAATTAAAGTCACAAAATACCCGTCGATACATCACGCGTACCTGCTATTTATATAAAATACCCTCACAAAATAGTCACATTACAACAAAGGATAATTCCACATCAAAAATTATGGCAGAAAACACATGCGCTTTATAGGAAAAATTGTAAAGATTGTGATGCATTACCAAACCATGTGGTCGGTTCTTGCAAATATAAAGATGCTAAAATAAATGACGTACTGTAGTAATTAATTGGGTCAGGTGCGTTAATGGGATTACTTGCGTTTGCAGCGCGTGTGTGTTACGGGTGGGGTTTTAAAAGGGGAAGTGCTGATGATTGGGCGCGTGGAAGGATGAAACAGTGAGTGTGACTGGTGAACATGTGTTCTAGTTTTTTTGGGAACATCAATATTTGTGATTTGTACATTTGTTTTGCTGAATTTCTGATTTGTTGTCACTTTTAAATAGTTTACATTTCAAGCCCTTCTATCATCACAAAGTTGCTACATTTTAACTTGTATTTTAGAAATGGATTTGACTACGGTGAAAACGAGTTGAGCCGCTACCGAAATTTGATCGGTAAAAGTTTGAACGAACTAAGTTTAAACGATTTCGAGCATAAATTGAAGCTCATTTAATAATCAAGCTCGAGTCGGACAAACAAACAAACTCTAGAGAAACAAGCATAAACAAGTAAGCTCAAAAAACCAAGTTTTATTTTGAGAAAATTGTATGTTTGCTCCCTATGGTTTGCCAAAATTGCATGTTTGCTCCCCAACTTCATTTAAATGCAGACGGCCTCCCGGAGGACGAAGGTAAGTAGCAATGAGCCTCCCTGGATCTAACTCTCGTTACTTTTTGCTAGTTAACTTTTCTTTGTTCAAGGGTATTGATGTCCTTTCATAATTTCTTTTTAACCTAGCTTAATTTCATTGCATTGTTACTCCCTGTGGTTTGCAATTAAATAACCTTCCTTAACACATTTACAAACACACGCATAGATCAAATCCCCTTTTATAAAAAACACACAAACCCTAAATATGAACTGCTTTTGTGGGAACCAATCCATTGTTCGTACATCATGGACAAACACTAATCCTGTAAGAAGATTTCACGTGTCAATTTTTTTCGTGGGTTGATCCCCCAATGTGTGCTCGAGCTGTAGCGATTATTCCAGGGTTGTTAAGATCAAGAAATGCACTTGAAGAATCATTGAATGCAATGGAGGCTGGTAATCAAAGGTTGAAGATTTGTTTGATTTGCAGTTGGTTGTTTTTTTTTTGTTTCTGCTACTTGATGTAATGTGTCAATGGTTGACTAATATTATGTTGTATTGAACTAATTGACCAACTATTGTACTGGTCAATAATTTTCCTTAATGAAGTTCATATTATGATATGTCATGACTTTTGTTATGTTGTTGTTTATAATCTAATGTTATGTTATTCATTATAAGCTAATGCATTCATTCATTCCATAAAAGCCATTACATTGTAGTCCCAAAACAGAAAAACATCAGCATACTAAACATGAACTTAAAGGTAGATAAGCATACAAATAAAAGTGAAATAACACAAGCAACAAAGCATATTAGATTTTGCCTTTTCCCTTGTCCTTTCCATCCTTGTTGTTTAAAGGCCTCTTCCTAAATTTTTCTTCAATGGAAGACTAAGTCCTTTGAGAGGGTAGTCCTAGCACGCCCCCAGTGATGGCTTTAGGGCTTTTGATGATTGTCTTTGATGAGGTCCTTTTGCAAAGAGGAATGTACTTACCAGCTAAGCTTACATCACTGGATTTGCTAGCAGCAGGTATGTTAGGCTTTGATGATTGGCCTTCATCACTTGTTTCATCTAAGCTTTCATCACTTGTGTCATCCAAGGTTTCAGTACTTGTGTCATCTAAAGTTATAGCAGCAGACTTACTGTGATATTTAAAGTTATGCCAGTAATCATCATCAAAATACTCATAGAAATCCACATAGCCATACCATTCTATCAACTAATATGTGACATCCCCTTCCTTAAACATTCTTGCAACACTTGCTGTTACACATGGTCTTGGTCTTTCTTTTGATCCAAAAGGTGGAAGGTGTGACATTGTGTGTGGTGTTTAGAAAATAACTGATGAAACAATGGCATTACCCTGGTAGTATTTATGTTGTGTGGTAAGTAGAAAAGTTAATGTGACAATTAACTCCATCTGTTCAACTACTTGGTCAGATAATAAATGGGTCAACAAAAATGAAAGACCAATGTGACACGGTTTACAATGGGTCTAAGTGAAAAGAATACAAAATCTTAGCATGACTTTGACCAGAAAATTGGGCCAAGAAAATTAAAAGACCAATGTAACCATCAAATATTATGCATACCATAAGGTTTGTAGCAAACTACAATAGTCTTACAACTGTTTTTTCAAAAAAAAAAGAAATAACATAAGTCTAGACCTGGATAATGGCCTCACATGAAAACAAGGAAATAACATAAGTCAATAACATGAAACATTCAACATAAGTCATTAGCATGACTATTAAAGATTAAGTCTGCAGGCACTCTTTTTTGTTCTTCTGCTGGGGCTTCTAATCATATCAGTTTGTGAAGGTTGAGTATGAGCCTGTGATCCTTGATTATTTGCCTGTGCAGATTGGCTTAGTTGTGTAGGCTGTGTGTTGTTTGTTCCAGCACCAGAGCTTGTACCAACAGCAACAGATTGGCTTGGTTGTGTTGGTTGTGTGTTGTTTGTTCCAGCACCAGAGCTTGTACCAACATCAGCATTCTTTCTTTTCATAACCGTATTCAGAATAGCATCACTAAAGTCATGCATATTCACCATATCAACAAAACAAATCTCACCTTCAATGTATTCCAAGTTCGGGCCATCACTAAACCTTCCATAGTAGTGACATTTAATGCTAAACAATTGTTCATACACATCTGTTAACATAGAAAATAACGATGGTCAGATTTGGATACATAATAATTAGGGCGAATTAAATAATTTTTGGTAATTAATCTTGAAATTAAACAATGAATAAACAACTTACCATATATCGCAATGTCAAATTTATCACCTTCGGCTCTTATGAAGAAGTTTGGAACAGGATCCTCCATGATTAACAAAGTTTGGGGAGGTTTGAGAATGGTAAACTGGAATATGAGGGGATTTGGTACAATCCGTTTAATATGAAATGGGTTATAACCGAGTGATATGGGTAAACCCATGTATCAAAGCGGGTCTAATATAATTAATAAGCGAATTACCAAATATACCCCCACAGAAATATTACCTTTTAACGAGAGTTAGATCCAGGGAGGCTCGTTGCTACTTACCTTCGTCCTCCGGGAGGCCGCCTGCATTTAAATGAAGTTGGGGAGCAAACATGCAATTTTGGCAAACCACAGGGAGCAAACATGCAATTTACTCTTTTATTTTTATAAGTGTATCACAAATAAGCCAAACTCGAGCTTTATATATCAAAACAGGAACCGAGCTCGAACTCAAATATTAGGGCTCGAAACGAGCCGAACTTGAGTAATCTAAATTATAAACGAGCCAAGCTCGAGCTCTAGTAAGCTCGTGCTCGGCTCATTTCCACCTATCACATGACTAAGAAATTGGATCAGTCTTGCGTACAACTAATTATTATGTTTTGTTGAACCGGACATGACAGGAGAAACAAACCAAATCAAGCAGACAAGGACTTGGACAAGATTTTTGGACCAAATTTGTTTTCGGTTCGTACCAGTTTTCAGATCGTCATCAGCTCTAATGTAGGCTTATGACTAGGGCTGTAATCAAGCCAAGCTTTTATCAAACAACTCGAGTTTGAGCTTGGCTCGATCAAGCCAAGCTCTTATCAAGCTCAAGCCCAAGCTCAAACCTAAAAAATAGCTTGAAACATATATCAAGCTCAAGCTCAAGCTTTTGATAGCTTGGCTCGACTCTTATCAAGTTTTTTCAAACTTTATTAAAATGTGTTTTCATAATTAATTTATATAAACAACTTATGTTTAATTTGAATATTAACTTAAAGGGCTTATTTCATAAATAAATAATATATTCTTTGATTATATTTATAATTTAGTTTATCGTATTTTAAATAATTTATTTAATTTTATAAGTTTATTACATGTGGTGAAATATAATACGTATAAATATTTTTTGTACCTTTTTTAATACGAGGGTGTTGTAATTGCGTTAACAATTACATCACGCAATAGTTTTTCGACCTTAATCGCATTGGATTGCAAAACATATTTTGAAACCAAGACTGTACGATTATGTTATTTTTGGTTTTATTAATGCTAAATAAATCGAATTTAGTTTTGAGTTATGATTTTTATTTGTTTTATTTATACATATATTTTTATTGATGAGTTTTTTATTATAAAAATAATAATTTTATATACATTCAAGTTTTTCAAACTAAGCTCAAGCTTTTATCAAGCTTTATCAAGCCAAGCTCAAACATAGATTATTAAAGCTTAACAAGTTATCAAGCCAAGCTCAAGCCTTATAAAGCTTGAACTCGGCTTAACTCGATCACACTCTTACTTACAACGTGGCAAGCATTATGTTTGTTGTAGAAAAGAAAACAAACTAAACTTGCTCTTTTTAACTAGATTTCTAATCAGTCTACTCATTTATCCAGCCATTCTATATAGAACAAGCATACACTAATAATGCAAGACAAAAGTTGTAATATACCCTTTTTTTTTTCACAAGCAGATGGACAAATCTTCGTCACTTATTTTAATTTGATTCAAATATGGAGATTAACTTATGATTTAAAAGAAACACGAAAATATTATTTTTGTCAAAAAGTCAAAAAGTTTTAAAAATCGGGCGGAGGAACTAAAGTTGTAAATTTTCCGAACTGATTTTTATCAATAGTGATATTTCACTAGTGAAAAAAACAATAAAAATTACTGGTATATTTCATTCTATTACGAGTGATATTTCATTGTTTTTTCACTAGTGAAATATCATCGTTGATAAAAATAAGTTCGAAAAATTTACAATTTTAGTCTTTCCGCCGATTTTTTTTTGCATTTTTTTACATTTTGGCAAAAATGGTCCATTCGTGTTTTTTTTAATAAAATTTAATCTTAGGTAATGAATGACTAAAATTAATCCCCTCCTTGCAAGTATTAATACAACTTTTAAACCAAAGGAAAACTCAATTTACTCATTAGTCATTACTAAGTGTGTCTCAAAATAAGTGTCTCCTTTCAATTTTTAGGACCAGTTTTTTCTAAGACAGAAAAGGTGACAATTACTGGTTGAAACTTTCTTTTTTTCCTTCTTTTTTTTTGGTAAAAATGGTGAACTTATATTAATCACAACATAATAATCCAACACATACAGTGCAAGGTTTAAGCCTGATAGGACATACCTCTTGTCACACTCAAACAGCCAAACTGCTCAAACAGAAAACACACAATTGTATGCAAGCTAACTAGTACAGCTTATACATTCAGACATTCAGTTCACCATTCATCTAGATTAGTAAAATTCATTAGTGATAGCAATTGCTAAAACTAGGTATCCATGAAGAAACCCCAACCATTGACTACATTTCCAACATACACACGCCTTATCTCTGTGCTCACACCCAGAGCCACAGAGGCTGTTATATGTCAAGGCAATCAATGCAGTTTTCACCCTCACACGCATACAAGGTTGAAACTTGAAAGTAGTTAAACAAGCATTCCATGGCTCAGTGACTTTAGCAAGTTGTCATGGGTCAAATGAACTAGTAATAAAATCATAGCAAGTAGTTAAGACGCATTCAGTGGCTCAAAGACCACTCTCAGCTACGTAATAATATCATCAATGGCTCTTTAGCTAGTCACAGCTTATCACAACTGACGCAAAACAGGATGTCACGTGGATTGTGTAAATCTAGGCTTCAGGTATGCTGCATCATTCAAGCTTTGTTCACCCGATCAACTTGCAGGTTGCAAGTTGCAATATGAAAGTAAACCCAAACAACACAGTCATGCGGATAACACAAAGGCTAGTCCCGTGACTAAACGAACTTTAGAATAAAAAGGACCAAACTTCATGTTAGTCAGAAGAAGAGAGCCTTGAACTGCAATTGATGCAGGTCGTTAACGTCACCTTTTTACAGATCTCAGTTTAAATGACTATTCTTGTGAAGGCTATCTGTTTCCTACCGTAAACTAATATGATCCTGATTAAAAAAATTGCTATCAAGAATCAATGTATATGTATGTGGTCTACCCTAAGTGTGGAAATCATAGTGAATTGTTGATTTACGAAGATACTGCTAATGAAGGAGACGAAAAGAGGGCATATCTTCTATTCTTAGAACATCATCCATAAGAAGCTCTTCCTCCAGCTGGGCCCTCGTTGATTTTAATACTTCCTGCATCACAATAAATTTAAATAGTTAGTAATTTAGACCTGTTCATGGATAAACAGATCAATATGGGGGTTATACTTTTTCTCTGAAAGGGTCAAGTGGTGAAATTCAAAAAATTAGCTAACAAAGAAGACAGCTTGAACTTATAACATTACCAAGATTTATAACATCACACAGCATTGACAACAGGATAATACGTAATTTTAGTTTTGGAATTCGACTAAAAATGATATAAGGCAATTTTCATGTGTCTGTTCAAAATGGAAAGTGTCCCAGACGGCTATCTGACAAAGGGATTACTAAATAATTTCCCCTGTTCCACACATTTCATCGCATACAAACAGGTTTAGTTGCCTTCAAAGTCAATGAGACGATTTGCATCTACACAAATATTTCTTCTCTGGTTATTTCTTAAAGTGTTATGCCTTTACGGAACTCTACAAGGATAATTAACAGCAAAACTGATGATGCATTTTTGTATTTTTAAAACTCCTTCAAAAAATTACAAGTTTAACCTCTACAGTCAGGTTAACAAACCATCAAAAAGTAACAAAACGATAGAGAAAATATTTTTCCGTCTGTACAGAATAATACAGCTTACAAGAGCAGAATGTTGGTGCTAACTTACATTAAACTCCATGTAACTTGCATTTTTCTGTTCCCACTTTTTGTCCATAACGATAAATGCAACACAATAAAGTAGGTCAAAGGCCCACTCGCTTTCTGAAAATGCATCAAAGTCTGTAATTAGTTTACAGAAAACAAGATTTAGGCTCCTATTTTTAATATTATAGCCCATATTAGCTAACAATTCTAATATGAATCCCAAGTCTCATGGTGGCAACATAAGAAATGGCCATCTTAAACAAATTAGCCTCATATTGGGCACAGTGCAATAATTTGTATTAAATAAAATCTTTTATATGGGCAGTCTTTGTCACACGGTAATACCACATTAGATACACACATATAGCTACATGTGGCAATTCCGACCCATTTATGTATGAACGGGTTGATTTGGATTGTGTTCACTCTCAAAGGGGCCGAATTAAAAAATTAACTAAAAGGCGATGGATCAAATGTGTCAAGCAGTTACAGGAGCCCAAAAGTCCATTTGTAATGCATACGACCTCCTAAATTGCTCTAAACAAAGATTCTCCCGGCGGCTCAGCTGGACTCATTTTGATTTTCTCCAACCCTACTTTGGTCCCATCAGGAACGTACAGGCTATCAAGACTTATTTGTTAAAGGTCTCGCCCAAATGGTCTGGGAAAGCGAATGAGATTTGTATACTATTAACTTGTGACTTTGTAGAAAAATATCGAAAATATCGGGCAGAATACAACAAAATTAACCTATGAAAATGATTTTTTTTTTTTAAATATGGATTGACCTATCCTTACCTGACAGCAGATGTACAAAAACAGCACTCACGAGTGTCCTTGGTTTAGCTGAAATATTAACAATATTGGTTAGCCAATATCTTCAATATCCTCAAAAGTAGTGAGAGCCACATATCAGAAAATGACAAAAGGAAGAAAAAAAACACGCATTTGCTCACTTATATGCATGTGGAAATCAAATGTCTCAAATCTACAGAAAATAGATGGTTTTACTTACTAGCATCTAGATCAAGCATTTTCACGAGCATAAATGTAATATTTAGACCAGCTACAGCAAATGGATATTCCCACGCAGCTCCCCTAGCTCCTTGTTTTCTTATTAGGTGCTGGAAAGATATCTGCAGTTCAGAATATAGCATCAGGCTTAAGTAACTGCCTAATATGTTGCTGACCCAAATGAAGTGCAGAAAAACAAAAAAAAAAAGAGAGACCCATTTTAATAGAGTACAAGTGACACGTACTTGTTGGGAAATAAGCTACCTGTCAGGGTGTATTTGTTGAAAAAAAGAGGTGGCAATTTTCCCGCACTTACTTATGAATGTGTCGAATTTAGGTTAGCTATTATTATAAAAGGATCAACCAGGTTAAACCATTTCGGAAGTCACCCAAAATGTAGTCTTATTTCAGAGACTCCTAAATTCTTTATCCAAGAATTTAGATTATTATTATAATAGTAGTTAGTCATATTTTAAACATCAAATATATCAATTTTTTTATTAAAATTGGGACCAAAGGGTTGATATAGATCATAACCCGAGCCATTTTGACACTTTACCCCAGTTACGAATGACAACTAGGGTTTATGTAGCCAGGATCTGAAATCTTACAGAGAATGTTTTAGCAAAAAATAGCAAGTTCTCCAAGGAAATGAATCCAGCTCCCCTGATAATCAACAAAAGTAGCAAAATAAAGAGGAATATCAACAACGTTCAATATACTATATTGAGGATAATGCAAGTAAAATAGCAACCTGAAATCTGTTGATGGATCTTTTCCCTGCCATCCCATCTTTTTCCATTGTTCCGATATCAAGTCATCGAGCTTTTGATCTGGGAATGTGGCTGACCATAGAACACTCAAAGCCTCCTGTCCTCTTGCATAATGTAATTAGTGACTCGAAACTTATCTTATGCTCATTATAAAGATATAATCACAGAAATTTGAAGATAGCTTCATGTTTAATAATACCAATATGCAAAAAGTTCTCATATGAACTTTTTCATAGGTAAAATTTGGACTGAAATAGGTAAAATCTGTTGTATTTAAGCTACCTGATGTTCAAGCCGGGTCGAGTCGAAATAAACTTTCGTCCGTTTTTTCAGCCTTGTTAGTCTCTCCTCCTGCAACATTTAGCAAGTAACATTTGATTGCTATCTTCCATAACATGTTTACATCATTGATTTAGGATACATGTGGTTAAATGGAAACAGTAAACAATGGGTCAAAATGAGCTCGGCCGTGTAATTTTGTGCAAATTAAAACAGGTCAGGTTGGTTTTTGTTGCACCAAATCGCTTTTTGTCCTAAATACCAAATTTTAAATGCATATGTTATGTGTCAAATATGATAACAAAATATTATAATATTCAATTATGATTTATGATATTTTCAAATAAGAATGATTCAGGAGGTTTTATGCTCGAAAAGAAAGTATGTTTTGGGCGACTTTTGACCCATCTCTTTTTTAGCTAAATTTTCGATTGAATTTACTAGTTTGACTTGTCAGACATGAGACATACACGAATCAACCCATTCATACTGAGTGAGTCAAAAATTCATAATTGACACCTCAAATTAAGATTCTTTAAACCCGATGGTAAATACATAGAACCACTGTACAACCCTGAATTCTAAAGTTTGAATTTAGAAGTCTCAACCACATATGGAATCAAAAATAGTGGGAATTATGGATCATTAACTCATTCACTTTGCTATTTGGTGATAATGATAGTTTGTAAAAAAACTATTTCTGGAAATCCCAACCCAAAATTAGCAAGCGATCAATAGACCAGCAGGCATTCATCAAAACAGTCGGGCGATAGTTTGTAAACTTGCCTGGAGAGGCGTCATATTCATGCAAATCCGTGCATAACTTCCCTTCTTCTGAAAACACACACAAGGTAGGCCCTTCCTCATCCACGTGTGAGGACAACAAGTTGCAGGATCTGCAATAAAGTAGTTAGAACTATGTTTCTATCCACATGAAGGGATTCAAAAAATAACAGTCTCATATTTAGTTAATGCAACAAATGCACATATATCTGAGCACTACCACCCGCTCACTTACACTTGCCGTAGGTCTTCCCAGAAGCAGTCTCCCTACGTTCGGGGTTAATCCTAGGGTAGGGGTAGGATCTATCTACATTCTACCTCCCATACCCCACCCCGGCGGGATTGGGTATCTTGTTGTAATTGATCAAAGGGGAAAACTACTTTGAAATATTCACGTGGGTGCAAAACATGAAGATTTTTATCCAAATTTTGCATCTGTTTGAATACACAAGTCAAGTATAATGGCTACAGATATTCGTATTCTGCATTTACATGAATTTTCAGCTATGATGATTGTTTAAATACGATGTTGCAAGTCGAATAGTTTAATTCACTCTCTGACAAATGATGCTTACCCTTGAGAAGCCATTAGCTAAGGTGCAAGGGTATGAATGCAGGGATACTGGTGCGCTATTTAAGGATGTAATGATCCAAGAAACTATAACTAAGTATAAAAACATAAGGATACGGGGTGCATTTGTATATGCATACAAGTCAAAAGCTAAACCTATAAGGCTATGAAAAAGTTATTATATATTTCACATATCAATTTTGTAGGATAGGTACACACCAAAGATCCAAACTCTAAACCTTATTGATAAGTGACTTGTTTTTGTCTTTCATAGTCAAATAAGAAAACCTAACTTGTTATGTTTCCTTGTTTTTCACTTACATAATCATAAGTTTAAGATTGCCTTTTTTTAAGTCTATTTCTAACTTCGTAAATTCGAAATTCTACATTATTGTTACCTAACTATGAGGCGTCATTGTTGATGAGCTTATTATACTTTATTTGATTTTATTCCAACGATTCGACAATACTTCTCTCACATATCACTCAGCTATTAAAGCATACAACTACAAAAGTATCCGAGATTTGGGCTGTTGAAAGTGGTTTAAACATGAATTATTGCATCTCAGGCTTTTGTGTACCATCTTAAAGACTCCTGTGGTTCTAAATAAATTCAACATTAGAGAAATCAGACTTGGGTAGAAAAACTGAGTTTTACCCGGTTCGTGACTCACAATTCCGTTATCATATAACTCTTTACTTCGGGTATAGAATTTCCACCTTAGGACGGATAGCATGCTGAGTTTGATATATCTGCACAGAGGGCAAAAGTATGCATGTCCGTAAGAATTCACCCAAGGTGTTAAGACTTAAGAGAGTAAAGGTCAAACATGGTTGACATAGGGTCACTATTCATGCCAGCAAAGCAACTAAAAGATTTTCAACTATTTATGTTTGCGCTCTAGTTTAAAATAAAGGATTTTTTTTCTTGATATTGTACCGTCTTTTAACAAAGTTCAATAAGTTTAATAGGAACAACATCGGAGCCGTAAGAAACCAGGAGCTAATACGCAATCTAATATCTAACTTCACAAAATGCTACTAATAAAAAATTCGCATCAATCCACTTGAGCATTTCAGCAACTCAGCAGCTAATACAATCACAGCATTTCCAGCTAACTAAGTACTGTAACTAGCTACATTGCTATAAAACATCCAACTTCATAAACACTATTAACCACTAAGCATAATATTTTGGCAGCTCAAAAGCAAACTTGACACAAAAATCACAAACAAACTCCCGCCCAGCTCACAATTTTTACTAAGCGTATTAGCAATTGTTGTTTCCACATTTATTTAGCAGCTTAAAACCCATTACCCAAGAAAAAGAGAGACAAAAAGCGTTAAAATGATAAGTAACAACAAACGCATTGTCGGGTTAAATAAATAACTTGATATTAACAAAAATATCTTATAATTTGAAAGCGAAAATTCACGAATACAAAATCTACCTCGTACAACAATTATACAAATAATGACAACAAGAAACACATTATTATTATTATGTACATTTCAAGCTAATAAATAAATCCTTAAACATTTCCATAAATAAAAAAACACATAATTGTGCACATTTTTTAACCAAAATTAAGCAAATAATAAATAAATAAAATACCAGGAAGAAGAAGAAACTGAAGGAATAATAATAATAGCAATGCAGCTTCCTCCTTCAGATCTTCTTTTCATTTCATTATATATATTTTTTGTCAATTATCCCTTCATTTGATGTCATTCATGATGATGATTCATTTTCTTCTTGTTTCTAGTGGTTGGTTCTTCGTATTTTTAGCCTTGTTTTATCATCTTCTTCTTTTTTTTGTTTTCTTTTGGGATTTTCATTATCTTTGGTCCTTTGGATTCTATATATTGGTCAAGTTAGTCCTTCAAATCCTAAGATTGTGTCTAAATTGCTGTATAGTTTTCTCAAGTTTTCACGAGTGATTGTTTTGGCTTATATAACGTAAGCTCATTTCGTTTTATATAACGTAAGCTTCAATTTTATGGTTTATTTGGAGACTTATGGGCTTATATAAATTTATTATATCATGATAAACTTATATAAGCCTCTAAGTCTCGAAATAAACCATAAACTTGAGCCTTATTATATAAGTAAAAAATAAGTCATTTTTTGACTTATATTTCATAAACTCTGATTTTTTAAAGTTTATTTGGAGACTTTTGGGCTTATATAAGTTTATTATATCATAATAAACTTGTATAAGCTCATAAGTCTTCAAATAAGACACAAAATTAAAGCTTTTGTTATATAAGTCGAAATAGACTTAAGTTTATTTTTATTACGTTCATTTTTTTCATTTTTTCATGACTTTTCGAATAAATACAAAATAAACAATATAGTATGAATTAAAGTTTCAATAAAGGGAACAAATTGGGATCGTGTAAGCTATAACTCATTAGCCATTAGGGCTAGTGTCCCTTTAATCATGTAATAATATGAATAAAAAAGAATGTTACTTCCTCCGTCTTAAATTAATAGTCCTCCGACAAAAAATACATTCTTTTAGAAAATATTACTATCACTGCATTGTCTCTCTTACTTTTCGGTAAAATGACATTCTTACTCTTATGCAATTAATTAAAACTTAATATATATCTTGTAATTTCTAGTACAACTAGGGGCAATATGGTAAACTTGTTATTCCACTTACATCTATTTTTTGAAGGGGACTATAATTTTGGGACGTCCCAAAATGGTATACGAGACTATAATTTTGAGACGGAAGGAGTATCAGTTTTACTCAACTCTTACAAGTCGATAAACCTTAATATTTGCCTTTACAGCAAGTCAGAAAAATGAACCGAGTGATATTTCTCTCGTATCCCTAGTTACCTAAATATACTAATAATAGGATTCATTGCCAAATTATCAATCAAGATTTTATACACTTTTAAAAAGGACTTGTACTTATATATAAAAATAAAAGGGCTTATAGTGACATTTAAGAAAGATAAAGGATAGTTCGGATTTACATATGTTGTAGTGAAGTGAGGATTTATATGGTGGGTGCATGGAGACAAAAGAAGGGCCCAAACAACAGTCTCCTTATTCTCCACATGGCGCTGCATTTTTAGTCTTCGACCATCCCCGACAAAATCATTAACTTTAACGTATTTTTGTTTATTCTCTTGTGATTTTAGAAATTATTTACATATCTTCCTACCTACGTGTGAATACAATATATGTTTTTTTTCACTTAAAACTAAGTGTCGTCGCGTTATAGGTGGACTGGTGGTCTACGATGTCACTTTGGCCATAGCACACTGCTTCTAACTTCGCACCATCGGTTTTTGCGACGTATTTTGTTGGTGATTTTATGTTATCAATATGATGTAAGTGTAATTGATTAACTTAATTGACCAATATGTAATCGTGATAAATGTTCATTAAGTCAGGGTTGTACGGAACGCACACTTGTATGACGTTATTGCGATTATCATACAGGGCGAAGCCCCCCGTACGACGAGGGTTCGGGAGCAGCCCCTGGTAGCATGGTCCAAGGGGCAGCGCCCTTGGCTGGTATAAAGTGTTATGTTAAAAATATACTTGAAGATAAAATCCCCGTTAAGTTATGGACTCAGTTTTCCTGTCATTTTTACTTATTGGACAGTCAAAATAACTGCTATAGCAGTTATAACTGTTATTTCATTTTTTGGTCATAAAACACATATGTGGTTGTCTGATTTTGTTGATAACATAAAAAACGTATTTCAAGTTCGCAGTCTGAGTTTTATCCGATTGGAGATTTCAATAGAACCATCTAAATACTTTGATCTGAAAGTGTTTGACACGACTCTCAGATTACTACGATCCACCAAATTTCTAACATATTTGTCAGTTAACGAAAACTCGCGTTTTCAGAATTTGAGACAGACAAAGTGCTACAAATAAACACAAGCAACATGGATCTCGTTGATTCGAGTATTTTTGATGCCAAGAAACATATGATCCGAACTCGTTATTTAAACCAATTTTTTTATTTTGATGAATGTCATTTAATTTTATGTCTTTCTTTATGTAATTTCTTTTATTAATAAAATGTTTTTTATTTAATAAAATTTACTTAAATATATTTTATTACGTAGTATATTATGAAAAAAATAGTGGCATTACTTTTTTTTCACGATTCACCACTCTCGTAGTTCACATATTTTATTTATTAATTATTTAGATTACAGGCTGTTTACTACAATGTTTTAAAACCCGTTTCAACCCGACTGGTTCGACTCGACCCGTTCAACCGATTGAGCCGGAAACCGAAGGAGTGGTTGGTCCATCGTAAGCCGAGTTTTTGCAGAAAACCGAATCGGATTGACCCGCGATGAACCGGAAACCGGTCGGTTCAATCACTAAGGTGATAAGAAAGAGACGGGTCTTTTGATAATTCTATAAAATAAAAAGAACATGTAATCCACAAGTGATATAATTAGAATGTTGGTTGTTATAGGCGCTTGTAATCCACAAATTGATGTAATCCACATGTGATATTTAAGGTGAAAAGAAAGATGTAACAATGCCTAAAAACATTATTAGTGTTAATTAATCTTTCTTAGTTTTGATCACGACAAATTAAAAAGACATCTATCGTCAAATACAATCATAAGACAAATTATTTGACAAACACTATCATCAAGGTAATAATCATTTAAGTATTACACTAACATATCTTAATCATGATTAGTGACCATAAAAGTGATTAATCCTAAACTTACATTTTGTCAAATGTGACAAAGGATTTTTTTTAATAAACTGTCTTTTAAGAAAATGTTTATTAAAATGTAAATTTGAATATGGCATATTCCAAATGCCATAAGAATATCCTTTGAAGGTAAAAACTTACCTCTTTGAATATGGCATATTCCAAATGCCATAAGAATATCCTTTGAAGGTAAAAACTTACCTCAGATATTACTTCCCCACTAAAAGACAAAAGGGAGCGGGGTCTATGAGCACGGTCCCTTAAAGGGCTATGCGGATTGTTGGGTCAGTATTTACTGACCCTGAAGCAACTCTAGGATTTGAATATAAAATCCCACTAAGTGTTTCATGCTCAGCAGTAAGGCCAGTCTGCTGAAGGATGACCAGAGGAACAAAGTTCATACTGAAGACTTTGTAGTTGAAGAAAGTTCAGCATTCCCCTTCCAGTTAACTTAGAAGACAAAGGAGTATTCGCTTCAAATACTAGGTGGTCTAGTTGCTGAAGAACAAGGACTGAAGAAGGGCTCAGTTCAGTTTGGTTTGACAATACCCAACTGAATGATGTCGATCTCCTCTAGGATACTGAAGACTCTTTAGTATTCTGATGGTTTGCATTAGGCATGAAAAGATAACTTTAAGTCAAAGTAGGTTGCTTGTATACTTAGATATAAGTGCAACCTTTATCTTTTCTAGAATAATTTAATATGTACTTTGTACTGTTTATCCAACATGGGCATCAACCACCCACTGGATAAACCCATGCATTGAAACATGAAAATGCAAACCCTAGTTTACACTGCATATAAAAGGAATGTACATTGAGCGAGGAAGGGTTAACCAATACAAGAGTAAAAACTCTAGAAAACCTTTCTCTCTCGATACCAACTAAACCATATAGCCAAGATGCATATGAACGTTTAGATTGGAGCTTAGACTTTAACTTTGGTTATACGTTTAAGTAGAGGAGATCACAACCTATTGTCACTCAACCACTTTGTTATTCCGCAAACAAAGTGGGTTGTAGATTCTTTATTTGATTCTAATAAAAGTCTGTACATTGAAAAGTTATTGGTATTGTTGTTTTAATTGTTCATAGCTCTTATCTATTGTTAAAACAACACACTTGAGTCTTGGTAAAGAGTTATTACTTAAAGTTGATAAGTAATAACGATTTACAAGGGACCAACAAGTAGTATCAGAGCCGTTTGATTAGCTAAACTCTTATTTTATTAATCTGCTCATCTAAAAGTTTTCAAATCAATATCCAAAAATGGCTCAAGTTATACCATAAACCCTAGAATATAGGGGTGGCCAACTCAATGCTGCTCATGTACTAGAGGTAGCTAATTTTACAAATTGGAAGAAGAGGTTTCTTGTCCACATGGTTGGGATTGAAGCTCAATTCCTTGGAATCATTGAAAATAGTCCTTTTGTTCCCATGGTTGGGGACAATAGAAAACCTGAAGTACAATGGACTGCTGATGAGAGAAAAGCTGCTAACCTAGATCAGTGTCTCGAAAGTCTCACCATGTCTGTGCTTCCAGATGACCAAATGAATTCTGTTGTAAATTGCAAAACAGCTAAATCTACATGGGAGGACCTTATTCTTTACCATGAGGGACCCTCTGATGTAAAAGAAACTAGAATCATGGATTTAAAACTTCAATACAACACCTTCAAGCACAAAGAAGGAGAAACCCTCACACAAACATTCACCAGATACAAATCACTGATGAATGAACTTGTGAATGATGGTGTTGAGCTTTCAAAACTTGAAATCAACACAGTTTTTGTTAATGTATTGCCCAAAAAGTGGCTTAGTTTTTGTCAAAGCTTGAGAAATACTAATCACATTAAAGACTGTGATCTGGCCTCTCTTTTTGGGAAACTCAAATATGAAGAAAACCTTGTTGATAGAATTTATGAAGGCTCAATCAAGAGTAAAGAATTAACCATTGCTACACCCTTGTCTACAGCCTTCTTCAGTGAGGCTGTCATCCAAGACTACCAAGATAGTCCTGATGATGAGGAAGACACTAGAACTAGTAAGGAATATCTGAATGACCTCAAAGAGGAATTTCATGAAAGAGCACTCCTGGCCAAGTCTAGAAGGTTCTTTAAGAAATGAGGCAAGTTCTCCAGCACCGCAAAATCTTCAATTGACACTGAATGCTACAAATGTGGGAAGACTGGTCACTATGCTAGGGATTGTTATTCCAAAACATCCCTCCCTTCCTATTCCTCACCAGCTCAATCAAGACCATCTAGTCAATCATCATTTCAACCAAAACAAATTGCTTCTACTTCATTTTCGCAAAAAGGGTTGAACTTCGACCAACAAAAGATTTTGAGGCCAAATACAGAGAAATTAAAGCTAGACTGGCCCTCATGAGCACTAAAAGTTCTTCCTCCAAGGCTCCTAAGCAAGACAAGAACAAAGGGCTAGTTGCTGAAGCTTATGAATAGGATGAAAAAGATGTTTCTTTAGATGATGATGAATTGGTTAATGTAAAAGTGCTAATGGCACTTGCTGATGATGAAGGGTCAAACTCCAACGTTGTGGCCAGAAAAGTGCTAGAAACGGTGAATGGGTCAATATCACTATAAAAAAGGTACAAACTCTTCTTGAATTAGAAGAAAAGGATGACATTAAATTTGTCTTTGATTACCTGTGTATTGATCTAAAATTTGTTGAAGAACAAAGAAACAATTTGCTTGAAAAATATCATAAACTTGTTCTAAAACTTGAGGATTTTGAAAGTAAGCAAATAGAGCTAAAAGAAGCTAAACTTGATATTCTTACTTTTTAAACAAAGAGATTCTTGATGAAAATAACTCCCTAAGAGTTGAACTAAAAGAAGCAAAAGATATTGTTAAATCTTTGCTTAGAAACTCTGATAGGGTAAATCAGTGCATCAATGAACAAATTTTTGCTCAAAAAAGGAAAATGCTTGGTGTTGAAGGATCCTCCAGCACCAACTCTATTGTCTTTGTCAAAGCCTCAAATGAGGATGGTAGCTCGATCCCTGATGTTGTAATGTCAGGTGAAGAGAATTTACCCCAATCATAACACTGGACGAATCCTTCTCCCTGAGTTTCAAGCAAATGCTGACTCTTCAGCACCTGTTGAGTCCTCAGTCACTGAGGATGACTCAGATGATGATTTAGAGAATGAAGTAAGTACCCCACTTCCTCTTTTGGAGAAGCTGGCTGGTGCTGAACCCTCTACTGGACCAAAATCAATCTAGTCAATCATCAAGTCTCACACAACACACAAGGGTAGTTCTTCCAAACATGTCAAAATTGACACTTCAAAGAACTCTTCAGCTCATGCTAAAGGTTCACATATGGGAACTACCTCTCTAGTTTCAACAAATAAATTGAAGAATGCTTGATCTGAGGAAGATGGGAGAATGTCTCTTGTCACACAAGAGATCAATGATCTCAAATTGCAACTCAGGCAGCAGCAAACACCAACTCGATTCAGAGATGAACCTTCAGAATCTCCCTATTTCAAGTACAAGACATAATTTAAAAGGGCTTGTGATTTATGTGGTCTAAACAACCATCTCACTGAAACTTGCCTAAGAGTGATTTATTGTACTAAATGTGAGAGGATTAATCATCGCACTTGTGAACATACTCATTATATGCTGGCGAAAACTAGTGCTGATGCTCACAATACTGAAGCATCTCATTCAAGGAGCAATATGCCTTTCCCACCTTGCATTCATTGTGGTATGGGTAATCATCACTCAGATGACTGCCACTATTACCCTGTTTGTAATATTTGTGGAAGTTATGACCATGACACTCATGGACATAATCGAATTATCTCACTCAGAAGAGGTATTAAACTAATAAACCCAAACTCTATTACCAAATGTTGTGAAACTTGTGGAAGCAGTGTCCACACTACATCTGATCACAATCATATAGAGTGGTTCAGAAGAGGTGAAGCCCTCTAGGCTAAGAAAGCAAAAGCTGTTCAGACCGCTTCTTCTGAGCAATCACACACACCCTCATCAAGAGGACCCTCCAGATCTAGAACACCTTCCAGATCTAAAACCCCCACCCAACAAATGTGGGTTTCAAAACAAACCGACCATTTCCTTAACTTGTGCAGTGTGATCTCAGGAAGCCTATTTGGTACCTATATAGTGGATGCTCAAGGCATATGACTGGCACCAAAAGTTATCTGTACAAGTATAAGGAGGAAAAAGGTCCTAAAGTTTTTTTTGGTGATAACTCATTAGCTACTACTGAAGGATTTGGTTTAGTAAAATGCAATGGTATAGTTTTCTCAAGGGTAGCATATGTCAATGGATTGAAGCACAACCTCATCAGCATAAGTCAACTTTGTGATGCAAAGTATCTTGTGCTGTTTGATGACAAAAAAGGTACAATCTTCAACTCCAATCATAAAGTTGTGATGATTGCTCCCAGAGTCAAAGATGTTTATGTCATGAACATGAACTCTACTTAGGAGACATCTTTCTTTGCTAAGGCTTCCAACATTACCAACTGGATTTGGCATAAGAGGCTCTCACTTCTTAATTTCAAAACATTAACTCTGCTGGCAAATAAAATCTTTTTATTAGTCTTCCTTCACTTGTCTATTCCAAGGACAAACCATGCTCAGCATGTGAAAAAGGAAGCACCATATGGCCAGTTTCAAAACAAAGCAAACTTTCTCAATCAAAGAAAGTCTTCACGTGCTTCACATCGACTTATTTGGCCCAGTATCACCTAGGGCATTATGTCTTTCATCAAAAAAGAGTTGAAAATCAAAATGACACTCATGTCAAACAACTCAGAACTGATAATGGCACTGAATTCATAAATCAAACATTGATCAAATTCTGTGATGCCAAAGGAATTTCCCAAAATTTCTCATCTCCTTACACACCTGAACAAAATGGTGTGGCTGAAAGAAGGAACATAACTTTGATTGAAGCAGCAAGGACAATGCTTGTTGGATCTGCTCTCTCTAAGCATTTTTAGGCTGATGTTGTAGCCACTGCTTGCTACACTCAAAGTAGATCCATCATTGTGAAGAGACACATGAAGACTCCCTATGAAGTCTTCATGGGGAGAATTCCAAACATCGCATTCTTACATGTGTTTGGGTGTCTAATATTTATTCACAATCACAAGGATCACCTTGGAAAGTTTCATGAAAAATCTGATGATGGTTACTTCCTTGGATACTCTCTAGTATCTAAAGCATATAGAGTCTTCAACATAAGAAGACAATGTATTGAAGAAACTTATCACATCACATTCAATGAAAGTTCTGAAGCTCTCAAATTTACAAATTCATTAGATGATGAACTTCATATTCGTGAGTCTCACAATTATCCATCTGATGAATTTCAACATTATGAGCCTTCTCAAAGATATCAAACAAGCAACTCAGTCCCTCATATTGATCCATTTGAAGATATGTCAAGTCCTACAAAAGGAAATCCTTCAGTATCAAATACTGATGGCTGTCAATCAAATAATGATCAGTATCAAAATGATCAAAATGATCAACAAAGCAACACAAATGACCAAAATGGTCAGGTTCAAAACAATCAGCATGCTAACACACATGATCAAAATGATCAATCATATGAAGCTGCTGATGAACAATATGAGCCCTTTGCTCAAAGCTCTCCTACCATCTCTAGGGAATTAGGTCTTGGATGTGTTGCTTCTGACCAAGAAGGAAGCCCTTCATTGGTTGAACCTTTGTCTATTGAATATTCTTCAGCAGACACTAGAGATAATCCAAGTCTATGTCATGGACTTCCAAGTTCTAGCTCTAATCATGATACCAGTGCCTATTCTCCAGCTCCATAAAAATCTTGGACTAATAATAGTCATATACAGCTGGTGAACATAATAGGCATTCCTGGTGAAGGTAGAGTCACTAGATCTATGGCAAAGAAACTGAGTGCTACTTCATCTGGAGAATGCCTCTATGCAAACTTTCTCTCAGAAATTGAACATACAAAGGTTTCTGAAGCACTCACTCACCCTGGATGGGTGGATGTCATGAAAGAGGAACTAAATCAATTTGAAAGAAACAAAGTCTAGAAATTGGTTCCTCTTCCATATGGTAAATCAACCACTGGCACCAAATGGGTTTACAAGCTCAAAAGTGATGAAACCAATGCGGTGACCAAAAATAAAGCTAGGCTGGTGGCCCAAGGATTCAATCAAGAGCCTGGTGTTGATTTTGATCAAACCTCTGCTCCAGTTGCACGCATGGAAGCCATACGAATTTTCCTTGCTTATGCCACTTACATGAACTTCATCATCTACCAAATGGATGTCAAAAGTGCATTCCTAAATGGTGACCTAAAAGAAGAAGTTCATGTTACACAGCCTCCTGGCTTTGAGAGTAGTAAATACCCAAATCATGTCTACAACCTTTACAAAGCTTTATATTGACTGAAGCAAGCTCCAAGAGCATGGTATGAAACTCTCTCAACATTTCTCATTGAACATAAGTTTGTCAGAGGAAATATAGATAGCACCTTATTTATCTATAAATCTAAAACTGACACCATTCTAGTACAAATTTATGTGGATGACATAATCTTTGGTTCAACAAGCTTGAAACTTTGCAACAATTTGCCAAGCGTATGACCAGCAAGTTTGAGATGAGTATGATGGGAGAACTCACATACTTCCTTGGTCTTCAGATTAAACAATCTGACCTAGGCATCTCCATCAATCAAGAAAAATATGTCAAGGATCTGCTGAAGAAGTATGATATCATTTGTGCTTCAGTGAAGACTCTAATGGTACCCCTAACAACTTAGGACCTAATCTGAATGGACAGTCAGTCAATGAGACTCAGTATAGAGGTATGATTGGGTCACTCATGTACTTAACTACAAGCAGACCTAACATTCAATTCTCTACATGCCTTTGTGCAAGATACCAAGCAGATCCAAAGGAATCTCACCTTACTGCTGTAAAGAGAATCTTCATATACCTAAAAGGTACACCAAGTCTAGGTCTTTGGTACCCCAAATCTTCAGGTTTTGATCTAAAGGGGTATTCAGATTCTGACTATGTTAGATGCAATTTGGATAGAAAAAGCACTTCTGGTGCTTGCCAATTGCTAGGTGGTAAACTTGTGTGTTGGAGTGCTAAAAAGCAACAAACAATTGCCATGTCTTCAGCTGAAGCTAAATATGTGGCATCAGCTGGATGTTGTGCCAATGTTCTTTGGATGAAAAGCCAACTGGCTGATTATGACATAGAATATGAAAAGGTACCAATCTTTTGTGATAACACTAGTGCTATTGCAATATCCAACAATCCAATCCTTCACTCAAGAACAAAACACATTGATATCAGATATCACTTTATCAGAGATCATATTGTGAATGGGGACATTGAATTACATTTCATCCTCACTCAGTTACAATTGGCTGATATCTTCACCAAACCACTGGATGAACCAACTTTCAAAAGATTGATAATGGAGTTTGATATGCTAAACATTGATGATACAAAACCTAAACCTTCAGCATTCACTGAAGAAGCTTGAAGGTTCAACATTTCATAAAAGATTTTGATTAATGTGAAGTAGCAGTGCTTGAGTAACGGAGTGTGCAATGTCATGTGTCTATTTCACTTTATGTGATTGTGTATATGATGTTTTGTCGCCTTATTTGATTCACTGAAGCTGAACAAATAATCACCAGTCATCATAAGGGTCCTTCAGCAAATGCTGAACAAAATTTTAATACAACTGAGTAGCTAGGCCCGAGTAGAAGAGCGTGCAATGTCATATGTCTTGTTCACTTATGTGAACATGTATATGGGGTTTTGTCGCCTTATCTGACGCACTAAAGCTCACAAGTATTGCCATCAGCTTCAGCATATCTGAGCAACAACATTTAAAACAAATCAATCATGTGATGAAATGTATTAAATGGCATTGACTTTTCTTATGAATAAAACAAACATTCTTTCAAAAAGTGTCATTTGTTAATTAAGGAAATTTCAAGCGTCCCCATCCACAGTCAACAACTCCCTGTCACATGGGACGTTTCACTGTTCAAAGCAACAGAAAATCATCACTTTTCAGAACATTAATGAGAGAGTTTGTGCCATTTGTTCAAAAGGAACCCTAAAAGTCTTAGTATATTTTCAAATGTTTTACAAACTTTTGCAAATCAGTCTAAAGTGTTTACATATATATCTTTTGAAAATTAAAGATTCATATCATTTGCAAAAGCTTTCAAAAATACACACAAACTCTCTCTCTCTCTCTCTCTCTTTCAAAAGAAAACATACACAACAAACATCAATGGCTACTGAATCATCTTCACAACTACAAGAGGCTGAGATCACCCTCAATCCTTCCATCCATGTTAACTATCCCATTAAGGGCATCTTTTTTAAACCCAACAACCTCACCTTGATCAAACCAGAAACCCTAAATCTGATCCTGGAAACCAAGTCCTAAATTTTTTTATCTGAATGTGTGATCTATGATGCATTGTTAAAAGATCCAGGGGTGATGTTTGAAAATGTGTTAAAAGAATTTTGGTTCACTGCACAAGGGTCAAAGAACAAGAAATTTATTGAGTTTGATTCTATAACTTTTGGTATTCATAGGAAAATAAGTTTAAAGTTGTTTAGAAGGGTTCTAGGGTTAAATTATTTGGATGACTCTAGTGAGTTCGAGGCTGTACCTAATGATTTCTCTGTTGTCAAATTGTTATTCAAAAAAATTAGGTACACTGAAGAGATTTGTGATAAGGGTGGGTTGAAGAGAAGTTGCTTACCACCTAAGTGGAAACTTTTGATATCAATCTTAATTGAGAGTCTGGGTGGGAAAACTAGAGGGCTTGATCAAATCAACCAAAAGGATGCCTTGATTTTATGTTGTCTGGCAAAGGGTATAAAAGCTTATTTTGGGAGGTTAATCTTTGAGGATCTTCATGGAAAAATGGAGAAGAAAACTAGGGAAAAGAATGTAGTTTACACCAGGTTTTGTCCCTCATTTTGGCTGAACATCTTGGTGATGAGTATTCAAACAACCAAGGCGTTAAATTAGTTTTTCAACCCTTTGATATCAATCGCTGGAACATTTCAGTTAGCTCAGCTGACCCTCCTTTCACACAGTCCATGTTGGAGATTTGCTCGGAAAATGCTCTATAGTGTACAAAGCTCCACAAGACACTCCTCCAACTGGAGAAGGGGATCTGACAAGCACAAAGCCTGGAGCTTCTTCATCTGGACCACGTCAGAAGAGCACGTCAGTGAATACTCTTAAATGTAGACGTGAGTCCAAGAAAAGGAGGCACCCCACAAGATCCTCATCAAATAAGAGTACTGATGATCCCAAAGGCCAATCTTTAAAGAAACAAAAGTCCTCGGCCAAGGACCAGAACCCTAGCCAGCCGCCACCTTCAGTCTCTGCTGAAGGTGGCATGCATCAAGAGGCCCTGAAGGCAACCCCTCTCTTAACCTCTTTAGGAGAGAATGGTGAAGATAAAGCGCACCCTCAGCTCAAAAAGTGTGGAGTCAGCATTGGTAAGTAATTTAAATCTGAATACATCTCAAATTTCATTACCAATTTCTATCATTTGTCACTCTGATTCTGCATCAGGGCGTGAGGCGTCATCAAATACAACAGCTTACGCTGACCTTGGCCCTTCTGTTTCTAATGATGTAGTCCCCTCACAACAGAGTCCTACTGAAGAAACCAAAAACATTATCATTGATCTTAACTTATCAGTGACTCTTTCTCAGGATCCATCAGGTAAAACCAATCCTTATGGTTAAGGACTTGAAATTGACCAGCACACTAAAGGTGGCGATCAACAGATAACTAAGGAAGTGCTTCTCTCCATTGACGCCAAGGGGGGACACTTGCCTACATTTGTGTTCAACATGTTTGCTGATGACTTAGAAAAGGAGTTAGGGTTGAGTGAAAGGACTCCAGTAAATCTGGATGATAGTGAACCTGAAGATGACATTGTTGATCAATCTCCCAATTCACCATCCCCCATAACCACTCAAGTAAATGAGTTGAAAAATCAAGTGTTGGTTCTTCAGTTACAGGTGGCCAAACTCAAGGAAGAAAAGGCTATTGCTGATGTTGAACTGGTTAGTCTTAAAGCAAGGCCAGTTCCTCCCACTACTGAGCAAATCAAGAATGCCATTCTCTTAGCTCTGAAGCCTTTGGTAAAGGATGTGGCCACCACCACCTCTATCAAGCAAGAAATCACAACACTCATGGACTCTATCAATACTGCATCTTTTGAGCTCCCCACTGAATTCAAGCCAATTCCCAATCAGCTGAATGAGTTATGTGATTTGGTATCAAAGATCAAGGATAGTGTGGGTCTGCTGGAACAACAAAAACTGAATCTAACATATGAGGTTCAACAGACTCTGAACGCCCTTACAAATGTTTCAGCAATGCTGGCCAAGGTATCATCCACCTTAGACTCTTTATGTGCATGTCTGCCTGTTGGGAGTTCATTAGAAGTTGTTGGGCAATCTTCTACTGAGGGAGAGAAAGTCACTATTCAGTAGCTCTTTAAAAAACATACACAAAAGAAGGCCCAAAACAACCTTTTGTGTATATATCACCTTTTAGTAAAGAAAGTCCAGCTAAGACTAAGGGGGAGTCTTCAGCTAAGGATAGTCATGTTGATGGCCTTACCACCAGCAATGACTCATCTGATAATGGGTCACCTCCTATCAAACCCAAAAGCAAAGGTGAATTCACACTAGATGAAAGAATTATCAAGTCTGGGTTGGCTACTCACGAAGAACTTGATAAATTACACAAGCTTCAAGCTGAAGAAAAGCTCAGAGATCTAAAGATAAGCTTATATGATAAAATTGGAAAATCTAAGGTTGAAGACCTCTTCAAGAAAAAGATGTTATACGAAAAGTTTTGTATAACAAGACTGAACAGAAGATATCTCTCAGAAATCACAAACGTTGACACGATGACTTACAAGGGAGATATTAATCTGAAGTTCTATAGAGCTGATGGGTCTGATGAGATCATAGATGACTTCCAAGGGTAGGAGCTCTCCTATACTGAATGGTTAGAGATGAGCAGAAATATTGAAAAAAGAAAATCCAAGAGATGGGATGAGGTTCGCACCAGAATTGAACACTTTGTGAGAAATCATGAAAGGCTTGGTCAACATCTTAACATTAGCAATCAAATCTCACTGGAGGATCAAGATCCAATTCTAGAGATGAACAAAAGATCCAATCTGGTTCAACCTAGTGTGGGTGACATCTTTGTCACCACAAAGAAATACAAAGCTCTTGTTCAGTTTGAAAATCATCTCCCTGGACATGTGTTAGAAGAACCAGAATTAGGAATAATTATGTTCAATCATCATGAACGTCAAGACTTTGTGGGTATTAGTGATCTTGATGATCTGAACAATGAACTTCTTGGGAACATTCAGAAAATCTTCTTTGCTCACCATGGTGGTCCAGGACTCACTAAAGCTGCTAAAACCTTTAGCATGTGCTTACTACCAATACTGGACATCAAAAACTCTGATCCATCAGTTCAGACCCCTGTCATTGAAGAACTTAGGCCAAAGGAAAACTGAATAATCATTTGTACTATCTTTGTTGTAATTTGTAACGTTCATGATTAAATGATTATCTGATGTTTATAAGTATTTAATTGTTCACTGCAAGTAAGAAGAAGTTGTTATGCTCACTTACTACTGACATTAAACTTAGGCTATTTGTACATCCAAATAAGGGGAGATTGTTGGGTCAGTATTTACTGACCCTGAAGCAACTCTAGGATTTGAATATAAAATCCCCCTAAGTGTTTCATGCTCAGCAGTAAGGCCAGTCTGCTGAAGGATGACCAGAGGAACAAAGTTCCTACTGAAGACTTTGTAGTAGAAGAAAGTTCAGCATTCCCGTTCCAGTTAACTTAGAAGACAAAGGAGTCTTCGCTTCAAATACTAGGCGGTCTAGTTGATGAAGAAAAAGAACTGAAGAAGGGCTTTCAGTTCAGTTTGGTTTGAAAATACCAAACTGAATGATGTTGATCTCCTCTAGGATACTGAACACTCTTCAGTATTCTGATGGTTTGCATTAGGCGGGAAAAGATAACTTTAAGTCAAAGTAGGTTCCCTGTATACTTGGATATAAGTACAACCTTTATCTTTTCTAGAATAGTTTAATATGTACTTTGTACTGTTTATCCAGCATGGGCATCAACCACCCACTGGATAAACCCATGCATTGAAACATGTAAATGAAAACCTTAGTTTACACTACCTATAAAAGGAGTGTACATTGATAGAGGAAGGGTTAACCAATACAAGAGTAAAAACTCTAGAAAACCTTTCTCTCTCGATACCAACTAAACCATATAGCCAAGATGCATATGAACGTTTAGATTGGAGCTTAGACTTTAACTTTGGTTATACGTTAAAGTAGAGGAGATCACAACCCATTGTCATTCAACCACTTTGTTATTCCACAAATAAAGTAGGTTATAGATTCTTTATTTGATTCTAATAAAAGTCTATACGTTAAAAAGTTATTGTTATTGTTGTTTTAATTGTTCGTAGCTCTTATCTATTGTTAAAACAATACACTTGAGTCTTGGTAAAGAGTTATTACTTAAGGTTGATAAGTAATAACGATTTACAAGGGACCAACAAGATCCTTAGCGATAAGGAACCACATGGATATTTAAGGCACCGCGCTTAGAGAGCCGTTGGCCTTTGTCTCGTATAAATAGTGGATCAAACCTGTATTTTCCATAACCCTTTTTTGGACACTCTTTCTGCCATCTTTCTCTTTTCTAATTCCTAATCATTTGTAAATGATCACTTAATGTGTTAAGTATGTTTACTTATGATTATCCCCTTGATCTCCTTCTTTACATTGTCCAATGCAAAGATCACTCACACACTTGTGATGTGATTAAAGATGAAGCCTTGATGAAGATCCTCTCCTAAAGATCTAGTCATGTTCATCATTTGTTTTTATTTGAGTCTTGTGTAGATCTAATGTATTTGTGAATACATGGATCTAATCTTGTGTAAATCCATTGTGTATGTGTATACTTGGATTTGTGTTGTGTAGATCCAAGTTACATGTGTATACTTAGATATGTGTTTTATTGAGTTGTAATAGGAATTAGTTGTGAGTTCTCACTAAACTTTAAAGTAATGTAGTTGTGTCTTGTGGAGTTCTCACTTAGCTTCAAGGGAAGAGTTGTGAGTTCTCACTAAACTATAAAGTGATGTGGTTGTGTCTTGTGAGTTCTCACTAAACTCTAAAGTGATATAGTTGTGTCTAGTAAAGTTCTCATTTAGCTTCAAAGTGAAGAGTTGTGAAGATTGGTTCTACCCTTCGATTAGAACTCGACATCTAGCCTTGTGTCATAAATAGTGAAGTAGACAACGCTGTGAAGATTAGTTCTACCTTTTGATTAGAACTCGACATCTAGCCTTGTGTCGTTAAATGTGGAAGTAGGCAACGTTGTGAAGATTGGTTCTATCTTTCGATTAGAACTCGTCATCTAGCCTTGTGTCGTTAAATGGTGAAGTGGGCGCCGTTGTGTAGATTAGTCCTAGCTAAGATTAGGTCTCGACGTTTAGCTTAGTGTCGAAAAATAATGTAAGCGAAGTTGTAAGGTTTTCTCCGCCAAGAAGGGAGCTTGTGGATATACTGGAAATCTCGAGTAAGGTGTACTCGAGGAGTGGAGTAGGAACGAAGATATAGCTTCGTTGGTGAACCACTATAATCTTGGTGTCTTCCTATTAGGTTGCTTCTTTTCTTACTCTTTACTTATTCTTACTATCATGTCATTCACATATATTACTTGTCATTGTTAATGCATTAGAATTGAACCTAATCATTATGCAACTAGCTTTCAAGTAAAAGGTTGTTTTGTGACAAACCTAATTGAAAGGAATTTTAATTAGGATATAAACCGAAGAGAAACTATTCAACCCCCCCCTTCTAGTTTCTACAATTGGTATCAGAGCGATGGTCACTCAAGGTCTTTGAAGTATATTGTACTTTAAAACTTGGATCGATCCATTGTCTCCTCAAATTAGAAGGTTTCGTTGTACTAAAGTTTCTCTTTGGTCAAAACTATTTTTTCGTTGAAAATAGGCCTTTTATTAGTAATATTGCATCTCATTGATTAGTGGAACTTATACATTTTAGTATTACCCTTGAAATGTATCTACTAGTTTGCATCTTGCTTTGTGTAGGTACTTATGAAGATCTATCACTTAAGTGATTGTGGATTGAGTTGCTTACACTTATAGAAGACTCATCTTCTTTGATTCCCAACATCATTGAATGATGATGCTTAGATGGATGAGAGTGATACTAGTCCTTGAAGACTTAGCTGTCGTTTGTTTATTAAGAGACTCTGAATCTAAATCTGATCCGCACATCTGACTCTGAATATGTGGCAAAAATGTCTGAATCTGAATGAAATTAAAACTGTTTGTTTTTTAAAAAAAAAGTCTTAATAGTTATTAGCACAACCAGAGGCATTAAGATCATTTTTCTATGTCTGGTCAATCTAGATGTTTCTACTTCTTGTTGCCTCTGAACGAAAATTAAAAAATAAACACACTTAACATTTAAAAGCTCTAACATTAAGAGCTTTAAAATAGTAAGAGGCTATTAAGACTTTTATTTAAGAAAACAAACAACACCTTAGTAGTCACTTTAGTCAAGATTGGGCCTTGCATTAGTTCTTTGAAATCTTGGAGTGCTCTTTGCAGCTAAGGTATGTTCTTGTCCTTCCACACGCCTATTGATCATTCTTTTGATCATTACTTGACTATATGATTGTCCTTGGCATCCTTGCCTTGATATTTGTTTATGGTTTGTGATTCTATTCTCATATCCTCTCAAACATTCATTGCTTGGATACTTGACTCACTTAGGAGATGTAGAAGTGAGTTAGTAGTAGCTTAAAGTATCAAGCATGATATCTATGGTTTGCACCCATACGGTTAGTAGGCCCTATATCATGTGTAATGTGTGTAATTGAGCTCATCTCTAGGATGATTGTTAATCCCTTGAGATACCCAATTACTCCATAAGGTGGATATTACACATTTAGAATTGAAATATTCTAAGGATGTTGTCATTGTAGTCCCTAGCAATGATAATTATCCGATCACGTGGGAGAGAAAGTAAATCTACATTTTGCTCATTGTCTTAAATAGCATTAAGAACACTATTGAAAATGTTCTTAATCTATTTTGTACAAAATTGCTTGATATAGTTCATTACCAAAGCTGGTAAAGCTTTCGTCGACAAGGCACGTCTTAAACCACTATAAATGACACAAGCTCTTCGTTTTTGCTACTTGAAGTTTGTGACTTGGTTCTTGAGCATTGACCTTGGTCTTGATTCACTCCCCTTGGATTCTCTCTATTTTACCTCTTTGCTACGAGTAGTCGTTTCTCCGTTTCAATCTCTTTCGGTCTCGATTCCACTCGTAATCATTCACTTGGCATTATGAACTAGTATTGAAGTGGTCTAATGATTTCCAAATGGCTTAAGATATATTTTAAGTATTTTAGAAAAACTTAGTTTTGAAAAAATCTTTGTGTTTCTATGTTAAAAACCCGCCACTGTGCGCGAATCCTTAATTGTCACGGTGCTAAACCACGGTGCCATATCGATAAAGCACCGCGGCCCCACCAGGCTACTAAAGTATTCAGGTTTTAATTAAAAACACTATTTCAAAACAACCCTCCCTTTCTTCTCCATAGAAGGCGACGAGTTTCTTCTAAACTCCATTGTTGAACCTTCAAAAGCACCAAATCACTCAAGATTAATTGATTCCAAGTCGTGGGTTTCACTCATCCCTCTTCCAACATCAATTATCTGTAAGTAATCTCATTCAATTTCAATTAATTTGTTCTACGGATCTTATTTTCATAATTGGGGATTTTTAAAATTAACATTGAATTAGAAGCTTGCTAGGAATGTGGGTTGACATAGTTAGTTTACTATGATTCCTTAGGTTCGAATTCATTAAGATTTCACTAAAACCCACTTATAGAACAATCCGAATTTTGACTAACTGTTTTTGGTTAAATGATGGATGTGTTAGAAACCCATGAACAAATTGATAATATCATTGTTAATGCTTACCCAAAATTGTTTTTCAAAAAAAACCTTGTTCGAAATTCATGGTTGATCTTACATTGTCAATATGTTATTGTCAATGATGAATTTGGTTCATTGTGAACATAGAAATGTTACGGATTAATCCTTTTTTTGACAATCATTTGTTCAAACACATTTCTAATGAGTTTTGTTTTTGTTCATTATGTAGCATATGAGTGATCGGGAAATATTTGTTGTTTGTTGTTAATAGGTAACTTATCATGCCTTCAGAATACCACAAAGACCACCAAAATACTAAAATCTATATGCCAAACCTTGCTCATTTTTGTCCCTCACCAACCCTTGCCAATACCTTTCGTTCACTCCAAAACCGTTGCTTTCATGAGGGTAGAGTTGTCGAAGAGGACATTGCGGGTTATGCTTACATCAAATCAATGTTTTCTTAAATTGGATTTGATTGTTTGCTATATATCGAAGAAGATATTTACCCTAAATTTCTCTTAGAGTTCTTTAGCGGGTATTCCCTTATCTATAATGATAACGGAGTATTTGTTAGGTTCACCTTGAATGGTAAGCTCATCTAATACTCTCTTGAGGTTTTTTGCGTGGCTCTTCGTGTGCCATTTGTTGGTACTTGTCGGTTCACCGATGATTTTAAACTTGATGCTTTAATTGAGTCTCCCGATTGTGCTCCAAATGATGACGAAGAGCTAGACCTTAACCTCATCCTTGACACCATTACCAAAGAACGTAGTTCAACCGTTGTTCGAAGTATCCACTCTTCTAAGCGATCTATAAATCGTCATGAGATACTCGAAAGTGACCTTAATGATTGCAAGGTCCATTGGACCGACATTCTTAGGGAAAATGTATTTTGTCTTGGTGGAAACCGAGATCATATCCCGGCGTGTATGGCACACATGATGTGTTGCATGTTTACCAACACCAACTACAATCTTGCATTTTACATCGCTCGACGGATTAACTATGCTCTCTCTCGACCAAAAACAAATCTCCCATATGCCATGCTCCTCACTCGTCTTTTAAAAAAGGTCGATGAAGACTTTCCCGAGCTCGATCTTTCTTGCTTTCAACCGGTCAATCGTGTCATGATGCCTATTCGAGAGGTACAACCACGAAAGCCGAGAAGTGATCGTGGTACGAGGAGGAATTAACCACAAGAGTTTGATGATGAGGACACTCCTATGTCACCATGTGATGGTGGTGATGAAGGTACAAATGCTCATTTCGGCTCTTCGAGTGACTCCACCCCATCTATGAACACCTTCATGGACGGGTTAGACCCTCTTGTTCCTCCACCTCACTATGCCACTAGTGAACTTCCGGAAAACCTCTCACTTGAGCATGTTTATCTTTCAAACCTTCAAACCCGTGGTGAGTTACATGATTTTAGAACGGATCATAGGGGAACATTCAAGAGCTTTGGGAAGATGATCAAGAACCTTGGCAAGAATAGATGAAGCTATGGTAATGGAACAAGGTTTAACATGTTTTAAATTGTTGAACAATTTCCTTTATTTAGACTTTTTATGTTTATTATTCTTAGAATTTGGTATTTTCTAACTAATACTTTGTGTTGGATTGATTAGTATTTTAATCCGTAGATGTTTATGTCATCGTTATGGTGATTCACATATCTTTGTGCAAATTTTTTTGTTAGTTAGCTCTCTAGTTTTTGGTTTATTATCCACTTTGGCATGATATAAACTTGTGAAAATTTTAGGGGCTTGAAAATTGCAGGAACATCACCTTTCTGGAACCACTGTCCACGGTACCTTAAATACCTGCGATTCCTTAGCGATAAAGAACCGCAACCTTATTTAAGGAACCGCGGGCTTTGGTCACGAAAGAATCTTTTCTTTACATTGTTTTCTCTAAATCTTTATAAACATTGCTAAAAGACTAGCTTTTACCTAAATTAGCATACCTAATTTCATTACTCACCAAAATGATTTTTTACCCATTACTAGTTTGGATCATCCATTTCCCTTCTTAAACCTCCTTTGTTTAATCTTCTTCTTCATTCTTCAAACCTTCTTCTAAACCTTACACACAACCATGGTGTCTACAAGATCATCAAATTCTTCCAAACAATCCTCATCCAAAAGAAACATTAATACCAAAATCAAGTTTCCCAAACTTGACTCTTCATCTTTTCTCACACCTAAGAGTGAGATTTCTCCAATTCTCATCTCTTCATCACCCTCACCACCACTTGCACCATGCAAGACAAGTTTAATTCAGCGTACTAACCACTCTCATGGGTCTACATCTTCTTCATTCCAATCTAGAATGAATGAGTTGTCCTCACCATTCACTCCTTTTCCTCTCATAGATGTGAACCCTCAACCTCTACAAAGCATTCTCATTGTGAATGATTTTGTTGAGCCATTGGTCACCTCGCCTTTCACTCCTCTTACCTTGTTCTCCATGCCTCCACCTCCTAGAGGATGAATGATGATTTTCTAAAAATAAATGTTTTCAAAAGAAAATCAAGCCAAGGAAGACTATCTGTCAAGAACTAGTCTAGCTAACTTTGTAATAGTTAGTTTGTTTTTCATTCCTTGTATTTCCTTTCCTTCATGAGTTTTCATGAAGATGTGTTATGAATTTAGTATTTGTGTGTTTCAAATCTGTGTGCTCACACTAATCATCCTCATTTTATCTAAAATTGAACCTAAATCTATCATAACCATTAAAACTTGACTAAAATTGGATCAAAATGTTATCTAAATACTTTATCACCCTTTGTCAAGACACTCTTTGTGAGTGTGTTGCCTTTTGTGCAACCAAAAGCATAATCTAGTGGTAAAAAGGGTAAAAATCCAAGATCTGCAACATTTTGAAAATGTCTTAGCTTTTCTCAAAACCTTATAAAATCGAATTTTCTTGTCCACTATACACAGTTCCTCAAAGACCGTACGGTCGGAACCGCAGGTTCCTTTAAGGAACCGCGGACAACAGGCCATTTTTGGCTCGTTTTTGGTCTTTCCTCTTTGACCACAGTCTTTTTCAAGATTCATTGTTTACCAATTTTGGCTAAACATTCTTTGCAAACTTTTTATTTCATTTTAAATCTTTGCCTTTTCTACTTTCTTTAAATTCTCTTATTTGGGATTTCTTTTTCTCATCCCTCACAATGCCTAACTCTCCTAATCTTAAACTTGACATCTCTTTGTCACAATCTTCTAAACCTAAAGCTTCTTCTTCTAAGCTTTTCAAGAAACCAAAAATCTCGGTTCGACCTATTTAGGCCAATAAAAACAAGGATCATCATGATTCCTCTTCTTCCAAACCTTGCAAGACTTATTTCTCTCCCATTGCGTATTGGGATGAGACTTTCTCAATTGATCCAATTACCGAAGTAAGAGAAGTTCTTCCACCACCACCTAAACCTTGCAACATACCTTCTCTAAATTATCTATCTTCTTTCCCAAATCTCACTATGCATTGTGAAAATATCTCTTATCCATTATTTCCCTCTCCATCGCCACCTTCTCATCTTGATGGTCCTCCCCCATCCAACGACTTTGTTTTACATCATGGAAGCTCGTGTGCTTGTTGTCGATTTCAACAAATTGAACTTGCTCATGTATGCCAAGCTAAATTTTCTTAAATTTCTTCTCACTCGACCTCCTCTCAAAGTATTTGTTCACGTGAACAAATCTTCGAATGATGCCTCGTCGTCTTATTTTTCCAATTAACGCACACTTTATGTCTTAATTGTTTGAGTCAACTTAAGCAATCTTGGCGGATTATCACTACTAGAGTAGTTTGTGCTTTTGTTGTTTATTTTCCTTATGTCTCGTGTTAAATATTCATATTGTGTGTATGAATATTTCTCTTGTTTGTTCTTTCATATTTGTGTAATATGAATCTGATGTGTGTTACTTCCTTTCCCATCAATTCGTTTTCATAGATTGTTTAGAGTAGATCATGGTTAAAACTTACAATTGTTTTGTGGTGATTCCACAAATTCTGAGATTCTAACCCTTTGACATACTATCACTTCAATCGGTTTGGATGTTTCTTTTCTACCTCTATTCCACCAATTGAACTTTCATTTTGTCAAAACACCCTCATTGGACATTCTTAGCAAATACTTACTTCTAATTTGAGATTTCTTTTCTTTCTCCCTCTCAAGTTACTTAGTAGGTAGTGACTATATATACATTGATGTTTCTTTTCTTTCTACTAACCTTTGTGTAGCAATTCACCTAAGCTCATTTCCTTGGTTCCCCAAGCAAGGGGGAGTGAGCACCAAGGGGGAGCTTCTTGCAAAGTCCGATTCTTTTCTCCCTCAAAGACTTTTGGATCCTTTTTGCTTCGACAAAGGGGGAGAAATGATAGTGATAAACTCGTATTTTATTTGAAATATTTTGGATTTTACATAAATGAGTTTATAGATTGTCATAATAAAAAAGGGGGAGATTGTTAATGCAAAGCAATGCCTAAAAACATTATTAGACATTTATCGTCAAATACAATCATAAGATGAATTATTTTGAAAACACTATAATCAAGGTAATAATTATTTAATTATTGCACTAACATATCTTAATCATGATTAGTATTCATAAAAGTGATTAATCCTAAACTTACATTTTGTCAAATGTGACAAAAGATTTTCTTAATAAACTTTCTTTTTAAGAAAATGTTTTATTAAAATGGAAAATGTAAATTTGAATATGGCATATTCCAAATGCCATAATAATATCCTTTCAAGGTAAAAACTTACCTCAGATATTACTTCCCCATTAAAAGAAAAAAAGGAGCAAAGTCTATGAGCACGGTCCCTTAAAGGGCTACGCGGATCCTTAGCGATAAGGAAATGCAGGCATATTTAAGGCACCGCACTCAGAGAGCCGTTGGCCTTTGTCTCCTATAAATAGTGGATCAAACATGTATTTTCCATAACCCTTTTTTGGACACTCTTTCTGCCATCTTTCTCTTTTCTAATTCCTAATCATTTGTAAATGATCACTTAATGTGTTTAGTATGTTTACTTATGATTATCCCCTTGATCTCCTTATTTGCCTTGTCTAATGAGAAGATCACTCACACACTTGTGCTGTGATTAAAGATGAAGCCTTGATGAAGATCCTCTCCTAAAGATCTAGTCATGTTCATCATTTGTTTTTATTTGAGTCTTGTGTAGATCTAATGTATTTGTGAATACATGGATCTAATGTTGTGTAAATCCATTGTATATGTGTATATTTGGATTTGTGTTGTATAGATCCATTACATGTGTATACTTGGATATGTGTTTTATTGAGTTGTAATAGGAATTAGTTGTGAGTTCTCACTAAACTTTAAAGTGATGTAGTTGTGTCTTGTGGAGTTCTCACTTAGCTTTAACGTGAAGAGTTGTGAGTTCTCACTAAACTATAAAGTGATGTGGTTGTGTCTTGTGAGTTCTCACCAAACTCTAAAGTGATATAGTTGTGTCTAGTGAAGTTCTCACTTAGCTTCAAAGTGAAGAGTTGTGAAGATTGGTTCTACCTTTCAATTAGAACTCGACATCTAGCCTTGTGTCGTCAAATAGTGAAGTAGGCAACGTTGTGAATATTGGTTCTACCTTTCGATTGGAACTCGACATCTACCCTTGTGTCGTTAAATGGTGAAGTAGGCAACATTGTGAAGATTGGTTCTATCTTTAGATTAGAACTAGCCAATTAGCCTTGTGTCATTAAATGGTGAAGTAGGCGACATTGTGTATATTAGTCCTAGCTAAGATTAGGTCTCGACATTTATCTTAGTGTCAGAAAATAATGTAAGCGACGTTATAAGGTTTTCTCTGCCAAGAAGGGAGCTTGTGGATATAGTGGAAATATCGAGTAAGGTGTACTCGAGGATCGGAGTAGGAATGAAGATAGAGCTTCGTTGCCGAACCACTATAAATGTTGGTGTCTTTCTATTAGGTTGCTTTTTTCCCTACTCTTTACTTATTATTACTATCATGTCATTCACATATATTACTTGTCATTGTTAATGCATTAAAATTGAACCTAATCATTATGCAACTAGCTTTCAAGTAAAAGGTAGTTTTGAGACAAACCTAATTGAAAGGAATTTTAATTAGGATATAAACCAAAGAGAAACTATTCACCCCCCCCCTTCTAGTTTCTACAAAATAGAAACTATCCCATATAAATCAGTTCCAACAATGATGTGTAGTCCTTTAGAATCATCAATCCGATTTCTAGTTAGACCAAACACAATGTAAAACCCGCTTAAAATTCATGAATGCATTAGTTACATGAAATCGTGAATTAATTAAAACTTTGTATTTAATTAATACACGACATGTACCAAGAATAATTAATGTGCAAGTCCAAGTATTACGTATAATATTATTTATTATTTACAAATAATACGTATAATAAATAATACACGTCAGAATAAACATGAATGAAAAACACGAACACGTGTCATGAACTTTTAAAACACGACGAGATTTAACACAAGTTAAAACACGAACTCACGACACGAATAATAACACATGGGATTTATTAAAAATCAAAAATGAAAACATATATATGATGAGTGTGTTTGGACGGAAACAAGAGGAAAAGACCAAGGGCCTTAGCCTGACCCATAAACCAAGTTTTCATGAAACCAAAAAGTCTCCAAGATAATCACATTTGCAAGTTTTAGAAAATTTACAAAACCCTATTCCTTTTCCTCTTTGTGGCCGCCGGATATTCAAAAGAAAAACAAGAGGAGAAAGTTGTTTGAGCCTTGATTCGGTTATAAGTATTGTTCGTGTTCATAACCATTATTCGTTACACGTTACGGTATTCCTAAAACTTAATCTTTTGATTTTCTTTTCTTTTATTTTGATCAATTAAATAGATATCCATGAACACATGTAATTTTATAATTTAAAACAAGTAATTAATCATGGTGGGATAGGTTTTGTTTGGTTTTCATGGAAACCGAGACCTCAAAGGGTCGGTCTCGGTGTGGTTTTATACAAGTCAGCCGCAACCCACAAGGGTGCGATGGCTGTTTTTTCTTGTCGGCCGCAACCCACAGACCCCAACATGGGCGTTTGTTTGATAACAGTGGCAACCGAGATCACTAGGATCTCGGTGGGTCTTAGTAACACGACAGGGGGAAGGTTAGGTTGACAGTGGGAACCGAGAGGCCTTAGGGGGCTCTCGATGGGTGATTTCTGGGCGACAGTGAGAACCAGCGCAAGCCAGTAGCTAGCCCGGCTAACCGGAAGCAAGACCACAACCATACGGTTGTGGTGGGATTTTGGTTCGAGGTCAGGCCGGGACTTAGTGTCTCAGTGGGGCTTGGTTCTCGGGTTCGGGTTACACGAAAATTATTACAACGGGTGTTTGGTTCAACATTTATTAAATCAATTTTATTAATTTAATTGTGTATATTAAATTAATCATGTAATAAAATATTTTATTTTATTTAATTAATATATTAAATTAATCATGTCATGTTAGTTTAATTAATTAAACTTAGAATATTGATAATTGGCTAGATTATTCATGAAGATTTACATAGTTTGTTTAATGAATAAACTTAGACTATAATAATTATTATAAATAATTATTCATGACACATTACATGACACATGTTGGTTTAATTAAATTAAATTATACCTTATAATAATTATACCTTATAATTATTCATGATAAATGACATGTTACATTTATTAAATAGATAACTTAGCATAAGTATTTATTTACAAGTTAACCATGGTTTAATTAAGTTAATAACCTACTTTAATTTAATTATACAAGATCAAGCTATAGTAAAGTATTATTAATATAAGTCAAGTTATATTATTAATTAATAATTATTAATAAACCATGTATTATAATACTAATTAATAATTATCATGTTAACCTAAAGTATTTATCAATTAATAAACTTTACTGTATTATAACATTTATTAATCATGACTTATAATTAAGATTTTATCACCATCTTATTTATGGAAACATACTGTTTATAGAAACATGCTATTTATAGAAACATACTACTTATGGAAACTTTCTATTTTTGGAAACTTACTATATATTGGAACCTGCTATTTTTAGAAAGTTACTAATTATGAAACATCAAGTATACTAACACATGAAACATGAGTTATATAAATCAAGAACACATGAAAACACTAAGAAATACAATTTAACACATGAAACAGTAAAACCAGTCACGATCAAGAAGAACAAGTCAAGAACATGTAAACAAGTCAAGAACATGTAAATCAAGTCAAGAACATGTAAATCAAGTCAAGAACAAGTAATACAAGACAAGAAAAAGTAAAGTAATTAATAATTAGTCAATATTACATGAACACACGAATCATTCACGTCCTTTATTAGGTAGCAGTCATAAAGTCGGAGTAGATTCCTTTCCGTCTATCATGTTTGTTTCATTGTTGGACATAAGGTACGGATATTCCGTCCTTCAGTAAGGACATTCCTTTTCTGTGTAGGATTAGGATTTCCCGTCTGCCGCTAACTGTTTTCCCCAGTAGTTTACATGTATAACATTTCAGTAATTACCATGCCATGATTTAAGTTGCCTAAGCTATATACACGCATGCCATGTTTCACCTAGTTATGGAGGTACCATAACCATAACACTTGAGGCACCACTGTTATGACTCTTTCGCGTTGAGAGTGATTGCTCGCGGTGTCCCTTTTCATGTTTTAGTTAGTATTATTATTATTATCTTGTGGGGATAATGGGTGCATCCTAGTACATGTTTATCAGATTTACACGATGACTACGGTGTGTGCTCTAAATCCGTCACATGGAGCTGATCCCCCCACTCAGACAAGTATAATTAGAGGCAACCCCTCTAATTGCATGACGAGGTCACCCCTCATATTCATGCACGTTGATATATTTCATGACCTGTATGAGCTCTTTGGCATTTAAATTACAGTTTTCATGATTAAACAACAGACTTTCAGTATAAACATGAACATAATACTTTTCAGATATAAACTAGTTATAAACATGTTTCTAAGTTTTCCAAGACTTACATTATTCCACTGCATTTCATGCTTTAATTATGTTTCAGTTATTCATATCATGTCTATATATATCCATTCACTAAGCGTATTGCTCAGCCGTATTTTCTTTCCATGTCCCATACGGCAGGTAACCAAGGTCAGGCTTGAGCATTTAGAGGACGTGCATAGGATGGGAGCCACCTTGTACTTCTTTTCCTTTTGCACTTCATTTACTTTATGCATGTTTTGAGTTTATGTTTGGGAGCCGATGCTTGATTCTAGTTTTCCTTTATGCTCATTTATGTTTTTAAGACATATTACCTTGCATGCTTTGATGACACGCCATAATTATTATGTAACGGTCCACTTATCAAAGTGGGGTGTTACACACAACCTGTGATGGGCCTTGTAGTCACCAAAAGAAACAAAAGCGTCATCAGCAACACCGTCCTTAAAGGCAAAAAGATATTAAAAAATCATTATTAAAGCTTTGAATACCTTGTGTTGGAAATACGTTTTTCCAAGGAAAGTCTCGGTCACATCATTATTAGCATAGATCACGAGCTATAGACTATTTAGTACATTGTAACTTGGAGTGACCTCCCTTTGGGGGAGATTGTTGGAAATACGTTTTTACGTATTTAGAAAGGATCGGTCACTCTAATGATATTGGGCTCGTGATCCAATATAGCCCATATAGCCTACATGTAGGGTGGGCTATATAAACCCCCTCCTAGCATGTTAGGAGGGGTTGAACACTTTTCATTTCATCAATTTCATCTTTCTTTCTTATTCCTCTCCTTTCTCTCTCTTCTTTCTCTCTCTAAGTTCTTCCCTTACATCTATTCAATATATAATCCATACATGCATAATCCTTAGAAAAACATGATCTATAATAGCAAATCTTCAATTGGTATCAAGAGCTTGGTTGATTCTTCGGATTGAAGCGTTTTAATCTATTGTTTTGTTAAAGTTTAATTTTATTTTTTCTTTCTTTCTTTCTTCTAAAGTCTAATTTTTTTGTCACGGATCACATTTTTTTTACATATTTAGATTCCATTATTGAAAAATATCATTTTTTTTTATTTTCTCAAAAAAGTATCAGTCTTCATTTTTAAAATCACAATAGTTTTGGTATTGGTTCTTGTCTCAAATTTGGGAGTTTGGACACAAATTTTTATTTTCGTTTTATCACCTTTTGTTTCTCTCTGACTCGTCTTGTCTGTGTATCTGTCCGAAAAGGTTTAGTATTCCGATGCTTAATTTTTTCATATTCCGATAGAAAGTTGCCTATTTCAGATCAGTTTTCCGATTGTAATGTCACCAGGTTTGTACATCCATCGCAATAACTATCTGGTTCTACTTTGCGATCAATTTTTTCCGACACCCTTATTCCGACGTGGGTTGGGATTGCACTTTGCGATCGTGATTGCGACGGGTTTAAGGAAAAGTGAGTCGAAACTCTGCCGAAATTTTCATAGAGACATTCCGATGGTGAGCTTTTGAACATTCCGATGGAAGTAGGTTGATATTGCGATGGAAAGCTCTAACTATTTTGCGATGGAATACTAGATATTGCGATGGAGTGAGTAAGCATTGCGATGGAAAATTTTTAACTGTTATTGCGATGGAATGAAAATATTGCGATAGAAATTTTGTTATGCGATGGCAGTGTATGAAAATTTTCTTCAAATTTTGATAGAAAGTTTTAGACTCACAATTTTAGACTAAAAGTTTTAGACTCGACTCAAACACAAATCAACATCGACTAGACAGACTCACACTCTCAGTCCAATATCTCTCGGTCAAATAAAACACCCTCGTCTCACCTTAACTATTCGACACAACAGACCACAAACGAGCCCACAAGTTTCGACACAGACCTACGAACGACTCTTAAACCAAGACTCACAATCATTCTCGTCTTGACTCAACCCACATCGTATCACAAACACTCTCGACCATACTCGAACACAACCACTCAACTCACCCTCTCGTACACCCACCCACTCTCAGACTCAGAAACCAAAAACAGCCTCGAACATCACTCGTGACTCGACATCACGAAAAGACTCACGACTTCGATTCACTCGTCTCAACAATATTTCACTCACCATCGACTACAACCTTTCAACACCAACAGACCCGAACTCGAATCTCATTCAAACATAAATAACAAAGACTTCAACCCAAATCTCAGAAAGATTAAAACCCACCCAAACACTAAACCAAAACAAACTCAAGATCTCAGTTTAAAATACACCTTCATCGATCAAGGACTCAACAAGCAAATCAAATACATGTTACAAGAAAATACCTACCCGAGACTCTTTATTAAAAGAACCTTGTAGCCAAAATCACAGCGATTCTTTTGTGGTCCTCGTGATAATTAACTCGATTTGTATTAATCGTTCATGGGGTTATGTTAATGAGTCGGATCTTAAGATTTATTTGTGAAGCAGATTCGTTGATAATTGGTTCTTGTGAATGGTGGCTGAGTTTTTGTAAAGCAAATCTGAGATAGAGGGAGGATAGAAATAGGTTTATTATTAATAGAGATAGTTTATAAATCAGGCGGAGGTTTCAAGAGGCTATGGAGGCTGCGTTGGGAGGGAGATAAAAGGGGGGTGGTGATATTTTTTTGGGAGAAGAGTGCTTTGACGAAGAAAACTTGGAAGGAGATTAGGTTTGATTTTGTGTTTTATATAAAGAAAGGGGGACGGAGGAACCTAGACAGCTAGAGTGATTCTTTCCATTTTTTTTATATATATCACCAGCAGAGACGGAGCTAGGAATTTCCTTTAGGGGGGGCTCGAAAAAATTTTCGTAGTAACACACAAATAAAAGAGGTTCAAATACAGTACTAGTTTTCTTGCTAAAAATGTGAAAATGATAAACTAACAACCAGAGGGGTTAAATTGTACTTTTTAACAAAAGTACAACACTAATCATTAAAAATAATAAATATAGATCTCAGGTTCATCTTCCTCATATACACTTCCATGCTTAAAAGCCAAAACCACCATTGAAAAAGGTCCGATCTCTATAATTGTTCCAGGAAATCCGCCTATCATATAGACGTCCGCCATTGTTAGGGGGGCCGAGCACCCTCCAGCCCCCCCACTGGCTCCGTCCCTGATCACCAGGCTACGTGTTTGACATAACCAGGCTACGTGTTTGCTTTGGGTAAGCAAGTGGCAGGCTACATGTCTTTTTGTCTCTTTTCTATATTGGGACACGTCTTATTTCTCAATTATATCAAAGAAGACGTTTTCGTTAAAAATAGATCAGATTTTTTTAATTTGAATTTTGGTTAAGTTTATTTTTTTTAAAAAAATTTAAGTTAACTTTTATATTTATATAGTTTAAAGTTTTTTTTAAGCTTAGTTTATTTTGTATTTTTGTCAATCGATATATTTGGATTTGGTTCATCGTGTTGAGGCGGGTATTTCGAGAGAACCAACGTGGTAAAATGTTTGACTGGTTAAAAGTTTTTTGTGGCCGGATTTAAAGTCAAAAGTGACGACTCAAAGTGACGGGATTTATTTTTAGTGGCTACGGATTTTTGATCGGGTTTGTTTTATCAACGTTTGAGCCGACACGAAACTCTTAAAAGGTTATATCATCAATCGAGGATTTTTAGATTTATTTTCGGATCGTTTCGTTGGTTTTGTCATATTCTGTGACTTTCTGTTTCTACGTTTCTTCACGAATTGGTTAATTCCGAAAACAACCACATCCATAATTACCTTTCATCGACATTCAATGGAATCGTCAAATTCGACAGTTCAAGAGGAAGACTGCAACACATGGAACTCAACGAGATCAAATTGCGTCAAAAAACATTGGAAATCTTTCACGCGCTCAAGACACATCTTGCACTTCTTTATCCGCACAACATGCCTGAACTTCCAGCCACGGTTCAAATATTCTTTGGCAAAGTGGATAATTTTAAAGAGAAGATTTTCAATAATTTGGATGAGTTACGGTTGCAACTTGAAAGGGAAAATCTTCATGAGGTTAAAGCAAAGATATGTCTAGAAATCCTTCGCACTCAGTTTAAGGATTTCTTTGCCTCAACAATGGTACCCCCTTTTGATTATTCGACTTCAATTCTTCACCAGCTTTTCAACACGTATACGGGTTGCCAGACTGAAACCTTTAAAAGTGGTTTACTCAATCACATCAATATACTTGAGAAGTGTATTGAGGTCAGGTTAGTTAATTACAACAAGATACTGTTGAAAGAGGGTCAGATTCAAAGAATCAAGGAGTCGTCTGAATCATTGCATGAACATGAGATAGAGACACGCTTCACGCTATCGTCAACAGATGATCAGATAAGCAAAGGCAAGGAATCAGGAGGAACGCATGAACCGAGCAGCAAGTCACAAGCACCAACTGTTCAGGTGCCAAGTTTCAACAATATACAGCATGTTGAGCATTCTGAACCTAATTATGCCAAACATGGGATGGAAAAGAGTGATAGCAATACCAGTTCTGATTCATCCGATGTGAGTCATAATGGGGGAGAAAGTGTCCAAAATGCTAAACATCATGATAAGTGTCTTATGACTGCTTCCTTAAATAATTCTGATTCTTGGATTAAAGAGCTTGAAACGATTTTAGCTCAGCAATCCAAAGAGCTTGAGGATGCCAAAATTGAATTTTCAAAGAATACGGAAAAATTTGAAACATATTTTGAAAAACTTGAAAAGTCAAACGTTGTTCTTGAACGAAAATTGGATCAAACTGTTCTAGATTCTAAAGCTGAAAAGGATAATCTTTTGAAACAACTTAAGTTGCTTGGATCTAAGTTGGCATCTCAAGATGAATTGCTCTAAGAGAATGAGACTTTAAGGGCTCAAGTACAGGAAAAGGTCTTTGTTATAGCTGCGTTGAAAAACGAATTAAGGAAAACTAAAGGAACTAGTATGGACACTAAGCTTGAAAAACCATCAATCTTGGGGAAACCGCCTACAAATCAGTTCATTCGACAACCGACTGCATTTAGATCCGAGCGATCACAATCCTCGAGACCGCGGTTTTCCTCCCAAGTTGATATGGTTCATCTTGCTAGAATAGTCACTCCACTATCTAGGCCCAATGTGACTAAAACAGCTTTTGCAAGACCTAATCACATGATTGCCTCTAGTTTCCCTAGACATAGTCCAAAGAACACGTCTCGAACTAGTTCAAATGACATTCGCCATACATTTGATCTTAGGGAAGCTAAGCAAAAGACACAAGTAAGAGATAGGAATTTCAAACCTAGTCAGATGCCTTCTAGTTTACCCAACACTGCTAACCGTAGCATGTGACATCCTAGGAGCATCAATCAATCATCTAGGAATTCTAGATCTTACTCGGACATTAAATATGCTACTTGTAAAACATGTAGAAAATATGTCTTTACGGCAAATCATGATTCTTGTATCAAGAAACTATTTAATGAGGTGAACTCCCGTGCTAGACTTAAATCCCAGTTGGTTGCCAAAATCAAACCCATTGGTAAAATGTGGTGCCCCACTGGTAGAACTTTCACCCTTGTAGAAAACGAGTGCCCTTTAACAAGGATAGTCTCCGATTCTATTAAGACTACTAGGGAGGAAATTAAAAAGGAGGATGCATCACCTAAGCCTGAACTTAAGGTTTTCTATAAAAGGAAACGTTTACCAGCTAAGACAAGTGAATCATCTCCTTAGAACACCTCTAGCACAAGAAAAGAAAACTGCGAACCCCCACTTGCTTCTAAGATAGATATCGCTAACCCATATCAAAGCATGCAAATTCCTAATGAGAATGCAGGTACCAAAGAGGATGTTCCAAAAGAACGAAGCGGTCAAATCATTGTATACCATTCAATTAAGGACACTCTCAGAGTTTGGTTGCTGAAGAAGCTGATATCTAAGAAACAAGTGTCTCAGGGGATTTGCAGTTAAGCTTGCAGTGTGTCAAGGACTTATAGTCACATCACAGACTATAACTCGATCTTCAAAGAAAGGAAAGTTTATCGCCGATGATAAACTTCTCCTAACAACGAGAAATTAATTTTTCTCGGGCATGAGCTTCTATAAAAAACATTCCAAGTTTTTAAGCTCATGCACAATGACTCACATTCAAATCACATTCTGTGACCTGTTCCTCAGAGAAAGGGAAGTTCATCTACGCAACAATAACTTACCCTCAAAACGAGAAATTACGTTTTCTCGGACACGAGCTAAATTTAAAACTATTCAAAAGTTTTAAGCTCGTGTATATGGCTCCTCGCTAAATGACAGACGGTGACCCGGACTTCAGAGACAGGGAAGTTTATCTACGCAACGATAACTCACCCTCTTAACGAGAAATTAAGTTTTCTTGGTCACGAGCTTATCCTAAAACCATTCAAAGGTTTTAAGCTCGTGTATAAGGCTCATCATTAAATATCAGATGATGACCCAATCTTCAAATAAAGGAAAGTTTATCGCCGATGATAAACTTATCCTCACAAACGAGAAATTAAATTTTCTCGGACACGAGCTTACAGTTAAACTATTCAAAGGTTTTAAGCTCGTGTAAATGACTTACAGTTAGATATCAGACTGTAACTCGGACTTCAATTTTAGGAAAGCTTATCTTTAATGATAACTTTTCCTCGTAACGGGAAATTAATTTTTCTCGGTCATGAGCTTGTAGTAAAACATTCCAGGTTTTAAGCTCAGAAAGGAAAGTGTATCTTTTAAATAAGAGAACGTTTCCTCATAACGGGAAATTCATCTTTCTCGGTCATGAGCTTTACGTTAAAACATTCAAATTTTTTCAAGCTCATGAAAACGACTTCTAAGTAAATGTCAACTTAGGACTCGTTCTTCAGTTAAAAGGAAAGTTTATCGCCGATGATAAACTTATCCTTAACAACGAGAAGTTTACAACTTCTCGGACTAGAGATCGTTTTGTAAGATATTCAACATCTTAAGCTCAAGTAATTGGTTTTCAAAACGTTGAACACAATTTTTTCGAGAATTTCTCAAAAAGGTTTTTCTAAATCTTTCAAAATTGTGTGTTCAAAAATGTTTTGATAAAAAGAGCATGTCTTCTGGAATCGATAATATTTACGATACTAGAAATGTCATTCAATAATGACACGGGGTTGTAAATAAAGTTCGAGCAGAAGTTCAAATGTTTTAAAACATGCTCAAAATGGTTTGCTATTATTTCAGATAGTAACCTGCTTTTCATACTCAAGTCAAGCATTTCACCGGAAAGCTTTGACTCAACAACAGGAATTAACTTTCTCGGGCATGGTTTACTTTATAACCATGTAAGGGATTGTGTTTACGGAATAACACAATCTAACACGAATATATGTACGTGTCAGTGCATTTATTTGTTAAAACAAGAGAAATCTTGTTTTTATGAAGTCATCATCTCCACCAACCGTAGCAATTTACAATTGATATCTACATACTCGACGATGCGACTACTCAAACGGCGAATACAGCTCTTTCAATAGAACACAGGTCAACAATTGAGGGGGAGCAATTGTCTAGCATTCAGAATCCTTGATGCCGAGAGTGCCAAGTTCACACATTGGTGTCAAGACAACGATAGCAATCATACACATGGAGTCAAGAGATAACTTCAGATGTGATGAGGCGACCAACATTCGTGAACAAGAACAATGTGCTTCTTTCATATGATGTTCTCCATTATTCAGGTCCAACCTCATAAATTGCTAATATTGTGAATTCATTATCATATATGATCTTTGCACGTGATAAATACCTTACACTTGTGTTTAAAAGGTATTTAATTTACGTTTCAAGTACACCCTCATTAATTTGAGGGGGAGCTTGTGTAATTCATGTAGATAATTGGCTTTGCATTTTTCTTCCCAAATTTTCTTAAAATGCTATTAAATCAATTGATATTAAAAACATCGATTGGGTTAATATTTTTAATATGGGGGAGAAAATGTGATTTAATATGGGAAATGATTAATCACAAATGGTTTGACTTAACGTGCTAGCTCATCCCGACATGTGCGAAATGTTTTCGGATATCGTGGCATATGTTAAGGGGGAGCAAAATGGATTTGCACTTCAAAATGAATTTCATGGTGACATACACTTACCCAAAACATCTTTATTCACGACGGTGAAGTTTGTGTGACATAAGGATGGTAGGATAGGTTAAAGTCCAATGATTCCTATAGAACCGGAGGAATCTTCCCAAGGACATTCCATAGCTAGAAATAGTAGTCCTTAGGAAAGATGGAGAAAGATTGTGAACGTAGCTGAATGCCGACCAAGTACTTAAGTTAGCACTGGAACAATCACAACAAGGTGCTAGTGATGACGTATTGGTAAGCATTGAAGGGGTTGAAGAATGAAAAAGAATTGTAAAGATAAAGGGTGTAAAGAAAGAAGCCCTCCTTTCAACTTAGGCAGAAACCGGGTCAATACATATGCTATTAAGATCATTGTTTAATGATTCTTGATATTGAAGACATACATCATGGACCCAGTGATGCAAGGCACGACCTATCCCAGCTAACTCAGATATCTCTTAAAAGATATTTGTTTTAATCACACGGAGACAACGCATTATCTATTGATTTATTCACTCCGAATAAATTGGTATTGAAATGGTGGCACTCCTCTCCAGCCTTCGATCACTAAAATCCAAAATGCACGATCGAGTCTAGAGCCATTTGAGATCATCAAATATCTCATTAGGACACACTGTCATATTTCCTTGCTTCCTCACACACTGTGAAAAGTAAGAAAGATCTTAAGAGTCCTACGCAAAATCTTCATGATCTTGCCTGAACATCCGAGTAATACGAAAGTATTTACAATGAAGATGGAAATCCTTCTTGAGCGAATATCAAAAAGCTCATGGTAGGTGACTTGTGCGATTCTTTATGAATCAAACTTGTGATAACTGGAAAGCAACAGTGGTTTAATTCTTAAATGAATTTAAACACGTTCCAGGCCTCTACGCAATATCTTAGGGATCTTGCCAGAACACTCAGAGTAATACCTAAGTGTTCACAGTGATGAGTGGAAATCCTTCTAGTGTTAACCTCAAACAGCACTTGGTAGGTAACTTGCAAGATTCTATACGAATCAAGCTCGTGACAACTAGAAAGCAACGATGGTGCGGTTCTTAATTGAACCTCACTTGTTCCAGGAACATGAATTGACGGCTTCAAATCATGCGGATATTATTATCCAAATGATTCACTCTTTATGTTCGCAGTCAGCTTTGGACGGTCGAATAAAGAGAACGGGTTTACCCGCGAAATCTTGTCAAGGAGGTTCTTAATTGAAACTACCTGCCACAAGTACGATAGTTAATATCGTCCAACGGTCTTCACCGACCGGAGGTAAAATGCTACCGATTTAGAATGAAATGTTCAAGGCCATTTCATCCGTGTATATGTTTTGTTGCTAACTGTCTTATGCAGCGTAACAAGAAGGTGGCATTGCGGTGTACAATCCAGAGGAAGTCGTCACCACATGCTTATACTACATACACTTAATACTTCAACAAATTCAAGAAAGTCTGAACGTCAAGTCTTCCGCTGTATCAAACTCTGAAGCTTTCAAGAATTTATAAAGGTATAAATATGTGGAACATGAAGTCACGAGGAGGCAAATATCACAAGTGATGAATGCACAAGGTCAAAGCAAGGACACATGCTCAAGACCAAAGTCAAAGATCTCATCAGCATATTCACAAGAACAAGATCGAAGACTCAAGCATAGTATGCTAGGTTTAAGATTTTGTAAGATGGTGTGACCTCCCTTTGGGGGAGATTGTTGGAAATACGTTTTTCCAAGGAAAGTCTCGGTCACATCATTATTAGCATAGATCACGAGCTATAGACTATTTAGTACATTGTAACTTGGAGTGACCTCCATTTGGGGGAGATTGTTGGAAATACTTTTTTACGTATTTAGAAAGGGTCGGTCACTCCAATGATATTGGGCTCGTGATCCAATATAGCCCATATAGCCCATATATAGGGTGGGCTATATAAACCCCCCTCCTAGCATGTTAGGAGGGGTTGAACACTTTTCATTTCATCAATTTCATCTTTCTTTCTTATTCCTCTCCTTTCTCTCTCTTCTTTCTCTCTCTAAGTTCTTCCCTTACATCCATTCAATAGATTAATCCATACATGCCTAATCCTTATAAAAACACGATCCTACACCTTGAATAAAGCATATCGCGCTAGTTCTTGTCGAAGTCTCTTCCACATACAGGTTAGTTGATCCATTTTTATTTCGGATCGTAATTTGCATTTCTAAAGATGTCAGAGGTTAATGAGCGAGCCTCCTTAGCATATATATCACCATCCATCTTTCAGTTTGCTATGAGCAAAACTTCGTCGGTTTGAGTTCATACCTGGAGAAAAGTGGGAGGGTAATATAGTCAAGCGAGAAGCAACGACAAACCTTCAAACAAATGAGAATATAATACCATTAAAAATTGTTATGACCATTAGAGATCTTCGTCACTTTCAACCAATTTTACACTTGTAGCAGAATTGTTTGTTAAAACTCACTAACTGAAAGGTTTCATAGAACTTACGTGATAGTGTTTCTTGGAATCCTTTAACGTATACATATGGTAGAAAATGATAGGTCACGAACATTTCAACAAAAACCAGGAATCCATCATAGCCGAAACTCCTTTATAGCCTTAATTTTTTAGCAGTAACACCTACCCGAATCCAGCAGGGTGCATTAATTGCTTTTACAGGCCTAGGTAAGAAACACGAAACATTCACCTAGCTCGTTAGTAAAGAGACGGTTCAACCCGTGGCGACTATACCATGAAACACCCATCAGTCCAGTTTACCTTCGGTTATGGAAAAAATAGTTTTACCCATTCACATACTTCAATTCATGTGTCTTTGACACAAACACACACACAACCAACTTAAAAAACTATTATACCTACGCGTTGTTGTATTCCAGTAAATCAAATAAATAAAACATAAAGGACATGGAAAATGATCTGACACTTTTATAAAACCAAATGACTTGTCTCTAGATAGATGGTTGTGGATGCGTTAGACTAAACGACCCTACAAGATACAGAGAATCGCAAACTTTTGTCCACCGCTACAGAAAAATTTCAATAAACTCAAGGCTCAGATTTATGAATAACGGGACCATGTACCTACAACGGCTCCAATCACACTTTTCGTGTGACCGTCAAGCCAAGTTATGGGCATCGGCAACCCACAGATAGTCAACGTAAGATTATCGTCATTTCCAACTTAATATATCATACTATTCTATTATACTAAAAGGGGTTTGTAAAGAATCGACCAAATACCTAGGCTCGGATAAGTAAGTAACCAGAAAAACAAAATACGGCCACCATGGCTGCAAACCTAGCAAGGTGCCCCGCCAAGCTGCACATGTTCCAAATTTTAAGCGAACCCGGTTAAACAGGTTGACATCCCATTATCACAACCTCTTTTTAAAAATCCTTCATTATCCCTTTCTCAAAACTGTATAAAATACTATGCCATAACACAAAGAGGAAGATAAACAGTGTATAGGGACCGGAAATAGTTAGAATATTGTTCAATATAACCAACGCGAATCAACGGTTGTAATCCATAGGTACAATACCATCTGACACACTAAAATTATAATAATATTGCATCTGTCCCACAATCGCCAACCTACCAACAATGTCGCACAACACAGATGGCGACAACAAAGACGTAGGGGCAACGCACGTGCGCACACTTCCAAATCACTTTGATAAAAACCATATAAACTTTGATCAAATCGTGACAATGACGCACAACAGGAGGCATACACCTTATGTTCTTCAATCTCTTTATGTAAGATAAGCTACACCCACATTATCAGTTTAATAAACGAAGGAAAATCGTAGGCAGAGTGCTCACTTGAGGCACAAATCCGTATCCAAATAGGAGGGTTAACCGCCGCGGCTGCAAAAGAACATTTTGACTTGCCAAGAGGCGAATAACCTCGACCCTGGAACATGGCAAAAGGGAAGGTTCCATGTGGGAAAAAAGGTGAAAACCGACATGGTTGCAACCCTGAACGGTTTCAACGCCAACGTCCGAGCCATTCAACCCCTCTAACAATGACATTAGTAGATGTAAGTCATTATGAGCAAAGAAAGCTAAGGGTAATACCATTATAAGCCGGAACAGATCACGGTATCAACATAGCCAACGTATGGAAATCTACCAATCTTCCCTGTAATGTTTTAAAGGAGTTAGTTCCACAAAAGTAATTCCAAAAATATTGTAATGCATTGGTTTAAAGGAGTTAGTTCCACGTCTTATTTAAAAACCTTAGTTTAGTCATATCAAATACATGTATCATGTATGCCACAACCGTGTTTCAGTCATATCAAAACCTTGTTTTATCTCTTATGCCATCAAGCGACACATTTTCCAGCCCGAAAAGAACCTCTAAAAATGTAACTACAATTAACACAACTAAACTCAGGAAGTGACAATGTCTAAATCAATGTTCACCTACTAAACTAGCGTCTCCGAAATATGCGCATGATCCGTAACGTGCAGACCGACTTGCTATATCAGGGCACGAATTTCCTTCGTGTAACAATTCCAGCTTATGTTCGCGCACATAATCTCTAGACGAACCTAAAATAGTAGAATGTAAAAAGAAGTATCCTCCAAAGGGCAATCATAGAACGTGTGGATTTGCTAAAAAGGATCCGGTGGTCTAACATGGTGGAATATGGTGGTGGAAGCCATTGTTGAAAGAGAGAGAGAAGAGAGGTTGAATGTGAAAATGTAAAATGTATTCAAATGATAAAAAACACAAGCAACACCCCTCCTTGGAAGCTAAGGAGGGGTATATATAGCCACACACACAACATAAACTATACAACGAACCTAGTCTAGTCTAAACGTGTGTGACTATGATAACTAATGGGAATTCTTAAATGTCGTCACATAAAGTGAGTTTCCAACAATCTTCCCCCATGGGACGACGTGTAGAGATCCTTACAATATTCTTCCTAACAAGTACAAAATGATTAAGAACAAGAGCTTTCATGAAGCATCCAATGCTGATGAAGTCTTCTGAGGCCTTCGTCTTCAAAACGACTCATCTTTAAAGTAACTTGTAGAAGAAATACTGTAACGGCACGAGCTAAGTAACCCATACACTTCTGGTTAAGGAGAAGCTTCTGAATTAGCTTCCCCCTAATTCATGCCACATAAACTTGATGTAGAAGCTTTTTATAGCTTCCCCCTAAATCGACAATCCTCGTAAGCAACTTCAAAGCTTTTAATAAAGCTTAGAATGATTAAGCGCACATCGGAATCTAACAAGCAAATCCCATCATATAACATGATAACGTTGCTAAGAGGGATTGAAAGTAAGGGGTACACCAAGTAGATCAACAACTTCTCTTCTCACGCTTGAATAATTCTTCTAAATTTTTCTTCCCCCTGAGAGTTCAAGCTATGCATACCAGAAAGAATCAAGACATTTCTTCCCCCACGTGGTTGAAGAAAGTAAATCAATCCCAATTATGAAGCTCAAATACTGAAGTGGACACTTTATCCCATTCATGAAGTTGACATCGTAACACCAGAGTTAATTAAGTCCCGGAAATGCACATATCTTCTTCCGGAGATGCACCAGAGTCAATTAAGTCCTGGGAATGCATATAGGATAATGATGATGAATAATTGCAACAACCAAACAATTAAACATCGAATCAGTAGTGTACCGTTTAGAGATTGATAACGCCACGAGTTAAAACACTGATTTTCTCTGCGGCTATGACAAATGTCATCCCGGAATGTCTTCAAATCAAAAGAAGGTATGAAGTTCATCACGTGTACTCGTTGTGCGTTCGATGTGTCTTCTTCTTCCCCCTTGATGGTTTCGAAACTCGGAACCATCAATAAATCGTAAGCACATAAACCTGAAAATCTCGAGAGAATAATAAAAAAAGCTTAATTATATTCGATGAGAATCAACTGTTGATCGAAAATCTCTTCTCATAAACTCTCCATGGCCGCCTTTACCAACCCACGTGAAAGCAATTTGAAGTGACCACTGATAGAATGAACTGGGTACATCAAACATGAAGCTGAATAAAAATCCTTCGATCTTGTGACTTAAGCTTGCACTATTGTTGAATGAAGATCGGTGGAGAAATCTCTAAGTACTCAATGCATCACTGAAGAAGTCTATAAGTACAACACCTCTTGAAATTATCCACGTCGACTAAGCGCGTGACACTGAGTACAACAATGTAACCCCTTTAAGTGATAGTTATCCGAGTCATCAACCAACCACCCCGACCCCGGAAACCAGATAAACAAGTCTTCATTCTGAGATTAAGCACGAGCAAGTTATCTGTTCAAGGATAAAATTAGTACACGCCTTCGAAGAAATTCATCTCCGTCTTCAAATAATTAATACCCGATCCAAAAAAAATCTGTAGTCACTAAAAAATCGCCCAATTTTTCTTTGGTCTCGTCTCAAATAAATTCTCGTCACATTTGTCACGTCTTTTTATCACGTCACTTTGTCATCGCGAAGCCCGTATTTTAAACATATAAAAAATTAATCTTTGGCTCACAACAAGTTAACACCATTACTATTGATGATATGATATTATGCCCAAATAGTTTGTTATACCAACACCAAGACCCACGTTTTTTCCTTTTCTAAACTTAAAGAAAAGAGAATCGAATAGTCATTTACCAAACCACCTGAATTGCACTCACGGCCCAATGAAACTTGAAGGCGACCCAGATTTACTATACCAATCCAAAAACAAGATTAGGAAAAGATGACACAATCCTAATATCTCAATTTTTTAAAAACTGACAAACCAAACCCTGATATAGGAACTTTGTAATCTTCGCCACATTTAAAGATAGCCACGTAGAACCAAAGATAACCACAAAAAAAACGGTCCAATAGAAAAGTTGCAAGATATGGGATATATAAAAACACCCCTAATTACTCTCACAGTACTAATCTCATTCCATTGAATAGTCCGCCCCCTATTTTCCTTCTATTTTTGACAATACTTCTCCCAATCTGCTTCTATTTTTGACGAAACATAACATCTCATCTACCAAATCCATCCTTCTCCATATCAATTGGCATCCATCAGTCACCCAAAAGATAAAAACGCCTCTCAATTTTTAATCTCAATCTCATTCTTATCTAACATCTCAGCCACAATCCCTAATCAAAATCTCATCAATCGAATTCTCCACAAAACAAGTCCGAATTAAACCCATCAACTAATCTTTCTGATTTTGATTCACTTGAATATTCTTGTTGAAAAAGGCTTCAAGATCATTGTATAATGGTCTCAGGTAGGTATGTATTTGATGATTGCATGTCTGTTTTAGTTTGAAAACGAGATGAAGAATGAGTCGAACATGCTTGTTATACTCAATTCTTAACAAATCTCGTATATAGAAACGGGGTAAATACCCTATACGAATCTGTGAAGATAAGTGACACGAAAAAAAATCTTTTTAAAAGATTAAAAAAACGTGTAAACACACTGAGATCATGATAGTGAGAGTATGCGGGTCTAGATGTGATGATATAGGTGATGATGGGGTTAGGACATAGATAGAGTGGTGTTGAGGTCTCGGTATATTACAGGTTTGTCTTTCCATGAGACGGTTGACAGTTACCGGATTGTATATTGATAAAGAATGATTCGATTTAAAATCATTGTGGTTTGATTTAAGCTAGAATGAAAGAGTCCAAATCTGATTTTATATTTTAACTGATTTAAACTCCCTTCGAAAGGAATTTCACAAAATAAACCAAACACGATGTATCCCATCGTAATATCATCAGTCTGTCTATCGCAATGAATAACTGAGACCATCGCAATGTTTCTTTATCTGGCCATCGCAATGAGTCTTTATCCATCGCAATATATACCTTCCATCGCAATGAATTCATAAATCCATCGCAATACACTTGTATCCATCGCAATGATGGAAGAATTTGGGCAGCATGACGACATAATTTCCATTGCGATGGATCAAGCCATCCATCGCAACGAGGACAACCCTACCCATCGGAATGTGTAAAGAAAACCCATCGGAATACATCCGAAAAAGAAGAAGCCATCGCAATGTCCCATCTGAACCTCTCATTGTAATATCCATCTTTAAACCAGTACTTTTGAATCCCCGAAAAAAATGGATCTAGACCATAATATTTGTCCTTATCCCCATAAATAAAAACATATGAATACAGGGATAAACACAAAAAAAAACAAGGTACAAAAACTTGGATAAAAATGATTTCGAGACGAGATTGGGAATATCAGATATGTGACAAATAAAATGATAACAAGACAGTGACAATTTAGAAAGAAAATTTTGGACCAAATAATAACAAGACGTGACAAAAAATGGTAGATTCGGACCCAAATTTTTTTTAAGGCCACCTAAATCGAAAACAAGAACGATCCAAGGATAGAACCGAGGCTCTGATACCAAATGTGGATTTGCTAAAAAGGATCCGGTGGTCTAACATGGTGGAATATGGTGGTGGAAGCCATTGTTGAAAGAGAGAGAGAAGAGAGGTTGAATGTGAAAATGTAAAATGTATTCAAATGATAAAAAACACAAGCAACACCCCTCCTTGGAAGCTAAGGAGGGGTATATATAGCCACACACACAACATAAACTATACAACGAACCTAGTCTAGTCTAAACGTGTGTGACTATGATAACTAATGGGAATTCTTAAATGTCGTCACATAAAGTGAGTTTCCAACAGAACGGTTTAATAACAAATATTACACATGAGTGTCAAAATCTGTTCATTTCATATGTTTTTAGCAGCAGTCAAACACCCTCACCCGATTTAACATATGGAAAACAAATCTACCATAGCTGTAAGCACTTTGTTTTGCAGCAGAAGCGTTTGGTTCATGGTTTAACAACATCCAAACACCCCTTTTGCAGCAAAGGGGGTGTTTGGCTACTGTTTTAACAGCATCCAAACAACCCTTTTGGAGTAGAAGGGACGTGTATGACAACCCATAAATTTCACATCTATGCTATCACGTATGATTGAATGGATATGAAAATTCACTATAAATTTTTGCTTTTATGCGTTACTTGGTAAGATGAAATGCTTCTCCCAACCTGAACTGCCACACCAACATATTCTTATATGTTGAAGAAGACAATGTATATATCAATTCTAAGCTCTAAAGGTAATCTAATAAGTATATTATGAATAAGAACATCTCAAATATAACTATGATGCCCTAAATTCAATTAGAAACCCTAGAATCCTTATGAATAAGTCACAAACTCAAGAATGATAAACTATGAATATGCAACACATATGAATAAGTAATTATGGAATATAGACAAGTTGTAAACTATCATTTTAAGGCATAATATTATCTAAGAATAGAAAGAACAAACCATACAAAACTAAGTATAAATGAATGTACATAATAGTCTAGATCACCACCTAGAAATCCCTTGTAAACTAATATTTCAAGCAATATAAATACACAATATTTATATATGAATATCAAATACCAAAATACACTACAAGAAAAAAGGGTATTTAGGAGGGTGGAAAACGGTGCCAAATACTCAAATAACCGTGCCAAATGCTATTTGGCACGGCTTTGGCACGCTTTTGGCTCCGTCCTAAATATGAGGGTGCCAAATATATTTGGGTCGAGTTGAAACCGTGCTAAATAGTATTTAGCACGTTTCATGGGACGGTTTAATTTTAGGGTCCCATGACTGAGGTATTTGGCACAGATCAAGATTATCCATTCCGAAAGGGCATTTGTCACCTTTTTATATCCTATTCTAAATTTGTATTTGGTACTAAGTCATTTCCCGTGCCATATAGTAATTGGTACCATTTTCTTTTACCGTGCTAGAATTATTTAGGACGGTTTTATCTACCTTGACGAACGTATATGGAATGATCTTGTTTTTGTGCCAAATGTATGTGGCACATTTGCGTTCGCCAAATAATCGTTTTGCACGATTCGCATGATAATTGCTAAAATGTATTAGCACAGTTTTCCATTACAAAGTATATTATAAACACCATCATTCTAACAATCATCTCAAATTTCGTAAATATAGCTTAATTAAAGCAAAAAAAACTCGTTTTTTATTAATGATTTATAAATCAAGCCAATATAGTCACTTGAATACCATAAAGTAAAATACAATACGTCCAACATCCTTTTAACTAGTGGTCTTTAAAATGACAAACTCATATAGAACTCGATATAAATCACTAAGCAGATTTATAACTAACGGTAAAAGAATAAAGCTCATCGGATCACGTTTTTATCATAAACCCTGCATAATACAATATTTCAACATTAGAACTATGTGTGAAACTAGGAAAAAGTTTGATGTAAAAAATAGCAATAAAAAGGTATACATTACAATTTTAAAACATCAAAAGTTTCAAACTCAAAACGTAGTTGGGTCAAATATATGGGTGTAGCTTAAGATTAAGCATCTTCTGAACGGAATTATAAATTTATTATTACAAACCTGCACAAACAATTATATGTACTAGAGCTCAACTTGTTTAGCATTGATAAAATTCTTTAAAGGTCTAGCTCGGATTGCCAATTATTCCATTACTTAAGCGTCAACTTGAGTCTTCTATGAGAATGTATCTTTCTTTTGTAAATTAAAGACAAACATACACCTTACGTTAAGAGTTTATTAAATATATCCATAGAATATGATAGTCTAATGATTAGAAAATGTAATTAGAATCAAGTATATACGATGAGCCCGAAATGCATATGTCATGCAAAATTAATTGCTCCCTAAGTCTCAAATGAATTTACCACTTAATAACGACAATATCTAAAGTTACCTCGAATTCCTGGACGTGTACATAAGCTGTTGTTACATGTACTGTTCTTCCCGATTAAAAAATTGTTCCTAACACATGTTATGAAAAATCGTTACATACAGGCTGAACAGCAGAACTTACGAAAAAAATATTGATTCATTTATGTATTTACCTTCATATGACGACTGGCCTGGGTCTTTATATGTACAGGACACATAATGACACCTTCTGTAAACTTCTAGGCCACCTAGTTTAACAATAACCGGGTTAGTTCAGCACAGACTCAGAAATGATAGACTCACGAAGACAACATCAAGATTATTATACTACGTTATACTTGTGTCACCACTCACCAAAATAAGTGTTCGATTGTTGGAAGCAGTAGCCTAAGAAGCAAATGTCATTGTTTTTTAATACCTGCACCACGAAGATAACACCAGGATTTAATATATTACACCACACTATATTGCCACTAAATTAAACATACCTGTGCATACACTTTGCTGCAAATATCAGATAATATGCAGAAGCAAATAAACTGAGAACCACAAAACAGAGAAAAATGGAACCATTACACATTGTCTTTAAGAAACAACATCAGCATTTGACATGTATTATAGAGCTTAACAATCTGCTAGTTTTAGTATCTTCTTTGATAGACAAAAAATAGTTATAAAATTGACCCAATTTTTAGGAAATATAGCAACATATTCTAAATAAAATACAAAAATGGATAAAAAATTTATATAGTGGAATTCAAAGAATATATTAGAAATATCATGTACATGAAGCCCACATTTAAAGGTTGATTGTTTTGAGACATTTACATGTATATGTTAAAACTTGAGTTTTATTTTATCTTCAATGGGGCTAACAGATCATACATTTGAAGTACTATATATGTGACACAAGATAATATTTCATGTCCATTGGACCTCTTAAGAGCTGAAATTTATTGGTTAGACTAAACAGGATAAACATGACCAAGTGTTCGGGTATTCACTTATAATTAATAAGGAATTAAAATTGGGTAATTAGGAAAACGTAAGGTTGTAACAAATTTTTTGTAATTTATATTTTGTAGGCATGATTGTTTCTTATAATTGTGATTTTCTTGTAAGATCCTAACGAATTCCTTGACTATGTTTGAAAGATGTAAAAGTTACATTGTCCCAAAACTAGCATGAAAGGCACACAATGACACAACCCAATTTCAATCTTAACAAAAAATATTACTAAATGATTTGTTTTTTAATAATGTAAAGAGAAATGATTTTTTTAATAAAATATAAAGAGAATCATGAGTTACCTCACATTGTCTTTGTCTATGAAATAGAAGAGGACCAATATGCAGTGATCACGTTACAGTCAATGAATACCATTGGAACCATAAAGAACAACCGTCACTGTTTTTTGGTTTTGGTTATTTGTGCCTCCATAAAATACATATAATATCATTTTCTTTACAAGCAACCAGCTTTCATATGCTTATCTAAGGTTTATTAATGGGGTTTCTTGTGTTATAATTAACTCTTACCTCCTCCTAATTAGGGGTTACTCTTTTTGTATATAACTATATACTTTGTCTTCATTCCCTTCTTGGTGTGTCTCTAGAAAAATGACGATATGAGATGGTGAGGTGGAGCGACATCAGTTGTGAAGATGGAGATAGCCTTGGTAGGTGGATGTGACGCAGGTGGTTGAGTGGGGAGAGTTATCAGGAAGGGGGTTAGGGTTTTTTAGATAAAAATTTGGGTTTGGTGCGATAAAGTGGAAATTAACTTTTAGATGAAAATTCAAATTTTTAAAGCCCGTTATGTACAATTTTGGTTTTAAAAAGGATCTTTTTATGTCAAAGAAATAGTGACGTATTCTAAAGTTATCAACAGGTGTGGATTAGGGCCGAGCATTTGGAACCGGACCGGATCGGAAAATCGAACTGACCCGGATTAGACCGTACAATTTAAGTCCGACCTTTGGTCCAAGGTTTTGGACTAATTCGGTCCGGTCAATTCAGTTCTGTTCGGTTCGATCCTACCAAAACCCTGTCGATTATGCCTAATAGGATCGACCGAAGACCAATTCGGACCGGATCTGACCGAACTCTTTCGGTCTGGGACTATGGACCATCTCGGTCTTTGGTCCGGTCCGGACCGGACCTAATGCTCACCCCTGTTATATATGGGTATTAGACTATTAGCATATAACCGGGTCTTTGATGTATTTTACGAGACTGGTTCGAATTAAAAAAAACGTGTCTCTTTTCTGGTTAGAAATGATGTATCAAACATACTTTTTTTTAATAAAAAAGTCTTTTTTCAAAAGTTGAGTTACTTTGCATCCTTTTTTTATTACAAATTAAAACACTAAATTTATCCATTCATTACTTAATATTAAATCTCATAAAAAATACTGAGATTTCATTTTTGTCAAAATGTCCAAAAATTGCAAAAATCGATAAAGGGACTAAAGATGTAAATTTGACAAAAATATTTATCACTGGTGATATTTCACTAGTAATAAAAAAATGAAATATCACTATTGATAACTGAATGAAACATCACTAGTGAAATTTAATAAAAATAGTTAGGATGTAATATTATCAATGATATTTATCGTTTTATCACTAGTAATATTTTATTGTTTTATCACTTGTAAAATATTAATAGTGATAAAAATTAATTCAGAATATTTACAACATTAGTCCCTCTGCCCTATATTTGAAACTTTTGGACACTTTGGCAAAAACTCCCTCCGTACTGTTTTTTAAAACCTTAGGTTAATCTCCATCATTAGATCTAAACAAAATAAATGGTGGGGATGTGTCCCTTAGCTTGTAAGCAAAAACAAAGATGCAAATAAACTTTTCTCCTCTTTTTTCAGTGGTCTCTATTCGTGTTTTCTCTAGTAGTGTATCTTTATCTAAAACGGGTACAAATTTTTTTTATAAAAACCGTTCCATATACATTCTCATTTTCCACAACCTATAAAAACTATTCAAAATACATAAAAAATTTGGTACTAGCATTAGATAACGTTCCAAAAACATATCAGTATTTCGAACCAGCTATACATAGAATTCCAATTACAAATGCAAAATTGGCACCGATGGTCCCAACCGTCTCAAATACACATGTATTTGGCACCATTACTAGAAAAATTTCCAAATGCACACTTATTTGGAACAATTTTTTAATAGTAGTTCCAAATACCTATTTTTTTGGTACGGTTAGTTAGCATGTGCCAAATAAGTGTATTTGGCACGAATTTTTGACTGTTCCAAAAAGTTTCGTCCTAAAAAGCACCTTTTCTTGTAGTGATATAAGTTATAATCTACCATATATAAGAGATGATTGATCATAAGACACTAATTATAAGTAATCTAAACCTAATTACAAGTATATGACCTAGTAACCTGGATTAACACCAAAAATCCATATCACATTGAATTAGAGTCTAATCTTTTGTAACCAATTATAAAACTCAACTAATTATCATATTAAGATCATACATTTATTCCAAAATAAGTTACAAATTACTAAAGCACAAAGTACAAGTTATTGAAGCATAGAACTTTAAGTTAACCTAATTAAACCTAGGATATGATTACCCTATACAAACCCTTAACTAAGTGTGTAGAATCATTTGAATGCATTAACATATCATATAAGACCTAGAATAAGTTTACATAAGGATATAAACACTAATTATCTAAAGTATAAAGTCATTAGGCTTAATTACCTAAAAACCTTCATATTAAGCATTTTACTTAGAATCAATACCTAGTCTTTTAGGACAAGTCTACCAAAACCTATATCATTATATTTAGGTAATAAAATTATCTTAAAGCAATGTACAAGTACCCCTAAAGCACAAGGTACAAGATTTCAATGCATGACTTGTAAATTAGGTCAAAATAAATATTTTCACCCTTAGGTCATTTTACCTAGAATAACCTATCAAACCAAGTATAGAACCACTATGGATATTTACAACACAATTTATAAGACCTAAATTGAGTTTAAATCAGTAGCTAAGTGAAGGATAATGAAATTAACAAGGATTTAACCATAGATCATTAGAAACCCTAACCCGCCTAGGTTTTATTCCCAATTTCACATCAAACCTTTATTAAACTTCAAACCAAGGACCCAAACCTTTTGAATACAATGTGTAAACCCTAATTACACCTCAATACATCACTAATTACATTAATAAACCCTTAATTACAAGAATTTCCAAACCATAAAGTTACAAGCTCTAGTTTTAGACTCGATTTAGTTTTTCCCTCCAAAACTATGTTTTAACACTTTCCCTATCATTTTAAAACCTAAGATCAGATCAATAGGGTATTTTGAGATATTTTATACTAGGTGAATCACGTACTTGAAGGCTACACATCATCATCCTCATCCTTATTGTTGTCGTGACATATTTAGCACCACAAGACCAAGATATTTTGTTCCTAGCTCCATTGTTTATTCCTAGAGTTAAATAGACTCTAATAGCTTCCCTTAGTCATATACTTACTGATCCTACACTTCTATATCCATAACTTAGAGCCTAACTGTTGAAATTAGCTATAAAAGGGACAAATTGCCCCATTGAAGAACTTGCACCCCGTTTTATTTATATCTCTATACCAATTCTGATTTCCACTTCTACAATAGTTATAGGACACTTAGAAGACCATAAAGCAGGTCTAGAAAGAAGCTCTTTAAGCTTTGATTGCAAGTTGTGTTCATAAGAAGCCCTAAAAGTCATTTTGGAGCTACTTAGGTAATTACTATGTTAACTAAGCTTTGATCTTGTTATAATGATTTTCTAAGACTTTTTATAATGTTTATAAGATGTTAATAAGCTAATATAATAAGCTTTAGTTCATATAATAAGCTAAAATGGAAGTTATAAGTCAAAGATGTTTTAAAATCCTAGTTTTATAATTTACATGAAATAATGAGATAAAATCCATTTCAAAGGCTATAATTATGGAAAAGTGATGTTATTATGATTATAAATGTGTTTATAATCTTTGTTTTCAGTTCCTAGATCATTTGGTATAATTTTAAGGTTGTTATATATTTTGTAACAAGTGTAGGGACTAAAACTGTCATTTTTAAAACTATAAACATTTTGGGCCAAAAGTCTCATTTTATGAAAGTTAAAACTATAAAGACTAATATTGTAGAGTTTGAAACCCTGGTTCATATTTGAAGGTTTAAAATACAAATACTAAAACTATATACTTTAAGGGTTAAAAGTGGAAATATACCAAACCTATATCAAAAATGACTATATTTGCCAAATTTGAAAATAGATAATAATATACTAAATTTTGAAGGAATTTCTAAATATATAATGTATCATGTTAATAGGGAACTTTGTACAAAGATGTTCCATCTCGATATTACATTCTGACTTAGTGGTTGGGTTTACGATTTAAAGTGTCCTCGCTCCTCAAACGTTTATAGAATGACTTCTGAGTGTGATGGCCTATACAATGATGCTATAACTCCAAAATCTATAAATAAAAAAATATACATATTTTACAAGAACTGAACGCAAGATTCAAGGACTTGATATTATACAAAATATGTTAACCTAGGTTGGTGAGGTTAAGCTGTTAAAGTTTTGATATAAAGAGATTCATAAATATTTGGAGATAAGGTGAGTTCATAGCCTCACTAGATCTAATTTGTAAATTATTTGAAAACCCGTGAGGGGGATACATGCTAAACTGGAATACAAGTATTTTGGTGTGCTTCCCAGATATGTTGATTGACACTATGTTTACTGCTGCCTGAAAGTACCTTTTTAATGTGAACCGCTAATCATTTCATGGAAAATGAGCTCTAATATTATAAATAGTATTATTTGAGGACTAACATCCTCTGTCTGGGCAAGTCGCACTTGCTATAACCTTAGTGGTCAAATAGGCATACTTTATTTGGCAAACTTCCTCATAAGGGCAAATTGTTGGTTTCAATTTTGTCTAGCCACGGTATCAAAAGCTTCGTGCAATGTAAACATGAATATTTATATGTGAGCGAATAACAACGTAACTAAAAAAATAACCTTGTATTCAAAATGATTTATAAACCTATGAATTTACTCAACCATTGTGTTGATTTGAGGAAATATTTCAAGAATTGATAATTGATAGTATTGAGCAGCATGAGGATGATGTGGAGAGATATGGATTTGAAATTGTTATCATTCAAAGCTATTTTTTAGATCTCGGGAACCTGTGATGTACATAGCATGTACAAGTATTTTGTTTGAAATCTTCGATTTTGAATGATAATTAATAATAAATAAATAAAGTTGATTTAAATACTTTTTTGAGTTATTTTCTACTATTATGACTTTCATTCCATGAAGCCCCAAAATGATGTTCCGCTGCATCAAGGTAAAAATGAGGGTGTCACATATTTCCATCTGAGCCATATTTATTGAGAACAAGAAATTAAAATCTTGACTATAACTGAACTTTTCTAAATAATTTCAAGCTAAGTCTCTGCAAAATCCATGCTGCTACAAGAAAAGTATGTAAGTGATAACCTTACTTTTATAGCGATACTATGTTTACATGTAATTAAATGATATGATATTATAAAGTAGCAATAATATGTTTATGTGTAAGTAATATAATGCTAAGTACTATATAAATAATTTATTTTATCGACGTCTTCAGAAATATGTCTTTCTACTTTCGTCCTATCGTCATATCGGATTCGGAATCAGAAAATGTCTACATTATAGATGTACCTAAACCTTTGGTATTAGCCCTTTCTGCCAATAATTTTCCTAATCCTTATTCTCCTCAAAAAAATCCGCAATCATATTATGAAATTATACCTATTCCACAATGCCGAACTCCTTCATCTCAAGCCTCCAATAATATCCTAATTTCCCTATAAAGAACAAATGGAAAATATTTTCAATCACCTTGATGAAATTTGTAAAACCCGCTTTAAAAACCCTAAGATCATTAAATGCACGAATTTACGGTTAAATTTAAATTTTATAATTATTTAATATACGGCATGAATCATGAATATTTAATACGAACAATATGTATATTAATTAATTATCGTAAGTATTACGTATGTAAACACGATTATAAATGCACGATAAGTAATGTTAAAATTTTTTAATCAATTAAGTTCGTTTTCCTCGACTCATCTCGAAATTGATTTCTAATTAAACGTAAGATTTATTGTTTTTGGTGCATGAAACTTTTTGGTATTTAAAACTAATTAAAAACTATTTAATTAAAAGCTAATTAATGAAATATTTAAAACTATTTAAACAAATGTGAAAACTATTTTAAACTAATTTAAAGCTAATTTGAAAACAAAATTAATTAGACTAATAAAATAACTATTTTAAATTTAAATGAAATCTATGTAAAACTATTTTTAAATAAATCTAAATTAATTAAAACTATTTTTTAAAAACTAAATTTAAAAAAACTAAAAACAATTTAATTAAAATATTTTTTAATCTTTTTATTTTTTTATTTAAACTTCATAAAAGAAATTTATACAAAACTTTTAATTAAATTTAATAAAACTAAACTTTGTATTTAAACTAAATAAACTGACAGTCTAGTAATAAACCTATATTAATCGCTAAGAGCGTATTTAAACACAAATCAGGTACTAGCTAAGATGGTTAAGGCATTGGACTAATAAACTGGTGGTCAGGGGTTCAAGACCCAGCAATGACCTTTTTGACTGATATTATTTTTTTTTGAATTTAAGAAACAATCAGACCAAGAGGGTCTGTTGCTTTATACTATCAGCTAAAAATAATCAAAACACGAAAATCCAAATATGCATAAAACGCTTAACAGAAAATAAGCAAATCGAATAAGCATATAAGTTAAATCAGCATATAAGCAGAAAAAACTAAAAAATAAGCAAATCATAATAAACTTAAATACTAGCAGATAAGCAAATTAATCTTAAACTAAAATTAAGCAATTAAAATTTAAACTAAAAATAAGCAAGTCTAAACTGAAATAAAGCAGACAAAAACCAAACTATCAGCAAAGAACTTATCGAATAACAATAATAAGCAAGCAGACTAAAATAATCAAACCTTAAGCAAAACATACCTAAATTCAGATTTCAAACCCAATAAAAGCAAAACTAGATTAAACAGGTAACAAAATAAGCAGATCATAACAAATCTCAAACAAAACAAACCAAAGGAAATCTAAACATCAATTCATTTCAAACCTACAAAATCTTTAAAACAGATAAACCAAAATATTTAAACAAATTTAAACAATAAACCAATTAAACAAATAACAAATCAGAACAGGCAAACTAAATTAAAAAAAACTTGTAAAGTAAAAAAGAGATTAAACAAACCTGATGGCGAAACCGTTGGGAAGTAGACGAGCGCTGAGTTGTCTATGAAACCAAACCGAGACCTCCTTGATGATCCGGATCAAAATCAACACCAATCGAATAGAAACATCACCTCAATCCACCATCATAAGATTTCGAACCAGTTTTATATTTAACTTCCTAGTGGGGAAATTAATAATCCACGTTTACTTTAATTTAACAATTATAATAAGAACAAATAATAATAATATTGAGAAAAACAGATTAAAGATTAATTATAATAAAACTTGACAGAAATTAAAAGATGAGATAAGATTAAACCAAAAATAAATTTCATTAATAATAAAAATCATTACAATACTGGAAAAAAATTGAAAATACAATTACCCTAACATCTAATTTTGCATAAAATAAAATTAAAATAAAGAAAATTAATCCTACTCCTAAATTAATAAAAAAACAGTAAATAAAGAAAAAATGGAATCATCCCATTACAGGTTGGGGGGGGGGGGGGGGGGTTTATAGGAAAACCCTAATCTCCTTTTGATGAACTTAGTGCTCATGTCTTGTAATCAAGGCCGTCCTTTTCTTCTCTCTTCCTTCTTTCTTCAATCAACGACAGAGAATACATCTCTTATCACACGGATTGCCAGCTTGGTAAGATTTGTGTTTCTTGTGTTACTTTGATGCTGAAGTGGCAAATAAGGATTGGTGGATTGGTGTTGTGGTGTTGTCACAGCCAATCAAAAGAGGGAAAAAGGCCATGTAGATCTGAGGACCACCAGTATCATGTTCCAGTTTTGATGGGGATTTATTTGGGTTGCGTGTGACTTCACGCGCCTTGGATTGAAAACCCCCAAATTAATTTGTGATCTAGGGTTTGGTAAAAATAAAGTTGTCTGGTTATTTTTAGAGAGAGAGAGGTGAAAGAGTTTACATAGGTTGTATCGAGTAAATGTTGTGAGGTGTGTAAAATAATAAACGTGTGAGTGAGGGTAAGTATTGACCAGATATTTGGGCCTTGACTTGTTCCATCCGTCACTTTTGTTTAAACAATTGGGCTTTTGGCCCAAGTAATCCTAACCCGTCTTTCTTTTATCCATGTTGGGCCATATTTTGGGCCTTTTTACCCAAAAGTAAATACTTAAAATCCATTAATGGGCTTTTGGGCCCAATAGTCCTATGTGGGGCCCACAAGCCCATTTACCTTCATAAAAAGTTAAATCCACTAAAATCGAGCTTGATTTCGGCTTCCTTGATCATTTTTTTCAAACTCGTGTCGATTTGCCGGTTTTCGTGATCTTTGGTTCAGTTTTGGTTCTTTGACTTTTGTCTTTGTCTCTTTCTTGGACTTTTCTTTAACATTTGACCGTGAAATCCCGTGTTTTCTTTCCTTTTGATCATTTGTACCTATTTCACACAAAAACACAAAACCACGCGTAATTCCGACTTTTATGATACTAAACACATGATTAGGTCTTGTTTTTCCTTGATTTTAGTGGCAAAAGGATAATTGTTTACACACTTATTAGTAAGTATTCACGTATAATACTTAAATTATACAAGTTATAAAACACGAACATTTAACGAACACGAACGCTAATATTTTAAGTCACGAAAAATAAACGAATGGTATATATCTGTATGTTAGGCCCGCGTCCAAAGCAAATAAAGAAGGGACCCAAATCCTGTTGAATCCATTGGATCGTTAGACTCAATGGTTTACACCATTTATCTAGGTTGATTAACATTCTTATGAATTAACATAGCGGAATAGAATGATAATCATGAACAAGATGTTTAACAAGATGAATGATTCCCAAAGGGTTTGTATTATTGATGATTAACACAAACCACTCTAGGCATGTATGCATTGTATCCCATGCCTAGAGATCAAAGACTCTGTAGGTTACATTTTAGTAGTATGAATTGATAAATAAACCTACGGTCTGGTGTTCCTTTTATAACTTAAGGAACCCAGGGATACATGGAAACTAAATAAGATAATAATGACTAAATCAAAACAGAATTATTCATTCTTATCACTACTTGACCAAATCTCCATGTTTTTAGTACATGGCAGGGGAATCTTCACAGCAGTGGAAAGTTTTGTAGCAGGGGAAACTTTCTTGTATTTTGTCCACCAACTTGAAGTTTCTCCTAATGCCATATTTGGTCCTTCTTGTTTCTATAGTGATTTGACTCATCAACTTTTAGCCCAACAATCTTCCCCTAGTTGATGATGTCAAAACACTTCCCCTTAAGCATACAACACTAAGGATCAACAGGCTGAACATTCTCTGTAGACAACTTCCCCTTTTTGACATGATTAAATAGGGGTCTTCTATATGAACAACCTTGAGTTTCAACTACTATTTAACCAATATCATACATCAAACCCAAGCATTCCACCTTTCAAGATACCCTTCATGAAGCACAGTAGTACCACCTACCTAATAAAAATGATCTTGACCAGTAGATACTCACATGAGTTGTAGTAACACCAATGAACAGTAGAAAAAATCTTCACCTCAATGGCATATGCAAAACGATTAACACTTTAACAAATAAGCTTCCCCTTAAAGTGTGCTAACCATTTCTTTTGACCAAAAGTAGATGTATCAACCATAAGAAGCAAACGAAGAACTAACCATTTGAAGAACAAATACCGTGTAGCACCATCCATGAAGAGTAGTACCATGATTGTAGTGTTTTACTACTCTTTAGGAAAAGAGCGTAAATAGCGGAAAGTATTAAGTACGACGGTTTAGGAAAACCGTGCACAAATGACCCACAATCAAATAAAATGAGAGAAAAAGTTCGTTTCCCAAGGAGGTATATGTGTTGTGAATTAACTTGTAGTTGTTTGAGATTAATATTAAGAAGAATGGGGATGAGAAGATGAAAGACGGTTATGTTAAAATTAAACTACGACGAAAAAGACGAAAACGTAAAGCCGTGAAAAATCACACAAATTAAAAATTAAACTAAAACCAAAAACAAAATTAAGAAAAGATTAAAAAGACTAAAACAAGTCTAAAATAATATAAATAAAGATAAAAATCCAACAAAGATATTTTAAAACCTTTTATTAATTAAATATTTAATTTTAAATGCTAATTAAAGCCCTAAAATTAAATACCTCTAATAAAATATTCCAAAATATGATTTTATTAAAAAATTACTTAACTTATATTATTATGAGACTAAATAGTAATTTTCTAAAAATTAAAACCTATTAAAACTATTTTTAAAACTCTAAAAATGATTAAAAATGAATTAAACTTAAAATAATTATAAAAATTAATCTAAAAGCTATAAAAATATTCTAAAAATGAGAAAAGTCCTAATTAATGATAAGGAACCTAAGAAAAATGAAAAAGAAATAAAAATAAAATTTTGATTTTTTTTTATAATAAAATAATATTAAAATAATGCTAAAAATAAAAAGTTACTAAAATTAATTCTAAAAATTTTATAAAAATCCTAAATAATATAACTAAGAGAAAGACACAAATTATAGCTCCTAAACCTTTTTTAATAATTTTATAAAAATCTTTAAAGTTTGTAAAAAAACTTAAAATAATATAAAATTAAAAATTAAAGTTTATAAAACCAAAATAAGATGTAAACCTCAAGTTATTATTTTAAAACCTAAAAATTATTTTTCCTGAAAATTAAAAATCTTTTTGGTATTTTTTATTGAATTAATAAAAAACGTCTATTAAATAAATCCTAGAAAATAATAAAATAAAGGGAAAAATTTGAAACCAATTCAGAAAAATCTAAAAACCTATTAAAGACCTAGGAAAAATAAGCTACACAAAATAAGCTTATTAAATAAGCTAGAAATGGTAAAATAAGCCACGGCTTATTAAATAAGCAAAAGATGAAAAAGGTGTTAAGTAGTTTATGTGTTGGGAGGCTAACAGAAAAAGCCTCATAGATCAATGGTAAGCCCTTTCACTCCTGCACGACAGGTCGGGGGTTCGAGTCCATGCTATGACGGTTTTTGCTTTTTATTTTTTTTTTATATTTTTCCTTTTTCCAATCAAACAGTAACCCTAATAAGCTTAAAATCCAATCTCCAATTTCCTTTTAAACACAAGATTAAGCTAGGTTATGATCCAAAATGTTGCCAGACTTCAACTTTATGAACACAAGCAGTATGCTATGTGTTTTGCTTTCACAAGTTTCCAAAGTCCCAAGAGGAGCTTGGTTCTATGGCTTATTTGGAGTAGATTTTTGGAGCAATAGGCACCCTTGAGCTTATTGAAGCTCAAGGAGTCAAAGATAACAAGTAAAAAGCACACTAGCACACACAAGTAAGCAAATCAAAGCACAAATAGCAATGATGAGTTGCTGATGTAAAATGGCTAGGACAGGTGGTTCTAATGCAGATTACAAGTAAACAAGTGACTTCCAAACTCCAAGTTTAAGCACACAAACTCACAACTAGATGCTAAAGCAATAGCAATAACTCATACACCCTACCACTTAACTGTTTACAAGATCTAAGCATCCAAAAATCATGAAAACCAAGCATATTTTAGAACATGCAGATTCTAAACTTACATTTCACTTTTAAACACTTGAACTTGCTTCCAAAGTTGTTCAAAAATAAACTATATCTATCAGACAACCTACCTTAACTCAACTTAAACCTTCTAACAACAATTTAAATCACAAATCAAAAACTAAACCCTGCTTAAACCTATTGCCAAACACCTCTTTAAAAACTGGAAACCAACTTTTAGCTAATCAAAACCTTCTAAACCCCTATGAAAACTCATCAAATGTCATCTATCATGCATATAAACTAACAAGAACACAAATCAACCAATTAAAACACACTTAAGCCTTAAATCAAACAAGATCATATGAACAAGCAATTTTTCTGAATTTTCAAAGAGAAAAAGAGAGTTACCTTAGGACCCTTACATCCAAGGGTCCTAGTGGTTGCTTAACCACCTCCCTACCAGCTGGGGCTGGTGCAGAACCAATATCAACACCTCTTGACACCTGCTTGAATCAGACACAAAAGAAGAACACACAAATATAAACAAATATAAATAATCTGTTTCTTTCTTTTTCTTTCTTAAACCTTACCAAAACTTTTCCTTCTTAACACGTTTTTTATATCCCTATAACACTAACAATTTAAACCTTTAAACACCAAATCCTAACACAGATTTCTCCAAGATTATCAGATTTTCAAAACCTTTTTGAAATATTTTTGAAAATCAAAAATTACTTCACCAAACACAAATGGAACTCAGAATCAAGCTTCACTACACACAACTTTTAAAAACAATAAAAAAGGAATTATACTTGAATTTTTCAAAAACCAAACTTTTTATTTCTTTAAAAAGGAATTACAAGATAAAGCTTGAAACTGGAACAAGGGCTTCCCAACAGGCTGGGGCTCCTTATATAGTGCTAACAGAACAATCTAGAATGAAAATAATATAAACCCTAATCCTAGGAAATCCCTCATTTGCCCTTGACGATTTTGAGGTACTTTGTCCAATTTTTGATCTTGGCCGTCTATATTTGCGTTGTGATGAAGCAAATATCCTCCACTGTTGATGTAGGCCACGTCATAAACTTGGGGACCAAGGATTGTTCCTATTGGTGGATTGGGGAATTGGGGGTAGGGACCACACGTGGTGGGATGGGGATTGGGTGTGTGGGATTTGTTTTGGTACGTGTGAATTACTCATGTGCAGGTTTAATTGGGTTTTACCCAAGGTTAAGTGAGGGTAAGTTCTGGGGAGTAAAAAAGATGAACAGTAATACTTTGATCCGATTTTGGGGGTACAGTGGGTGTTAGGCGCCATTTCTTTCATTTGAAAGTTTCACTTGACACCTTTGATCCTTTACTTTTGATATTTTTGGCATTTCCCGTTTTCAGCCCTAAATCCTTGTTTCCTTTGTTAATAAGTTTCTCCTTTTGACACTTTTGGCACAAACCTTTTGGAAAAAGGTTTCAAGGATCATTTTTGACATTTTAGGATATTTCAAGGGCTGTTCTTGGACTTTGATGATCTTCAAAGGTCTTCATTGTGTCTTTCACTTCATGAGGGACCATTATTGGCAATTTGAAATTGTTGAGGGACTAATCTTGCCATTTCTTCAAAGTTGAAGGACCTTTTTGCAATTTTGACAAACTTAAGGGACCAAACTTGTAATTATTAATATACAAGGGTTTTAAGTGTCATTTCTTCATTCTTGGAGGATCAATCTTGTTTTGTCTTCAAGTCTTCAAGGGTATTTGATGAAAATTCCATGATTAGGGCCCGGTTCATTGTACGGCTTCGTTTCTCGTGTCCGTTTTTCCTTGTATCTTGTGATCTTTTGTCTTTTTCACGATATCCATACCTAAAATACACAAGTAAACAAACACAAGCATATATATGGTATTTTATGACATTTTTATGCATTTAAAGCCCGAAAAGAACGATGAGATCATGTATAAATGCCATCTCATCATACCAGAAATTAGCATGTAGTACCATTTTAAAAATGACCACACCAGTAGATGAACCAAGTAGTAGTAAACTCTGAAGAACAACTTTATTATGGTTGAATGTAGTAAATAAGAACGACTTTTGTCAAGAATCTTGAATCTTTAAATTCTGTAGGCTTTATGTAATGACCACATATGAAGAAAACTGATTGTAACTTACTTGATGATGAAGAAGAATAACCCGAACTTACATTCTATATCTTGCACTAACCACGTGACAAAGAGGAGAATATACTAAATCCTCATTTTTCATGAAAATGAGACACTGAGCACGATAATGTAACTCCTTCAAGTGATAGAGAATATGTGCATAGAGTACCATAAGAAAAATCACATATTCCTAGATCTTGTATCACTTTGTCACTAGGTGTTTAAGAATAAAACACATACCCGCGAAAATCTAATTCGTCCTCAAATAAATGATAAAAACTTTTCTTCGTAATCAATAAAATTAAATCAAGCCTTTATACCTTTAAACCAGTTGCTGTGAATATACCAAACTCCAAAACACCGCTATCCCAAAAATCATATCTGACAGCAGGGGGAACTTTCAAAAACAGTGGGATCTATTGAAGGCAGGGGCTCGAAGCAGGGGGAACTTTTAATGAAAGCAGTGGGAACTTTTTCAAACAGTAGGGGAACTTTTAATGCCACTGTTTAGCTTTTAACCTGTAACAAACCCAAACAGTAAGTTCGAATTTGCAACAGGGGAAAATAACAAAACAGGGGTAACTCAAAATTACCCTACTGTTAAAATTAGTTCACTTTTAACGAGAATCAACACTCATTATACTTCATTGCTTTGAACCATGATCCATGTGAAGACAAATTATTATAACCAAGACCTGATAACATGCGTCAATAGCAATCGTCCACATCGAAGCTATAATATAATATTGTATCTCTTGGCTACACCAAATTATATCACGTCCCATCCCTTTCAGCCTTTAACATAACTTTTTGCTTACCCATGTGAACACAAAATTATAACCTATTCCCATTCATTCGTGTGAACATAAACTTGCTCAAACAATTCGTGTGAACACAAATTGCTCAAACAATTCGTGTATTCATACTCGTGTGAACACAGGCAAATAGGACAATAGCGGATCTCTGTTTGCTTCATATATTAATTCGTCCCTTCTCACATGTGACTTTAATACAGAAAGTAATATCAAATAAATGAGAGAAACACATACCCCACAAGCACCTCCATTTGATTGGACAAGATATCATTGTCTTTGCTTAATATCTTCGTAGCATTGATCATAGAAACAAAAACCGACAATCAATATATATCAATATTGTTGTACCAATGTTGCCTTGTTTCCTTTTATTCGGACGAATCAGCATATGAAAGCTTCTGTGCACCAAAACCACACGTCAAGAACAGCAACAAAGATTAATTATTACCTTGGGTTTTAACACAAACCCTAGATCTTCACATCAACGAACACGAACACGAAAAACATCTTGATTCTCCTAGATATCGAGAGCCACCCTCTCTGATACCACATGTTGAATCCATTGGATCGTTAGACTCAATGGTTTACACCATTTATCTAGGTTGATTAACATTCTTATGAATTAACATAGCGGAATAGAATGATAATCATGAACAAGATGTTTAACAAGATGAATGATTCCCAAAGGGTTTGTATTATTGATGATTAACACAAACCACTCTAGGCATGTATGCATTGAATCCCATGCCTAGAGATCAAAGACTCTGTAGGTTACATTTTAGTAGTATGAATTGATAAATAAACCTACGGTCTGGTGTTCTTTTTATAACTTAAGGAACCCAGGGATACATGGAAACTAAATAAGATAATAATGACTAAATCAAAACAGAATTATTCATTCTTATCAATACTTGACCAAATCTCCATGTTTTTAGTACATGGCAGGGGAATCTTCACAGCAGTGGAAAGTTTTGTAGCAGGGGAAACTTTCTTGTATTTTGTCCACCAGCTTGAAGTTTCTCCTAATGCCATATTTGGTCCTTCTTGTTTCCATAGTGATTTGACTCATCAACTTTTAGCCCAACAAATCCCAAGTCTAATATTAAATCCTTATTTTATCTAATAAGGATTCATAAAACATAAATCACAAAGATTTATTAAAACCCTAAAACACTTCTCCTCCCTCACTTTTCTGTCTTGGTCGCAGTAACCACAAGGATCACAAGGACGATTTATTTTTGATTTTCTTTAACAACGATATCGTGTCCGTTCATCCTTTTTAAATCACATGTGGTACCTCGAATCCCTTTTCTTGTTTTTATTTATTTTTGTTTGATTATTAAAAACAAATCTAGGAAAACATGTAATAATCATTGATCAAGCAAGAATTAAACAAAAACATGGTTGGGGGTTTTGAGTTATCCTGATCGCAGCCCAACCGAGACCACAAGGGGTCTCGGTGGTGTCGCGTGACCAACAGCCACAACCCCATGGGGGTTGGCGTTGGATTTAAACCACCAGCCGTAACCCATGGTTGACGGTGGTGGTGTGGTGTTGACAGTCGCAAGGACCAAGACCCACGGTGGGGTTCTTGGCTCAACAGTGGGAACCCAGGCCCACTATGGGGCTCGGTGGGTATTTGTCGCAAGCAGGGGGAAACCCCAGCGAGGGCTGGGGGTTGGTTGCTTCGGGCGCAACAGCAAGCCGAGAGCCTTGGCTCTTGGTGTGTTGTTGTTTGGATCGAATGAGTCACAACAGCGAGGCCGCAGCCTTCGGGCTGTGGTGCTCGATTGTCGGGTCTCGGGTTTTGGGTTTCGGGCTTGGGTACTTGAGACTTTTCCAAGAACACGTAATTAAACCGACATGTAAAAAATAATTTATGTTATGTTTTAATTAATTAATTGTATTAATTAATTTATGGTTTAATTAAAATGAAACTTAGGATATGTTTGTCTAAATAAAATCATGATATAACATGTATGTACATTTATTTAAATAAACTTATGTTATAATAATTAATAATTTAATTATTCAAGAACATAGATTTAATTAATTAAAACTTAGGTTAATTACTTAATATCTTTTATGGTAAAGTTTAATAACATGGAACATGTAATATTATTAATTAATATTAACTTATAATAACATGACATGACATTATTAATTAATAATAATAAGTTAAGCTAAGTATTTATTATTTATTAAACTTTATAATATAATTATACACGATATATTATAAGCATACGATTAATTATGGAAACATGTTAATTATTGAATTATACTCTTAATGGCAACATGATAAATATGAAAACACACTAAGTATGGTAACATGCTATTTATGGTAATACATTAAATATGGTAACATGCTATTTATAGAAACATGCTAAATATGGAAACTTTCTATTTTTGGAAACTTACTAATTATGGAAACTTTATATTTTTAGAAACTTACTATTTAAGGAAACTTATTATTTTTGGAAAGTTACTATATATGGAAACCTGCTATTTTTGGAAAGTTACTATATATAAAAAGCTGCTGTTTTTAGAAAGTTACTCATTATATTATTACAAGTACTATAACACTTAAAACATGAAATACATGAATCTAAAACACGTGAAACTATAAGAAACACATGATTTAAACATGAAATAATAAGACAAGAACAAGAACAAGTAAAATAAGTATGAACACGTCAAGTAAACTAAATAACAAGTATGCATAAGTAAACCGACTCTTATTCATGTCCCTTTATTATGTAGCTATTATGAAGTCAGTGTGATCTTCTGCGTTCGTTTTCGTCTTCATTTACTGGACATAAGGTACGGATATTCCGTCCTTCAATAAGGACATTCTTTCCTATATTAGGATTCCCCTTTGCAGCCATCTATTTTCCCCAGTAGTTTAAGTGTCTTAAACACATCAGTATAAGTTATGATTATTTCAGATTGCTTGAGCTATATACATGCATGCCAGTTTCACCTAGTTATGGGGGTTCTATAACCATAGCACTGGAGGCACCGATGTTATGACTCTTCTGCAGTGAGAGTGATTGCTGCAACATCCCTTTATAGTATTTGGCCTTTGTTATTATTATCATGTGGGGCGAATGGGTGCATCCTAGGACAAGTAGTGTGATTCATGGTAATGCGATGTGTGCCTTGCATCCGTTACAAGAGCTGATCCCTCCACTCATTTTATATATTAATTAGAGGCAGCCCCTCTAATTGCATAATGAGGTCACCCTCTAAGTATTCATGCACATTGATATAACATGACCTGTATGGGCTCCGGGAACATTTAAAATACATATTTTCAAGATAAACTAAACATAAGTCTTTTCAGAAATATAAACCAGTCTTAAGAACTTAAACCAGGTTTTCCAGGACATACATTTATTCCGCTGCTATTCATTTCATTTCATTACTTGCTTATGTTTATGCGTTACGTTCTATGTTATATATCCGCACATTGAGCGTATTGCTCAACCGTATTTCTCTTTCCGTGTCCCAATACAGCAGGTACTAAAGGGCAAAGCTAGGATTCAAGAGTACGTGCATGGAATGAGGCACCGGTCTTCTTTCATTCTTTAATGCATTTACATACTTTTGCTTTGCTGGACATTGTTTAGTCCTTTCCTTTACATTCTTACTTATGCATTTTGTGTGTAGAGCTTATGTTGGATCCGATGTTTGTTTCCGAATTCTTTTATGGTCATTTAATGTTTAGGCATTTACCTTGCATGCTTTGATGACACACCATAATTATTACGTAACGGTCCATTTATCTAAATGGGGTGTTACAATTATGGTATCAGAGCCAAGGTTTCGACCTGTAGGCTCTTAAAATTGACCTGTGACTAGTGGGTAGTCATCAACGTCTTCCTAAAACTGACAGTTTATTTTCATGCATTGATTTCATGTATCATTGTTGCAGGTATTTTGACTAAGTAGTGGTTGGTACAGAACTGGCCATATTTAGTCGCATGTGCTTTTATTCGAATTATTTTGCTTGGTGAATCGACCTATAGGCGTTCACATTAGCTCATGTCATTTTGTTTTGATGAACCGACCCATAGGCGTTCATCCTCGTTATGTCAGTTTTGTTTGGTGAACTGACCCATAGCGTTCACTCAAAATCATGTCATTTTCATTGGCTATGCTTTTATAAACTGTTTCATGCATCATTTTCTTATGTTTATCATATGTTCTAATCGGATTAATCATTTCGTGTTTCTTTTTAAACTGTCAGATGGTCATGACACGCGAACAAGAGCTAGCAGTAGTTGTCTAAGCAGCTCTGCAAGCCATGCTTCCCCAAATCAGGAACCAGATTTGGAATGAATACCAGAACATTCCCAATCAGAACAATCCTCCTCCTCCTCCACCAGTTACTTTACACACTTAGCTTGAGAGGTTTAATAAGCAAAAACCTAGATCTTTTGAGAAAGCTGAGACATCATCTGATGCGGAAGACTGGATTTCTCATATGGAGAAAATTTTCGATGCTATGGGATGCGATGGTTTCTACAAGGAAAGGTTGACTTGCTATAAGTTTGAAGGTGATGCCTTGCATTGGTGGAGGGCATACAAGTTAGCAAATGGAGGTGATGTTTGGCTAGCTGTGTTGACTTGGGAGTAGTTCAAGACTTTGTTTTACGGGCAGTTCTTTCCGACATCTGAGTAGGAATGACTCAAAAGGGACTATCACTCCATTCATTAGAGAACTGGAGAGACTAGCACTGAGTTTATGTAGAGGTTTCTTAGGTTGGCTGGATTTCTAGGCGCGGTTGTGGGTATTGCAGAATAACAAGCTAAGCACTTTCGTTGGGCTCTGCACGCCTCTACAACAGCTCGTTTACTTAGTGCTACCTACACTAATGTGGCACAAGTTAATGATGCAACACGTAGCTTGGAATTGCTACATGAGCGTGATGACTTCGAAGAACAAGCTCGTCCTGAGAAGAGGTAAAAATTTCATTCATCAAGCGTTATCATTTCATTTCAATCTTTATGTTTATTTATACCTTTTCCTATCCAATTTTATCTTCAGACAGAAGGGTAGAGACCGGTCCTAACCGGCCACTCAGCAGAATGCCAACAAGGGGCACGGTCTATCTAACGACCGTTATGGATCTGACACAAGGAATGGTAATGACAATTACCATAACAAAAACAGCCAGTCCAACAACAACAGGTCCCTGAATTCTTAAACTTTTCTATGTTAAGTTGTTGTATGTTTTACATACTAACATGTCAGCATCATAAACAGGAACTCTACGAGTGGACGCGACCAAAATGTTAAGGGTCAGCAGTCCAACAACTCGTCTTCATCTGGTAAACTATCCTTTAAAACTTTAGTGCAGTCATGTTTATGCCAAGTAATCATGTCTCACGCATATTTCTTAAACAGGCTCTCAGGTAGCAAGGGTACCTCCAGGAGGTTACACCTACCCCAACTGCACGACTTGTAGCCGTAGACATCCCGGACCATGCCGTAAGTCAACCGGCGTCTGTTTTAAGTGTGGACTACCAGGACACATGTTGAAAGTTTGCAAGAAGGGAGATACTATCAGTACTTCTAGTGCTGCTCTTCCTAAGCCACCAGCTTCGGGGCGTGTCTACACTACCACAAGGGACCAAGCTAATAAGTCCTCGGGTAATATCACTGGCATCCTCTTTATGGACGGTCATGCTGTGTGTGTTTTATTCGATACTGGTGCTACTCATTCAGTTATATCCACTACGTATGCCACTAGTATTAATAAAATCCATACACCCTTAGAGAATATCTTAAGTATATCTACGCCTATGCGAGACTCTGTACGTCTTACCCAAGTGTATAAAGATCTTCCACTAAAATTCGATGATAAGATTCGCTCAGTAGACGCACTTCCTTTGGATATGTGCGAGTTTGATCTCATCTTAGGCATGGGTTGGTTATCCAAGCATCATGCTACTATCGATTGTCATACCTATCGGGTTATCTTCGGTGATGTTCAAGCACCAAAGTACATTCACAATGGTTTCATACCAGGAAAGTCTGTACAAATCATCTATACGTTAGAAGCTCGTGCATTACTATCTCATGGTTACGAGGGCTTCTTAGCTTCAATTCAGGATATTACTGTCGAAGTTCCATCGATCCAAGATCAACCAGTTGTTTCAGAATTCATGATGTATTTCTAGAAGAAGTTCTGGGTATACCACCTATCTGAGAGGTAGAGTTTAACAAAGAGCTCATCCCAAGAGCTCAACCAATCTCTAAGGCTACTTATCGCATGGTTCCCATAGAGCTCAAGGAGTTAAAAGATCAGCTGCAGGAATTACTGGAGCGAGGTTACATCCGTCCGAGTGTATCACTATGGGGTGCACCGATACTTTTTATCAAGAAGAAGGATGACAACATGCGTTTATTCATTGACTATCGTGAGCTGAATAAGATCACGATTAGGAACCGTTATCCATTATCGAGAATCGATGATCTGTTTGACCAACTTCAGGGTGCCAAGTATTTCTCCAATATTGATCTAAGACCTGGTTATCATCACACTGCGAGTGAAAGAGCAGGATATTCTCAAGACTGCTTTACGCACAAGATATGGCCATTATGAGTTCGTTGTCATGCCTTTCGGACTCACTAATGCTCCTGCGGTTTTCATGGACCTTATGAACCGCGTCTTCCACGAGTACTTAGACTAATTTGTTATCGTGTTCATCGATGACATCCTCATCTTCTCTAAATCCAAGGAAGAACATGAAGAACATCTACGTATTGTGCTACAGATTCTTCGTCAAAAACAGTTGTATGCCAAATTTTCTAAGTGTGAATTTTGGCTAAAGAAGGTGGCATTCTTAGGTCACATTGTATCCGCAGAAGGGATTACTATGGATCCTGCGAAGTTTAAAGCTATCACTAAATGGCCAAGACCGACGTTTGTAACTGAGGTTCGTAGTTTCCTAGGCTTAGCTGGTTATTATCAAAGATTCGTGGAGAACTTTTCAAGACTAGCCTTACCTTTGACCAAGTTTATGCGGAAAGAAGAGAAATTCATTTGGACTGATGAGCGGGAGAATAGCTTTAAAGAACTCAAAAAGCGGTTAGTATCTGCACCTATTCTTACTCTCCCATCTAGTACAGGTGGATTTCAGATCTACAACGATGCTTCGGGTAAGGATTAGGCTATGTACTACGGCAACATGGGAAGGTGATTGCATATGCATCATGTCATCTGAAGCCTTATGAGGAGAATTATCCTACCCATAACTTGGAGCTAGCAGCAGTAGTCTTTGCACTTAAAATCTGGAGACACTACCTTTATGGTGAACTGTGTGACATCTTCACTGATCACAAGAGTCTCAAGTACATATTCACTCAGAGGGAACTTAACATGAGGCATAGGAGATGGTTAGAACTACTCAAGGACTAGAATATCAATCTTAAGTATCATCCCAACAAGGCGAATATAGTGGCAGATGCTCTCAGTAGGAAGTCGGGTATGATCAAGGGCATCAAGATACAGGAGGAACTCATACGTGACTTAGAGCGAATAGACATGGAAATTTTAGTACGTAGACAGCATGGGTACTGGGCTAATCTGAAAATTGAGCCAGACTTAATTCTCGGATCAAGGCAACTCAGAAAGATGATGGTGAGATTTGGGCTATCATTCAGAACCTTGATCGGCAGACAAAATTTCGTGTGGACGAAGAAGGCATCGTATGGTAGGGAACTAAGCTATGTGTTCTTGACGATAAGACACCTCGAGAAGCTCTATTGACAGAAGCTCACAACTCTCCGTTCTCTATTCATCCAAGATCCACCAAGATGTATCATGACATTAAACAACATTTCTGGTGGAGTGGCATGAAGCAGGATGTTGCTACCTTCGTATCTAAGTGTCTAACCTGCCAGCAGGTTAAGATCGAGCATCAGTAGGCTAGTGGTTTACTGTAACCGTTAGAGATTCCCGCATGGAAGTGAGACAAAATCTCCATGGATTTCATCACCAGACTTCCGCTTACTCAGAGCAAACATGATGCTATATGGGTCATAGTAGATCATTTAACCAAGTCAATTCATTTTCTTCCAATTCACAAGGATTTCTCAGTTAGCAAATTGGCAGATATATTTCTTAAGGATATCATACGACTACATGGAACTCATTCAGACATCATATCAGACCGAGATCCTCGTTTCACGTCAAAATTCTGGAAAGGTATGCAGAAAGCTTGGGGCACTAAACTTAATCTTAGCACTGCCTTCCATCCTCAGACCGATGGTCAATCGGAGCGTACCATTCAGACCTTAGAAGACATGTTACGGGCTTGTGCATTGGAGTGGTCAGGAAGTTGGGAAGACTACATTTGTTTGGTAGAGTTTGCATATAAGAACAACTGGCATGCAAGTGTTAAGTGTGCACCTTTCGAGATGCTCTATGGCAGGAAGTGTCATGCTCTAATCTGTTGGGATCAAGTTGGAGAACGAATCCTTGAAGGACCAGAAATGATAGAGTTGACCAATGAGAAGGTTGCCATCGCCAAGGAGAAGCTACAAGAAGCTCGTGCTCGACAGAAGAGCTATGCTGATAAGCATAATAGAGATCTAGCATTTAATATCGGCGACCATGTTTTCCTTTAAGTATCACCAGCACATGGTGTCAAGCGTTTTTGTAAAACCCGCCTTAAAATCTCTAGAATATTACTTACATGAAATTACGTATAAATTAAAACTTTACGATTATTTAATATATGACACACGACACGAACATTTAACATGATAGTTACGTATATTAAGTAAACAAAATAAGTAATTACGTATGCTAATATTGTATTTATGTATAATGTGTATAAGGCAATCCAAGAAAATAAAACACAAATTTGGGAAACATGAACACGCGTATGTATTTTATTAGACACGAAAATTAAAGCAAACAAAAATGTGTGTGTTTGTTATGACATTTAAGGGTCCAAAAAGAAAAAAAATAGAATGGGTTGTGGCCCATTTAGTTTGTCTAGGCCAACTAAAATAAAACATACGGGGAGAGTATATATTTTGGAAACAGTAAATAAAACCCTAATCCAACATAACACACGATCGTTTTTCCCCAATCTCCTTCTGCCGTCGTTTTCTACACCAAGGATCAAGACATACGTGGTTTTAATTCAGGAACTCAATATTTGTGATCATGTTTTATTCTTATAAACCCAAAACGCAAGTTAAGTAATCCCTAATTCTTTTGTTTCCTTTTGATTCGTTATATTAATGGTGTTACAAGGCACTAGTCAGATTAAAACACATGTTAATGAACGTGGGTTAAACAAGAATTAGGTTGTGGTTGCTTATAATCGGGTTACACACAAACCGAGACACCTATGTGTCTCGGTGGTAATTGGTTTCCACCAGTAGCAAACCCTTATGGGGTGTTGGCTTGGTTTTGTTAAGACACTGGCAACCCAAACAATCCCCACGGGGGGGGGGGGGGGGGGGTGGTTAAAACAGTAGGAACCGAGACACCCATGTGTCTCAGTGGTAGATTAATAGAAAACAGGGAGTAGTTTACAAAAATAGTGGGTAGGAGTTGCACGACAGGGGTAGAGCATACAAGGCAGTGGGTACGATAAACAAACAACAGGAAATAAGGGCTAAGGGTCTGGGAGCATATCGAACAACACTGCAGTTGCAGATGTTGGATAGAACTAGTAAAATCTATATATCGGACAGAAATAGGATTTTATATATCGGGCAGAACTGATAAAACCAGTATATTGGACATAAGGGCTTGTTTGGCTAAATGTATAAAACATGTATTTTCTTTTATTTAATTAGTTTGATTAAAACAAGTTAATTAGACTAATTAATATTCATGACTTAGGATGCATTATTTAATTAAACCAGGGTTAAATTATGTGCATTTTATTTAAATAAACTTATGATTAAATAATTATTAATTTAATTATTCATGTGCTATTAATTAATTAAAACTTAGTTTAATTAAATTATATCTTTTTAAGGTCAAGTTTAATTATTAAATCATAGGTTATTATTAATTAATAAATATTTATGATATCATGTAATATTATAATTAATAATTATAAGTTTAGACTAAGTATTTAGTCATTATTAAACTTTAAGATATAACTATACAAGACATATTATAAGCTTGTTAAAACTATATGTGATGTCATTTTTATTATTAGGCTTATTATTATTTATGGAATCATGTAATTATGGAATTATACTAATTATGGCAACATGATAATTATGGAAACATATTAAATATGGTAACATACTATTTACAGAAACATGCTAAATATGAAAACTTTCTATTTTTGGAAACTTACTAATTATGGAAACTTTCTATTTTTGGAAACTTACTGTTTAAAGAAACTTGCTATTTTGGAAAGATACTATATATGAAAACTTGCTATTTTTGGAAAGTTACTATATATAAAAGCCTGCTATTTTTAGAAAGTTACGCATTGTGACACAACAAGTACTTAAACACATGAATTACATTTATCAGAACACAGAAAACATTAAGGATACACATGATTAAACATGAAACAATAAAACAAGTCAGAACACTTAAAACAAGACATGAACAAGTAAAACAAGTAATGACACGTCAAGTAAACTAATAATCAGTTAAGTATAAGTTAATCAGACAACTCATACATGTCCCTCCTTATTATGTAGCACTTGTGGAGTCAGTATAGGATTCTTCGTGTTCTCTTCATTCACATTACTGGACACCAGGTACGGATATTCCGTCCTTTAGTAAGGACATTCTTTTCTATACTTAGGATTTCCCTGTTTGCAGCCATCTGTTTTCCCCAGTAGTTTAAGTGTCTTAAACACATCAGTACATGTTATGATTATTTTAGATTGCCTGAGCTATATACATGCATGCCAGTTTCACCTAGTTATGGGGGTTGCATAACCATAGCACTAGAGGCACCAGTGTTATGACTCTTTTGCGGTGAGAGTGATTGCTCGCAACGCCCCTTTATGTTATTGGCTTATATTACTATTATCATGTGGGGAGAATGGGTGCATCCTAGGATAAGTAGTATGATTTCATGGTAACTGCGGTGTGTGCCTTGCATCCGTTACAGGAGCTGATCCCTCCACTCATTTATATATATTAATTAAAGGCAGCCCCTCTAATTGCATGATGAGGTCACCTCTCTAAGTATTCATGCACGTTGATATAACATGACCTATATGGGCTCCGAGAATATTAAAAATACAGTTTCAGTATAAACAAAACATAAGTCTTTTCAGAAATATAAAACCAGTCTTATAAGCTTAAACTAAGTTTTCCAGGAGTTACATTATTCCGCTGCACTATCATTTCATACTTCCACTTCACTTTGCTTATGTTTATGCTATTCATTTCATTGTCATATATCCGTACACTGAGCATATTGCTCAGCCGTTACTTTCCTTTCCATGTCCCAAAACGGCAGGTACCCATGGACAGATTTGAGCATTTGGAGGACGTGCATAGGATGGAAGCTGCCTTTGACTTCTTCTCCTTTTGCCTTCTTATACTTATGCTTATTTGGACATTCGTTTTGTCCCTTTCATTTCTTTTATAGTATTTATGTTTTAGGCTTGTTGGGAACCGATGTTTGATTCTGGTTTTCCCTTTTGGTCATGTATGTTTAGTACATATTACCTTGCATGCTTTGATGACACGCCATAATTATCCTGTGATATTCCATTTATCAAAATGGGGTGTTACAGTTATGGTATCAGAGCCCAAGGTTTTGACCTGTAGGCTTTAAAACTCAACCTATTGTTGATCCCAAACTCAGATCTTAAACCTTTATAGCTTGTTTAAGGGTTGTGATAAAAAGAATAAATTCAATCTAACACTAGAGAAACTTTGCAATGCAAAGTAACTAAACAAGATGCGGAATGTAATGTTTAGCACAAGAACAAATGATTAAAGCAAACGTTAAACTTTAATATATCAAAGATATACGAATACCTAATAATGGTATTAGGGTTACAAAAACCTTAAAGTATGAAATGAAAGACAATAGAGAAAGACACACATTGCATGATAACCTAGTGAGTCCTTTTATAGGCATAAGGACTCACGTACAAGATTACTACTAACAAACTTGGAAAGTATCTCGGAGTAGTAACAGAAACGCGTAATAATCTATTCCAAGTTTATCTCTAGCGACAGGGCCTTTGACTTCACCAGGGGAGCCAATCCCCCTGCCTTTGTTATTTAGCAGGGGGAACTTACTCTAGCAGGGGAACAAATGACCAACTACCAGGGGTAACTAATATACTTATATTTATTCCCAACAATCCTCCCCTAAACTTGTGCTTTCACCTAAAGACAAGTTTCTGAATAAATACTAGCTGATGAGGGTGCTTACAAACTTCTTGGCCAAAGCTGACTATACATCATCCTTACCAGATCATAAGCAATAGGTGCTTTAGCATCTACAATCAAGTCAGCCTGTGCTAATTTCTTCAAGGTCTCCTGATTGAAAGGATAGTAACGATGATTGATCAAATAAACACTTACCCCTTCTATAACTATCTCATAGACCCCATAATTGGTAAACAGTTTCCAATACAACAAATTTCCTCCATTCACTACATCAAATATGGGATCAAATAATTCATGCTCATACATCCTATGCATGCACTCCCAGATCACCCAATCCTTCTCTACACCATCCATAGTAGGAGGCTTTGCAGCAAAGGTCTTCTTCAAAATCTTCCACAGATCTTCTAAGTCCTCACTATCCAAGGTTTGAAACATGACATCTAGGCTTAGAAATGTCTGTGTTGTGTTGTCAGCTCTTGTAAGCTTCCACCAAGTCCTCCCCTTGTGTTCATAAACATCATATTCTACTACGGCGAATTTCTTCCCAAGCTCATTAGGTGAGATTTCATCATTTTCCTACACAATTAGCTGTTTATCAATTTCTTCATTTGAGGGACGTTGAGACTCCTTAGTAACTATGCCTACTTTTTCCATCCTCTTGAGTCTTTTGGCTGCCCTTTGTGCATTGAGTACAAATCTCTCAATTGCTGGAAAACTTTCACCTACTTGATGTGATGCCCCTGTTTGTGCTGATGCACCTGCTTGTGTAGTTTCCAATGTTATTCCTTCAGCCTTTCTTTTTCTGGACTCCCTAGCTTTCTGTAATACTTCATTTTGCCTCCTAAGATACTCAGCTTCCTCAGGAGAGTTAATAATCATGAAGTCTTCCACATCCAATTCTCTTAAAACTGGTCTGACTGCCTTTTCTATATCCCTAAAAGTCATGTCTGTGAAATCACCATCCTTCCACTTCTTATGTCTCTTGAGCAAAACTTTGTAGTGTGCAAGCCTTCCCTTCTTAGACTTCAAGTATTTCTCCTTCTGAATCTGATTTGCCCTTCTTTCTAGATATTCATTTTGATATTTGTAAACCAGACAAATCAATTCATACCTGTCTTCCAAAGGAGCATTTACTAACTCCTTTTCCCATTGATCTAAAAATTCTTGAACATGAGGCACCCTTTCATCCAACTCTCTATGCATAATTTCAACCTGCTTAAGCATTTCTCTGGGCCTCATCTTTTGCATTCTCTGATCCTACATATCAATTTCTTCTTGTTGAAGTTTGAGAGCTACCTGTGCATCATGTTCTTCCTGAGCCCTTTGCTGTTCAGGAGTTCTGTGCTTGTATTTCCTCTTGGGTTGTTCAACCATGATCCCCTTTCCTTTGTCTTTTGGATCCACTGCTGGTGCTGGTTTGGCTTTAGGTACATGTTCTCTAATTGTAATTCCCTTCTGAGCTGGTTGCCTTCTATTCTTTCTAACAAAAGTTTGAGTGATAGGCTTAGCAGGGGAATGACTTATAGCAGCGGGATCAGCAATAGCAGGGAAATTTTTTGAAGGAGGGGCTTCTTCTTGATTGCCCATAGTTAGCAATGTTTGAGCAATCTCTTTTGTTGCACTCCCCTTATCACTTCCTTTCTCAGCACTTCCTTTCTCAGTCCCTTTCTCAGCACTTGCTATCTTTCCTTGCTCAAAACCCTGACCACCAGATATTCATACCACTGAGTATATTCTTCTGTATTAGGAACTTCCTCCCCTTTGGAAGCATCCTCATCTGTAGATATGATAAGCTTGGGCTTTCTCCTCCCCTCAAGTGTAGCAAGTCTGGTTTCCAAATTATTGATAACCAGACCTTGCTTTTTGACAGTTTGTACAAGTTGTGCATTCTGCTGTTTCAAGCTCATGCACATATTCGTCAATTCCAAAATCGTCATTGGTTGCATGCTGCTCTCAACCCTAGAAGGGGATTTCTCCCCTTTTTGGGTATCATTGAGTGAGGGAGAGGACTTACTGATGGTGTCACTATTCTGCTCACCCCTTGAGGATGAGACAGTAGTGGCAGCCAAACCCTCAGTGTGCTCCAACCTTTTGGAGGCTCTCCACTCTACTACTTGTGAAGATTCACCAGGCAAGGGAGACCTGGCAAACCTGGATTTACTTCTCCTTTCATGTTTTGGATCAGCAAGGGGTAGAGTACTGGCAGGGGGTAGTTTCTTGGCAGGGGAATCAGAAGGTTTGTGTGTGGCTGTTTTTGTCTTTGCTTCTTCCTGTCTAATTTGTTTCATCATGATTGAAGTGAGTGGAATAGCCCTGCCAGAAAATTGTGGAGATGGTGCAAGAAGTGTGGTGAACAGTTTAGTAGTATGTTTGGTTGCTGAAAAGTAGTTTTTGTGTGTGATAGGACCATGTTCACTCATATTCAACAAAAGTTCTGTAAACCTTGGGTACATACAAAATTTTGAATTGCTTGTAACATTTTTAACCATTCCTTTGAAAATCATTTGAGAAAACAGTACTTCCTCCCTGTTGCTAAGCAAATCAGGACATAGGCAACTTCACTACCAAATTCATTAAAAGCAGTGGTTTTAGGTGACAAACATTGTAAAATTGTATGAATCAAATATTTCCAATGTAGGGCAAACTGACCTTTAGCAAACTTACATTTTTGATCATTAGAAAGAGTATACCCCAATTTAACAAGACCCTCAAAGATATCAGCCTCAGGTAGGTTGGTTATCCCATCCTCATCATCTAGAAGAAGTTTGTCTCTAATGGAGGCAAGTGTAATCACTTTTGGATGACCATCTACTGTGCTTTGATTTATTACCTCTCCATTCACTGTTTTGGTCATTGATTTAGACCAAAACTGCTGAATGTGTGAGGTGTAAATCCTAGGGTTGATGAGAAGAGCCACTCTAAAATACGAGGATTTTAGAAAAGCCACAGCATCAACAAATTCTGCTGGTTCATCATGTAATAAAACAATTTGATTATGATTAGTAGCAATTTTGAGAGGCGTGCTAAAGGTTGAAAATGTTTGAAGGTTATAATGGTGAGAGTTAGGTAGGATTTGATCGAAGGAGAGAGATGGACCTGCTGGTGAAGGGAATTAAGTTTTTATAGGTGAATTGAAGAGCTGTGACTGGACCGAATTTTCAAATTACAAAGATATCAAAGATAAATCTTGATAAAAAAAAGTAACTTATTTGAAATAATAAAGAAAAGATTACCAATCAGCAAAGAAAGCGCCTTAAATATCTTTTGAAAAGAATAAAATATTCCCTAACCAAAATTTTAGGAAGCAGGCCCAACGGCTATAAGCAGGATAACGGTATTGTCGGTCAACGGTCAAACATGGAAATGTTGATTAAGCAGGGGAATCAAAAGGTGAAAGCAGGGGAAACTTTCCTAGGGGTATTAGACTAATCATGGAGAGACCAATGCTAAATAGCTCTGCTCAAATGCACACCCTTGTATACACAGAAACTCAAGAGTCCTCTATTCAGCAATGGTCTAAGCACAAAAAGTTAACACATAAGTCCCCATGCACCTGGTCAACCCAAGAAAATAAGCATACCCTAGTTACCAGCCCTACCTTTTCTCTTACCTATGGTCAGTTAGTCTTGGCAATATGTACCAAACATCTGTATCTAGACAGCAAGCTGTTTTAATATAGAAGTACAAGTACACATTACAGTGCCTCAAGGTTTTAGAATTTTGACAAGCTTTGCAGCAAGTCTTCATCATTTTGAACCCTTACTCACCAATGGATATGATCTAGAATCATATATGAGTATCCTAAGGATACCCTAAGTCCTAAAGGTGTGACCTAACCACCCCTAAAACATAGAGCATATACCTGATTCACCCATGAGTGTAGTATGCACCATTTGGATCTCTGCATTGTTAGTCTAAAACCACGTATAACCACTTTTAAAAAGAACAAACCCAGCTTAAGAGAAAAACTCTTTTAGCAGGGGAATGAACCCCCAACAGGGGAATCTTTGTTCAAAAGCAGTGGAATGAAAAATAATGGAAAAATTGACTAACATTTATACAACAACAACAATAGAGCAACCCTGGATATACAAGACACAATAGACATCAATTTTTAGGGAGAAACCATTCCAATACCTGCAACCAGGTACTGAAACCTCCCCTCTTCAAAAGCTTTTGTCAAAAGATCAGCAACATTAAGTTCTGTATCAATTTTCTCAGGGACAATTAGCCCTTTTTCAAAAGAATCTCTAATAAAATGATGTCTTATTTCAATATGTTTAGTCTTGCTATGAAAAACATGATTCTTAATAATGCAAATGGTGCTGTTGTTGTTAATAAATATCTAGGTTTTAAGAAAGTTATACCCATAATCAAGTAGCTGATTCTGAACCCAAAGAACTTGACCACATCATGCAATAGCTGCTACATACTCAGCTTCAGTTGTTGATGTGGCCATAATAGTCTGCTTCTTACATTTCCAAGATATAAGTCTGCTTCCCAAAAATTGGCATCCACCTGTAGTAGACTTCCTATCATTGTTGTCACCAGCATAGTCACTATCTGAGTAGGATATTAGCTCAAATGGTGACTCCTTAGGATACCAAAGTCCTAAGGTTGGATGTCACTTTAGATACCTAAAAATTCTCTTTACAGCAAATAGATGACACTCAGTTGGTGCCACCTGGTATCTTGTACATAAGCAGACTGCAAACATGATGTCAGGTCTTGAAGCTGTATGGTACATGAGAGATCCAATCATAGACCTGTAATTCCTGACATCAATTAGCTTTCCAGGACCATCTTTGCCCCATGGATGATCTTTGTCCATTGGTGTGGACACCTTCTTTCCCTCAGACATGCCAAACTTCTTCACAGTTTTAGCCACATATTTGTCTTGTGAGATAAATATCCCATCTTTCCTCTACTGAACTTGTAACCCCAAAAAAGAAGTTTAGTTCACCCATGGCACTCATTTGGAATTTGTCCTGCATTAGCTTGGCAAACTCTTTGCTGAGCATAGAGTTTGTGGATCCAAAGATAATGTCATCAACATATACTTGTACCAAAAGAAGGTCACCCTTTTGTTTCTTGATGAACAGGGTCTGGTCAATTTTCCCCCTGTTGAAGCCATTATCCAACAGATATTTAGAAAGAGTTCCATACCAGGCCCTGGGAGCTTGATGAAGTCCATACATAGCCTTTTTCACCTTGTATACCTTGTTTGGATGGTCTGGGTCTTCAAACCCTGGAGGTTGCATTACATAGACTTCTTCATCAATGGTGCCATATAAAAAGGCACTCTTAACATCCATTTGGAACACTGTGAAGTCCATAAACGAAGCATAAGCAAGAAATAATCTGATGGCTTCAATCCTGGCCACTGGAGCAAAGACTTCCTCATAATCAATGCCTTCTTCCTGTGTATATCCTTGTGCCACCAGTCTTGCTTTATTCATGACTACTATACCCCTCTCATCCTTTTTGTTCCTGAGCACCCACTTTGTCCCAATAGGCCTTGCCTATTTTAGACAATCTACCAGAATCCAAACCTCTTGAATGTCAAACTGTAAGAGCTCCTCTTGCATAGCTTCAACCCAACTTGGATCATTTAAAGCCTGAAAAATCTTCTTTGGCTCCTCTAGTGACAAAAATGCAGTAAATAGAGAACATTGCATGTTGCCATGATTAAACTTCATGGTGATGTTTGCAATGAAGCTGTGCTCCTCTGCTGTATACCTTGTATGTATGGGGGCTTCAGGATCACCAATGATTTGTGATAGAGGGTGATCCTTATTGATTCTGTAGGTAGGCTGCATACTCATGATTACTTATGTTTCATCCTCTTCCAAGTCAGAATTGATGGGGCTATCTTGATTGGGAAATAACTCCTCAAAGGAGCTTCCAAAAGATATAGCATGACCTAGAGATGGGTGCTGATGAGCTGAATGTAGCTCTCAGTAACTTGGACCTCCATTGTTAATTATTCTGCTTCCACTGCTTGATATGAGATGACCATCAGATATGGGTGAAGATGAGGAAAAGAGTGGGGATTCTCTTTCTTCATCATTAATGTCATTGACAGCTGGATCCTTTGTAGCAGGGGAAGCAATTAATCTAGCAGGGGAATCCTGGATTCCACTACTTTCAGCCATTCCACTGCTTTCAGAAGTTGACGTAGCAGGGGAAGAGATTGTTTGTTCTTTCCTTTGAGAGGTATCATCTTCTTCACCTGTTTTTTAAGCAGCTTCAATGGGAAATAGTGAGGGTACATTCATGTACCTCAATGGTGGCTTCTCCACACCAGTTGGTTCTTGAGTACCTGAAATGTTAGTATTCTGTAATGCAACAGGTACATAATTCATGGATTTTCGAAAGAACCTCAATATCAAAGAACCAATCAGGACCTGTTTGAACATCTTCAGGTTTGTCTTCAAGAAAATCCACATGAAGATTTTCTGTTATTTTGCTTGTCTTTTTGTTGAAGACTCTATACCCCTTGTTGTTTAATGAATAACCAACAAAATACCCATCATCCCTCTTTTCATTGAACTTGCCTAGATTGTCATATGTGTACAAAATGATCACATGACATCCAAATGGTCTAAAGAAGTCAATTAAAGGAGGTCCTCCATTGAACAGCTGATAAGGAGTCTTGTTGTGTGCCTTAACCACCAAGGCCCTGTTTTAGACATAACAAGTAGTGGATACAGCCTCAGCCCAAAAGATAACTGGAAGTTTGGAATCAGACAGCATAGTCCTTGCTACTTCAATGAGTGTCCTATTCCTTCTCTCTGCAACTCCATTCTGTTGAGGTGTTCTTGCAATACTAAATTCCCTCTTGATTCCTTTGTTTATGCAGAAAGTGTCCAGTTTCTGGTTTTTGAATTCACCACCATTGTCTGATCTCATGGTCACTACCCTCATGGTTTTTGATAGTTTAATCTGATTGATGAACCCAATGAGTACATCAGTTGTGTCACTCTTTTCAAACAGAAAGAATGTCCATGCGAACCTTGAAAAATCATCAGTAATCACTAGGCAGTACCATTTCTTCATTATGCTTGCCACAGAAGTAGGACCAAAAAGATCCATATGCAGTAGTTCCAATGGCTTGGTAGTGGACATACTTGTTTTTGATTTGCAGGATGCTCTATGTTGCTTCCCCTTCAAATAAGCAGCACAAGTATGTTCATTGGCAAAGGACTTGGAAGGAAGACCATGAACCAGATTATATTTTACCAGTTTGTTCATGTTCTTAAAATTAAGATGACCAAGTCTTCTATGCCATTTCTTACACTCATCAACTGAGGCTTTGGCAATGAAACTGGTTTCATTGTCTTGAAGAGAGATGTCCTTGAGATCAATTGTGTACATGTTCTTTTGTCTTGGTGTTCTGAGGACAATAGGAGTGTTTGGTGGTAAGACAAACTCCTTTCCTAACACCATACATTCAGTATCTGTAAACAAGACAAAATTCTTGTTATCAGTCATCTGTGACACACTGAAGAGATTGTACTTGAGCTCTTTCACCAAGTAGACATTGTCAAAGGTCATTCCATTGGTGACAATAGTTCCTTTTCCTGTGATTGTACCATGCCCATCTCCAAAAGAAACACCATCATTGTCATGCAGGGGAACAAAGTTAGACAGATAATATTTTTGTCCAGTCATGCTCCTTGAGCATCCATTATCCCAATATGCTTTATCATCCCTGGTCTTCTTTGTCACCTGCAAAAAGAAAAACAAATTAGTTTTTCTTTGGGACCTAAGCCATTACAGACTTGGATCTACCTTGTGTATCAATATAGGATAGCTTATCAAAAACTAAAGATACACCATTAGACTGAGCACCCCTTTTGGGTACCCAAACCCAACGAGCTGAGGCTTTCACAGCTTTTCCCCATCTGCCCATGTTCCTAGAGGGAAAAACTTTGCTAGCAGGGGATACCCTAGATTTAGCAGGAGAATCCCTATGCTTAGCAGAGGGAACCCATCTTTTGTTTTGGCCTCTATTGATGTGTTGGTAAGGTCTAGAGACAAATCTATATGCATTATGAGGTGCTGGGTTGGTCATGGAAGAGCTGGTCTTGGGATGAACATCATTCACCTTTCTTAGAGCAGGAACAACATATTTGTCAGTAACCCTGTTTCTCAAAGCATGGGTAACATACTTGGCAGGGGAAAAGGATTTTGCCCCTGCATTTAGAAGAATGGCTTTAGGTTGCATATCCTTTAAAGGATTTGCAGCCACAACTTCCATTGGTGCCTGACATTCTTGATAAGTGTGATCAAAATTGCCACATGTGAAACAAGGTTTGGTATTTATCAAAAAGTCTTCTCCTAATCGGTGAGACTTTTGGTCATTCCAATTTCTCTGATTACCTCTGACAGACCTATACATACCAGCATATTTACCAGTGGACTTAGAGGACTTTGATCCTATTTTAGATTTGGGTGAACTACTCTTAGAACCAGAATCACTACCAAAAAGTCCTTCTCTTGAAAAGAGAACAGGGTTATCAATTTTCCATTGTTTTAAAGTAATTTGTTCCTTTTCAAAGTCCCTAACAATACTAGTTTTCACTAGTGGCTCTTCTGTTTCAAGACTATTAGGTATGTAAGCACTCAAGTAAAATTCAATATCTTCCTGTTTTTGGAAACAAGAGAGACCAGTCCAAGACAAGTCTTTTCTAGGAAAAGGTGCATGAATATTGGCAGGAGGTGGTGGTATGGTAGCATGCTCATTTTTAATGCCAAAACCTGTTTTGTCCCTAGGAGATTGTCCAATTTCAACTGCTTTAGTTAAATCTTTAGAAGCTTTTCCAAAATTTTCAACAGTTTCTTCATCTACCTTTTTATTAGATCTAAAAACTTCAAGTTCAGCAGTTAGTTCCTTAATAAAATCATTATTTTCTTTAGCATCTCTCTCTAGAATCACAATGTGATATCTATAATCACTTTCTCTTTGTTTATACTCTCTTATGGTGGACTCTAGCTGTTCTAAAGCACATTTGTAATTATCAAGGTCATTGTCATAATTGATATAATCAACTTTTATCTTTCTTATTTGATCATTCAATGACTCAGTATTTTTCCTACAAGCTTTAGTACAATATGAATCATCATATACCTCATTGTCTGAGCTGGAGCTTGACATGGCCATAAGAGCAAAATCTTCCTCTTTTTCCTCAGCAACCAATGCTTGATTTCTTTCAACACTCTATGTCATGGCACTCCAATCCCATCCACCTGCTCCATCTATCCCCTGCATGGCTACCATAGCCTTAGCACCAGAATCATCATCTCTGGTTTCCTTCCTATAGCTGTTCCTAGTCTTAAGTCCTCTGCATTCCCTAGCAAAGTGACCTTTCTTGCCACAGTTGTAGTGTTCAACCTTTGTTTTGTCAAACCTAGCCACATCAGAGGGATTGATGGAGATCTTCTTCCCATACTTCTTGTAAAACATGTTAGCTCTCATACTAAGTAGAGCCATGTTCCACTTGATATCCATCTCCTCCAGTCCTTGCTTACTGATTTGACTCAGATCTTTTTGTAACATAGTAGATCCTTGTGGCCCTTAGGATGCTATAAAAGCACAAGCAGTATCAAGACTAAATGTTGCAGGCCTTTCTTCATCATAAGATGATCCAGACCTGGTAGCAGGGGAATGAGTAGCAGGGCCAACTTCGATTCCACTGCCTTTGGAGATTCTACTGCTTTGAGATATGAACGCCATGTTAGCAGGGGAATCAGTAGATCCAATTGAATTGGTAGGGATTGTTCCTTTTGACTTCATCTCATTAACAACAGGTTCAAAAACTTTAAAGTTATTGTATATGTCATCAATGTTCTTGTTATCTAAGTCATCCTTATTCTGCCAAATAGCTTTGTAGACAAACCATTCTTTCTGAAGGCTGTTAAGAAACCCGGTATTCAGCTGCTCTCTTGTCACTTCAATTTCAAAGAACTCCAACTGAGCCACCATATCTTGAAGCCTGTTGTAAATAGCCCTAATTGCTTTGAAAGAAGCAAACTGGTCAAGCATTTGATTCTTCTTTTTCTTCTTTGTGGCTACATTTCCTCCAAAGGTTGTGCCTATTGCTTCCTAGAGTTCCTTAGTTGTTTTGTACTTTCTGAATCTTAGCTGATGTCTATCAGGTAGAGCCAACAGCAATGAACTGTGAGCTCTGACATCATGCCTTCTGGCCAGTATTTCCTTGTCACAAAGAGCAGCAGATTTCTTCTTGACTTCACCACCTTTGGAACTTTCAGCTTTATCTTCTCCCTTACCATCTTTAACCGTCATTGTTTTGGAGAATTGATCACCAAACTCTATGATCTCCTAGAGAACATAGTGTTCCATTTTCAGGTATTGTTGGATCCTGAACTCCCATAATTTGAAGTTTTCAGGATCCAGCATGGGTAGTTTGAGGTTGTTGTGGTTATTGTTGTTTGAGGAAGAGTCTGAAGACGTGGTTGCAGTGAGGGTTTTGTTCTTGGTTTATTCAAAGTTTCTCAACAAGCTCTGATACCACTTGTTGATCCCAAACTCAGATCTTAAACCTTTATAGCTTGTTTAAGGGTTGTGATAGAAAGAATAAATTCAATCTAACACTAGAGAAACTTTGCAATGCAAAGTAACTAAACAAGATGCGGAATATAATGTTTAGCACAAGAACAAATGATTAAAGCAAACGTTAAACTTTAATATATCAAAGATATACGAATACCCAATAATGGTATTAGGGTTACAAAAACCTTAAAGTATGAAATGAAAGACAATAGAGAAAGACACACATTGCATGATAACATAGTGAGTCCTTTTATAGGCATAAGGACTCACGTACAAGATTACTACTAACAAACTTGGAAAGTATCTCGGAGTAGTAACAGAAACGCGTAATAATCTATTCCAAGTTTATCTCTAGCGGCAGGGCCTTTGACTTCAGCAGGGGAACCAATCCCCCTGCCTTTGTTATTTAGCAGGGGGAACTTACTCTAGCAGGGGAACAAATGACCAACTAGCAGGGGTAACTAATATACTTATATTTATTCCCAACACCTATGACTAGTGGGTAGTAACCATGAGCTTCCTAAGCTGACGCTTGTTATTCCACGTAAGTGATATTTTCAGCACTTTGATGTTTTGACCATGATGTTTTCCTCGGAATTGTTTTTACTAATATGGATTGAACAACCATCATTCATACTTAGTTACATGTCATTGTTTTATGCATGATGTTCCTTGAGAACTTTGGCTAATATGGACTGAACCACCGTAGTTCATACTTGGTCATACGTTTTCTGTTAAGTTTTGACAGTTGATTTTCACTTATTTATTGTCATGTATTATTGTTGTAGGTATTTTGACTAAGTAATGGTTGGTATAGGACTGACCATATTTAGTCGCATGTACTTTTCATTCGAATTTTGTTTTGGTGAACCGACCCATAGGCGTTCACCCTTGCCATGTCAATTTTGTTTTGGTGAACCGACCCATACGCGTTCATCCTTACTCATGTCAGTTTTCTTTTGTGAACCGACCCATGGTCGTCCATACCAACGAATTTTTGGATTTCATTTCATTACAGTCATATTTCTTTCATGTCCCATCATTAATTGTTATGTTTCCTTATGTCAAGTATGTTTTAATACGATCATGGTTAACTTTATTTTCATGCTGATTATGTTTGTATGCTCGTTTATGTTAATTTTGTTCCATGTTTCTCCGTGTTGATTATGCTTTCAGGCTAGACATTGATGGATTTCATTTAATCCTGCTTTCATGATAGTCATGGTTGGTTTTCATTAATCATGCTTTCATACTAATCATTGTTGAATTTCGTTAACCACACTTTTGGGTGTTCTCTCTATGCAACCAGAATGATGTCTATGCTGGAATTGCTAGGCTGTCATGATGCTCATTTCAGTTCGGTTTTCAAATCACTTAACCGATTGTTTCCTTTAAATCATGTCAGCTGATCGACCCCATACCGATCATTTCATGTGCATACCATATGTACTCCAAGTACCATATTCCATGTGTACTCCACGTATCGTATTCCACGTGTACTCCATGTACCGTGTCTCATGTGTATTACACGCACCGTAATCCATGTGTATTTCATTTAAAATACTTCACAAGAAATCGCTAGTCGATTCTCAATCATCTCAGGCGTATTTCACTTGCGGATATTCTACAAGATGTTGATGTTGCTCATAAGTTGGAGACTCTACAATATGCCGATGTTGCTCACAACCTGGAGATCCTACAAGACGAAGACGAAGGTGTTAGATCGAAACGATCGGACGAGAAGATGCTTCACCACCAGACGGCTTCCATTACAACCCATGTCCTTATTTCTTTTTACGACCCACGTCATTCAGATTGTCTTTTCAGTCATATGAGTGGAACCGGTACCAGCCGGCCACTCAGCTGAATAGTTACATGAATCAGTCATGAGAATGACCGTAATGGAACTGACCGACGAGACGATAATAACCGATATGGTGACAACAACCATTCTCGCAATCACAACAGAAACTCCGGTAACGGATGTGACCAAGAATACTAGGGTCAGCGGTCCAACCGATCCGCCAATTCTGGCATATGATCAAAATTGTCAACTTTAGTCATCTTCACATTTGGTGACACATGTCAAGACATCCGTCAAGACACATGTCTCACCTGTATTTATGAAGACACATGTCAAGACACCAGTCAGGACACATGTCATGCGTATATTTCTCAAAACATGAGTCAAGACACATGACTCATGTCCATTTTCTGAAACAGCCTAAGAAATTCAGGGTACCCTCCTAGGGGTATATCCATTTTGTTGTGCCATGTATTAATTATGCCACAAGAATTTCAGTACCATCTCTGGCGTATTGTTCATGTTTGGACACGCAATGTTCGTCCTGTGTGAGATAGACGAAACACATTCAGTGAAATCTTCCACGTTTATTTCGTGTACCGACATGACACTTTCATTTGTCAATTCCATAATCGGATATTCATGTTCATCTAAGACGCCGTCGTATCATCATGTACATAGAGACTTTCATTTCAGTTTGACGACAAGATCTTTCATCCCCGCGATGGATCGCCATTCGTATCAGGTTATATTCAGTGATGTTCAGATTCCTGAATACATTCATCAGGGTTTTCCACCAGGAAAATCGGTGAAAATTTTTCTTCTGCTTTACAAGCATGTGTTGTTGGCTACGATGATTTCCTAGCCATCATTTAGGACACGACTTCTGAAGTTCCTTTTTAGTCATCATTAGTCGTTTACTTCATAATTTTCCTAGATATATTACCAGAAGGAACTACCAATCATACCACCATTCATAACTGTATTTTCCATTATAAGTATTACTGGTCTATCCGACCAGCTACCAGACTCGAAACACTCTCCAGAATCGATTTTACGATCAGGATATCAACAGTTGTGAGTGAAAGAGCAGGACACTTCCGTGACTGTTCTTCGAACACGTTATGGTCATTATGAATTCATGTCTGTGCCTTTTAGTTCACGAATGCCCAACAGTAATTGTGGATTTGAGAAATCAAATTTTCATGAATTTTGGACGATTTGTCATTTTTTTCATTGCTAACATTCTGACTTTTTTAAGTCTAGAGAAGAACACGAAGACTATTTTCACTCTATGTTACAAGATTTACAACAGGAGAAATTCACACTAAAATTTTTCCTGTACGTATTTTGTTGATTATAGTGACACGCTGAATCGCATTGTTTCCATGGTAAATTTTTATCATGACTAAGCATACACGTTACAAAGAAAATCCTACACTAACTTATGTGTTCCAGAAAATCCTACGCTAAGAGACGTCTAATTTTACCCAGACTCATAGCTTTTCAATTGCTATGTATCCAGGTCCTACAAGATGTATCATGATCTTAACCACATTTTGGCGGAGAGGCATGAAACAAGATGCAGTTACGTTCATATCTAAATGCTTGACTGATCAGCGGGTTAAGATAAAATGCCAACACGCTTGTAGTTATTTCAACCATCAGAAATTCCTGAATAGAAGTGGACAAGATCTTCATGGATTTTGTTACCGGACCACCGCATGCTAAGAAGAAGCATAGTGTTATCTGGGCTGTCGTCCGACCATTTAAACTAGCCTATACGTTTTCTTTCATCGGAAAGAATTTTGTAGTTAGCAAGTCTGCAGGGAGCTCAACAAAAAAATCGTACAATTTCACGTTATTCCGTCAACCATCATATTAGCTGGAAATTTTCGTTCACGTTGACGCTCTCAGTTACGTCTCACGTTCGCGTTCACGTCTTTATTCCGTTCACGGTTTACTTTTCGCACTCACATTCATGATATTGTTCACATTCATGATCGTATTCTATTTTACGATTTACGTTTCACTTTTCGTTCTGGAAAGGTTTGCCAAAACTTGGGAGACCAGACTCAAGTTTAGTATGACCTTCCATCCTCAGACAGACGTTCCAAGTCACGATTCACGTCTCATCTCGTATCGGTTGGCGTTACCTCTTCAGTTATTGCACGTTCACGATATGTTCCCCATAACATGTTTACCCTACGTTCTCATATCACGTTCACGATATGTTGCACGTATTCTCGTTCGTTTTATGTTCTCATATTCCATGCACTATATTTCCACGCATCACGTTCACAATTGTTCACGTACCACGTTCACAATTGTTCACGTACTACATATCAATATGTCTCGTGCATCAATGCTTGGAGTGGACTTATACCAGTAAGTATGTCACTTCGTATCATATCGTTCATGTATCTTTACATGTTATTTCTTATCCACTCGGTCAGACCCAAAAGAATCTATCTTATGTTGATAAACCAGAAACTTCGTTGTATCGTCAAGACAGAGCCATGAAGACCAAGATTATTTATCTTCGTCAAGACCGTTTGGAGGAACCGTTTCGAGCGGGAAGCCACTTGGAAACGGAGGAATCCATCTGGATTCTTATCCTCTTTTCCTTCCATAGTTCAGATATGTTCTTTTTCAGTCACTTCACGTTCCATATTCCCTTCGGTCACGTCATGTTCCATGTTTTCTACAGTCACGTAACGTCCATGTCTTTTCAAATTATCGTGTCTTTAATTCGAGTACGAATTGTTCTTTTTAGAGGGGAAGAGTTGTAAAACCCACCTTAAAATCCCTAGAACATTACTTACATGAAATTACGTATAAATTAAAGCTTTATGATTATTTAATATACGATACAAGACACGAACATTTAACATAATAGTTGCGTATATTAAATAAACACGATAAGTAATTACGTATGCTAATATTGTATTTACGTATAATGTGTATAAGGCAATCCAAGAAAATAAAACACGACTTTGGGAAACACGAACACGCGTATATATTTTATTAGACACGAATATTAAAACAACAAAAAATGTGTATGTTTGTTATGATAGTTAAGGGTCCAAAAAGAAAAAAAGGAAAATGGGTTGTGGCCCATTTAGTTTGTCTAAGCCGACTAAAATAAAACATACGGGGAGAGTATATATTTTGGAAACAGTAAATAAAACCCTAATCCAACATAACACACAATCATTTTTTCCCAATCTCCTTTTGTCGTCGTTTTCTACACCAAGGATCAAGACATACATGGTTTTAATTCAGGAACTCAAGATTTATGATCATGTTTTATTCTTCTAAACCTAAAACGCGAGTTAAGGAATCCCTAATTCTTTTGTTTCCTTTTGATTCGTTATATTAATGGTGCTATAAGACACTAATCAGATTAAAACACATGTTAATGAACGTGGGTTAAACAAGAATTAGGTTATGGTTGCTTATAATCGGGTTACACCCAAACCGAGACACCTATCTGTCTTGGTGGTAATTGGTTTCCACCAGCAACAAACCCTTATGGGGTGTTGGCTTAGATTTGTTAAGACAGTGGCAACCCAAACAATCCTCACATGGGGGGAGGGGAGGGGGTTGGTTAAAATAGTGGGAACCGAGACACCCATGTGTCTTGGTGGTAGATTAATAGAAAACATGGAGTAGTTTACAACAACAGTGGGTAGGAGTTGCACGGCAAGGGTAGAGCATACAAGGCAATGGGTACGATAAACAAACATCAGGAAACAAGGGCTAAGGGTCTGGGAGCATATCGAACAACACTGAATTTGCAGATGTTGGACAGAACTAGTAAAATCTATATATCAGACAGAACTAGGATTTTATATATCGGGCAGAACTGATAAAACCAGTATATTGGACAAAAGGGGTTGTTAGGCTATAAAGCATGTATTTTCTTTTATTTAATTAGTTTGATTAAAACAAGTTAATTAGACTAATTAATATTCATGACTTAGGATGCATTATTTAAATTAAACCAGGGTTAAATTATGTACATTTTTATTTAAATAAACTTATGATCAAATAATTATTAATTTAATTATTCATGTGCTATTAATTAATTAAAACTTAGTTTAATTAAATTACATCCTTTTAAGGTCAAGTTTAATTATTAAATCATGGGTTATTATTAATAAATAAATACTTATGATATTATGTAATATTATTATTAATTAATATTTATAAGTTTAGACTAAGTATTTAGTCATTATTAAACTTTACGATATAATTATACAAGACATGTTATAAGCTTATTAAAACTATATGTGATGTCATTTTTATTATTAAATAGGCTTATTATTATTTATGGAATCATGTAAGTATGGAATTATACTAATTATGGCAACACGATAATTATGGAAACATATTAAATATGATAACATGCTATTTACAGAAACATGCTAAATATGGAAACTTTCTATTTTCAGAAACTTACTAATTAGGGAAATTTTCAATTTTTAGAAACTTACTATTTAAGGAAACTTGCTATTTTTGGAGAGATAATATATATGGAAACTTGCTATTTTTGGAAAGTTACTATATATAGAAACCTGCTATTTTTAGAAAGTTACGCATTGTGACATAACAAGTACTTAAACACATGAATTACATTTATCAGAATACATAAAACATTAAGGAAACACATGATTAAACATGAAACAGTAAAACAAGTCTAGAACACTTAAAACAAGACAGGATCAAGTAAAAGAAGTAATGATACGTCAAGTAAACTAGTAATCAGTTAAGTATAAGTTAACCAGACAACTCATACACGTCCCTCTTTATTATGTAGCACTTGTGGAGTCAGGATAGGATTCTTCGTGTTCTCTTAGTTCACACTACTAGACACAAGGTACGGATATTTCTTCCTTTAGTAAGGACATTCTTTCCTATACTTAGAATTTCCCCGTTTGTAGCCATCTGTTTTTCCTAGTAGTTTAAGTGTCTTAAACACATCATTACATGTTATGATTATTTTAGATTGTCTGAGCTATATACATGCATGCCGGTTTCACCTAGTTATGGGGGTTCCATAACCATAACACTGGAAGCACCGGTGTTATGACTCTTCTGAGGTGAGAATGATTGCTCACAACATCCCTTTACATTATTAGCCTATGTTACTATTATCATGTAGGGTGAATGGGTGCATCCAAGGACAAGTAGTATGATTTCATGGTAACTGCGATGTGTGCCTTGCATCCATTACAGGAGCTAATCCCTCCACTCATTTATATATTAGTTAGAGGCATCCCATCTAATTGCATGATGAGGTCACCCCTCTAAGATTTCATCCACGTTGATATAACATGCCCTATATGGGCTCTGAGCATATCTAAAACAGAATTTTTAGTATAAACTAAACATAATCTTAAACCAGGTTTTCCAGGACTTACATTATTCTGCTGCACTATCATTTCATACTTCCAGTTCACTTTGCTTATGTTTATGCTATTCATTGCATTGTCATATATCCACACACTGAGCGTATTTTTCAACCGTTACTTTCCTTTCCATGTCCCAAAACGGCAGGTACCCATGGACAGATTTGAGCATTTGGAGGACGTGCATAGGATGGAAGCTTCCTTAGACTTCTTCTCCTTTTGCCTTCTTATACTTATGCTTATTTGGAGATTTGTTTTGTCCCTCTCGTTTCCTTTACTTTATTTATGTTTTGGGCTTGTTGGGAACCGATGTTTGATTCCGGTTTTCCCTTTTGGTCATGTATGTTTAGTACATATTACCTTGCATGCTTTGATGACACTCCATAATTATCATGTGATATTCCATTTATCAAAATGGGGTGTTACAGTTTTGGACTCAAGGGCAAGCTCAGTCCTCATTTCATCGGACCGTTTGAAATCCTTGAACGTGTCGGTGAAGTATCATATCGTCTAGCTTTACTTCCCCAGCTATCTTATATGCATGATGTATTCCATGTATCCTTACTCAGAGGTTACAACTACCATCCATTTCATAAAGTTACGTATCCATTCGAGCAGATTCGAGAGGATCTATCTTATATTGAGGAACCCGAGAAAGTTCTCGATCGCCAGGAACGAGTCATGAGGAGAAAGACGATTCCATTCGTTAAAATCCTTTGGAGGGATCATTCTGAGCGGGAAGCCACTTGGGAAACGGAGGAGTCTATCCGGACTTCTTACTCTCATTTCCAGTTCTGACTCGGGTATGTCATTTTTAGCTTACATGTCTTTCCAGCTTATATGTCATTTCAGCGTTTATTATCTCATCAGCTTATCGTATCTCTAATTTAAGGACGAATTATTCTTTTAGAGGGGAAGAGTTGTAAAACCCGCTTTAAAAACCTTAAGATCATTAAATTTAAATTTTATAATTAATTAATATACGACATGAATCATGAATATTTAATACGAAAAATATGTATATTAATTAATTATAGTAAGTATTACGTATGTAAACACGATTATAAATGCACAATAAGTATTCACGTATAATACTTAAAGTATACAAGTTATAAAACACGAACAATTAACGAACACCTACGCTAATTTTTTAAGTCACAAAAAATAAACGAATGGTATATATGTGTGTGTTAGGCCGGCGTCCAAAGCAAAGAAAGAAGGGGCCCAAAACCCAAGTCCAATATTAAATCCTTATGTTAACTAATAAGGATTCAAAAAACATAAATCATAGAGATTTATTAAAACCTTAAAAGACTTCTCCTTCCTCCTTTTTTTTTCTTGGTCGCGACAACCACAAGGATCACAAGGACGATTTATTTTTGATTTTTTTTGAAAACGATATCGTGTTCATTCATCCTTTTTAAATCACGTGTGGTACCTCGAATCCCTTTTCTTGTTTTTATTTATTTATGTTTGATTATTAAAAACAAATCTAGGAAAACATGTAACAATCACTAATCAAGCAAGAATTAAACAAAAACATGGTTGGGGGTTTTGGGTTGTAATAAGTGTGAAAACACTTATCCTTTTACCACTTAATTATAATAATAACCAAGTCAAAACGTGTATTTAATGTCATAAATGTCGGAATTATGCGTGGTTTGTGTTTTTGTTGTGATTTAGGACCTTGTTAGGTCCAAAGAATTGAGTAAAACATGAATTATTAAACTCAAAAACCCACAAGACTACTAATATCACAAGTTTGTTTTTCAACGTCTAATTCTTAGCTTTATTAAAGAATTATACCCTATTGTATGCGAAACTACAATAGGGATTGAATAGACAAACTATTCTCCCATTGATCTCAACTTTGCTTGTTGATCAATGGGAGGAAGAACCCTATCACTATATTCTTTACATATTACAATTTTACTTTACAGTGAATAAAATCCTTAACCATCTAACTCTACAATGACTAGTATATATAGTGGTAGGTGTGAAAGCATCTTTCACTATATTACAAAAGTACATGTGTCAGCATGCATGTGACTACATGACACACCATGTGCTAACTTGTACTTTTGTCCCCACCCTTTTGTCTCTTTGTCTCTTGTACTTTATGCTTATCAATCTTTATCTTTAGATGGTCTTGAGGGAGTCAGTGAGTTATTGTCATCACTCACTGACTCCATTGTCTCCTTCTTCGTCTCAGGTACATCATTCATTGAGTTCCGCCTCACTGAATACTCGAGTCTTTCTTTGTAGACTCAGGCTGAGAATCTTAAAGACAACTCACTGAGTGATTGTTCACTCAGTGACTTCATAATGTTCACGGGTAATATTTATACCGAGGATCCTGAGTCTTCTGAGTGGGTAACGCTCCCCCTGCGGCTCTTACGTCTTCTGAGTGGCAGAGCTTCCTGAGGCTCTCGAGGCTCCTGATGTGGAGTCCATTTATTGTTAGACTCAATGGTTATGAACCATTATATCTAGGTTGATCATCGTTCATATGATAACATAGCGGAATAGAACAATGATCATAACAAGGTGTTTAGGCACAAGACACATAAAATACTCAACGATTGTTCATTATATTAATAATAAACAACCACTAGACGTGTATACATTGAATCCCACGTCTAGTGCGACACACACTTTAGGTTTACATTGTGAATGAATAATATGAATAAAACCTAAGACTCTTGTTCCTTTTATAGTGGAAGGAACAGAATCTACAAGAGATAATATCAAATAAACATCTAAATATTCTATTTAGATAAACTATATATTGTGTATATCATAAATAATATACTCAATATATTCCCTAAATAGAATTCTCCATCAAATCTTCAACATCCATCAGCGTTTGACTTTGTTGACTGCGTTTGACTTTTGTTGACTTCTGTCAACGCCCAATTTGCTCTTGTCAACGCCCAATTTGTTCTTGTCAACGCCTGAACAAATATCTTGATGTTTTCTTCGTTTTTGAGTTTCTGCCACATCAACTTTTTGACCCAACAATCTTCCCCTAGTTGATGTCGGCAAAACTCTATGTGTATCTCTTGTAAGTTGTACATGATCTTCAAATTGCTTCCCCTCAAGTGTAGCATGTATTTTCTTCCCCTTTTTATCACATCAACAGGGAAGTAAACAATGTATGCAATCTTTGAAGATTCTCCAAAAGTAGCTCTATGTAATGATCCTGAAGAAAATAAATAAAGTATTCTTGATGTAGAAGTAGAATAACCCAAACCTATGTTCCATGTCTTGTACTATCTATGTGATGAAGAACTTATACTCATGGTACAAAGTATAAGTAGACCTCGATCCGTTTGTCAAAAATCCTCATCCTATGTGAGACACTGAGCACGATAATGTAACTCCTTCAAGTGATAGCAATTGGCTTGCTAGATATGACAAGTCTTCATCACCAACCATGTAAAGCACGAACAAGTTACCTTTAAAGTCAGTGGCTGGAAGTCCATGACTTTAAGATATGATAGAACACAAACTCGCGAAAATCTTCTTCAATCATCAAACTTACCATAAGAATTCTTCCCCTTAAGCTAACACCTCTTCATGACAATTCTTAATCTTCATATCATATGTAAAAGCCATAAGATGGATAACTCTTTTACAAGGCTACCCCGATTACATAATCAAATCCAATAAAATTCTTCATGAATGGTTGCTAACTTACTTAAAAATCATTAATCTCTTTCAAAATATCCGAGCCTTTAATATCATCATGATATTCTATATTAAAACGGAGATTCCATGTACCTTTGTGTGTATAATCCTCCTTTTTGTGTGCTAAAAACGTCCAATTTTCTCAAACAGCAGCAAACCTTGTGTTGTCCAATATCTTCTTCTGCCCAATATCTTTGGCAGATGTATTGTCCAATATCGGACAATACCTATCAGCGTTGAAGTTCATATATCGGACGACACTGTCAACTCTATCAGTGTTGACTTATTCTGTCAGCGTCAAAATCCTTCCCGTCAGCGTCTTCCTCGTTCTTGTCAGCGTTGCACCAAAACTTTGTCAACGTCAAAATACATTTGTCAACATTGCTTTTTATACTCACGTAAATAATGCTTTCTTGATCGTGTGAACACACGATATACAACCGTGTGAACACAAGCTTTTCTACCAATGAAAAGGTTTGATCCGTGTGAACACATTAACAACCAAACGTAGAGCCATTATCACATTAATCGTGTGAATGCATAAGAAATATTCGTGTGAACACAACTATCTCCACCAGTAAGAATCAAGCGCACCTAATATATACCGTTATGTGAATATAATATGCCAATATGCAATATATCCGACTGTTTTTTTTAATACAGTAATATCCCATAGAGAATCGGATATAATCTCAACCAGTATCTCCAAGACTTTAGCAACAATAATAATATCGTTACACATCTTTGAAGCATTATAAACGTCTTTTTCCTGGGACCATGAAGAAGTGATGATGATAACCTGCTGTAGTTTAGTAAAACGGATCTAGGGTTTAGGAAACCCTAAAACGAAAACCTTTGTAGGAACACCACAGCAGCTACATCATATAAGCACACACTCTTTTCTGCTTTGAATCGAGCTAGGGTTTGAAGGAAACCCTAATTTATAATTTTATGTCAAAACAAAAAGATTACTACCTTTTCTGCAGCGAACTTCGACTTCAAATAATTTCTTCATTAGGGCTCAGATCAAAGATCGCTTCGGTGAGATTCTAGACACATGTGCCAATAATCTACAGTTCAAAAATCACAATGATCCAACGGTTAACGAAGGAGAAATCGCGTTTTTACTATTACTGTTCACAGAAAACAGCATATGACCCCTGCTGACTTCGACGCTTAATAACTTTTTCTTGGGGATAGATCTCGACAACCCTCCGGTGGATATCTAGATATATGTATGTAGAACACACATATAAAATTTCGTGGCGATCCAACGGTTCAATAAAAAGTTATGCCCTTCTGAATGCTGCTGCGCACACAAAAACGTCCAGAAAAACTCGATACGAATTTTTCTTCTTCACGATACACGAACACCTCGTCGGACCTAGATATCAAGAGCCTTAGGCTCTGATACCAATTGTGGAGTCCATTGATCGTTAGACTCAATGGTTATGAACCATTATATCTAGGTTGATCATCGTTCATATAATAACATAGCGGAATAGAACAATGATCATAACAAGGTGTTTAGGCACAAGACACATAAAATACTCAACGATTGTTCATTATATTAATAATAAACAACCACTAGACGTGTATACATTGAATCCCACGTCTAGTGCGACACACACTTTAGGTTTACATTGTGAATGAATAATATGAATAAAACCTAAGACTCTTGTTCCTTTTATAGTGGAAGGAACAGAATCTACAAGAGATAATATCAAATAAACATCTAAATATTCTATTTAGATAAACTATATATTGTGTATATCATAAATAATATACTCAATATATTCCCTAAATAGAATTCTCCATCAAATCTTCAACATCCATCAGCGTTTGACTTTGTTGACTGCGTTTGACTTTTGTTGACTTCTGTCAACGCCCAATTTGCTCTTGTCAACGCCCAATTTGTTCTTGTCAACGCCTGAACAAATATCTTGATGTTTTCTTCGTTTTTGAGTTTCTGCCACATCAACTTTTTGACCCAACACCTGAGGCTCCTGAGGAGGTCACGCTCCCCTGAGACTCTTAGGGATCCTGAGGGAGTAACTAGGGGTGAGCATGGTGCGGAGCGGTGCGGGTTTTGGCAAAAACCAAACCGCATCCGCGATTGCGGTTTTTAGAAAAAAATGAATCCGCGCCGCGCGGTTTTTTGCGGTTTCGGTTTTGCGGTTTTTTGTGGTTTTTGTAGGTTTCGCGGATTTTAACCGCACCGCACCACCACCTATGATTTATATAACTAATGTGGGTTTTTGCGGTTTTTTGTTCACAATGTTGGTACTTTCGGTTATAACAATACATATATTTAATATAAACACACACATTACATAGAATAATAATGATATCTAGAACCCTTAAAATACACGTTAAATAATCGATTTGTCAATTTTCGATTTTATATAACTAACGTGCGGTGCGGTGCGGATTCTGTGGTGCGATTTTAGGGGTAAAACCAAAACCGCACCGCATTTTGCGGTTTTCTTTTTTCTTAAAAGCGATCCACCGGTTTTTGTTGTAGTGCGGTTTTTGCGGTGCGGTTTTTTGCGGTTTTTGCGGTTTTGCGGTTTGCGGTGCGGTTTCTGCTCACCCCTAGGAGTAACACTCCCCCTGAGGCTCCTGAGTGGTAGCGCTTCCTGAGGCTCTCGAGGATCCTGAACTCCCTGAGTGACTATTTACTCAGAGACTTAAGTATATATTATACTTAGGATACTTTTCATTCAAATCTAACATATGGGACAATTAGGCACTGAATTAACCCAACAGATCTAAATGTGAAAAGGGAAGAAAACACGGGCTTTCACGGGCTTTTATCGAAGAAAAAGACAAAAGACGAAGTCAAAAGATCAAGAGTGCAAAAAGAACGGAAGTCCAAGGCCTATTCTGAAGATTTATCGAAGAAAAAGTCTAAAGACGGAAGTTTAATGAAGTCGAAGAACCAAATATAATAAAAGAAGAAAATTAGAAGACGAGTTCATTTCACATCGACAAATCCCGAGACAACGTCGAGAAAGACGAAGAATTTAAAAGACGAAAAGACGAGAAGAAAGAAGAAAGCATCAACACATTTACTCCCCCTATAAATACCTTCCTAATGTGTCATTAGGAGGGGTTAGCTAATTTGACAAATAGTTCTCCACATTTTCTTGCACTTTCATATTGTCATTTAAAATTCTTGTCTTTAATTTCAAGTAAGCTTTTAATTTTGTTGTTGAATCTTTATCTTTAATCAAGTTTTTAATTAATCTCTCATTCTACCTTTCTTGTTTGCTTAACCTTTATGCTTATTTGCTTATTGTTATGCTTATTTGATTGTTCTTTATGTTTTTGTGTGTTTGATTGTGTTAGCTTATTAGTCTTATAGCTTATTGCTTGTTTTTCTTAATTTTAATTAAGTGTTTTTAAAAGTTATTTTATAAAAAGTTAATTTTAAATATTTTGATTATTTAGTGTTTTTAAAAGTTTTTAAATTTCGGCTTATTAGCTTTTTCTTAAAACTGATTTGGTTAAACTTTTAGATAAGTGCTTATTTGGTTTTAGCTTATTCTTAGATTTTGCTTAATTTTGTTATAATCCGGATTTTCCCAAAACCCTCTTTTCCCGAACTGGGTCTAGTATTCAGATTATTCTGACTTATTTTGTATTTCCATTTTTTCCGAATTAAGTACAACTCCCATATTCCTAACTATATACATGCTAGCATTCCGGATTAGGTCATGAACCACATATTCCGAACTATTTAAATGATAGCCTATTCCGAATTAGGTCTTGAATTTCATTTCCCGAATTGCATATTAAAGTCATAACCTGAATTGTGTGTGAAAAGTTGTTTCCCGAATAAGATTAGATAGTCAATAACCCGGATAAAAAAGGTCAACATTCCGAATACAATATAACATTGACATGCATGCTTGCCTGCGAGCTTATACTTTTCCCGCCAAAAAAGAGGTGTGTGCCTGGGTGCTTGAGCTACTTGCTTGGTAGCTTGCTTATTAGTTATTATTTGTTGCGTAATCGTTTAGTTTAATCTGAAATTTGTTCCGATTTTTATTCTGAAAGTCACGTATTTGTATTTATATTTTTCGTCAATTTTTAGTATTAGAATTTTTTCGTAAAGTTTAAGTTTTGACTTTTATTTAGTGCCCGCTTTAGTTTTTGTCTCGTTTAGTTTTAAAGTACCCTCATAGTTTTATTTTCTCCTTTTTCATTAAGTAAATTTTATTTTCAAGTCGAAAGCTAATTTCCTCTTTTAGTTTTATTTTTATTAGTTGTTTTGTTTTAATTTACGTTTTATTATTTGTTTTGCTCCTTTATTATTAGTTATTTGTTTTTGGCTTATTTTTATTACTTTTTGCATTTACCTTTTAAGTAGAAATAGATAACCAAACCTTCTTTTATTCACCAAAAACGATTGAGCTCCACTTTTAAACGGTGATCAATTCGATTAGACATCGAGAACAACGAACTTTTAACCTATCATTCCGGATTAGGTCATGAACCACATATTCCGAACTATTTACATGGTAGCCTATTCCGAATTAGGTCTTGAATTTCATTTCCCGAATTGCATGTTAAAGTCATAACCCGAATTGTGTGTGAAAAGTTGTTTCCCGAATAAGATTAGGATAGTCAATAACCCGGATAAACAAGGTCAACATTCCGAATACAATATAACATTGACATGCATGCTTGCCTGCGAGCTTATACTTTTCCCGCCAAAAAAGAGGTGTGTGCCTGGGTGTTTGAGCTACTTGCTAGCTTGCTTATTAGTTAGTATTTGTTGCGTAATCGTTTAGTTTAATCTAAAAGTTGTTCCAATTTTTATTCTGAAAGTCACATATTTTTAGTTATATTTTCCATCAGTTTTAGTATTAGTATTTTTTTCATAAAGTTTAAGTTTTGACTTTTATTTAGTGCCCGCTTTAGTTTTTGTCTCGTTTAGTTTTAAAGTACCCTCATAGTTTTATTTTCTCCTTTTTCATTAAGTAAATTTCATTTTCAAGTCGAAAGTTAATTTCCTCTTTTAGTTTTATTTTTATTAATTGTTTTGTTTTAATTTACGTTTTATTATTTGTTTTGCTCCTTTATTATTAGTTATTTGTTTTTGGCTTATTTTTATTACTTTTTGCATTTACCTTTTAAGTAGAAATAGATAACCAAGCCTTCTTTTATACACCAAAAACGATTGAGCTCCACTTTTAAACCGTGATCAATTCGATTAGACGTCGAGAACAATGAACTTTTAACCTAGCAAAACCCTACTTTCAAATGGCGCCGCTGCCGGCTCTTTTCGTGAAGATCAATGGTTTTCTGTGAGAGACGCGTTGGATTTTGGGATCCGTTCACTCGTGAACGTTATTTTTCATGTCAAAAAATTTCAAAAATTCAAAAACATTAAAAAAAAATATCATAAAAATCATTTCTTTTTTCAAAAGTTTTGCACCAAAAATATTCCTCTAAATCTTTTATTGTGTTTAATTCTTTTTCTCAACCCCTCTTATTTTTAATTCTTCATGGATTCATATTGCGTAGGGTGTGGGAGACCATTATATGGTTTTCAAACTTGTCAATGGTATACATGTGAGCGGTGCGGAAATGCTATCGACAACACACAATTTGGATTTTGTCCCTCGTGCAATTCGATTAACTCATCCTTTGCTCCTAATGCACTTACTTCCCCCTCTTGCATTTATTGTAGAAGCAATTCTCATTGGCATGTCTCGTGTCCGATTCGATACCCGTCTCATGATGGACAAGAACCGGGTTACAATGATGACAATGGTAATAGCTATCCACAAGACGCACAGGGTTTCTCTCAATACCCGTGTTGCAATCATTGTGGGGGCCCTCACGATACTTCTTATTGTCAACCGATGAATTATTATGAACCACATCCGTGTTCTAATTCTTCTCAACCGATGAATTATGAGCCATATCCATGCAATAATTCCGGTTTTCAAAATTTTGAGCCCCCACAATAATCCGTTGTTCATCAACCTTCTTTTGGAATAAGCACGGAAATACTCGCTAATTTGGCTGGAATACTAGATCGCCTCCCAGCTATCCTGGAAAGGGCAATCCGACAAGAGCAAATATCGAATATCGAGGCTTATACTCCTCCTCCTGTGCATCCATACTATTATGATGATGATGATGATGATGACGATGAGAATACTATTTCTTGGAATGATCTTGTTGCTCAATGTCCTAGTGCAATTGCACCTCCTTCTCTCGATGTCCCCAATGCGTCTAAGGATTGTGATACATCGAGTGAGCTTAGTGAATTTGGTCTCGACAACTTATTTGAGGAGGTTTGTGATGTACCGACTTTTGCTAAGCCTAAGGAAGAGGCCGCTCTTAATGATGATGATTTTTCTCCATGCTATGAGAATTTCACTTTCGAAATTTCTCATCCTACCCCATTTCCTCAGGGAGACGAGGACGATGTTGATTTAATCTCTCCAACTTACGAGAAGTTCACCACTGAACTTGGTCTTGTAGATGAGGTGGAAGACGTTATTCTTCGCGACAAATTACGGAAATTTCATCTTCTTATTGCTCAAATTGAAGCGTTGAATTCTTCTCCTCTTTCTGAGTCTTTACCTCCATCTATTACTCCCGTCGAGAATAATGACACATCTATGGAAGAAATTGACATTCACTCATTACCTGTGGGTATTGATGATGATGACACAAAGGAGAATATTATTTTTGATACTTTGATGCATGAAGATATTGTCCCAAGTTCCCCTCCCGAGCACCTCTTATCCCATACTTTGGAACCCATTACCGAGGATGAGTGCTTTGACCCAGGCAGTGACATTGACCATTCCATGATTAACACCTTTACGGCTTTGTCGCTCAGTGATACTCATATGTCTTTTGGGGATGACATTTTGATTCCTTTACCCACCCCACCTCCCGTGGATCATGATTTCACATACTTTTCGTATGTTGAGAGGACTTTTCTGCCGTTTAAGACGTATCCTCCGGCCTCTCCTTTATTATTTTCCTCCAAGAACGAGGAAAAGGTCTTTGATCTCGGTATTACATTTGAGGCTTCCTTGTGGACCATTTAATCCCGGGTCGAGTCAGGCTCGTGACTCGGTTAACAAAAACAAGCGCTTCTCGGGAGGCAGCCCGATTATCTATCCTTTTTATCTGTTTTCATAATAAGTGTAGGGGGAGCCCCGTAAGTGTTTGTTGTTTTATTTCTTATGATGTGCATGGATTGGAGCTTCAAAGATTCACTTTTGATGACTTTTGACGACCCGTGATTCCGTGTACCCGTCTTCCCGGTTCTATCCTAAACTCTTTGGATTCACTATTTTATATTCTTCAATATTAAAATAGGAATCACTTTAATTGTCATTTCCTTAGCAAGATTTAAACAAAGTGCACAATGTCCTAAGTGTAGGGGAGTTTACTCCCACATGCTTAAACATTGAGGACAATGTTTATATCAAGTGTAGGGGGACTTCTATCGAAGTTAAGTGGGTTTTTCCATTAATTTGTCCTCATTTTAACCAAAAATTGATTTTTCAACATTTTTCAAAATTTTTGATCTATTTTGGCCTATTAGTATTTCCTTTGTTATCATTATTTTCTTTCATTGCTAGAATAAATTTTAATAAAATGGTTTTAATGAGTTTAGATATCTTTGATATATTAGGCCCGTCATGAATCTTTTGACTCAACCCGAGTTTACATATTTGAGTTTACTCTAGCTAGTATCCTTAACGTGTTTAAGTCAAGTTTTGCTAGGCTTTTATATAGGGAACTTTAAAACGCGAAAGTCTTAACTCATACGGGTTAAGAACAAGAACTTTTCGCAAGTTCCTATAATTGATCCTAGAAAGTCGTTTATCAAGGGAACTTTAAAATGCGAATTCTAAAACTTGAAAGAGTCTAAGAAGTTGCAAGATCCTATAGATGACTTGAAAACCCAAAACTTTGATTTAATAGGCGAAGCATCCACGAGTCTCATTCCTTGAGATTTTAAATTATGAAGAACGAGAGATGATAGAGTCAATTATAAGTTTGGTATTCTTTCATGAATTTATGTGAGTTAATAATGAGCTTTTTCTCCCATCGATTTGAAAAGTTACTTAGCTTCTAGCCCAAGATCGTTTAAAAGTTGCTCGGTATTAATTAGAGTTCATAGCCAAGGCATAACTTATTGAAGCGAGATGCGAAGATTGGCGAGTCCGAAAAGGCCCTAACAAGGCATGAGGGCTACATTTTGTTGCTAAAGATCCAAAAGTGATGTGAAGAATCATTTATCAAAAATCAATATGAAGGATCGAGACACACGATGAAAAGCAAATACTCTCCAAAAGATCATGGAGAAGTCTATCCGAAAAGACCCTAGCAAGGTATGAGGATAAATAGATCTAAGTCCTAAAGGAGGCGGATCGTTGTATATCAAAATCCAATATAAAGATTGGAGAAAAATGAAGAAGTCGCGGTCCAAGTACGAAGAATCTCTCAAAAACTTCAAGTGAATAAATTCCTATTATTAAGAGAAGACCATAATTTCAAGAACGTCTCTCAAGATTCGAAGTATGAAGTCGCTGCCAAAAATCGGTACGAGAAAGGTCTCAAATCGTGAAGCGAGTTATGCCAAGATATGAAGTTTAAGAGATCCCGAGAAGCAGTTTTAAAAGATTTTGTCCTTTAGCTAACTATTGATTAAATCGTCCTACTTTATTTTCGGCCTTAATAAATTATCGAAATATGTCAACAATGCATCCTCGTGATAATTCAAGACAACAAAAAAAATATAAGAGATACACCTAGGAATAAGGGAGTCTAAGTGAATAATTGAGCCACATGAGTTTGTGATAGTTTGCTAACTTATAATAACAATGATCTCGTTTTTAAGCTTGGTGTGGGGAACGTGAAACTTGAGATTGAATTCATGACATCCTAAAGCCCTAATGTAAGTCTTTGAATTCTTTACTTATTTTCTTCCTTCAAATATTTTGTAACTTTCTATCTCTTTAAGTTTTCCTTAATGTCTTATGTTTAATAAAGGCCAAGGTGGGTTAATTATGATAGAAAATGTAAATCTTGCTTTGTAATTAATGCATTGCATGAGGGCATTGCAATGGACAAGTGTAGGGGATTTAATAAGTTTGAAAACACTTATCCTTTTACCACTTAATTATAATAATAACCAAGTCAAAACATGTATTTAATGTCGTAAATGTCGAAATTATGCGTGATTTGTGTTTTTGTTGTGATTTAGGACCTAAATGTGAAAAGGGAAGAAAACACGGGCTTTCACGGGCTTTTATCGAAGAAAAACACAAAAGACAAAGTCAAAAGATCAAGAGTGCAAAAAGAACGGAAGTCCAAGGCCTATTCTAAAGATTTATCGAAGAAAAAGTCTAAAGACGGGAGTTTAATGAAGTCGAAGAACCAAATCTAATAAAATAAGAAAATTAGAAGACGAGTTCATTTCACATTGACAAATCCTGAGACAACGTCGAGAAAGACGAAGAATGTAAAAGACGAAAAGACGAGAAGAAAGAAGAAAGCATCAACACATTTACTCCTCCTATAAATACCTTCCTAATGTGTCATTAAGAGGGGTTAGCTAATTTGACAAATTAGTTCTCCACATTTATCTTTCTTGCACTTTCATATTTTCATTTAAAATTCTTGTCTTTAATTTCAAGTAAGCTTTTAATTTTGTTGTTGAATCTTTATCTTTAATCAAGTTTTTAATTAATCTCTCATTCTACCTTTCTTGTTTGCTTAACCTTTATGCTTATTTGCTTATTGTTATGCTTATTTGATTGTTCTTTATGTTTTTGTGTGTTTGATTGTGTTAGCTTATTAGTCTTATAGCTTATTGCTTGCTTTTCTTAATTTTAATTAAGTGTTTTTAAAAGTTATTTTATAAAAAGTTAATTTTAAATATTTTGATTATTTAGTGTTTTTAAAAGTTTTTAAATTTTGGCTTATTAGCTTTTTCTTAAAATTGATCTGGTTAAACTTTTAGATAAGTGCTTATTTGGTTTTAGCTTATTCTTAGATTTTGCTTTATTTTGTTATAATCCGGATTTTCCCAAAACCCTCTTTTCCCGAATTGGGTCTAGTATTCAGATTATTCCGACTTATTTTGTATTTCCATTTTTTCCGAATTAAGTACAACTCCCATATTCCGAACTACATACATGCTAGCATTCCGGATTAGGTCATGAACCACATATTCCGAACTATTTACATGATAGCCTATTCCGAATTAGGTCTTGAATTTCATTTCCCGAATTGCATGTTAAAGTCATAACCCGAATTGTGTGTGAAAAGTTGTTTCCCGAATAAGATTAGATAGTCAATAACCCGGATAAACAAGGTCAACATTCCGAATACAATATAGCATTGACATGCATGCTTGCTTGCGAGCTTATACTTTTCCCGGAAAAAAAGGTGTGTGCCTGGGTGCTTGAGCTACTTGCTTGGTAGCTTGCTTATTAGTTAGTATTTGTTCCGTAATCGTTTAGTTTAATCTGAAAGTTGTTCTAATTTTTATTCTGAAAGTCACGTATTTTAGTTATATTTTTCGTCAATTTTTAGTATTAGTATTTTTTTCGTGAAGTTTAAGTTTTGACTTTTACTTAGTGCCCGCTTTAGTTTTTGTCTCGTTTAGTTTTAAAGTACCCTCATAGTTTTATTTTCTCCTTTTTCATTAAGTAAATTTTATTTTCAAGTCGAAAGTTAATTTCCTCTTTTAGTTTTATTTTAATTAATTGTTTTGTTTTAGTTTATGTTTTCTTATTTGTTTTGCTCCTTTATTATTAGTTATTTGTTTTTGGCTTATTTTTATTAATTTTTGATTTACCTTTTAAGTAGAAATAGATAACCAACCCTTCTTTTATTCACCAAAAACGATTGAGCTCCACTTTTAAACCGTGATCAATTCGATTAGACGTCGAGAACAGGTTGTCCCGATCGCAGCCCAACCGAGACCACAAGGGGTCTCGGTGGTGTCGCGTGACCAACAGCCGCAACTCCATGGGGGTCGGCATTGGATTTAAACCACCAGCCGCAACCCATGGTTGACGGTGGTGGTGTGGTGTTGACATTCGCAAGGATCAAGACCCACGGTGGGGTTCTTGGCCCAACAGTGGGAATCGAGGCCCACTATGGGGCTCGGTGGGTATTTGTCACAAGCAAGGGGAAACCCAGCGAGGGCTAGGGTTGGTTGGTTCGGGCGCAGCAGCAAGCCGAGAGCCTTGGCTCTCGGTGTGTTGTTGTTTGGCTCGAATGAGTCATGACAGTGAGGCCGCAACCTTCGGGCTGTGGTGCTCGGTCGTCGGGTCTCGGGTTTCGGGCTCGGGTACTTGACACTTTTCCAAGAACAAGTAATTAAACCGACATGTAAAAAATAATTTATGCTATGTTTTAATTAATTAATTTATGGTTTAATTAAAATAAAACTTAGAATATGTTTATTTAAATAAAATCATGATGTAACATGTATGTACATTTATTTAAATAAACTTGCGTTATAATAATTAATAACTTAATTATTCATGAACATAATTTTAATTAATTAAAACTTTGGTTAATTAATTAAGAGATTTTAGGATAAAGTTTAATAACATGAAACACGTAATATTATTAATTAATATTAACTTATAATAACATAACATGACATTACTAATTCATAATAATAAGTTAAGCTAAGTATTTATTATTTATTAAACTTTATAATATAATTATACTCGATATATTATAAGCATTCGATTAATTATGGAAACATGTTAATTATGGAATTATACTATTTATGGCAACATGATAAATATGAAACACACTAAATATGGTACATGCTATTTATGGTAATACATTAAATATGGTAACATGCTATTTATAGAAACATGCTAAATATGGAAACTTTCAATTTTTGGAAACTTACTAATTATGGAAACTTTCTATTTTTAGAAACTTAGTATTTAAAGAAACTTACTATTTAAGGGATCTTACTATTTTTGGAAAGTTAATATATATGGAAACCTGCTATTTTTGGAAATTTACTATATACAGAAACCTGCTATTTTTAGAAAGTTACTCGTTATGTTATAACAAGTACTATAACACTTAAAACATGAAACACATGAATCTGAAACACGTGAAACTATAAGAAATACATGATTTAAACATGAAATAATAAGATAAGACAAGAACAAGTAAAATAAGTATGAACACGTCAAGTAAACTAAAGAACAAGTATGTATAAGCAAATAGACTCTTATTCATGTCCCTTCATTATGTAGCTTTTGTGAAGTCGGAGTGATCTTCTACGTTCGTTTTCATCTTCATTTACTGGACATAAGGTACGGATATTCCGTCCTTTAGTAAGGACATTCTTTCCTATATTAGGATTCCCCGTTTGCAGCCATCTGTTTTCCCCAGTAGTTTTAGTGTCTTAAACACATCAGTATATGTTATGATTATTTTAGATTGCTTGAGCTATATACATGCATGTCAGTTTCACCTAGTTATGGGGGTTCCATAACCATAGCACTGGAGGCACCGGTGTTATGACTCTTCTGCGGTGAGAGTGATTGCTAGCAGCGTCCCTTTACAGTATTTGGCCTTTGTTATTATTATCATGTGGGGCGAATGGGTGCATCCTAGGACAAGTATTGTGATTTCATGGTAACTGCGATGTGTGCCTTGCATCTGCTACAAGAGCTCATTCCTCCACTCATTTTATATATTAATTAGAGACAACCCCTCTAATTGTATGATGAGGTCACCCCTCTAAGTATTCATGCATGTTGATATAACATGGCCTATATGGGCTACGGGCATATTTAAAATACAGATTTTCAAGATAAACTAAACATAAGTCTTTTTAGAAATATAAACCAGTCTTATGAACTTAAACCAGGTTTTCCAGGAAATACATTTATTCCGCTGCTATTCATTTCATTTCATTACTTGCTTATGTTTATGCTTTACATTCTATGTTATATATCCGCACACTGAGCGTATTGCTCAGCCGTATTTCTCTTTCCATGTCCCAATACGGCAGGTACTAAAGGGCAAAGCTAGGATTCAAGAGTACGTGCATGGAATGAGGCGTCAGTCTTCTTTCATTCTTTAATGCATTTACATACTTTTGCTTTGCTGGACATTGTTTAGTCCTTTCTTTTACATTCTTACTTATAGATTTCGTGTGTGGAGCTTATGTTGGATCCGATGTTTTTTTCCGGATTCTTTAATGGTCAGTTAATGCTTAGACATTTACCTTGCATGCTTTGATGACACACCATAATTAACACGTAACGGTCCATTTATCCAAATGGGGTGTTACAAAATTCCTCCCAAACGCTTTGAATATTTAGAATATGAAGTAGAATGTATCAAGTGTGAAAAAACGATGATGCACGAAGAAGTAGAAAAAAATGGAAAAGGATCTATTAGAAGTACGCATTGAGAATTCCGAGTTTCGACATAAGCAGTTACTAAATGATGAAGAAATTACCTTAGCTCGAGTAAGAATGGCAACAATGGAGAAACTTGTTAAAGATATCCAAGTTAGACATCGAGAAAATATCAAAGAACTTCTGTATGAAATCAAGGAACTCAAGGAAAAGAAATAGACTAGCTTGTATATTTCAGCTTTCCTAAAATCATTGTAAATATTTTAGCTTTCGGTCTTACTTTTATGTAACAAACAATGCTTGCATGTCCATCAGCAAAGCAAGTTGTTAATAAATAAAAGTTTCATTTTCTCTGAATTCTTTTTATCCTCTTTTCCCTTGTTTCCACGTTATAATTCTAGAAAAGATAAATACTTTATAAAGTATGCATCTTTAAAACAATTTTAGTAAAAGAAATATACTCTTAAACTAAAAAGGACTTCTCAAGTCTATTTGGTAAAAGAAAATATAAATCTGAATAAAGGAATAACTAATATACATAAAGAAGATTGCCTTATACGAGATAAGATGTCACATACAATGATTATATAAGAGTCATATCACTATAAATCTATTATGGATTTGGAAAATGTATTCATCTCCTAGATTTATTACCCTCATATATGAATAAATAATCAATATGTTAGGATGTTGTTGGAAATACGTTTTTCCAAAGAAAGTCTCGGTCACATCATTATTAGCATAGATCACGAGCTATAGACTATTTAGGACATTGTAACTTGGAGTGACCTCCCTTAGGGGGAGATTGTTGGAAATACGTTTTTACGTATTTAGAAAGGATTGGTCACTCCAATGATATATTCATGTGTTAGGCTCGTGATCCAGTTTGTAGTAAATATAGTCAATATAGCCCACATGTAGGGTGGGCTATATATACCCCCTCCTAGCATGTTAGGAGGGGTGGGGTGGTTCTTTTCATTTCACATTTTTCATTTCACATTTTTCATTTCAATAAAACACACTTTCTCTCTCTACTTTTCTTTTCTCTCCTTTCTCTCTCTACACAACCATCTTCATCTTCCTCCTTCATCCACTCAATCAATAGATCTAATCCATAGTTTACCAAATCCTAAGATATCGTAGACCTTCAATTGGTATCAGAGCCATGGTTAAATCTTAGGATTTGTGTTTTTTTTTATCTATTAATTTGATTAAAATTTATGTGTTGAGTTTTTGCTGATCTCGTTTTTTCTTTCAAATCTTTCGTCTCATTTTTTTTCTCTCAAATCTGTGCAATCAATTTTTTTAAAAACCTGTCCAAATAGTTTTTTTTATAATTTTTCTAAATCTTCTATTTCTTAATCATCAATTTTTTTATTATTCGTATCAAATCTGTCCTATCATCCTTCCAAAATCATCAGTGTTTGAATATATTTTTATTATTATTATTTCATTTTATTTTATTTTTTTCTTTTGTCCAATCAGTTTTTTATATCAGTTTGTTTATAGTTTCCTTTTTTGGTCAAAACTGTCAAAAGTCCCAGGTTTTTGATCTTGTCATCAGTCCTTTTTGATCCATATCCCATCAATCTGTCCATCATTTTTTTTCGATCAAACAGTTTATTCCGAACGAAAAGTTATTCCGGATGAACTAATCTTGCAAAAAAAAAAAAGTTATTCCGCATAGGCCGTTATTCCGCGTAGGATTTATTCCGCGTAGGACTTATTCCGGGTAGGACTTATTCCGGGTAGGACTTATTCCGGGTAGGACTTATTCCGGGTAAGATTTATTCCGGGTAGGATTTATTCCGGGTAGGATTTATTCTGTATAGGAGTTACTCCGTATAGGATTTATTCCGTATAGGAGTGATTCAAACATAACGGGAAATCAGACTCGAACTCAACATCACAGACAACTACATATGACTCTTTGACCAAGACCCTCGACTTGACTCAACTTGAAACCACAACTCGGCTCCACAAACCAACACCCTCGACTCACAGACTCCCCCTCACCACCCACACCACTCCCTCACTCACAACCGACTCAGACCACAACCTCGAAACATAACCCACAACACTCCCTCACTCACAATCGAACTCTCGAAAAACCAAAACCCTGACCCTCACACAGACTCGACATCAACATCCCCGAAACCCACTCGACATCAACACTCGACAGAAAGACTCTACAGATGAGAGGAAGACTCGATAGATATCAAGATTAACCAACATGCAATGATGTAAAACCTACCTGAGACCAATTTTAATGATCTTGACGTTGCTTCTTGGTCAGATTCATGCGTTAATTAAGTCAAAACAGGGTCTAGGCTCGACTTAGAAGAATAGAGATTGTAGGATTTCTATTTTTTTGTGGGATTATACGAAGATAAGAACTAAAATTATACAAGTAGGTTATGATTCGCGGGTTATAAATCTTTAAAAGAGAATAGATGATCTGGGATTGATAGAAGAGGATTGAGATTGGTATTGATTAAGTTTGTGTGATTATAATGATTTGAGGGAGGATTTGAGAGGCGTGGATTAGGTTTTGGAGGAGAGAGAGAGTAAACAAGGCAAAGAGACGGAAGAGTTATCTATGTTTGTGTTTGAGAGAGTGAAATTAGGTTAGAGAATTTAATCGTTGGGCGGATAAAAAGAGGAAGTGGAATGGGCGGTGGAAAAACTCTGATTGGGCCACGTTTTAATGGGACGGAGAAAACAAAGCTGACTCAAGGCCACGTTTTTTTATTTTATTTTTAGTGGGATATTATTGGAAGGGCAATTATTAGAATTTTTAAAAACGTTTTATTATTTTGTCTTTTAAAACTATTTTTAGTTTTCTAATTTTATTTTCTATTTTTCAAATATTAGATTTTATTTTATTTTCTATTTTTTTAGTTAGTTAAACTTATTTTTGTATTTTGTCACTTTTATATCTCTAGTTTAGTATATTTTGTTTATGAATTTTTGGCAAATCGTGTTGAGGCGGGTATTTTAAAAGTTAACGTGGAAAAATATTTGTCGGGTTAAACGTTATTGTGGCCGGATTTAAAGACAAATGTGACGAGTCAAAGTAACGGGCTTCATTTATATCATCAATCGAGGAATTTTAAGTGTTATTTACGGGTCTTTCGTTTTTTTACGAATTCTAAAATCCCGAAAACAACAACATCCACGTCATTTTTAATTGATATTTAATGGATTCGTTCGATTCGACATGTCAAAAGGGAGACTCGCATTTAATGCAAAACAAAGATAGGAAAAGTGGCATCACTTCATTTCAAATGCTTCAGTCCCATCTTGTCACTCTTTCGAGGATTCAAGGAGGGAGCGAATTTGTGACCATCTTTGGACAAGATCGTCATATATTCATCGACTCAATATTCACCACTTTGACCCAACTCGCCGAGCAACTCAACCATGACAACCTTAATCACTCTGCATCGGCACTTGCATATAAGGATCTTGTGACACAACTCACGCCTTTCCTCGAATTCAATATCATCAAGCCTGAAAGTTCAGTGATTTGCCAATCATTTCTTCGAGATACACATACCGAGCTTCGAGTTTTCCATGATACAATATTAAAACTCATGACATCGGTCTCATCTTCAAGTTATCAAAGATCACAACTTCAGCAAGTGTATGATAATGGAGTGCAAGAATCAATGACGCAGATGCAAGAAGAGAATGGTCATACGGTTGACAACTTGGAGCCTAACGATGGCAAGAGCACGGAATCAGGAGGACAACATGATACAAGTGGCACATCAGGGAATGTTCACGAGATTTCTCTTGATGACACCTTACCCATTTATGACGCAGAGCCTGCAAACATGGTACAATGTAATGTTGTTTATGATGTATATGCTGATGACATGCCGCATATTGAGCATTCTGAACCTAATTATGACAAACATGGGATGGATAAGAGTGATAGAAATACCATTTCTGATTCATCCGATGTAAGTCATAATGGGGGAGAGATTGTTCAGAATGCTATAGTACATCATGATAATTGTATTATAACTGCTTCATTGACTGCTTCTGATTCCAAGATTAGAGAGCTCGAAATGATTGTAGCTCAACAATCAAAATATCTTGAGGATGCCAAACTTGAATTTTCTAAGAAAACGGACAAATTTGAAACATACTTTAAAAAACTTGAAAAGTCAAACGTTGTTCTTGAAAGAAAATTGGATCAAAAAGTTTTAGATTCGAAAGCTGAAAAGGATAATCTTTTGAAACAAATTCAGTTACTAGAGTCTAAATTGGCATCCCAAGATAGATTGCTCAAAGAAAATGAAACGTTAAAAGCTCAAGTTCAGGAAAAGGTTTTTGCTATAGCTGCGTTGAAAAACGAGTTAAGGAAAACTAGAGGACCTAGTGTGGACACTAAGCTTGAAAAACCATCAATCTTGGGGAAACCGCCTACAAATCAGTTTGTCAGACAATCGACTGTCAGACAACCTACTGCATTTAGATCCGAGCGACCACAATCCTCGAGACCGCGGTTTGCCTCCCAAGTTGATTTGGTTCATTTTCCTAGACCAGTCACTCCAGCAACTAGGCCCAATGTGATCAAAACAGCGTTAGCAAGATCTAATCACATGATTGCCTCTAGTTTCTCTAAGAATAGTTCAATGAACACGTCTAGAACTAGTTCAACTGATGTGCGCCATGATTTTGGTCAAAGGGAAGCTATTCAAAAGACACATGTAAGAGATAGCAATGTCCAACCTAGTCAGATGCCTTCTAGATTACCGAACACTGCTAACCGTAGCATGACGTCTCCTAGGAGCATCGATCAATCGTCTAGGAATTACTCGGACATTAAATATGCTACTTGTAAAACATGTAGAAAATGTGTCTTTACGGCAAATCATGACTCTTGTGTCAAGAAATTACTTGATGAGGTGAACTCCCGTGCTAGAATTAAGTCCCAGTGGATAGCTAAAATCAAACCCATTGGTAAAGTTTGGCGCCCCACTGGTAGAACTTTCACTCTTGTAGGAAAAGAGTGCCCTTTAACTAGGATAGTCTCCGATTCTACTAAGTCTACTAGGGAGGAAACTGATAAAGATGATACATCACTTAAGCCTGAACTTAAGGTTTTCTATAAAAGGAAACGTTTGCCAACTAAGACAAGTGAATTATCCCCTCAGGCCACCTCTGACACAAGTAAAGCCAACTGTGAACCCCCATGTGCTTCTATAATTGATATCGCTAACCCACGTCAAAGCATGCAAATTCCTAATGAGATTGCAGGTATCAAAGTTGATGTTCCAAAAGAACGAAGCGGTCCAATCGTTGTGTACCGTTCAACTAAGGACACTCTTAGAGTTTGGTTGCTGAAGAAGCAGATATCGGAGAAACAAGTGTCTCAAGGGATTCATGGTTAAGCCTTACCTAAGGACTTATAGTCGCATCACAGACTATAACTCGATCTTCAAAGAAAGGAAAGTTTATCGCCGATGATAAACTTATCCTTACAACGAGAAATTAAGTTTTCTCGGGCATGAGCTAATATTAAAAACATTCGAAGTTTTTAAGCTCATGCACAATGGTTCCTCGTTAAATGACAGACGATGACCCGGACTTCAGAGACAGGGAAGTTTATCTACGCAACGATAACTTATCCTCTTAACAAGAAATTAAGTTTTCTTGGACACGAGCTTATCCTAAAACCATTCAAAGGTTTTAAGCTCGTGTATAAGGCTCATCATTAAATAACAGATGATGACCCGTTCTTCAAATAAAGGAAAGTTTATCGCCGATGATAAACTTATCCTTACAACGAGAAATTAATTTTTCTCGGGCATGAGCTAATAATAAAAACATTCGAAGTTTTTAAGCTCATGCACAATGACTTACAGTTAAATGCCAGACTGTAACTCGAACTTCAAATAAAGGAAAGATTATCTTTTATGATAACTTATCCTCATAACGAGAAACTAACCTTTCTCGGTCATGAGCTTGTATTAAAACATTCGAAGTTTTAAGCTCAGAAAGGAAAGTGTATCTTTTAAATAAGAGAATTTTTCCTCATAACGAGAAATTAACCTTTCTCGGTCATGAGCTTTCTGTTAAAACAGTCAAAGTTTTCAAGCTCATGAAAACGACTTCTAAGTAAATGTCAGCTTAGAACTCGTCCTTCAGATAAAAGGAAAGTTTATCGTCGATGGTAACTTATCCTTAACAACGGGAAGTTTACAACTTCTCGGACTTGAGCTCGTTTTGTAAGATATTCAACATCTTAAGCTCAAGTAATTGTTTTTCAAAACTTGGAACACAATTTTTCAAGAATTTTTTCAAAAGATTTTTCTAAATCTTTCAAAATTGTGTGTTCTAAATGTTTTGATAAAAAGAGCATGTCTTCTGGAATCGATAATATTTACGAACCTAGAAATGTCATTCAATAATGACACAGGGTTGTAAATAAAGTTCGAGCAGAAGTTTAAATGATTTAAAACATGCTTAAAATGGTTTGCTATTATTTCCGATAGTAACCCGCTTTTCACTTTGAAGTCAAGCATTTCACCAGAAAGCTTTGACTTCAGAAGCCGAAGTTATCAACTCCACAATCCGAAGTTCGTTGCAATTGATATCTACATACTAGACGATGCGACTGCTCAAACGACGACTACAGCTCTTTAAGTAGAACACGGGTCAACAATTGAGGGGGAGCAATCGTCCAGTATTCAGAATCTTCGATGCCGAAAGTGCCATAGTTCACAAGTTGGTGTCAAGACAACGATATCAATTGTCCATGTGGTGTAAAGGGGAAGATAATTTCAGAAGTTACGAAGAAGACCAACATTCGTGAACAAGAACCATGTGCTTCTTTCATATGATGTTCTCCATCATTCAGGTCCAACCTCGTAAATTGCTAATATTGTGAATTCATTATCATATATGATCTTTGCACGTGATAAATACCTTACACTTGTGTTTAAAAGGTATTTAATTTACATTTCAAGTAGACCCTCATTAATTTGAGGGGGAGCTTGTGTAATTCATGAAGATAATTGGATTTGCATTTTTCTTCCCAAATTCTCTTAAAATACTATTAAATCAACTGATATTAAAAACATCGATTGGGTTAATATTTTTAATATGGGGGAGAAAATGTGATTTAATATTGAGATCAATAATGGTTTGACTTAATGTGCTGGCTCATCCCGACATGTGCGAAATGTTTTCGAATATCGTGGCATATGTTAAGGGGGAGCAAAATGGATTTGGATATAAAAATGGATTTCATGGTGATTTATACTTACCCGCAACCCATTTATTTCACGACGATGAAGATTTTGGTGACATAAGGATGGTAGGATAGGTTAAAGTCCAATGATTCCTCTAGAACCGGAGGAATCTTCCCAAGGACATTCCATAGCTAGAAATAGTAGTCCTTAGGAAAGATGGAGAAAGATTGTGAATGTAGCTGAATGCCGACCAAGTACTTAAGTTAGCACTGGAACAATCACAACAAGGTGCTAGTTATGACGTATTGGTAAGCATTGAAGGGGTTGAAGAATGAAAAAGAATTGTAAAGATAAAGGGTGTAAAGAAAGAAGCCCTCCTTACAACCTTAGGCAGAAACCGGGTCAATTCATATGCTATTGAGATCATTTATGATTCTCGATATTGAAGATAGACATCATGGACCCAATGATGCAAGGCACAACCCATCCCAGCTAACTCAGATATCTCTCAAAAGATATTTGTTTTAATCACACAGAGACAACACATTATCTATTGATTTATTCACTCCGAATAAATTGGTATTGAAAAGGTGGCACTCCTCTCCAGCCTTCGATCACTAAAATCCAAAATGCACGATCGAGTCTAGAGCCATTTGAGATCATCAAATATCTCATTAGGACACACTTTCATATTTACTTGCTTCTTCACACACTGCGAAAAGTAAGAAAGTTCTTAAGAGTCCTACGCAAAATCTTCATGATCTTGCCTGAACATCCGAGTAATACGAAAGTATTTACAATGAAGATGGAAATCCTTCTTGAGCGAATATCAAAAAGCTCATGGTAGGTGACTTGTGCGATTCTTTATGAATCAAACTTGTGATAACTGGAAAGCAACAGAGGTTTAATTCTTAAATGAATTTAAACACGTTCCAGGCCTCTACGCAATATCTTAGTGATCTTTCCAGAACATTCAGAGTAATACTATTAAGTATTTACAGTGACGAATGGAAATCCTTCTAGTGTTAACATCAAACCGCACTTGGTAGGTAACTTGCAAGATTCTATATGAATCAAGCTAGTGACAACTGGAAAGCAACGATGGTGCGGTTCTTAATTGAACTTCACTTGTTCCAGGGACATGAATTGACGGCTTCAAATCATGCGGATAATATTATCTAAATGATTCACTCTTTACGATCGCAGTCAGCTTTGGACGGTCGAGTAAAGAGAACGGGTTTACCCGCGAAATCTTGTCAAGGAGGTTCTTTATTGAAACTACCTGCCACAAGTACGATATTTAATATCATCCAACGGTCTTCACCGACCGGAGGTAAAATGCTACCGAATTAGAATGAAATGTTCAAGGCCATTTCATCCGTGTATATTGTTTGTTGCTAACTGTCTTATGCAGTGTAACAAGAAGGTGGCATTGCGGTGTACAATCCACAAGAAGTCGTCACCACATGCTTATATTACATACAATTAGTACTTCAACAAATTCAAGAAAGTCTGAAGGTCAAGTCTTCCACTGTATCAAACTCTGAAGCTTTCAAGAATATAAAGGTATAAGTATGTGGAACATGAAGTCACGAAGAGGCGTATATCACAAGTGATGAATGTACAAGGTCAAGGCAAGGAAACATGCTCAAGACTAAAGTCAAAGATCACATCAAGCATATTCACAAGAACAAGATCGAAGACTCAAGCATAGTATGCTAGGTTTAAGATTTTGTAAAATGGTGTGACCTCCCTTAGGGGGAGATTGTTGGAAATACGTTTTTCCAAAGAAAGTCTCGGTCACATCATTATTAGCATAGATCACGAGCTATAGACTATTTAGGACATTGTAACTTGGAGTGACCTCCCTTAGGGGGAGATTGTTGGAAATACGTTTTAACGTATTTAGAAAGGATCGGTCACTCCAATGATATATTCATGTGTTAGGCTCGTGATCCAGTTTGTAGTAAATATAGTCCATATAGCCCACATGTAGGGTGGGCTATATATACCCCCTCCTAGCATGTTAGGAGGGGTGGGGTGGTTCTTTTCATTTCACATTTTTCATTTCAATAAAACACACTTTCTCTCTCTACTTTTCTTTTCTCTCCTTTCTCTCTCTACACAACCATCTTCATCTTCCTCCTTCATCCACTCAATCAATAGATCTAATCCATAGTTTACCAAATCCTAAGATATCGTAGACCTTCAGATGTGCCTTTAAAATTTTTGAAAATAAAAATATGCTCGTAAAAGCATAATAAGTATACACATATGACAAATGCTTAATAAACAAGTATATCTAAACTTCAAAAATTATTTGTCTTTTAATTTCAGAATGACACATCTAAGGACATCGACGTCTTCTACAATAACTCCTGAAGGTCTTCAGCGAATAATGGATGATGGTATCGCTGCAGCTTTGAAAATGTCAACATTCAAGATCGTAAGGAATACTATTCTTGAAGAAAATTCCAGTCAGTTATATAAATTCCAAGGAAACGAAGATGCTAATGGTATCGCTAGTTGAACTGAAAGAACTAAATCAGTTTTCTCTCATAGTAACTGTGTTGAGGATTGGAAAGTGAAACTTGCTACCAGTACTTTGACTAATGAAGCGTTATATTGGTGGAATTTCTATTCTCAACCCTTGGGAGTAGAAGAAGCTCACAAGATGACTGGTCAGATTTTAAAAGTCTCCTAATAAAGCAATATTACTCTCCAACAAAAACCGAGTAAGTTTGCTAGCTAATGACAACAGGAAATAATCTCAAAGCCTACTTGAGAAAATTTCAAGAGTTAGCATAATTGTGTCCTATTATTAATTCTCAAAGAATGATGAAAGCCTTTATTAGAGGATTCTCACAAAAATTTAAAAGGATGATTACTACTTCTAAACCCCAAAATTTAGAAGAAGTCATTAAAAATATCCAAAAGTTAATGGATCATGTGATCAAGTACAATCATGTGCAAGAATCAAATAACCTTAAGTGTAAATTTAATGAAGAAGGAAACCTCATCGAAACCAATCCTAGTAATATAAACATTCCCTATGATCCATATTATCCCTATCTATATTAACTTACTCCCAACTTATTTACTCTTCCCAAAACTCCTTGAATCAACAGATATGCTGGACGACTTCCCTACTGTATGAAATGCCTACTGTATCACAAAGGACTCTACACCGTTAAGTGTCAGAATTGCTACGAGATAGGTCATAAAACCTGAAGATGTTGGAGCAAAAATAATTTCTTAAATTTCCCTATGTTTTGTTTTATTTAGTACATTGTAAATAAATAAGTATTGTAAACATATGTGAGTGATATTAATAAAATCTATGTGTTTTATTTATATTCCTTACAAAGTGTTGTTTTATGATTCTGTTTGATTGGTCAACTCAATTATATTATAATTAATACTTAGAACAATATGTTCATAACTTATTAATTTAATAACTTATATCTTAATGGAATTTTGAAATCTTAATTACAAAAGTTCAACCTGAATTTTCTTTATGAAAAAGGCAAGAACAAGTAATCAGTTTCATTCCAGAATTTCTTAAGATGAGACATGACACCATCTGGGTCATTGTCAATTGTATTTCATTAATGATATGGAAGTTCTGACAAGATTATATTTGAAATAATTTGTCGACATAAAATACCAATCATTTTGAATGCATTAAATATTATCCTTAAAACAATAGGCTAAGTGAGAAAATTATCCAGATACTGAACTACGTACTCCACGTATGTATTATAATATTCGGAAGTACACTTACCATTAAAAGAAAATCCCGATAATTGTTACACCCTAGAATGCTTAAAAGAATACCAATTATGTACCTATTAGATTAGAATAAGAAATGTTTGACATAATTCAAGGAATTACTTAAATACTGACAAAGATTTCTTACGATAAGAGAAAAAACGCATCATATTAAAAGTATCCACTTGAAAAGATCTTTTCTCTGTCAATTATCTAAATTGATTTTGAAAGATGCAATAAGTTAATTTAAGACTTTAAATTGAATTATGACATATTAAATTGAGTTTTCTTAAGGAACTCATTAATAATCACTATCTCTTTCGTATTTCAAAACTTAAGAAAGATTATTTAAAAAGGTACGTTTGATACATGCGTAATTGATGATTGAACAAAGTATTAAGAATTAATATAGTGATTATTGAATCACCAAATTGTGAATAATGTTCCATGTATATTCAGTTTACTAATAAAAGAATTTGATTGGAGAGTAAAATAGCAAGAGTAAAGCTATATTCTTGATGTATGAAGAAAATTCTAAGAAAGAATTTGACATCTATGCTATGTGTTATGATTGAATGGATATGAAAATTCACTAGAAATTTTTGCTTCTATGCCTTACTTAATAAGATGAAATGTTTCTCACAACCTGAACTACCACACCAACATATTCCTATATGTTGAAGAACACAATGTATATATTAAATCTGAGTTCTAAAGGTAATCTAATAAGTATACTATGAATAATAACATCTCAAATATAACTATGATGCCCTAAATTCCCTTAGAAACCCTAGAATCCCTATGAATAAGTCACAAACTCAAGAATAATAAATTATGAATATGCAACACATATGAATAAGTAATTATGGTTTATGAACAAGTTGTAAACTATCACTCTAAGACATAATATTAACTAAGAATAGTAAGAACAAACCATACAAAGCTAAGTATAAATGAAGGGTAAAAGCTATACAATATCATCGTACTTATCGAAATGTACCGACTTTAAACACTTACAATTTAATTGCTATACAATAGCATTGAACTTTTGAATTGATTATAGACTTTACTAATATGACCCGAAAATGACTATATTACCCTTGTCTTCTTTAACATTTTATATTACATAAATTCTGAAAACCATAAAAAGTGGCAGACCACGATGTTTATCACTTTCGCTTATTAATTTCTCAACAAACACAAAATTACTCAAAACACTCTTAAATCTATCACTACCAAAGATCCACCATTAACCTGCCATACACCACCAGATCTACCATAAACCACCACATAAAGGCGATTAAGATCTAATCTGTGAATGACGAATCAGATCCGAACATGGATCAGATAGAAACGACGAGTCACATCCGGACGTGATGATCTCGATGGTATGGGGAACGTGAAACTTGAGAGTGATAAACATTCATGACATTCCAAAATCCTAAGGTAACTGAAGCTGAATTTTATTAGTTCAAAAAGTTCGTTTTTCTTGGTGTCTAATCGAATTGATTACCGGCTAAAAGTGTGACTCAATTGTTCTTGGTTAAGAAAAAGAGATCTTGGTTATCCATTTCTACTTGAAAGATAAATGCGAAAAGTAATAAAAATAAGCCAAAAACAAATAACTAATAATAAAGGAGCGAAACAAATAATATAACGTAAATTAAAAACAAAACAATTAATAAAAATAAAACTAAAAGAAGAAATTAACTTTCGACTTAAAAATAAATTTTACCTAATGAAAAAGGAGGAAATAGGACTAAGTGGCTACTTTAAAACTAAACGAGACAAAAGCTAAAGCGGGCGCTAAATAAAAGATAAAACTTAAACTTTTCGAAAAAATACTAATACTAAAAATTGACGAAAAATACAACTAAAAATTCATGACTTTCAAAATTAAAATCGGAACAACTTTCAGATTAAACTAAACGATTACGGAACAATATTAATAAATAAGTAAGCAGGCAGACACCCTGCTTAAGCAAGCAACCTAGCTGCTCAAAATTGGCGGGAAAAGTATAAGCACCGAGGCTGGCATGCATGTCAAAATTTCTTCGGAATATTTTCTTATGTATCTTCGGAATGTTTTTTTTCTTTCTAAATCTTCGGATAAATGTCTTTCTAAATCTTCGGAATAAATGGAAACCAAAAGATTCTTCGGATAAAATCTACCTAAATTAAATTCGGATAAATGAAAAGTAAAGTTTTCGGATAAATATTGCAAATACTTTTTTCGGATAAACTGAAACTAATATTTTCGGAATAACTACTAATCTTCGGAAAAAACATAAAATCTCGGATAAAATAAGCTATTTCGGAATATCTACATCTTCGGATAAATGAAATGAAAATAATTTTTCGGAATAAACGATCTTTTTCGGAAAAATGAAATATAAGACAAATATTCAGAATAACAAATCTTCGGATAAAGGGTATTATTTCGGAATGTCAAAACCCTTTTCCGAAGATGCTATAGATAAGATGGACAGAAACAGTATTAGCTAAATAAAAAGAGAATAAGCCACGAATAAGCTAAAATCAAATAAGCAATCTACCAAAACTTAATCTAAAACACTTTTAAGAAAAACTAATTCAACCACAAATCAAAAACTTTAAAAACACTAATTAATCTAAATAATAAAAATCAACTTTTAATAAAATTAAACTATTAAAAACACTAAACTAAAATCAAATCAAACACACAATAAGCTATAAAATCAATAAGCTAACACAATAAAAAACATAAAAGCATAACAAACAATCAAATAAGCATAACAATGAGCAAATAAGCATAAAGATTAACAAAAATAAGAAAGGTAGAATGAGAGATTAATGAAATACTTGATTAAAATTAAAGATTCAACAACACAAAATTAAAACTTATTTGAAATTAAAGACAAGAAATTAAGATGACAATATGAAAGTGCTTGGAAAATAAAATGGAAAGACTAAGTTGTCAATTTAGCTAACACCTCCGAATGACACATTAGGAGGGTATTTATAGGGAGGATTAACATGTATTGATCTTTTCTTCCCTTTCTCATCTCTATAGATTCTTTGACTTTTTCGACTTTGTCTCGGGATTATTTGAACTCGTCTTATAATTTCTTCATTTATTAGACTTGAGTTCTTCGACTTCATTAACTTCCGTGTTTAGACTTTTCTTCGATAAATCTTCAGAATAGGCCTTGGAATTCCGTTTTTTTGCACTCTTGATCTTTTGACTCCGTCTTTTGTCTTTTTCTTCGATAAAAGTCCGTGAAAGCCCATGTTTTCTTCCCTTTTCACATTTTGGTCCTAAATCACAACAAAAACACAAACCACGCATAATTCTGACATTTACGACATAAAATACACGTTTTGTCTTGGTTATTATTATAATTAAGTGGTAAAAGGATAAGTGTTTTCACACTTATTAAATCCTCTACATTTGACCATTGCAATGCCCTCATGCAATGCATTAGTTACAAAGCAAGTTTTACATTTTCCATCATAATCAATCCACCTTGGCCTTTATTAAACATAAGATAAGTAAAAAGATCAAAGACTTACCTTAGGATTTTGGAATGTCATGAATGTTTATCACCCTCAAGTTTCACGTTCTCCATACCAAGCTTAAAAACAAGATCATTGTTATTATAAGTTAGCAAACTAACACAAACTCATGTGGCCCAATTTTTCACTTAGACTCCCTTATTCCTAGGTGTATCTCTTATATTTTATTGTTGTCTTGAATGATCACGAGGATGTATTGTTGACTTATTTCGATAGTTATTTAGGATGAAAATAAAGTAGGACGATTTAATCAATAGTTAGCTAAAGGACAAAATCTTTTAAAACTTCTTCTCGGGACCTCATAAAGTTCATATATTGGCATAACTCGCTTCACGATTTGAGACGTTCATGAAATAAAACTTCTTCTCGGACCGATATTTGGCAGTGACTTCATACTTCGAATCTTGAGAGACGTTCATGAAATAATGGTCTTCTCTTCATAATAGGAATTTCTTCACTTGAACTTTTTGAGAGATTCTTCATACTTGGACCACGACTTCTTCATTTTTCTCCAATCTTTATTTGAGATTTTGATATACAACGATCCGCCTCCTTTTAGGGCTTGGATCTATTTATCCTCATACCTTGCCCGCCTCCTTTTTGGATAGACTTCTCCATGATCTTTTGGGGAGTGTTTGCTTTTCGTCGTGTGTCTCGATCCTTCATATTGATTTTTGATAAATGATTATTCACATCACTTTGGATCTTTAGCAACAAAATGTAACCCTCATGCCTTGTTAGGGCCTTTTCGGACTCGTCAATCTTCAGATCCCGCTTCAATAAGTTATGCCTTGGCTATGAACTCTAATTAATACCGAGCAACTTTTAAACGATCTTGGGCTAGAAGCTAAGTAACTTTTCAAATCGTATAACCTTATTTATTGCAATTAAATTTATTAGTAAGCGATGGGAGAAAAAGCTCATAATTAACTCACATAAATTCATGAAAGAATACCAAACTTATAATTGACTCTATCATCTCTCGTTCTCCACAATTTAAAATCTCAAGGAATGACACTCGTGGATGCTTAGCCTATTAAATCAAAGTTTTGGGTTTTCAAGTCATCAATAGGATCTTGCAACTTCTTAGACTTTTTCAAGTTTAGAATTCGCATTTTAAAGTTCCCTTGATAAACGACTTTCTAGGATCAATTATAGGAACTTGCGAAAAGTTCTTGTTCTTAACCCGTAAGAGTTAAGACTTTCGCGTTTTAAAGTTCCCTATATAAAAGCCTAGCAAAACTTGACTTAAACACGTTAAGGATACTAGCTAGAGTAAACTTAGATAAGTAAACCCGGGTTGAGTCAAAAGATTCACAATGTTTAAAAATTAAAACCACTTTATTAAAATTTATTCTAGCAAAGAAAGAAAATAACTATAACAAAGGTAAATACAACTAGGCAAAAATAGATCAAAAATTTTGAAAAATGTCGAAAAATCAATTTTCCGGTTAAAATGAGGACAAATACAAGGAAACGCCCACTTAACTTCGATAGAAGTCGCCCCTACACTTAATATAAACATTGTCCTAAATGTTTAAGCATGTGGAAGTAACCTCCCCTACACTTAGGACATTGTGCACTTTGTTTAAATCTTGCTAAGGAAAGGAAAACTAAAGTGATTCCTATTTCAGTCATAATTGATCAAATAAGGAATCAAAAGAGTTTAAGATAGAACCGGGAAGACGGGTACACGGAATCACGGGTCGTCAAAAGTCATCAAGAATGTATCTTTGAAAGCTCGAATCCCTGCACATGATAAGAAAGAAAAGAACAAACACATACTAGGGTCTTCCTTACACTTATTATAAAAACAGACAAAAAGGATAGATACACGGGTTGCCTCCTGAGAAGCGCTTGTTTTTGTTAACCGTCTCATCCTCAGAAGGTGGATAGAGAGGTGTCAAAACATAAGTACTGCGGATTTCGGTGACGTCCGGCTTCTTCTCCTTTGAAACGGGTTTTTTCATATCCGAAGGAGGATAAAGACCATAATCAAAGTCCAAAGGAGGAGAATCATTCTCATTGGGGAAGTAGGTATTAAGGAAAGTGGCAAAATCTTCCTCAAATGAGTAGTCATCCAAAGTAGGATCAAGCATTGTTGGTGGAGGATCTTCATCAAAAGTAGGAACAAGGTCATCATGTGAAGAATCACTCGAAAGAGTATCAACATCATCAAAATCATCATATGTTGACATGTGTTTATACTCTGAAGTAAAATCATCATAATCGTCCATATGAGAACTAGAATCATCATCATGGTCATCATAAATTGGTGGAGACTCATGAATTGGTGAGGCATCCAAATTAGAGAGAGAATCATCCACATCATCTTGAAAAAGTGAATTATCATAGCAAGAATCGAAAAGAGGATTGTTGTAGACGACAAAATCATCAAGCTTTGTACTTTCACAAGTAGTTGTATCAAGCTTGTCTTGAAGCACATTAATCATATTCGTTGATTCTCTTCCATTTGATTTGTTTGTGATCTTCCCCATTTTAAACACTTGTGCATCATTCCCGACCCTTAAGATGAGCTCACCTTCGGCAACATCGACTAAGGCTTTTCCGGTTCTCAAGAATGGTCGTCCAAGTATTAACGGAATACGAGGGTCCATTTCATAATCAACAACAACAAGGTCGACCGGAAAAGTGAAGGTGCCAACTTTAACAAACACATCTTCGGCAATACCAACGGGGTAAGCGAGAGTTCAATTTGCTAGCTCAAGAGTCATATTTGTTGGTGTAAGATCGGGTAATGATAACTTTTTCCAAACACTTAAAGGAATCATATTAATACTTGCCCCGAGATCGGCTAAGGCAGTAAATTCTTCGGTTTGGTTAAAAGTACATGGTAGCACAAAACGACCGGGATCTCCAAGTTTTTCCAAAAGTTCTTTAAGAAGGACTGCAGAACAGTTTTCATTCAATCGAGTATTAACAAACTCGGCCATCTTCTCCTTCTTATTAAGCAATTCCTTAAACATCTTAACGAATGTTGGCATTTGGGCTAGAGCTTTAACAAGGCTAAAGGTGACGTTCACTCCCGAAATCTTTTTCAATAATTTTGTCACTTAAATGTCATCCTTGGTAAGCACTTTGCACTTGTCTAAGCGAGAAGGATAATGGATATTGGGTTTAGGTTGTGTAGGTGTAGAAGGTGAAGGTTGAGATGTTGGAGGTTTAAAGGTGGAAGGTGGGGTTGGTGAAGGGTGTTTCTTGGGTACTTCTTCATTAAGAGGCGGAGATGGTAATGGAGAACTAGTACTAGGCGTGGAAGTAGGTGGGATAAATGGTGGTGGAGGAGGTGTAGATGGAGTAACTGGGGGAGGGGTAGATGGTCCTACTAGAGTTGCTCCACTGCGTGTAGTAATAGCACTCACATTCGCTCTTGGGTTGGTGATGGTATTTGAAGGAAGAGAGCCCGAAGTGGAGGGTTGAGTGCCTTGAAAGAAACTAGCCATCATATTCTTCAAATCATTCGTTTGATTGCTCAAAGAAGTTTGCATATCATGTCGAAGCTTGGTTCTAATATCATTCCCTTGTTTAGTGATATCACCTTTCAAGTTAATGATTTGGCTTTGAAGATTCTTAACTACCTCTCCTTGGGTCCTTATGAAAGCTTCAACATCATGGTTATATGAAGTGGGTTGAGTGATGGGTGGTGCTTGTTGAGCGGGTGGGTGATAAGGATTAGAAGCTCGAGGTGGGTTTGGATTGCTTCTATTGTAGTTGTTAGGGTTATGGTTTTGAGGAGAAAAACCGGGTGAAAGAAAGTTGTTAGAACGGTAACTTAGCAAGTTACGATCACCTTGAGGTCGGGCTTGATATCTTTCCGTTTAATTGTTACCATGAGCCGCATACACGTTTGCCTGATTGTCATGAGTAGAAGGACAATCAGTGTATGAATGAGGACCGCTGCAATTCTCACAAGAAAGTGCTACAGCTTTAACTTGTTGTTGTTGATTCGTAGCTATGAGTAGGATATTTTTGTTCATTTCGGGCATCATGCGGGTGAACTCGGTCATCTCGGTGTGTGATAAAGTAGAAGAAACATTGACTCTCGGTTAGTCCTTGAAGATGCGGATGAATCCCAATTTTTGTGATGAGTAGTTATGTTCTCAATAAGCTCTCTACACTCCTCGGGTCTTCTTTTCATAAATGTGCCATCGGCGGCTGCATTAATCGTATCACGATCACGAAAAGTTTAACCGTTGTAGAAAGTATCAATTAAGGTGACGGGGATCATATTGTGGTTAGGACATCGATCGATCAAAACATTATAGCGTTCCCAAGCATCGAAAAGTGATTCATCAGGTTCTTGTGTGAAACCGCTGATTTGATTCCGAAGGCTCGTGATCATGGATGGTGGAAAGTAGGGCGACAAAAATCGTTGAGTCATCTCGTCCCATGTATGAATTGAATTCTTAGGAAGACGATCAAACCATTTTTCGGCATGGTGGGATAAGGTGTGTGGAAATAGGTGAAGGCGAAGAAAATCCATAGTAACCCCGGGCAACTTCATGCTTTGAGTAACAGTAATGAATTTGTCGAGATGTTTGTTGGCATCATCATCCGGTAATCCGCGAAATGGGCAAGTGTTTTGAACTTGTTGGATCATGTGATGCTCCAACGAAAACTCTGGAGCCGTGATTTGCATCGGCGCAATCGGTCCTCCGCGTCCATTCATCAAAGGTTGACACAGCTCCTCCATCGTTCGAAGGTCTGGTTGAGGGCCATTGTTGTTATTATTCATGTTGGGGTGAGGTGGATTATTATTGTTGTGCACACCAGCCATATCTAAGTCTTCAAGAGTCTTGGGCTCAGAATAAGACGAAGATCTAGTACGCATACACCTGCAAAAGAAAAAGAAAAAGATACCAAAGAAATAGAGAATATATATGTACTTGTAAAAATAAAAATAAAATCTTTTTGGTGCAAAACTTTGAAAAAGAAATGCTTTTTATAAGTTTTTTTTAATGTTTTTGTATTTTTGAATTTTTTTAATTTTTATAGATTTTTGAAAAGCAAGAAAAATAACGTTCACGAGTGAACGGATCCCAAAATCCAACGCGTCTCTCACAGAAAACCGTTAATCTTCACGAAAAGAGCCGACAGCGACGCCATTTTAATACCTGAAAATTCCGTTCTTTGAATATGTCTAATCGAATTGATTACTGGTTAAACGTGCGACTCAGTCGTCTTTGGTGAATAAAAGAAAAGGTGTCGTTGTCTAAAACTAATTAAAGATAAAAATAAACCTTTAAAAGGAAATGACAAAATATAAAAGGAATAAACTAAAAATTAAAACGATTGACAAATAATAAAGAAACCATATTAAAAACAAATATGAAAACGAAACAATTAATAAAAATAAAACTAGACGAAGAAATTAACTTTTGACTTAAAAATAAATTTTACCTAATGAATAAGGAGGAAATAAAACTAAGTGGCTACTTTAAAACTAAACGAGGTAAAAGCTAAAGCGGGCACTAAATAAAAGATAAAACTTAAACTTTTCGAAAAAATACTAATACTAAAAATTGACGAAAAATTCAACTAAAAATACGTGACTTTCAGAATTAAAATCGGAACAACTTTCAGATTAAACTAAACAATTACGGAACAGTATTAATAACTAAACAAGCTAGCAGACAAGCTACTCAAGCAGCCAAGCTGCTCAAGCAGCCAAGCTACTAGCTCAATTTTGGCGGGAAATAATATAAGCTGGCAGCCAAGCACGTCAAAATTATGGCAAAATCTTCGGAATATTTTGCTTTAAAACGAAATCTTCAGAATAACATGCAATCTTCGGATAACGGGTGTCTTCGGAATATAATGAATTCTTCGGAATACTTTGGATATTTGGATTAACAGCTTTTTTGGAATATGGGGTTTTCGGATAAACGAAAATCTTCGGAAAAACTGCTAATTCGGATAAAGCAATAATTTCGGAAAAAGGGATTCTTCGGAATAATACTAATAATTTCGGATAAATAGAAAATTTCAGAGAAAACTAATTCGGAAAAAGGGGCATTCTTCGGAATTTTAAAACCCTAATCCGAAGATGTATAAGAACAGATGTCAGTAACAGATTTTTCTAAAAACAGGGGAATAAGCTACGCATAAGCAAAAATCAAATAAGCAAATAACTAAAACTTAATCTAAAACACTTCTAAGAAAAACTAATTAAACCACAAATCAAAAACTTGAAAAACACTAATTAATTTAAAGATTAAAAATCAACTTTTAATAAAATTAAACTATTAAAAACACTTAACTAAAATCAAATCAAACACACAATAAGCTATCAAATCAATAATCCAACACAATCAAACACATAAAAACATAACAATTAATCAAATAAGCATGGCAATAAGATAATAAGCATAAAGATTAAGCAAAACAAGAAAGGTAGAATGAGTGATTAATATAAAAATTTGATTAAAAATAAGATTCAACAACACAAAAGTAAAACTTACTTGAAATTAAAGACAAGAAATTAAGATGACAATATGAAAGTGCTTGGAAAATAAAATGGAAAGATTAAGTTGTCAATTTAGCTAACACCTCATAATGACACATTAGGAGGGTATTTATAGGGAGGATTAACATGTGTTGATCTTTTCTTCCTCTTCTCGTCTTTCGTGTTTATAAATTCTTCGACTTTTTCGACTTTGTCTCGGGATTATTTGAACTCGTCTTATAATTTCTTCATTTATTAGACTTGAGTTCTTCGATAAATCTTCAGAATAGGCCTTGGACTTCCGTTCTTTTTGCACTCTTGATCTTTTGACTTCATCTTTTGTCTTTTTCTTTGATAAAAGTCCATGAAGCCCAACAAAAACACAAACCACGCATAATTCTGACATTTACGACATAAAATACACGTTTTGGCTTGGTTATTATTATAATTAAGTGGTAAAAGGATAAGTGTTTTCACACTTATTAAAGGTTAACATGTTTGTAAACATGTTTGAATTATTGAACTCTTTGTCCTTATTCTCTTTTTAATTTTAGGATGTTATTCTTGCTAACTAATACTTTATGTTTGGATTTCTTAGTATTTTAATCCTAATCGTCTATGTTATTGATCATTAAATTTGCATAGCTTTATGCTCATTATGTGTTTGTTAGCTTCCTAGATTTTGATTTATAGTTAACTTTGGCTTGCTATTTACTTGTGTGAAATCTCGGCTAACCAGAGTTTGAGGAAGTGCAAATTTTTGACATCTCTAGTCGCGGTTCCATATCGAACTCGTGGTTCCTTAGCGATAAAGAACCGCGGACCTACATAAGGAACCGCCTATCATTGTTTCGACAGAATCTTTGCTTTACACTGTTTTCCTTAATCTGTGTAAAACTTTGATAAATTTTTTGCAAAAAACCTGCACTTTCCTAAACTAGGCTACCTAATTTCATTATTCACCTAAAATGATTTTAACCCATTACTAGTTTGGATCATTCCCTTCTCTTCTTAATCTCTTGTTGATTGTGTTCTTCATCCATTCAACTCTTCTCTAAATCTCAACACACAACCATGGTGTCCACTAGAACATCCAATTCTTCGAAAACTTCCTCTTCCAAAAGAAGCCTCAAAATTAAGATTAAGTTACCTAACATTGGTTCTTCATCTTTTCACACTCCCAAAAATAAGATTTCTCCTATTCTCATTTCCTCTTCACCTTCACCACCCCTTGCTCCATGCAAGACAAACTCAACTTATGGTACTAACCATTCACATGGTTCTACCTCCTCTTCATTCCAATCAAGAATGAATGAGCTTTCTTCACCTTTCACTCCTAGTCCTCCTTTGGATGGGATTTCTCAACCTCAACCTCTACAAAACATTCCCTTTGTCCTTGAGCCTTTGGTTACCTCTCCTTTCACTCCACCAAATTCTCCCATCTCACCCTTGGACACTATGCCTACACCACCTCCTCCACCCTCAAACACTAATGCTCCTATTTTGGCATTCCTATTCCCCACTTCATGGGTGATCCTTACTTCTTTGGGTTCCTATAAGCTCATGGTGCAAATTGTCCATGTTGTCTCTATAATAACTACATCATTCAAAACCTAAGGTTGGAGATGCTTGGTCTTCATAGAAGGTTGCATGATTTCTTGCTTGCCTTGTTCTCCATGCCTCCTCTTCCTAGGGATTAAATTCTACGTTTAATTATCATTATTCTTGTATAGTGATACGAATCTTATTTAATATAGACTGTGGATTGTTTCGAGCTATTATTTATCCATGTCTACATTGTGCCATTATACTGTTGCTAATTAATCAGGTGAGTTCATAGCCTCACATTTCACTGCTATTTATGTTTTTACTAACCCGCGAGGGGGAGACATGCTACTAAAGAACTATGAATTATTTTGATAATATGATTTTAACATCGTGAGATCATGGCCCCACACTTGTATTTAATAAACTATTGATCAATACTGTGGGAGAAAACATGTAACATATTTTATGAGACGCAAACTGAACTACTGTAAACTTTAATTGCATTTTCCTATTGTAGAATGTCTCACGACCCGTGAACTGAAATGTTAAAATTGTTGAATTTCCTGAATGTTATAAGATAGATCTATTTGGTATTGACCATCCCCATCTGGATGAGTCGCGTTCACTGTGCCTCATATAAGCCAAACAGATGTGTACCATGTCAGAAAATTTTTATGGGTGTATGATAGCATACAGAGGTCCTCACAACATGGAGGGCCGAACATGTCAAAGCGTCAGTTTTGGGCAATAAGAAATGTAATTACCTTATAGTATTGGATTTGTGCATTACTACTACTACTTTGGTGATGTTTGCGGTCTTGAACAAGGACTTTATACTGCTAGTGCAGTACTGTATAGGATATTTGGAAACCCTAAACTTGATTTTTATATCAAACATTGTACAACACTATGTAGGACATTTTGTAGTCCTGAACTATGATTTTATTAAACCTATGAATTCACCAACTTTATGTTGACCGATTTAAGCATGTTTTCTCAAGAAATTAAGATGGATTATATGAGCATGAACTGAGCATCATTTAGGAGCATTAAAATGATTGGGGAATCTGTTTTTCACTCGGATACTTGTAACAACTGATATTCAACATTTCAACAGATTGTATTAAAACAATATTTGTATCAATTGTATTTAAAAATCATATACTTATGATCTATGCTTTGTATGCCATTTGTTCTGTGATCTATGCTAGAACAATCTTCATCGCCCATCTTCTTTTCCAACACAAGGTTGGATGTCGAGTCCTAATCCAAAGCTAGAACCAATCTTCACAACTCTTCACTTTCAAGTTAAGTGAGAACTCACAAGACACATACACACAATCATATCACTTTGTAGTTTAGTGAGAACTAACACACAAGACTCGTAATAACACAAGACACATCCAAACATACACATATAACTTGGATCTGCACAAGAATAATCCAAGTATACACATATACATTGGATTTACACAAGACTAATCCAAGTATAGACAAATACCTAGATCAACACAAGACTCAAATGAACAAAATGATGAACATGACTAGATCTAAGAAAGGATGACCTTCATCAAGGCTTCATCTTTTATCACATCACAAATGTGTGAGTGATATTCTCTTTGGACAAGTAAAGAAGCGGATCAAAAGGATAATCATAGGTAAACACACTTAACAGTTAAGTATCATTTACTAATGATTGGAAACATAGAAAGAAGATAAGAAGCAGAAAATTGTCCAAAAAGGTTCATTCGAAAATGAAAATATGATCCACTATTTATAGGGACAAGGCATAACGGCTCTCTGGGCGCGGCGCATTAATGGGCTGGCGGCTCAATATTGATATTGAGCCGCCGGCACCTATGCTGAGCCGCGGCCACTAGAGTCTGCTCATTTTTGTCCTTTAGTGTGGAAATCCCATATGGTGAAGTTTTTACCCCAATGGTATATTCTTAGTCCATTTGGAATAAGCTAAATTCAAATTTTTATTTTCTATTTTAATAAAAAAAAATCTTAAAAATAAAGTTTATTAAAATATTTTGTCACATTTGTATAAATGTGAATTTTGAGGTTAATCACTTTCTATGATCACTAAACATGTATAAGATATGTTTGTGAAAGACTTAAATGATTATTACCTTGATGATAGTGTTTGTTGAATAATTCATCTTTCGATTATCTTTGATGATAAATGTTTTTACACTTTTTCGTGATCAAAATTAAGAAAGATTAGTTATTACAAATAATTTTTTAGGCTTTAATTGCATTAACAATCCCCCCCTTTTTTTATTACGACAAACCATAAAATCACTTATGTAAAAACAAAAGTTTTTGAATTATTAACGAGTTTATCACTATCATTTCTCCCCCTTTGGTCGAAGCAAAAAGGTAGCACAAGTCTTTGAAGAAGAGAAGAATCGACTTTGCCAGTAGCTCCCACTTGGTGCTTACTCCCCTAGCTTGGGGCACCAAGTGATCGAGCTATGGTGACAAGTTACATACAAAGGTTAGTAGAAAGAAAAGAAACACTAATGTAAATGCAATAGTCACTACCCACTAAATAACTTGAGAGGGAGAAAGAAAAGAAGTCTCAAATTATAAAGTGTGCTAAGTATGTTCAAGGAGAGTATTTTGACAAGCTCAATTCACAATTGTTGGAATAAAGGTAGAAAAGAAACATCCAACAATTTGAAGATAAAATGTCAAAGGGTTAAAAGCATAGAATTTTTGGAATCACCCAAGAAAATTCAAGGTTTAACCAATATCAACTCTTAACAATATGTGTGATAAAATAAAATTCAAGGCGCCTATACTGAGCCGCGGCCACTAGTCCGCTCTTTTTTTGTCATTCAGTGAGAAAATCTCATTTGGTGAAGTTTATACCTCAATGTTATATTCTTAGGCCATTTGGAATATGCCAAATTCAGATTTTCATTTTTAATTTTAATAAAAACATTTTCTTAAAAATAAATTTTATTAAAATATTTTGTCACATTTGTATAAATATGAGTTTTGAGGTTAATCACCTTCTATGATCACTAAACATGTATAAGATATGTTTGTGTAAGACTTAAATGATTATTACCTTGATGATAGTGTTTGTTGAATAATTCGTCTTTTGATTATCTTTGACGATCAATGTTTTTACGCTTTGTCGTGAGCAAAACTAAGAAAGATTAGTTATTACAAATATTGTTTTTAGGCATTGGTTGCATTAACAAACTTTAATGATTCGTAAATCACTATTACGACATAACACATATTTTATTTAACATGAAAAAGATCGATACAACCAGGGGTGACCTTATTCTGTCAAATATGAAACTAAAAACTAGAAAAACTTGTATGCAAAGAACATAAAGATCCAGGAAAAAAGAAGCATCTTCTTCAGTTTTTTCACAAGAGCTGCCTTCTCACTCAACAACATCAGTTGCTTATTCAGATCTGCTTCGAGCTCATTCCGGGCCCTCAAGAGCCTATGAACCACATCAACTGCTCGGTAACACATTGGGGGTCACTCCAACCAATAAAACCACAACCAGGACAACAGTAGAACCGTCGCCCCGAGTTCCTGTCAGTCCATGAAGTTTTGATTGTTGCGCGAGTGCCACATTTACATATGATCACCATAACTACATCAGTGATGTGTTAAACAAGATTTAAAAGGTTATGACTAAAGATGAATGTGTCGATGTACCTATATATGCAAGCTTCCAACCAACACGTGTTTGTAATGGCGGGAAATGGTTTTGGGATGAAAATTGCATAAAGGAAAGGTGGGTGTGTGGTAACGAGATGGTGTTCCACGGGAAATGACCAAAATACCCACACGTGTCAGGCATGTGCGGAAGTTAACATAGGAAAACAACGAAAAGTAAAAAAAATTAACTCGGTGGTAAAATTGCACGATATTTTCAAATATAATAACAAAATTAATTGAAGTTTGCTCTCGATGACAAAATTGCCATTTTCGCAAAATCTACAGACTAAATTTGCAGTTTATCCTTTTAAATATACATCATTTTCTTTTATGGAAATAGTCCATGAAGTTATATGCTGGAAAGTTAATGCACAACTAACCTCGGAAACCATTTCAACCCTTAATAAAACCACACTCTCGTAGCTTTACTCATACCTAACACATAGTACCCTTCATTCTATTTGCGATGGTAAACTAAACCCTCGAACCTCTTCTCTTTTATTATTATTTTTATTTTTATCTGTATCTTTATACTGTTTTTTATTTTCCCCATGAATCATGTTTATGTTTAGTGACATTGTAAAATGTATGTTCGAATTCTTGCTTTAGTATTTGGTTTGGCTTATATAATGTAAGCCCATTTCGGTTTATATAACATAAGCCTCAATTTTGTCGCTTTTTGAGGTTTATGGGCTTATATAAGTTTGTTATATCATGATAAACTTATATAAGCCCCTAAGTCTTAAAATAAGCCACAAATTTAGGGCTTACGTTATATAAGCCGAAAATTAGCCATATTTTGGCTTATATTTCATAAACCCTAGTTTTTAAGCTTATTGGTGACTTATTGGCTTATATAAGTTTATGATATCATAACAAACTTAGATAAGCCCATAAGTCTCTAAATAAGCCACCAAATTGAGGCTTATGTTATATAAGCCGAAATAGGCTTACATTATATAAGCTAAAATAAACAGCCCCGAAACATAAACCCATTTCGGATTATATTTCATAAGCTCCAAATTTATGGCTTATTATGAGACTTATGGGCTTATATAAGTTTATAAATATATTAAACTTATATAAGCCCATAAGTCTTAACCTAAGTCATAAATTTGAGACTTATGAAATATAAGCCGAAATTTGGCTTATTTTCGGCTTATATTTCATAAGCTCCAATTTTATGGCTTATTTTGAGACTTATGAGCCTATATTAGTTTATTACTATCATAGTAATATACTTATATAAGTCTCCAAATAAGACACAAATTTGGAGCTTATGAAATATAAGCCGAAATGGGCTTATGTTTCATCAGCCGAAACAAACACCCCTGATATTTTTATAAAGGTTATGATAAAATCAGTCCTTATTATGATAGTATATTTATGCGTAGTTGATTTTTTATTTATTTCCTAGATATAACTTGAGTCATGTAATTTGTTTTAGCTTATATAGTGGGCTTATAAGCTTATTAGCTTATATAAGCTTAAAAGCCAAAACCAAGTGTTTGGTTAAGCTTATATAAGAAGGCTTATAAGCTTATATAAGGGGGTTTTGGTAAGCCAAACATTTGAGGCTTTTATAACAAAGGGTGGGCTTATATAACTATTACATATAAAAAGGAGTAAATTGCATAAATCGTCCTTAAAGTTTCGCCAAATTGCATGTTTCGTCCTAAATGTTTGGAAAGTGCAAGGATTATCCCTATGGGGAAACTTTAATGCAAGTATCGTCCTTATGAGAAAAATTATTGGGACGAAACCTGCAAAATAACTAAAACTTTTAGGACGATACCTGCAAAATGACTAAACATTAAGGATGAAAATTTGCGAAATAGTTTAATTTTAGGACGATATCGGCACTTTCAAAATATATGGGACGAAACATGCAAAATGACCAAACTTAAGGGACGATTTATGCAATTCTCTCTATAAAAAGACTTTTATACCCCCATTTAATAACTACATAATTTAATATTCATATGTTTTTTTGTCATTTTACTTTATTAATTTTAATAAGCCTAACCAAACACTTAACATAAGCTTATAAGCTTATGATATATAAGCCATATATGGCTTATATAATATAAGCCTAGCCTCACTAATAAGCTTAACCAAACACATGAATGGTGTTTAGCTTTGGTTGTTTGGTGTTTGTTGAAATACTTATTGTTTTATGTTGAACAAAGTATAATGGCTTTTAGTTATTAAATATGTTTATGCACATATGTTTGTACAATTTATGTGTGTATTTGAATCTGTTTTGTAATAAGTTGTGTTGATTAATCTCTGACAGAATTCGATGCCAATTCCCATCACAAAGGAACTGATTCTTTCACTAAACAATGGATCAGTATCTTTTGAGCAAGCCCGAGCTATGTTCAATGGTAATTTCTTAAGTAATTCATACTGAATATTCATTAACTCTATGCAGTTAATTAGTATCACTGTACCATGCCAACGTTTTTGTTTTTAGTCTGTTATGTATCTTTCACCTTAACTCTTGTATGAATTTTTTAAAATTTCATACATTTAGTGTGTATTTCGTATCACTCGCATGAATATATTTTGTTGTGGATTTGTTTTAATGATGTGGAATTGTAATTTTCATTTCTTCTGTGAATTTGTTTCTACCCCGAGTACACATCATCTTGGTTTCTATTATTCATATCACAATTGACCATGACAACAGTTAAAATATACCTGTATTGAAAATGGCTTTTAATAATTATACCTGAGCTCAGGGCGAATACTAAATGCTTGTTTTCAGGTTACCATTCATATTCCACAATTCTATTAAGTCTGTACCGTTATAGAAGATGAGTTAATATTAAGTTTGCTTTATTTGTTATTTTTATTCTTACATTTATGTTACACATCAGTGTTATTTACATATTCCTGTTGTGAAAAACTATTATCTTTTATGATCAGCACCATGAATATTTCTATTTGCATCGTGTTCTTATTGTCTTATTGATATTGTACTATCTTGTGCAAGTTTTCTCAAGTTCCGATATGTTTATATGCAGTTCACTTGTTGACTTTCAAAGCAATGCTCAAGGAATTAAACATCTTTACTTGGAAGGAGCCTAATGGATCACTAGTAAGGATCCATGGGGGTGATTATGAATTAAAAATTCTTTTTAGGGGGTTGAGGAAGTGTTATGTTGTGAAGGGCACTAAATCGTTTGAAGATGTTATCCATAGGCTTGAGAAGCGACTTAACCTGTCTCGTGGATGTTACAAACTAACCTACAAGCATCCTAAGAGATCAAAAGGTCTTGTTTGGGTCAAGACAGAGCGCGATTGGCACTTTGCGGTTTTCCTTTCCGTGCTAAGAGGTTATTTTGTGTTTTTGAACTTGGAGGTCTTTCCTTCCAGCCAGACTGCTGATGAGGATGCTTGTGGTGAGGATGCTTCTGATGAGGATGCTTCTGATGGGGATGCTTCTGATGAGGATGCTTGCTATGAGGAACCTGATTCTGATGGTTTTTATATTGATGATATGGATTCTGACGATATTCTTGAAGGTGTTGATGTTGAGGATGCTTTTCCTGAGGATGCTTTTCCTAAGTTATCTGAGGTATAAATGCTTTTTAGTTATTGTTCGTGCAATCCTTTGCGGGGATCCGAATGGGTAGACCGGATCGGATCTTGGGTGTTGTATGCTTCGGATATCCTGAAACCAAAGTAACGCGTTAGCCTCGTCCGGGTGTGGGAACCCAGACCAAGCTCCAGCGTGAGAGTAAATAAAGGATAAAAATCCGGAGGGGAAAAGAGAGTAAAAGTATATAAGTAAAAAGTAATAAGGGTAAAAGAGTTAACCTAAACCTTGAACCCAAAGGGGGTATTTATACTAGTCTGATTCCTAAAAGGCCGGGAATGGTGATGGGCCTTGGTTGGCCCGATTGGGGACACACTCCCTATTTTATAGGAAGTGTGCCTGCTGAGTTCTTTGCTGACTTTTGTTGACTTCTTCTAGAAGGAAGTGTTTGTTCCGGATCGGGTCATGTGTTCCGGATCGGTCCGTACGTTCCGGACACATACACGAACAAGTCCCCCCCAAGTGTTGATTGGGCTAACTTTGTTTGAAAAGTTTTAGTCGAATCAAGACTTAAAGCCCATTTCTTTCTCGATTGGTGTGGGCCGGATCATCCTCTTGGCCCATTCTACGGCTAAGGCCCATCAAGGCCCAACCATCTTTTACCCTACTTCTTTGCGATGGCTGACACATGGCCTTGGCTTGCTTAGATCGACGACACGTGTGTTTTTACTGTTCCTTTCACGGTTTCCCACTTTTTTACTGAGCCTATAAATACCAACCAATCCGTCATTTGTTTGTGTGTGTTTTCACTTTTCTCTCAAGTTTTCCTTCTCTCTACCAATCCGGACTTCTCTGCTCAGGTATCTTTTCTTCCTTCCCTTGTTACCCTTCCGGATCCACCCTTGGTACGTCATGGCCGAAGAGAATCTTCCTGGGCCTTCCGGCTCAACCCGTTATGCTCCCAAGTTTGACATGCCTAAGTATACGACTACTCTTAATGAGGCTTATGTTAAGTATTTAGTGAAGACTTATCATATTCCGGAAAGTTGCAACCCCCAGGTTGCTCCGGAAGGTATGACCATGGATCGCCTCCCTCAAAACCGGATCGGTTTATATGAGCAGTTTTTTAAGCTCTCCGGACTACGAGTCCCCTTCTCCACCTTCCTTTTAGCCGTTTTGAAAGACTTTGGTGTACATATCTCACAATTAGTTCCTCTAGGATTAAACCGTGTTATCACCTTTGAAGTCTATTGCCGGAGCCTCTCCATCGAACCTACCTCTCCTCTATTCCGTCTTTATTATAGGCTTAGTAAACAAGGTCATTGGTTTTCTTTTGAGAAAAGGTCCGGAAAAGGTTCTCGCAAGCAGATCTTTCGTGATACCCTTACGTGTTTGAAGAATTGGAAATGGGAGTTCTTTGTCATAGATCGCAAGGCCATTCCGGATTTCATGTCGTGGAGGCATGTTGACTCAGATTTGAATGATTATATTCCTCGTGATGGTTTTAGCGAATCGGATGCTCATCGTCTTGAAGAGCATGTTGTAGATTTGGCTGCCCTTCCGGAGGGAGTTTTGTATATGGCCGGTGTGTCTTTGACTTGGGAGTGCCCAAGATTCTTGCCACGTTTTATGGATCCGGAAGGGAATGGTATTACCCTTGCTTTCATTCCCCCTCTTTCTATACCTTGTCTTTTTTTTCCTTTTTATGGTTGTAAGTTTTTGTTGCTTTCGTTGCATTTTTTCTTTGTTCTTGCAGCTATCACCATGTCTGAATACCTGAGGTTTCCCGTTACTGCTCCGTGCAAGATTACTAAAGGAGATCGTCTGACTGATGCCAACCGGATTACTCCTCATGTTTCCGAGGCTCTTGCAGCCGGAGAGAGTTTGAGTGCCCCTACTGCTGCCCAAATCATAGCTATGAGCGAAAGTGAAGCTGTAAAAGCTACTCGCGAGAAGAAAAGGCTTGCTTCTCTTCGTGTTGCGGAGGAGAAGAAGAAGAAAGAAGATGGTGGGGAAGTGGTAGGGAAGCCGAAGGGTAAAAAGAAAACTTCCGAAAAGGGTGGTTCCTCTAAGGTGAGTAAAGCTGTCAGTGACCTTCATAAGAGTATGAAACGCATGACTGAGAAGGCCTCGGCCTCTGAGGGTTCGGCCAAGAGAAGAAAGGTTGACGCGAGTGGAGGCGCTGATGTTAACGAAGAGGAAATCCTTGATGAGGATCGCATACTTAGTCCTTCGCCCCTCCGGTCAGTTAATTTGAATATTAACGTGGATGATGATTCTCCCGGACCTGATGGCATTGGTTCGGAGAAAACACATGGGGAAGGGTCGAAAGGGGATGGCGAACCTGATGGCATTGGTTCGGAGAAAACACATGGGGAAGGGTCGAAAGGGGATGGCGAAGGTCCTGCTTCGGATCAAAACAAGGAGAAAAGCCCCGTTCTTGGTAGTTCGTATTTGGATGGCTCAAGCTCCAAAAGTGTTTTTGCTGATGATGCTGAGGAACCTTGTTTATGTGTCACGTTGTCTGTTTCTTTTGTTAACAGTGTTTATGTCCGTCCGATACAGGTGTGTTTGCCGCGGATAAGTATATTCCGGATTGGAGTATCAATGCTGCTAGCCGGGTGGATACCCCTTCGGAATGTCGCGAATTAATGCTAAATCTTGTCCCTCCGGCCATGCGAAAGGAACTGAGTTCTTATCCACCTTCCCTTGCCCTGAACCGCAGCTGGTATCAACTTGCTAGGAGCACTATGGGAATGGTCGACTCCCTTCGGCGATTGGAGGAGGAATCCCGTGACCAAGGCAACCTAATGGATGCATGTGAGGAATATAAAGTGCTTTTGCAAGCTTCCAACACTAAGCTGTCGGAACAGACCCAAGCCAATTCTAGGCTTTCCTCTCAGCTTGAAAATGCCGAAAAGGTATGTGCTACTAGGGATTCGGAGTTGGCTGCCGTGATGGGCGAAAAATTTGACTTGTCAGAGAGGCTCAAAGGCCGCGATGCCCGGATTGCTGATCTTGAGGCAACCTTGCATGTGGTGAATGCGGACAAAGAAAGGTATGCCGAAGAGGTTAAAGCCTTAAAAACTGAGAGGGATGAGCTGCAGAGCAAGTGCAATACCTCTGAGATGGGGAGGTATAATGCTATCCGGACATTGCTTCCCGCCGTGGTCTCTAAACTTTTGAACAGTCATGAGCACAAAAAGAATATAACCGATTGCTTCAACAAAGCTATTGAGGCCGGATGGGCCACAGGGATCAAGGTTTGGAGACCTCTTGAGGAGCAATTGGCCGTTGTTGCTGCCACTCCGGGCTTTGACTTGTATTGTGAAAAGAAAATGGGACCAATGGTTGATGCCCTTCCATCAGCTAAGTACCCTTACATCCAAGAGGTCGCTTCCAGCTTCTACTTGCCTATTGAACGCTTGATGGAAATTGAGCCCGCTCCTGCTCCTCCCCCACTGTGGATCCTTTGGCAGAAAAGCTCATTGATGAAGATCTGGTATCCCTCCAAGACGATGCTGATGCCTCCGGAAGCAAAGATGCTCCGGCTGTCTGATTTCTTTGTGACTTGCTTGATACTTATTTCTAAACTTGGTTTTATTTGGATGAATGTAATATTCGTAGACTTATTTATTTCTGTTGTCTTGTCTTTCCTTATGCCTCTTTTGATCAGGAAGGTTGTAACCATGACATTGCTTTCTTGCGTTTATATTTATGTTTTATTAAGTACATGTGTACCCCTTTTGTGATTCTTGTTTGTGAAGATAATTGCATGTAAATACGCCTCGCCTCTTTTGATCAGAAAGAATTGGGAACGTATGCCTTCCATTCCGGATAGGACTTACTCAAAAACAACCAAATTCTTCCCTTGCTAAAGGGAGAAAGAATTGGAACGTATGCCTTCCATTCCGGACAGGACTTACTTAAAAACAACCAAATTCTTCCCTTGCTGAAGGGAGAAATAATTGGAACGTATGCCTTCCATTCCGGATAGGACTTACTTAAAAATAACCAAATTCTTCCCTTGCTGAAGGGAGAAAGAATTGGAACGTATGCCTTCCATTCCGGATAGGACTTAACCAAATTCTTCCCTTGTTGAAGGGAGAGAGAATTGGAACGTATGCCTTCCATTCCGGATAGGACTTAACCAAATTCTTCCCTTGTTGAAGGGAGAGAGAATTGGAACGTATGCCTTCCATTCCGGATAGGACTTTAACCCAATTCTTCCCTTGCTGAAGGGAGAGAGAATTGGAACGTATGCCTTCTATTCCGGATAGGACTTATTTAAAAACAACCAAATTCTTCCCTTGCTGAAGGGAGAAAGAATTGGAACGTATGCCTTCCGTTCCGGATAGGACTTACTTAAAAACAACCAAATTCTTCCCTTGCTGAAGGGAGAAAGAATTGGAACGTATGCCTTATCATTCATGCTATTTATAATTGCTGCCAATATGCTTCCTCCTTTATTGACGAGAGGAGAAGCTTTTTCATTAAAATCAAAGGACATGACCTTTCCCTTCTGGAGGGAGTGAAGGTTGATACATTTTGAAATGAAATTTAGATAAAGCGCTAAATCGGACTCTTCCCTTGCTGAAGGGAGAAAGAGCCATTACAAGATAGAAATGGAATTACAAGTAACACCTCCTGAGGTTCATTGCATGCCACACCCTCGGGACCTCCTTGTCTTTCATAGTAGAGAGCTTGTATGAGCCATTCTAGTATGCTTCCTTGACACGGTATGGGCCTTCCCATGTAGGAGCAAGTTTTCCTTCTTTCTGAACCCTGCTTGCTTCATTCTTTCGGAACACAAAGTCTCCTGGGCGGAATGCAACTGGACGAACTCGCTTGTTGTAGTACTGTTCCACCTTTGTCTTGTACTTTGCTTCCCGGATAGCTGCCATCTCTCTTCTTTCTTGTAAGAGGTCCAGGTTTATGCGCAGGGGTTTATGCGCAGGGCATCATCGTTGTCCTTTTCATTGATCATCATTGTCCGATATGTGGGCATTCCTATCTCAGCCGGGATGACTGCTTCGGATCCATAGGTGAGGCTGAAAGGAGTCTCTCCATTACTCTGCTTCAATGATGTCCGGTGAGCCCATAGTATGTGCGGTAGCTCCTCTGCCCATCCATTCCTGTCTCGACCCAATCTTGTCTTAATGCCTTCCATGAGGGTCTTGTTGGCCCTTTCGACTAGGCCGTTTGCTTGTGGATGGGCTACAGCTGTGTTGATTTGCTTGATTTCCAGGTCCGAACACCAGCTCTTGAATGGTTCGTTGATGAATTGCTTAGCATTGTCCGTGACTATGATCTTTGGGATTCCGAATCGGCAGACGACATTGTCCCAAAAGAATTTGATTACTTCCTTTCCGGATATCTTGACTAACGGCTTAGCCTCCATCCACTTGGTGAAATAATCAATGGCGACGATTATGTATTTCACATTTCCGGATGAGGCTGGTAATGGACCTAGAATGTCCATTCCCCATTGGTAAAATGGCCATGGTGCCATGATAGATTTCATCAACGTCTTTGGCAATCTTGCTACCGGTGCATGGACTTGGCATGAATCACATTTCTTTAGTTCCTCCCTTGCGTCTGTATGCATGGTTGGCCAGTAGTATCCCGATCTTAAAGCTTGTGCTACTATCGACCTTGGCTTCAAGTGCATGCTACACGAACCCATGTGTATTTCTCGAAGAACATAGTTGGCTTGCAACGGACCCACGCACCGAAACATTGGTTCTAAGTACCCTTTCTTGAACAGAACACCATCAATCATTTCATACTGATGTAGCTTTAATCTTAAGCGTCGTGCCTCGTTCTCGTCCGTTGGCCAGATTCCATCCCGGAGGCATTTAATGATGGGGGTCATCCAATTGTCGCCTACTTCTTCTACTATAGCGTTTACCTCATTCCGGTCGGTAGACCTTTCGTTTAAGACCTCCACCAAAACTTCTTTTGTTAAGTGGTCGAATGCCAACGTTGCCAGTTTGCTTAGGACGTCAGCCTTCTGATTCTTACTCCTTGGTATGTTCATGATTGCGAAATGAGAAAACTTTGATATCAAGACCTTTGCCTCAGCTAGGTATTTTATCATCCTATCACAATTTGCTTCGTATGTTCCGTTGACCTGGTTTGCTACCAACTTTGAGTCTACTCGGACCTCAATCCTTCCCACTTTCATTTGTATTGCAATTCTTAGACCTGCTAGAAGGGCTTCGTATTCTGCTTCATTGTTGGTGGTCTCAAAATTCAGCCGGAGGGCGTAAGTGAATTCGGTTCCGGTTGGGCTGATGAGGACCAATCCGGCTCCTGCACCTTGGGTACTGGATGCTCCGTCTGTGAAGAGGGTCCACATTTCTGTTTCATCCTTATCTGGCTTCGGAATGGGCACCTGGAAGAACTCTTCTGCTGCCTGCCCTATAGGTGCTTCAGTTAGGAAGTCTGCCAAAACTTGCCCTTTGATTGCATTTCTTGGTTTGTATTCTATTTTGTAAGCCCCCAACTCAATTGTGTACTTAGCCAATTTTCCGGATGCATCCGCCTTGCTTAGTATCTGCTTGATTGGTTGGTCTGTGATTACATTTATGTCATGGCCTTCGAAATATCTTCTAAGTCTCCTTGATGCTTTTAGCAGGGCTAAAGCCAATTTTTCCATAGGAGAATAGTTCTTTTCCGCATCACTGAGTGTTCGGCCAATATAGTGAATCGGACATTGTCTTCCATTCCTTTCAGTGAGCAGCACTGCACTAATTGACTCTTGTGATGCTGCCAAGTACATGTACAGGGGTTCCTTTGGCCTTGGTGTGGTAAGGGTTGGTAAGTTCATGATCAATTTTTTCATTTGCTGGAATGCCTCTTCTGCCTCCGCGGTCCATTTATACTCATGCTTATTCTCCTTTGTGATATTTTTGAGTGTGTTGAAGAATGGGAGTGCCCTTTCGGCGGATCGTGATAAGAATCGGTTCAAAGCTGCTAGCTTGCCACTTAATGATTGCATTTCCTTCCATGTCTTTGGTGATTGGATGTCAGTAATGGCCCTAGTCTTTTTCGGATTGGCCTGTATACCTTCCGGAGTGATGATGTATCCCAGGAACTTGCCTTCTTCTACCCCAAACGAGCACTTGACTGGATTCAGCTTCATGTTGATTTGCCTAAGGTTGTCAAAGGTTTCTGCCACGTCTGCTAACATGCTCTTCTCATCCTTGCTCTTGATCACCATGTCATCAATGTATGCTTCCATGTTCCGTCCTATCTGATTTTGAAAGGCTGAATCAACTAGTCTTTGATATGTTGCTCCGGCATTCTTCAATCCGAAGGGCATCTTAGTGTAGCAAAAGGTGCCTTGATCTGTGTAAAAGGCTGTCTTATCTTCATCTTCCGGGGCCATTTGAATTTGATGGTAACCCTTGTATGCGTCCAAGAAACACTTGAAGCGAGATTCTACTACGGATTCAATTTTTTCATCAATGTCCGGAGGTGAGTAGTAGTCCTTCGGACATGCTGAATTAAGATTTTTGAAATCTACGCACATCCTCCACGACCCGTCACTCTTCTTCACCATGACCGGATTGGAGATATACGTTGGGTACTTTACCGGTCTGACTATTCCTGCTGCCACTAGTTCTTTCACTTCTTTGGTTACGGCCTTGCTCTTTTCGGATCCTAACATTCGCCTTTTCTGACATACCGGGTCTAAGCTCTCATTGACATTCAAGTTATGTTGCATGATTCGCCTCGGCACTCCTGTCATATCTGATGGTTCCCATGCGAATACGTCCGAGTTGTCTTTCAGCAGGTTCTTTAATGCTGTTTGGCAAGTTGGGGTCAATCCGCCCCCAATAGTGGTGAGCTGTTCCGGATAGGCAGGGTTAATCATGATGTTTTCCGTACCGGATGGTAATTCAGCCGTCACGGTCTTGTTGTTGGTTGTGGGCGTTGGCGCTTGTCTTTTTGCTATTTGCCTACATTCCGAGACGATGACTGAACGAGAGACTAGCGAGGCTACTCCTCTTGGAGTGGGAAACTTCATCATGGCATGAATGGTTGATGGCACAGCTCGAAGAATCCGGATGCCTGTCCTCCCTAAGATTACATTGTATGGTGATGGTGCGCTGATCACTACAAATTTCATGTGAGTTCTTCGGACTAAGCTGTCTGATCCGAAACGGACTTCAAGCTCGATTTTTCCCATTGGTTTGACTACTTCTCCAGCGAATCCGACGAGGTCAGTTTGTGTGTTCCTCAATTTTGACTTGATGCTTGTTGGAAGCTTCTCGAAGCAATGCTCGAACATAATTTCCACCGATGCTCCCTCATCTACGTAAACTCTTCGTACCAGATAACCTCCCAACTCGGCTTCTATGATAATTGGATCATCGGACATTTCATCTTCTTCCAATGGTGGAAAAGTGATTGGGGCTCTCATCCAGCTTTCGGTTGCTTCTCTGGCTTTCCTTTTTTCCCTTTCCGGTAATGTCCGGACCATGTTTATAATCTTGTCTTGCCTTGGAGCTTCTTCTCTTCGATTGTCTCGTCCTCTTTGACGTACATCCCGGACAAGATGATTTAACTTTCCAGACTCTAGGGCTAGCTCAATTTGTTTCCTTAGCTGGATGCAATCGTTGGTAAAGTGCCCCTTATCCTGATGATAGTCACAATAGCGATCCATGTTTCCACCTCTTGCCGGATTGTTCATTGGACGGGGAGGGGGTAGACGAAGCTGTGTTTCGGTAGCAAGGATTTCTTTCAGGTTCTTTGTCAAGGAATTCACACTTAGGACCGGGGCCACTCTGTTTCGGTCATGGTAATTGTTTCGGTTGTAATCATTCCTGTGATAATTGTCATTCCGAGGTGGTGGGTATGGTGCCCTGTTGTCTCTATCCCTGTTTCTGTTGTTGAAGAAATCTCTTCCCTTATATGCATCTCGACCATCATTTCTCCTATTGTTGTTCCAGCCATGGTACTTTTGGTTGCGATCATCCCTTCTTTGGGTGGGAGGGTTGGGCTTCCGGTATGGCTCCGTCCCTTCCCCTTTTGGTAGCTCAGTGTTAGCGAATGCTTCCTCGGATCGGACGAAATCGTCCAACCTCTCCATCATGTCGTCCACCGATATAGGAACTTTGTCAGAGTACCTTTTTGCCAGCTCTGGACTTTTGACCGAATCCATAAATGCTGAAATTTTCATGACTTCCGGAACTCCATGGATGAGACCTACTTCGACTGTCCATCGTTCTTTAAAATCTGTTAATGACTCATTTGCCTTTCTCACAATCTTGGTTATCTCATGTGGGCCTTTATGACATAGCTTTCGGATCGAGTATCTCTTGACAAATGCCTTCCTTAGCTCTGCCCATTCATCAATGCTGTCAGTGTCAAGGCTCTCAAGCCAACCCCTAGCTCCCCCTTCTAGCGTTTGCTGGAACATTCTGCACCAAACCGGCATTGGCCATTCGCCCGAATTGGCTGCTCCGGTGAAGCGATTCAAATGGTCCTCCGGATCTCCCGTTCCGTCATATGTCTTGACTGTGGCAGGCATCTTGTACTCGGGTCCGGAGAAGTCAATAATTCTTTGAGTGAGAGGAGATTTGACGGCTTCCTTAAAAGGTTTCTTTAGATCCGCATCGGACACCACCTTGCCTCTTACTATCTTAGTGTTGCTGCTTCCCTCATCTTCTTCAATGAAACTTAGACGGACAGGTTCCACGGCGTTCCGGTTATGCTCTTTGACTAGTAGCCGCAAGGTTGAGATGTGTTGTTCGAGTTGTTTCTTTGTGAGATTCTGATTGTTCGGAGAAGTCAAATCGATCGGAAGGTTAGGACCTGTCGGAGTGACAGGAGTAGGACCTGCCATTCTATGCAATTGGTAGATAGAATATCAAGTCCCACGGATGGCGCCAAATGTTCGTGCAATCCTTTGCGGGGATCCGAATGGGTAGACCGGATCGGATCTTGGGTGTTGTATGCTTCGGATATCCTGAAACCAAAGTAACGCGTTAGCCTCGTCCGGGTGTGGGAACCCAGACCAAGCTCCAGCGTGAGAGTAAGTAAAGGATAAAAATCCGGAGGGGAAAAGAGAGTAAAAGTATATAAGTAAAAAGTAATAAGGGTAAAAGAGTTAACCTAAACCTTGAACCCAAAGGGGGTATTTATACTAGTCTGATTCCTAAAAGGCCGGGAATGGTGATGGGCCTTGGTTGGCCCGATTGGGGACACACTCCCTATTTTATAGGAAGTGTGTCTGCTGAGTTCTTTGCTGACTTTTGTTGACTTCTTCTAGAAGGAAGTGTTTGTTCCGGATCGGGTCATGTGTTCCGGATCGGTCCGTACGTTCCGGACACATACACGAACAGTTATAAAATATGTTTGTACATTTATGTATGTATTTGAATCTGTTTTGTAATAGTTTGATTTGATTAATCTCTGACAGAATTCGATGGCAATTGCCATCACAAAGGAAGCGATTCTTTCGCTAAACGGATCAGTGACTTTTGAGCAAGCCCGAGATCAGTTTAATGGTAATTTTTAAGTTATTGATACTGAATCTATTCTCAAACTCTATGCAATCAATTAGTATCACTGTACCATGCCAATGTTTTGTTTTTAGTTTGTTATATGTTATTCTCAACTCTTTGATGAATTTTTTAAACATAAATTTGTACCAGTAGAGTTCGGTGTTGTAATTGTTATGCATTACAACTGATAGATGTCTTATTAAGTTCCATTCATTTAGGGTGTATATGGTGTCACTCCAATGAATAACTATTTTGTCGTGGATTTTTTTTATGATGTGGCAATGTAATTCCCATTTTATCTTTTAATAATTCTCTTCAACGAGTAAACATCATCTTGGTTTTTATTTAGTATAACATGAATTAATCTATGGCCTTTTTAGCTTTTGGTTTCTATTATTCATATTACATTTGATCACGACACCAGTTAAACATATAATTCTACCTGAGCACATGGCGAATACTAAATGTTTGCTTTCAGATTACAATTCCACAAATCTATTAGATCTCTACCTTTAAAGAAGATGAGTTGATATTAACTTTGGTTTATTAATTATTTTTTTTTTTTTTTTTATATTTCTCTTATACATAAGCGTTATATCCCTAGAGTGAAAAACTGGTATCTTTTATGATCAGCACCATGAATAATTTTATTTGCATCGTTCCTATTGATATATATCTTGTGCAAGTTTTCTCAAGTTCTGATATGTTTATATGCAGTTGACTTGTCGACATTCAAAGCAAGGCTCGAGCAATTAAACATCTTTACTTGGAAGGAGCCCAATGGATCACTAGTAAGGATTCATGGGGGTGATTATGATGTAACTATCTTTCTTAAGGATATCACTTTTCAGTTTCACACTACTGTAAAGGGCACTGCTTCGTTTGAAGCTGTTATCTGTATGCTTGAGAAGCGACTTGAGGTGTCTCCTGGATGTTACAAACTAACCTACAAGCATCGTGATAAGGGGCATGTTTGGGTCAAGACAGATCGTGATTGGCACTTTGCGGTTGACAAGATGAGAGGTTATTGTGTGATTTTGTACTTGGAGGTCTTTCAACCAGCCTGCTAGCCAGACTTCTGATGAGGATGCTTATGATGAGCCATGATGCTGAAGCGAGATTGAATGTCGTTTTTAACACCTGGACTTTGTGCATGGTTGTCGGTTGTTATTGGTATTGTTGGTTATTAACTTTGTTAGTAGAACAAGGCACCATCTGTTACTGTATGTTTGAAGTATTGGATGTGGTTTCTTTTGTGCATGGTTCCTGTTATTAACCTTTTTAGTTTCTCTGTACCTTATTTTTGGTTAGAGTGGTCGGTGTCCTTATGTTATAACTGCGTCATGTGAACTATGAGGGTCTCCATAGTTAATAACTACATGAGAGCGCTTTCGATGAAAGTTTGTCTTCTATGTCCATAGTGATATCGGACTTCATACCCCTAAACTTTCCATTGAGCATGTAGTTTATTTAAGTTCACAAAAAAGAAGGTAAAGTTCATTTGCATCCTTAAACTTTCGAGTTATGTTTTGTCATTAGGTGTCAGAAATTGTTTTGACTTATGAGATTTTGTGTATTTCATCTAAAAGCTCCATGTAAACGAATGCACACAAGGTTTTTGCTAGAAGGCGCGAGTAAATTTGTCGAAAAGTTCATAAGGTTTTCACAGATATCTATTTCCTTGTGTATATGTGAACAGATTACAGTGATAAGTATTGTATGTTGCGTTTCATGGTTGGTGATATGAGTTGGATCGATACATTGGCAGTATTACTCCTGTCTGGCCAAATGATCAGAATATTTAATCAGATAAAAAGAGGATACATGTATCATTGATTCTTTTTTGCAACATCAACTCGCTATCTGTTGCTGCACAGGGACAGCTGGAGTTGCAATTGCTGGTCTTCTTGGAGCAGTCAGAGCGCAAGGAAAGCGTATGATTGACTTCCCAGATCAAAATATTGTTGTTGCTGGTGCTGGAAGCTTTGAATCCATTATTTGAAGACCTCTGAAGCTTTTTTAAACTTTTGTGACATAAAAGTGAATTGTTCTTGATTCATCTTGTTCATGATTGAAAGATAACCCCTTAAGAAACCACAAAATAGAAATATCTATGCTGCTAATGATGAACGATGGGACGGTCTCAAGACTTAAAAACTTATCTTCGTGTAATTTGTATAATTGGTTTAAACTATGTCATAATCTGATTATTTTTTTCAATGAATACTAAATTAATACATAAATGATGATGAACTAAATGTTTCTATAGCTTCGTTTCTTTTCATTTCTCACTTGGCCTACTGCCTTAACTGATATTGTGCAACTGCTGTGCAGGAATTGGGGGTCTGAATGCTGCTAACACAATGGCAAGAATGTTGGAAAATAATGAAATGGCATTTGAGAGTGCAAGGAGTCAGTTTTGGGTCGTTGATGCTAAAGTAAGTAATAGTCATTATTATTAGCCAGATGTTAGTCATCACTCATCACTGATCAAGGAGTACCACATACAAATCCTCAGCTGGTATGTTGGACATGGATCTGACCTACTCTTTTGATTTTGGTGATCAAATAAGGTTTGATAACTGAGGAGCGTGAGAATATTGACAAGGATGCAAAACCATTTGCCAGGAATACCAAATAGATTGGCCGCCATGGATTGAGTGAAGGGGGAAGTCTTGAAGAAGTGGTGAAGGTTGTTCCATACTGTTTATATTGATCAAACTGAAGGTTGTTGCATACTCCCGAGGTTCAACCGGGAATGCTCTCCATTTTGTGCAGACTCTTTAAGCAGCGCGAACATTATGCAAACACCAAACTCGGATTCAAGCATAGAAAAGGACACAAGTTTTCTTGGCTGAAAGAGGGCGTTCAGCCAAAGCATAAATTTGAATTCAAATTTGATCATGTGACCAATGTTCTTCAACATGAAAACTTATCTCCCAACGACAACTCATCTCCATGGGATCCACCAAGGCTAAGTGTTGAGTTATCAGATATACCCTCACCTTCCAAAATCTTACAAACCCTAACCATTTTGGAGGCAATTCAGATATTTACGCATCGTGGATTACTAATTCAACTTCAGAGAACGTGTCAGAGTCACAGACATGTGTATCTTGTAGGAATGGACTCATAAGTGGTTCTTTTGAAAAGGATGATTTGGATTGCTGTGTCATCCGATGAAGAAAAGGATGCTGATGGACTGTTAAGAGTTGATGGGTTAATAACAACAGAAATTGTAAAACTTGGAACCGAGACCAAGTACTATCTCATATAAGAATTCAACTCGCAACATCTAGGTTAATGGGTCACTCACATAACGATGATCCAAATCCTTTGGTCTTAACTATTGAGAAAAGAAAGAAAACAAATACATGATTTTCTGGAAGTAAAAAAAGAACCAACAAACAAGGATTAATGTAGCACATGACAAGATCAATCAAATGGACCAAAATGATAAATGATACGATAATTACCTCCAAGACATATATGGGCTTAAATATTATGTTTAGTTATAAAGCTGTGCATCTTTTGCAAAAAAAGAAAACTATATTTTCTGATTTTCTCCCATTAAAAGGGATACAATGAAACTATGGTATCATGAATAACAATGAATTAGTATACAAAAAGGTCCTTCGAAAATAATGTAGAAGGGGACACACCTGCCGATCCACCGTGTGATCTTTTGGCACAGATCGTACCCCACACCAAAACTAAGGCCAGACCCAATCGGTCAGAAGTTCATCGCCACCAATCTGGCACTTTTAATCTCCGAGCTCTATTTACAGCAAGTCTTTCAGCAGGAACCTTATGCTGAACTTGTCTCCAAATCATATTCACAGCATCGTCTTTTTTTGGTGGATATTGATATTCAAAGTGATGTGCGACTTCTTTAAGTCGTCTCCACATTTCAAGCCATTTCTCTTTTGGGATTTTTCTGAGGTGTTCGACCATATAACCTGGAACCAATGCCTCTTCAATAGAGAAGAAAACTGCGAATTTGTTGTAGTCTAATTCGTCCTCAAATGGTAGTTCAATTTTATCACTCACGATGACGGGGACACAATGGCTCACAATAGCATCAAACAGTCGATTTGAGGAAGGAGTATCTCCTGCTGGATTTAGACAGAACTTGGACGAACGCATACCCTGAGAGGACTGTGAAACAAAAGACCGTATGAGATAATACAGCTAGCACGATTGCTGGATTGGTGACATGTCAAAATGGGTTCGGGATGGAATGTGCCATTTAGCATACACCGAACTGGCCAGGACAGGATGGGTGACCCACAAACACCTTCTTTGTCCATTTACAAAATAATAGTGAAACAATTCATCTATTAACTCTGATTACAAAAACAATAATAATCCGAGTCTTTATATAAGAAACAGATTATAAGGCTGTAGCCTGTATGCATAAAAAAAGAGACTTTTGGTGGCTTTCAACCTATTCAACCCTTTAGTAAATTGTCATGTGATCATCTGACCCGTTTATAAGAACAAGCCAAATCAACCCATTTCTAGGTGAATGGGTTGAAATGGCCACCTGTATAGAGCCAAGCTGCTGATACAAGGAACCCAAACAAAAACACCGACTTGGTAAAACATACCGAATTTTGATGTAAGATGGTTCACATTCTTCAAGGCGATATGTATCCCTATCTCCTTTTTTTGGATAAATCATTGGGAATATAACAAGTGTCTTGACAAACGCTACCACAACAGAAGGGTAGATTCTAAACTGGTATTAAGATCTAATCAACTTTTGAATATGATGAATAACGGATTTTACCAAATAGACAGATTACTCCGTTTGTTTCACGAAAAACTACCAATTTACTTTCTAAAATTTTATCACCGTTATGGATAAATGGATGAGCTTTTCCTTGTTTAGGCTACCCAGGGAGGATGAGTCTTTGACTAAGATGTATGCGGCCTAACCAGGGTGGGTGTCCTGTGACCGTTTCCATCCCTTCCATGGCAACCCCATATGTGTACCCGATAAGGTTAGAGCCCTTGACCTCTTGCGAGGAGGTCAAGTGCCTTACACTAGGCCATTTGGTGGTAGTTCATTATCCCCTTTATAGAGTTACCATTATTCAAATATTACAATTACTTGATGATAATGATCTCCCACTCTGCTATTGAAGGGTGCATCCGAAACATTTATATAATGAGCAAATATTTGTGGCGACTCTAATAAGATGGGCAAGTTGTTCTAACATCAGTTTGGCACACAGTTCTTTAATCATTCTGAATGCATTAATTTTAGACATTTTGTTGGGGTAACTTACAGCCTTTATGCTGTCTCCTGTTGCATAGCTCGCTTCATAGTGAACGTCCTCGTAACCTTTTAATATTTTTTCCAACTTAGCGCGTACCACACCTTCCTGCACATCACATAATTGGATCATTAATTTACTCGGTTCCTATAGAAAGTTATGTGCAAGTAATCTTGATTACATACGGATTTTCTCACTGTCCTTCCTCGAAAGAAAAGAAGCGTAGTACGTGAGTTGTAAGGGTCTGGAGAATCATCATCCACGAAAGACTCCATTACGTGCATATAAGGGGCAACAACATCTTTTCGTAGATTTGACATGACTTTAGAGTAACGCCCGAAATCTGCAACAATAAGAATGGATGCATTCACTTTCTCTCGGAGAAATCTGAAAGCATTGGGATGGTGCATTGGAATTACATGATCTCTTCCTTCAGTCCTTTGCCAATAAGTGGATTTCCTTAAGAACTGAAGGATGTCAACCTACGATTATAAGCATAGAGTTCAGCACAACTGAACATACAAGTAGATAATAAAGTATTATACACTTGCTTGTAACTACATGTTGCAATCTTAAATGATCTAAGATACATATGCATAACCTCTGGTTACCTTCCAAACATGTGCAGTCTTAAGTACTTTTATATTTTGATTTGAGCAGATACCTTCTACTTACTGATATACAGAACATAATTAGTAGAGTAAACATATGTACGTTTTTGCTTCTGGGACACTCTATATAATACAGTGTCTTAAGACCTACTGATTCCATAGTAGTTTACACAAGTAGGTATAAAAATTTAGCAGCATCTTATATGGAGAGATAATCAATGGTCTTTTTAGCTAAGTGGCCGGAAATGTGAAATACACTAGCAAAAAGCTCATACAATGATAACAACATTGTTCATAACATGATAACAACATTGTTCATCAGCTCTAACCTAACCATGGGCAAGAGATCAGCGACGCTTAAACATTGCTTTATATAACTCTATTTTTTTTTAGAAAATAACAGTCACTTAAACAGGAAATTTGCCAACTATTGCTTAGGACTACAACATTCTTCAATTGCCACCATCAACTATTGAAGTGATATAAACAACTAGACTGGACACTAGACGATTCTTAAATTCTTTCGCTACTGCCTTCTTTATTTCAGTAAAATAGCTCAATAGCCATTTCAAATTGGCAAGCCCAGACGTCAAGAAACATACAAGTAAACCATAATACGAACACTCAACTACTTAATCATTAAAAAAAACTATTTATTTTTAGTCCTCTCTATCTAGCTAGCAAAAGTAACTAGTACTTATCACATAGCCAGTTAACGTAGATAACTTGTGAATCACTAACATTGCCTAGTTATATTGCTTCTGAAATTCAAAATCTACAATTCTTTCTTAATAAATCAAGTTGGTAAATCACCTCAAACAAACACATAGGAGTGTTTTAGTTTACCTTATTTTTGGTCTTACGGGCTTACCGAAATTTATAAAAATCAGATAACCTATACACCCTATAAACTCATTAACTTGAGCATATGCTCTAATTTACAAACTCACAATGCATTAGTATCGAGCTTGTATAAGATAAATCATCTGCCTCACTTAACCAAAAGAGCTATCTAGTAAAGTCTAAACGTCATAAAAATCTATTCGAGCAATGTTAGTAAATCACAATTATCGGATTTTCCATAATCCAAACTACTTTTAAATCGGATCTTCCATTGCCCATTATTTATATTTCTCATGACATTTTAGACTATCTATATAACTCTTTTTTACTAAATCAAGTCAGTAATTCACCTCAAACAATCATCTAGGAGTGTTTTAGTTTAGCTTATCTTTGGGCTTACGGGCTTACCGAATTATGAACATTAGCAGATTAGCTAATTTTAACACCTTATAAAACCCATAAACCTTTAATCTCAATCTTAACTGCTTTTCCGAAATTCAGTAAGCTCGTAGGCCAAAAAGGTAGTTAAACTAAACACCCCTCATATGATTGTTTGAGTCAAATATTTGGGTAACGCTAATGATTTACATTTCTAGGCATTTCCTAAACTCAATAATCTTGTACAGGATTAAACTCGCATGATACCTGCAACTGCCTGTCAACTTCGGTATCGGGATCCGTCATATTCCTCCCATGAGTATTAAAACTTAACGAACTAAAAAACGGAACGAAAAACACATCCGCCATCTCAGGATCCACAACTCTCACACCCTCCATACCCTCCTCACACCCACCACCCTCACACAACAAAGACCTCATCATCCAATACTCCACACTATGCTGCATCTTCAACCCCGAATTCCGAGGCCAGGCAGGTACATTCCCACCCGTCACGATGACGTCATCCTTGTCAAACTTGTTACTACTAATCATAGCAACGTTAAACCTGTTGGGTAAATCATACATGTAAACCCTAAGAGGTGATCCAGTGCGGCATGGTGTAGTGGGATAAGAAGTGTGGAATGAGAATTGAGATCTGAGATCAACGGCTGAGATTGGGTTTGAGGAGGAAGTGAGTAAGTAGGTTGTGAGGACTATGATTAGAAGGATGATTAGTAAAATGATGGATTTAGTGATCATTTTTTATAATAATAAGATTGAAATTAGGTTGTGGTTTTATATAGTAGTAGTACATGGTTTATTAATGTTAATAAAAAGTGGTTTGTGATTGAGTAAGAAAGGTGGAAGAAGAGGGGATGTTTGAGAAGGAAGGAATGTGGAGGATAAAGTGAAGATGTCAAGTGAAGCTATCTATCTGTTTGTGTTGACAAATTACACTAGTTTGTTTGTTTTCGTGTTTTTATGTGGGGGTTTTTTATATCCGCCATTAACGATCAAGGTCAGATGTTGTTTCCTGTGGGTTGGTTAGTGTACTAGTTAAAAGTAACTTTCTTTTTACTTTGTTTTTTCGGTTTTGCTATAATGTTATGATTGCTTTACGTTCTTTTCTCGAGTTGTTTTTTAAAAGAATAGAAAAGGAAGAGACAGGAAGGAGAAGGGAATGGATCATATTAGAAAGGGAGCATATGAATTAATTTATTTTCTTGAATTTATTTTTTTAGTTAGGAGGAAAAGAAAGGAAACCCAACATAATTACTATATTACCCAATTTTCTATGATAATCATATTATTTGAGTAGGGGTGGAAACGAGCCGAGCTGCTCGTAAAAAGCTCGAGATCGGATCGGTAAAAAGCTCGAATGAGCCGAGCCTAAACGAGCTCGAGCCCGAGCTCGAGCCTAAGTTACAACTCGTTTATTAAACGAGCTCGAGCCCGAGATTTACGTACAAAGCTCGTTTAGGCTCGCGAGCCTAAACGAGCCTAATGTTTTATATACGAGCTTTTTACGAGCTTGATAACAAGCTTAATAACGAGCCTAATTTAGATATATTACAAGCCGAGCTCGAGCCAATTTTTATTTTTAAATTGCCAAATCCTACAAACGAGCCGAGCTCGAGCCGAGCCCGAGCTTGTCTACCATACCTCGAGCTCGAGCCCGAGCTTAAATAATAAAGCTCGAAACGAGCCGAGCTCGAGCTCGAGCTTTGTAAAACTTAAACGAGCCAAGCTCGAGCTCTGGCAAGCTCGGGCTCGGCTCGGCTCGTTTCCACCCTTATATTTGAGCAACTTGTTTGTACAGTGTGTTTCTCATCTTTTTTTGCAGACATACTGACGACGTGAAGGAACAATTACAACCTAGTTAAAGAAATCACTATCATGTCGTGATTCTTTCAAAAGCTTGTCAAGAAACAAAATCCCAAGCAATAAAACCGTATACGACATGCCCAATTTGCTCATGTTAACATACTTAGTGATGAAAATGTGGCTAGCCTGCGTTCAAAACCAGAACACGATACTCATCTAGAATAAAAAATAACTTGCATATGAACAGTAGTCAAAAGGTTGTGCAGTGGTCACGACTCGCCAGATTGATGGATGTATGATGTTGGAGAAAGATCTAAAAAGACTTGGATAACTATTGATCCCAAGATAGCGCAGAAGGATAGAACTGAAAACATACCGATACATCCACAAAACGATCACCAAAGCAACTCGATAAACGACTCAACTTCTTACTGTTTAACTAATCTATACACGTAATCGATCCTAAACTTTCCTTCATGTACGTTATTGGTACTAACCTATACACGTAATGGATTCAAATACAACTTTCCTTCATGAAGTACATATATAAACATGAAGGCAACAACTATAAACGATATCCAAGTTTTCAATATCATTGTTCTTATTGTTTACGGTTTTTATGCAAAGAATCACATACCAAACAAGCAATTAGGTATCCACATTGTAGAGCATCTTAGTAATGAGTGTGAACGTGAGATTAGATGCATGTGTTCGATGATAGATCAATGATGAGACACATTATCATGATGAAAACATGATGATAGAACATATAATACTACTATATATGAACAGCAGGCAGAAACAAACACCGATAACGAGATGAAAACAAATATAATACTACTATACGTGATCAACTTCATCATGTACTGCATAATACTACTATATATGATAAGAAACCACTCATATATATCAGGTAATATACAATCACATTATTTTCATACCGTTACGAGGTAACATACAATACTACTATACATAACATATAATACTATAAGAACAACACAACAGAATACAAAAAAGATTAGAAGGATCATTAGAGACCATGATAACCTACCTGGTCACGAGATAAAAAGAAAGGCCGGTACAAAGAACATAGTTGTGGAATGTGAAAATTAGGTCAAATATATAAGACGTGCATTAATGTGATGGGGATATATTTGTAATTTTACATGGCCCATAATGTTACTAATCCACTTCCCGTCCTAATCCCCCCAGTTTTGGACGAAATGAGTTAACACAAAAAAAGGCATACCTTCCCTCCCTCTTCCCTTCATGTCCCCTACCTTTCCTTCTTATAAAAATCTTGAGAACAACAAAATTTTGTAATTTCCCATCCCTTCCCTTTTCATTCTTTAAAAAAAAACTCAAGAACAGAGTGTTAGGGGTAAGGCCGCGTGGAGACCGGTTCGGTTTTTACGATGGTTAAATCAAACCGGTTTTTAGTCAACAAAAAAAACCCCGTTAAACCGGTTAATCAGTTCGGTTACTATCCAGCTCGGGAAAAGAACCTCAACCAGTAGTAATTGGTTCAGTTTCTGTTACAACCCGGGTTTTTTTTCGTTAGATATTTGTTTTTTGCTAGTGGGCCGTATAGTAGACAGTGTGAATGTTGTATGATTGCAGTTACTCGATACCTCAACTTTTATTTAATATAATATTACAATGTATAAAAAAAAAACTTAAAACATATTGTAATACATAATACATCAAAAAGCTATTTGAAATTGATTATATATTCAGCTTCGTTGGACCTAGCTTCTATAGCATTTGTAGCATATTTATCTTGTAAGATTTCTTCATCGGAAAGTGATATCGCTTGACCCGCTTTCACACATATTCGTAGATTGGTTCTTCGAAGTATAGGGCGGTTTCAAGACCTGATGTCTATTGTATACGCTCGGTTGCTTCTGAATGATATTTCAAACATGTGCACATCTTCAAAGACGCCGACATTAGTCCTTTCTTCGGTTTGATAATACACTTTAATTTGTAGAAAAATGGAATTCGGAACCTACCGAAATAACTTGTACACTTAGTACATCTTGGACCATTCGGGATAGAACGAGAAACAATGTTTCCTTTTCTTTCCAAAAACCTAAAGTAGTTGTGATATAGATAATGTACTCGTTGTTCATTATTTGATCATGTCTTGCCTTTATTTGCCGGTTCTTTAAAAGTATGGAACAATCCCATGATCAAATTCTTTGAACTCGACATCGATGAAGGACCATCATTGGCTGAAAGAATTGGGTTACCATATTTTTCAAAATAAATACATCATAAACCCTTGAAACTTTCGGTGAAATGGTCTTTTGCATTATTTGCAAAGAACGGGTCTTTGTCAAACAACCCAAATCAATCGTAATCGCGCCGATAAAGACCTCTACCCCGTTCAAGTTAAAACATGGATTTAATGCGGTCGCATAAGTAATTATTGATGGCAATCTAAATTTTTTTTAGCTTTTCTTTCCTTTAAATAACCATACATGTGTATACTTCACTGTTTAATTTGAATTCACTTAGTTTTTAACACATCAAAAGTATTTGACGTTGTATAATAATCTCTCGATAATAATTTTGTGACATTGTTAAAAACTCTAAGTAAATGGGTTAGTTTTTCAATATGAGCCCAATTTTCGAGCACAAATCTAAAATTGATCGAACCTTTGTGGTACAAACTGTCATGAAAATATTGTAAGTCTCTTTTTGTAAGTGGAATTTCATCTTGTAGGAACGTCTTAAATATGTGTTAAAAAGGTTTCCCCGATTCTTTACACAAAGTATTACTCAAAATATCTTATCTTGCCCGATATAAAAATATCTTTTAACGTTGTTTTAAAAGATTATTTCATGTGATTTATCAGGGTCATCGTTAGTCTGGACTGCACAACCAAGTTAGTGATGTGTACAACACATCGACTATAATAGAATATCTCGTTTAGAGGTTGAGTGTGTCTTAATTTTAGTCGTTTGTATTATCACTTGCATTATCCAATGCAGTTGAAAAACTGTTTTCTTTTGAAGGAAATCTTTTGAACACTCTAATTAAAATATGGGATAAAGTAGGTCCCAAGTAAGGAACTGAAAAGTCTTCGAATAAAATGGTACGCTTCATCATTTCCCCAATGTGCGGTGACACATAGGTAGGAACAACCATGTGGAACAAACCAAACATACATTGTTAAATTTACATTCGAAATTAAATTCCAAAAACCGTCCTTTATACTTGTTTGGTCGGTTTTCATAGGTTTATTAATATGTCATAGGGTTGAGCATACTAGATCACGGATTGGACCGGACCAAACATATTTCGATTCGGTAATCGGTCCATCCTTTTTCTCATATATGGTCGGTCCGATTCGGTCTTACACAAAATCAACAATTATGCTTTCTTGGACCGACTAGAACAAAAATCGAACCGAAACAACCTAGACAAACATTTTAGCCCGGACCTCGGAACGATGTTTTAGTTAAAATTAGTTTTTGGTCCAATAGAATCTTAATCAGTTCGGTCAGATTTTCAAACCATTATCAGCTCTACCATGCCATTAACCAAACACTCCTCTAGGCAAAAGAAACCACATTCAATTACATAATTTTTTTAACGACGATATTTTATTAAAACAAAAATATAGCAAGATGCTAAAAAAGATAGCTAAAAGCGGGGTTTCACCCGTATCACCTATTACTCACTCAACAAAAGAAAAAAGTTTGAACATTTTTTAAGATATCACAACCATTCGACTCTTTTAAACAAAAAACCTTAGCCTTTAGGCTGGTGGGAGTGGGTGTAAACCCACGAGCGACTTGACAAAAGTCGCCCGCAGCCTCCACCCCTCCACCATAAGTCACGCGCGAGTTCTTTTCTGGCAAAAAAAAAACATAGGCATACTCACCCTGGGTGAGTTTATGCAATTGGGTCCCAACACTGAAATTTGACCGTTAGTTTTATAAATAAAAAAAATTAACCTAAAATTTACTAATAAATACCACTATCATCTTCTTCAATTTTCAACACAAAAAATCAAACATCTCATCTTCATCTCCATCTCCATCTCCTCCAAATCAGGTCTCAAGAAAACACACCCCGATCCACCAACAAACGTCGAGGTAGGCCAAATACCCAAAACTCACCACCCACACCGCGAGGAACTTTCGACCTAGAATAACCGTCACCCGGTATCACCATACGACCACCATCATTCTATCACCCACAACCTTACCAAAACACACCTTACCGTTGCCCGGACCCAAGTCAATACCTTACCCAATACCCAAGTCAATTCCATAGTTAATACCCAAGCCAATACCATAAACAAAATCCAAGCCAATACCAAAGCCATAAGGGTGGTTCCTCATCACAACCCGCCTATGAAACTCAAGATTGCTACATCCCGCAATATTCAGACTCGTATGAAAGTCAAGGGTTTGCTTCGTATCAACAAATCGGGTCTCCCGAGCTGGAAACCGTTCCCGAAACTCAAGAAACGGTCCAAAAACCTAAACCAAAGAAGGCACTATCTAGGGGACGTCAAAAGAAAAAGGCGGTCGACGTAGCCACAAAACGACAACAACATTGGACAACAACGGAGGAATTTTTTTTGGCAAAAGGTTGGGTTTCCGTGTCTAATGACAACGTTCATGGAAACGAAATGAGTAAGCAGGGATTTTGGACAAAAATCCTTGAGTACTTTGAGAGCAAAACGGAGGAACCCGGGGTTCGTACATATGATTCTTTGAACGGGAAGTGGAAGACAATCCGACCATGTATATCTCGTTTTTGTGGTCTTTATTGTCAACTGATGCAGATTGGGCCTAGAAGTGGTGCATCGGATGCTGATATTATTAATGAGGCGTTGATGCATTATGAGGCTCAAGTCGGAATACAGTTCAAATTTCGTCATTGCTTGGAGGTTGTGAAAGACTGCCAGAAATGGAAGGAGCAAAAATTGCCTAAAGAATTAGCTAGGACTTCTAAAATAAGCAAGATATACAAGTCATCTGGGTCTAGTTCGTTTAATACAGATTCTATGGATGCAAGTAACAGTGTGGATGTTGATGCCACTGATAATGAAGAAGTGCAACTAATCCCCGTCCAATGGGAAGGGACAGAGCTAAGAGGGAGCAGAGCTTCGGGGGAGTCGAGTACAAACGACGAGTCTTTGGCTAGGTTTGTTGTGCAGGGTGAACAACAGGCCGCATATTTTGAGATGAAGAAGAAAGAGATGGAAATCCGGGAAAAAGAAGTTGAATTAGCCCGAAAAAAGCAGCAAAATGATGACTTGGACTATTATATGCAGCCGATAGATCATTTGACGGGACGTGAACTCGCAGTCGCGGAGTGGCGCCGAGCTCAGATCAAGGAGGCCTATAATATCCCTTTTTAGTGTTTTTTTTAAATGTTGTTTTTAATTTTCTATGTTTTTATTTTTATTTTCGTATTGTGTTTTAATTTTCTATGTAGTCGTGTTTTAACAAAATGTATGAATAAATGTTTTAATTGTATGAATAAAAAATATTTAATTTTTTTTTTGGAATTGTGAAGAGTTTGAGTAAGTTTTGGTAAGTTTGATAAAAAAACTGAGATGACGTTGAGGTGACGATGAGTGAGTTTACACCCACTCCCACCCGTCTTATGCTTCTTCAAATATGTCAAATAATAGTAAAAATGACAACTTCAAAGCATTAGATCCAGAAAGTCGCGCATGACTTCAGAAAGCGGAGTGACGACTCACCTAAAAGTGTGTAATTCACTATGTAAGTTTGTCACCATGGCGTCCAACCTAAGAAACAGATTATTACTTTCCGATATTTAAAATCAAAATGATAACAATAATTCAGATGTGAAAAAAGTAATTAAAAAACTTCTATTTCAAAAAGTATTATTCATACATCCTGATCTTAGTAACAGGAAGCTAATTAATTTGTAGATCACTAGCTAGTTGCATCACATAAATTATTTGTAATACTTGTTTGATTAATAGATGTTTGATACGAATCATCACCTTCCCTTGATAATACCCGTTAATAACATGTGAACAATGCACATGGGAAGATAAGGTTGTCATGTTTGGAGGATACCAAAAAGTTGACAATTAAAGATGGGACCACAATGATCTATTGCGAGAAATACGTTTGTTTCTTTTTACGTACAAAAGTGCAAATGATGTTTTGCTTTTGGATACATGATAAATCATATTTATTCATATAACATCGTGTCATCACTTCAATCGTGACAACTTTGATCGATGTATTAAGAAAATGTCGATCTTCATATATTCGCCATCAACTAGTTAATAAAACATGTTGATAGTTTCAATTTTTCAACCATGATTGACGTTTTTAAATACGTCATGTATATGAGGCTGTTTCTAAATTCCAAATGTTTATACATCATGTATATGAGGCTGGAGAAAAAAAAATATCGTTTATATTAGTTTTTTCACAACTTACAAAAACTCATACCAAAAGGTTTCTATATGTCCTCGATTATCATAGCACATTTTCGTTTGAGGGTTTAATAGAAACAAGATAGTGAAATTGGGGAGTTGACTTTTAAAATTAATTAAGTAATAATTGGGATTTAAGTATGCCATTTTTGTACGGGGCTTTAAACTAAATTATATTTTTTTAACATATGAATTGTTACACTAGCAGGCTTAATTTGGGCCTTACGATATACTTTCATAGTTTCATGTTTCTAATGTTTTTGTATTTTGCCTCTTCAAATTGTTTTAACATCGGGTTGTCTCGCCTTTTGCTTGGAGCTTAATAAGATCCCAACTTCAAAGAATACAAATAATTTTGAAACGTGACATGACCATTGTTGGTGATTTTGTGTTACCAATAATGATTTAAGTGTAATAGATTTACTTTGTTGACCAATGTGTAATCGTGATAAACGTTCATCAAGTCGGGGTTGTGCGGAGTGCACACTTGTATGACATTATTACGGTTATCATACGGGGGCGAAGCCCCCGTACGACGGGGGTCCGGGGGCAGCGCCCCTGGGCAGGGTCCAAGGGGCGGCAGCCCCTGGCAGGGTCCAAGGGGCAGCGCCCCTGGCTGGGGTCGAGCTATTTCTGCCCGTTGCTAAAAGTGTCGGTTTTTAGGAGTTATAACTGTTTTTGGCAGTTACAACTTGACAGACGTTTTATTGGTCATCTCCTTCATTCTAGTTCTGTATCATAACAACAAAACATAATTTACAGTTCGCAATCTGAGTTTTATCCGATTGGAGATTTCGATAGAACCATCGAAATACTTTGATCTGAAAGTGTTTGACACGACTCTCAGATTACTGTGATCCACCAAATTTCTAACAAAGATCAAAGTATTCTGTGATCATGGCGAACGGTGAATCTGTGAAGGACATGACGAGTAAGTTCGATAAGTTGGCTAAGTTTGAAGGGCAGGATTTTCGTCGTTGGCAGAAGAAGATGCACTTTCTTCTTACCACTTTGAAGGTTGTGTATGTTCTGAATACACCAAGTCCCGAATGGTCGGAGGATGAAACGCTGGAAACCACTAGGCAGCGGATGAAGTGGGAAAACGACGACTACATATGCCGTGGTCATATTCTGAATGGTATGTCTGACTCACTCTTTGATATCTATCAAAATACTGAATCTGCAAAGGCTCTGTGGGAGTCCCTAGAATCCAAATACATGGCTGAAGATGCTTCTGCAAAGAAGTTTCTGGTAAGCAATTTCATGAATTACAGAATGGTTGATTCCAGATCTGTAATGGACCAATATCATGAGATGTTAAGGATTCTGGGACAGATTACCCAACACAAATTGTTGATGGATGAGGCCATCTCGGTTGCAGTTATCATTGATAAACTGCCCCCTTCTTGGAAAGAATTCAAACATGGTTTGAAACATAAGAAGGAAGAATTAAATTTGGTTCAACTCGGTAGTGCTCTCCGAATTGAGGAAGGGTTAAGAACTCAGGAACTTGAAAATAACCCTAAAGGAAAGAACCAAATTGGGTCATCTTCTGTCAACATGGTTGAAGGAGATGGAGCCAAGAATTCAAACAACAATAAGAACAAACGTAAGTACAACAACAGTGGTGATAATAAGTCTGGCAACAAGAAGGTTGTGGGGGCTTGTTGGAAATGTGGCAAACCTGGTCACATGAAGAAGGATTGTCGCTCTAAGGACAAAAAAGGCGCTGGTTCAAATGGGTCTAAGGATCCAGAAAAGCAACAAGGTTATATTTCTGATCTTATTCAGAATATTGATAATGATTTACATTATGTTTCTGTTATTTCTGATGCATTTTATGTTCAGGATGATGATGTTGCTTGGTGGGTTGATTCGGGTGCAACAAGTCATGTTTGCAAGGATCTTCGTTGGTTTCAAGCCTGTAAATCAATTGAAGATGGATCATTTGTAAAGATGGGAAACGTTGCTACTGAACCAATCAAAGGAATAGGGCGTGTTTTATTAACTTTCACTTCTGGAAAAACTTTATGTTTAGATAATGTGTTGTATGTACCCGGGATTCGAAAGAATCTCGTTTCTGAAATTGTGTTGAATAAGTGTGGCTACAAACAGGTGTTGGAAAGTGACAAGTATATCTTGTCAAGACATGGTACTTTTGTTGGATTTGGTTATGTATGTAATGGAATGATTAGATTAAATCTGAATTATCCTTTGTTTAATGCTTCTACTTGTATGATTACTTCTGGTCATAGTAATGATGTAAGTAATTCTGAATTGTGGCATGCTAGACTAGGACATGTTCATTACAGGAGAATGATAGATATGGCTAAAATGAGTCTAATACCTGCTTTTGACATGACAAATAAAAGTTGTAAAACTTGTATGTTGACAAAGATTATTAGACAACCTTTTAAGGGTGTTAATCGGGAAAGCAATGTATTAGATCTCATACATAGTGATCTATGTGATTTTCATGCCAATCCTTCACTAGGACAAAATAAGTATGTTATTACTTTTATTGATGATGCTTCTAGATATTGTTATGTATATCTTTTGCATGCTAAAAATGAAGCTCTTGATAAATTTAAAATTTATAAACAAGAAGTAGAACTTCAAAGACAGAATTCAATAAAAGTATTTCGTACTGATCGTGGTGGTGAGTATTATGATCCAGTTTATTTCCAATCTACTGGAATAATACATCAAACCACGGCTCCTTACACGCCACAACAGAATGGTGTGGCTGAAAGGAAGAATAGGACTTTGAAAGAAATGGTGAATTCCATGTTGTCCTATTCTGGTCTAAGTGACGGGTTTTGGGGTGAGGCAATGTTGACAGCCTGTTATATTCTGAATAGAACTCCAAACAAACATAGCAAACAAACTCCTTATGAAATTTGGACCAAGAAGGTACCAAATTTGGCTTATTTAAGGGTTTGGGGCTGTAGAGCAGTCGTAAGGTTGACTCAGCCCAAGATGAAAAATCTGGGTGAGAAAGGTATAGATTGTATCTTCATTGGGTATGTTGAGCATTCCAAGTGTTACAGGTTTTATGTTATAGAACCTAATGATTATGTGTCGGTGAACTCTATAATAGAGTCAAGAGATGCAATATTTGATGAAGAACGGTTTTCATCTATACCTAGACCAAGAGGTATGATTCAGCCATCTTCAAGTGAGATAGCTGAAGATGAGACTGAAGGTGCACATGATGTACCTGGTCCATCGGTTCCTAGGAAAAGCACTAGAACAAGAAAAGCTAAGTCTTTTGGTTCTGATTTTCAACTTTATTTGGTTGAAGGAACGAGAGATAAGACTGTATCTCTACGTGAATATTGTTTCACTGTTGAGGAGGATCCAAAGACCTTGAGTGAGGCAATGGCGTCTAGGGATGTTGCCTTCTGGAAAGAAGCAATTCAAAGTGAGATTGATTCCATCATGCAGAATGATACTTGGGAATTAGTTGATTTACCTCCTGGATGCAAGGCATTAGGAGGTAAATGGATCCTCAAAAGGAAAATGAAAGTGGATGGAAGCATAGATAAGTTTAAAGCCAGATTGGTAATACAAGGCTTTAGACAAAAGGAAGGAATTGACTTCTTTGATACATATGCTCCTGTTGCCAGGATATCCACTATTAGATTGTTATTAGCTATTGCTGCTATAAACAATCTTGTTATTCACCAAATGGATGTGAAAACTGCATTCTTGAATGGTGATTTGGATGAAGAAATTTACATGAAACAACCTGAAGGGTTTGTGATGCCTGGACATGAAAACAAGGTATGTAAATTGAAAAAATCATTATATGGTCTAAAACAAGCACCAAAACAATGGCATCAAAAGTTTGATGATGTGGTGTTGTCTAATGGTTTTTGTTTAAACCAATCTGACAAATGTGTGTATAGCAGGTTTGATGCTTCTAGTAAGGGGGTAATCATTTGCTTATATGTAGATGACATGTTGATCTTTGGCACTGACCAAGATCAAGTTGATAAGACAAAGGAATTTTTGTCATCTAAGTTTGATATGAAAGATCTGGGGGAGGCTGAGGTGATTCTTGGTATTAGAATTAAACGAGGAAACAATGGTATCTCGATTTCTCAATCTCATTATATTGAGAAGATACTAGCAAAGTTTAACTTTGCTGATTGTATTCCTGCTCACACTCCATTTGATTCTACTCTGAAACTGATTCCTAATAAGGGAATTGCAGTGTCTCAGCTAGAATACTCTAGTGCTGTTGGATGTCTTATGTATGCCATGATTAGCACTAGGCCGGATATAGCATTTGCTGTAGGACAGCTTAGTAAGTATACTAGCAATCCTAGTGCTTTACATTGGCAAGCTCTTACTCGAGTATTTCAATACTTGAAAGGAACCATGAATTTTGGTTTAACTTATAGTGGTTATCCTTCTGTGATAGAAGGTTACTCAGATGCCAGTTGGATTAACAACATGGAGGATCACTCATCTACGAGTGGCTGGGTATTCCTACTTGGAGGAGGTGCTATTTCTTGGGCTTCTAAGAAACAGACTTGTATTACAAGCTCAACTATGGAGTCAGAGTTTGTGGCTTTGGCTGCTGCTGGTAAAGAAGCTGAATGGCTAAGGGATTTGGTTTATGAAATTCCTTTGTGGCCTAAACCGGTATCTACCATTTCTATCAGATGTGATAGTGCTGCTACCTTGGCTAGGGCTTATAGTCATGTGTACAATGGTAAGTCTAGACACTTAGGTGTTAGACATAGTATGATTCGTGACCTTATCATGAATGGTGTGATATCCGTGGAGTTTGTGAAAACTCAGTTGAATTTAGCCGACCATTTAACCAAAGGGTTAGTTAGAGATCTCGTGCGCAAGGCGGCTATTGGGATGGGTTTAAAGTCCACCTAATAAAATCCTTGTATCAAGATACCCAATTCCCACCTAACGCAATGTTAGGTGCTGAATTCAATGTGGAAAGCTTGATATTTTGATTTGGAACGCATAATTACATCATCCCACGGTATGTGTTCAGAACTGCAAGTAAAGGAGGTTGAAATTATATTTCTTAATGATCTTTTGACAAATTGCATGTGTAGGTGCAAGAAGAAAAGATCACCTATATAAGCATGAAGTTTAGCTGCTTCAAGAAGTTTGGGACTTAGCTTTGATATGCTTATTGAAGGATAGGACACAAGCTAGTAAAAATAGTGTCAAGTAGAACATGTAAATGTGTAAACTGTTGTGTATATTATCTTCAGGTATTCTCTATGGATAGAAGAGTTCAATCCTTAGTGACACTCTAATATTCGAATATTTGGAATGCTAATATACTAATGTGAAATTCAATCATGTCGACATTTCATTTATGCATCAGTTTGATTGTGTTATGATTTTCTTTAAGTTAATCAAGATTACACTTAAATGGGGGAGGATTGTTGGTGATTTTGTGTTACCAATAATGATTTAAGTGTAATGGATTTACTTTGTTGACCAATGTGTAATCGTGATAAACGTTCATCAAGTCGGGGTTGTGCGGAGTGCACACTTGTATGACATTATTACGGTTATCATACGGGGGCGAAGCCCCCGTACGACGGGGGTCCGGGGGCAGCCCCCCTGGGCAGGGTCCAAGGGGCGGCAGCCCCTGGCAGGGTCCAAGGGGCAGCGCCCCTGGCTGGGGTCGAGCTATTTCTGCCCGTTGCTAAAAGTGTCGGTTTTTAGGAGTTATAACTGTTTTTGGCAGTTACAACTTGACAGACGTTTTATTGGTCATCTCCTTCATTCTGGTTCTGTATCATAACAACAAAACATAATTTACAGTTCACAATCTGAGTTTTATCCGATTGGAGATTTCGATAGAACCATCGAAATACTTTGATCTGAAAGTGTTTGACACGACTCTCAGATTACTGTGATCCACCAAATTTCTAACAACCATTTGCTAAATATTCACATTACTTGAGGTAAAAAGTCAACTTTGCGATTATAGATCTAGAATTTTAATGTGAGATGATGGGTCGCTAATGATTCATATCTTCATCAACTAAACAATTAAGCTGTTTCACCTATCATTCTATCAATATACCATAAACAAAACGTTAAGTTGACAAATTAGTAGAATGGATGCATCCTATTTTCAGTAAATACGTTTTGCATTATTATTGTCACTATCATATTAATTTATCAACTTAATGTCTTATCTATGCTATAGACTTTTCCTTGACTTTCTTTGAAGTTATAAAATTGATCCAATGTTGTGCAAAGCACATTCGCGACATGAACTAATAAGATGAAACAACACTTCTTAACTAGTGCAATTTAGGTGGTGTTTGTGGCTTACATAGCACGCTTATGGCTTATTTGGTTTCTCGCTTTTGTGAGTTATTTTCAAACTTTTCGGTTTATACAAATTTTCGGTTGGTATAATCTGTCATGTTGTCGCAAGATAAGTTTAGATTCTTTTGGAGATTTATACTTAGACCGGCTGGCGTTATGATTTTTGGATAGGTTGGAGGAAAACATGCGTGTATGGATCTGGCTGGGTTCCTCTTGTTGTGGGGTTGAGTAGCCGGGTTTTATAACGGGTCAGACTGGTTTGAAAGCCGTTTCATGTAAAGTAATTAAAAAACGAAAAAACATGCATTGAAAATCAGAACGTATTTATTCCTTTGTATTTGATACATTCGGTTTCTTTACACCTGAGCCGATGAAGCTTCTGAAAAGAATTCAACCGGTTATGATAGTAACGTTATGATGCTTAGATTCATAAATATAATTTTCGTAAAATTAGCTTTACAATAAAAAAAAATTACGACGTAATTTATTACTCGCTTTAACCAGCTTTTATTACATTATTCAAAACATTATTATTTGTCTTGAATAAAAAAAGACTAATAACCTTATATTAACCAAAAAGTTTTCAAGCCATAAAAGATGAAGAGAACTTGCAAAACATAAGCTGAAAACCAAACCACAATCCCGCTATATAAAGCAAAACAAACCATCTATATACGTTATAGTGCATTTTCAAATATAAATTTCAAAAATTGATTTTTTCACACAATATTTTCAGGTTACCAAGTTCGATCATCGAGTCAACTCGATTAAATCATCATGTCATGAGATCGATTACTGAATCAATTCGGTCGAATCATCAAATTGCGAGATCGATCAGCTAATCAACTCGATCGAGTTATCGGATCACAGGTTTAACCACCGGGTCAACTCGGTCGAGTCATAAGATCGACCACCGAGTCAACATGATCGTATCATCGGATCATGGATTCGACCACCGGTTAACCCGATCGAGTCACCAAGTCACGGATTCTACGGAACCAACCCGATCGAGTCATCGGTGCACGGATCATGAAATATGTGGTTGTGGTTTCTTCTCATTCTTCTCATTTTAGTTAATCTTCTTATTAAATCCTAACTCTTTAATTAAAAAAAACTTATTCGGGTCAACCGAGTTACACAAAATACCAAAAACCAAGAGTATTGTCGGAAAATTGGTGTTTCCTGTAGGGTCCTATTTCATTTGGATGGAGAGGAACGCCCGTTTGTTTAAAAAAGCCAAGAATACCTCGAAGGAGATTAAGGAGCATATCATTGTGACCGTGCGTTTAAAGTTGTTAACATTTCGCTTTAAGAATAGATATGCGGTGAAAGAGATGGTTTCTATGTGGAACATGCCGAAACATTTTCACTTATATGACGAATAGTGGTACTTGTTTGGTTGTTGTTTTGTTTTTTTAGTTTGGTTACTAAGTTGCGTGGCTTATCATGGGCTTAGTTAGTTGTTCAAGCTATGCTTGAGGTTAATGTGGTATTCAGCCACATTTCATTGTACTTATTTGGTTATGTGATTAATATATATTTATTGGGTTAACCATTTACCTAAAAAAATACCTAAAATCAATTTGATATTAAATTTGAGTTAGTCGGGTTAGCCCGATTAACCTAAATTAAAATTTGAATCTAAATTACCCGACCAAAATATACTCAAATCGAGTCAACTTTTTTGACACCCTAAATGCTATAAGGAAAAATTTGACAAAGGCCATCTAAAATTGGCAAGCTACCCTCACGAGTCACTATTACACCCTATACCCAAAACAAAATCAAAGTCTTATTATCTTCCAGTGACCAAATACTACTCGCAAGGTATGATGCCCAATGCTTATGTTTTTTTAACAATTATGCGTTCTCATATATTCTCTCTTACATATTTCCACCGCTCCAAAACCTCTCCATAACTTTCCTTGCTTAGATTTACTTCTGTTGCTATTTCGGCGGTCGGCTACGGCCGACCGTCTGGATCTTCTGCTTTTGTCCACTTTTGTATATTGTTAGCCTCAAAATATTGAGTCAAACAAGAATTCTCGGTCATATGTTTATTATGTATCGTATTTAAGAACGTTGTAATAGGTAGTAAGTTAGTTGTGTTTTACGGGCTTAACTTTAAGCTAAAGTTCATTCATAAGTAACTAAAGCCCAAAAGACAAGCCCGACCCATTATCATATAACCCATTATGCCACATGTAGGAAAGGCTATAAATACCTCTCTTTCATGTAAGGAGAGGTTGGTTGGTTCATTTTTCTCTCTAATCTAATATTCACTAAGTTTCACACACTTCTTTTTTTTTCTCTCTCTACTTTCTCTCTCTAGAATTCATATATCTTCTACCTTTCTTTCTTATTTAATCATCATATTATATGGGACAACAATTGGTATCAATCGCCATAGGGTAGATTTGTGATTGGTTGTTGCTATATCATATGACTCGTATGATTTAATCCATAAATCATCTCGGATTCAATTTTTTTTTTGTATTTTCCGTGCTCTAAATCTTGATATAAATCTCCTACATAGTTGTGGTAGGGATTTAGTTGCTTTGGTTTGGTTAAAATCACGTTTTTCTAGGCAAAAATCTCACTTTTTGATTTAAAGTTTCGGAAACAGTAACCTTCTTTGCGACAGAACTACCTTGTTTTCCATCGCAATAGACTAGGGTTTATCTTTATTGCGATTCATACTGCGATTGGTGTTCTTTGGTAGCATTGCGACAGGTTAATACTTCACGTATTGAGATTGGTGTTATTTTGTGATATCGCGACAGGTCACTATCTCAGATATTGCGATAGGAAGTATTGCGATAAGGTTCTTTACATTGCGATAGGTATTGCGACAGGAAGTATTGCGATTGGTGTTATTGCGATCAGTGTCATTGCGACGACTTCATTTTAGACATTGCGACAGAAGTTGGTGTGTTATTGCGATAAGGTTTAGACATTGCGACAGATTGGAGGATTTTTTTGAAGAATTCCAAAAATACACTTAAAAAATTTAATCGTCTGTTTTATGGTCTTGGAGAATTTTTTGGTTTTTCAAGAACATTCTAAGGGATTTCAACATTTTTTCTCTTCAACAACAATCACTATAACATCTACTTAAGATCCATATTCACTTCATCATTTCAGAGAATATTGAGATGGACTCCACTGCAGAATATCGTGTGACCAACAACAACAACATCATGGTGGCAGGTAACAAAGAGAGACCACCAATGCTTGTGTCGGGTCGATATGATCAATGGCAATCCCGTTTTCTACGTTATCTTGACACAAAACCTAACGGTGATGCTTTAAGGTAATGCATTTTTTATGGACCCTATAAATTCTCAAGGATAACAGTTCCTGCAGTACCAGCCACAGACACAACTGATGAACAACCTGCTTATGAACGTGATGAAAAGAGAAACAACCTCACTCCAGAGAACCGTGCTTGGTTTGATGCAGAGAAGGAAGCAATCTACTTAATTCTCAGTGGCATTGGAGATGATATTTATTCCACGGTTGATGCATGCCCTACTGCTAAAAAATGTGGACCGGCTATTGAAAGATTGCAACAAGGTGAATCACTTAACAAACAAGACATGAAAACTAAGATGTTTTGGAACTTTGGCAAGTTTACATCAAAGGATGGGGAATCAATTGATTCTTATTACTCCCGATTCTACAATATCATGATTGACATGACCCGAAACCACTTGCAAGTTTCCACCATGCAAGTCAATGTTCAATTTCTACAGCAACTTCAACCAGAGTGGACACGGTTTGTCACCTTGGTGAAACAACAACAAAAGTTAGACGAAGTTTCATATCACACGCTCTTTGACATTTTGAAACAATTTCAAAATGAGGCAAATGAACTTCAAGCTGAACGTGCTGCAAAGGTTTCAAATCTACTTGCTTTGGTGTCTACCACTCAACATTACCCAGATTATCGTTCTCGTGATCTAAAGACTTACTCTACTCACTCATCATTACCACGATCATCCATTGTCTCTAAGTCACATGCTCTAACAAGATCCCAAGGCAAAGAAGTTGCAACAGCACCATCACCCACACCTGAGCAATCATCCGAAGAAGACAATGGTGAAGAACTAGCTCAAAAGGATAGGGAATTCAAGCAACAAATAGCTTTCATTATGAAGCAATACAGGAAAATCTACAAACCCACCAACAACAACCTCAAAACATCATCTAACACGAGGAACAACTATGCTCAGATACCTCCAAGGAATGACACACGAAGACGTGCTGAGAGTCCTCCAAAGTATGATCGACAACCCGCGAAGTATGATAAGCAGAAGGTTGCTACTGTTGTTGGCAATAGGGAAACTGTTGGTACTCAAGTTGTGCAACAAAGTGGGATTCAATGTTTTAACTACCGAGGCTATGGGCATTTGGCTAGGGAATGCATGCAGCCAAAAAGGGTTAAAGATTATGGTTATCATAAGGAAAAGATGTTGTTGTGCAAGAAGATGGAAGCTGGGATCAAGTTATCAGCTGAGGAAGGAGAAATGCTTGACGACACAGATGATGAACTCTCCGACCAAGAACTCGAGGCACATTATTCATACATGGCAAAGATTCATGAGGTCCTTAACGTCACTGAAGATGACAATGGTCCTATCTTTGATACCGAGCCAATTGATAAGGTACAACATGATGATGAATATAATGTGTTTGGTGATACACATGAGCATAGTGATCTACCAACGACAATTACTGACACGTGTATGATGGAAACGGTTGATAACAATACCACACCCGATTCACCAGACATGTGCAATAATGAGTTTGAGAATGATCAACATGCAAATGAGTATGATGACGAGGAGCGTGTCACGCTTGCTAATTTAATTGCTAGTTTACAAAAAGATGTCAATGAAAATAGAAAGAGTTAAAAGCAATTAAAGAAGGCAAACGCAGCGCTCACTCAAAACTTTGAAGAAAGCAAAGCCGCTCTTATAAAATCTAGTGAGACAATTGATAGTTATAAGGTTGAGCTTCTTCAAAAGACCAAAGAGCTTGAGGGGTACAAAAGTCGTGTTATAAACTGACGATTTTGAAAATAAATACAACAAAGCTCTTGCTTTGCTAACTAAATAAAAACGTCAATTTAATGTTTTATTAAGTGATGAACGTCAAAAAACGTACCTTGCCACAACAAAAGTTAATGAACTTGAACAGAGTCTTTCTATGAATACCACCGATTCTGTTAAAATTCTTGACGAAAAGAAACAAGAGATTGAAAAATTAAAACAAGATTTCAAAAATAGACAAGGCAAAGATACTGAAAAAGTAAAAGATCTCGAAGAACAAGTCGATTTTTTGAAAAAAGTTGTTTATAAAATGCATGACTCTATTCAAACAGTTAGAATGATAGCACCTCGGTCGTTTTTCAAGGGTCAACCTAGTTTTGAAAGTCCCAAGTACCTCGAACAAGCTCAAGCTGCAAACCCTCACTTATATCTTGATGAGTCTGAATGGACCGATCATGATTGCCCAGTAGTTAGCCTCGATAGTGAAGAGACGTCCCTTTGGGATGAGGAGAGTAGATCACCGGTCAATAAAGATTTTGTGACACCATATAATTATGCTTATGAAAACATGGTCTTTTCACTCCACAAAAACAGAAGTCTCGTGAGGAATTATTTCTCGAATGCAAACAACAAAGAATTCAATGGAAGAAAATTTTTGCCACTAAGAAATCAAATGTTTTTAAATATATTAACTATTTGCCTCTTGATGCTTCTAAAAGCAAAAGTAGAAAAACACTTGGTATTCTGAAACACCACATTGATAATGTTTAGTCAATTGTTGAAAGCGATTGGGAAAAACGTGAAAAGGATAAGTGGAAAACAGAGATTCCTCATGACATAACTGTGCTTGTGAAAGAACTTTTAATACCAAATACGAAGATAATCAAATAAAATGTTCTTGAGTTTGAAAAATTAATTCGGTCTGAAATGTTCGATGATTTGAAATATGTGGAGTCTCTTGAAAAAGAAATTGATGAGATTCAAAATGACAAATCATATTTTTCAAACGAATATGATCTACTCTTAGAAGAATGTCTCTCCAAAGATATTTTGTGTGTTACTTTTCAATCTTGTGCTGATATCGATGAATATTCTGACGTTGCATGAAAATATCTTGATAAGATCAAAGAATGTGGGCGTCTTGAACTTGACCTTTCGAAACGTAAAGAAAATGTTGATAAAAAGGCTTTTCAGTTACTTCAACACAAAACTGGTTTCCTTCAAAAACATTGTCATTCTCTTGAACTTGCTTTGCAAAAAGACATAGGAAGTTTTCCACATGATAATAAATTGCAAGAAAAACTTTCCCAAATGTGTCGAGAAATGAATGAAAAGAGTATGGAAGTTAAAGAGTTGAAAGCTCAGTTACAAGACAGGGAAATAGCGATAGCAGAATTGAAGAAACTCGTTGCTAAGATGGGTGGAAAAATTGTAGAACCTAGTGTTAAGAAACCTGTTGTAAGACAACCCAATGCGCACAAAGTGACTAGACCCTCTGTCTTGGGAAAACCATCTGTTTTTTCTAATTCTGCATTTGCAAAACCTGGGTTTGCCCCCAAGACGGATGGGAAGGAGAGGTTACCACATAATACTCCCAAAACACATATTCGATCACAAAGCATTAAGAACACAAATGTGATTAAACCAGGGATGTATAGATTGGCCACTAAACCCACACACAACAAAGAAAGTCAATCACCTCAGACTTCTAGAAACACTAATAGACGTGTGTCTTTTACTACATGAGTAGTCCCCACTGCTAGTGTTAGCCGGCCTCAGCTTAAGAGCACCCGCATGAATGAAAAGGTTTGGCAAAACAAAAGTCAAGGAAAGATGAAGAAAGTAGAAGACCACCCTAGGATTTTCAATGTTTCTAAGAATAAAACGTCTGTAATCGCGTGTAATGACGATTTGAATGATTCGACTTTGAATGCTTTGAATGTTAAGTTTGTTTGTGTGAAATGTGGAAAGTGTGCTAATGCTAATCATGCTATGTGTGTTTCGAATAATGTCAAAAGCGTAGATACTAGAACTAAGAAGCAAACTGCGATGCCTATTAGTGCTAGAAAACCCAAACGCAAAGCGAACCATTCTGGTGCAACACCCCCTAAGAAAAGTAATGCATCAGACTCCACCACTAAGAACCCTAGAAGCAAACTTAGGGAATTATATGAGTCTGTTAGCAAGTCTTAGAAATGGTGGTTTGCTAATCAATGTCCTCCATGATATAAATGGATGCCTAAGGTTAGGACAGAAAATGTGACAACGAGCGTTAGTGTGCATTTAAGTGAAACTAATGAATCGGAAATCACAACTAACATGGAATCCAATTTAGCAAATGCTTCATCGTGTTCTAATTCTTTTGCAGGTGATCGAGATAATTCTCTTCATACTGGACTCCGGATGCACGAAGCACATGACGGGGAATCTCAAGCTTCTAATTAACTTCGTGGAGAAGTTCCTGGGTACGGTCCAATTCAGAAGTGATCAATTTGCACCGATCCTAGGATATGGAGACTTGGTTCAGGGAAATATCACAATCAAAAGGGTTTACTATGTTGAAGGGCTCAATCACAATCTTTTCTCGGTTGGTCAATTCTATGATGCGGATTTGGAGGTTGCTTTTAGAAAGAAGACATGTTTTGTTCGTGATTATGATGGGAATGACTTACTTACCGGTTCACGGGGTACTAATCTATACACTATTTTACTACAAGACTCCACATCTTCAACTCCAATCTGTTTCATGGCTAAAGCTTCAAAGACTCAAGCTTGGTTATGGCATCAACGATTATCTCATCTTAACTTTGATACCATCAACTTGCTTTCCAAGAAAGATATTGTGAGAGGCCTACCTAACTTGAAATTCATCAAAGATCATCTTTGCTCTTCTTGTGCGCTTTGTAAAGCTAAACGGAGTAGCTTCAAGACAAAGACTATGCCAAGCTCTAAAGGACGGTTAGATCTTCTTCATATAGATTTGTGTGGCCCCATGCGTGTTCAAAGCATCAAAGGGAAGAAATACGTTGTTAATGCAATAATGACTAAAAACGTTACTTGCATTTTTCGGTCTCGCTTAGTTTTGATTACGACAATATGTAAAAACAAGCATTTACGAAAACAACGAAAAATGAATTCTTGAGTTCAAGTATTTTTCATTTTACCCATTTTCACTTAAGGTATGGATAAACAAGTACTAACCTTAATCAAGTGATCAAGTGATTTAATCTTTTCTTAAAACTCACTTTTTATTAAAAGTGACAAGTTTTTATTAAACTTTAGTTTTAAGAAAATGTTTTATTAAATTAATTATTTGAAATTTGAAAATGGCATATTCTTATAGCTGTTAAGAATATCCTTTCAGGATATTTTTATACCCAGATAAGACCTCCACCACTAAAGGACAAAAAGGAGCGGAGTCTAGTCCGGCGGTACCTTAGCGCCTAGGCGGTACCTTATCGATAAGGTACCGCGGGCTGTGATAAGGTACCGCGGGCAGATATAGCCGTTGGCTCCTTTGTCCTTTAAATAGTTGGCCATTCTCAGCTTTTCACCTCACCTCTTTTGCACATTTATTTCCAGATTCAAACCCCTTCTTTAATCACTCAAATCTTTGATCATTTGTTTGATTATTACTTGTTTAAGAAGTGAATCTTGTTCTTCCATCTCTTCCACTCCAAGTGCAAAGAGAAGAACACTATCCTAGTGAAGTGTTGAGTCCACCACCAAAGATCTATTGAAGATCAATTTGTATATTCTTGTAGTTGTGTCATAGTTGTGAAGATCCAAGTAGTTGTGTCTATTTGGAAGTTGTGTATGTACTAAGTATAGTTGTGTAGATTGGTCCTAGCTACGATTAGGGATCGACTTTTAGCTTAGAGTCGGAAATTGGTTAAGCGACGTGTACGGTTTTCTCCACCATAAGGAGCTTGTTGTGTAGTGAACTCTCAAGTAAGGAGTACTCGAGGAGTGGAGTAGGAACGAGGAGTGAGCTTCGTTGCCGAACCACTATAAATCCTTGGTGTTCGGTTTGATCTTTCTTTACCCTTAACTCTTTACATTCCTTATTACTTTTTGCATATACATGTGTTAATATTAGATTAGCTACACTATCATTCTTTATTCTTTGTGGATATATTTTTGTTAGTATTAGTTTAGCTATACTATTATTCTTTATTCTTTGTGGATATATTTTTGTTAGTATTAGTTTAGCTACACTATCATTGTTCATATTTGTGAATAAGAAGATTTCACATATTTCCTCAAGCCTAAGTTTTTGAAAAAGGATTTTTGGAAACCATATTTTAACAAGTAAATTTTAAGAAACTATTCAACCCCCCCTTCTAGTTTCTACAATTGGTATCAGAGCGGGTTGCTCAAGGATTTTTAAAGTATATTGTATTTTAAAACTTGAATCGATCTATGGATTCCAACAAGTACCTAGAAGGGCTATCTATGCAAAGACCACCACTTTTTGAAACCGATAGTTTTATTTATTGGAAAAATAGATTTGAAACTTATGTGAAATCAAAAGATTTAGATCTTTGGCATGTTATTACCAATGGTGATTTTTTACCCTTTCAATTTAATGAAGTTTCTAAAACAAAAGAATTAGTCACTTTTGACAAAGCTAATGATGATACTAAAAAGAAACTTTCAAAAAATAATGAGGCTAAAATGGTGATTTATAATGCTTTGCCTAAGAAAGAGTATGAAAGAATTTTTATGTGTGAAACCGCTAAAGATATTTGGAACACTCTTTTAGTAACCCACCAAGGTAATAGCCAAGTCAAAGAAAGTAAAATCGATCTTCTTGTCCAACAATATGAACAATTTGTCATCTTAGAAGATGAAACTATTGATAGTGCATTTGCTAGGTTTAACACCATTATTACTAGTCTAAAAGCACTTGATGAAGGTTTTTCTAGCAAGAACAATGTTAGGAAGTTTCTAAGGGCCTTACATCCAAAGTGGAGAGCAAAAGTCACGGCTATTGAAGAGTCGAAAGATCTCTCAACTTTATCACTCGATGAACTCATAGGAAACTTGAAGGTTCATGAGATGATAATTTTGAAGGACTCGGAATTAGTAAAAACCAAGAGTGAAAGGAAATCTCTTGCACTTAAGGCCAAGAAGGCACAAAGTGACCATGATAGTTCCTCGGAAAGTGATGACGAGGAGTATGCATTGGCGGTGAGAGATTTCAAGAAGTTCTTCAAGAGACGAGGTCAACACGTTAGGCAACCAAACTATGACAAGAAACCATTGTCAAAGAATCGGTTTGTCAAGAACGAAAAAGGTGATAGGAGTTGCTTTAGATGTGGTGATCCAAATCACTTCATTGGTGAGTGTCCAAAGCCCGCTCGTGATAAGAACCACACGGCATTCGTTAGTGGCGCTTGGAGCGATAGCGGTGAAGATGATGACGACAACCCCAAAGAGGAGAAATGTCTTATGGCTCACACTTCTAAAGAGGTACATTCCGAAACCGAATATTTTAGCAATGATAGTTCTACTTTAGATGATATTGAATTTGAAGGCAAATATGATAGCTTACATAAACTTAGTCTTAAATTCATAGAAAAGAATAAGACCTTAAAATCAACCAAAACTAAGCTTGAAAATGAGATCAATGAACTTAGGGAGAAATTGGCTATACTTGAGAAAAACAAAGAGGTTGATTTAGGTTGCTTAAGTTGTGAGAAACTTAGATTAGAGAATGATGATCTCAAGAGCACCTCCATTAAATCGGAAAAGTTCATGAAAGGTACTAGTGCTCTTGATGATATGTTAAACAAACAAGTTCATTCTAAGGAAAAACTTGGTCTAGGTTTTAACTCAAATGAAGCCTCAACTAGTGAACCAAAACAAGTCAAGTTTTCACAGAAAACACTTTCTGGACGCGGTTCCACATTGTATGGCGCGGTTCCTTATCGCTATGGAACCGCGGCCATAGATAAGGTACCGCGGCCAAAAGTTGAATTTTGTGAAAATTCTGAACTTTCTGAAAAATCTAAGTTAAATGGAAACCAAAGCATCTTACTGTTAATAAGGTTCAATTACCCATACTTGACGACAATACTATTAGTAAGTTCTATAAGCCGTTAAGTAAACCTCTCATGGGAAATAGAAGTTTATCTAGATTATCTTCTACTCCACCTAGAGTACGGAATGAGTCTAAGCCTAGAAGTAGAACGACAACACCTACAAGAGATAATCAAAAGAACTCACGAACTAGAAGTAAAACTCCAACACCTAGAAAGAATAATAATAACTCTAAACCTAGATCAAACACACCTAGGAGAAGTAATAAGCAACAAAATGGTTACATGAATTACTACCCTCCTCCATTTTGTTCTCCATGGGGAATCCCCACCTCATTCATGCATCCCAACCAAATGCAAGGGATGTTTGGAACTAACAATTTTGGACCCATGAGATATTGGGGACCAAATGTTTGATCTTGTGTATTGTTACCTAGATATGCTTGGGATATGATTTGGAGCCCGACCGAGTGGATTAAGGATAGTGGATGTTTTAAACACATGACGGGTAATCGAAGTTTGTTCTCGCATTACAAATCATATGATGGAGGTAACGTCACATTCGCTAGTAGTCTACGTGGTAATATCATTGGCAAAGGTACGGTTTCTCTTGACTCCATGACCATTGAAAATGTTGAGCACGTAGATAACTTAGGTTTTAACCTTTTAAGTATAGGTCAAATTTGTGATAATAAGTGTAAGGTCATCTTTTCCGAACATGACAGTGAAATCGTAAAAGATGGAAAAGTCATTGGAAAAGGTGTTAGAAAGCATGGGCTTTATGTCATGAAGGTTAATAAGAAGTCAAAAGACAACATATGTCTTGCGACTATAGATGATAGTTCTACTCTTTGGCATAGGAGATTAGGTCACGCTAATATGCGTTTAATTCAATCTTTAGTCTCTAAGGAGTTGGTAAGACACCTCCCCAAGATTAAGTTTGATAGTCACTTTTGTGATGCTTGCAAAGTTGGAAAGCAAGTTCACTCAAGTCACAAAGCCAAGAATTTGGTTTCGACCTCTCGGTGCTTAGAGCTCCTACATATGGATCTCTTTGGACCTTCCGCCATACAGAGTTATGGAGGTAACCTTTATACCCTAGTTATAGTTGACGACTATTCTAGATTCACTTGGACTAGATTTTTGGCATCTAAGAATGAAGCTTTCGATCATTTTGAAATCTTTAGTCGAAGAATTCAAAATCAACTAGGATGTTCAATTGTTTCTATTAGGACGGATCATGGTAGGGAATTTGATAATGAAGTGCAATTTGGTGCCTTTTGTGAAGCTCATGGTATTACCCATAACTTCTCGTCTCCTCGCACTCCACGATCAAATGGGGTAGTTGAAAGGAAAAATAGGACTCTCCAAGAGATGAGTAGGACAATGTTAAACGAGCAATCTTTGCCTCAAAAGTTTTGGTGCAATGTCGTAGATACATCGACTTATATTCTCAACCGAATTCTTATTCGACCTTTCCTAGGAAAGACCCCCTATGAGATTCTTAAAGGTAAGAAACCCTCATTAGAATACTTTAGGGTGTTTGGAAGCAAGTGCTTTATCCTCAACACCAAAGACTACCTTACCAAATTTGACCCAAAGTCTTACGAAGGTATCCTTTTAGGTTATTCCCAAACTAGTAAGGCCTACATAGTCCTAAATAGAACCTCAGGGGTTATTGAAGAATCACTCAACGTAAACTTTGATGAAACCCCTCCTTCACCCAAGACACCACCATTGGTTGATGATGACTTAGATGAATTAGAAGTAGTTAAAGCCAAAGAGGTTAGAAAAATAGGAGTTGAAGACCTTAGTATTGAAACGGAAGTAAACATTAAGGAGTCTAGGGATCATACTCTCAATAATGTCATTGGTGACTTAAATCAAAGGACCCTAAGATCTCAAGTCCAAAATCAAAGCAACTTCTTTTGTTTTGTCTCCTTGATTGAACCTAAGAATGTTAAGGAAGCCTTGACGGATGAGAGTTGGGTCATTGCGATGCAAGAAGAATTGAATCAATTCGTTGCCAATGATGTTTGGGAACTTGTTCCTCCACCTAGAAGTTCTACCATTATAGGAACCAAATGGGTATTTAGGAATAAGCTAGATGAGAATGGTGTTGTGTCTCGTAACAAGGCTAGACTTGTAGCTCAAGGCTATAATCAACAAGAAGGAATTGATTATGACGAGACATATGCACCGGTAGCTAGATTAGAATCAATTAGAATCCTTTTAGCCTACGCTTGTGCCTTAGATATTAAGCTTCAACAAATGGATGTAAAGAGTGCATTTCTTAACGGTTTGATCAATGAGGAGGTATGTGGCCCAACCTCCTGGCTTCATTGATTTTGAGAAACCGGACCATGTTTACAAGCTTAAGAAAGCACTTTATGGACTCAAACAATCACCCAAAGCTTGGTATGATAGACTTAAAGCATTTCTTGTTAAACATGAGTATACCATGGGTATGGTAGACAATACACTCTTTACAAAGAAGAAAGGTTCTCACCTCATAATCGTACAAATATATGTTGATGACATTATATTTGGCTCAACTTGTCAAGAATTGTGTGATGACTTTGCCAAAATCATGCATGATGAGTTTGAAATGAGTATGATGGGAGAACTTAACTTCTTTTTAGGACTCCAAATTAAACAAATGGACGATGGTATTTTCTTTAGTCAATCTAAGTACGCTAAAGAAATGCTAAAGAAATTTGGATTAGAAGAATCTAGACCAATGAAAACCCCTATGGCCTCGGATACTAAACTCACCGTAGATGATGATTGTGAGTCGGTAGACAACACCAAATATAGAGGTATGATTGGTAGTTTGTTGTACCTAACGGCAAGTCGACCGGATATCATGTTTAGTGTTTGCCTTTGTGCTCGCTTCCAAGAGGCTCCCAAAACCTCTCACCTTGAAGCGGTTAAGCGTATCTTCCGATACATTAAAGGCACTATACATTTAGGATTATGGTATCCTAAAGGGACCGGCGTAGAAAACATCGTCTACGCGGACTCGGATCATGCGGGAGACTATGTGGACCGGAAAAGCACTAGTGGAGTTTGTACCTTCATGGGTTGTTGTTTAACTTCTTGGTTCTCCAAGAAACAAACCGCTCTTGCGATATCCACCACGGAAGCCGAGTATGTGAGTGCCGGTAAAGCATGCCAACAAGCTCTATGGATGAAGCAAGCGCTTGTTGATTACGGGATTTCTCTTGATGATGTTCCCATCATGTGCGATAATAAAGGCGCTATAGACCTAAGCAAGAATCCCGTGCAACATTCGCGAACCAAACACATAGAAATTAGACACCATTTCCTTAGGGATAATGTTCAAAAGGGGAACATTACTATTGAAAAGGTGCCCTCCGAGGACAACTTAGCTGATATCTTCACTAAGCCACTTAAGAGGGAACCTTTCAATTACTTGCGTCTAGGTCTAGGATTAATAAAACATCTTCCTTAAATTCCTTTCTTGTTGTGTGCTTTCTATTATGACTTTGAGCTCTTGAGTCTTATAAACTCCTTTTGAAAAATCTTCTCATCTCCTTTTCAAAACTCTCAAAGTCTCTTTCGAAAATGGTTGAGAAATTCGTTTGACATTGTTAATTCAATTTAAAAACGATTTTTTCATAGATTCTCGCTATTAATATAGAGCTTACATAATTCATATGTATGATTCTCTCAAACATAGCAAGAACAAGATTGAATCATGGAGGATCATTGTGTCATGACTTAAGGTCTTGTCTTACACACCTCCTACATTGATTTTTTAATCTATGTATTTTGGTCAAATCTCTATTTGGTAAGTTTGCATATGTTTTCTTTGTCTATCTTTGCTTTTAAGCATATCCCTATGATAAGTTAGACTAGAAAAATAAGATTTGCTGAAAATCTTCCTCCAAACACCAAACCCTGCTTCTGCAGGCGGTTCCTTATGTGAACCGCGGTACCTTATTGATAAGGTACCGCCGCCCTAGATAAGGAACCGCCTACAGTAGGATTCCTTTTCGGGTTTTTGTCTGAAACTCCAGATTTGCTCCAACCTTTTTGAGAATCTTTGTTTCAAACCCTTTGACCACCCCAAAAATACCCTAAGCCTTCCTTATTTAAACCATAAGCATTTTGCATTACTTCACATCCAAAATGTCTTATTCCCCCAATGAAAGCCTTGAATCTCCTTCATTTTCTCCAATTGCTTTGAATCCAAACCCACCCAAGAACACTCTTAATCACATTTCTCCTACCAAGAATGATGATTGTGGAACTTCTTTTCTTCCACCACCACCTTTTAGTGTTCTTCCTCCTTCTCATGATAATGTCATGCACCATGGAACATATTGTCATTGTTGTCAATATCAACATCTTGCTATGGCACACATCTATGAGGAGTTGAGCTACATCAAGAGTCTTTTAATCAAGCCTCCTCTTCACTTTGATTATGAGATCTCCAACAAGCCACCACCACCACCCTCCGCTATTACCTTGTCTTTCATATAAGCATTGATTGCTTATCCTCAAGACACCTCATTCAAGCAAATCTTAGAATTATAGAATAACTAGGATTAGATTTATGCTTTTGACTTGTTTCTTTTTCCATACTTCTTTGTATGATGTTTCTTTTAGTAACCTATCTTGGATCTTTGTCTTTGTGTTTTCTTCTCTTTTTATTTTATTTTTTATGTGACATATTGCTATATATTGTTGGTTGTTTCTTTTGTTCAACTAACCCTTCTATGTAGCTTGTCACCATATCTCGATTCCTCGGTGCCCCAAGCTAGGGGGAGTAAGCACCAAGGGGGAGTCTTTGCAAAGTCCGTTTCTTCAACACCGGATTACGCAACCTTTTTGCTTCGACAAACGGGGAGAAATGAATAAACTCGTCTTCGAAAATCTTGTTTTTGTGTGATTGAGTTTATGTATTGTCGAAATCAAAAAGGGGGAGATTGTTAATGCAATAATGACTAAAAACGTTACTTGCATTTTTCGGTCTCGCTTAGTTTTGATTACGACAATATGTAAAAACAAGCATTTACGAAAACAACGAAAAACGAATTCTTGAGTTCAAGTATTTTTCATTTTACCCATTTTCACTTAAGGTATGGATAAACAAGTACTAACCTTAATCAAGTGATCAAGTGATTTAATCTTTTCTTAAAACTCACTTTTTATTAAAAGTGACAAGTTTTTATTAAACTTTATTTTTAAGAAAATGTTTTATTAAATTAATTATTTGAAATTTGAAAATGACATATTCTTATAGCTGTTAAGAATATCCTTTCAGGATATTTTTATACCCAGATAAGACCTCCACCACTAAAGGACAAAAAGGAGCGGAGTCTAGTCCGGCGGTACCTTAGCGCCTAGGCGGTACCTTATCGATAAGGTACCGCGGGCTGTGATAAGGTACCGCGGGCAGATATAGCCGTTGGCTCCTTTGTCCTTTAAATAGTTGGCCATTCTCAGCTTTTCACCTCACCTCTTTTGCACATTTATTTCCAGATTCAAACCCCTTCTTTAATCACTCAAATCTTTGATCATTTGTTTGATTATTACTTGTTTAAGAAGTGAATCTTGTTCTTCCATCTCTTGCACTCCAAGTGCAAAGAGAAGAACACTATCCTAGTGAAGTGTTGAGTCCACCACCAAAGATCTATTGAAGATCAATTTGTATATTCTTGTAGTTGTGTCATAGTTGTGAAGATCCAAGTAGTTGTGTCTATTTGGTAGTTGTGTATGTACTAAGTATAGTTGTGTAGATTGGTCCTAGCTACGATTAGGGCTCGACTTTTAGCTTAGAGTCGGAAATTGGTTAAGCGACGTGTACGGTTTTCTCCACCATAAGGAGCTTGTTGTGTAGTGAACTCTCGAGTAAGGAGTACTCGAGGAGTGGAGTAGGAACGAGGAGTGAGCTTCGTTGCCGAACCACTATAAATCCTTGGTGTTCGGTTTGATCTTTCTTTACCCTTAACTCTTTACATTCCTTATTACTTTTTGCATATACATGTGTTAATATTAGATTAGCTACACTATCATTCTTTATTCTTTGTGGATATATTTTTGTTAGTATTAGTTTAGCTATACTATTATTCTTTATTCTTTGTGGATATATTTTTGTTAGTATTAGTTTAGCTACACTATCATTGTTCATATTTGTGAATAAGAAGATTTCACATATTTCCTCAAGCCTAAGTTTTTGAAAAAGGATTTTTGGAAACCATATTTTAACAAGTAAATTTTAAGAAACTATTCAACTCCCCCTTCTAGTTTCTACATACGTTATGGTAATTGTCGATGACTACTCAAGGTACATGTGGACTCACTTCTTGAGGTCCAAGGATGAAACACCTGAGGTTCTCATTAACTTCCTTAAGCTGATACAACGTGGTCTTCAAGCTCAAGTAAAATTGGTACGTACTGACAGAGGCACAAAATTCTTGAATTCAACTCTGAAGAATTATTTTGAATCCGAAGGGATTGAACATGAAACATCTATTGCTCGAACACCTGAACAAAACGGAGTTGTTGAAAGACGAAATCGTACTTTAGTTGAGGCTTCTCGAACATTAATATCCGCTTCAAAACTACCATTATTCTTTTGGGCCGAAGCCGTATCAACCGCATGTTACACACAAAACCGTTCCTTAATTATCCCAAGACACGAAAAGACACCATATCACATAATTAATGATCGCAAACCTTCACTCGAACACCTTCATGTTTTTGGATGTACGTGTTACATTATTCGAGATGGTGAAAATCTGGACAAGATGAAAGAGAAAGGTGATGCATGCATTCTAGTGGGATATGCAACTCAGTCTAAGGGATATATAGTGTACAACAAGAGAACAAAATTGATAGTCGAAACTATTCATATCAGATTCGATGAATTGCAAGAAATGGCACTTGAAAAAACAGTTTAAGTCCCGATCCACAACGACAAAAGACTTATGTGCACAACCGCACGGAACTCGGAACTAAAGACCACAGCAATGAACCGTCAAGTTCAAAGCTGGTTCCTGAACATGTTCCAAGAGCAGATATGACAGTGGACACGACACTTGAAGAATTGGAAATGTTATATGGACCAATGTTTGATGAATATTTCACGGGGGATAAACAAGTTGTATCAAAGTCTTCCGCTGTCACTCATGATAAGAATGATGATACCGAACATCATCAACAAAAGGATACAACTTCATCTACTTCAACACGGGTTGCTGCAGATTTACCTCCTCAGAATATCACTTCAACAAATGATCCTACAACATCCACAACTACTGTCAGTGCTCCAGAGAACACAAATTAAGCAGACGATGCATTATTTGACGATGACGATTTTCACAACCCATTCGGTACACCGGTACTCGAAACTGGAGACTCTTCTACTCGCCATGTTGATCCGTCAAATATGCACACGTTCTACCAACGACATCCTTCGAAACATAATTGGACCCGAGATCATCCTTTGGTTCAAGTAATTGGAAACCTTTCACAGCCTGTTCGTACAAGATGACAATTAGAAACCGATGGCGATGTCTGTATGTTCGCACTCATTGTGAGTACAGCTGAACCGAAAAACATCAAAGAAGCCATGACTGATCATGCCTGGATTAAATCGATGACGGATGAACTTCAACAATTTGAAAGACTTAAGGTCTGGGAACTTGTTGACAGACCATACGATGTGATACCGTTAAATCTTCGATGGATCTGGAAAAACAAGATGGATAAAGAAAACACGATCATCAAGAACAAAGCTAGGCTAGTGGCTAAGGGGTATGGCCAGAAAGAGGGAATTGATTTTGCCGAATCATTTGCACCAGTTGCTCGTATGGAAGCGGTCAAGATTTTCCTTGCTTATGCTGCACTTAAAGGATTCACTGTTTATCAAATGGACGTGAAGACAGCCTTTCTTAACGGTCCTTTGAAGGAAGAAGTATATGTCACGCAGCTGGAAGGATTCGTTAATCCTCATTATCCTGAAAAGGTGTATCGTCTCCATAAAGCACTTTATGGACTCAAGCAAGCTCCAAGGGCGTGGTACGACCAGCTCTCAAAAGGTTCCATTGATCTAACTCTGTTCACTTATAAATATGGGGATGACATTTTTCTTGTGAATATTTATGTTGATGACATTATTTTCGGGTCTACAAACCCAAAACTTCAAAATGGTTTGAAAAAGTAATGCACAACAAATTTGAAATGTCAATGATGGGCGAACTAAAATTCTTTTTTGGAATTCAAGTTCACCAATCCCCAAGTGGTATATTTATAAACCAAGCTAAGTATTGTCAAGAGATAATCAAAAAGCATCGTATGACTTCATGTGACCCCGTTGGGACACCATTATCAACCACATTGCTAGATGCTGATTTGGAGGGAAATGCCATAGATCAAACGAGATATCGTTCCATGATCGGCTCCCTCATGTACTTGACAACAAGCAGACCCGATATTTCACATGCTACATGTTATTGTGCACGATATCAAGCACGACCTACTGAAAAGTACCTCAAGGAGGTTAAACGGATCTTTCGGTACCTCAAGAATACCATTCATTTGGGACTTTTGTATCCGAGGGAAACCGATTTCTTTCTAACGGCCTATTCAGATTCTGATCATGCAGGGTGTCTTGATACACGAAAAAGTACTTCTGGTGGTGCACAATTTCTAGGTCAAGATAAGCTCGTGGGATGGTCTTCCAAGAAGCAGGATTGCACATCACTGTCATCAGCCGAAGCGGAGTATGTGTCTCTATCTGCGTGTTGTGCTCAAGTTCTTTGGATGAGAACACAACTCACGGATTATGGCTTCCACTTTGATAAAGTACCTATGTACTATGACTCAAAGTCGGCCATAGCCATCTCCTGCAATCCGGTACAACATTCCCGCACGAAGCACATTGATGTCAGATACCACTTCATAAAGGAACAAGTTGAAAGAGGTATCGTTGAACTATAATTTGTTGGAACGGATTACCAATTAGCCGACTTGTTTACGAAAGCTCTGTCGAAAGATAGGTTTGAGTACCTCGTTAGGCAAATTGGTATGAGATGTTTGACTCTAGCAGACCTGGAGATTCTGGCAAAGGTACCTGCTTGATTTATCTATCAAACATCTACTTGTAAATATCTTTAAAAAAGAAAAATACAAAAATATAAAACATATAGAAACAAAACAAAATTAAAAATATTTCAAAATCCAAAAATATTCTTCTCGACATGTCTTTTAGTATCGATAATATGGACGTGCCTAGAAATGTCGCTCAATAACGACACAGGTGTGTACATAAAGCTCGAATGAAAGTTGTAAATATTTTTCAAAACATGTTATTTCTATCTTTCAATAAAGGAAAATGTCTATTTTGGACAATTTTTCCAACAACGGGTAGAGCAATCTATCTTGGGTTGAGCTTGTCACAAAACATTCAACGTTTTGAGCTCAACACAATGGCTTGTAATCACTTTCGGATTACAACTCGGATCTATATTCACGGGGGAGTGTACGATTTCGTGCTCTTACCCTCAGCAAAAGAAGATAAATCTTCTTACACTTGAGTGGATTCGTCAAGACATTCAAAGTCTACGAACTCAAGTTTATGCTTTAGAAAAATCAAATCGCCAAAAAGAATTGGATTTTTCAAAAAGCGTTGAACACAATTTTTTCAAGAATTTTTCAATGGTTATTCAAAATCTTTCAAAAATTGTGTGTTCAACAACTCCCATCCTCAAAAAGCGAAATGTGGATCACATCCTCACAATGAAAATTCAATTGGATCAATTTTTGAGGGGGAGAATTTCAACTTCATGCAAAAGATTGACACATCTTTCTCCCGAGGATTTTCAAGACTACTTTTCAAAATATATTTTAATCAAATTTGGTATCTCTAATATCAAAAGATTTTATATACTAGAGATAGGGGAGAAAATGTGATTAAAATGTGATCTTATACAAGACTCAAGCACTTTAACTCTTACCTACATGTGCAAAACACTTTAAATTATCGATGCACATGTGAAGGGGGAGCATTTCCGAAACGATAATACTATCAAGGTGTTAAATGTTTTTCAAACACCTTGTTAGACATTTGAAATTGTTTTTATGGTTACGATCAAATACCCACAACATCTTTAATCCACGATGTTATTGGTGTCAAAAGGGTGGTTAGGTTTAAGTCATATGATCCAACCAGAACCGGAGGGATCTTCCCAGGGACAATCCAATAGATTATTAGAAGTTCTTAGGAAAGATGGATTAGAATGTGAACGTAGCTGAATGCCGACTAAGTACTGATGCTAGAACTGGAACAATCACAACAAGGTGTTAGTGATGATGTCTTGGTAAGCGTTGAAGGGGTTGAAGAATGAAAAAGAAATGTATGGATAAAGGGTGTAAACAAAGAAGCCCTCCATATAACGTAGGTAGAAACCGGGTCAACAAATCATGAAGACAACTCATAATGGTCCCAATGATGTAATGCACAACCCTTTCCTAGCTACTCAGGCTTCTCTCAAAAGAAGTATGTTTTATTGTCACGGAGATCAATCTGCTCCAGCCTCCGACCATTAAAAGTGCACAAATCGAGTCTAGAGCCAAGAGATCAATCTATCGTTAGGACACATGGATGACGTACAAGAGAGTCCTACGCTATATCCTTGAGATATTGCGAGAACACTCAGAGTGATACTACTCAATATTCACAATGATGAGTGGAAATCCTTCAAGTGTTAACATCAAACAGCACTGTGGTAGGTCATATGTAAGGTTCTTTATGAATTAAACATATGAAGAACTGAAAAGCAACAGTGGTTTGATTCTTAATTGATTCAAACTCGTTTCAGGTTTCTACGCAATATCTTTATGGTCTTGCCAGAACATTCAGAGTGATATTCATTAATATTCACAGTGACGAATGGAAATCCTTCTAGCGTCAACCTCAAACAGCGCTACGGTAGGTGACTTGTGAGATTCTTATGAATCAAGCTTGTGTCAACTGGAAAGCAACAATGGTAAGATTCTTTATGAATCACACTTATTCCAGGAATTTGAATTGACGACTTTAATCAAGCGGATAATTATCCAATTGATTCGCTCTTTATGTTCGCAGTCTTGCTTTGAGACGGTCGAGTAAAGAGAACGGCTAGTACTGCCGCGAAATCCTGTCAAGGAGATTCTTAATTGAATCTACCTAATCACAGGTACGATATTTAATATTGTATAACGGTCTTCACCGACCGGAGGTAAAACGCTACCGATTTAGGACGAATGTCAAAGCCATTCAGTCCGTATCTATGTTTTGTCTCGAGAAGGTGGCGTCACGGTGTACTTGGCAAAGTCAAAGATTCAAAACCACATACCTATGCCTAAAGACATATTCAACAATTAATAGCGTGAGCATGTGGATAAAGACACAAGATCGCAAGATGGCAAAGACAAGTCAAGGATGATTTTGAAGATCTCAAGATTAAAGACAAAGTCGAAAGACAATAACAAAGGCTCAAAGATCACATCATGAAGGAAAAAGACTACTATTACACGTTCAAGACTCATTTATGGTGAGATTAGTAATCTCTACAAATCTGCAAATGACAAAGGGTAATGACCTCTCATAAAGGGTAATGACCTCTCATTAGGAGAGATTGTTAGCCTCAAAATATTGAGTCTAACAAGAATTCTCGGTCATATGTTTATTATGTATCGTATTTAAGAACGTTGTAATAGGTAGTAGGTTAGTCGTGTTTTACGGGCTTAACTTTAAGCTAAATTTCATTCATAAGTAACTAAAGCCCAAAAGACAAGCTCGGCCCATTATCATATAGCCCATTATGCCACATGTAGGAAAGGCTATAAATACCTCTCATTGCATGTAAGGAGAGGTTGGTTGGTTCATTTTTCTCTCTAATATAATACTCACCAAGTTTCACACACTTCTCTTGTTTTCTCTCTCTACTTTCTCTCTCTAGAATTCATCAATCTTCTACCTTTCTTTCTTGTTTAATCATCATATTATATGGGACAACATATATATACTCATTTCTTTGTGAAGGTATATTTCTTTCTTAACTCCCACAATAATAGCCTTTTGTTTTCAGATCTGCCACTTCTCATTGCCGACGCCTCTCATCCGACCACCGCTTCACACCATCTGAGGATTGCTGTTGTATTGGGTTTTGGATTTAGATTTGTTTTGCTTAGATTTGGCTTTTTTAGGGATGTTAGGTTTTATCTTCTTAGTATGTTTTGTGTACCTTGTGTACTTTTGCTGTAAAACCCGTATATAAATACCATGAACAGTACACTACGTAAAAACACGAATAAATTAAAATTTCCATTAATAAAATATGACACGTATCACGAAAATTATTACAAGCATTTACGTATAATAATTAAACGTAGCAAGAAATAAAACCATGAGAAGTAAACACGAGCTTGCAAGATAACTTATTAGAAAATGAAAAAGAAAAAGAAAAGAAAGAGTGTGTGTGTTGGTGTTGGGCCGCGACATTAAGGCAAACAAAAGAGGTGGCCTTTGAGCCCAACTCACATGAAAACATAAACAACCAAGGTGGAATCTTTACTCATTTTCATAACAAAAGAAAAATTAGGGTTTTATGGGTGTGAGTTGCCGCCTGCCAAAAACCAAAGAAAAAGGGAGACGAATTGCAGTTTTGTCCGTGAGGGTGTATTGGTGCTCGTGTTTGATTTCAGTTAGATCAAGGGTTCAGTAATCTTCTTTTGTTTCAAGGATTCAATGTTATAAGCTTTCATTTTAATAGGAACATGTTACATAAGTTAAGTCATGATAAAAATGGAAGTGGGATGTGTTCTTGGGAAACCGAGAGTCTCTAGACTCTTGGTGTGGGATTATTGTGACCAGCCGCAACCCACCTTGTGGTTCGGTGGTTGGTTTATGTTGTCAGCCACAACCGCAAGCCAAACAGGGGGTTCTTGTTTGTTAACAGTGTCAACCGAGACCTTAAGGTCTCAGTCGGTCTTGTTCTACTAGCGGGGGCAGGGTTTGGCTGTGCGGTGAGTAACCGGCTTTGCCGGTGGGAACTTGGCTCGGTAGGGGGAACACCGGCCCAGCCGGTGTGAACCGTTAGCCAACAGTGGCAGCCAATGGCTGCAGCCCAGGGCTGCTTAGCCGCCGGCTGTGTTGGTTTGGTTCGGCTTGGTGTAGTCTCGGGTTTCAGGCTCGGGAATAAATTGTTTTGCCATTTATGTTTATTAATAACTTAATTAAATTAAATTACATAAGATATTAATTTATTTAATTTGTTCATGACTTAGGCTATATTATTAAGACTAATAATACATGATTATAACCTAAGTATTTTATTCGACTTTTATTTTATTAATTAGTTATTTTACTTAATTTACATGAACTGGTAATTAATTAATTAATTCATGACTTAGGTTATTTTATTTAACTCAAATAAAACATGTTATAACCTAAGTGTAACATCCCGCCTACTCAGACTACAATATTTTCCGCTTTGCCCGCAGGCTCACGGCTTTGCTTCGTGGCCCTCTTATAAATACTTCCCGGCTAGTCACCCAACCTAGTACTACTTTGATATGAGCACGCTTAACTACCAGTTCCTAAGAACCCCACATGCAGTACCACAAAATGCGTCGTGTCATGAGAAGGCGACTGTTGTCTTATGAACCACGGATCTCTCCTGGCCACAGCCGATGTGGGATTTGCCTAGGGTGTCACACTAAGTATTTATGTAGCCTTAATTAAGTTAAACCATGAATTAATTTAATTAGATTATAGAAGGTAAAGTTTATTAGTTTAACCACAATATATTATTAATTAATAACCATGCATTTTCATTATTAATTAATAATCACTTTAAACTAAGTATTTAATTTAATAGACTTTACTAATAAACTATCATGACTTATAACTTGAGATTTATAAGCACTAGCTTATATATTTTTAGACTTATTAATCCAACTGATTTCTATTTATGGAAACTTTCTATTTCAAGAAAACTTACTATTTTGGAAACTTCCTACTTTTAGAAACTTACTAGTTTTGGAAACTTTCTATTTTGGAAACCTGCTATTTTTAGAAAGTTACTTATTATTACACTACAAGTATAATAATACAATAATACATGAAATACTTAATCAGAATACATGTAAATCATGAATAAATTCAAGATAACAGTTAAAACAGTAAAGCATGACAATAACATATAAAATAAGTTAAGAACACACAAGAACTAGTAACACACTCAGTAATCAGACAACTCATACATGTCCCTTATTTATGTAGCACCAGTGAAGTCGGAGTAGGACTTTTCATCCTTTCATCTTTCATCGTTCACTGGACATAAGGTACGGATATTCCGTTCGTCGGTATGGACGGTCTCTTCCTTATTAGGATTCCCGGTTTGCAGCCAATTATTTTCCCCAAGTATTTGTTTTATATGTTTTGATTGCTTATGTTTAGTTTTAAATGTCTAAGCCATATACATGCATGCCAGTCCACCTAGTTATGGAGGTAACATAACCATAATACTAGAGGCACCGGTGTTATGACTTCCTCACAGCGGAGTGATTGCTCGTGGCGTCCCTTTTAGTTTTGGCCATTCATTTATTTATATTATCATGTGGGGCGTATGGGTGCATCCTAGTTACATGTTTTTACAAGATTTTCATGGTGAATGTGGTGTGTGGCTTGCATCCTTCACAAAGAGTTGATCCCTCCTACCCAGACCAGTATAATTAGAGGCAACCCCTCTAATTGCACGATGAGGTCACCTCTCTAAGTATTCATGCACCGTGAAACCTCATGACCTGTATAGGCTCCTGGCTAATTAAAATACAGTTTTCATATAAAAAATAAGTCTTTTCAAACTATAAAACCATTTTTATAAACATGTACCAGGTTTTCCAGGACTTATACATTTCCGTTAATCAGTCTTTATTATGCTTATGTCATTCATACTATGTTATATATCCGTTCACTGAACGTATTGCTCAGCCGTTACTTTCCTTTCCATGTCCCAAAACGGCAGGTACCCATGGACAGACTTGAGCATTCGGAGGATGTGCATAGGATGGAAGCTGCCTTAGACTTCTTCTCCTTTTGCTTCATATACTTATGCTTGTTTGGATATTTGTTTTGTCCTTCTCATTTCATTCACTTTATTTATGTTTTGGGCTTATGTTTAGGAACCGATGTTTGATTCCGGTTTTCCCTTTTGGTCATGTATGTTTTAGTACATATCACCTTGCATGCTTTGATGATACGCCATAAATACACGTAACGGTCCACTTATCAAAATGGGGTGTTACAATTATGGTATCAGAGACTGGTTTCGACTTGTAGGCTCTAAAACTTGACCTGTGACTAGTGGGTAGTCACCAGGAGCTTCCCAAGCCGACGTCTAATATTCCACGCATTTTGTTTTACTAATATGGATTGAACAACCCTCATCCAAACTTAGTTACATGCCATAGTTTTATGCATGGTGTTTCCTTGTGAACTTTGACGAGTATCGACTGAACCACAATAGTTCATACTTAGTCACATGTTTTCTGTTAAGTTTTTAAACAGTTGATTTTCAACTATTTATTTTCATGTATCATTGTTGCATGTATTTTGACTATATACCGGTTAGTATAGGACTGACCATATTTAGTCGCATGTGCTTTTATTCGATTTTTTGTGTGAACCGACCCATAGGAGTTCACCCTTGCTCATGTGAAATTTTTTTGGTGAACCGACCCATAGGCGTTCACCCTTGCTCATGTCAATTTTGTTTTGGTGAACCGACCCATAGGCGTTCATCCTTACCCATGTCAATATTGTTTTGTGAACCGACCCGTGGTCATCTACACCAGCGATATTCTGATTTCATTTCATTACAGTCATATTTCTTCCATGTCCCCTCATTGATTGTTATGTTTCTTTATGTCAATTATGTTTTCATATTATCATGATTAACCTCATTTTCATGCTGATTGTGTTTCTATGCTCATTTATCTAAAATTTGTTCCATGTTTCTTCGTGTTCATTCTAGGCATTGATGGATTATATTTAATCATGTTTTCATGATAGTCATGGTTGGTTTCATTAATCATTTTTCATGTTGATGATCATTCGATTTCTGTTTAATCATGCTTTTGTGCTTCTTACGCAACTAGAACTATGTCTACGCTAAATTAGCTAGACTATTGCGTTGTACTGTTCAATTTGGTTTTAACCATTTGATCTTTTACCTTCCTTTGATCATATCAGATGGTTGACACCAGTATCATTCACCTCATGTGTACTCCATGTACCGTATTCTACGTGTACCCCATGTGTATTACACGTACAATAATCCATGTCTATTTCACTTACAATACTCCACGAGTATTCGCTAGTCAGTTCTCAACCATCTCAGACGTATTCCACTTGTTTATATTCTACAAGATGTTGATACCGCTCATAACTTGGAGATGTTACTAAATGTTGATGCTGCTTCTTAGTTGGGGACACTACGAGATGCTGATGTTGTTCACAACCTGGAGATCCTACTAGATGAAGACAAAGGCGTTAGATCAAAGCGATCGGACGAGAAGATGCTTCACCACAGAAGATTTTCATTACAATCCATGTCCCTACCTTTTAGTTATATGTCACACGTCATTCAGTTGTCTTTTCAGTCATATGAGTGGGAACCGGTGCCAGCCGGCCACTCAGCTGAATAGTCACATGAATCACCGTCATGAGAATGACCATCATGAAACTGAAAGACAAGACGATAGTAACCACTACTGTGACAGCAACTATTCTAGCAATCATAACAGAACATCGGTCATGGACGTGATCGGAAATATAAAGGGTCAGCAGTCCAACCGATCCGCAAATTCTGGCATGATAACCTAAGAATTTCAATTTTATTCGTTTCACACCTTGAGACACATGTCAAGACATCAGTCAAGACACATTTCATAAGCATATTTTATCAAGACACGAGTCAAGATACATGACTCACGTCTATCTTCTGAAACATCCCTAAGAAATTCAAGGTACCCTCCAAGGGGTATATCCATTTTGTTGTGCCATGTATTAATCAGGCCACAAGAATTTCAGTACCATCACCGGCGTATTATTCGCGTTTGGACACGCATGATTTCTTCTGCGTGAGACAGGCAAAACAAATTCCGTGAGATCTGTCACGTTTGCTTCATGACACTTTCATTTCTTGATTTCATATTTATCTATCCATAACCATAAAGGACACCATTCGTATCACCCATGTATACGAAGGTTTTTCCTTCAGTCTAATGATAAGATCCAATCTGCTAACGCACTTACCTCGGACAGATTCGAGTTAAATGATTCTGATTTTGGACTATGAACATCACACCATGCTACGATTGGTCGCCATTCATATCAGATTATGTACAGCGATGTTTAGGCTCCTGAATACATTCAGCATAGGTTTTCCATCGGGAAAATCTGTACAATTATTTATGCTTTACAAGCACGTGTTTGTCATCCCATTGCTGCGAAGATTTTCCAGCTACCAGTTGTGACAAAACTTCTAAAATTCTTTTCAATCATAATCAGCCGATCATTTCAGATTTCCCTGATATATTCCAGAAAGACCTTCGAGGATACTGTCCAACCAGAAAGTGGAACTTAACATTTGAGCATGTTGAAGGATCAGCTGCACGAGATGGTTGAAGAAGCTCATTTGCCAAGAATATCAACATGGTGTGCACTGGTTCTGTTTATTAAAGAGAAGGACGGTAACATGAGATTTGGTGTCGACTACCGTTGATTTAAACAAATCACCATTCATGACCATTATTCTCCTCCACGTGTTGAGGACGAATCCGATTGACTATAGGGTGTTGAGCACTTTCCAAGATCTACATATGATCATACTGCCAATAGTGGTCAGTGAAAGGGCAAGACATTTCCATGACTGTTTTTCGCACACGATTTGGTCATGCTAAATTCGTGATTTTGTTTTAATCTAACAAATGCTCCAGCAGCATTTATGGACTTGATGGATGGAGTTTCCCCGTGAACTCATAAACAAATTCATTATTGTTCTCATCGATGTCGACCTGGCCATCTCTAAATCTAGAGAAGAGCACGAAGACCATATTTGCACTGTGTTTCAAATTCTAAGACAGAAGAAATTTCACCCTGAATTTTTTTCTAGTATGAATTCTGGTTGATTATAGTGACACGCCGAATCACATTGTTTCTCACGACTAGTTTACAATGACTCAGCTTACGCGTAAAGGAGAGAACCTTAGACTATATTAGGTGTTCCAGAGAATTCTACGCTAAGAGAAGTCTAATTTCAGAGACTCGTAGTTTCCAAACTTCTATGTATCCAGTTTCAATGAAGCAAGATAAAGTTACGTTCATATCTAAGTACCTGGCATACCAACAGGCTAAGATAGAACACCAACATACTGGAAGCTATTCCACCATTAGAAATTTGAACGGAGAAGGGACAAGATCTCAATGGATTTTGATACTAGGCTACCGCAGGCTCAGAGGAAGCATTATGCTATCTGGGTGTTATCAACAAGTAGAAACTAGAAGCGGGGGTTGAATAGTTTCTTAAAATTTACTTGTTAAAAGAGGTTTTCAGAAATCCTTTTTAAAAACTTAGGCTTAAGTAATTATGTGAAATATTCTTATATACAATATGAACAAGGGATAGTGCAACTAAACTAATAATCACAAGTATATGCTAATTAAGAATAATGAATGTAAAGAGATAAAGAAAAGAAAGATCAAACAAAACATCAAGGATTTATAGTGGTTCGGCAACGAAGCTTACTCTTCGTCCCTGCTCCACTCTTCGAGTACTCCTTACTCGAGAGTTCACTAATCAACAAGCTCCTTAAGGTGGAGAAACCGTACATAACGTCGCTTATCCAATTTCCGACTCTAAGCTAAAAGTCGAGCCTAATCTTAGCTAGGAACAATCTACACAAATATACTTTGCGGACTAAGTATTAACCCTACTACATACACAACTTCCAAATAGACAAACCTATTTGGATCTTCACAACACAACTACCAAATAGCACAACTACTTGGATCTTCACAACACAACTCCAAGTAACACAACTACTTGGATCGACACTACACAACTATAATGAATAAATAAAACTTGATCTTCAATAGATCTTGAGGTAGACTCAACACTTCAAGGATGAAAGTGTTCTTCTCTTTGCACTTGAAGAGGAAGAGATATGAGGAGAAAGATTCACTTATAAAAAAGTAGTAATCAACCAAATAATCAAGGATTTGAATGATTTAAGAAGTATGTTTGAATCTGGAAATTTGTGTGCAAAAGAGGTGAAGAAAAAATCTGAGAATGGTCCACTATTTATAGGACAAAGGCCCAACGGTCATATCTGAGCGCGGTGCCTTAATTGTGTTTGCGGTACCTAATCGATAAGGAACCGTATAGACTTTTAAGGGACCGCGGTCGTAGACTCCACTCCCTTTTGTCTTTTAGTGGGGTAGTCACATCTGGTGGAATAGTTATCCTTAAAGGATATTCTAAACCCAAATGGAATATACCATTCTCAAACTCTCAAATATTTAATTTAATAAAACATTTTCTTAAAAATAAATTTTATTAAAAAAAACTCTGTCAGATTTAATAAAAGGTGAGTTTTAAGAAAACTTGAATCCTTGATCACTTAATTAAGATGAAAACTTGTTTGTTTATACCTTAAGTGATAATGGTTGAAATGAAAAAAATACTTGAACTCAAAAATTCGTTTTTAATTGTTTACGTAAATGATTTTTTTTATATTTTGTCGTAGTCAAAACAAAGCGTGACCGAAAAATACAAGTAACGTTTTTAGGCATCATTGCATTAACAATCTCCCCCTTTTTGATTACGACAACACATAAACTCAATCATATGAAAAACAATATTTTTGAAGACGAGTTTATTTCATTTCTCCCCCTTGTCGAAGCAAAAAGGATGCAAAAGTCTTTGAGGAAGAAAAGTACCGGAATTTACAAGAGCTCCCCCTTGTTGAAGTAAAAGGATGCAAAAGTCTTTGAGGAAGAAAAGAATCGGACTTTGCAAATGCTCCCTCTTGGTGCTTGCTCCCCCTTGCTTGGGGCACCAAGGAATCGAGCTATGGTGACAAGCTACATGGAAGGGTTAGTAGAAGAAAAGAAACACCCAACAAGATATAGCATAGGTCACATAAAAAGAAAAATAATATAAGAAAAGAGAAGACAACTAAGATCCAAGATAAATCATGTTAAAAGGAAACATGAAATAAAGATACAAGATGAAAAATCATACAAAGTGGTATGAAAAAGAGAACAAGCTAAAAGAAAAGCATAAATATAATCCTAGTTAAGCTAGAACTTAAAGATTTGCTTGAAGTAGATGTCTTGGGGATAAGCAATCCATATGCTTACATGAAAGACAAAGTGGTGGCGGAAGTAGGTGGTGGTGGCTTGGTAGTGATCTCATAGTCATAGTGAAGAGAGGCTTGACTAGGAGACTCTTGATATAAATCAACTCCTCATTGATATGAGTCATAACAAGATGTTTATATTGACAACATTGACAATATTCTCCATGATGCATGACATTATCATGTGAAGGAGGAAGAACACAAAAAAGGATGTTGTGGAAGGTAGAGGTTCCACAATCAACATTCTTAGAAGGAGAAGAAGTGTGATTTTGAGTGTTGTTGGGTGAATTTGGATTGAAAGAGATTGGGGAAAATGGAGGAGAATCAAGGCTTTCATTTGGTGAATAAGACATTTCGATATGAGAAAGGATGCAAAATGATTAGGGTTAAATAGAAAAATCCCAAGACACTTTTGGGATGGTCAAAGGTTTGAACCAAAGATTCCAAAAAGCGTTGGAGCAAATTTGGAGTTACAGAAAACTCAAAACTTGAAGGTTCTGGCCGCGGTACCTTAGCTCCACCTACGGTGCCATATATATATGGACCCGTGGGTTATTTGGAGAACTGTGTACAGAAGGTGTGTTTTAGGGTATAAGGAGAATTTTCCAATTCAGCAAATCCTAATTTTCTAGTCGAACTAATAATAGAGACATGCTAAAAAGCAAGAAAAGACATAGAAAACACATAAGAGCACACCAAACAATTTTGACCAAAAACCATGGATTTGAAATAAAATCGATGTTGGAGGTGTGTTAATCTAGACACGTGGTCATGACACAATGATCCTCCATATTTCATTGTCGTTCTTGCTATATTTGAGATACCCATACATATGAATTATGTATGCTCGATGTCAATAGCAAGAAGTTATGAAAAACGTTTTTAGATTGAATTAACAATGCAAAAACATTTCTCGACCATTTTTGAAAAAAAATTAAGAGATTTGAAAAAGATAAGAGGAATTTTTCAAAAAAGGGTTTAAGAGACTCAAAGACTCAAAGAAAATGAAAAGATTAAAGGAAGATAAAGACTCGCTTAATGTAAAGCGCAATTAAGGAATATGTTCCATTAAACCTAGACCTAGACGCAAGTAATTAAAAGGTTCCCTATTAAGTGGCTTAATGAAGATGTCGGCTAAGTTTTCTACCGAGGGCACCTTCTCAATCAAAATGTTCCCCTTTTTGAACATTATCCCTAAGGAAATGGTGGCAAATATCTATGTGCTTGGTTCACGAATGTTGCACAGGATTTTTGTTAAGGTCTATTGCACCCTTATTATCACAAATGATGGGAACATCATTAAGTGAAATCCTGTAATCAACAAGCGCTTGCTTCATCCATAGAGCTTGTTGACAAGATTTACCGGCACATGCATACTCGGCTTCCGTGGTGGATATAGCAAGAGCGTTTGTTTCTTGGAGAATAAAGAAGTTAAACAACAATCCATGAAGGTACAAACTCCACTAGTGCTTTTCCGGTCCACATAGTCTCGCATGATCCGAGTCCACGTATACTATGGTTTTTACGCCGGTCCCTTTAGGATACCATAATCCTAAATGTATAGTGCCTTTAATGTATCGGAAGATACGCTTAACCGCTTCAAGGTTAGAGCTTTTGGGAGCCTCTTGGAAGCAAGCACAAAGGCAAACACTAAACATGATATCCGGTCGACTTGCCATTAGGTACAACAAACTACCAATCATACCTCTATATTTGGTGTTGTCTACCGACTCACTATTATCATCTACGGTGATTTTAGTATCCGAGGCCATAGGGGTCTTCATTGGTCTAGAGTCCTCTAAATTTCTTTAGCATTTCTTTAACGTACTTAGATTGATTAAAGAAAATACTATCGTCCATTTGTTTAATTTGGAGTCCTAAAAAGAAGTTAAGTTCTCCCATCATGCTCATTTCAAACTCGTTATGCATGATTTTGGCAAAGTCATCACACAAAATTTAACAAGTTGAACCAAATATGATGTCATCACCATATATTTGTACGATTATGATGTGAGAACCTTTCTTCTTTGTAAAGAGTGTATTGTCTACCATCCCCATGGTATACTCATGTTTTACAAGAAACGCTTTAATTCTATCATACCAAGCTTTGGGTGCTTGTTTAAGACCATAAAGAGCTTTCTTAAGCTTGTAAACATGATCCGGTTTCTCAAAATCAATGAAGCCGGGAGGTTGAGCCACATATACCTCCTCATTGATCAAACCATTAAGAAACACACTCTTTACATCCATTTGTTGAAGCTTCAAATCTAATGCACAAGCGTAAGCTAAAAGGATCCTAATGGACTCTAACCTTGCTACCGATGCATATGTCTCATCATAATCAATCTCTTCTTGTTGATTACAGCCTTGAGCTACAAGTCTAGCCTTGTTACGAGACACAACACCGTTCTCAACTAACTTATTCCTATATACCCATTTGTTTCCTATAATGGTAGTACTTCTAGGTGGAGGAACAAGTTCCTAAACGTCATTAGCAATGAATTGATTTAATTCTTCTTGCATGGCTGATGAGACTGCTTTTATACATAGTCTCATCGTCCAAAACGGACTTAAAATGCTTTAAATATCATTAAAACTGCCAAATATATGCTCGTGTTTGTTGCTTGTGTATTTTAGGTACGGATATTGAGGAAATGACGAAAAGATCACAAGAATCAATAAAAAACGAACACGGGAAACGAAGCCGCACAATGAACCGGACCCGAATCATGAATTTCCAAAATGACCTTGAAGTTTGAAGATTGTACAAGTTTGGTCCCTCAAGAATTGAAGACTTGTCAATTTATACCCTTGCAAATCTCATTTATTGCATTTGGATCCCTAAATTATCAAGAATTTACAAGTGTAGTCCTTGGAGAATGAAGAAATTACAAAAGAAGTCCTTGTCTTAAGTATTGAAAACATGTTGTGCCAAAATTGACAAATTGGCAAACTTGTTAACAAAGGAATTAAGTTTATGGGCTGTTTTATACAATATGAAGAAATGAAGAGAATTGGGGGACCTATTCTGTCCAGACAAACAAACTAATACCCACCACTCCCCACACGCCACCTCACCCACCTTCCACTCACCAGCCAATCACGCATCACCCTTCATCCACGTCACTTTCCCACTCAAGTTAAGTAATAACTGATTTTTTAAAATCAGTTTAATGAAGGATTAAAGTGGGAAACATCTTTTTAAACCCCAAAACAAATCAAAACCAACTATTCATCATCTTAATCACCAAAGAACCCTAATCCTAATCTTTATCAAAACAAAGGGTTTTGTTATGATTCTGTCCAGATACATGATTGAGGGTGTCAACATCATTTCCCAACCCTCAAAACCAACACCAGCTCACTCAGGACCCCTCCCACATGGTCCCCTGCACCTCAAGACAAAGTAAGAACAGTGATCCAATGGTTGTAATGCATTCCTTTCTCCCAAAGGAATCAAAAGAATGGCTCAGATCATCCCAACAGTGGACAATGTCTACATCTATCACATGGCAATGTCTTTTGACTGAAATTCAAACTTCATCAAACGGATCAAAACAAGAATATCCAAGATTCCTCCAAGGGCATTACTGGAAATCATGAAGATTAGGGTTTCACATTTTAGGACTTCTAGACTATTCTATCTACTTGTATAAATAGCTTGGCCGTTTGTGGCACAAAGCTTGGTTCCAGCTTTTGTAAAAAAGTTTTCTGATGAATGAGAATTTTAAAGCTTTTGTGTAAAATGCCGAGTTCTTTTTTAAATACATGTTTGTAGTTTAAAATCATTTATTTTTCTGCATTAGTTCTATTTTTCTATCAAAACCTTTTGTTCAAATTTTACATTGGTCAAAATCTTTTTGAGATCCAAAAGCTTTAAGTTGCTTATGTTAGGGTTGACAAACCATACATAAGCAAACTGAAGTTCTTGTTATTTTAAAAAAGCTTGTAAGTTGGTTGGTTTCAAAGTGGTTGATTTCAAAAAGTTGTTTTCACAAGATCTCCTTAAAATATTACTTATTTTTCTGACAGCTTACTGCTATAAGCATTCAATAAGCTCATTTGCCATTGAGCTTATTGAACTGCTTTTCAGCTTGTTCTCTCTTGTGGTTTGTTGTGATTGTGCAGGCTTCAAGGTCAAGAAGACCTCATTCCCATTCATTTTTGTTGCCTTCTGGATTGAAGACATTGGCATTCCCCACATCCACTAGTTCTGCACAAGCCCGAGCTTGTTGGAGGTGGCTTTTCAGCCATTGTGGGACCTGGATTGTAGGTCCCACAAGGTAACCATCTTGATCCTTGTTTTCAGTTTCAAAATTTTGTGATTTATGTGATTTGGGTGATTTGTATGGAATTTGTGTTTTGATTGTTGTTTATGGTTTGTTTAAGCTTAGTTGGTAATTTTATGCATGTTTAGGACCTTGTAAATCAGTTTGGTTGAGTGGTGAATGAATTTAGTGTATAAAAATCGTTTTCAGTTAAATTAAGGAGTGTTTGGGAATAGAGCTTAAGCCTAGTTGGCAATAGAATTTGGTGTTTAATTCTACTCTCACACATTTTAATTGATAGTTAAGGGTGTTCTCAGTAACAAGTTTTGGCCTTGATAGGATTTTTAACAAGTGTGCTTGATAAATATTGGGTAAAAGTAGCCTAAAACAGAAAGTTCCCTTTTCTGTTTACTTTTGGATGAAATTTACTCACCAACTCTTGAAATCTGTTAGGGTTAAGTACTAAGTAGGATTGTGTATCACTTATATGCTAGTTGGTAGGATTGTTTGCAAGTTATTGGGCTTTGAAATTCGTTTTTGTGCACTCTAGATCAGCACACTATTCATCAGAAACTCACATGCTTAATCAGTAACTTCTTGTGCCTATTTTGTGTGATTTTTGTGATAGACCTATTGTTTTTCTTGGTTATCTGACTTCCCACAACCCAACTGGTTGTGGGAGTGCCCCCATTGTCTAAAGAAAAGCTCCAATAAGCTTCCCTAAGCTTATTAGGTCAACTGACCAAATGTTTACACTACCAGTGGGAACCAATTTCCCACTGCTAGTATCCAAGTTTCCACTGCCAAGCTAAAAGACAAACTTTGTCACATGTCACTATCAGAAACTAGGGTTTTTTGTCTTTAGTGGGTGAAAATAGGAATTAGGACCTGATTTTAATTGCATTATTTTTCTAATTTTATTTTTGATTTTTCTGTTTAATTAGATTTTTTATTACTGTTCATTAAGTATTTTTTAGGTTTTATAACTATTTTAATTAACTTTTAAATTTCTTTTTTTGGCATTTAGTGTAAAAAATTGTTATTTTTCAGTTTTAACATTTTTCATAGATTAAGAAAAATAATTTAAGATTTTTGGTTTAATAAGTTTTCACTGTTCACTTTTTATTTAATTTTTAGAATTAATTTAGTTTAATTAGGGTTTAAATTCAAACTGTTTTTGTCTTTTAGTGAAAAATTTTATATTTTTCAAACTTTTTCATTTTTCTACTATTCATTAGAGTAATTTAGGATTTTTAAAATTGTCAAATTATTTTTGGCATTATTTTATTATTTTTTATGATTATTTTAGTTTAAAAATAGTTTTTAGTGTTTTAAAAATAGAAAAATAGTTTTTAAAATTTAGGAAAAATTCTTTTTAGTCTATAGATAATATAAGTAAGTTATTTGTTCAATAAAATAATATTTTGGACATTTTGTTAATTATATTTAATTTTAGGGCTTTAATTAGCATTTAAAATTGAATATTTAATTAATAAAAGGTTTTAAAATATTTTTGTTGGATTTTTATTTTTATTTATATTATTTTAGACTTAATTTAGATTTTAATTAATTTTTAGGTTTAAAAATTTTAATTTGTAGCTTTTTACGGTTTTATGTAAACGACCTTTTTGTCTTATCTTAATCCGTTTTCGTAACCGTCATTCTCTTCTCATCCCCTTTATATTTTCTTTTCTCATAGCAATATAATCTCAAATCAAAATCAATTCATTACACAACGCACTTGCCTCCTTGGGAAACGAACTTGAACTTATTTGGTCATTAGTGCTCAGTTTTCCTAAACCGACACTTAACGCTTACCACTATTTTGGTACTCTTTTCCTAAAGGGTATACAAAAACTCTACAATCATTTTGGCGCCGCTGCCGAGGAGGCGTGATAGGTGTGAAAACACCCATCCTTTTTACCACTTAATTACAATAATAACCAAGCCAAAACGTGTATTTTATGTCATTTATGTCGGAATTATGCGTGGTTTGTGTTTTTGTTGTAATTTAGGACGAGAAAGTGAAAAGTGGAGAAAACACGGGATTTCACGGGCTTTTATCGAAGAAAACGACAAAAAGACAAAGTCAAGAGATCAAGAATGCAAAAAGAACGGAAGTCTAAGGCCTATTCTGAAGATTTATCGAAGAACAAGTCTAAAAGACGGAAGTTTAATAAAGCCGAAGAACTCGAGTCTAATAAAGAAATAAATTATAAGACGAGTTTAATTAATCCCGAGACAAAGTCGATAAAGTCGAAGAACTTAAAAGACGAGAAGACGTGAAGAAAGAAAGAAAGAGGAGGCAACACATGCACCTCCCCATTTCCTATAAATACCCTCCTAAACTCATTTAGGAGGGTTGGTTAGATTTAGTTTAGCTTAGTTTTTCTTTCAATTTTGTAGGTGATTCTAGAGAGAGAAAGTGACAGTTTCTCTCACTAGAATCCCAATCTTTCATCTTCCTTTCTTGTTGTTTTTAATCAAATCTTTACTTTTTATGATTTAATTCTTGTTTTAATCTTATTCTTATTCTACCTTTCTTAGCTTTTTATTTGTGCTTAATCCGAAATTTCTTTACAAGATTTGTTTAAGCTTCTCGTTTGATTTATTAAAAAGTTTATCTTTTTGTTAATCTTTAAGTTTTCATACGAATCAAGCTTTGAGCTTGACATGCTTATTGGCTTAATTTGTGTCTAGCTTATTTGTTTTAAGTTTTCTTAAAAGTCTTTATATTTTAAAGTTTGCTTATTTTGTGTTTTTATAAAGTTTATGAATTTCATCTTTTAAAAGCTTTCAAATTTATGCTTATTTAGTTGTTCAGGTTTCGGTTTAGTAGCTTATTGTATGTGCTTATTGAAGTTTTAGCCTTCCGCCAATCTCGGAACTGCATTCAGTCCATCGCAATATTAGGGTTTTAAACATATTCCGACAGCTTCACTGGTTAGATCGCAATAACCCAAGTGAGGGTTTTACTTTGCGATCGGTTGGCATTTCACCCTTATTCCGATCTGGATTGCGATCGCTTATTGCGATCGCACATTCCGACGGGGCTAAGGTTTGCATTGCGACGGAATGCTGTCCAATCTTGGACAGCCATATTCCGATAACCTGCATTCCGATGGGGTTACGATGCCTTATTCCGACGGGATACATTCCGATGGTGTATTCCGATCTGGATTACGATGGTTTTGGGTTTTGTGTTATTATTTTGTCGTAGTTTTATTTTATTAAGTATGCATTATTTTAAGTTTTCAACTTTTTCACGCTTCCCGAAATGTCTGTTTTTACCAAGTGTTTTTCTAGTTTTTATTTTTAAAGAGAAAAAGTGACAGTTTTCCTCTTTTGTTTTTAGTCTATTTTAATTACGTTTCTGCATTTTTATTACATTGTCAAATTTACTTTTCGTCAAGTTTTTATTCAGTTAATTTCTCGTCATTTATTTTAAAGTCTTGCACATTTATATTACCAAAACCATAAATATTTATTTCACCAAGAACAACTAATCTCACACAATTAACCGGAAATCAATTCGAAGAGATACCGAGAAAACGAACTTTTTCAACGAGTAAAATCTGAATTTCAAATGGCGCCGCTGCCGGCTCTTTTCGTAAAGATCGAAGGTTTTTTGTGAGTGAAGCGTTGGCTTTTGGGACCCGTTCACTTGTGAACGTTATTTTTCTTGTCAAAAATTTTCAAAAATCCAAAAACATTTGAAAAACCATAAAAGCATTTCTTTTTCAAAAGTTTTGCACCAAAAATATTCTTCTTGCTTATCTATCTTTCTCTATGGATTTTTATGTCAATTGCGTCGGGTGTGGGAGACGATTATACGGGAACGACTCTTGTCAATGGTGTACATGTGAGCGGTGCGGAAACGATATCAAAGATACACAATTAATACCAGGATTTTGTCCTTTGTGCCACTCACTTAATTCGTCCTTTTTGAACCCACCTACTCTTTCCCCGTGCATCTATTGTGGAAGCGATTCTCATTGGCATGTTTCGTGCCCGGTTCAATACTCGTATGATTACGGGCAAGAACCGGAGTACAATTATGACAATGAAAATAACTATCCACAAGACGCACCCGACTTTTCTCCTTACCCTTCTTGCCAAACTTGTGGGGGTCCTCATGATTCTTCTTATTGTCAACCAATGAATTATTATGAGCAAAATCCGTGTCCTCAATTTTCTTCACCAATGGATTATTATGAACCAAACCCGGTTTCTAATTCTTCTCCACCGATGAACTACTATGAGCCACAACCATGCTATAATTCAGGTTTTCAACATTTTGAATCCCCACAACACATCATCGATCCTCAACCCTCCTTCGAACAATTGAGCTCCAATGAACAACGGGACAATCTGGTTAAGCAGGTTCAACAAATTCAAGAATCTTGGAACAAGTTCATCGAAAAATATCAAGAGGATCAACGACAGGAGCAAATATCGAATATCGAGACTTATACTCCTCCTCCGGTGTATCCATACTATTACGATGATGATGACGATGAGCCTACTATTTCTTGGAATGATCTTACTGCTCAATGTCCTAGTGCTATTGTCATCCCTCCTCTAAATATCCCAATCGTGTCTAAGGAGTGTGATACATTGCATGAGCTTAGTGATGTTGGTCTTGATAAAGTGTTTGATGATGAGGTTTGTGACTTACCTGCTATGGAGCCTGAGGACGACGTTGCTCTTACAAAAGAGGTCGATCCTAGGGATGACGATTTTTCTCCAAGCTATGAGAATTTCACTTTTGAAATTTCTCAATCTCCACCGGGAGATGCGGGCGATGACGATTTATTCTCTTCGGTTTACGAAAAGTTCACCGATCATCATGATCTTGTGGATGAGGTGGAAGACGTGCTTCTTCGCGATAGATTACGGAAAGTGCACCTTCTTGTTGCTCAAATCGAAGAGTTGACTTCTCCTATTTCCAAGCCTTTACCTACATCTCCTCCTACCGTTGAAGATAATGACCCATTGCAGGAAGAAATCGATATCCACTCCAGCCCTCCAGGTATTGATGACTATGACACGGAGGGGGACATTATATTTTTTGATAATTTGTTGCAGGAAGATATTGTCCCAAGTCCCCCTCTCGAGCACCTTTCATCCTCCCCTTTAGAGACTATCTCGGAGGATGAGTGCTTTGACCCGGGAGGTGACATTGATTATGCTATAATTGATAACAATACGGCTTTGCCGCTTGCTCAGCATCTATTGTCTTTAGGGGAGGACAATGTGCTTACTATACCCAACCCACCTCCCGTGGATCTTGAATTCACATACTTCTCGTATGTTGAAAGGGTTTTTCTCCCATTCAAGACTTATCCCCCCGCCTCTCCTTTGTTAATGTCCACCGGGAACGAGGACAAGGTCTTTGATCCCGGTATCACATTCGAGGCTTCCCCATGGACCATTTAATTCGGGGACGAGTCAGGCTCGTGACTCGGTCAACAAAAACAAGCGCTTTTTGGGAGGCAACCCAATTATCTATCTTTACCTGTTTTCACCTTAAGTGTAGGGGGAGCCCCGTTGGTGTTTCTTGTTCTCTTTCTTATCATGTTCAGGGATTAGAGCTTCAAAGACACACTCTTGATGACTTTTGACGAACCGTGATTCCGTGTTCCCTTCTTCCCGGTTCTATCCTAAACTTTTTTCGATTCACTATTTTATATTTCTCAATATTAAAATAGGAATCTCTTTAGTTGTCTTTTCCTTAACGAGATTTAAACAAAGTGCACAATGTCCTAAGTGTAGGGGAGTTTACTCCCACATGCTTAAACATTGAGGACAATGTTTATATTAAGTGTAGGGGGGACTTCTATCGAAGTTAAGTGGTCTTTTCCTTGTATTTGCCCTCATTTTAACCAGAAAATCAATTTTTCGACATTTTTCAAAATTTTTAATCTATTTTGGCCTAGTTGTAGTCTCCTTTATTTTTGTTACTTTCTAGCATTTTAATAAAATGGTTTTAGCAAGATTAGTTATCTTAGATATATTAGGCCCGTTGTGAATATTTTGACTCAACCCGAGTTTACTTATCCAAGTTCACTCTAGCTAGTATCCTTAACCATGTAGACCTTAATTGGTTTATTAGGCTAAGCGTCCACGAGTCTCATTCTTTGAGATTTTAAATTGTAGAGAACGAGAAATGATAGAGTTGGTTACAAGTTTGGTATTCTCTCATTAACTTATGTGAGTTAATTATGATCTTTTTCTCCCATCACTTGCTAATAAATTAACTGCAATAAGTAAGGTCGTACGATTTGAAAAGTTACTTAGCTTCTAGCCCAAGATCGTTTAAAAGTTGCTCGGTAATGACGAGAGTTCATAGCCAAGGCATAACTTATGAAGCGGGGTGCGAAGATTGGCGAGTCCGAAAAGGCCCTAACAAGGCATGAGGATTCCATTTTATTGCTGAAGATCCAAGGTGATGTGAAAAGCATTATTCCCAAAATCAATATGAAGGATCAAGACTCACGACGAAAAGCAATCAACTCCCATAAAGATCATGGAGAAGTCTATCCGAAAAGACCCTAACAAGGTATGAGGATAAATAGATCCAAGTCCGAAAAGGAGGCGGATCGTTGTATCTCAAAATCCCAATTAGAGATTGAAGAAATAATCATGAAGTCGTGGTCAACAAAGTTGGAGTACCCCTCAAAAGTCTCCAAGTGAAGAAACTCTGTTAACGATGAGAAGACCATTATCTCAAGAACGTCTCTCAAGATATGAAGTATGAAGTACATGCCAAATATCGGTCCGAGAAAGGTCTCAAATCGCGAACCAAGTTATGCCAAGATATGAACTTTTTGATATCCCGAGAAGCAGTTTTAAGAGATTTTGTCCTTTAGCTAACTATTGATCAAATCGCCCTACTTTGCTTTCAGCCTAAATAAATTATCGAAATAAGTCAACAATGCATCCTCGTGATCATTCAAGACATCAATAAAATATAAGAGATACCCATAGGAATAAGGGAGTTTAAGTGATTAATTGAACCGCATGAGTAAATGTTTGTTATGCTAACTTGTACTAACAATGATCTTGTTTTTAAGCTTGGCATGGGGAACGTGAAACTTGAGGGTGATAAACATTCATGACACACAAGCCCTAATGTAAGTCTTAGATTTCTTTACAAGTTTCTTCCTTGTTGCATCTTGTTATTTTCTATCTTTTTGATTTTCCTTAGTTGTTTAATAAAGGCCAAGGTAGGTTGATTATGATGGAAAATGTAAAACGTGCTTTGTAACTAATGCATTGCATGAGGACATTGCAATGGTTAAGTGTAGGGGATTTGATAGGTGTGAAAACACCCATCCTTTTTACCACTTAATTACAATAATAACCAAGCCAAAACGTGTATTTTATGTCATTTATGTCGGGATTATGCGTGGTTTGTGTTTTTGTTGTAATTTAGGACGAGAAAGTGAAAAGTGGAGAAAACACGGGATTTCACGGGCTTTTATCGAAGAAAACGACAAAAAGACAAAGTCAAGAGATCAAGAATGCAAAAAGAACGGAAGTCTAAGGCCTATTCTGAAGATTTATCGAAGAACAAGTCTAAAAGACGGAAGTTTAATAAAGCCGAAGAACTCGAGTCTAATAAAGAAATAAATTATAAGACGAGTTTAATTAATCCCGAGACAAAGTCGATAAAGTCGAAGAACTTAAAAGACGAGAAGACGTGAAGAAAGAAAGAAAGAGGAGGCAACACATGCACCTCCCCATTTCCTATAAATACCCTCCTAAACTCATTTAGGAGGGTTGGTTAGATTTAGTTTAGCTTAGTTTTTCTTTCAATTTTGTAGGTGATTCTAGAGAGAGAAAGTGACAGTTTCTCTCACTAGAATCCCAATCTTTCATCTTCCTTTCTTGTTGTTTTTAATCAAATCTTTACTTTTTATGATTTAATTCTTGTTTTAATCTTATTCTTATTCTACCTTTCTTAGCTTTTTATTTGTGCTTAATCCGAAATTTCTTTACAAGATTTGTTTAAGCTTCTCGTTTGATTTATTAAAAAGTTTATCTTTTTGTTAATCTTTAAGTTTTCATACGAATCAAGCTTTGAGCTTGACATGCTTATTGGCTTAATTTGTGTCTAGCTTATTTGTTTTAAGTTTTCTTAAAAGTCTTTATATTTTAAAGTTTGCTTATTTTGTGTTTTTATAAAGTTTATGAATTTCATCTTTTAAAAGCTTTCAAATTTATGCTTATTTAGTTGTTCAAGTTTCGGTTTAGTAGCTTATTGTATGTGCTTATTGAAGTTTTAGCCTTCCGCCAATCTCGGAACTGCATTCAGTCCATCGCAATATTAGGGTTTTAAACATATTCCGACAGCTTCACTGGTTAGATCGCAATAACCCAAGTGAGGGTTTTACTTTGCGATCGGTTGGCATTTCACCCTTATTCCGATCTGGATTGCGATCGCTTATTGCGATCGCACATTCCGACGGGGCTAAGGTTTGCATTGCGACGGAATGCTGTCCAATCTTGGACAGCCATATTCCGATAACCTGCATTCCGATGGGGTTACGATGCCTTATTCCGACGGGATACATTCCGATGGTGTATTCCGATCTGGATTACGATGGTTTTGGGTTTTGTGTTATTATTTTGTCGTAGTTTTATTTTATTAAGTATGCATTATTTTAAGTTTTCAACTTTTTCACGCTTCCCGAAATGTCTGTTTTTACCAAGTGTTTTTCTAGTTTTTATTTTTAAAGAGAAAAAGTGACAGTTTTCCTCTTTTGTTTTTAGTCTATTTTAATTACGTTTCTGCATTTTTATTACATTGTCAAATTTACTTTTCGTCAAGTTTTTATTCAGTTAATTTCTCGTCATTTATTTTAAAGTCTTGCACATTTATATTACCAAAACCATAAATATTTATTTCACCAAGAACAACTAATCTCACACAATTAACCGGAAATCAATTCGAAGAGATACCGAGAAAACGAACTTTTTCAACGAGTAAAATCTGAATTTCAAGGCGTGTTGTGTTTTGATTTGGAAATTGTTGTATTTATATATAGCCATAATAGTATTTGTATTAGTAGCACTCTACTAATACGTATTATCGGTTTTTCGTTTTTTGTGTGAATACTATTACTATATTGTATACGTAGAACCATAAATTCACAAGTACTCCAAATACATGAGAAATCACAACCTTGACTTGGGAGGTCATTACCCAATCATTGTATACGAATCTCAAACCAAAGAAAAAAGGCAAAAATAGATGAATACTTTCGTGAAGCTCGATTTTGAGAATACAAACTATAAGGTGGGTATAAGGCGGATATTATAAAATATATCCTAAGGAAAAAGGCTCTTAAGTGCTTCGCGCCGCCTCGTTTCCCCGCTTGCTTGTGAGTATTTGATTTTGAGAGTTAATCGAGGGTTTTGCCGCCCAAAGTATTACTAAGTATCATATATATTTTCTTGGTTTCATTTGATTAAACCCTCTTGAACGTTTTGGTGTTCCACCAACGTTCTAAAGTCATCGAAGGCGTTCACTTCACGTGATCGTTTTCATTCCTCGAGGCTTCTTTAATCGAGAGATTTGATTAAGGAGGAGATTTGTAGATTTTTGTCTACTTAATACATTCCACAAAATCAAAAATAAAGTAAAAACAATCAAAAACCACAAAAAAATTGAAAAAGTAAAAATACCAAAAAGAATCTTCTTTGCTCACCCTCTCGTTGTATGTGACGTTTATGCAAACTCGCTCCAAAGCAAGACGTGCACGTAAACGTCGTCAAAAGGAAGGAAACCAAACGTCTTCTAGTGAAGAATCTCCTATTGTCGAACCCATCGTAGTGAAAGAAGCACCCATGGCTAATCGAACTATGATGGAGTTGCTTCAAGCACCCACCGAGGGTTATGGAGAAGCGATTGTGATTCCCGCTATCCTTGCGGAGAATTTTGAGGTTAAGACGGGTTTGTTGTCCATGATTCAAAACAACAAGTTTCGAGGTGACGAAAAGGACAACCCTCATAACCACATTCGCCAATTTAATCGTCTTACCGCCACTTGCAAGTTTAAGGACGTCTCTAACGACTCAATTAAGATGATGCTTTTTCCGTATTCCTTAGCGGGGCCCGCAAAAATTTGGTTAGAGAAAGAGCCACCCAATTCTATATTGACGTGGAAGGATCTCGTTTCAAAATTCGTGAACCAATTTTTTCCGCCCTCTAAGACTACGCATTTGAAAAACGAGATTTCAAAGTTTTCACAAGAGTATAATGAGAGTTTTTCGACGGCTTGGAATAGGTTTAAGGAAATGTTGCACGAATGTCCTCATCATGGTTTTTCCGACTTGCATCAAATTGACACGTTTTACAATGGCTTGAACGATCATGAGCGTGATTATCTTAATGCCGCCGCGGGTGGTAATTTTTTGTGTAAGACGGTCGAGGAAGCATTGTTAATCATTGAGAATAGGTCTAAGGTCTATAGTCCTCGTAGCACGTCGAGTGTTCGTAAGACTTCGTCTTCACCTTCGCCTTCATTGTCACATACCGTTGATGCTTGCCAAATCGAGGCTAATTTGGAGAACAAGATTTTTGATAAGCTTAAAGGATTGTTAATTGAGTTTAAAGTTGGTGAACAACCCACTCCCGCTACGGCTAAAGCGGTTGAGGTTTCTTGTATGTATTGTGGTGGAGCTCACGATTACTCCAAGTGCATTACCAACGGTGGTAACACTTCGAGTGCCTACGCGGCTGCGGGAACTTATAACCAAAATGGTCAAGTTCCCCGCAATAATCAATTGACTCCACCGGGTTTTCCACCAAATCAAAATGCTAACAATTATCGAAACAATCAAGTTGGTTACTAAAACAATCAAAGAAACAATTACAAGGGTAATAACAACTATGGGAATAAAGGAAGTAGTAGCCAATTGCAAAATCAAAACTAAAACCGTAATTTTCAAAACACAAGTCAAGGTCTTCAAAATGTTTACACTAAAGAACTTCCAATGGACTTTTTGAATTACGCTACGGAAAATGATAAGATTTTAGAAAACATTCAAGAGCAATTGGCTAGTCAAGCTAGGGACACGGCTAAAAACACCAAGGAGTTAGCTAATTTTGTTAAGGAAAATCTTAACATGAGAAATGAGTTGAAAAATGATTTTGCTAATCAAATTAGAGGTCAAAACAATAAAATTGAGCAAAGTCATGCTAGGCTTGAACAAAGGATTGACCAAAAAGCCGCTAGTCAAGATGTTAAGCTTAATGCTATTTTAGAAGCGGTCATGGGAAACAAAGCCTCTACTTCGGGTAGTCTACCTAGTAACACCATATCAAACCCGAAAGGAGAGGTGAAAGTGATTACCACACGAAGTGGTAAGACACTTAAAGAACCGACTCCTCAACCAATTACTCCAACGGTGGAGGAAATTGAGGAAGAACCCGAGGTGGTGGTCGAAAAGGAGCATATCTCAAGCCCACAAAGTACCTCTCATGCCACACCTACGGTTGACCCATTACCAACATTGGAACCCGAGATTCTAAAGGCTATGCCTATGCCCCAACCTACACCACCCTTACCTTACCCATCGAGACTTAGGAAGGAGAAACGACAAGAGCGCGATAATTATCAATTTGAGCTTTTTATGAAAATGTTTCGTGAGTTGCACCTTAATGTGAGTTTCGCCGATGCTTTGGTCATGATGCCTCGATTTGCCGCCAACTTTAAGAGTATGTTGAACAACAAGGAGAAATTGCATCAATTGTCTAGTTGTTCGTCGGTTTATCTTAGTCGCATACCTCAAAAAGTCGGTGATCCCGGTAAATTTTTGATCCCTTGTGCAATCCAAGATATGGAAGAATACTATGCCTTGGCCGATCTTGGTGCTAGCATTAATTTGATGCCACTTGCAATCTTCAAGTCGCTCAATCTTCCTAATCTTACTCCTTCACTAATGTCTATCGAGATGGCCTACCACTCCACGATTCGTGCATGTAGATTGGCGGAAGACGTTTTTGTGAAAGTGGGAAAGTTCTACTATCCCGTAGACTTTATCGTTGTTGATATCCCCACGGATCCTCAAGTTCCTCTCATTTTAGGTCGTTCGTTTTTAGATACGTCTATGGCTTTAATTGATGTGCATGATAGAAAGATCACCTTACATTTCAACGACGAGGAAGTTGTTATAAACGCAACTCAAAATTCTCAACTTTCTCATGTTTATTACGTTGCTACCATAAACCTCGTTGATATGATCGACGTGGTTTGCGAGGAATTTTCACAAGAAGTTCTAGGGTTTGGTGATGTTGAAACTAGTGGCAATCCTCGTTGATTAGATCCAATCCTTGATAATTCGACACCAACCTTCACTCCATTTGAAGGTGGTGGTTTTACGTTGGAAGAATTCAATGTTCCACGTACTTGTAACGAAGACCTCGACAACGATGAGGACTTCTCGATTATCAAGGATTTTCTTAACGATTTCCCATTTCCTCCACCCAAGGAGGTTATGAGTATCGAGCCCAAATCTTCACTTGAGGAACCACCTATCCTCGAGTTGAAAGATTTACCTCCTCACCTCGAATATGTCTATTTGGAGGAGGACGACAAGTTGCCGGTTATTATTGCGAAGGAACTCTCGAATGATGAAAAAACCGCACTTGTCGATGTTCTAAAGGATCACAAAGGGGCAATTGCGTGGAAGTTATCCGACATTAAGGGAATCGATCCCAAGTTTTGTACCCACAAAATCTTAATAGAGGAGGATTACAAGCCCGCAATCCAAAGTCAAAGGAGGGTGAACCCCAAAATTCACGACGTCATCAAAAAGGAAGTCCTTAAACTCCTTGACGCGGGAATGATTTACCCTATTTCCGATAGCCCTTGGGTGAGTCCTATTCATTGTGTCCCTAAGAAGGGAGGGATGACCGTTGTGCCAAACGATGCCAACGAGTTGATTCCCACTAGACTCGTGACCGGATGGAGAGTGTGCATTGACTATCGTAAGTTGAATGAAGCCACTCGTAAAGACCATTTTCCCTTGCCCTTCATGGACCAAATGTTGGAGCGTCTTGCGGGAAACGATTTCTATTGCTTTTTAGATGGTTTTTCCGGTTACTTCCAAATTCCCATCGATCCTCGTGATCAAGAAAAAACTACGTTTACGTGTCCATATGGAACGTTTGCCTATCGTAGAATGCCATTCGGACTTTGTAATGCACCGGGAACCTTTCAACGGTGCATGATGGCTATTTTTCATGACATGATCGAGAAGACGATAGAAGTCTTCATGGATGACTTTTCCGTGTTTGGTAATTCGTTCACTTCGTGTTTGTCGAACCTTGAGAGAATGTTGAAACGTTGTGAGGAAACCAACCTTGTGCTCAATTGGGAAAAGTGTCATTTTATGGTTAAGAGTGGAATCGTCTTAGGGCATAAGGTCTCGAAAGCGGGGATTGAGGTAGATCAAGCTAAGGTAGCCGTCATCGCCAAATTACCTCATCCCAAAACCGTTAAGGGAGTTAGGAGTTTCCTAGGCCACGCGGGCTTTTATCGTCGATTCATCAAGGATTTTTCGAAGATTTCTCGACCCATTACACATCTTCTTGAAAAAGAGGCACGTTTTGTCTTTAACGAAGATTGTATACGAGCCTTTGAAATCCTTAAGAGGAAACTTACCGAAGCTCCCATTCTTGTTGCTCCCAATTGGAACCTCCCCTATGAGCTCATGTGTGATGCTAGTGATTACGCTATTGGGGCCGTTTTGGGGCAACGTCATGATAAGCACTTCTTGCCTATTCACTATGCTAGCAAGACGATGACCGAGGCTCAACTAAAATACACTACAACAGAAAAGGAATTCCTTGCCGTGGTGTATGCATTTGAGAAATTTCGACCTTATCTCGTCTTGACGAAATGCATAGTGTATACGAATCATTCGGCTATTAAGTATCTCATGGCAAAGCAAGATGCTAAGCCTAGATTACTTCGTTGGATTCTCCTCCTTCAAGAATTTGATCACAAAATCGTTGACAAAAAAGGAGCCGAGAATCTAGCGGCCGATCATCTTTCTCGTTTGGAAGATCCTCACCAAAGTGTTTACGAGCCCAAGGAAATCACCGAAACATTTCCGCTCGAGACACTTGGTGTAGTGAATTCTAAGCTTGATTCTTCCACCCCATGGTTTGCGGATTTTGCAAATTACCATGCGGGTAACTTCATCATTAAGGGTATGACGACTCAAGAAAAACGAAAATTCTTTCGTGACGTCAAGTTCTACTTTTGGAACGACCCTTACTTGTTTCGAACTTGTGCGGATCAAATCATCCGACGTTGTGTATTTGGCACCGAAGCTTCTAACATCCTTAGAGCTTGTCACGAGGGACCCACGGGTGGTCACCACGGTGCTAATCTCACGGCTAAGAAGGTGTTTGATGCCGGCTTCTTTTGGCCTACTATTTACCGAGATGCACAAGATCTTTTGAAGTCGTGTGATGCATGCCAACGACAAGGAAAAGCCTCACAAAAAGATGAAATGCCACAAAATATCATTCAAGTGTGTGAGATCTTTGACGTTTGGGGTATAGACTTTATGGGGCCATTCCCATCATCTCGTGGTAATAAGTACATCCTTGTTGCGGTTGACTACCTATCTAAGTGGGTGGAGGCTAAGGCTTTTCCCACCAATGATGCTCGTGTGGTAGTCAAGTTCTTGAAAAGCTTGTTTTCTCGGTTTGGAACCCCTCGTGCGATCATAAGCGATCGTGGAACCCATTTTTGTAACGACCAATTCGAAAGGGTCCTAAGGAAATATGGGGTTACACATCGGCTTTCTACGGCTTATCACCCACAAACGAGTGGGCAAGTCGAGGTTTCAAACCGAGCGTTGAAGAGGATCTTGGAGAGATCCGTTGGGGAAAACCGACAAACTTGGTCGGATAAGTTAGACGATGCTTTATGGGCCTTTAGGACCGCTCATAAGACGCCCATTGGGTGCACTCCCTATAAGCTTGTGTATGGAAAGAATTGTCATTTGCCTATCGAATTAGAACACAAGGCTTATTGGGCCCTAAAGCATTGTAATGATGATATGGAGACCGCGGGAAAACACCGGAAAATGCAATTAAATGAATTGGATGAATTGAGGGACATTGCTTATGAAAATTCATTGATTTATAAGGAAAAGACTAAAAAGTTGCATGATTCAAAAATTAAAAACCGGGTTTTTAACATTGGGGATCAAGTTTTGCTTTTTAATTCAAGATTAAAAATCTTTTCCAGTAAGTTGAAATCCCGTTGGTCCGGTCCATTCACCGTGACTCAAGTGTTTCCGTATGGGACCATCGAGCTAGCTCAAGATGATGGTCCTAACTTCAAGGTGAATGGACATAGGTTGAAGCACTACTTTGGCGGGGAAGTTCCATCCTTGAACTACCTCGACCAAGTCACCTTCCCCAATGATAACTAGTATTGAGGGGACCGAGTCGAGCTCATGACTCGGTAATCAAAAACGAGGTGCCTCGTGGGGGAGTCCCATGCTTATCCTATGTACATATTATCGCTTTCTAATGTAGTTAACGTGTGGGGATTTGTGCCCTTCCAACCTTTGTTTCGTGGTTGTTTGTGAATTGTGGACTTTAGATGATCATGATCTTCACGATTGGAGCCTCTCGTGTTCGTTTTATGGGAGCACTCAATCGATTGCTTTGAAGACTTTCTCAATATCCAAATGATATATCCTTTTGATGTTCTAACCTTAGGTTTTTAGCACACTTCATAAACGGCTATTAATTTAACGGTTACACCCTTTCCATGCTATATTAGGCATTCGACTACGTCTCTAGTATGGGGGTGTTTGCACCCCTAGACTCGAAACATTGAGGACAATGTTTAACTTTAGTATGGGGGGGGGGGTGAATAGATACTTGCCTTGCCAAACCTTCACGCTTTCCAAAGTTTATCTTTTTGTTTATCGTTTTGTTTCAAAATAAGGCTAAAATGGCCAAATTTTTAAATTTTTTCTCATGTTTTATAAGTGTTTGAAGACACGAATGTAGATTTTCCGATGGCGAGAATAAGAGTAATTTTTGACTCGACCGTGCGTGTTGAGCACTTAGCTTTGATTCCTTAACTTCGCATTAGGCTAAGTCTCTTAAATGAGGACGAGAAATGATAGGGTTAATTATAAGTTACTATGCTAAACGTAGAGTACTCGTATTCTTTCAAAAACTCATGTGTTCTCGTTGTTTGCTTATTCTCCCTTCGCATGTAAATATTTTTTGCTTAATAAATATTGACTTAGCGGTTTAGTTAGGATTGTTGGGTTTCTAGTCTTTTCTAGTAGCTTCCGTGTAATTAAATTGGGAAGACATTAAGGTATCGCCAGCGTCACGGTTTTGAAGTATTGGCACCCGAATAATCGAAAGCTTCACCTAATAATAAGATTTCAAGTGCTCACCTAAATCAAGCAAACAATTTGAAGCCCCACAAGGCCGAAAAATCTATGCAAAATTGAAAGTGAATCAAGCCTTAATCTTCGAAGCTTTAAAGATCCAAAATTCGCCTTAGCGTGAGGATATACGTCTTTGGCTAATAAAACCACCGATGAGGCGGATAATAAAAGGCAAGGCAAGACCGAAGTCATAATAAAAGCTTCATGGCGAAGTTGAATAAAAGATGGAGGTAAACCAATGATAATAAGGCCCTTTCGTTAGAGGGCGTATAAAAGTCTTGGTAATAAGTCTCATGTTCAAAACCGTTATAAAACCGTGTTTATCGATTCTTCTTGTCAACTTAATTTTTTGACATCGTTGTCTATTAGGAGGGGTTATTGATTTGATGGTCTTGATTACACCGTTAGGACTCTATTTTTAGACCTAAATCTCTATTATCACATAAGTCAAACAATGTATCCTCGTGAAACATTCAAGACAAAATAAAATATAAGAGATACAACTTAGGAATAATGGGAGGATAAGTACGTGATTAGGGCATATGAGTAGTGTTAGCATTACTAACTTATAATGACAATGATCTCGTTGCACGCTTGGCATGGAATTGGGGTGAAAATCGAGGACGATGAAATTATTTCTAACGAAGCATTCACGTGTTCTTATTCTATGAACCTAAACGTCCCATTTTGCGATGAAAATCATACATTATGTCTAAAACGGAAGTAGTAGCAATAGTAGTAGTGTAGCTAGTTTATCATTCAATAAAAGTGAATAAAAATGAATTTTGGAGGTGCTAAGATACTTTATTCTCGTATTGCGTGAGGGCACGGCAATGGTTTAGTATGGGGGAGTGATGAGACTGCTTTTATACATAGTCTCATCGTCCAAAACGGGCTTAAAATGCTTTAAATATCATTAAAACTGCCAAATATATGCTCGTGTTTGTTGCTTGTGTATTTTAGGTACGGATATTGAGGAAATGACGAAAAGATCACAAGAATCAATCAAAAACAAACACGGGAAACGAAGCCGCACAATGAACCGGACCCGAATCATGAATTTCCAAAATGACCTTGAAGTTTGAAGATTATACAAGTTTGGTCCGTCAAGAATTGAAGACTTGTCAATTTATACCCTTGCAAATCTCATTTATTGCATTTGGGTCCCTAAATTATCAAGAATTTACAAGTGTAGTCCTTGGAGAATGAAGAAATTACAAAAGAAGTCCTTGTCTTAAGTATTGAAAACATGTTGTACCAAAATTGATAAATTGGCAAACTTGTTAACAAAGGAATTAAGTTTATGGGCTTTTTTATACAATATGAAGAAATGAAGAGAATTGGGGGACCTATTCTGTCCAGACAAACAAACTAATACCCACCACTCCCCACACGCCACCTCACCCACCTTCCACTCACCAGCCAATCACGCATCACCCTTCATCCACGTCACTTTCCCACTCAAGTTAAGTAATAACTGATTTTTTAAAATCAGTTTAATGAAGGATTAAAGTGGGAAACATCTTTTTAAACCCCAAAACAAATCAAAACCAACTATTCATCATCTTAATCACCAAAGAACCCTAATCCTAATCTTTATCAAAACAAAGGGTTTTGTTATGATTCTGTCCAGATACATGATTGAGGGTGTCAACATCATTTCCCAACCCTCAAAACCAACACCAGCTCACTCAGGACCCCTCCCACATGGTCCCCTGCACCTCAAGACAAAGTAAGAACAGTGATCCAATGGTTGTAATGCATTCCTTTCTCCCAAAGGAATCAAAAGAATGGCTCAGATCATCCCAACAGTGGACAATGTCTACATCTATCACATGGCAATGTCTTTTGACTGAAATTCAAACTTCATCAAACGGATCAAAACAAGAATATCCAAGATTCCTCCAAGGGCATTACTGGAAATCATGAAGATTAGGGTTTCACATTTTAGGACTTCTAGACTATTCTATCTACTTGTATAAATAGCTTGGCCGTTTGTGGCACAAAGCTTGGTTCCAGCTTTTGTAAAAAAGTTTTCTGATGAATGAGAATTTTAAAGCTTTTGTGTAAAATGCCGAGTTCTTTTTTAAATACATGTTTGTAGTTTAAAATCATTTATTTTTCTGCATTAGTTCTATTTTTCTATCAAAACGTTTTGTTCAAATTTTACATTGGTCAAAATCTTTTTGAGATCCAAAAGCTTTAAGTTGCTTATGTTAGGGTTGACAAACCATACATAAGCAAACTGAAGTTCTTGTTATTTTAAAAAAGCTTGTAAGTTGGTTGGTTTCAAAGTGGTTGATTTCAAAAAGTTGTTTTCACAAGATCTAATTAAAATATTACTTATTTTTCTGACAGCTTACTGCTATAAGCATTCAATAAGCTCATTTGCCATTGAGCTTATTGAACTGCTTTTCAGCTTGTTCTCTCTTGTGGTTTGTTGTGATTGTGCAGGCTTCAAGGTCAAGAAGACCTCATTCCCATTCATTTTTGTTGCCTTCTGGATTGAAGACATTGGCATTCCCCACATCCACTAGTTCTGCACAAGCCCGGGCTTGTTGGAGGTGGCTTTTCAGCCATTGTGGGACCTGGATTGTAGGTCCCACAAGGTAACCATCTTGATCCTTGTTTTCGGTTTCAAAATTTTGTGATTTATGTGATTTGGGTGATTTGTATGGAATTTGTGTTTTGATTGTTGTTTATGGTTTGTTTAAGCTTAGTTGGTAATTTTATGTATGTTTAGGACCTTGTAAATCAGTTTGGTTGAGTGGTGAATGAATTTAGTGTATAAAAATCGTTTTCAGTTAAATTAAGGAGTGTTTGGGAATAGAGCTTAAGCCTAGTTGGCAATAGAATTTGGTGTTTAATTCTACTCTCACACATTTTAATTGATAGTTAAGGGTGTTCTCAGTAACAAGTTTTGGCCTTGATAGGATTTTTAACAAGTGTGCTTGATAAATATTGGGTAAAAGTAGCCTAAAACAGAAAGTTCCCTTTTCTGTTTACTTTTGGATGAAATTTACTCACCAACTCTTGAAATCTGTTAGGGTTAAGTACTAAGTAGGATTGTGTATCACTTATATGCTAGTTGGTAGGATTGTTTGCAAGTTATTGGGCTTTGAAATTCGTTTTTGTGCACTCTAGATCAGCACACTATTCATCAGAAACTCACATGCTTAATCAGTAACTTCTTGTGCCTATTTTGTGTGATTTTTGTGATAGACCTATTGTTTTTCTTGGTTATCTGACTTCCCACAACCCAACTGGTTGTGGGAGTGCCCCCATTGTCTAAAGAAAAGCTCCAATAAGCTTCCCTAAGCTTATTAGGTCAACTGACCAAATGTTTACACTACCAGTGGGAACCAATTTCCCACTGCTAGTATCCAAGTTTCCACTGCCAAGCTAAAAGACAAACTTTGTCACATGTCACTATCAGAAACTAGGGTTTTTTTGTCTTTAGTGGGTGAAAATAGGAACTAGGACCTGATTTTAATTGCATTATTTTTCTAATTTTATTTTTGATTTTTCTGTTTAATTAGATTTTTTATTACTGTTCATTAAGTATTTTTTAGGTTTTATAACTATTTTAATTAACTTTTAAATTTCTTTTTTTGGCATTTAGTGTAAAAAATTGTTATTTTTCAGTTTTAACATTTTTCATAGATTAAGAAAAATAATTTAAGATTTTTGGTTTAATAAGTTTTCACTGTTCACTTTTTATTTAATTTTTAGAATTAATTTAGTTTAATTAGGGTTTAAATTCAAACTGTTTTTGTCTTTTAGTGAAAAATTTTATATTTTTCAAACTTTTTCATTTTTCTACTATTCATTAGAGTAATTTAGGATTTTTAAAATTGTCAAATTATTTTTGGCATTATTTTATTATTTTTTATGATTATTTTAGTTTAAAAATAGTTTTTAGTGTTTTAAAAATAGAAAAATAGTTTTTAAAATTTAGGAAAAATTCTTTTTAGTCTATAGATAATATAAGTAAGTTATTTGTTCAATAAAATAATATTTTGGACATGTTGTTAATTATATTTAATTTTAGGGCTTTAATTAGCATTTAAAATTGAATATTTAATTAATAAAAGGTTTTAAAATATTTTTGTTGGATTTTTATTCTTATTTATATTATTTTAGACTTAATTTAGATTTTAATTAATTTTTAGGTTTAAAAATTTTAATTTGTAGCTTTTTACGGTTTTACGTAAACGACCTTTTTGTCTTATCTTAATCCGTTTTCGTAACCGTCATTCTCTTCTCATCCCCTTTATATTTTCTTTTCTCATAGCAATATAATCTCAAATCAAAATCAATTCATTACACAACGCACTTGCCTCCTTGGGAAACGAACTTGAACTTATTTGGTCATTAGTGCTCAGTTTTCCTAAACCGACACTTAACGCTTACCACTATTTTGGTACTCTTTTCCTAAAGGGTATACAAAAACTCTACAATCATTTTGGCGCCGCTGCCGAGGAGGCGTGTTGTGTTTTGATTTGGAAATTGTTGTATTTATATATAGCCATAATAGTATTTGTATTAGTAGCACTCTACTAATACGTATTATCGGTTTTTCGTTTTTTGTGTGAATACTATTACTATATTGTATACGTAGAACCATAAATTCACAAGTACTCCAAATACATGAGAAATCACAACCTTGACTTGGGAGGTCATTACCCAATCATTGTATACGAATCTCAAACCAAAGAAAAAAGGCAAAAATAGATGAATACTTTCGTGAAGCTCGATTTTGAGAATACAAACTATAAGGTGGGTATAAGGCGGATATTATAAAATATATCCTAAGGAAAAAGGCTCTTAAGTGCTTCGCGCCGCCTCGTTTCCCCGCTTGCTTGTGAGTATTTGATTTTGAGAGTTAATCGAGGGTTTTGCCGCCCAAAGTATTACTAAGTATCATATATATTTTCTTGGTTTCATTTGATTAAACCCTCTTGAACGTTTTGGTGTTCCACCAACGTTCTAAAGTCATCGAAGGCGTTCACTTCACGTGATCGTTTTCATTCCTCGAGGCTTCTTTAATCGAGAGATTTGATTAAGGAGGAGATTTGTAGATTTTTGTCTACTTAATACATTCCACAAAATCAAAAATAAAGTAAAAACAATCAAAAACCACAAAAAAATTGAAAACGTAAAAATACCAAAAAGAATCTTCTTTGCTCACCCTCTCGTTGTATGTGACGTTTATGCAAACTCGCTCCAAAGCAAGACGTGCACGTAAACGTCGTCAAAAGGAAGGAAACCAAACGTCTTCTAGTGAAGAATCTCCTATTGTCGAACCCATCGTAGTGAAAGAAGCACCCATGGCTAATCGAACTATGATGGAGTTGCTTCAAGCACCCACCGAGGGTTATGGAGAAGCGATTGTGATTCCCGCTATCCTTGCGGAGAATTTTGAGGTTAAGACGGGTTTGTTGTCCATGATTCAAAACAACAAGTTTCGAGGTGACGAAAAGGACAACCCTCATAACCACATTCGCCAATTTAATCGTCTTACCGCCACTTGCAAGTTTAAGGACGTCTCTAACGACTCAATTAAGATGATGCTTTTTCCGTATTCCTTAGCGGGGCCCGCAAAAATTTGGTTAGAGAAAGAGCCACCCAATTCTATATTGACGTGGAAGGATCTCGTTTCAAAATTCGTGAACCAATTTTTTCCGCCCTCTAAGACTACGCATTTGAAAAACGAGATTTCAAAGTTTTCACAAGAGTATAATGAGAGTTTTTCGACGGCTTGGAATAGGTTTAAGGAAATGTTGCACGAATGTCCTCATCATGGTTTTTCTGACTTGCATCAAATTGACACGTTTTACAATGGCTTGAACGATCATGAGCGTGATTATCTTAATGCCGCCGCGGGTGGTAATTTTTTGTGTAAGACGGTCGAGGAAGCATTGTTAATCATTGAGAATAGGTCTAAGGTCTATAGTCCTCGTAGCACGTCGAGTGTTCGTAAGACTTCGTCTTCACCTTCGCCTTCATTGTCACATACCGTTGATGCTTGCCAAATCGAGGCTAATTTGGAGAACAAGATTTTTGATAAGCTTAAAGGATTGTTAATTGAGTTTAAAGTTGGTGAACAACCCACTCCCGCTACGGCTAAAGCGGTTGAGGTTTCTTGTATGTATTGTGGTGGAGCTCACGATTACTCCGAGTGCATTACCAACGGTGGTAACACTTCGAGTGCCTACGCGGCTGCGGGAACTTATAACCAAAATGGTCAAGTTCCCCGCAATAATCAATTGACTCCACCGGGTTTTCCACCAAATCAAAATGCTAACAATTATCGAAACAATCAAGTTGGTTACTAAAACAATCAAAGAAACAATTACAAGGGTAATAACAACTATGGGAATAAAGGAAGTAGTAGCCAATTGCAAAATCAAAACTAAAACCGTAATTTTCAAAACACAAGTCAAGGTCTTCAAAATGTTTACACTAAAGAACTTCCAATGGACTTTTTGAATTACGCTACGGAAAATGATAAGATTTTAGAAAACATTCAAGAGCAATTGGCTAGTCAAGCTAGGGACACGGCTAAAAACACCAAGGAGTTAGCTAATTTTGTTAAGGAAAATCTTAACATGAGAAATGAGTTGAAAAATGATTTTGCTAATCAAATTAGAGGTCAAAACAATAAAATTTAGCAAAGTCATGCTAGGCTTGAACAAAGGATTGACGAAAAAGCCGCTAGTCAAGATGTTAAGCTTAATGCTATTTTAGAAGCGGTCATGGGAAACAAAGCCTCTACTTCGGGTAGTCTACCTAGTAACACCATATCAAACCCGAAAGGAGAGGTGAAAGTGATTACCACACGAAGTGGTAAGACACTTAAAGAACCGACTCCTCAACCAATTACTCCAACGGTGGAGGAAATTGAGGAAGAACCCGAGGTGGTGGTCGAAAAGGAGCATATCTCAAGCCCACAAAGTACCGCTCATGCCACACCTACGGTTGACCCATTACCAACATTGGAACCCGAGATTCTAAAGGCTATGCCTATGCCCCAACCTACACCACCCTTACCTTACCCATCGAGACTTAGGAAGGAGAAACGACAAGAGCGCAATAATTATCAATTTGAGCTTTTTATGAAAATGTTTCGTGAGTTGCACCTTAATGTGAGTTTCACCGATGCTTTGGTCATGATGCCTCGATTTGCCGCCAACTTTAAGAGTATGTTGAACAACAAGGAGAAATTGCATCAATTGTCTAGTTGTTCGTCGGTTTATCTTAGTCGCATACCTCAAAAAGTCGGTGATCCCGGTAAATTTTTGATCCCTTGTGCAATCCAAGATATGGAAGAATGCTATGCCTTGGCCGATCTTGGTGCTAGCATTAATTTGATGCCACTTGCAATCTTCAAGTCGCTCAATCTTCCTAATCTTACTCCTTCACTAATGTCTATCGAGATGGCCTACCACTCCACGATTCGTGCATGTGGATTGGCGGAAGACGTTTTTGTGAAAGTGGGAAAGTTCTACTATCCCGTAGACTTTATCGTTGTTGATATCCCCACGGATCCTCAAGTTCCTCTCATTTTAGGTCGTTCGTTTTTAGATACGTCTATGGCTTTAATTGATGTGCATGATAGAAAGATCACCTTACGTTTCAACGACGAGGAAGTTGTTATAAACGCAACTCAAAATTCTCAACTTTCTCATGTTTATTACGTTGCTACCATAAACCTCGTTGATATGATCGACGTAGTTTGCGAGGAATTTTCACAAGAAGTTCTAGGGTTTGGTGATGTTGAAACTAGTGGCAATCCTCGTTGATTAGATCCAATCCTTGATAATTCGACACCAACCTTCACTCCATTTGAAGGTGGTGGTTTTACGTTGGAAGAATTCAATGTTCCACGTACTTGTAACGAAGACCTCGACAACGATGAGGACTTCTCGATTATCAAGGATTTTCTTAACGATTTCCCATTTCCTCCACCCAAGGAGGTTATGAGTATCGAGTCCAAATCTTCACTTGAGGAACCACCTATCCTCGAGTTGAAAGATTTACCTCCTCACCTCGAATATGTCTATTTGGAGGAGGACGACAAGTTGCCGGTTATTATTGCGAAGGAACTCTCGAATGATGAAAAAACCGCACTTGTCGATGTTCTAAAGGATCACAAAGGGGCAATTGCGTGGAAGTTATCCGACATTAAGGGAATCGATCCCAAGTTTTGTACCCACAAAATCTTAATAGAGGAGGATTACAAGCCCGCAATCCAAAGTCAAAGGAGGGTGAACCCCAAAATTCACGACGTCATCAAAAAGGAAGTCCTTAAACCCCTTGACGCGGGAATGATTTACCCTATTTCCGATAGCCCTTGGGTGAGTCCTATTCATTGTGTCCCTAAGAAGGGAGGGATGACCGTTGTGCCAAACGATGCCAACGAGTTGATTCCCACTAGACTCGTGACCGGATGGAGAGTGTGCATTGACTATCGTAAGTTGAATGAAGCCACTCGTAAAGACCATTTTCCCTTGCCCTTCATGGACCAAATGTTGGAGCGTCTTGCGGGAAACGATTTCTATTGCTTTTTAGATGGTTTTTCCGGTTACTTCCAAATTCCCATCGATCCTCGTGATCAAGAAAAAACTACGTTTACGTGTCCATATGGAACGTTTGCCTATCGTAGAATGTCATTCGGACTTTGTAATGCACCGGGAACCTTTCAACGGTGCATGATGGCTATTTTTCATGACATGATCGAGAAGACGATAGAAGTCTTCATGGATGACTTTTCCGTGTTTGGTAATTCGTTCACTTCGTGTTTGTCGAACCTTGAGAGAATGTTGAAACGTTGTGAGGAAACCAACCTTGTGCTCAATTGGGAAAAGTGTCATTTTATGGTTAAGAGTGGAATCGTCTTAGGGCATAAGGTCTCGAAAGCGGGGATTGAGGTAGATCAAGCTAAGGTAGCCGTCATCGCCAAATTACCTCATCCCAAAACCGTTAAGGGAGTTAGGAGTTTCCTAGGCCACGCGGGCTTTTATCGTCGATTCATCAAGGATTTTTCGAAGATTTCTCGACCCATTACACATCTTCTTGAAAAAGAGGCACGTTTTGTCTTTAACGAAGATTGTATACGAGCCTTTGAAATCCTTAAGAGGAAACTTACCGAAGCTCCCATTCTTGTTGCTCCCAATTGGAACCTCCCCTATGAGCTCATGTGTGATGCTAGTGATTACGCTATTGGGGCCGTTTTGGGGCAACGTCATGATAAGCACTTCTTGCCTATTCACTATGCTAGCAAGACGATGACCGAGGCTCAACTAAAATACACTACAACAGAAAAGGAATTCCTTGCCGTGGTGTATGCATTTGAGAAATTTCGACCTTATCTCGTCTTGACGAAATGCATAGTGTATACGAATCATTCGGCTATTAAGTATCTCATGGCAAAGCAAGATGCTAAGCCTAGATTACTTCGTTGGATTCTCCTCCTTCAAGAATTTGATCACAAAATCGTTGACAAAAAAGGAGCCGAGAAATGATAGGGTTAATTATAAGTTACTATGCTAAACGTAGAGTACTCGTATTCTTTCAAAAACTCATGTGTTCTCGTTGTTTGCTTATTCTCCCTTCGCATGTAAATATTTTTTGCTTAATAAATATTGACTTAGCGGTTTAGTTAGGATTGTTGGGTTTCTAGTCTTTTCTAGTAGCTTCCGTGTAATTAAATTGGGAAGACATTAAGGTATCGCCAGCGTCACGGTTTTGAAGTATTGGCACCCGAATAATCGAAAGCTTCACCTAATAATAAGATTTCAAGTGCTCACCTAAATCAAGCAAACAATTTGAAGCCCCACAAGGCCGAAAAATCTATGCAAAATTGAAAGTGAATCAAGCCTTAATCTTCGAAGCTTTAAAGATCCAAAATTCGCCTTAGCGTGAGGATATACGTCTTTGGCTAATAAAACCACCGATGAGGCGGATAATAAAAGGCAAGGCAAGACCGAAGTCATAATAAAAGCTTCATGGCGAAGTTGAATAAAAGATGGAGGTAAACCAATGATAATAAGGCCCTTTCGTTAGAGGGCGTATAAAAGTCTTGGTAATAAGTCTCATGTTCAAAACCGTTATAAAACCGTGTTTATCGATTCTTCTTGTCAACTTAATTTTTTGACATCGTTGTCTATTAGGAGGGGTTATTGATTTGATGGTCTTGATTACACCGTTAGGACTCTATTTTTAGACCTAAATCTCTATTATCGCATAAGTCAAACAATGTATCCTCGTGAAACATTCAAGACAAAATAAAATATAAGAGATACAACTTAGGAATAATGGGAGGATAAGTACGTGATTAGGGCATATGAGTAGTGTTAGCATTACTAACTTATAATGACAATGATCTCGTTGCACGCTTGGCATGGAATTGGGGTGAAAATCGAGGACGATGAAATTATTTCTAACGAAGCATTCACGTGTTCTTATTCTATGAACCTAAACGTCCCATTTTGCGATGAAAATCATACATTATGTCTAAAACGGAAGTAGTAGCAATAGTAGTAGTGTAGCTAGTTTATCATTCAATAAAAGTGAATAAAAATGAATTTTGGAGGTGCTAAGATACTTTATTCTAGTATTGCGTGAGGGCACGGCAATGGTTTAGTATGGGGGAGTGATGAGACTGCTTTTATACATAGTCTCATCGTCCAAAACGGGCTTAAAATGCTTTAAATATCATTAAAACTGCCAAATATATGCTCGTGTTTGTTGCTTGTGTATTTTAGGTACGGATATTGAGGAAATGACGAAAAGATCACAAGAATCAATCAAAAACAAACACGGGAAACGAAGCCGCACAATGAACCGGACCCGAATCATGAATTTCCAAAATGACCTTGAAGTTTGAAGATTATACAAGTTTGGTCCGTCAAGAATTGAAGACTTGTCAATTTATACCCTTGCAAATCTCATTTATTGCATTTGGGTCCCTAAATTATCAAGAATTTACAAGTGTAGTCCTTGGAGAATGAAGAAATTACAAAAGAAGTCCTTGTCTTAAGTATTGAAAACATGTTGTACCAAAATTGATAAATTGGCAAACTTGTTAACAAAGGAATTAAGTTTATGGGCTGTTTTATACAATATGAAGAAATGAAGAGAATTGGGGGACCTATTCTGTCCAGACAAACAAACTAATACCCACAACTCCCCACACGCCACCTCACCCACCTTCCACTCACCAGCCAATCACGCATCACCCTTCATCCACGTCACTTTCCCACTCAAGTTAAGTAATAACTGATTTTTTAAAATCAGTTTAATGAAGGATTAAAGTGGGAAACATCTTTTTAAACCCCAAAACAAATCAAAACCAACTATTCATCATCTTAATCACCAAAGAACCCTAATCCTAATCTTTATCAAAACAAAGGGTTTTGTTATGATTCTGTCCAGATACATGATTGAGGGTGTCAACATCATTTCCCAACCCTCAAAACCAACACCAGCTCACTCAGGACCCCTCCCACATGGTCCCCTGCACCTCAAGACAAAGTAAGAACAGTGATCCAATGGTTGTAATGCATTCCTTTCTCCCAAAGGAATCAAAAGAATGGCTCAGATCATCCCAACAGTGGACAATGTCTACATCTATCACATGGCAATGTCTTTTGACTGAAATTCAAACTTCATCAAACGGATCAAAACAAGAATATCCAAGATTCCTCCAAGGGCATTACTGGAAATCATGAAGATTAGGGTTTCACATTTTAGGACTTCTAGACTATTCTATCTACTTGTATAAATAGCTTGGCTGTTTGTGGCACAAAGCTTGGTTCCAGCTTTTGTAAAAAAGTTTTCTGATGAATGAGAATTTTAAAGCTTTTGTGTAAAATGCTGAGTTCCTTTTTAAATACATGTTTGTAGTTTAAAATCATTTATTTTTCTGCATTAGTTCTATTTTTCTATCAAAACGTTTTGTTCAAATTTTACTTTGGTCAAAATCTTTTTGAGATCCAAAAGCTTTAAGTTGCTTATGTTAGGGTTGACAAACCATACATAAGCAAACTGAAGTTCTTGTTATTTTAAAAAAGCTTGTAAGTTGGTTGGTTTCAAAGTGGTTGATTTCAAAAAGTTGTTTTCACAAGATCTCCTTAAAATATTACTTATTTTTCTGACAGCTTACTGCTATAAGCATTCAATAAGCTCATTTGCCATTGAGCTTATTGAACTGCTTTTCAGCTTGTTCTCTCTTGTGGTTTGTTGTGATTGTGCAGGCTTCAAGGTCAAGAAGACCTCATTCCCATTCATTTTTGTTTCCTTCTGGATTGAAGACATTGGCATTCCCCACATCCACTAGTTCTTCACAAACCCGGGCTTGTTGGAGGTGGCTTTTCAGCCATTGTGGGACCTGGATTGTAGGTCTCACAAGGTAACCATCTTGGTCCTTGTTTTCAGTTTCAAAATTTTGTGATTTATGTGATTTGGGTGATTTGTATGGAATTTGTGTTTTGATTGTTGTTTATGGTTTGTTTAAGCTTAGTTGGTAATTTTATGCATGTTTAGGACCTTGTAAATCAGTTTGGTTGAGTGGTGAATGAATTTAGTGTATAAAAATCGTTTTCAGTTAAATTAAGGAGTGTTTGGGAATAGAGCTTAAGCCTAGTTGGCAATAGAATTTGGTGTTTAATTCTACTCTCACACATTTTAATTGATAGTTAAGGGTGTTCTCAGTAACAAGTTTTGGCCTTGATAGGATTTTTAACAAGTGTGCTTGATAAATATTGGGTAAAAGTAGCCTAAAATCAGAAAGTTCCCTTTTCTGTTTACTTTTGGATGAAATTTACTCACCAACTCTTGAAATCTGTTAGGGTTAAGTACTAAGTAGGATTGTGTATCACTTATATGCTAGTTGGTAGGATTGTTTGCAAGTTATTGGGCTTTGAAATTCGTTTTTGTGCACTCTAGATCAGCACACTATTCATCAGAAACTCACATGCTTAATCAGTAACTTCTTGTGCTTATTTTGTGCGATTTTTGTGATAGACCTGTTGTTTTTCTTGGTTATCTGACTTCCCCAACCCAACTGGTTGTGGGAGTGCCCCCATTGTCCAAAGAAAAGCTCCAATAAGCTTCCCTAAGCTTATTAGGTCAACTGACCAAATTTTTACACTACCAGTGGGAACCAATTTCCCACTGCTAGTATCCAAGTTTCCACTGCCAAGCTAAAAGACAAACTTTGTCACATGTCACTATCAGAAACTAGGGTATTTTTATCTTTAGTGGGTGAAAATAGGAATTAGGACCTGATTTTAATTGCATTATTTTTCTAATTTTATTTTTGATTTTTCTGTTTAATTAGATTTTTTATTACTGTTCGTTAAGTATTTTTTAGGTTTTATAGCTATTTTAATTAACTTTTAAATTTCTGTTTTTGGCATTTAGTGTAAAAAATTGTTATTTTTCAGTTTTAACATTTTTCATAAATTAAAAAAAATAATTAAGATTTTTGATTTAAAAAGTTTTCACTGTTCACTTTTTATTTAATTTTTAGAATTAATTTAGTTTAATTAGGGTTTAAATTCAAACCGTTTTTGTCTTTTAGTGAAAAATTTTATATTTTTCAAACTTTTTCATTTTTATACTATTCATTAGAGTAATTTAGGATTTTTAAAATTGTCAAATTATTTTTGGCACTATTTTATTATTTTTTATGATTATTTTAGTTTAAAAATAGTTTTTAGTGTTTTAAAAATAGAAAAATAGTTTTTAAAATTTAGGAAAAATACTTCTTAGTCTATAGATAATATAAGTAAGTTATTTGTTCAATAAAATAATATTTTGGACATTTTGTTAATTATATTTAATTTTAGGGCTTTAATTAGCATTTAAAATTGAATATTTAATTAATAAAAGGTTTTAAAATATTTTTGTTGGATTTTTATTCTTATTTATATTATTTTAGACTTAATTTAGCTTTCAATTAATTTTTAGGTTTAAAATTTTTAATTTGTAGCTTTTTACAGTTTTACGTAAACGACCTTTTCGTCTTATCTTAATCCGTCTTCGTAACCGTCATTCTCTTCTCATCCCCTTTCTATTTTCTTTTCTCATAGCAATATAATCTCAAATCAAAATCAATTCATTACACAACGCACTTGCCTCCTTGGGAAACGAACTTGAACTTATTTGGTCATTAGTGCTCGGTTTTCCTAAACCGACACTTAACGCTTACCACTATTTTTGTAACACCCCACTTGGATAAGTGGACCATTACGTGTATTTATGGTGTGTCATCAAAGCATAAGGTAAATATCCTAAAACATTAACCGACCATCAAGGAAATACCGGAATCAAACATCGGCAATCCAAACATAAGCCCAAAACAGGAAAAGTAAAATACTGAAGGAAATTACTAAACAATGTCCAAAAGCAGAATAATGTAAGTACATAAAGTAAGAAGTCTGGATAGCTTCCATCCAAATGCACTTGCTCTCGAAATCCTAAGAGCGTCCTGGTGTACCTGCCGTTAGAACATGAAAGGGAACTACGGCTGAGCATAACGCTCAGTGATCGGATGTAAAGCATGATAAGGAATTACTGAAATGAAACATATGATAAAATGCTAGAGTTGTAGGACTGATAAGTAAAGTTGCAGCAGAAATCTGTGTATAATCTGTAAAGTCTGATTTATAAATCATAAAGCTGAACTGTTATCTGTTAAATCTAAAAACATGCATTTACTGTATTTTAATTGCCAGAGCTTATATAGGTCACGTGCTGTAACAACCGTGCATGAATAACTGGAGGGGTGACCTCGTCATGCTATAGAGGGGTGACCTCTAAATAACTGTGCTGGATGGAGGGATCAGCTCCAATGTGAAGGATGTAGAGCACACACCACATTCACCCTGATAACTTGTAACACTTATAAGCCTAGGATGCATCCATACGCCCCACTAAACATACATATAAAAATGGCTAAACTGAACATGAGTGGGACGATGCAGGATATCACTCTCCTGCATGTGAGTCACGACACCGGTGCCTCTAGTGCCATGGTTACGGTACCTCCGTAACTAGTACATAAACTGGTTATGCTTGTATATAATGCTCAGGAAATTTATTTAGTTATTAACATGATTACTGATAAGCTTAAACATATACTGGGGAAAACATTTGGCTGAAGACGGGGAATCCTAATCATGCATAGAAAGGAAGTCCTTACTGAAAGGACGGAAAATCCGTACCTCGTGTCCAGAAATGAAATAAGAACGAAAGCTGAAAGATCTACTCTGACTTCATGGATACTACATAAATAATGGACGTGAAAATAAGTTGACTGATATTTATTTATTTTCACTGATTTTAACTGTTTCTCGTGATTTATTTTATTCTTGGAATATTGTATGTATATAAACTGATAAGTATGAGTATTCTAATAATCCCTCTCAACATATTTTCGTTCTACTATTAATTACGGCATAACACGTATTCTGGCGTTATACTAACTCTATATTTGGTAACCTGCTAAAAAAATAGAAAGTTTTTCATAAATAGTAATAAGCTCGTTTTAAATGCTTAGATAATTTAACTTGTTTATATTGTATAAAGACTTTTAAAATAAGTTATAACACTTAATATACATGTTATTTGTAAAACAGGACTTTTAAGTAGTTAATTATTATCATTCAAGAATGTTATAAAACCCATTATAATACTATACACATTTTTTATGTCTAGGTACATGTTCTTCCTCATTCCACTTTAGTTTAAAAAATGACTATATAATTGTATTTATAAAAGCGACTCTCATCTACAATCTAAGCGTTAGTAAAGGAAGAAGCTGTTCTTTATATGTTTGAAAAGCATCACCCATCAAGTTCAAAATACGCCTCTTCAATTATTAATAACGGTGGCCTTTGACCAAGATTTTCATATATATATATATCATGCTATTCAAATAAAGATCATGCTACTACATAAAATGAAGATTATGATTCCGTACTTGATGAAGGTTAAAAATATACCTCTGGCTAGACGAGAATGGTCGAAACCAAAACAAGGACGAGAGTGAACACCGTAATGAACATTAACACAAGAACTCAACGAGATATAATGGGGACTCGAAACATGATGTACATGAACATCTATTACCAATCGCGAGCCAAGACTTCGAACCAAGCTCGATCAAGCACTGAAGCTTGACTTTGGATACGTACTCACTTACATGAACATAAGCTGGAAGGAGCAATGTCGACGTGAACTCGAACACGAACACCAGCCAAACGCAGCCCTACCACGAACTGTAATACAAACCCGAAACCTCTTACCCGAACTCGTTCTCATCGCATTAGTCGACAATGATACGCGATGCTGAACACTAACTCGAACGTACCCACATCAAACAGTACATAATCCGTGCAGATGGGTTCGTAACACTGACATGTTCACAAGCAAGAAGTTCATTCGAACATGAGCACGTGTTATGAAACTTGAGAAAGGCTTAACGTAAGATGAAATTTGCCAATGATATTGATACTCACGGTGGGATTTAGGAGGAAATATTATAACATGGATGATCAAGTGTATAAATGGTGATGGTTCATGGGGCCTGGAACATGTTTTGGGTTGATAAAGTCAGATGTTTAATAATTTATTTGACCAAGCTTTAAACAAGAAGCGTTTTTATTCTTAGCAAGTCAATTGTGATTTATTCTTAGCAAATCAATTTGCCGAGATTTGAGCAAGAATATATGACATGTGATGATTAATGTTAATTTACATTCTTACTTAATTATAAGTCATAAGAGCTTTAAAAAAATGTTGATCATTAGCTCGACCATCGAATCGACGAAAAGTTTTAATATCAAATGCTTATTGTTTAAACTTTAGGTCATATATAAAACGATAAAATAGAAATCAAATTTTTGGGTTTTACAACTCTTCCTCTCTAAAGAATAATTCGTCCTCGAATTAAAGATACGACTATCCCGGGTTTTACAACTCTTCCTCTCTAAAAGGAAAAATTCATCCTTGAATTCACAGTAAATAAGCTGGTGAAGCTTGGAAAAGCTGAAAGTCTACATAAGCTGAAAGGCGTATAAGCTGAAAGAACACACATAGGCTGAAAGAACATGAAAGCTGAAAGGCTTATGAGCTGAAAGTATTATTCGTCTTCTAATTAAGACATAATGTTGCTAAAAGGTATAAACATGACATGACTGAAGTAAACATGTGGCATGACGTGACTGAAAAGGAAAGAACCTAACTGATTTATAGAAGGAAATGATCAGATGTCCGGATGGGCTCATTTGTTCCAAGTGGCTTCCCACTCGAACCGGTTCCTACAAGTGTCTTGATACAATGCAATTCTTGGTCTTAATGACCCTGTCCTGACAATGCTGAGGAGTTTCTGGTTCCATTTATAAAATGGATTTTCTGAATCTGATAGAATGAATAAGCTATAGTATGTAGGATACATGAAATGGTACGTACGATTATCCTGAAATATAATATTTATCTCTCTAAGTAAGCTGCTGAGAATATAAAGGAACGAAATACGTGAACAATTGTGAACGTTCTACGTGAGCAATGGTGAACGTGGTTCGTGATTATAAAGGAACGTTGGGCCTGAAATATATCATGGATGTGATACGCGAAACATATTGTGAACTTGATACTAGGATATATCACGAATGTATGCTGACTGAGGAAAGAATGTCGACGATTCGGCCTAAGACGTGAAACGTCTGTCTGGTCATGCAGAAACCATGCTAAACTTGAGTCTGGTTTTCTCAAGTTTACGGAAGTCAAATCCGGTACAAGTCTTAGAACGTATCCACGGAGATGGAACATGAACCTGAACGTGAACAATGTCATGAGTGCGAATTGTGACTTTAAATCATGAGAGATCATAAACATGAACTAAAACAGCATCATACTGCGAATAAGATGCAAACGTGAAAGTGGAAGTAAACGTAAACCTAAACATACACGTGATCGTGAACATGAACGTGAGCGTGATCCGAGAACGTGAAATTTCTATCTGATATTTGGCTGATGGAATATCTTGAAATCGTACGATTTACTGCTAAATTTTCTGCAGGTCCGCTACTGCGTAATCCTCTCGGATGAAAGGAAAAAAACGCAGGCGGATTACATGGTTGATGATGACTTCGATAATGTTATACTTTTCTTAGTCTGTGGTAAACTGATAATAATCTCCATGGAGTCTTGTCTCCTTTCGGTCCAGAATTTCTACTGGTAGTAATAACTCGATAGTATGACGGCGTTATATCTTAAACCTGTTGGAATGGAAGGCATTAGATATGAACATAGATGTCTCAACGCGTTATACTGTTTTTATCAAAATTCTGCTTGGAATTTTGGTACATTCTGGTGGAATTTCGTTCATAGGCGTCAGTCGGGACCATCAGGTGATGGCCTTCACCTTCACAGCATTGTTTGAAACTTCTTTCTGCTAAGGTAGAATGCTCAGAAATGCCACCTTGTTCAATTGGAATTCATATCTGGAAAGCTGTATATAAAATCTTCTCCTATCGAAGATTCTGTACAACTTTGAGAAGATGATTCTCGTGTTCTTCTCTAAAATTTAGCATATCAGAATGTGATCAATGAATATACTGACGATTTTGTCTGCGAAGTCGTACAAGAAAATTTATTCATAAATTTCATACTATAGCTAGGGCATTAGGGAGCCCAGACGTATAAGTCAAAATTTTAGAGAGACTGTAACGTGTTCAACAGCAATCTGGAAACATCATGTTCTTCTCTCACCACTGCTGGTGTCATGATCGCGAATTGTTCTGGAACTATTTAAGATATCGTAGTAGGTCAGGTAAACCTTCTATACGTGGAATGAATATCAATTAAGAATGGTGATCTGGTAAATATGTCGGTGGTCGATACATGATCTCACGTTACCGACCTTCTTAATAGACAGAAACGGTGCACTTTCTGGTGGTGCGTTAGGCGAATAAGGCCTCGTTCTGGTAACTCTTGCAACTAATGCTGCAACTCTTTTAACTCAGCTGAAGTCCTGCGATAAAGAGTTCTAAAAATAGTTTCTGTCCTTGAGACATGCTCGATGTTACTCTCTGCTTCGTGGTTAGGAAGGAATTTCTGGAGAACCTTCTGGAATGACATTTAGGAGCTTGGGATAATCTGATGATCATGAGTTTAAGGAATTTCAGAAGTCACATCATAAATGGTGACTAGAAGTCTTCGCAATTATAAGATAATAATTTACGTGCTTGTAAAGCTGAAACAATTGGTACTGATTTTTCTGGCAGAAATAAAATGAATATGTTCAGGAGTTGATAAGACGGATCTTTTCTTAAACTAGAAGGAAAATCTTTATAATTAAAGGTGATACTGTGGAGTCTTTTCTGGCTGGGTAGTAGGTAATACCTGGTTTAAGATAAAGCTGACATATGAATACGTGAAGTAAACGTGGCAACTTTCACTGAATGTGTTCGTCTGTAACCTCACAGAGTGAATATTGCGTGTCTAATTTGGATAATAATCCAGTGGTGGTGACTGAGTCTTTAGTGGTTTAATTTATGCATGGCATGACAAAACGGGTATACCCCTTTGGAGGGTACCCTAAATTTCTGAGGGCCTGGTTTTGAAGACAATACTGAAATTATGAGTCTTGACTCGTACCCTGAGAAGATATTTGTATGACATGTATCATGATTGTTATTCTGACATGTATCTTCTGAAACGACACTAGAGACCCGTGTCTTGACTGATGTCTTGACATGTGTTTTGGTAGACGAATAAGGTTAAAAATATTGGTAACTGCTAGGATTGGCGGACCGGTTAGACTACTGACCTCTTGTATTTCTGGTCACGTTCGTGCGGGAGTTCTGATGGTTACTGACTGATTAATTATAAGTACGATGGTTGTCACTACTGCTTTGTCTGTCACTTTATGACGGTCATTATCATGACCGTGATTCATGTAACTATTTTGCTGAGTGGCCGGCTGGGTTCCAGTTCCCACTCTTCTGAATGAACGGTTAGTTGAGTGAAATGTGACATCTAGCTGAGAAAGTAAAAGCCTGGAATAGAATGGTAGTGTCAGATGGTTGAAGTTTATTCTCGTCAGAAATTTCAAATTTATAGTTTTCGTCCTTGTTCTGCAGAGTCTTCATAGTATAAACAGCATCAGCATCTTGAGAAATCTCCAAAGTATCAGTAGCATAAGCATTTGTGAGATCTTCAAAGTGTTAGCGGCATCAGCATCTGGCAAAATCTTCAACTCACGAGCGGCATCTGCATCTGGTAGAATATTGATAAGTGGGAATGCCTGAGCTGATTGAGGATCGATTAACAATATCCATGGAGTAGGGTACCTGGAGTACACCTGGACTACTGTACAAGAAGTACAAAATGAATATTGCACATGCAGCATATCTGAGACATTGTACGTGGAGTACACATGAAATACTGTACATGGAGTATAACTGAGACACTTTACATGGGGTACATATGGAATACTGTACATGGCACTGGTGGAATTTTTATAGGATGATCGACACTGGTGTCGCTTGTTTGACATGATCAAGAAAATAATTGATTTAAACGGTAGTAACTGAACTGAAATGAGTAACATGATAACCTGGTAATTCTTGAGTAGACTTAATGCTGGTTGTATAGAGGTTCAAGAATATGATTAAATGGACTTTCAATAATGGTCCGCATAAAGACATGACTGATGAAGACCAAACATGATTTATCATGAAATAGGATGATACTGTAATCCTTCTGTATGTTAGGATGAAAACATGATCACCTTGCTGAAAACATAATCCTCATAAGGAGACATGAACTTAGTCAGCATGAAAACGACATTCACGTGAAATTATAACTTGACTGATACAAATAACATAGGAGAATGATCAACTGAGGTTTAACATCAACTGATGTGGATAGTTATGGTTTTTCCACGGTATTCAAAGTAGGAAGCATGTGACTAAGTATGGGCGATTCTGTTTCGATCCATACCTGTCAAGATTTTCTGAGAACTGTCATGAATAACAATGTACAATCTGGGACTAAATGTGGTTGGTTGTAGTCCAATTCATATTTGTCAAGATTTTATGAAACGTCATGATATGACAAAGGTGAACAACTATGGATCGGTTCACAAAACAACATTAAACTGGAAACATGAAATTTGATCTGAACATTGGTGAACGTATATGGGCTGGTTCACCAAGTAATATTCGACTGAAAGCATGAATCTGTCAAGAGTAAGGATCAACGCCATTGGGTCGGTTCACCAATATAAAAATCTGAACGGGCAAGGGTGAACGCCTATGGGTCGGTTCACCAAAACGAAATTTTGTAGGAAAGCACATGCGACTAAATATGGCCAGTCCTGTACCAACCTTTTACTTAGTAAAAAACTTTAAGAAAATGACTGATAATTGAAGAAAACTGACTAGTAAATGCATGATACACATGAAATATAACAACGCCAAAATCTGGGAAGTTCTTGGTGACTACCCACTAGTCACAGGTCAAGTTTTAGAGCCTACAGGTCGAACCTTGCGCGCTCTGATACCATAATTGTAACACCCCACTTAGATAAGTAGACCATTACGTGTATTTATGGCGTGTCATCAAAGCATAAGGTAAATGTCCAAAAACATTAACCGACCATCAAGGAAATACCGGAATCAAACATCGGCAATCCAAACATAAGCCCAAAACATGAAAAGTAAAATATTGAAGGAAAGGACTAAACAATGTCCAAAAGCAGAATAATGTAAGTACATAAAGTAAGAAGTTTGGATAGCTTCCATCCAAATGCACTTGCTCTCAAAATCCTAAGAGCGTCCTGGTGTACCTGCGGTTAAAACATGAAAGGGAACTACGGCTGAGCATAACGCTCAGTGATCGGATGTAAAGCATGATAAGGAATTACTGAAATGAAACATATGATAAAATGCTAGAGCTGTAGGACTGATAAGTAAAGTTGCAGCGGAAATCTGTGTATAATCTGTAAAGTCTGATTTATAAATCATAAAGCTGAACTGTTATCTGTTAAATCTGAAAACATGCATTTACTGTATTTTAATTGCCAGAGCTTATATAGGTCACGTGCTGTAACAACCGTGCATGAATAACTGGAGGGGTGACCTCGTCATGTTATAGAGGGGTGACCTCTAAATAACTGTGCTGGGTAGAGGGATCAGCTCCAATGTGAAGGATGTAGAGCACACACCACATTCACCCTGATAACTTGTAACACTTATAAGCCTAGGATGCATCCATACGCCCGACTAAACATACATATAAAAATGGCCAAACTGAACATGAGTGGGACGATGCAGGATATCACTCTCCTGCATGTGAGTCACGACACCGGTGCCTCTAGTGCCATGGTTACGGTACCTCCGTAACTAGTACATAAACTGGTCATGCTTGTATATAATGCTCAGGCAATTTATTTAGTTATTAACATGATTACTGATAAGCTTAAACATATACTGGGGAAAACATTTGGCTGAAGACGGGGAATCCTAATCATGCATAGAAAGGAAGTCCTTACTGAAAGGACGGAAAATCCGTACCTCGTGTCCAGAAATGAAATAAGAACGAAAGCTGAAAGATCTACTCCGACTTCATGGATACTACATAAATAATGGACGTGAAAATAAGTTGACTGATATTTATTTATTTTTCACTGATTTTAACTGTTTCTCGTGATTTATTTTATTCTTGGAATATTGTATGTATATAAACTGATAAGTCTGAGTATTCTAATAATCCCTCTCAACATATTTTCGTTCTACTATTAATTACGGCATAACACGTATTCTGGCGTTATACTAACTCTATATTTGGTAACCTGCTAAAAAAATAGAAAGTTTTTCATAAATAGTAATAAGCTCGTTTTAAATGCTTAGATAATTTAACTTGTTTATATTGTATAAAGACTTTTAAAATAAGTTATAACACTTAATATACATGTTATTTATAAAAGAGGACTTTTAAGTAGTTAATTATTATCATTCAAGAATGTTATAAAACCCATTATAATACTATACACATTTTCTATGTCTAGGTACATGTTCTTCCTCATTCCACTTTAGTTTAAAAAATGACTATATAATTGTATTTATAAAAGCGACTCTCATCTACAATCTAATCGTTAGTAAAGGAAGAAGCAGTTCTTTATATGTTTGAAAAGCATCACCCATCAAGTTCAAAATACGCCTCTTCAATTATTAATAACGGTGGCCTTTGACCAAGATTTTCATATATATATATCATGCTATTCAAATAAAGATCATGCTACTACATCAAATGAAGATTATGATTCCGTACTTGATGAAGGTTAAAAATATACCTCTGGCTAGACGAGAATGGTCGAAACCAAAACAAGGACGAGAGTGAACACCGTAATGAACATTAACACAAGAACTCAACGAGATATAATGGGGACTCGAAACATGATGTACACGAACATCTATTACCAATCGCGAGCCAAGACTTCGAACCAAGCTCGATCAAGCACTGAAGCTTGACTTTGGATACGTACTCACTTACATGAACATAAGCTGGAAGGAGCAATGTCGACGTGAACTCTAACACGAACACCAGCCAAACGCAGCCCTACCACGAACTGTAATACAAACCCGAAACCTCTTACCCGAACTCGTTCTCATCGCATTAGTCGACAATGATACGCGGGGCTGAACACTAACTCGAACGTGCCCACATCAAATCAGTACATAATCCGTGCAGATGGGTTCGTAACACTGACATGCTCACAAGCAAGAAGTTCATTCGAACATGAGCACGTGTTATGAAACTTGAGAAAGGCTTAACGTAAGATGAAATTTGCCAATGATATTGATACTCACGGTGGGATTTAGGAGGAAATATTATAACATGGATGATCAAGTGTATAAATGGTGATGGTTCATGGGGCCTGGAACATGTTTTGGGTTGATAAAGTCAGATGTTTAATAATTTATTTGACCAAGCTTTAAACAAGAAGCGTTTTTATTCTTAGCAAGTCAATTGTGATTTATTCTTAGCAAATCAATTTGCCGAGATTTGAGCAAGAATATATGACATGTGATGATTAATGTTAATTTACATTCTTACTTAATTATAAGTCATAAGAGCTTTAAAAAAAATGTTGATTATTAGCTCGACCATCGAATCGACGAAAAGTTTTAATATCAAATGCTTATTGTTTAAACTTTAGGTCATATATAAAACGATAAAATAGAAATCAAATTTTTGGGTTTTAAAATTTTGGTACTCTTTTCCTAAAGGGTATACAAAAACTATACAATCAATGGCGATGACCCAACTCTCATCCGTCAAAGCTTCTTTAACATTCTTTGGTTCGATCATTGAGACAAAACAAAAGAAGTTACTTTGATCTTAGACTTGAGATCTTAGGGTCCTTTAATTTAAGTCGCCTATGACGTTATCGAGAGCATGATCCTTAGACTTCCTAATGTTTACTCCCTTTTCAACATTAAGGTCTTCAACACTTAATTTTCTAACCTCTTTGGCTTTAACTATGTCTAATTCATCTAAGTCATCATCTACCAAAGGTGGTGTCTTAGATGAAGGAAGGGTTTCATAAAATGTCACGTTGAGTGATTCTTCGATAACACCCGAGGTTCTATTGAGGACTATGTAGGCTTTACTAGTTTGAGAATAACCTAGAATGATACCTTCGTACGACTTTGGGTCGAACTTAGTAAGGTAATCTTTGGTGTTGAGAATGAAGCACTTGCTTCCAAACACCTTAAAGTAGTATAATGAGGGCTTCTTACCTTTAAGAATCTCATAAGGGGTCATTCCTAGAAAAGGTCGAATAAGAATTCGGTTGTGAATATAGGTTGATGTGTCCACGACATTACACTAAAAATTTTGAGGCAAAGATTGCTTGTTTAACATTGTCCTACTCATCTCTTGGATAGTCCTATTCTTCCTTTCAACTACCCCATTTGATTGTGGAGTGAGAGGAGCCAAGGAGTTATGGGTAATACCATGATCTTCACAAAAGGCACCAAATTGCACTTCATTATCAAATTCCCTACCATGATCCGTCCTAATAGAGACAATTTAACATCCTAGTTGATTTTGGATCCTTCGACTAAAGGTTTCGAAATGATTGAAAGCTTTATTCTTAGAAGCCAAAAATCTAGTCCAAGTGAATCAAGAATAGTCATCAACTATAACTAGGGTATAAAGGTTACCTCTATAACTCCGTGTGGCGGAAGGTCCAAAGAGATCCATATGTAGGAGCTCTAAGCACCGAGAGGTCGATACCAAATTCTTGGCCTTGTGACTTGAGTGAACTTGCTTCTGAACTTGGAAAGCATCACAAAAATGACTATCAAACTTAATCTTGGGGAGATGTCTTACCAACTCCTTAGAGACTAAGGATTAAATTAAACGCATATTAGCGTGACCTAATCTCCTATGCCAAAGAGTAGAACTATCATCTAAAGTCGATAGACATAAGTTGTCTTTTGGCTTCCTATTTACCTTCATGACGTAAAGCCCATGCTTTCTAACACCTTTTCCAATGATCTTTCCATCTTTTACGATTTCACTATCATTTTCCAAAAATATGACCTTACACTTACTGTTACAAATTTGACCTATACTTAGAAGATTAAAGCCTAGATTATCTACGTGTTCCACATTTTCGATGGTCATGGAGTCAAGACAAACCGTACCTTTGCCAATGATGTTACCACGTAGCTTACTAGCGAAAGTGACGTTACCTCCATTATATGCTTTGTAGGTAGAGAACAAACTTTGATTACCCATCGTGTGTTTAGAACAACCACTATCCTTAATCCACTCGTCGGGCTCTAAATCTATTCCCAAGCATATCTAGGTAACAATACACAAGATCAAACATTTGGTCCCCAATATCTCATGGGTCCAAAGTTGTTAGTTCCACACATCCCTTGCATTTGATTGATATGCATGAATGGAGGACACATGCCCATGGAGAAAAACCTTGTTGACAATTGTTACAATTATTGTAACAATTCATATGATTATTTTGGTGACCATTGTTTCTCTTAGGAGTGCTTGATCTTGACGTAAAGTTATTGTTGTTTCTAGATGTTGGAGTTTTACTTCTAGGTATTGAATTGGAGTGATCATTTCTTTGAGGTGTTGGTGTTCTACTTCTAGGCCTTGAATCATTACGTACTCTTGGAGGAGTAGATGATTGTCTTGAAAAGCTTCTCATTCCCATTAGAGGTTTACTTAAAGGCTTGTAGAATTTATTAAGTTCCTTTTTGTCAATTATAGGTAATTCAACCTTGTTAACTACAAGATGTTTTGGGTTTTTACCTAAAATGGGATTTTTAGAAAGTTGAGAATTTTCAAGAATTCGTCCTTCTGTCCGCGGTTCCTTATCATGGCCTGCGGTTCCATAATTATAAGGTACCACACCATAGATTGAGGACCCGTGGACAGAGGTTCGTTTTTTCTGAAAAACTAACTTGTTTAGGTTTACTAGTGGAAGCTTCATTTGTGTTAAAACCTAAGCCTAGTCTTTCCTTAGTGTGAATTTTCTTATTTAACATGTCATCAAGGGCACTAGTACCTTTACGATCTTTTCCAATTTAATGGAAGTACTCTTGAGATCCTCATTCTCTTGTCTAAGGTCTTCAAAATTTAAATAACCTAAATCAACTTCCTTATTTTTTTCAAGCTTAGCTAACTTATCTCTTAGCTCATTAATTTCATTTTCAAGCTTGGTCCTAGTTGATTTTAGCACTTTGCTCTTTTCAATGAATTTTAAACTTATTTTACATAGGTTGTTATATTGACCTTCTAGTTCAAAATTATCTAGTGAAGAACTATCATTCTATAATATTCGGTTTCGGAATGTACCTCTTTAGAAGAATGAGTCATGAGACATTTCTCGTCTTTAGCATTTTCGTCACATTCTTCACCATTATCGCTCCATGAACCACCAGCGAAGGCCGTGTGATTCTTGTCGCGATGGCTTGGGACAATTACCGATGAAGTGGTTTGGATCACCGCATCTAAATATTTCCTATCACCATTGTCATTCTTGAGAAATCGGTTTTTGGAAAATGCCTTCTTGTCGTTGTTAGGTTGTCTAACATGTTGACCTCGCCTTTTGAAGAACTTTTAGAAGTCTCTAACCGCCATAGCATATTCCTCATCATCACTTTCCGAGGAAGAGCTATCACGGTCACTTTGCATCTTCTTGGCTTTATGTGCTATAGACTTTCTTTCAGTCTTGGTTTTTACCATTTCCGTGTCCTTCAAAATTATCATTTCATGAACTTTCAAATTATCAATAAGTTCATTAAGTGATAACGTAGTGAGATCCTTTGATTCTTCAATTGTCGTGACTTTAGCTCTCCACTTTGGATGTAATGTCCTAAGAAACTTCCTAACATTGTTCTTGCTAGAAAAACCTTCATCAAGAGATCTTAGACTAGTTGTTAGGTCAATTCAGTACCTAATGACCTCCCTGAAGGATTTGAATAACAATCAGCCTAAGTGAATTATTAACCTTAAACATAACGAGGTCACTAAGTGAACAGTCACTCAGTGAGTTGCCTTCGAGTTCCTAGACTGAGTCTAAAAGGAAGACTCAAGCATTCAGAGAGGCGAAGCTCAACGAATGTCTTCTATGACAAAGAAGAAGGTGATGGGTTCAGTGAGTTGTGGCAATAGACTCACTGAACCCCATACGATCTCCCTGAAGAAAACAAGCATTCTCCAAGACTGAAGAAAAGGCGGGATAAGTTGAATTGTGACAATATGAAGTACATCACACAATTAGCGTGACTTACCCTTTTGGGATAGATGGGGTACTAACATGTGTAAAGGACTTACGTCTTACTACTTAGAATAGGTTAAGACAAGATACTACACTGTACAAATAAGACAAGAATTGCACATGGGCAATTATTGTCTTCTACCCACTTTCCTTCTATAAATAAGATGCTTGTAAAGGAGAGAAAATTAAGTTTGTGCAGTAAATGCTTTAGACATTCACAAATAAGTTTTCTCTCCTCCAAACACAATCATACACTTGAGTTATAAACTCTTGTTGATAGAATCGTCAAGCTTAGCAATCGTTAGGATTGGACTAGCTTGTTAGTGAGGAGATCATAAAACCACAGATGGTCTATTCAATCCCTATTGTAGTTTCGTATACAATAGGGTATAATTCTTTAATAAAGCTAAAAGTTAAACGTTGAAAACATTGTGTTATTTACTTACTTGTATTAAGTTTATTGCATTACTTAACCATGGGTTAGGACTATACTTAGTTTACTTAAGTATAGTACTAATTACAAGGGATCAACAAGTGGTATCAGAGCGGTAGGATTATAAAACTTTTAACCACCATCTCAAAGTTTTTAAAACCTTGATCCATTATGGCTGAAAGTAATGTACCTCAACTTGTTAACAAAAAAGGAGCGAGTTACTCTGTTAACGCTCCTAAGTTAGAAGTTGTAAGATTTAACAAATGGAAGAAAAGAATGCTATGTTATTTGATGGGAATGGAACCTTATTACATAATTTGTATTAAGGATGGTCCATTCAAACCAAAAACAGCAACTGGTGATGACAAACCTAAAAACCAATGGTCTGACAATGAAAGGAGAGTGGTCAATCAAGACCAACGTCTCAAAAGCATCATAATATCTTGTCTTTCTGACGATATTATGGAGGCTGTCATTGAGTGTGAGACGGCCAAAGAGACTTGTACAGATCTTGTTCATAGTTTCGAAGGACCATTTGACACAAAGGAAAATAGGATTATGGACCTGAAGTTAGAATATAACACTTTCAGGGCCAAAACATCTGAAACACTTCCTCAGACTTACACCAGGTATAAAACCTTGCTCAATGAGCTAACGAATGACGGGGTGAAACTGTCTAAGCATGAAATCAATGTTGGTTTTGTGAACAGTCTCCCTGAAAAATGGCTTGGTTTTTTTCAAGGACTGAGAAATGCTAATCACATACAGACTCAGGATCTTGCATATATTTATGGGAGATTCATCTATGAAGATAATCTGATAAATAGAAGATATCATGAGTCCAAGAAGGCCTTAATAACAGACACCTCAGCCAAACCCACTCAAATTGATAATGGCCCCATTTCAACTGCTTTTTACTCAAATGCAATTGTTCAAAATTTTCAGGAAACCTCAGATGATGAGGTGGATGAAAGATCTAGTACTGAATACATAAGAGATTTGAACAGGGAATATCATGAAAGGGCCATGTTGGCAAATACCAAACGTTATATCAAAAGAACTAGATTTTCTGGTAACCAATCCACTGAGGGAGTGGATTGCTATCGATGTGGTAAAACTGGGCATTTTGCTAAATATTGTCTTTCAAAAACCCCTTTGGCCTCTTATAAAAATCAAAGTTTTTCATCAGGGAATGACAATTTTCAACCCAAGTTTACACCAAAACTAATTCAGGCTTCTCCAGTTAATCAAAGTTTTCAGAATAGTAAGAAAATTGAGAAGGACTATAGGTCTGAGTATAAAAAGGTAAAAGCTAAACTTGCACTCTTGGAAGCTGAACCTACTATTGCTCATACTCAAAAGCCTGCTCAAAACAAAGCCAAAGGTCTAGTAGCTAAAACTTTTGATTGGGATGATGAAGATGTATCCTCAAAAGAGGAGGAAGTCAGGTATCAAGTGTTAATGGCTCTAGCTGATGATGAATTATCAGTTGGAAAGAATCATGCTCGAAATGGAGAATGGGTTGACATCACCATGAGAAAGGTAAACATGCTTCTCTCTATGGATGAAGAATCAGATTGGCAAAAATTCCTTAAGTATATTAACATTGATATATCGTTTGTTGAAGAGCAGAGATTGAATCTTTTGTCAAAATATAGTAAACTTGTTTTTGAATTAAACAAATGTAGAGATGATTTATTAGTTCTAAAACAAGCTAAACTTGAAGCAGTAAGCTGTCAACTTCAGAACACTGAACTCACTAAAATCAATCATGCTCTTCAAGAACAACTTAAGGAAGAAAAACAAATCAATGAGAAATGGACAAATAGCTCTACCTTAGCTTCTTAGTGTATAAACAGTCAAATACCTGCCCAAAAGAAGAAAATTCTTGGGGCACGACAACTCACTGAAAAGGCACCAACTAAGGAAATAAGTGAAAAGGCATTTCTCCCTGCTTCAGTTGGGTTTGATCATGAAATGATTCCTAAGTCAAAAGACTGGGTTGAGAGATCAAATCCTGAGAGTGTTTTGCCTAACTTTGACACTGGAAAAATATTAATTCCTGAATCTCAGGTTATTAATGAAAAACTTGGTCTGAATGAAGAGACTGATAAAGTCAGTAACACTGAAACATCTAGTGTCGCTGAAAACATTCAGACTCCTCTACCTCCTTTGAAAAACCTTCAAGGAGCAAGTCCATGTTTTGAACTAATTCCATTGTCTTATCAAGAACACTCACCTAGAGGAAGAGCTGGGTTAGGTTGTATTGAACAAACAAAGCCTGACTCAAAAATGATACCAGATCACACTGAGTCAGGAACTGTCACTAAAATGATAACCAAACCTATATCTCCCTCAAGGACTCCTAAACATTCAGTCAACTCTACTCCTATTGTAAATCAAAAGGAGTTAAGTAGATTGTTCCAACTTTTCATGGAAGAGAAGCTGAACTCAGCCTCTAAAACTCAGGGTGAAACATCTGTGTCCTCACAACCTCAATCATCAACAAGTAACAAAACTGAACCTGAGTCTTCCAAGAAAGTTAAAACAAAGAAACCTACTTGTGAGCTATGTCACTATACAAATCACACCACTGACGACTGCTATAGAGTAGTCTATTGCATGAAATGTAAAAGTGAAGATCACAGGACAGCAGATCATGAGATGCACATTGCTTCTATTAAAAATGCTAAAAGATACAATGCTCAGCCTTACAACTATGGGCCCACCTCAGAACAAACTAGAAAATACAAGGCTAAGCCATACCCACCTTGTACACATTGTGGGATTCTCGATAACAGACCTGATGATTGTGTATACTATCCTGAGTGTGAGATTTGTGGAAGCATGATCACACTACCTCAGGACACAATAGAATCATCATGGTCAGAAGAGGAATGATAGCTGAGTCATCTCAAAGTACTGAATCCTCAGTCGGACTAAGCTGCAAAACATGTGGAAGCAATGTTCATTCTACCTCAGACCACGCTGAGTTTGAGTACTTCAAACGAGGTGAAAGACGTCAGGCTCTTCGAGCCAAAGGGCCTACTAAAAAGTGGGCTCACAAGAGAAACTAATCCACCTCGTTATTTGTGCAGAAACACTTCAAGGAGCATGTCTGGTACTTAGACAGTGGGTGTTCAAGAAGTATGACAGGGGTCAAAAGTTATCTGCACAAATACGTGGAGCAACCAGGTCCTAAGGTAGTATTCGGTGATAATTCATCTTGTGTTACTGAGGGATATGGTTCAATTAAATGTGGTGGAATAGTTTTCTCAAAAGTGGCGTTTGTAAACGGTCTGAAGTACAATCTCATCAGTATCAGCCAACTGTGTGATGCTAAGTACATCGTTCAGTTTGATGATAAGCAAGGTACAATCTTTAATGCTAACAAAGAAATTGTGTTGACTGCTCCAAGGAGAAATGATGTATATGTCCTAGACATGTCATTCGTAACAAACTCAGGAGCATGTTTCTTTGCTAAAGCCTCAGACTCTGTCAATTGGCTTTTGCATAAGAGACTGTCACATCTAAATTTCAAAGATATGAACAAACTTGCAAAACAAAGTTTTTGGCGTACCTTCTCTTGTGTATGCAAAAGACAAACCTTGTTCAGCCTGTGAAAAAGGTAAACACAAGAGAGCTTCTTTTATGCCAAAACAAAACTTTTCTATCAGGAAGTGTCTTCATCTTCTTCATATGGACTTGTTTGGACCAGTCAGTCCAATGTCTATAAGTCATGAGAAATACACTCTTGTGATTGTTGATGAATATTCTAGATACACTTGGGTATACTTCCTGAAAAAGAAAAGTCAAGCTCCTGAATTCATAATGTCTTTTATCAGGCAAGTAGAAAATCAAAATGGTACTAAAGTTAAACAAATACGAACTGATAATGGAACAGAATTCAGGAACCAAGAGCTTGAGAGTTTTTGTGATGAGAAAGGAATTTCTCAGAACTTCTCTTCTCCTTACACACATGAACAATATGGTGTGGCTGAAAGGAAGAATAGAACTCTCATCGAAGCTGCTCGAACCATGCTTAATGGATCCAATCTTTCAAAACACTTCTGGACTGAGGCTGTAAAAATATCTTGCTATACTCAGAACAGATGTATCATTGTCAAAAGACATGATAAGACTCCTTATGAAATATTGAGGGAAAGGATTCCAGATATCACCTACTTTCATGTGTTTGGTTGTCCTGTGTTCATTCACAATCAAAAGGACCATCTTGGTAAATTTGATGCCAAAGCTGATGATGGATACTTTCTTGGATACTCATTTGTCTCCAAAGACTTCAAGGTCTTTAACACAAGGAGACAACAGATTGAGGAGTCATTTCATGTCACCTTTGATGAAAGTATGGATGCCATTAACTTCACAAACCAATTAATGGAAGAAATAGGGATCAATGACTCATCAAGATATCCTCCTGATGAGTATGAACATTGTCCCTCAAAATAGTATCAAACTGATGCTGATATTTCCTTCCATATATCACCTCATAATAGGTCAATTGATAATTTAATCACATCCCAACATGTCCCTGAAGTTATCACTTCTCAAGCTAATGAATCAAACGGTTCACCCATCTATGAGAATACTGAAGGGACAAGTGATGAAAATATTGAATCCCCTATTACTGAAAATCCTTCAGAAGGAGGTGATGTCCCAGTACAATGTACTAAATCTCTGGTCCCTGATAATCACCAACCATCAACAAGCTCTAATCCAAGTCCTCAGGACAGATGGTCAAGACAACAACACATAGAGATTGTAAACATAATTGGTGATGTATCTGAGGGGATGCTCACACGCAATCAGGCTGCTAAACTCTCTGCTGCCTCAACCCATGAATGTCTGTTTGCATACTTTCTCTCTGAAATTGAACCAAATAAGGTTTCAGAGGCCCTGACACATCTAGGGTGGGTTGAGGCCATGCAAGAAGAGCTCAACCAATTCCTCAGGAACAAAGTGTGGAAACTAGTTCCTCTCCCTAAAGGGAAATCAGCTCTTGGTACAAAATGGGTATTTGAAAACAAGACTGGTGAAGATGGAATTGTCATCAAAAACAAAGCTAGGCTGGTTGTTCAGGGGTGTGGTCAACTTGAAGGGATCGAATATGAGGAAACCTTCGCCCTTGTAGCAAGAATGGAAGCCATCAGGATCTTCCTCGCCTATGCTACCTACATGAACTTCAAAGTTTTCCAAATGGATGTAAAAAGTGCCTTCCTGAATGGAAAGATCACTGAAGAAGTTTATGTTGCTCAGCCTCCTGGTTTTGAGAGTTCTGAGTTCCCAAACCATGTTTGTAAACTTGACAAAGCCCTTTATGGACTGAAACAAGCACCAAGGGCATGGTATGAAACTCTCTCTACATTCCTGATAATGAAAAATTTGTCAGGGGGAAGATAGACAACACCTTGTTTATCTTCAGAACCAAGGAGGATGTTCTACTAGTTCAGATATATGTTGATGACATCATATTCGGATCTAGTAACTATGATCTTTGTAGAAAGTTTGAAAAACTTATGACAAAGAAATTTGAAATGAGTATGATGGGTGAATTAACATATTTTCTTGGACTACAAATCAAACAGGGGGACAAGGGGATCTCAGTCTGTCAAGAAAAATACACCAGAGAAATACTTAAGAAATATGACATCTCTGAGTGTGCTTCAGTAAAGACTCCCATGGTTCCCCCAACAACTTAGGTCCTGATCTTGCTGGCAAACCAGTCAATCAAACCTTATTCAGGGGAACGATTAGATCATTAATGTACCTAACTGCAACCAGGCCTGATATTCAGTTCTCAACAATCTTATGTGCAAGATATCAGGCCGATCCCAAAGAATCACATCTTACTGCTGTTAAACGAATCTTCAGGTATCTGAAAGGTACTCCCTCACTGGGGCTATGGTATCCTCGTTGTTCAGGCTTCGATCTTAAAGGATACTCAGACTCAGACTATGCTGGCTACAACATTGATAGAAAAAGTACCTCAGGTGCATGTCAATTCCTTGGTGGTAAGCTAGTATGTTGGAGTGCAAAGAAACAGCAATCAGTCGCAATGTCCTCTGCTGAGGCTGAATACGTGGCAGCCGCTGGTTGTTGTGCAAACATCCTTTGGATGAAAAGTCAACTCAGGGACTATAATGTGGAATACAAAGTAGTTCCTATCTTTTGTGACAACACTAGTGCAATTGCCATTTCAAATAATCCAGTCCTACATTCAAGTACTAAACACATTGACATAAGATATCACTTCCTCAGGGATCACATCTTAAAAGGAGATATTGAATTACACTTCATCCCCACTGAATATCAGCTAGCTGATATTTTCACCAAACCTTTGGATGAACCAACGTTCACTAGACTGAAAGCTGAACTTGGTATGCTGAATATTGATTAATCAGTCTCCCTGATGACATTGGATTCAATATAATGTATATTCTTTATCTTTTCTCTGAGTAAATATATCTTATTGTCCTCCCTTTGACACTGAGGTACATTAAATGATGTAACTAAATGCTCTAAGGATTTAGTTACTTAATGTCCTAGGTTGGTGAGTCACAATATTAAATAAGAAACATATATTCCTTCGATAAATTGTCATAAAACCAGTCAAAGGGTCAATCATGACAAGTATCACACTAAGCATTAAATGCTTACCCTTTTTCTAGCAAAATCCGTTGTAAAAACGTCCTTTCAAATGCACGTGACCCCACGTCATCTCTGGAAAAAGCGTTATCTTTGCAGTAATGGAACAATGCCAAGAAAATAGGGGGACCACTTGTACGCTTTCATTAAATGCGGATGTGAAAAGAAATTATAGCAAATAAAAATCTTCTTCACATCCGAGCCTATAAATACCCCCACCATCACAACAAACACACACACAAAGAACTTGCAATTTTACTCTGTCAAAATTTTCTCTCAAAGAAACGTGTGTGTGTTCAAACTAATTTCCAGAAAAGGTTTCTTGTAAACAAGGCGATCACATTGATTACTCGTTTTATTGTTACATAGCACAAACCATCAAAGTTACCTATTGTTTATAACTCTTGATCCTTGTTTTTATAGAGCAAAAGTTCTCATTAGGTCACTTGGTGAATCTTGTTGTATTATAACAAGAAACAAGTATTGATTTGATTTCCACAAATTTCCATTGTCCTTTTTCAAATCTATAAAAATCTATCTTTAATGGCAATGTCCAAGGCTATCAAATATGCCCCTCAGGCTGAACATCTCACCAATGAGGGTGTCCATTTTGCAGGAAACAACTATGAGGGAAATTTCAATTACCCTAGTAGTGTATCAGCCTACAAACCAATTTGCAAATTTTTGAAAAACTGTGATTGGGCTGATGCTTTTACAAAAAAACCCCTCAGTCTTCTACCATGAATATCTCAGGGAGTTCTGGTATACGGCTGTGGTTGTAACCCCTACATAAGGGCCTGAAGGATCTCAAGGGTCTGAGATCAAGTCATATAAGAACTGTGTCATCATGTTTACTGCAAACAATGGGAAGACACCATTGATTTAGACTTCAAAACATTTTGTCAAAGCAGTGGACTTGATTATAACAATGGAAAGTATGTTGCACATCATGACATGGAGTCAGTTAAAAAAGGACTAAAAGAAATCGGGGTCCCTAAGTTACTTGTGACCAAAACCCCATTGATAAAAACTGCTTTCCCCATGGCTTGGAGGATCCTGGTCACTTTTGTGATTCAGGTGATCGGTGGGAACTACTCATCTATTGAGCAAGTTAATTCTACTCAGCAGATGCTAATCTACAGTCTTATTAATGGACTGAAGATTGACATAGGAGAGATTGTTTATAATGATCTCGTAACCAGGCTCCTGAAGGAGTCAAGGCAAAAATATGTTTCTTACCCAAGATTCATATCATGTGCCTTAGAACGGTTACTGGGTTCCCTTTACACTCAGGAAAAATTCAATGTTTTTCTACTCCAATCCTGAGTTCCACAAACTTTTCAAAGAACCCATCTGAAGTCAACCCCATTGCATTGACGGCTCACATGACTGAGGTGATCAGTCGTGAATCATCCGTGTCTCCCATTCCCTTCTCACCAAAGAAGGGGAACAAGAAGACTCAGATTGTGCCAAAGACCAAACCAACAAAGGCACAGGGCCCTGAGGCTTCCGAGGCACGACCCAAAAAGGCCAAGGCTAAAAAGACTACCCTTGTTCAGACCAAGCTTCAAATACCCCAAGGGAAAGAGCTTATGGGAGGCCCTGATACATCACAATCAGGGTCGACGGGCCAACCTACTGGTCCTCTTGATGGAGAAGGAAATAAAGAACCTTCTTCTACGGGACTGCCTTCCACTCAGACCGATGAGGGCATTCGTAAATCACAACCTTTGCCTGAGGTCAAAACTAAGGCCAAAGACTCAGAGAGACGCCTACGGGTAACACACCTCGCTGATAGGCCTATAACTTCTACCAAGTCCAATGAAGGCACACTAGCTCAAAAGTCTATGCATGAGGACCCAAAACTTGATTCCTTAGACTCAGAGGGACGCCTATGGGTAAAACACCCTGCTGATAGGAATCTCACTTCCACAACTCCCGATGAAGGCACACTAAAACAAAAGTCTTTGCCTGAGGGAACCACTCTTGATCCCAAAGACTTAGAGGGACGCCCACGGGTAAAACACCCCGCTGATAGGGATCCTACCTCCACAACTGATCAATCACAAACTGCCCTTGAGTATCAGTTGGCTAAATCCCAAGCCTCAGGATTTGGGGCAGGGAGTGACGACAACAAAGGCAAACCTTCTTCTGAAGGGGAGCTGGATAAACCTAAGGGGCCACTGAACTTTGGAGATTTTATAAGTTTACTTGAGAAGCCTGATGAGTTACTCCAAGGGTTCAGTAACGACGACAAAATGATTGAGGCTGGGGAAGAACCTGAAACTCAGGCCCCTCCTCAATCAGACCAGAAGCCACAGTCCCCTCCATTGTTCGCAGACATACAGCCCTCCCCTGAGGCTCAACAAAAGCCCTCCCCTGAGGCATCCGAACAAAAGGAGCCCTCCCCTGAGGCACCGAAAAAGCCCTCCCATGAGTCAAAACTTGACACCTCTACATTGGGGACTCACACTGTGGTTCTGGATGAGGTAGCTTTGAAATCCTTACAGGCTGAGGTAACTCAGGCTCATGAAGATTTGGCTTCAAAGGCTGATGAACTCCTTGATGAGTTCAGGACATATGGTGATAGGTTTGATGTGGCTGAGGAGAAGATGAGAATTCAGGTAGATAATCAAATGGAATTCATCAGCTCTGTTAACAACAGTCATGAAAATCAGGAAAAGAATCTCATCAACTTCCTTAACCATGCTCTTCCAACGGTCGAGGCAAATGTGTCCTTAAAGACAACTCTGGATGGACTGATCACTAGCACCACTGAGTCCAATTCCATAGTTGGTCAATTACTTGAGTTCCTGAAGGTGGACAGGCTCACTGAGGTTTTCACTAGGTTAGACTCTCTCAAGCCTGACTTGGATGTGGTGAAAGGGAAATGCGATGCCATCTATGAGGATGTTCATATGGATGCTGAAGCAGAGTTCAGATTGTCAAGGGCTGCACAAGGATACATGGCTAATGCCACCAATCTCTCTGACATCTCCAAATCCCTAAAAGAAGCTGATATTCCTAGGCTCAGGACAAGGATCACCACCATTGAAAACACTCAATCCCTTATTCAGTTAGATGTTTGAACTATCAAAGCAGACACTCAGTCCATGAAGGAGATGGTGACTGAGATGTTTCAGGATTTTAAGGGATCTTCCCCCACCTCAGGATCCTCACAAAGGGCAAACGTTGGGATTAGTCAGGCTGATCCTTCAACTTTTGAGGGGGAGAATGTGCCACCAATGATGTTAACATGTAATGAACCTCCTTCTCACACTGAGGGGGAGTAGGAAAGACTAGCACAACCCCAACCCTTAAACTCAATTCCTCCCAACCCTGAGCCCTTAGTATCTAAGTCAGATAGGGGAAAAGGTATAGCTGATGAAACCCTTACACCTCCAAAGAAACTTGTAAAGGCTTCAAGGGAAGTAAGGCCCGACCCTGATGCTTTGGTCTTGGTACCATATGAGATAAATGGAATAATGTACCAAATGACTCCTGATCAAATCCAAGTGTATCTAGATAGAATGGAGTCGGCTAAGGCTAATAAAGCAACAAAGGCTGAGATCTTGAAGGTGTCCACTGAGTTTGTAAAAGAAGTGGGTGGTAACCCTGAGATCTTGCTGAGCAATAAAGGGGGAGAGGAGTTTATTCAGAAGCAGGAGGAGGAACTCAAGGCCATTCAGGATGAAATGGTCTTGAAGCAAAAACAAAGAACCACACAACTCAAGAATTTGTATGACCAATACACCAAAGTCGTCACCCAAAGAAGAAAGCCTGAACCAATCACTAATCTTCAGATCATTACTAATACCACACCAGTCTCAGTATCTGTTTACAGAAACAATGATGAGAGGAACTTTGAAGTCATGAAGAAATTTTCATTTGGTGATTTCGGTCTCAGTGAGTGGGATGAAATGGGAAGGATTTTCAGGACTAAAACAAACAAGTGTGTCCCTGAGATACTCAACTCTCTCAGTAAGAGATATGAGAGGTTGAATCAAATGAAGGAACAATTGGGAATCACTGAAGATCTTCCTTTATCTGAACATGATCCTACCAAAGCCCAAGGAAGAAAGAGAAAAAGAGTTGAGCTTGAAGCTGAGACTAAGATCTCTGGGTTAGAATGCAATCGTACTCTCCCTGAAAATGTCCCCTTTGTGAACAACATGGTTATAGAGGAACCTGAGTGGGGTATCTTCTTCATTGATGTATTTGGGGATCAAGCATTTCAAAGAATGAGTGACATAGAGAAATGCACCACTGAGAGTGTTCTCATCTTTCTTGTGATGGCTGGACAAATTCAGACTGATGAGAATAAAAGATTTGGTGAGAAGCTCAGGGAGATAATTGCTAGGAGGCCTGACAAAGAAAAGGTGTTAAAGTCATCAAGGGTGAAGAGGGAAGCAATGGATTCCTGAATAACTGTAATCTTTTGTTTTTTATGTTTCTTGTATCACACTATTCAGTCTTATGTAATGATGAATGAAAATGAAGTACTTTGTTATATTAAGTTTTTTCATCAGGTGGAATAGTTTGTAATAAGAAGAAGCCTCTTTGCTCACTTATAACAATTTCACTTAGGCAAATTTTATATCCAAACAGGGGGAGATTGTTAGGTCAATTCAGTACCTACTGACCTCCCTGAAGGATTTAAATAACAATCAGCCTAAGTGAATTATTAACCTTAAACATAACGAGGTTACTAAGTGAACAGTCACTCAGTGAGTTGCCTTCGAGTTCCTAGACTGAGTCTAAAAAGAAGACTCAAGCATTCAGAGAGGCGAAGCTCAACGAATGTCTTCTATGACAAAGAAGAAGGTGATGGGTTCAGTGAGTTGTGGCAATAGACTCACTGAACCCCATACGATCTCCTTGAAGAAAACAAGCATTCTCCAAGACTGAAGAAAAGGCGGGATAAGTTGAATTGTGACAAGATGAAGTACATCACACAATTAGCGTGACTTACCCTTTTGCGATAGATGGGGTACTGACATGTGTAAAGGACTTACGTCTTACTACTTAGAATAGGTTAAGACAAGATACTACACTGTAACAATAAGACAAGAATTGCACATGGGCAATTATTGTCTTCTACCCACTTTCCTTCTATAAATAGGATGCTTGTAAAGGAGAGAAAATTAAGTTTGTGCAGTAAATGCTTTAGACATTCACAAACAAGTTTTCTCTCCTCCAAACACGATCATGCACTTGAGTTATAAAATCCTGTTGATAGAATCGTCAAGCTTAGCAATAGTTAGGATTTGACTAGCTTGTTAGTGAGGAGATCACAAAACCACACATTGTCTATTCAATCCCTATTTTAGCTTCGTATACAATAGGGTATAATTCTTTAATAAAGCTAAGAGTTAAACGTTGAAAACATTATGTTATTTACTTACTTGTATTAAGTTTATTGCATTACTTAACCATGGGTTAGGACTATACTTAGTTTACTTAAGTATAGTACTAATTACAAGGGACCAACACTAGTAATAATGGTATTAAATCTAGCAAAAGCACTATCAATAGTTTCATCTTCTAAGATGAAAATTTGTTCATATCGTTGAACAAGAAGATCGATTTTACTTTCTTTGACTTGGCTATTACCTTGGTGGGTTACTAAAAGAGTATTCCAAATATCTTTAGCGGTTTTACACATGAAAATCCTTTCATACTCTTTCTTAGGTAAAGCATTATAAATCACCATTTTAGCCTCATTATTTTTGGCAAGTTTCTTTTTAGTGTCATCGTTAGAATTTTCAAAAGTTACTAACTCTTTCTTTTTGGAAACTTCATTATATTGATAAGGCAAAAAGTCACCAATGGTAATAACATGCCAAAGATCTAAATCTTTTGATTTCATATAAGTCTCAAATCTATTTTCCAATAAATAAAACTATCGGTTTCAAAAAGAGGTAATCTTTGCATAGATTGCCCTTCTAGGTACTTGTTGGAATTCATAGATCGATTCAAGTTTTAAAATACAATAAATTTTAAAAAAACTTAAGCAACCACGCTTTGATACCAATTGTAGAAACTAGAAGGGGGGTTGAATAGTTTCTTAAAATTTACTTGTTAAAAGAGGGTTTTGAAAAATCCTTTTCAAAAACTTAGGCTTGAGTAATTATGTGAAATCTTCTTATACACAATATGAACAAGGAATAGTGCAACTAAAATAATAATCACAAGTATATGCTAATAAAGAATAATGAATGTAAAGAGATAAAGAAAACAAAGATCAAACCAAACACCAAGGATTTATAGTGGTTCGGCAACGAAGCTCACTCCTCGTCCCTACTCCACTCCTCGGGTACTCCTTACTCGATAGTTAACTAATCAACAAGCTCCTTAAGGTGGAGAAACCGTACACAATGTCACTTATCTAATTTACGACTCTAAGCTAAAAGTCGAGCCCTAATCCTAGCTAGGAACAATCTACACCAATATACTTTGAGGACTAAGTATTAACCCTACTACATACACAACTTCCAGATAGACAAACCTATTTGGATCTTCACAACGCAACTACCAAATAGCACAACTACTTGGATCTTCACAACACAACTCCAAGTAACACAACTACTTGATCGACACTACACAACTATAATGAATGAATAAAACTTGATCTTCAATAGATCTTGAGGTAGACTCAACACTTCAAGGATGAAAGTGTTCTTCTCTTTGCACTTGAAGAGGAAGAGATGGGAGGATAAAGATTCACTTCTAAACAAGTAGTAATCAACAAAATAATCATGGATTTGAATGATTTAAGAAGTATGTTTGAATCTGGAAATTTGTGTGCAAAAGAGGTGAAGAGAAAATCTGAGAATGGTCCACTATTTATAGGACAAAGGTCCAACGGTCATATCTGAGCGTGGTGCCTTAATTGTGCCTACGGTACCTTATCGATAAGGAACCATATAGACCTTTAAGGGACCGCGGTCGTAGACTCTGCTCCCTTTTGTCTTTTAGTGAGGTAGTCACATCTGGTGGAATAGTTATCCTCAAAGGATATTCTAAACCCAAATGGAATATGCCATCTTCAAATTTTCAAATATTTAATTTAATAAAATATTTTTTTCAAAATAAAGTTTATTAAAAAGAACTTTGTCATATTTAATAAAAGGTAGTTTTAAGCAAACTGAAATCCTTGATCACTTAATTAAGATGAAAACTTGTTTGTTCATACCTTAAGTGATAATGGTTGAAATGAAAAAAATACTCGAATTCAAGAATTCGTTTTTCGTTGTTTTCGTAAATGCTTGTTTTTATATTTTGTCGTAATCAAAACAAAGCGAGACCGAAAAATGCAAGTAACATTTTTTGGCATCATTGCATTAACACAACAGTTTGACCAAGTCTGCAAAAATCCTTTCATCCGCAAGGATTTCACAGTTAGCAGATTATCAGACATTTTCCAGCCAAGGATCGTCCGATCACCTGGCACTCCTTCAGCTATCGGACAAGATAAAGGTTCACGTTCGTGTGCATTATTTACGTTCACGGCCTAGTTCAACTTTACGGTTTACTTTCGCGCTCACGTTCATTGACACTGTTCACATTCATGATCGTATTCTAGCTTACAATTTACGTTTCACATTTCATTCTAGAAAGGTTTTGTAGATATCTTGGGAGGCCAGAGTCAAGTTTAATAAACTTTCCATCCTCAGACTGACGTTTCGCGCCATATTTCGCGTCTCACTTCGTATCATTTAGCGTTACCACCTTAGTTATCTCACGTTCATGATATATTTCACACATCATGTTCATCCCACGTCTTTCTTATAATGTTCACGATATGTTGCACATATCACGTCCACCATATGTTTTCTCATATTACACTCACCATATCTCCACGTATCACGTTCACAATTGTTCACGTATCACATTCACATTTGTTCACGTATTATGTTTCAGTATGTCTCGAGCATCATTGCTCAGACGTACTAATGTTGTTTACTTCAGGCTATTTCGCATCATAACGTCTCATTGTCCTTATACGTTATTTCTTATCCATTCGACTAGATTTATGAGAACTCATCTTACGTTGATGAACTAAAACTTTTACGTATTGTCAAGTCAGGGTCATGAAGACTAGGATTTCTACTTCGCCAAGATCTTGTGGAGGAACCGTTCCGGGCGGGACGCCACTTGGAACGTAGGAGTCCATCCGGACTTTCTATCCTCTTTTCCGTCCATAAGTCAGATATGTTCCTTTTAGTCACGTCACGTTCCATGTCCTTTACAGTCATGTTGGTTCATATCCTTCCCAGACTATTGTATCTCTAATTCGAGGACGAATTATTCTTTTTATAAGGAAGAGTTGTAAAACCCGCATATAAATACCATGAACAGTACACCACGCAAAAACACGAATAAATTAAAACTTTCCATTTATAAAATATGACACGTATCACGAACATTATTACAAGCATTTCGTATATTATTATTACACGCTAAGTATTTATGTATAATAATTAAACGTAGCAAGAAATAAAACCATGAGAATTAATCACGAGCTTGCAAGATAACTTATTAGAAAACGAAAACGAAAAAGAAAAGAAAGAGTGTGTGTGTTGGTGTTGGGCCGTGGCATTAAGGCAAACAAAAGAGGTGGGATTTGAGCCCAACCCACATGAAAACATAAACAACCAGGGTGTAATCTTTACTCATTTTGTCATAATAAAAGAAAAATTAGGGTTTTATGGGTGTGAGTTTCCGCCGGCTAGAAACCAAATAAAAAGGGAGACGAATTGTAGTTTTGGCCATGAGGGTGTATTGGTGCTCGTGTTTGATTTCAGTTAGATCAAGGGTTCGATAATATTTTCTTTTAATCTTCTTTTCTTTCAAGGATTCAATGTTATAATCTTTCATTTTAATAGGAACATGTTACATAAGTTAAATCATGATAAAAACGGAAGTGGGATGTGTTCGTGGGAAACCGAGAGTCTCTAGACTCTCGGTGTGGGATTATTGTGACCAGACGCAACCCACCTTGGGGTTCGGTGGTTTGTTTATGTTGTCATCCACAACGGCAAGCTAAACAGGGGGTGCTTGTTTGTTACCAGTGGCAACCGAGACCTTAAGGTCTCGGTGGGTCTTGTTGTACCAGCGGGGGCAGGGTTTGGCTGGGCGGTGGGTAACCAGCTTTGCCGGTGGGAACTTGGCTCGGCAGGGGGAACACCGGCCCAGCCGGTGTGAACCGTTAGCCAACAGTGGCAACCAATGGCTGCAGCCCAGGGTTGCTTAGCCGCCGACCAACCATCAGCCGTCGGCTGTGTTGGTGTGGTTCGACTTGGCGTGGTCTGGGGTTTCGGGCTCATGAACAAATTGTTTTGCCATTTATGTTTATTAATAATTTAATTAACTTAAATTACATGAAATATTAATTTATTTAATTTGTTTATGAATTAGGTATATTATTAAGGTTAATGATATATGATTATAACCTAAGTATTTTATTCGACTTTTAATTTATTAATTAGCTATTTTATTTAATTTACATGAACTGGTAATTAATTAATTCATGACTTAGGTTATTTTATTTAACTTAAATAAAACATGTTATAACTTAAGTATTTATGTAGGCTTAATTAAATTAAACCGTGACTTAATTAAATTAGATTGTATAAGGTAAATTTTATTAATTTAACCACGATATATCATTAATTAATAACCATGCATTTTCATTATTACTTAATAATCACTTTAACCTAAGTATTTAATTTAATAGACTTTACTAATAAACTATCATGACTTATAACTTATGATTTATAAGCACTAGCTTATATTTTTTTAGACTTATTAATCCAGCTTATTTCTATTTATAGAAACTTTCTATTTCAGAAAAACTTACTATTTTGGAAACTTCCTACTTTTAATAACTTACTATTTCTAAAAACCTGCTATTTTTAGAAAGTTCCTTATTATTACACTACAAGTATAATAATACAAGAATACATGAAATACTTAATCATAATACATGTAAATCATGAATAAATTCAAGATTTACAATTAAAATAGTAAAGCATGACAATAACATATAAAATAAGTTAAGAACACACAAGAACCAGTAACACACTTAGTAATCAGACAACTCATACATGTCCCTTATTTATGTAGCACTAGTGAAGTCGGAGAAGGACTTTTCATCCTTTCATCTTTCATCGTTCACTGGACATAAGGTACGGATATTTCGTCCGTCAGTATGGACACTCTCTTCCTTATTAGGATTTCCTGTTTGCAGCCAACTGTTTTCTCCAAGTATTTGTTTTATATGTTTTGATTGCTTATGTTTAGTTTTAAATGCCTAAGCCATATACATGCATGCCAGTCCACCTAGTTATGGAGGTACCATAACCATAACATTGGAGGCACCAGTGTTATGACTTCCCCACGGCGGAGTGATTGCTCGTTGCGTCCCTTTTAGTTTTGGCCATTCATTTATTTATATTATGATATTTCATGTGGGGCGTATGGGTACATCCTAGTTACATGTTTTTATAGGATTTTCATGGTGAATGTGGTATGTGCCTTGCATCCTTCACAAGGAGTTGATCCCTCCTACCCAGACCAGTATAATTAGAGGAAACCCCTCTAATTGCATGATGAGGTCACCCCTCTAAGTATTCATGCACGGTGAAACCTCATGACCTATATGGGCTCTTGGATAATTAAAATACAGTTTTCATATAAAAACATAAGTCTTTTCAAACTATAAAACCAGTTTTATAAACATGTACCAGGTTTCCCAGGACTTATACATTTCCGCTGTTAATGAGTATTTATTATGCTTATGTCATTCATACAATGTTATATATCCGTTCACTGAGCGTATTGCTCAATCGTTACTTTCCTTTCCATGTCCCAAAACGGCAGGTACCCATGGACAGAGTTGAGCATTCGGAGGATGTGCATAGGATGGAAGTTGCTTTAGACTTCTTCGCCTTTTGCCTTCATATACTTATGCTTGTTTGGATATTTGTTTTATCCTTCTCATTTCATTTACTTTATTTATGTTTTGGGCTTATGTTTGGTAACCGATGTTTGATTCCGGTTTTCTTTTTGGTCATGTATGTTTTAGTACATATTACCTTGCATGCTTTGATGACACGCCATAAATACACGTAACGGTCCACTTATCCATGTGGGGTATTACATTTGCCCTAAACTACACCTTCATACGGGTATGTTAGCGAAAAGCTCACATTGGTGATTCCCCCTCACCCTTGTATTGTGTTGTTGTTCTCGCGTCACACCTTTATGGTGTATGTTTTGACTTAGCTCAACTTGTTACCATGTTTATTTTGTTTGGCAAGTCGGTTATGATTTTGCTCTTTATGTTCGGTGTAACTTGTTGTGTTTAAACTTTCCTCTGTTTGTGAGACGTGATAATGAAATTAATGTTAAGAAAAATTATAGGTTCTCGAGTTTTTTATAAAACAAAGAGTAAATAGAAAAGACATCTATTAGTATGTTTTATCAAAAAGTTTAATTATATTACTCATGATGCTTAAATAACTGACTTAGCTCATTGACCACTAAAGTTTCATTAAGTGATTTTCTTGAGAGGTTTTTTGGAAGTTTTGGGTTTAAGACCTGCAAAAGCTTTTCCTCTCAAATGAAACGAATAAAAAGTTTAACATAAATAGACGAGGGTTCGAAGAAGACATTCATCCGTTTGTATGTCATTCCACGACTCGACCCACTAACCACTAATATTTACCGTTCTAAAAAAATATTATTCATGGATGCTTAATTCAATGCTTAAAAAAAGAATATTTTTGTCTTCTTGTTTATACAAAATATATTTTACGCTTTACTACAAAATTATCATTTTTTCCAAAAAATGTTTGATTTAAATAAGAAAGATATTTATTTTTTTTCAAAATAAAAGGGTTCAGTTTTCTTTTCGAAAAAAAAGTTTTAACTTTTATCCAAACCCTTTTTTTGGAAAAATATTAAAACTACATTTTTCTGCGAAAAAATTAAAAGAAATTTACATTTAAACAAGATAATCTTTTTGTTACTTTTTTTCTTGAATTTTTTAAAATTCGGACCACTGTAACGTTTGAAATTTTGATGTTAATCGGGAATAAAATTTTTCGCGTTGTGTTAAGTTTTTGTATTATAGAAAAAAAACTAATGTGAAATGAACTTTTTCATAACACGAACCCTCGACATAAAACCTATAAATTTTGAAGTTAATAAGAAGTTTAAAGCTACTAAATACCAACATAATTTCTTTCTTTTTCTCACTTATACCAATATGGGGACTAAAATAATAATATCACCAATTAAACTTGCTAGTATCGACTAATATTACCAATATTTTCTGTTAGTACCGGTTACGAGGGTACTTTTGTCTTTTTCATTTATATTTCCTCTTCTTTAAGAAAAAACCTGCTTATTACTTTTCGAAAAAATAAAAAATGCAAAATTTAAAAAAAATTGAAAAATCATTTTTTTAGAAAAAAAGTTTAATTTTTTAAACAATTTTTTTCAATTTTTTATAACTTTTTACAATTTTCCTGAATTTTTAATAATTTTTTTACATTTGTACTAACTTTGCAATTATTTACTAATAGACTAACTTTCCTGATTTTTTGTTTTCTTTTCAAGGTTTTGTTTTTTAGGGTTTTGGCGATTCGCTTTCGTTTCTTTTATTTTCTCAATGGGTAGTCATCGTTCTAAGAAGGATGACGTCTCAAAGATTTTCATTTCCATTTTTGTTACGAATTTCCCAGTGTCCTTTTCTGCTAAAGACTTGTTCAACACGTGCCGTCAATATGGTCATGTTGTAGACGCCTTCATTCCTGTGAAGAGATCAAAGGGAGGCAAGCGTTTTGGGTTTGTTCGAATTATCAATGTTTTCAGTGTTGAACGGCTAGTGAACAATCTATGCACGATATGGGTTGGTTGTCTCAAGCTCCATGCTAACGTTGCTAGATTTAATAGAACCCCGTTGGGTGACCAGAGGAAGAAGAACTCTGAGCATGGTCCTACGAAGCCTATTCACATTAAGAGAAACCAAGAGGGGTTTTCGGTTAAAAATCGGTCTTTTTTCAATGTATTGAAAGGAGTTTGTGATGAGGGTCCTGCCATAGTTATTGATGATGAATGTGCACTTAACAAAGACCTTTCCGCTGCTTTGATGGGTAGGGTGAAGGAATTTTCATCCTTATTGAACATTAAGAATGCATTGACGAATGAAGGTTTTGTTGACATCGGTATTCGGTACTTGGGTGAACTTTGGATACTTCTAGAGTTTTCCAACATTAATATCAGAGATACGTTTCAAGCGAATGTTAGTGCATGCTCTTGGTTTTCTGAATTACAGCCCGCCACTAATGATTTATTCATCGATGGTAGGATTGCTTGGGTGGAAATAGAAGGAGTGCCTCTTGAACTATGGTCCGAAAAATCATTTACTCGCATCTCTTCAAAATGGGGTAAGCTAATTGATATTGATGACAAGGAGGGTAATTATTTTCAGTCTAAAAGGATTTGTGTTCATACAAAGATACAATCCAACATCTTCGTGTCGTTTAAATCATTTATCATGGAAAGGTGTTTTGGGTAAGAGCAAAAGAAGTACCAGGTTGGGAACTAGATTTCTTGGATGACATTGATGAAGATGTTCATTCTAAAAAAGATCTGGTAAATAGAGATGACATAAGTTTTAAAAGCAAGAATGACGATGATTGTTTTATGGAGCAGGTCCCAGAAACTTTGCCAAGAGAACCGGTAGCCAGTGGTAATCATTCTGAGGGTCCGTTTGAAATTTATCCTATCTTAGATAAGGATATTCCATCCGCTATGAAGAAACCAACAGATAAGGCTCAACCAACAGGTGCAAATTATTCTTCAGAGAGTGATAGCCGAGTGCATCTACAGGATATACTCCTCATGTCACTGTTATCAATCAAAGTTCTTCTACAACAACAGTCGCAAAGGATCTTAACATCAATGATGTAGGTGATACTAAAGAAACAGACTAGAATGATGGACAGTTTGAAGGGTCTCCATTGCGTAATAGTGTCCAGCAGGAAGAATCAAGTAATTCTAGGAGGTTCAAAGTCTCAGAAATTCCACGCTCAGGAGGATCCATTCTTAATTTTATGGATGAACTAGTGATAATTGGACAAACTATGGGTTACAAAATAAAAGGCTGTGAGGACGACATTACTGATATTATTGAAACTCAGGAATCGTCTAGTGTTCCACCATGAATTTCTTGTCTCTTAACATCCAAGGCCTAGCCCAAAAGGCTAAAAGAGATTGGGTTCGGGAGTTATGTGGAAAGTTTAAGGTTAATGTTTACAAGAAACTAAGATGGAGCTTATGGAGTTGTTTTGTGTAAAAGCGTGTTAGGGTAACTTAGCGTTTGATTTTGTTCATAGTAATTTGGTGGGTAACTCTGGTGGAATTTTGTGTGCTTGGGATCCTAAATGTTTCAAGAAAAATAACCATACTATTTCGGATTTCTTTGTTATCGTACATGGTATCTGGATGAAATCAGGGAGCAATTTGATGTTGGTGGTAGTCTATGCTCCTCATGATCCTTGTGACAACCTAATGCTTTGGGAATACTTGACTCATATCATTAATAATTGGAATGGAGAAGTTATATTAATGGGGGATTTTAACGAGGTTCGCAACAAATATGAAAGATTTGGTCCAGTTTTCCATTCTCAAGGAGCTGATAACTTCAATTATTTTATTACGAATGCGGGTTTAGATGAGGTTCCTCTTGGTGGTAGTGCATTCACTTGGTGCCACAAATCTGCTTCAAAGATGAGTAAGCTTGATCGTTTTCTCATTTCTGAAAATCTATTTGCTTCTTATCCAAATATTAGTGCTATTACCCTTGATAGATTTATTACGGATCATCGTCCCATTCTACTTCGTGAGTCTTCTTATGATTACGGGCCTTGTCCTTTCAGATTTTATCATTACTGGTTAAAAATCGATGGTTTCTCAAAGCTTGTTAATGACTCGTGGAACGAAACTCCGGTCGACAGTTCCAATGCTATCCGCAACTTGATGAAGAAACTTCAATACCTTAGGAATAAAATTCGAGAATGGAACCATGTCAATAAAATGGCATCTGGTAATGAGATGTCTAATCTTAAAAAGGAGCTGCACTCTCTTGATGATATTATTGATAATGGGAAGGGTTCTGAAACAATCATTAACACTTAGAGGTAATCGGTTCTATTCAACGCATTAACAGTAGAATCTCTGAGGAGCTTGCTCAAAAAGCAAAAATCCAATGGTCAGTTGAAGGGGATGAGAATTCAATTTTTTTTCAAGGTATGCTCAATAAAAAACGAAGTCAGAAGAGTATTAGAGGTATAATGGCAGATGGTGCCTGGATTGATAACCCGGATCAGGTAAAAGTGAATTCCTTCATCACTTTCGCAATCGTTTTGTAGAGCCTCCTGATAGGAGTATGCATATTGATATGGATTTTCCTCCATCTCGTTTGTAACACCCCATTTAATAGGATAGGATGCTACAGTAAATTATGGCGTATCATCAAAGTATGCAAGGTAAATGTCTAAACATTCATGACCATAAATAGAAATACCGGAATCAAACATCGGTAGTCTAATAACACACACACAAGCAATATAAGTACTGTAAATGGAAAGGACTAAACAATGTCCAAAAGAAGTAAAGTATAAGAAAATAGGAATAAATGCATAAGGTAAAAGAGTCCGGATAGCCTCCAATCCGAATGCACATACTCTGGAGTTCCTACTTGCGTCCTTGGGTACATGCCGTTTGGGAACATGGAAAAGTAGACGGCTGAGCATAACGCTCAGTGCACGGATATACAATAACGCATGGAAAACATAGAATATGGAAGCATATAAAGAATATAAAGCATGAATGGCAGCGGAGATGAATAAGTCCAAGAAAACCTAGTTGTTTGTCATGTTAACTGGTTTTAGTTCTGAAAACATAGCTTATGTTACTTATGAAAATCTGTATTAGTTAATGTACCATAGTAGCCAATATAGGTCATGAGGTCAACAACGTGCATGAATACTTGGAGGGGAGACCTCGTCATGCAATTAGAGGGGTTGCCTATAATTACTTGGTAAGTGGGTATGAGGGATCAGCTCCTTGTGAAGGATGCAAGGCACACACCACATTCACCATGAAATCCTGACTGAAACATGTAACTAGGATGCACCCATACGCCCCACATGATAATATAATAATATAATGGCCAAATAACTGAAAAGGGACGCCACGAGCTATCACTCCGCCGTGGTGAAGTCATAACACTAGTGCCTCTAGTGTTATGGTTATGGTACCTCCATAACTAGGTGAAACTGGTCATGCATGTATATGGCTAAGGTAACTAATAAACATAAGCATTTAATCTGTAACTACTGGGAAAAACAGTTGGCTGCATACGGGAAATCCTAACGAAAGAAGAGATTGTCCTTAGTGAAGGACGAGAAATCTGTACCTTATGTCCAGTACAAGATAATGAAAACGATGAAGACTAATTCGCCTCGACGGATAACACTACATAGAAATATGGACGTGTATGAGTTGTCTAAAATACATGTGTTTTACCGATTCTGTGTATTATTAGCTTGTTATACATATTCTGTCATGTCTTACTGTTTACTGTGTTAACTGTAGTTATTATGATGTTCTGTTGAGTATTATTCATGTACTAGTGTATTATAATACTTGTATTGTAATACTAAGTAACTTTCTAAAAATAGCAGGTTTCCATAAATAGTAAGTTTCTAAAAATAGAAAGTTTCCAAAAATAGTAAGTTTCCATAATTAGAAATAAGCTGGATTATAAATAACAATTAAAGTTTAATTAGCACAATACAAGTCATGGTTATAGTCCTTTAATTAAATAACTGGTTAATTAATTAAACTATACGTTATATGATCTTAATTAAAATACATGTTTTAATTAAATAACTAAGTAAAAATGTCTTAGGTTATCCATGAATTAATTTAATAAATTAATTAACCTAAAGTTTAATATAACATGACTTATAAAATAGTTTTCATGAAAAATCCGATCTCGAGCCCGTGTTTTATTTAAGCCGAATCAAATAAGCTAAAATCAAAGTCCCACCGAGACCTTGGAGGGGTCTCGGTTGACACTACCTAAACTAACAAACAAGTACAACATACCCCGACTTAGTGTCGGGGTGTCTTTGGTCTCGGGTCCGAACAACAAAACCAACCGAGCCCTTTTGGGGGTCTCGGTGGTGCCTCGGTGCACACAAACCGAACAACAACCACACCCCGACCCTTGGTCGGGGTCACCTTGCTGCGTCCAAGCCTCAACCAAGCCAAGCCGAGAGTCTTGGGACTCTCGGTGGTGGTAATCAAAACAAGCCGATCCCCATTGGGGTCTCGGTTGTCTCGGCCGAACCAAACCACACACAAACCAAACCCCGTGACATAAACTAATTAATCTTAGGTGTGTTCTTACATGTTCTTGATAATTAATTAATTTAAAACATGAATTACATAAGAAAATACATAAGATAAAAAGGGTTTTGATTATACCAACGTGTGTAGAACGAAAAGATGATCATGAATAAATAACAAGTAATAAAAATCGTCCGGGTTCTCCCTTTTCTTTGATGTAGCCGGCGGCACCAAGGAGACAAGAGAGAGAGAGACAAAACTTTTTAAAACCTAAAAATAAATGAAAAAGAAATCTCCTGATGTTTTATTAAAAAGTGGTGTTGGGCCAAAAGCCCACCTGGGCCTTCTCTCTTTGTCTTGCCGCTGCATATGGGGCCCACCAAGGGTAACCCATAACTTTTCCGTGTTAAAACAATTAGCGTGTCTGTTCGTGATTTAGTATTCGTGATTTTGGTGTTTGTGATCGTGTCACATTTATAATATTCATGATTGTTCTTTATTTATTGTTGTCACACGTGTATTAATATTATAAATGGAAAGTTTAAATTTTATCGTGTTTTCGTAAGTTATTGTTCACTTGTACTGTTCATAGGTTTTTAATGTGGGATTTACAACTCTTCCCCTCTAAAAGAACAATTCGTTCTCAAATTGGAGAAACGTAAACTGAAAGAAAACATACCCAAATTAGAACTGGAAATGAGGGTAAGAAGTCCGTATAGACTCCTCCGTCTCCCAAGTGGCTTCCCGCTCAGGATGATCCCTCTAGAGGATTTTGACGAAAGGGATCGTCTTCCTCCGCATCATACGATCTTGTCGCTCAATAACTCTCTCGGGTTCTTCGACATATAAAAGATCCTCTCGAATCTGATCAATTGGATACTAGACAACATGAACTGGATGATAGTTGTATCCTCTGAGTAAGGACACATGGAATACGTTGTGAACGTGTGATAACTGAGGCGGTAACGCTAAACGGTATGACACTTCACCAACGCGTTCTATGATGTCGAACGGTCCGATGAAGCGAGGACTGAGTTTCCCTCTGATTCCAAAACGTCTAACTCCTCGTGCAGGTGATACCTTGAGGAAAACGTGATCACCTACGTTGAAAGATACATCTCTACGACGTTTAACAGCATAGCTCTTCTGACGAGTACGAGCTTCCTGAAGCTTTGCCTTGGCGACAACGACCTTCTCATTGGTCACTCCAATCATTTGTGGACCCTCAAGCAGTCGTTCGCCCACCTGATCCCAGCAGATTGGGCCGCGACACTTCCTACCATACAACATCTCGAAGGGAGCACACTTGATGCTAGCGTGTCAGTTGTTGTTGTATGAGAATTCTACTAGGAATATATAGTCATCCCAGCTTCCTGACCACTCTAGAGCACACGATCGCAGCATGTCCTCTGTGAGAAATCGTACTTTCCGGTAATTAAATTATATCCTTTTATTATTTATTGATTTTAATAGTATTTTATTTTTTCTTTTACCTTAAGATATGTAAATCCTGAGATTTCTAGAATTTTAATTAAATTTTACTTTAATTATTTTTCTATCCATTCAAAATAATTTATTTGGATTTATGGAAATTTTACTATATTTTTCCATATTTATTTTAATCACAGATATTGGTTTAAATCCCTTGCGAAGTTTTATTATCTAAACTATTCGATTTATCGAGCGAGAAGTCTACGAACGCCGCATTTTTAGCCGTAAATAATTTTTACCTCCATATTATTATTTTCGACTTAATTTTATACTTAATAAAAAATGAGTCGATAACGAGTATCTCAAACTTTGATGCGTGAGTTTATTTGTCGGGACTAAGGTTTAAATCATACATACGTTTTTAGTAAATAAATCGGACTGTGGCCCTTTTCTTTTGTCTTTTAGTCGACCCAACACCCTTAACCAAACACACCTTTTCTTTTAACTAACTCCTACAAAACCAGAAACCAAACACGCCCTTTTGATCTCTAGCAAAACTAATAACCAAACACACCTTTAATAATTTTACTTAACAAAAAAAAATAAGAAATCACACATACTCTCAAATAACAGTAACAAAAAAAAATTATGCTCCCTCATTCCTTTCCCTCTACTGCTCGACACAACCACAACACAACCACCATTCCCACCATTTTTATTCCATCAAAACAATTTCTATTCATCTCAAATCACATAACCAACGTATAATCACAAAATCCCATCACCAAAAATCAACATGCAAGTGATTTCAAGAAAAAAATTTATTGAAGATTTTTAATTAGGGCTTGTAATCCGAATTTGATTGATGGGGTTTATCAATGAGGGTCTAATTAAGGTTTTTTTTAAGAAGTTTTGTTGATAAAAATCAAGTTTTGATTCGGGTGTGTGCTCCCCTCTTGCTGCGTCCAAAAACCCACAACCTCAGGGGTTTGTGTTTTGATTTAAGCTGCTTGATTTTGCATTGTAAGAACATCCTTCTTGATCTTAATTTTTGATTTAGTTATTTATATGAATTTATGCTTATTTTTATACTTTAAGAATCCATTAGGTAGTTGGTAAACTGATTTTTTTGATGTTGATGATCATGTGGTAACATTGGTTGATGAATTAGATGCTAGATAGATGATTAAAGCTAGTTGGAATGGTGAATAGGTTGATTTAGAGGGGCTGAAAGATACTTTTGTTTAAGCAGATTATTGGCGCCATTTTCGGCAAAAATAAAGTTTTCCAATCTGAGATTTTAGTGTCTTGATTGATAGCTTATGTCATGAGGATTGTTTTGATATAAAATTCACTTTCTAACTCTTTAAGATGAGAAAGTTATAGCCGATTTACGTTTGGTTTTCATGTAGCACGTTTACACTACTTGCTGTCCAGATTTTTACTTAAAGTTTCTGCCAAGATAAAGTGTCATAACTAAATTTTTAAGGTCTTGTTTAATAGGTGATGTCCTTGTGATCGTTTTGATGTAAAATTCGGGTTATAACTCTTAAAAACGAATTTTTATAACCGATTTATGCTTTGATTTTTCATTGGTAACTTTCTGCATATAAAAAAAACACTTGCTGTCCAGATTTTTGATTTACGCTTCGCTCAAGTTAATGTGTCATGAACTGAGATTTTAAGTGCTGTAGTCGCGGGGCTTGTCCTTGCGATCGTTTTGATATAAAATTCACTTATTAACTCCTAAAAATGAATTAGTTATGGTCGATTTACTATTTGGTTTTCATAAGGTAAATTTTCTGCGCGTGGCTAATTTGTGCAGAAATTTGAGTCACCTTGCGATAGCAATTACTTGACCATACTAAAGGCTTTTGTTGATTTTTCAAATCCTAGAACAAAGTACTTCGAGTCTACTTTCAAACGCAAGTGGTTGTGAGTTTTAAAAGTAAGTACAAGTTAGTTAGAATGATTTTACAAGTTGAGTTGTTAAACTGTCCGAAATTTCAATTGTAGTAAAACAGAAAGTTGAGTGGTCTAAACTTAATATTTTTCCACGAAATTCGAACCGTAGCTTATTCATAATGTGTGTGAGTTCCCTGATTTTTTTCGTGAATTTAGGAATTGTCTAAGTGGGTCAAAACAATAGAGACATTTGGTATGTTCCTGCAGGTCCAATTTCGGGTACCTTTTATCAAATAAAAATTGTAAAAATAGCTTTTACTTGTCTCAAGCTTTCGGGAAAATTTTCGGGAGTAAACCATCCATGGAGGGACCTGAATTTCGAATTCGGTGAATTTTAGAGGTCGTTTGATATTTTATTTAGGAAGCCGCGTGAGAGCTCAGGAAATGGTAGATTTTCAGAAATTCATACAATAAGTTAAACTTAAAACTTTTAGGATGGATTCTTGAAGTATGCATATATATTACTTATCACAAGTGTGTTTTGTATCAATTTCTAGTAATATAAATATTTTCGGGTTCGAGTACATTTATAAAGTACTCGTTACTATTATAGGTCGTGGCTTGTGGTAAAGCGTTCGTTATTGTATCCTTCCGTTTCAAGACTTCTCAACCGATCGATACTACTACACTTACTAAGGTGAGTTCATAGCCCCTTTTCTTATATACTTTGCTACAAATTGCGGGGTGAGAATAACATGCGTGGAATACAATCATTTAAAACTTTTAGTATGCTATTCGAGAACTATATGCTTCCCGAGATTACACATTTACTTATTGCATTAGTACCTTAGTCAAAAAGCCCCTACATCATGAAGCGTTAATTCACATTTTTGCAAGCGCGAATGTTGTGGATGGATCCATCGGGATTGACAATCCCCGTCCCGATTACCTTGACGCACTTACATTTGATTACTTAAGTATTTTGACTAGATACTTACCAGGGGTAAAACAGTTATGTTAAAGCTTTGGTGTCGTGAGCTATTGCAATAAATAAATAGAAATGATTTTGTACGACGATACTAAATCATATCCTGTTGCTATTCTTATAAAATTAATCTTTGTATTTCACATCACTACTTATTAAACCTATGAATTTCACTCGACTTTATGTTGACCTTTTTACATGTTATTTCTCAGGTAATGCTAATACTTAGTTTTGCTTGGATGGGAGCGCGCAAGATATTTTCGCAGCTTGGAGATTTCTGTGTTATTTTTAAAGTTTGGTTTTAGTAAAAGCTGTCAGAAGTTTATTCTGTATTTTTGGTAAATATGTTACAAAAACATGTTTAAATAATAGAATTATTAATAGATAATTAGATAATTATCATTTAAGTTACCTAATGTATATTTATCAACTCCATCATTATAGGAGTTATCTTGTTATGTATCGTATTATAAATATACCCATGAACACACAATGAGATGTGTGGTTGATTAACTGATATTCTACATGGTATCAGCCTAACCTTTCTTCTCCCTCACCTCCCATATCTTCTACTTCTTCTAACCGTAGCATAATACCTCATCATGTCATCTTCTCAAGATAATACCTTCCCTATGAATACCCTCCTTCACATGATCCCAATCAAATTATCCTCCACTAATTACCTGCTATGGCAATATCAGATGCTTCCCCTCTTTTCCTATCAGAAGCTCTTGCCCTATATTGATGGCACCTCCACCGCGCCCGCAGCAACCATCCAAGTTAACGGCGAATCAGCACCAATCCAGCTTTTTCCGCCTGGACTGACCTTGATCAGCGGGCTGTTATCCTTCTCAACTCTTCCCTCATTGAAGAAGCTGTTGCTGAGGTACTTGGTCTCTCTAATGCTCGCTATGTCTGGACCGCTTTGGAAGCGACTTATAGTAATTCTTCTGTTGAACGCATTCATTCTCTCCGCGATTCTCTTCGCCAGATGCAAAAAGGTACAACTTTCGTTTCTGATTATAGTAGAAAATTCAAGAGTGCATGTGATAAGTTGGCGGCTATAGGCCATCCTGTTGATGAAATGGATAAAATCCATTGGTTTCTTTGTGGCCTAGGCGCCTCGTTTGAGACTTTCTCCACTGATATACGCACCTCTAGACCATCTCCATTATTTCGAGATTTGTTGTCTCAGGCAGAAAATCATGAGATGTTTTTACAGTCTCTACATGGACCTGTTGTCCCTCCTATTGCATTTATTTCTCAGTAATCTCGTTCCACTAATACCTGAGATCGGTCTTCAAATTACCCCCGTGGTGGAGGTACTCGCGGTGGTGGTGGTAAAGGTCGTGGAGGTAGATGTCCTCCTCATTGTCAACTATGTCGCACAAATGGACATTATGCATCTTCTTGTCCAGATCTTCATACTTATGCATCGAATTCCACCACCTCGGATGCCAATTTAGCGCAAGCATTTCATTCTCAATGCCATGTCACTCAAGGGAATCCTGATTGGTATGTTGACACTGGAGCCACTGCTCACATGACTCCCTCAACCAACAATGTCTCTCAACCGACTCCTTACTCGGGTAATATGCATGTTATTTTTGGTAATGGAACTAGACTACCTATTTCCCATATGGGTAGTTCAATGGTTTCACAACAGTTGTTACTACGTGATGTTTTGGTCATTCCTAATTTGACCAAAAATCTTCTCTAAATTAGTAAACTCACCATGGATCATCCGGTTGATGTCCTTTTTTCTCAACCATTTTTTCATATTCAGGACAGGGAAAGCAAACAGGTGATAGCTAAGGGCCTTTGTGAAGATGGACTATATATGCTTCGAGATGGTCCAACAGCATTAGTGGCGTCTTCTCGAGTTCGAAATAAAGCTTCTTTTGAGCTATGGCACAATCGTTTAGGACATATTTCTTTTGATGTTATTTCTAGTTTAAATAAATTGGGTGCATTACATGTTACTTCGGTGTTGCCAAAACCCATTGTTTGTGAACCTTGTCAACTTTCCAAGGGTACACGATTATATTTTGAATTAAATCTAAAACGTTCTTTGCATCCTTTAGATTTAATACATTGTGATTTGTGGGGACCGGCTCCTATTTTATCAGGTGGATATCTCTATTATGTCATATTTGTGGACGATTATTCTCGCTTTACGTGGTTTTATCCCTTAAAAGCGAAATCAGGTTTTTATGATGTTTTAGCTGCTTTTATCAAGCTAGTGCAAACCCAGTTTTCAAGAAAAATCAAGGTCTTTCAAAGTGATGGTGGTAGTGAATTTGTCAATCATACAGTACGCACAATATTTGAAGAAAATGGTACTTTTCATCAGCTATCTTGTCCGTACACTCCTCAACAAAATGGACGTGCGGAAAGAAAGCATAGACATATTGTCGAAACGGGGCTCTCTATGCTTTTTCATGCTCATGTGCCTGCATCTTACTGGGTTGATGCGTTCAGTTCAGCCGCATTTATCATTAATCGACTACCTACTAAGGTGCTTAATAAGTGTGTAAACACTTACCCTTTTGCCACTAAAATCATGTAAAAACAAGACCTAATCATGTGTTTTATATCGTAAATGTCGGAATTACGCGTGGTTTTGTGTTCTTGTGTTTAAATAGGTACAAATGATCAAAAGAAGAGAAAACACGGGATTTCACGGTCAAATGTCGAAGAAAAGTCAAGAAAGAGTCGAGGACAAAGTCAAAAGACCAAAGTGTGCCGAAGATCACGAAAACCGACAAAGTCAACTTAATTTTGAAGAAATGATCAAGAAAGTCGAATTCGAGCTCGTTTTAATGGAATTAATCATTTTTGAAGTTATTCGAGCCAAGTGGGTCCCACATTGGATAAATGGGCTCAAAAGCCCATTTAAGGAAAATGTTACTTAACTTGTTACCAAAAATCCATGTGAAAGCCCATGAATAGAAATTTTGTGGACGGATGGCTAATTGGGCTAAAGCCCATTACAATTCAAATTTTTGGGACGGATCAAGCAAAAAATTATCTACTTTTGCTTGGCAAATAAATAGTCAACTCCCACCAGTCAACTCACAAACACAAACACTTTTACCCTAGTTACTCCCCACGTGTTTCCCATTTAACCCTCCCCCAATACACAAATAAATAAATAACACTTACCCACCATCCCATTTAATTTCGTTACAAACAATGTGAGTAAAGTTTCTCTCACCCACTCCATCTTCTCCACAAAACACGCAGCCTAATTCCCCAAACCCTAAAATTTTACCTTCACAATTTACACACCCAAAATTGGGGGTTTTACCCAATTCGTGTGATTCACACAGATTGGGATTAAATCCCCATAAAAATCGCATCAAAACACCAACTGTGGTCCTCCATTCAATCATACGTGGCCATATCCTTGGATTTGATTAGTTGTGACCAATCACCATACACTAATCAACCAATTAAATCAATCCACCTCATCTACCAACTAGCACAACAAACACACCAAGAGCCATGCTGGCAATCCGTGGATGCAAGGGCGTTTCTCAGCCGTTTGATTAGAAGAAAAGAGAGAGAAAGAAGAAAAGAAGGAATCTACGACTCAGAATCAATGCTTACAAGTGAAGCTATCAATAGGGTTTGTTGGGGTTCTCCTATAAAACCCCTCCTATCATGTAATTGGGTGTAACTTTTTCTTTATTTTAATTTTCAGTAAAATTAGATTAGGGTTTAGATTTAATCTTGTATTTCTCTTAATTTTCAGCAATTGTAATTTGGATTTTAATTAATGAAAAGTTTTACAGTTTATTAATTTTCGTTTCAACTTTAATATTCCTGTTAAGTTTCATCTTTAATTTGCTTTAAGTTTTTTTATTCTACTGTTCACGTTTTATTATTATCATTCGGTTAAAAAAAATAAAAAAAATAAAAGAAAAATGGATAATTAATTCTTCCCTACTGGAAGAATTTTAAGTTTACTGTTCGGAGGTATTGTTTGGTTCGAGGGTTTTGGTCCGAGAGAAGGACGATGGTGTTGATGACTTAAGGTGTTTGTTTCGGTTCAAAAGGTGGCTCAACGCCAACCTTCTACTCAAAGGAATCATCACAAGGTGTCAATCTTCTTTTTATTGTTTTTTTAGTTTATGCTTATGTTTTACTTATGTTGATTTGATTTTGAGTTTGAGTTGATGATTGTTTAAATCTGCTTATTAAGGTTCAGTTTGTTTGTGTTGATTTAAATTTGTTAGGATATTAGTAGTTTGGATCTGCTTATTTTTTATCAGTATATTCTATTTGATTTTTGATAGATTTTTGGTTTAGATATCTGCTTATGATTTAGCCAGCTTAAGTTTAGTGTACGTTTGGATTTGCTTATTTGTTTAGTTTACAGGCTGCTTATCGTATCGTTTGTTTGGATTTGCTTATTTTTTGCGATTTGATCTTAGTCCTTAGCGTAATATATTTTAGTTTATGATAGATTTCATTTAGCTTATTTAATCTGTTACTGCTTATTCTGTTCGGGTATATCTTGCTTATTTGCCTCGACGGCTTATTTGATTTGCTTATTCAGTTTTTTTTAGCTTAATAATTTAGCTTATCTAATTTGTTATTCTTAGTTAAGGTTTTGCTAGCTTAATATATATATACTGTCATAGCTTATAGCTTATCTAGATTATTTGGTTTTTTTAGCTTATTTGTGCTTGCTTATCTGATTTAGCTTTTTAGCTTATTTTGGTTAATATTATTGCAGTTTAAACAACACTCAGACCCTATTGGTCTGAGCAAGTTAAATATCCAAATAAAAAGTTCCAAAAAAATATTAGCAATTTTGTCTCTGCCTAGAATCGAACACTGGACCTCCTGTCCAGGCGCCAAACGCTGAAACCAACTGTGTTAGACGAATTCTTGTGTTTGTTTTCTATTAGTTAAATTAATATAGGACGTTTTAATTTAGCAGTTTTAAAATTAAATTAGTTTAAATCAAATTTTAGGTTTAATTAAATTTATATAAAAGTTTAGTTTTATTTAATCCAGTTTATTTTGAAAAATATAAAAAGTAAAAAAAATAAAATATTTTATTTACTTTTAAAATATTAAATTTAGTTTTCAATAGATTTTTAATTTAGTTTATTTCAATTAATTAAGTCTTATTTTAAAATAGATTTCTTTTATAGTTTTTAAAAGTATTTAGTTTAAAATAAATTAAGTTTTCAGTTTAGACTTTATTTTAGTTTTGTTTAAATTTTAAAATAGATTTTATTTAAATTAGTTTAAAGTAGATTATTAAAATTAGTTTTTATCATTAAATAGCTTTAGTTTAAAATACCAAAAATAGATTTTACCAAAAACAAAGTTAAGTCGATACGATAATTGGAAATCAAATTCGAGTCGAGTCGAGGAACGATAATAGAGATAAACGAACTTAATTGATACATACAAAAATCCTAGTTTCAAATTGGCGCCGCTGCCGCTTTGCTCGTACGATTGACGATTTTTCGTGAAGACGTTTGGATTTTGGGATCCGTTCTCTTTGAACGTTACTTTCTTGCACAAAAAATCAAAAAATACAAAAAAAAATCAAAAACTTAAAAATACAAAAAAATTTAAAAAATCACAAAAAGCAAATTCTTTCCTAAGATTTGCACCAAAAAAATTAAAAAATCCAAAAGTAATACTTTTTCCTAAAAGTATTACACCAAAAATATTACGTATTAGTGTTATTTTTTCAGTTCGATCTCTTTCGTTTTTATTGTGAATATATATTTTTCTCAAAAAAAATACAAAAAGATTTTTCTTTTACTATAGTATATTACGTAGCACAATAATTTACCTACTCTTCAAATAAGCCTTAGTTGGGATTTCATCACCTAACTATTGTAGTCGCATCCATAACGAAAAAAGGGCAAAATAGATAAATACTAGTAAGACGTTTGAACTCGACATATACAAACTATAAGGTGGGTATAAGGCGACGCGCTATAAAAGGCCGTCTAAGGAAAAAGGTTTTTAAGTGCTTTGTGCCACCTTGTTTCCCCGCTTGCTTGTGCGTATATTGAGAGGGACGACCGATTATTGGTTTGCCAACTCAAGTAGTACTTAAGTATATATTTTTGTAGATTTTTCATATTGCTCCTCGAGAGGGAAAATCCTTTTCCTCTCAAAGTCGACCGAGGTCACCTACCTCATTCCAAAGTTTTAATTGTATGCGCACTCGCGCGCATACATACATACCGATTGGTGTACCAAATACTTCTAATTCTTCTAAAAAGAAGAAGAAGAAAAACAAAAAGACCGTCATTAAAGCCGATCCCGAGAATCGAGCTTTCGACAATACGATGGCAACGGATAATCGACCAATGATTGAGATTCTACAATCTCACGTTGAAGGAAACGATGACGCGATTGTGGTGCCGAATATTGGTGCTAATCATTTTAAACTTAAATCGGGTTTTATTCAAATGGTTTCCGCTACACCATTTTTAGGCCGTACTAATGATGACCCACACGCTCATATCAAACGTTTCATCCAATTAGCTAATACCGTCAAATACAATGGGGTGCCACAAGAGGCCGTTCGCCTACAACTTTTTCCTTTTTCCCTCGAGGGACAAGCCCGGATTTGGCTTGATAAGGAACCACCCCAAAGTATTACCACATGGATCGACTTAGAGACCAAGTTCATTAACTACTTTTTCCCACCATCACGGACCACGTCCTTAAGGAATGAAATAATTACCTTTGAGAAACAATATGGGGAAACGTTTAGTGAGTCTTGGGATCGTTTTGAAGATCTTTTGAGAAAATGTCCACAACACGGTTTCACTAAAGTGCATCAAATCAACACGTTTTATAATGGTTTAACTCTAAACGACCAAGACTCACTTAATAGTGCCGCGGGGGGCAATATTCTTGTGAAAACCATGAACGAGGCTTGGGCCATTATTGAAAACAAGGCTAAAGTGCAAACCAAGAGTGTTAGGGCCACTATGGCAAGTGCTAGTTCTAGTGAGAGTGACAAGAGAAATGATAAACTTACTTCGCTTGTTGAAACACTCGCTCTAAAAACCGACGCCCTCACTACACATTTGCATGCCGTGAAAGAAACTTGTGAAAAGTGTGAAACTTGTGGTGGACCACATTCGTACTATAATTGTGACAAGGTTTACAATAATCAACAAGAAGTTTATGCTTATAATAACAATGAAAATTAGCGGATTCATTTCAAACCAAATGTTGATGTTAACCATTTGTCTTACAAGTCTAATAACTATTTGGCTCCCCCGGGTTTTGTAGCACCACAAAGACCACCCGCCCAAAATAGGAACCAAGGTCCTCAACGGGGTAATTTTCAAGGAAATTCTAATCAACGGGGTTTTAATAGAAATCAAGGGAATTTTCAAGGGCAAAACCAAGGGTTAACTAATGAAGGATTTAATAACCAAGGTTTTCAAAATCAAGGATTTAATCAAGGTTCTAATCAATATCAAAACCAAGGTTTTCCTAATCAAGGGTATAATCAAATGAGCATGCATAATCCTCAATTGGACTTGGTTTTACAAAAATTATCCGACCATGAACGAATGATGAGAGAGATGCAAGAATCGACCGATAAGAAATTTTTGACTATGATTCAAACCTTTCGTCCCCAAGGTGCCCTCCCTTCGAACACCGTGACCAATCCTAGGGCTAATGTTAATGCTATCACTACTAGGAGCGGTAAGACCACCGTAGAACCTTCCCCACCTAACCAAGGACCCGAGATACCTTCTTCTTCGACACAACCTCCTTCTTCTTCCACTTGTGACATACCACCCGTTATGCATTCGTCTACACCTTATGTTCCACCGATACCCAAATTTTCTACCACACCTTCAATTCCCAAACCGGTTCCTTCACCTTCCATTTCTATTCCTCCTCCTCCACCAAAGGAGGTGAGTGAGCAATCCACTCCAAAGCCTTCATCTCAACCCAATATACCTTATCCCTCAAGGTTGTGGAAAGAGAAATTGAAGAATAAGGATGATATTCAAGTTTTGAACTTCCTAAAAATGTTCAAAAATTGAATTTTAATATCACCTTTGCCGAGGCGCTCGCTCACATGCCTAAGTACTCTAAGATGTTTAAGGACCTTTTAAGTGATAAGGAAAAGTTGCTTGATATTGCCAATACCCAATTGAATGAGAATTGTTCCGCGGTTCTTTTGAGAAAATTACCGGTTAAGTTAGGAGATCCCGGTCGATTCCTTATTCCTTGTAATTTTCCGGGTGTTGAGAATTGTATGGCCTTGGCGGATCTCGGAACGAGTATCAATCTTATGCCATTGTCCGTGTGGAAACAATTATCTTTACCCAAGCTAGTCCCCACTCGTATGACATTGGAATTAGCTAACCGTACGGTTGCTTATCCGGTGGGGATAGTCGAGGATGTTTTTGTAGGAGTCGACAAATTCACTTTTCCTGCCGATTTCGTCGTAGTCGACTATGAGATGGATCCCCGTGTTCCCTTAATTGTGGGACGACCCTTCTTGAGAACCGGGCGTACATTAATTGATGTAGCCGCGGCTGAACTTATCATGAGGGTCGGGGATGACAAAATCGTCTTTAACATGGGTAAACTTTCCAAACTTCCCGATGAGCCCGAATCCGTGAATTACATCGATGTGCTCGACGAAGCATGCGAAGAACATTTTCACGAGGCTTGTAAGAGCGGGATTTCTCCTTTACCTCATGTTGAGACCGTTGCCTCAATTGCTCCGTCATTGACTCCTTTTGGAGAAAGTGACTTAGATGATTTTGAAGCTAGCTTGGGTCCTCTCGATCTTAAGTATGATAATTCTCCCACCGATTGGGATGAAGACATTCGTACCATTGAGAGACTTCTCAATGAGGACCATATTTCTCCACCTACTCCTAAGGAAGTTACAAACGATGATCCTACTTTGACTAAGCCTTCCATTGACAATCCACCGGATTTAGAGCTTAAGGATTTACCGTCTCATTTAGAGTACGTTTTCTTAGAGGAGGATAATAAGTTGCCCGTCATTATTGCTAAGAACTTAAAAGAAGATGAAAAATCCCGACTTATCGATGTGCTTAAGAATCATAAGAAAGCAATTTCTTGGAAAATCTCCGACATTCGCGGAATTAATCCTAATTTTTGTACTCATAAAATTCTCATGGAAGACGACGTTAAACACGCAATCCAAAATCAAATAAGGGTTAATCCAAAAATTCATGAAGTCATTAAGAAAGAAGTTATCAAACTTCTAGATGCCGGAATGATTTACCCTATCTCGGATTCGCCATGGGTTAGTCCCGTCCATTGTGTGCCTAAGAAAGGCGGAATCACCGTTGTTCCCAATGAAAACAACGAGTTGATTCCTACTCGACTCGTAACGGGTTGGCGAGTTTGCATCGACTATCGTAAGCTCAATGATGCCACTCGTAAGGATCATTTCCCTCTTCCTTTCATGGATCAAATGCTCGAGCGTTTAGCGGGTAATGATTTCTATTGTTTCTTAGATGGTTTTTTCGGATATTTTCAAATCCCTATCGATCCAAAAGACCAAGAGAAAACCACATTCACTTGTCCCTATGGAACATTTGCTTACAAAAGAATGCCTTTCGGCTTGTGTAATGCTCCCGGGACTTTCCAAAGGTGTATGATGGCGATATTTCATGACATGGTTGAAGAAACTATGGAAGTCTTTATGGATGATTTCTCGGTCTATGGTGATTATTTCTCTTCTTGCCTTGCTAATTTAGAACGTATGCTTCAACGGTGTGAAGACGCTCGTCTCGTTCTTAATTGGGAAAAATGCCATTTCATGGTAAAAGAAGGCATCGTCCTAGGTCATAAAATTTCCAAAGCCGGTATCGAAGTCGACCATGCTAAAGTTGACGTCATTGCTAAGTTACCTCCACCTACCACCGTCAAAGGAGTTAGAAGTTTTTTAGGCCATGCGGGATTTTATCGACGTTTCATCCAAGATTTCTCGAAAATAGCTCGTCCTATGACTCATCTCTTAGAAAAGGATGCTCCTTTCATCTTCTCTCAAGAATGTCTCGACTCTTTCGAACTTCTTAAAGGTAAATTAACTAAGGCACCGGTCTTAGTCTCTCCAAATTGGGAGTTACCTTTCGAGCTCATGTGCGATGCTAGTGATTTCGCGGTAGGAGCGGTTTTAGGTCAACGAGTGAATAAACATTTCCAACCCATTCATTATGCTAGTAAGACAATGACGGGGGCTCAATTGCATTATACCACTACCGAAAAAGAGCTTTTAGTTGTAGTGTATGCTTTTGAGAAATTCCGCCCCTATCTTGTGCTTTCCACCACCATCGTTTACACCGACCATTCCGCCTTGAAATACTTGTTGACCAAGCAATATGCTAAACCGAGACTCCTTCGTTGGGTTTTGCTCCTACAAGAATTTAAAATCGAAATTCGTGATAAAAAGGGAGCGGAAAACCTAGCCGCAGATCATCGTAGTAGACTTGAGGATCCTTATCAAGGGGAATCTCAAAATCAAGAGATTAATGAATCCTTTCCCCTTGAGACCTTAATGTCTATTAATTCCAATCTTGATGATACCCCATGGTTTGCGAACATTACAAACTATTTCGCGGGTGGTGTTCTTATCGAAGGGTTATCGTCCCAACAAAAGAAAAAATTCTTCAAGGACGTTAAAACGTACTATTGGGACGACCCTTATCTTTTCAAGCAATGTGCGAATTTAATCATTCGTAGATGTGTTGATGGGCCGGCGGCTTTACAAATCCTTGAAGCTTGCCATAAAGGACCTACCGGTGGTCACTTTGGTCCTAATTACACCGCTAAAAAGGTTTTCGACTCCGGATTCTATTGGCCCTCCATTTATCATGATGCACATAAAATGGTTTAACATTGTGATGCTTGCCAAAGGCAAGGCAAGATCACACATAAAGATGAGATGCCTCAAAATTTCATCCAAGAATGTGAAATCTTTGACGTATGGGGCATCGACTTTATGGGGCCGTTTCCATCATCGAAAGGAAACAAGTACATCCTCGTAGCCGTTGACTACGTATCAAAATGGGTTGAAGCAAAGGCTTTACCTACTAACGATGCGAGGGTGGTTGTTAACTTCTTGAAACAATTGTTTGCTCGATTCGGTGTGCCTCGTGCTATTATTAGTGATCGCGGGACTCATTTTTGCAATGATCAATTTGCACGAGTCATGGCTAAGTATGGTGTCAATCACCGACTTTCCACCGCGTATCATCCACAAACTAATGGACAAGCCGAGGTTTCTAACCGTGGTCTTAAGAGAATCTTAGAGCAAACCGTGGGAGAGTATGGTGCCTCATGGGCCGATAAATTAGATGATGTTTTGTGGGCTTTCCGTACCGCTTATAAGACACCTATAGGTTGTACCCCTTATCGCCTTGTGTATGGAAAGGCGTGCCACCTCCCCATTGAGTTAGAGCATAAGGATTATTGGGCCTTGAAATGGGCTAATTTTGATATAAACAAAGCCGGTGATCATAGGAAAATCCAACTCAATGAACTCAATGAACTTAGGAATGAGGCTTATGAAAATTCATTAATCTACAAGGAGAAAACTAAGCTCATTCATGATTCCAAGATTAAAAACCGAGAGTTCCACGTTGGTGATCAAGTTTTACTCTTTAATTCTCGGTTGAAAATCTTTTCGGGTAAACTTAAGAGCCGTTGGTCTGGTCCATTCACCGTGGCCCAAGTCTTCCCTTATGGCACCATTGAGTTATCCCAACCAAATGGGCCCAACTTTAAGGTGAATAGCCAACGGGTTAAGTTGTACTATGGAGAGGACATCTCTCACGAGATGATTCCATCCCTCTCCACATTTCCCTTGAATTAATTCGGGAAATTGAGTCGAGCTAGAGACTCGTGATAAATAAATCAAGCATCGTATAACTAGGTTAGATTTTTACCTTTACCATCCTTTCCACCCTTTTTCACCTTCATCCATTTCCACCAATAAGTGTAGGGGGAGCCAAGTAGGTTGTTTGTGTGTTGTGATTGTGTGCAGGGACATGTGCTTTGATGATCCACTTTTGTTACGTTTGACTCGACCCGTGACCCCGTGTTCCCGTGTACCCGGTTCTATCAAAACTATTGTGATTCATACTTGTATATAAATAAAACAAATAAATGTAATCACTTTAGTTGTCCCTTCCTTAGCTCGATTTTAAACAACGTACTCAATGTCCTAAGTGTAGGGGAGTTTATTCTCCCACATGCTTAAACATTGAGGACAATGTTTATATTAAGTGTAGGGGGACTTCTATCGAATTTTAGTGGGCTTTTCCATGAATTTGACTCCATTTAACCGGAAAATTTAAAATTTTTTTAACGTTTTTCAAATTTTTGATCTATTTTGGCCTAGTAGTATTTTTATTTATTTTCTTTCCTTTTATTATCGCATCGTAATATTTTCTATTTCAAGAATAAAGTCAAAAATAAATAAACAAAGGAAATGGTTTTAACAAGTTTAGATATCTTTGATATATTATGCCCGTCGTGAATATTTTGACTCAACCCGAGTTTACTTATCCAAGTTTACTCTAGCTAGTATCCTTAACCATATGGACCTTAATTGGTTTATTAGGCTAAGCATCCACGAGTCTCATTCCTTGAGATTTTAAATTGTGGAGAACGAGAGATGATAGAGTTACATATAAGTTTGGTATTCTTTCATTAACTTATGTGAGTTAGTTATGAGCTTTTTCTCCCATCGCTTGTTAATAAATATATTTGCAATAAATAAGGTTGTACGATTTGAAAAGTTACTTAGCTTCTAGCACAAGATCGTTTAAAAGTTGCTCGGTATTAATTAGAGTTCATAGCCAAGGCATAACTTATTGAAGCGGGACGCGAAGATTGGCTTATCCAAAAAGGCCCTAAAAAGGCATGAGGATACCCGAGTCCAAAAAGGCCCTCACAAGGCATGAGGATTCACTTTTTGCTAAAGATCCTAAGAGATTGTGAAGATCATTAATCCAAATCAATATGATGGATCAAGACACACGACGAGAAGCAATTACTCCCCTAAAGATCATGGAGAAGTCTATCCAAAAAGACCCTAACAAGGTATGAGGATAAATAGATCCAAGTCCGAAAAGGAGGCGGATCGTTGTATATCAAAATCCTAAATAAAGAAAAGGATAAATAAAGAAGTCGTGGTCAACGTTTGAAGCATCTTTCACTCCTAATGAAGATGTATACCAAAATAAAGAGAAGACCATAATTTCAAGATCGTCTCTCAAGATTTGAAGTTTGAAGTACAAGCCAAATATCGGTCCGAGAAAGGTCTCAAATCGTGAAACGAGTTATGCCAAGATATGAACTTTATGAGGTTTCGAGAAGCAGTTTTAAAAGATTTTGTCCTTTAGCTAACTATTGAATAAATCGTCCCACTTTATTTTTGGCCTTAATAAATTATCAAAATAAGTCAAAAATGCATCCTCGTGATCATTCCAGACAAAAATAAAATACAAGAGTTACACCGTAGGAATAAGGGAGTCTAAGTGATTAATTAAACCACATGAGTAAGTGTTAGTTGTGCTAACTTGTAATAACAATGATCTCGTTTTTGAGCTTGGTATGGGGAACGTGAAACTTGAGGGTGATTAATATTCATGACACCAAAGCCCTAATTTAAGTCTTAGATTTCTTTACGAGTTTCTTCCATCAAATAAATTTCCAAGTTAATAAATGATTATAACTTTTGTCTCCTTTTCAAGTTTTCATCTTTTCGTCGTAGTAGTAGTAGTAATAGTAATAAAGGCCGAGATGGATTAATTAGGAGAAAAATGTAACTTTATGCTTTAAAACTATGCATTGCATGGGGTCATTGCAATGGTCAAGTGTAGGGGATTTAATAAGTGTGTAAACACTTATCCTTTTGCCACTAAAATCATGTAAAAACAAGACCTAATCATGTGTTTTATATCGTAAATGTCGGAATTACGCGTGGTTTTGTGTTCTTGTGTTTAAATAGGTACAAATGATCAAAAGAAGAGAAAACACGGGATTTCATGGTCAAATGTCGAAGAAAAGTCAAGAAAGAGTCGAGGAGAAAGTCAAAAGACCAAAGTGTGCCGAAGATCACGAAAACCGACAAAGTCAACTTAATTTTGAAGAAATGATCAAGAAAGTCGAATTCGAGCTCGTTTTAATGGAATTAATCATTTTTGAAGTTATTCGAGCCAAGTGGGTCCCACATTGGATAAATGGGCTCAAAAGCACATTTAAGGAAAATGTTACTTAACTTGTTACCAAAAATCCATGTGAAAGCCCATGAATAGAAATTTTGTGGACGAATGGCTAATTGGGCTAAAGCCCATTACAATTCAAATTTCTGGGACGGATCAAGTAAAAAATTATCTACTTTTGCTTGGCAAATAAATAGTCAACTCCCACCAGTCAACTCACAAACACAAACGCTTTTACCCTAGTTACTCCCCACGTGTTTCCCATTTAACCCTCCCCCAATACACAAATAAATAAATAACACTTACCCACCATCCTATTTAATTTCGTTACAAACAATGTGAGTAAAGTTTCTCTCACCCACTCCATCTTCTCCACAAAACACGCAGCCTAATTCCCCAAACCCTAAAATTTTACCTTCACAATTTACACACCCAAAATTGGGGTTTTACTCAATTCGTGTGATTCACACGGATTGGGATTAAATCCCCATAAAAATCGCATCAAAACACCAACTGTGGTCCTCCATTCAATCATACGTGGCCATATCCTTGGATTTGATTAGTTGTGACCAATCACCATACACTAATCAACCAATTAAATCAATCCACCTCATCTACCAACTAGCACAACAAACACACCAAGAGCCATGCTGGCAATCCGTGGATGCAAGGGCATTTCTCAACCGTTTGATTAGAAGAAAAGAGAGAGAAAGAAGAAAAGAAGGAATCTACGGCTCAGAACCAATGCTTACAAGTGAAGCTATCAAGAGGGTTTGTTGGGGTTCTCCTATAAAAACCCCTCCTATCATGTAATTGGGTGTAACTTTTTCTTTATTTTAATTTTCAGTAAAATTAGATTAGGGTTTAGATTTAATCTTGTATTTCTCTTAATTTTCAGCAATTGTAATTTGGATTTTAATTAATGAAAAGTTTTACAGTTTATTAATTTTCGTTTCAACTTTAATATTCCTGTTAAGTTTCATCTTTAATTTGCTTTAAGTTTTTTTATTCTACTGTTCACGTTTTATTATTATCATTCGGTTAAAAATTAAAAAAAAAAGTGGATAATTAATTCTTCCCTACTGGAAGAATTTTAAGTTTACTGTTCGGAGGTATTGTTTGGTTCGAGGGTTTTGGTCCGAGAGAAGGACGATGGTGTTGATGACTTAAGGTGTTTGTTTCGGTTCAAAAGGTGGCTCAGCGCCAACCTTCTACTCAAAGGAATCATCACAAGGTGTCAATCTTTTTTTTTTTTAGTTTATGCTTATGTTTTACTTATGTTGATTTGATTTTGAGTTTGAGTTGACGATTGTTTAAATCTGCTTATTAAGGTTCAGTTTGTTTGTGTTGATTTAAATTTGTTAGGATATTAGTAGTTTGGATCTGCTTATTTTTTATCAGTATATTCTGTTTGATTTTTGATAGATTTTTGGTTTAGATATCTGCTTATGATTTAGCCAGCTTAAGTTTAGTGTACGTTTGGATTTGCTTATTTGTTTAGTTTATAGGCTGCTTATCGTATCGTTTGTTTGGATTTGCTTATTTTCTGCGATTTGATCTTAGTCCTTAGCGTAATATATTTTAGTTTATGATAGATTTCATTTAGCTTATTTAATCTGTTACTGCTTATTCTGTTCGGGTATATCTTGCTTATTTGCCTCGACGGCTTATTTGATTTGCTTATTCAGTTTTTTTTAGCTTAATAATTTAGCTTATCTAATTTGTTATTCTTAGTTAAGGTTTTGCTAGCTTAATATATATATACTGTCATAGCTTATAGCTTATCTAGATTATTTGCTTTTTTAGCTTATTTGTGCTTGCTTATCTGATTTAGCTTTTTAGCTTATTTTGGTTAATATTATTGTTGTTTAAACAACACTCAGACCCTATTGGTCTGAGCAAGTTAAATATCCAAATAAAAAGTTGCAAAAAAATATTAGCAATTTTGTCTCTGCCTAGAATCGAACACTGGACCTCCTGTCCAGGCGCCAAACGCTGAAACCAACTGTGTTAGACGAATTCTTGTGTTTGTTTTCTATTAGTTAAATTAATATAGGACGTTTTAATTTAGCAGTTTTAAAATTAAATTAGTTTAAATCAAATTTTAGGTTTAATTAAATTTATACAAAAGTTTAGTTTTATTTAATCCAGTTTATTTTGAAAAATACAAAAAGTAAAAAAAATATATTTTATTTACTTTTAAAATGTTAAATTTAGTTTTCAATAGATTTTTAATTTAGTTTATTTCAATTAATTAAGTCTTATTTTAAAATAGATTTCTTTTATAGTTTTTAAAAGTATTTAGTTTAAAATTAATTAAGTTTTCAATTTAGACTTTATTTTAGTTTTGTTTAAATTTTAAAATAGATTTTATTTAAATTAGTTTAAAGTAGATTATTAAAATTAGTTTTTATCATTAAATAGCTTTAGTTTAAAATACCAAAAATAGATTTTACCAAAAACAAAGTTAAGTCGATACCATAATTGGAAATCAAATTCGAGTCGAGTCGAGGAACGATAATAGAGATAAACGAACTTAATTGATACATACAAAAATCCTAGTTTCAGTGCTTGACAACCATTCTCCATTTGAGTTGCTCTACTCAAGATTGCCTAATTATGATAATTTTCGCACTTTTGGTTGCTTGGTCTATCCATATCTTCGCGATTATTCGGCTCACAAGCTCGCTCCACGAAGTATTCCTTGTATCTTCCTGGGATATCACTCGCAATACAAGGGTTATAAGTGTCTTGATCCAGCTACTTCTCGAATCTACATCACCAGACATGCAAGGTTTAATGAAACTTCTTTTCCCTTTGTGGGCTCCGTTGATCATCAAGATTTTTCCCAGCTAGACCTATGCACTTTCTTGGATAATGGGTCTTGCAGCTTATCACCACTTTCTTCGAATGGGCCCGAGCCTGATCTCGCATCATCCTCTGCTCGGCCCACCGACTCCAAAGGATCGCTTTCACCATCGACCAACACTCCGTCACCTTGTAATATATGTGAGCCCTCTACAACAATCGGACATGTTACTGATGATACTCAGCATATCCATCACCATACCATCGACGATGATCATCACATCGATAATGATCACATTGATAATGATAACATCAACGGTGCACAACCCCCACATCCGGGTCAACATCTTTCGAGTCATCCAATGCAAACTCGCTCCAAGTCTGGTATCTTCAAAACACGACACATAGCAGATTTTGCATCACTTTCCATGAATGCTTTACACGTTGCCTTGTTTTCTGCCACTCCACCTAAAGGGTACAAGTCAGCCGCCAAAGATCCACGATGGATGTCTGTTATGCATGAAGAAATGGAGGCTTTACGCAATAATAAGACATGGGTCTTAGTCCCACGTCCTGCTGCTTCAAATGTTGTTGGTTCTAAGTGGGTTTATCTCACTAAGTATCATTCATGGCACCGTGGAACGTCTTAAAGCACGCCTGGTTTCCCAAGGGTTTACCCAAATTCCAGGACTTGATTACTCTCACACCTTCAGTCCCGTTGTTAAAGCATCTACGATTCGCATTGTTATTTCTCTCGCGGTAATGCACAAATGGCGTTTACATTAATTAGACGTCAAAAACGCTTTTCTTCATGGCCAACTTAGCGAGACAGTATTCATGGAGCAACCACCTGGCTTTATTGATCCTCAATTCCCTCACCATGTTTGCAAACTATCTAAGGCACTTTATGGTTTAAAACAAGCGTCGCGTGCTTGGTTTCAACGTCTTATTTCATTTCTACTTGCCAATGGTTTTACTTGTAGCCGTGCCGACACATCCTTATTTTTTTTGCCCAAAACTCATGCATCATGTATCTACTTGTTTATGTGGATGATCTAATCCTCACCGGAAATCAGGAATTGCTTCTCACTGCGTTTACTAGTCGATTACATCAAGAATTTGCAATTAAAGACCTTGGTGATCTTAGCTATTTTCTTGGTTTGGAGGTCATATATACTGATGATGGGCTTTTCCTAAGTCAGGCAAAGTATGCTAAAGATGTTCTTACACGAGCTACCTTGCTGGATTCCAAACCAGTCAACACTCCCTTAGCGACTCATGAGACATTCACTCCTGATGGGCCTCTTTTTGCTGATCCTACTTTTTATCGTTCACTGGTGGGAGCTCTTCAGTACTTAACCATTACTCGCCCAGATCTTTCCTATGCCGTAAATCAAGCGAGTCAATATCTTCATGCTCCTACCAATGCGCATTTTCAATCTGTTAAGCGTATATTGCGGTATTTGAAAGGAACCATTACTTTTGGTCTTACATTTCGCCCTCCACAGATCAACAACGTTTTAGGGTACTCGGATGTTGATTGGGCTCGTTGTCTTGAAACTCGGCGATCAACTTATGGTTACTCGATCTTTCTTGGGGGCAATCTAGTCTCTTGGAGTGCCAAGAAGCAACCAACAGTTTCCCGCTCCAGTTGCGAGTCGGAATACAGAGCAATGGCAAATACGGCTGCTGAAATTGTTTGGATCACTCATCTTCTACGAGAACTTCATGCATTACCTGCTGATCGTCCTACCTTGCTGTGTGACAACAAAAGTGCTTTATTTATGACTCAAAACCCGGTCTCTCACAAGCGTGCCAAACATATAGATCTTGATTATCATTTTGTTAGAGAACTTGTCGCTTCGGGTAAGTTGTATACCAAGTTCGTCTCGACCAAGCTTCAGGTGGCAGATATTTTCACTAAAAGTCTTCCGCGTGCTCAGTTTGAACGTTTTCGTGCAATGCTTCGCCTTGGTCCACCACCCATTCGCTTGAGGGGGATAATAGATAATTAGATAATTATCATTTAAGTTATCTAATGTATATTTATCACCTCCATCATTATAGGAGTTATCTTGTTATGTATCGTATTATAAATATACCCATGAACACACAATGAGATGTGTGGTTGATTAACTGATATTCTACAATTATTCGTTTATAAAACTCTAGGACCCTTTGTTTAAAAACTCTGATTTTTATGATGTAATGTATATGTCTTTATTATGCCAATTTGTGTCAACAATATTTTATTGTTTCTTGTACCATGACGTGGCACCCCCATGTTGCCTACGTGTTCATTGCCTGATTTTTGGGGTGTCACAGATTGGTATCAGAGCGATGGTTATATGGAACTGAGTCAATTTCAAAACTTAGTCTATAACCGAAAGTTCAAAATATTTCATGTTTTAAGTGTCAAACACAGAATGTGCCATTTTGTTCGATATCTGCGCGGGTAACTCTCTAATCCTTATTATTTACTTTCAATTATCGTGGTAGTATTTCACTTCTTTATTACATTTTGAAATATTACAATACCCTCATGACGATAATTACTATATGTTTCCAAATCCTTTGTGGTCAATAAATTATCATTAGATATTACTGTGATTACATATGCCCTTACTTTATTACTTGAATTTTTGTTTTTGTAAACTTGATCTTGTTCCAATAATTTTAAATTGTTATGGCATTACATACTTGTATTCGGAGCGCATATGCTGCCAAATTTTTATACTCACTTTTCTGAGTACTATTGCTATTTCGTTTATGCGTGATACGACTGACCTCATATACTTGTTCGTTTTGTACCGCCTGTTTTTCTCGATTCATTCTCTTACATATTGTGTGTATTCTCGTGATACCATTGTTTGAGATTAAATAAGTGTTGCTTTCGATGAAACTTCCGATTTTTTATTTTACTACCGTGCGTGTTACTTTCATTGTTTAACTCCTTTAAGATATCTATTTAGATATCCAAATTTCTTTCCGGTCATTTGTGATTGGATGTCTTGAAAAAAAATAGCCTATTGACCATTGTGTAGCTCAATGTGTCTCTGAAAAAGACTAAAGGACATCGTGTGAGTCTCACATCTCGAAGCATTCCTTGAATCCGTGTTGAATAATATCGTAGGTTTTCAAACCTTGATTGACCTTTACGTCACCGTTTTACACGACACTCGTATATCGATTAAATACTATTTCATTGACCATTCGATGTTTCGACTTCGAATTACAATGTTTGTTTGTACCTTGGAAACACCACCGTCGTCTTGTAATTCATATCCTATTAAACAATGTGGTGCTTGTTTGTAATACGATTTTACTCCTATAAACTTGTATCCTCCCCTTCATTAAACCTCCTCGCTCCGGGAGTGCAACTCGTTAATGTTCCATTTCTTTCTCGGTATATTTTGTGTTCTTAGAAAATCACACCGCCAAGAGACCTTCCTACCTTGCATCTTGGAAATCGAAGTCATGGATGCCATGCGCCGTTTTAACTTCCTAGATACTCGTTATATTTCTAGAACCATATTTCGATGTTATGTTTCTTTTACGCTCATTTATATGATCTATTGTTTTATGGAATCTACAAGTCATGTGTGTATATAAATTTTGGGTCATTAGAAAATGTTGGTAAAATATATTAAATGACGTGAATTGGAATTGAGTTGTAATCGAGTAATTTTGATGAAGTTTAATTAAATTTCGAGGTGTGTCGAAAGATATATTTTGTGCATAAAATTAAAGGTAATTTAGCGGTGTCGAGAAAATATATATATATTTTTTATATATAAACTTTAGATTTAAAAATATGTTTCTACTTGTTGAGACGGCCGCTTGGACATAAAAATTTGAACCGTAACTCTTAAAAACGAGCAAACTGCGCTCATTTAAAATTTGTAAATTTAAGAATTAATTTTCTGCATGTAAAGAAATTTAGTGCTGATGCAAAACTGCAGGGGGTAAAATCGTCATTTCTGATCCTCTTCGGCCTTTGGCCGAAATACAAAAGTTGTCTGGAATGTTGTTTTACTTTTACTGCGTAGAAAACCAAGTCTGAAAACTGGTATAGACGGTCAAAATTTATAAGTCAAACCTGCGTTTTCAAGGTAAAAAAGTCAAAGTTGATATTCGAAAATATAGTTTTTAGGCGTTTTTGAGTTCCTTCGAGCTCGTGAAACATTAACGATTGATATTATATAAATAACAAAAGTTGGGTACGTTTAAAAATGTCAAAAGATAGAAAATTTAGACCGAATTATACATATACTTATAATAAACTTCTGAACTCGATTGTTTGGATAAAACCGATGGTGAACTAGTCTTGTCGAAAAAGTGTATATTTTTATGAGCTAACCCTAACGTTTTAAATCTCCAAGCTTTACAGAATCCGAAATTTTCTAATATAGAAACTTTCCGGGTTAGTTGTATTATTCAAAAACCGATATTCTACTTTTCTTATAAGCATATTTATGTCGAACAATTTATTATGAGCACACATATAGATTCATTTATCTTTTATATACATGACTTATTTGTCATTTCATTTTATCTTTCTTTTCTACTGTCATACCAACGATTTAGATCGAGATTTGAAGTTTTTATCTTCACATCTTTCATCATCATTGATAACGCGTGTCTCATGACGATTTCGGTTAATTTTTTTTTCTTTCTAAACTCTATCATCTTGTACCCATTTCAATCGATCTTATTGTTAATTACTCTTTACTACTCTCGTGTAAACCACTCGCTATTTTGTAAGTTATTATAATGTCACCATATAAACTTAAATTACTATTGTGTGCGAATAAATTTACAAATTGTTCTACTGAACCTTATACAATAATTGAATAGTACCTCATAAATTTAATTGATATTGTTTTACAATGTATCGTCACAAATTGTTTTACTTTGTTCTTAAAAAGGATTTTTTTTGTACCATTAAAGTTGTTTATTTAAATATCTAGCGAATTACTTACTCTCGAAAATATTTCATAAATTATTTCGATTCCTATTTTACAAATGGCATTATATATATATTTTAAAACATATGACATGTAATACTAGTTTGATGAAACTGAGTATCGCATTCCTAGTCCTAAATTATGCATGGCATGATCACCTATGCGTAATTTAGAAGGAGTCATGCGAGGCTGAATAGTAGTCACCTTAATATCTTGTTAAAATAAAGTTTTGAAAACTTTTACACATTATGCAAGTAACACCGTTCATGACATATGCATATGTTTCCTTATATTTTATTGAACGAATTACGAGTCTGTGAGTACATTTTCTTTTACTCAACGATCTTGTTCTAATTATTACTTCATTTTCTCTCATGATACAATTCTCCTTACCGCTCGTCTAATTACTGACTATTGATATCGAACTTGGAAGTTCTAGTGTTTCTAAACTTTCTATTTGACCAACTTTCTTTGAGTAAATTTTGGTAGACCTTCCAAATGTCTTCAGACGCCAATAACGATTTATGACTAGACGTGAATAATGATTTCATATATCCGTCATGATGTGTGTCAAACACTCTAGCCTCGAAATTCGCTCGTGTGAAACATGTGCTGATTTCGCTCTCATTGCTAATGTTGTTCATTTCACTAGAATTATTCACAAGTGACTTTTTAAGAATTTTCTTTGATTCGAAAATTTGTTGTGTGGCTTTTCTCTTTCGATCGTGTATCGACCGCCGAGAACTTAATAAGCCGATGTTGGTAACACCAACCACACTCAATAATTAATGACTTGCTAAATCCTTGGTTTCTGTTTGTCTCATTATCGACACATATATTTCGTCGCATCATTTGATGAATTCTTACGTCATTTGCTTCGTTCCCCGTATACCATTGCTAATATATCACTTGTTTACTATTTTGTCACCTTTTGAAAATCGAATTTGTCCCCTGTTTACCGTTTGATGTATTAAACACCTTAATGGATTTCCATGGATTATTATAAATTTTTTAAGAAAATTTTACATATTTTTTTACCAAGCATTTAAATTACCAATATAACCGTCTCGAGCTAAAATGTCGGATATATAAATTTTCTTTGTAAAAATAAAAATAAAAATAAATTGACTTATGTTTGAAATGACACCATGCATTACCTTTTGAACTATTTTGATTCTTCATCATATTTTAACTTCTAGTTTAATGAATTTACCGTCTTAAACTTCTTTCCTATTAATGATTTAAAATAATTTGGAAAATAGATTATATATTTTTTATCGTAAACAAAAGCTCGAGTTTCAATAAATATTTCATACAATATCCTAAGATTTCTTAAGACAATCAAAATAACTTTTGAACTTATTTAAATTCTACTTTGAACACCATTTTTATCAAGAAAACGGCTTAGTGATTGTTTACCCACTAAATATACAATTTTTCCTTAATCCCTATATAACATAGTTAAAATTTTCCTTACTAGTAGTTTTGATCTCAAATCACCAAACACCTTGATAAACAACTATAACTATATTGTCACCATTTTGAAACCGGTATAATATTTTAACACCATAATTGTAGAAACCTTACATTTTGTAATCAAGAAAGTACATAAATCTAGTTTTAAATTAATAACAAATTTGGGACAGATGATTGTGGCAACACGTATTTTTACTGTCTATGTGTAATTCATTTTTCGCCATCATTTTAGTAAAGTGGATTATTGTGTTATACGGTTTGCTTGATTTGCGATTCCTTGTTGATTATCAATTTTAATCCGTTTTAGCGCGTCTTGTCTGTCTAAGCACTTATTGTGTTCATTATACCTCTAATTATCCTCACATATTAAAGACCTGTTCAAAGCAAAGTATCCCTATCTTTTCGTGTCTTCTTCCGTCTCTAGGTGAACTCTGAGGGACCAGAGTTCCTTTAGGGGGGTCGACTGTGAGAAATCGTACTTTCCGGTAATTAAATTATATCCTTTTATTATTTATTGATTTTAATAGTATTTTATTTTTTCTTTTACCTTAAGATATGTAAATCGTGAGATTTCGAGAATTTTAATTAAATTTTACTTTAATTATTTTTCTATCCATTTAAAATAATTTATTTGGATTTATGGAAATTTTACTATATTTTTCCATATTTATTTAAATCATAGATATTGGTTTAAATCCCTTGCGAAGTTTTATTATCTAAACTATTCGATATATCGAGCGAGAAGTCTACGAACGCCGCATTTTTAGTAGTAAATAATTTTTACCTCCATATTATTATTTTCGACTTAATTTTATACTTAATCGAAAATGAGTCGATAACGAGTATCTCAAACTTTGATGCGTGAGTTTATTTGTCGGGACTAAGGTTTAAATCATACATACGTTTTTAGTAAATAAATCGGACCGTGGCCCTTTTCTTTTGTCTTTTAGTCGACCCAACACCCTTAACCAAACACACCTTTTCTTTTAACTAGCTCCTACAAAACCAGAAACCAAACACGCCCTTTTGATCTCTAGCAAAACTAATAACCAAACACACCTTTAATAATTTTACTTAACAAAAAAAAATATAAAAAAATCACACATACTCTCAAATAACGGTAACAAAAAAAAAATTATGCTCCCTCCTTCCTTTCCCTCTACTGCTCGACACAACCACAACACAGCCACCATTCCCACCATTTTTATTCCATCAAAACAATTTCTATTCATCCCAAATCACATAACCAACGTATAATCACAAAATCCCATCACCAAAAATCAACATGCAAGTGATTTCAAGAAAAAAATTTATTGAAGATTTTTAATTAGGGCTTGTAATCCGAATTTGATTGATGGGGTTTATCAATGAGGGTCTAATTAAGGTTTTTTTTAAGAAGTTTTGTTGATAAAAATCAAGTTTTGATTCGGGTGTGTGCTCCCCTCTTGCTGCGTCCAAAAACCCACAACCTCAGGGGTTTGTGTTTTGATTTAAGCTGCTTGATTTTGCATTGTAAGAACATCCTTCTTGATCTTAATTTTTGATTTAGTTATTTATATGAATTTATGCTTATTTTTATACTTTAAGAATCCATTAGGTAGTTGGTAAACTGATTTTTTTGATGTTGATGATCATGTGGTAACATTGGTTGATGAATTAGATGCTAGATAGATGATTAAAGCTAGTTGGAATGGTGAATAGGTTGATTTAGAGGGGCTGAAAGATACTTTTGTTTAAGCAGATTATTGGCGCCATTTTCGGCAAAAATAAAGTTTTCCAATCTGAGATTTTAGTGTCTTGATTGATAGCTTATGTCATGAGGATTGTTTTGATATAAAATTCACTTTCTAACTCTTTAAGATGAGAAAATTATAGCCGATTTACGTTTGGTTTTCATGTAGCACGTTTACACTACTTACTGTCCAGATTTTTACTTAAAGTTTCTGCCAAGATAAAGTGTCATAAACTAAATTTTTAAGGTTTTGTTTAATAGGTGATGTCCTTGTGATCGTTTTGATGTAAATTTCGGGTTATAACTCTTAAAAAACGAATTTTTTATAACCGATTTATGATTTGATTTTTCATTGGTAGTTTTCTGCATATAAAAAAAACACTTGCTGTCCAGATTTTTGATTTACGCTTCGCTCAAGTTAATGTGTCGTGAACTGAGATTTTAAGTGTTGTAGTCGCGGGGTTTGTCCTTGCGATCGTTTTGATATAAAATTCACTTATTAACTCCTAAAAATGAATTAGTTATGGTCGATTTACTATTTGATTTTCATAAGGTAAATTTTCTGCGCGTGGCTAATTTGTGCAAAAATTTGAGTCACCTTGCGATAGCAATTACTTGACCATACTAAGGGCTTTTGTTGATTTTTCAAATCATAGAACAAAGTACTTCGAGTCTACTTTCAAACGCAAGTGGTTGTGAGTTTTAAAAGTAAGTACAAGTTAGTTAAAATGATTTTACAAGTTGAGTTGTTAAACTGTCCGAAATTTCAATTGTAGTAAAACAGAAAGTTGAGTGGTCTAAACTTAATATTTTTCCACGAAATCCGAACCGTAGCTTATTCATAATGTGTGTGAGTTCCCTGATTTTTTTCGTGAATTTAGGAATTGTCTAAGTGGGTCAAAACAATAGAGACATTTGGTATGTTCCTGCAGGTCCAATTTCGGGTACCTTTTATCAAATAAAAATTGTAAAAATAGGTTTTACTTGTCTCAAGCTTTCGGGAAAATTTTCGGGAGTAAACCATCCATGGAGGGACCTAAATTTCGAATTCGGTGAATTTTAGAGGTCGTTTGATATTTTATTTAGGAAGCCGCGTAAGAGCTCAGGAAATGGTAGATTTTCAGAAATTCATACAATAAGTTAAACTTAAAACTTTTAGGATGGATTCTTGAAGTATGCATATATATTACTTATCACAAGTGTGTTTTGTGTCAATTTCTAGTAATATAAATATTTTCGGGTTCGAGTACATTTATAAAGTACTCGTTACTATTATAGGTCGCGGCTTGCGGTAAAGCGTTCGTTATTGTATCCTTCCATTTCAAGACTTCTCGACCGATCGATACTACTACACTTACTAAGGTGAGTTCATAGCCCCTTTTCTTATATACTTTGTTACAAATTGCGGGGTGAGAATAACATGCGTGGAATACAATCATTTAAAACTTTTAGTATGCTATTCGAGAACTGTATGCTTCCCGAGATTACACATTTACTTATTGCATTAGTACCTTAGTCAAAAAGCCCCTACATCATGAACCGTTAATTCACATTTTTGCAAGCGCGAATGTTGTAGATGGATCCATCGGGATTGACAATCCCCGTCCCGATTACCTTGACGCACTTACATTTGATTACTTAAGTATTTTGACTAGATACTTACTAGGGGTAAAACAGTTATGTTAAAGCTTCGGTGTCGTGAGCTATTGCAATAAATAAATAGAAATGATTTTGTATGACGGTACTAAATCATATCCTGTTGCTATTCTTATAAAATTAATGTTTGTATTTCACATCACTACTTATTAAACCTATGAATTTCACTCGACTTTATGTTGACCTTTTTACATGTTATTTCTCAGGTAATGCTAATACTTAGTTTTGCTTGGATGGGAGCGCGCAAGATATTTTCGCAGCTTGGAGATTTCTGTGTTATTTTTAAAGTTTGGTTTTAGTAAAAGCTGTCAGAAGTTTATTCTGTATTTTTGGTAAATATGTTACAAAAACATGTTTAAATAATAGAATTATCCGTTTATAAAACTCTGGGACCCTTTGTTTAAAAACTCTGATTTTTATGATGTAATGTATATGTCTTTATTATGCCAATTTGTGTCAACAATACTTTATTGTTTCTTGTACCATGACGTGGCACCCCCATGTTGCCTACGTGTTCATTGCCTGATTTTTGGGGTGTCACATCCTCCAATGTCTGAATGGTACGTTCCGACTGTCCGTCGGTCTGAGGATGAAAGGCAGTGCTGAGCTTAAGTCTGGTGCCCCAAGCTTTCTACAGACTCTGCCAGAAACGTGATGTGAAACGGGGATCTCTGTCAGAGATGATTTCTGATGGATTACCATGTAGTCTCATGATCTCCTTCTGGAATGTGTCTGCTAATTTGCTGACCGGATGCTCCTTGTGAATCGGCAGGAAATGAGCAGATTTAGTCAACCTATCCACAATAACCTAGATAGCGTCGTTCTTTTCTGAGTAACCGGAAGACCAGTAACAAAATCCATGGAGATTTTGTCCCACTTCCATGCTGGAATATCTAATGGCTGTAGTAAACCACTAGCTCGCTGGTGTTGGATCTTCACCTGTTGGCAGACCATACATGTAGAAACGAAGGTGGCAACATCCTGCTTCATACCACTCCACCAAAAGTGTTGCTTGATGTCGTGGTACATCTTGGTAGAACCAGGATGTATGGTAAATGGAGAACTGTGAGCCTCAGTCAACACAGCTTCCCTGAGAGTAGAGTCATCGGGAACTAGTAGTCTAGTGCCCTGCCATAAGATACCGTCGTCGTCAACACGAAACTCTGTCTGCTGATCAAGGTGCTGAATGATAGCCCAAATCTCACCATCGTCCTTCTGAGCTTCCTTGATCCTAGAATGTAAGTCTGGTTCCACTCTAAGATTAGCCCAGTAACCGTGCTGTCCTCGTATACAAAACTCAATATCAGTCATCTCTAGGTCAAGAATGATCTCCTTTGCAATCCAGATGCCATCAATCATACCCGACCTTCTGCTTAGAGCATCTGCCACCACATTCGCCTTACCAGGATGATACTAAATGTTGGTGTCGTAGTCCTTCAATAGCTCTAACCATTTCCTCTGTCTCATGTTCAGTTCCTTCTGGGTGAAGATGTACTTGAGACTCTTGTGGTAGGTGAATATGTCACATGATTCACCATACAAATAATGTCTCCAGATCTTCAAAGCGAAAACAACTGCTACAAGCTCTAAAACGTGAGTAGGATAGTTTTCTTCATAAGGTTTCAGCTGTCGTGATACGTATGTAATAACCTTCCCATGTTGCATGAGAACGCAACCTAAACCTTTTCCTGAAGCGTCACTATATATCTGAAATCCACCTGAGCCAGATGGGAGAGTAAGAATAGGTGCAGTCACTAACTTCTGCTTCAGATCTTCAAAGCTCTTCTCTCGCTCTTCCGTCCAGACGAATTTCTCTCCTTTCCTCATTAGCTTAGTCAAAGGTAAGGCTAACCGCGAAAAGTTCTCTACAAACCTGCGGTAGTAGCCAGCTAAACCCAGAAAACTTCTAACTTCTGTTACAGATATAGGTCTCGTCCATTTAGTGATAGCTTCAACCTTGGTAGGATCCATGGTGATCCCCTCTATAGACACAATATGGCCCAGAAATGCCACCTTGTTTAACTAGAACTCACACTTAGAGAACTTGGCGTACAGCTGCTTCTGACGAAGAATCTGTAAGACTATACGAAGGTGTTCCTCATGTTCCTCCTTGGATTTAGAGAATATCAGGATGTCATTAATGAACATATTAACAAACTTGTTCAAAAACTCATGGAATACACGGTTCATCAAATCCATGAAGACAGCTGGAGTATTAACGAGTCCGAATGGCATGACTACGAACTCGTAGTGCCCATAACGTGTACGGAAAGCAGTCTTGGAGATGTCCTGCTCTTTAACCCGTAACTGATGGTAGCCGGACCTCAGAAAGATCTTCGAAAAATTCTTGGCGCCCCGAAGTTGATCAAATAGGTCATCAATACGCGGCAACGGGTAACAATTTCTGATCGTGATCTTGTTCAACTCACGATAGTCTATACATAAACGCATGCTGCCTTCTTTCTTCTTCGCGAACAGTACCGGTGCACCCCATGGTGATGCACTGGGACGGATGAATCCTCGTTCCAGAAGTTCCTAAAGCTGATCTTTTAGTTCCTTAAGCTCTATAGGAGCCATACGGTAAGGAGCTTTGGAAATCGGCTCTACACCTAGTATGAGCTCGATTCCAAACTCGACTTCACGAATAGGTGGTATGCCCAGAAGTTCATCTGGAAATACGTCCGGAAACTCTGACACAATAGGCTGATTTTGGAGCGATGGAGACTCGGCAATAATGTCATGAATATTGGCTATGAAGCCCTGACAGCCGTGTGATAGCAATGCACACACCTCCATGGATGAAATAATCTGTACTGACCTCCCTGGCAGAAAACCATGGTGTATGTACTATGGAGATTTAACATCACCGAAGATAACCCGATAAGTGTGGCAGTCAATCGTGGCCTGGTGTTTGGATAACCAGTCCATGCCCAAAATCAAGTCAAAATCGCACATGTCCAAAGGAAGTGCGTCAACTCTATGGATCTTGTCATCAATTTCTAGGGGAAGATCTCTGTACACCTGAGTGATTCGTACAGAGTCCCTAAGGGGCGTGGAATGCATAAGGCATTATCTAATGGCATCGGGGAAAAATGCGTCGCTCCAGTATCAAATAGAACACATGATGCCAAACCATTCATAAACAGATTTCCGGTGATGGTACCTGAAGTCTTATTTGCCTGATCTCTAGTAGTAGTGAACATGCGACCAGAAGTAGGAGGTGTCTTGGTGTCGGCGTGTCCAGAGGTGCCTTCTATCTCACCCTAGCAACAGTCCTTCTGATGATGGCCTTGTTGGCCACACTTGGAACAACCACCAGTACCTCGGCGACAAATACCAGAGTGTCTGTGCGAACAAGTAGGACAGACAGGATGCGTGAATCCTCCAACAGGCGTCCTAGTTAGCTGAGAACCTGTTTAAGGATTACATGTATGAGAAATGATCATGGATCATAAACATGATTACATAGAAGGTGTATAATTTACCAGATGAGGTAGAACGGTTAGGGTGTGAACCCTTACGGTCCTGATCCCTGCCGTTACCATTGTTCCTGCTGTTGTTCGAGTTATTAGCGTTGTTATGGTAACCATCGTTACCGCCACGCCTCTCAGAACCAGAACGATCGTTAGTCTGACCGTTTCCCTTGGATGCTTGCTGCTGAGCGGCCGCAGGCTTACGGTCGTCAGTCTTCTGCCTCTTCACTGCTCTGTCATCAACGAACTCCTCTCGTTCCTGAAGCATCTCGAGCTTACGGGCTGCATCGGCCACCTGTGCCACTGTAGTGAAAGTAGCACATACCAAGTTGTTGGCAACCGAAGTGCGAAGTGCCCAGCAAAACTTCTCAGCCTGCTCCGCATCAGTTCCTACGGTCGGACCCAGAAATCCTACCAAAAGGAGAAACCTTTGCATGAATTCGTTGCTGTTTTCACCAGCAATTTGCCGAATGTTGTGGTAGTCCCTCTTGAGCTTCTCTTGCTCAGCATGTGGAAAGTACTAATTAAGGAAGAGCTCCTTAAACCGGTCCCATGTCAGTTGTGTAACCCAATTGTCACCACCGTTGGGTTGCTTGACTGATTTCCACCACTGTAGCACATCACCTTCAAACTTATAGCAAGCCAGTCTTGCCTTGAAAACACCATCACAACCCATTGCATCGAAAATCTTCTCGATGTGAGAAATCTAAGCTTCAGCCTCGTTGGGGCTGTCAGTCTGCTCAAACGAATGAGGTCGCTGTTTGTTGAATCTCTCTAACCAAGTCATAAGAGTAACCGGTGGAGGAGGAGGTGGAGCATTGTGATTTCCATGAGCCTGGAATTCCGCCTGAACTTCATCTTTGATTTCATTGCGAAGTTGGGGAAGGAGGGCTTGCAGAGCTACATTGACAGCTGCTGTCAAATCTGGAGTATTGCGATTGTTCAACATCTGACAGTCTAAAACAACAAAATGCAACATAAATCATAAATCTGAAATTAGATAACATAAGAATGCATGAACAATGTATAAATCAAAGAAGCAGTTTATAATGCATGAAACAATGTAAAAATGCATGATGCAGTTTATAAAACTTTTATATGAACGGGAGTGAACGTCTATGGTCAGTTCACTCAAAACAAAAGACATGGCGCGGGGACGCCAATAGGTCAGTCCCAAAGTAAAAAGTTTCGATAAAAGCACATACGACTAAATAGGGCCAGTCCTGTACCAACCATTACTTAGTCATAAACCTGCTACAATGATATGAATGCATGAAATAAAATGAAAATGAATGAATGCATGAAAACCAACTGTCAGTTTTAGGAAGACACTGGTGACTACCCGTAAGTCACAGGTCATATTTTATAGAGCTACAGGTCGAAACCTTAGGCTCTGATACCATAATTGTAACACCCCATTTAATAGGATAGGATGATACAGTAAATTATGGCGTATCATCAAAGTATGCAAGGTAAATATCTAAACATTCATGACCATAAATAGAAATACCGGAATCAAACATCGATAGTCTAGTAACTCACACACAAGCAATATAAGTACTGTAAATGGAAAGGACTAAACAATGTCCAAAATAAGTAAAGCATGATAAAGTAAGAATAAATGCATAAGGTAAAAGAGGCCGGATAGCTTCCAATCCGAATGCATATACTCTGGAGTTCCTACTTGCGTCCTTGGGTACCTGCCGTTTGGGAACATGGAAAAGTAGACGGCTGAGCATAACGCTCAGTGCACGGATATACAATAACGCATGGAAAACATAGAATATGAAAGCATATAAAGAATATAAAGCATGAATGGCAGCAGAAATGAATAGGTCCTAGAAAATCTAGTTGTTTGTCATGTTAACTGGTTTTAGTTATGAAAACATAGCTTATGTTACTTATGAAAATCTGTATTAGTTAATGTACCATAATAGCCAATATAGGTCATGAGGTCAACAACGTGCATGAATACTTGGAGGGGAGACCTCGTCATGCAATTAGAGGAGTTGCCTCTAATTAATTGGTAAGTGGGTAGGAGGAATCAGCTCCTTCTGAAGGATGCAAGGCACACATCACATTCACCATGAAATCCTGACTGAAACATGTAACTAGGATGCACCCATACGCCCCACATGATAATATAATAATATAATGGCCAAATAATTGAAAAGGGACGCCACGAGCTATCACTCCGCCGTGGTGAAGTCATAACACTAGTGCCTCTATTGTTATGGTTATGGTACCTCCATAACTAGGTGAAACTGGTCATGCATGTATATGGCTAAGGTAACTAATAAACATAAGCATTTAATCTATAACTACTAGGGAAAACAGTTGGCTGTATACGAGAAATCCTAATGAAGGAAGAGATTGTCCTTACTGAAGGACGGGAAATCCGTACCTTATGTCCAGTAGAAGCTAACGGAAATGATGAAGACTAATCTGCCTCGACGGATAACACTACATAGAAATATGGACGTGTATGAGTTGTCTGAATTACACGTGTTTTACTGATTCCGTGTATTATTAGCTTGTTATACAGATTCTGTCATGTCTTATTGTTTACTGTGTTAAGTGTAGTTATTATGATGTTTTGTTGAGTATTATTCATGTATTAGTGTATTATAATACTTGTATTGTAATACTATGTAACTTTCTAAAAATAGTAGGTTTCCATAAATAGTAAGTTTCTAAAAATAGAAAGTTTCCAAAAATAGTAAGTTTCCATAACTAGAAATAAGCTGGATTATAATAATAATTTAAGTTTAATTAGCACAATACAAGTCATGGTTATAGTCCTTTAATTAAATAACTGGTTAATTAATTAAACTATACGTTATATGATCTTAATTAAAATACATGTTTTAATTAAATAACTAAGTAAAAATACCTTAGGTTATCCATGAATTAATTTAATAAATTAATTAACCTAAAGTTTAATATAACATGACTTATAAAATAGTTTTCATGAAAAATCCGATCCCGAGCCCGTGTTTTATTTAAGCCGAATCAAATAAGCCAAAATCAAAGTCCCACCGAGACCTTGGAGGGGTCTCGGTTGACACTACTTAAATTAACAAACATGTACAACATACCCCGACTTAGTGTCGGGGTTTCTTTGGTATCGGGACCGAACAACAAAACCAACCGAGCCCTTTTGGGGGTCTCGGTGGTGCCTCGGTGCACACAAAACGAACAACAACCACACCCCGACCCTTGGTCGGGGTTACCTTGATGCGTCCGAGCCTCAACCAAGCCAAGCCGAGAGTCTTGGGACTCTCGGTGGTGGTAATCAAAACAAGCCGAGCCCCATTGGGGTCTCGATTGTCTCGGCCGAACCAAACCACACACAAACCAAACCCCGTGACATGAATTAATTAATCTTAGGTGTGTTCTTACATGTTCTTTATGATTAATTAATTTTAAAACATGAATTACATTAGAAAATACATAAGATAAAAAGGGTTTTGATTATACCAACGTGTGTAGAACGAAGAGATGATCACGAATAAACAACAAGTAACAAAAATCGTATGGGTTCTCCCTTTTCTTTGATGTAGCCGGCGACACCAAGGAGACAAGAGAGAGAGAGACAAAAGTTTTTAAAACCTAAAAATAAATGAAAAAGAAATCTCCTGATGTTTTATTAAAAAGTGGTGTTGGGCCAAAAGCCCACCTGGGCCTTCTCTCTTTGTCTTGCCGCGGCATATGGGGCCCAACAAGGGTAACCAGTAACTTTTCCGTGTTAAAACAATTAGCGTGTATGTTCGTGATTTAGTATTCGTGATTTTGGTATTCGTGATCGTGTCACATTTATAATATTCATGATTGTTCCTTATTTATTTTCGTGACACGTGTATTAATATTATAAATGGAAAGTTTAAATTTTATCGTGTTTTCATAAGTTGCTATTCACGTGTACTGTTCATAGGTTTTTAATGCGGGTTTTACATCGTTGGAGCAACAAGAAGAGCTTGAGGCCATTGTTACTAAAGAGGAGGTGAAACGTGCAGTGTGGGACTGTGGTGTAGACAAGTCCCCTGGTACGGACGGATTTACTTTTGGGTTTTACCGTTATTTTTGGTCTCTTATTGAAAATGATTTGTTCGACGCTGTTAAGTATTTCCTCACGAATGGGCATATTTCTACGGGTTGTAACTCTTCGTTCATTGCTTTGATTCCTAAAGTGCCTGACGCAAATCTTGTCAAAGACTTTCGGCCTATTAGTCTTATTGGGGGTATTTACAAGATCATAGATAAAATCTTGGCTAACCGTCTTGTTAATGTGCTAGATGGGATTGTAAGTGAAGTGCAGTCCGCTTTTATTGCCGGAAGGCAAATGTTGGATGGCCCATTTATTATCAATGAATTAATTCAATGGTGTCGTTCCAAAAAAAGAAATCGGGGTTATCTTTAAAGTAGATTTCGAAAAGGCTTTTGACTCGGTTCGATGGGATTATTTGGATGATGTCTTGCTTAAGTTTGGTTTTGGTAGCAAGTGGTGTGCTTGGATTCGCAATTGTCTTAGTTATTCAAAGGCTTCCATCCTTATCAATGGCTCTCCTACAAAAGAATTTCAATTCTTCAAAAGCCTCAAGCAAGGTGATCCGTTATCCCCAATTTTATTCATTCTTGTTATGGAGAGACTTCACATATCTATTCAAAGAATTATAGATGCTGGTCTTTCAAGGGTATGAAACTGAGTGACTCCTTGACTATATCCCACTTATTTTTTGCGGACGATGTCGTGTTCATAGGAAATTGGTGCGAAGGCAATATCAACACTCTTGTGCATGTCTTGGAATGATTTCATCGCGCCTCGGGTCTCAAGATTAATATGAGCAAAAGTAAAATGATGGGTATTCACGTGGTGGATGCCTTAGTCAACCAAGCTGCCTCAAAGCTTGGTTGCCTCACTCTCTGAGCTCTGTTTACTTATTTGTGTTTGAAAGTAAGGGGTTCTATGTCTAGGATCTATGAATGGAAACATAATATTGATAAAGTAAAATCTCGTGTTTCTAAGTGGGAATTGAAAACCCTCTCCATAGGGGGTAGGCTCACATTACTCAAGTTTGTTGGCTAGATTCCTATATTCCATATGTCAACTTATCGGGTTCCTAAGAAAGTTCTTCAGGAGTTACAATCAATTCAGTGTCATTTCTTTAACAGGCATGATCGTAGCCATCGCAAGGCTCCGTGGACCAAATGGAGTAGTGTCCTTACTCCGAAAGATAAAGGTGGTCTTGGCGTTGCTAGTCTATATGCTCTCAATAGAGGCTTTATGTTAAAATGGTTATGGAGATTTTACACTTTTCCCAACTCGATCTAGGCTCGGGTTGTGAAGGCTATGCATGGAGAAGACGGTAATGTGGGTAATGTTATCAAAACCAAAGCTCGTTCATGTTGTCTTAATATTGTGAAGGAAGCCTCTATTCTTAACGAGCATGGAGTTAATTTCTTCGCGTTCCTGAAACTCAAATTAGGTGATGGTTCTAATAACTCCCTGGGAAGACAACTGGTGTGAAGGAGATCCCCTCAAAAACAGATTTCCAAGAATTTATGCGTTGGACACTTGTAAGAAGGCGACTGTTAAATGTAAGTTAGAAACCTTGAATTTGGAATCTTCCTTGCGCCGTGCAGTTCGGGATGGAGCTGAAAAGTCGCAATATGACAACCTCTCGGATCTTATCAGCGACATAAACCTTTCGCCACAGACGGACAGGTTTTTTTGGTCTCTTGCCAGCTCGGGTGAGTTTACTGTGAGCTCTATCAGATACTTCATTGATAATACTCGTTCTCCTAGTGTCTCGTCTAAAACTAGGTGGGTGAAATTCATGCCTATCAAGCTGAATATCTTTGCTTGGAAAGTTAAGTTGAATGCTCTTCCAACAAGACTTAACATATCTCGTCGTGGAATGGAAATCAACTCTTTATCATGCCCGGTTTGTCAGCAAGGGTTGGAGACGTCTTCACATCTGTTCTTTAATTGTGCTTTGGTTCGTCAGTTTTTTAGTAGGATTGCTCGCTGGTGGGGTTTTTCTTTTCAAGGTTGTAGCTCGTACGAGGAATGGTTAGAGTGGTTGATCTCTCTTCGTTTACCAGACAAGACTAAGTTGATTCTAGAAGGTGTCATTTATTCATTATGGTGGCATATCTGGGTTTTCCGCAACAAGACTATATTCGACAGCAAGCCTCCCTATAAAGCTAAATTGTTTGACGATATTGTATCAAGTTCTTTTCATTGGTGTAGTGCTAGATGTAAAGCTTCGTTCACTTGGAACGATTGGCTTAAAAACCCTTCTCTTATTGTTTTGTAACTCTAGCTCATTGCTAGATTTTTAATATCAAATCGCCGTTAAAAAAAAGACTAACTTTACGAATGAGTTTTATTGTTAAATAGTGACATTGCAAGTCCTTAACCGATAATAGCAGACCATATTAGGTTATATTGGTAATATTAGTCGATAACCCGCAGGTTTCATTAATGATATTAGTATTTTAGTTACCATATTGATAAAGTCGAAAAAAATCACGTTGATATTTAGTAGCTTTAAACCTAATAAAATAAAAATAATTTTGTTATTTAAATTTTTTTTATTCAAATGTTTTTCTATTTTTGGGGAAAAGTTTTAGCCCCACTTTCCTTTTAAAATTCCTTCATTTCATTCATTTTATTTCTTTTAAGAAAAATGAAAAACACAAGTATTCATGTTTTTTCTTCTCTTTCATTCTCCTCCAAAAAGTAAACTCGAAAACGCAAGCATTTCTAGGTTCACGTTGTACTTCTATAATTTCCCGAAAGAGAACAAATGAGAGGAACAAAAATATACACACAGGATATAGGAGGCTTTAAGTTGGAGCGTGCTAAGAAGAAAGTACAAAAATGAAACTGGAAGATAGACAGGCCATGTGTGTCAAGAATTAAAATTCCGCTGACAAGCAATTTTTAAGAGTTGTTTGGTTTAAGATTTTAAAATTTTAGAATAATTAAATTCTAATAAATTAAAATTCATAAGAAATTAAAATTCTAGAATTTAAAATGCTTATGTTGGAAATACGTTTTACGTATTAGAAAGGTTCGGTCACTCCAACAATATATATAATAGAAGCTCGTAGTTTAGTTTATTTATACTTATTAAACAAAGCCCAAACCGAGCCCATGTGATGTATGGGTCGGCGGCCCAATTGTAAGTCCAAGCCCATCTTATGGGCTTGGTATATAAACCCTCTCCTTAGATGGAGAGGGTGTGGTTTCTCATACTTTTCACATAGTAATCAAGGTGTAATCTTTTATTTTCTCTCTCTAAAAGTGTGTGAAATCTACCATCTTTCTATCTCTTTCTCTCTCTCTAGAATATACATAGATTTACAATATCTTACAAATGGTATCAAGAGTCATGGGATGATTGTATTGTTTATGTGTTTGTGTTCTTGATTTTGTGTCTATTTTGATCCAAAATCAATTGATCCAATTTTTTTTGTGTTTTTTATGGTTTATTCTTCATACAAATCATCTACATAGTTGTTATAGAGATTTGGTATTGTTATTTTGGTTAAAAACACAAAATTTTTGGGTGTTTAGATCATTTTTTGGCTTGAAATCACTTATTTGGTGTGTTAGATCCGAGATATCAGGAAGTCTATTGAAATACACATTATCTTCGGAATTCTTGTGATTATTGCGAAGTTACCACGAGGGTTTCTGTATTCTGAAGTGCTCTTCACAGTTATTCCGAAGTGGTTCTTCAAAAATATTCAGAAGTTCCTCACTTTCATTATTCCGAAGTGAGTTTTGGCTTAATTCCGAAGTGGGTTTGTGATTATTCCGAAGTGAGTTTTGGCTTAATTCCGAAGTGGGTTTGTGATTATTCGGAAGTGAGTCTTTGTGAAGTGCATTATTGAGAAGTGGTTCTTCAAAGATATTCCGAAGTTATTCACTTTCATATTCCGAAGTGAAGATTTGTGTCTATTCCGAAGTTCTCAAGATCCACTATTCTGAAGTTCTCAAGATCCACTATTCCGAAATTCTCACGATCCATTATTCCGAAGTTCTCAATCAGGTATTCCGAAGTTCTTTGTTTGCATTATTCCGAATTACTGTTTTGTGAATTATTGGGAAGTGGAATTTTGGCTACATTGCGAAGTGGAATTTTGGCTATATTGCGAAGTGTAATTTTGGCTATATTGCGAAGCGAAGTGTTTTGACTGCGAAGATAACCTTCAAAATCTAGATATTCCAAAGTTCATTTTTTACACTTAAAAAATTGTTTTTTGTTTACTTTGGAATTTTTGGTTTATCCAGACATAGTTTTAGGGATTTCAACATTGTTTCTTGTCATCTACACACAAAAACAAACACATTTACTTTCTCTCATTGTTCGATCCAAAGTTGTAAATCTTAACTTATAAAAATGGAGTACACATCTCTTACGGATAAGTCCATCCTCTCGGGTACGGATAATCGTCCACCAATGTTGGAGAAGACTATGTACGAGGATTGGACTTCCCGAATGGAACTTTACATGTTGAACAAAGAGAATGGACATCTCATTTGGGCATTGGTGCTCAATGGACCATTAGATTATGGTACTGTGACGGAAGGTACAATTAATCGTCCTCGCACAACGGGTGAATTGACCGGAGATATGAAGATTCAAGACAAATGTGATAAGTATGCTACGAACATAATTCTCCAAGCCCTTACACCAGATGTCTACAAACTCGTCATCAAACATAAAGTTGCCAAAGATTTATGGGATAGAATTCGTGTTCTAATGCAAGGCACCTCGTTAACTAAACAAGAACGAGAGTGTAAGCTTTATGATACATTTGATAAGTTTGCCTATGTTCCCGGGAAGACTCTCAATGATTACTATTTGAGATTTACTTTCTTGTTGAATGAGCTCAATATCTATGGCATGGCAATCTGATGGTAGTAAATCGTACACGTTTTAGGAAAAACGTGTATGAGCGGCAAGTATTAAACTCGACGATTTAGGAAAACCGACAAGTCGAATAAATGCGAGTTCGTGCTCGAAGGAGGTGTGTGGATTAAGTGTGCCAATATATAAAATCATGAGTTTGGATTAGTGACGTTTTTAGAAGAGAAAAAGTAAAGACGAGCTACGATTATGATTACACTACGACGAATTAACGTAAAACGCGAACGTAAATACGTAAAACGTGAAAAAATTAAAAATAAAACCTAAAAATTAATTAAAATTTTAAACTAAGTCTAAAATAATATAAATAAGAATAAAAATCCAATAAATAAATTATATAACCTTTTATTAATTAAATATTCAATTTTAAATGCTAATTAAAGCCCTAAAATTAAATATAATTAAGAAAAAGCCCAAAATATTATTTTATTGAACTAAAAACTCACTTATATTATTTAAAGACTATAAAGTATTTTTCCTAAATTTTCAAAACTATTTTTCTATTTTTAAATCACTAAAACCTATTTTTAAATTAAAATAATGATTAAAAATAATAAAATAATGCCAAAAATAATTTGACAATTTTAAAAATCCTAAATTACACTAATGAACAGTAGAAAAATGAAAAAGTTTGAAATAAGTAAAAATTTTCACTAAAAGACAAAACATAAATAAATAAACCCTAATTAAACTTAAATAAAATCTAAAAATTACTAAAAAATGAACAGTAAAATATTTTTAAACTAAAAGTCTTAAAATATTTTTCTAAATCTAGGAAAATTTGTAAAACTGAAAAATACCAAATTTTTACACTAAAAGACAAAAACAGTTAATTAAAAAGTAATTTAAATTGCAATTAAATCTAAAAAAACTAAATGAACAGTAAATAGAAAATAAACTAAATGGAAAAATCAGAATTAAAATAAGAAAAATAATAAAATTAAAATCAAGTTATAATTCCTAAATTAGACCACTAAAGACAAAAATTCAAACTTCTGAAAGTGAAACCTTGTTGGATTTTGTTTTTTAGCTAAGCAGTACCAACAATAATACTAGCAGGGGAAAGTTGGTTCCCACTGCTAGTTATAAAAAAGTGATATGGTGACGAATAAGCTTAGGAAAGCTTATTTGGTTGTTTTTTCTTGGACAATAAGGCACCCCTACACTCAGTGGAGTGTAGGGAGTCAATTTAATCACAAAAACACACAACTTGTTCACAAGATTCACACACGAAATGGCCAAAAAGGTGACTGCTAATCAGAAAGAATGGTTATAGGTCCTTTGCTGATCTAGTTGGTTACTTGGTGAGTTTTGGCTCACCAATTCTTCACATACACTTAACCCAAAGCAATAAAAACTAATTACAACCCTATATGACTATAAACCCTAACAAATTCAAAGACTATGATGCACTAAAATTACTTAAACAAAGTAGTTAAGTGGATTAGCTAATTTTACCCAACTTGGAACATGCAAAAATCAATATTAACCTATGAAACTAAAAACAAGATACTGATATGACCTTTTTAAAAGTATTAGAGTATGTCTAGATGGTTTTAAGGCTGGTTTAGTGTCACTTTAAGCAGTCCAAACCCTAACCCAAACACCCCTATATTTTCTGAAATTGAGATTCATCAAACCAAAACTATTCAAACTAACTTAAAGCTGATGAAATCTTATTCTAACATGCACCAATGACTGAAACAAACATGAACACACCACAATTACCAACAATCAAGCAGGTTTATACAAATTCATACAAGATCACATAAAAACTCAAGAACTTGTCCAAATGGGGTTCAAAGCCTTACCCTGACTGACTGCCTTCCAAGTGACTTGTGATAGAGCTTGTATGAGCTTATAGATGAGTAGAGAACCCTGTTGGTAGAATCTCAAAGAGATACCTAGGGTAAAATATCTTTCAAAATGATTGAAAATGTAATGAGAATGACAAATGAGATCTTGTATTGATATTCTTTTTCCTGCACAAACAAATACAACAAAACAAAGAAAGTGAAGTACTGAAAAAGCTCAAGAGAATAAGCTCTGCTTAATGAATAAGCAGACTTATAAGCTTATAGCTTATGAAAAATAGAAGAAAAAAAATCAAAGATTTGAAAAATCCTTGAAACTGAAATCTTTTAAAACACCCTTTTAAACTTTAAGACTATGAAAACCATTAAGTAAACTCTGAAATCTCACACACAAATCCACTATCACTTCATTGTGTGTGGATTTCAGGAAGTTTAAAGAAAAACGTTTTTGAAAAATATTCTTGAACCAAATACCTAAATTAAGAAAAACTTAAACTATCTTGCAGGAAATTAAGATTATACTAGAAAAACAATTAAACTGGAACTCAGTTCTTTTGCCAAAAATCAAAGCTTTCATTATCATTAGTCACTTAAAATTTTTTACAATAAAAACTGGAACAAGCTTAAAATGAAACACAAACGTTTCATTTATAGTACATGGGAGAACAATCTAGAATGAAAATAAAATAATACAAATTCCTAAACCTAATTGCTAATTTTCCATGTTTGCCCTTGGACGAATCTAGGTCAAAATCGTTCCCATGTGACTTGACAGTTGGAATCTTCAATCTCCATCGTTTATCTACTCTTTGAGAGCAAGAAAAGTGTTGGAGTCGTTGGATGACTGTGAGATTCGAATATTGCCATTTTGGGTTGAGCAGGGGAACATGAGTGGGGTCCAAAGAGGTCACGGGAAAGTGGTATGGGTGGTGGGTTTGGTTTAGTGTAGGGTTAATTATGGATCTGGAGCATATTACCCAAAAACCCTTTGAATTAAAGCCAATTGACCCTGGTAAAATTAGGGTTTAAGGGGTAAAAAGAATGGGGTTTAATCTATTTTGGGGGAGTTTAGTATTTAAATTCGTGTTTAAGAGGGAAGGTTTAATATAACTAATTAATCAGTTATATTATTTAAGTGGGGTGGTGGATTTCTGACGTGGAGAGGGGGTGTGTGATGATTGGTTGGGATGGGTGATGTGTCAAAGTGATAGTCTGGGGAAAGTTGTAATGTCTTGGCAGATTTGGCCCCCCATGTTCCTATTTGTCTTCATTTCAAGATTTATCCAGCAAATACCCTTTTCCCTTTATAACAAGTTTCATCAACTTGCTGAAATTGGCCCAATATACTTTCAAACTTTGAATAAGGACCATACATGCAATATTTGCATTCTTCAAGGGCTAATAATGTCATCTTGAAACTTTAGGACCAAGCTTGTAATAATTGAGGTTTACAAGGGTCTAAAGTGACAAGTCTTTAAAAGTTGAGGGACCATTCTTGACAATCTTCAAATCTTCAAGGACTTCTTTGGAAAATCATGCATCGGGTCCGGTTTTTTGTGCGGCTTCGTTTCCCGTGTTCGTGTTTGCTTGATTCTTGTAATCTTTTGGTAAATTCACGATATCCGTACCTAAAATACACAATGAACAAACACAAGCATATATTTGGGTATTTTGATGATATTTTTAGCGTTTTAAGCCCGATTTGGATGATGAGACTATGTATAAATACAGTCTCATCACAATCCCTACGTTTCAATTAAACACCAAGTATTTGAACACCCTTCCTTCAGAATGGCGTAAGTACGTGACGGTTATTAAATTGGCTAAGGACTTGGATAACACCAATGTGGATCAACTTCAAGCTTTTCTTCAACAACACGAATGCCATGTGATCGAGGCTCGGTTGTCTACACCACAAGTTCATGATCCACTTGCCATGTATGCTTCTCAACAAATGACCCCCCAAGAAAACATGGCTTACACTTATCAACAACAATCATACTTGCAGCAGCAACCACAACACACATATCAACAACCACATCATCCATCTTATCAACCACTGATGATGCCATAACAAGCATATCAACAAAGTGTTCTTCCACAGCCTTATCCACAGCTACCAGCACAGCAGGCATCACCCTCATAAGCTAATACTTCTCCTATGGGCTATACTCCTTAGCAAGGATATTTTCTAATTGAAGCACCACAAGCACAAGCCTTCTACTCCAATGAACTTCCACCAATTCAACCATCGGTCTTTACTCCAAATGATATGCCTACTGATGTCTTAAATCATCTCACTGCCTACTTGTCAAAACTTGTTGCTACTAGAGGTTTTCCACCAACGAACAATCAGCTCCGCACCTCTTAAAATCCTCGATAACAAGCCACTGTTCAAGATGGTCAAGTGACGGTGCAACCTATTCAGGGAAGGCAAAATTCATATGGAACTCCTACAAGGACCGTGAATGCTCAAACTATGAATTCTCAAGCTAATGGAAATGGAAGCACTGTTGGTCCACAAAAGGTTGTGACTTGCTACAATTGTAGAGGACAAGGTCATATGGCTAGGGAATGCACTCAGCCAAAAAGGAGAAGGGATGCAACATGGTTTCGTGAGAAGATGTATTTGGTCGATGCTCAGTCTAAGGGAAAGATTTTGGATTCCGAAGAGTTAGCTTTTCTTGCAGACCCAGGGGAAGTAGACAATGAAGGCATTGCAGTCGTTTCCACTTCTAATGCAACTTATCAAGCAGATGATCTTGATGCATATGATTTGGATTGTGATGACATTCACTCAGCCCAAGCTGCACTCGTTGCTAATCTCTCTCACTACGGTTCTGATGTCGTCAGTGAGGTACCAACCACATCTAATAATATTCATGATAATCCACATCATGTTGAGCATGAAAGTGACAACCTCGAACAGCATTCGGGAACTAGTAACTCAAATGATGCGGTATCCAATCCAACACATTTGAGTGAACCTCAACCAAATGCTACGACGGGTATGGAATCTTATGATCAACGTGATTTGGTAATGGTGCCTAAACATATTATTGATAACATGAATGTGGCTGTTCGATAAACCATAGATATGAATGCCAACCTAACCACTGAGCTTGCGCTGTATAAGGAAAAGGTCAAAACTTTTGAAATGGTCCCTCAAGCAGAGAAAATAACGTGTTCTGAATTTGACCAATTTCGTTTTGAAAAGATTGAACACTTTAAAGAAATAGAATCATTAAAAGCTAATCTTTCTAATGAATTAAAATCAAAAGAGTCGGTTGTCAATGATTTTCAGAAACTTAAAATTGATTTCGAAACTCTCGAGTCTAAAAAGTTTGAATCGGAAATTAATGCTACCAAACTTCTTAAATTCAAAGAACAACAGCTTTTAAAACAATACGCTTCCACAGAAAAGTTTCATCTTTTAACTAAATCGTTTAAAGAACTCGAACTTAAGCGTCTTCAAGATTTACCACCTAATCCCGGTTATGCAAAACAAGCTCAAGAATATATTCCTTGTCTTTATGATGTGACCCTAATTGGCAAATCGAAAGAAGCACCTTATGTTCGTAGTACTGAGGAGACACAGTCACTTGCGGAAGAAACTCAATCTAAAATGCTTTCAAAATTCCATAAGCTTGATTATGATAAGCATAATAAAGATCAATTTTCTAAAAAGACCCGCATTCGCTTACAAAAGGAATTAGCTCAATTATCAGCTTTTGTGCCCCAAAGTTTGTCAACGGAAAACCTTCCTAGTACGTCTCCTACACTTGTCAAAACGGATTTAACTAAGTTAATTCCACCGGTAAGTAAGGTGTCTGTTAGCTTAAATTCGGTGCACCAACACTTAGCCGATTTTGACAAGGTCATTTTAGAACGTACGACGGCTTAAGCCATAACGGAAGGTGAATGGAATTTTGAGCACACTAGAACTGCGTTTCGAGACGAAATTGTTCCGTTTGTAAAGAATGTTAAAGATTGTCTTAGTAATATTGATCAAGATTTGATTTTGGAAATAGCAGAAGTTAGACGTGTTTTCAATGAAATAGATGATGCTTATGAAAATAGTTTACTTGAAATAGAACGAGTTTCACGCCAAAATGATCAGCTTCTAAAGCAAGTGATGTCTCATGATATAGTTTCCGTTTGTGTGAATAAAAGTGTTGATAATAATTCTATTGTGCATAATGTTGAATCTGTGGATAATGTGGTAGATAGTACTTGTCACGAATCTGACCCTGAATTTTTAAAGCTTCAAGATTCTTATTCTTCGCTTTCAAAACGTTTTGATGAAATTCAAACACAATGTATTTCGCTTGAATGCAAGCAACAATTTATTCAAGAAATCTTTGAAACATCATTCGACGGTGTTAATATCGATGATGCAAATTTTCAAAAGAATTTTCATTTGAATTTACAATCAAAACAGCGTCAGCCAAGTGACAAGGTTGCTAAATCATTGCCGATAGACATAGAGAAATCTAAGGAGATTCATTGTGTGAACGTACTTGAGGCCGCTGAGAATTTTAAACTTGATCTAGATAATCGAGTTTCCAAGATTTTGTCCAAAGTTGATAACTTAAAACAGAAAAATACACAACTCTTCGATTCAGTAAAGCCGCATGTGCGTATAACACTGCACATAATCAATCATTGATTGAACGATTGAATCGAAAAAAACATTCAAATTCCTAGGGTGTTCTTCTACTCCTTCATCTTCCCTTGATTCTTGTGTTTCCAGACCTTATCATTCACTTGAGTGCTCTTAAGCTGAGGCCGGCTAATACTAGTAGTGGAGACTATTCTTGTAGTAGAAGACACACGAATATTAGTGTTTCTAGAAGTCTGAGGCGATTGAGTAACTTTGTTTGTTGGCTTAGTGTTCATTCTATACATCCCTGGTTTAATCACATTATTGTACTTAACGCTTGGTGCTATGACATTCCTTATGGGTTGATTATGTGGTAACCTTTCCTTTTCATCCATCTTGGGGACAAACACAGGTTTTGCAAACGAGGAATTTGATAAAGCAGATGGTTTTCCCAAGATAGAGGATCTATTCTCTTTAGAGGCATTGGGTTGTCTAACAACATGTTTCTTAATGCTAGGTTCCACAACTTTCCCACCCATTTTAGCAACGAGTTTTTGCAACTCTGCTATCGCTCTATCCCTGTCTTGTAACTGAGCTTTCAACCCTTTAATTTCCAAATTTTGTTTATTCATTTCTCGAAACGTTTTGGAAAGTTTTTCTTGCAATTTATTATCATGTGGAAAACTACCAACGTTTTTTTGCAAAGCAAGTTCAAGAGAATGACAATGTTTTTGAAGGAAATCAGTTTTGTGTTGAAGTAACTCAAAAGCCTTTTTATCAACATTTTCTTTACGCTTCGAAAGCTCAATTTTAAGACACTCACATTCTTTGATCTTATCAAGATATTTGCATGCAACATCAGAATATTCATCAATATCAGCACAAGATGTAAAATAAGCACACATAACATCTTTAGAAACGCATTCTTGCAAGAGTAAATCATATTCATCTGAAAAATCAGACTTCTCCATTTGAAGATCATCGATGTGTTTCTCAAGAGATTCAACATATTTTAAATCATCATACATTTCAGTCCGAATGAACTCCTCAAACTGAAGAACAGTTTCTTTAATTAATGTCGTATTTGGGATTAATAGTTCTTTCACAAGCAAGGTAATATCTTGAGGAATCGGGCGTTTCCACTCATCATTTTCACGTTTTGCCCAATCTCTTTCAACAATAGATTTAACAATATCTATGTGATGTTTAAGAATACCTAATGTTTTCCTACTCTTGCTTTTAGATTCATCTAGAGGAAGGTAGTTAATGTATTTGTAAACATTAGATTTCTTAGGGGCAAACGCTTTCTTCCATTGAATTCTCTTTTGTTTGTATTCTAAAAACACTTCCTCATGGGTCATCTGAGTTTGTTTGTTGAAAAGACCATAAAGACTATTCATGTAAGCATAATTATATGGTTTCACAAACTCCTTATTGACAAGTATTCGACTATCATCATCCCAAAGGGCAGTCTCATCACTATCGGCACTAACAGGCATGCATTCAAGATCGGTCCTTTCAGTCTCATCAAGATAAAGACACGGGTTCACAGCTTGAGATTTGGCAAGGTACTCAGGACTTGCAAATCTAGCTTGACCCTTAAACATTAACGGAGGTGCTAGCATTATTACAGTTTGAATAGAATCATGCGTTTTATAAACAACTTTCTTTAAAAATTCGACTTGTTCTTGTAGTTTCGTTACTTTTTTGGTTTCTTTATCATATCTACTTTTGAAGTCTTGTTTTAACGCATCTACCTCTTGTTTCTTAACCTCAAGAATTTTAGTAGAATCGATAGTAGTCATAGAGAGCTTTTGTTCAAGTTCATTAACTTTGGTATTGGCAAGGTAAGTTTTTTGACGTTCATCCATTAAGAAAACATTATATTGACGCTTCTCTTTGGCTAATAACTCAAGAGTTGTATTATATTTGTTTTCAAAATCGTCCTTTTGACTTTTTAACGCACTACCCTTGTACCCCTCAAGCTCTTTGGTTTTCTGAAGGAGCTCATCTCTATAGCTTTCAGGCATCTCACTAGATTTGATAAGAGCAGCTTTGCATTCTTCAAAAATTTGAGTGAGCGTAGCGTTTGCCTTCTTTAATTGCTTTTGACTCTTTTTATTTTCAGTGACATCTTTTTGTAAAGTAGCAATTAAATTAGCAAGCGTAATACGTTCCTCTTCATCATACTCATCTGCATGTTGATCATCCTCAGACTCATTATTGCACATGTCTGATGAATCGGGTGTGGTATTGCTATCAACCGTTTCCATCATACACGTGTCATTAATGGCATTGGGTAGATCACTATGCTCATGAATATCACCAAACACATTATATTCATTAGTATTGTGTACCTTATCGATTGGCTCAGTGTCAAATATAGGGCCATTGTCATCTTCAGTGACTTTGAGAACTTCTTCAACCTTTGCCATGTACGAGTAATGTGCATCGAGTTCTTGATCAGAATCTTCATCATCAGTGTCATCAAGCATTGCTCCTTCCTCAGCTGACAATTTAACCCCTGCTTCCATCTTCTTGCATAACAGCATCTTTTCCTTGTGATAGCTGGAGTCTCTAACCCTTTTAGGCTTCCTGCATTCCTTTGCCATATGCCCATAACCTTGGCAATTAAAGCATTAAATCCCACTCTACTGAACCACTTGACTTCCAACAGTTTCCCTATTCCTAGTAGCAGCAGCAATCCTCTGAGTATCATACTTGGCAGTTTGTCGATCATACCTTGCAGAACCCTCAACATGCGTTGGATTATGTCGATCATACCTAGAAGGACTTTCACCACGTCGACGTGTGTCATACCTTGGAGGACTCTCGCCATATTGGTTCTTTGTGTTAGATGATGTGCGAAGATTGTTGTTGGTGGGTTTGTAGATTTTCTTGTAAGTCTTCATTATGAAAGCAATTTGTTGTTTCATCTCTCGATTCTTTTGAGCTAGGTCTTCATCACTATCTTCTTCAGATGATGACTCAAATGGTGGTGATGGTGCTCTTGGCACTTTACCTCGTGATCTTGTTGATGATGAAGACTTAGATGATGTGGAATATCGTGGTGAGGATGATGTAGTGGAGTATGGCTTAGGAGCACGAGAGTGATGATCTTGAACATGTTGAGTGGTAGTCACTAAAGCAAGTGGATTAGCCGTCTTGGCAACACGTTCAGCTCGAATCTCATTTGCTTCTTTCTGAAATTGCTTCAAGATATCAAAGAGTCGATGATATGAGACCTCGTCTAACTTTTCTTGTTGTTTCACTAAAGTGACGAATCGTGTCCACTCGGGTTGAAGTTGTTGAAGAAAATGAACATTGACTTGCATGGTGGAGACTTGCAGATTAATTCTTGTCATGTCATTCATCATTTTATAAAACATGGAGTAGTAAGAGTCAATTGATTCTCCATCCCTTGAAGTAAACTTGCCAAAATTCCAAAACAAGTTTGTTTTGACATCTTGTTTGTTGAGTGGTTCTCCTTGTTGCAAGCGTTCAATAGCAGTCCACATTTCATGTGCTGTAGGTCATGCATCAACCGTGGAATAAATATCATCTCCAATCCCACTTAAAACCATATAGATGGCTTCCTTCTCCGCATCATGCCAAGCACAATTTTCAAGTGTGAGATCAGATCTTGTTTCATCATGTTCACTTGCTGGAACTACATCAGTAGTATCAGTGGCTGGTCTTGGAGGAATTGAGATCTTCTTGAAAACACATGGTCCATGAGTAATACATTTCCTCAAGGCATCACCATTAGGTCTTGTATCAAGGTATCGTATGAAATGTGATTGCCATTGAGCATACCGATCAGACACGAGCATTGGTTGTCTCTCTTTGTTACCCGCCACCATGATATTGTTGTTTGTGACACGATACTCTTGAGTAGAGTCCATCTAAAAAATGATGTGAAGTGAATAGAATCTTAAGTAGATGAAGTTGTGAGAAGATTGTAGTTGAAACTTGAAGAAATTTTGAATAACCTTATCCGGAATAACAAACACTACAAAAGTAAGAATGTTAAATGAATGACAAATCTGGAATCTCTAAAAGTTACAAATCCGGAATAATACTGAATCCGGAATCAATTATAATGGTTATCCGGAATGTTTTCTGCTTTCTCTAATCCGGAATTCTCCTTAGGCTTATCCGGAATATGATCACCCTTTTCTTATCCGGAATACTGTGTTGGAGCTCTTATCCGGAATACTAGTTTAGGAGCATATCCGGAGTTTGTGAAGTTTTGCTTATCCGGAATATTTTCCTACTCCTTATCCGGAATAATGTAAAATGTCCTTATCTGGAAAACACAAATCTATGTCTTATCCGGAATAATCAAAAAACTTCCTTATCCGGAATTAGTTTTTCTTCTTATCCGGAATGTTATTTGAGAGGATATCCGGAATCACAAAATTTAAGCTTATGCGGAATCTTCAAGAAACTCCTTATCCGGAATGCTTACACTTACCTTATCCGGAAAACCTTCTTATCCGGAATGTTTACAAAAGTTTCTTATCCGCAATACGTGCAACACTGCTTATCCGGAATACCATACGATATCTTATCCTGAATCCGCTGCAACAACAAGTCCGGAATCCACAAACCCTTATATCCCGGATAGAGAACCAAACATGCTTATCCAGAATACTTGCCAAACGCTGCGTCTTATCCGGAATATTGAAACCCCTAAATTCCGGATAACATACCAAACTTGCTATTCGGAATATTACCAGTAGCTCTTTATCCGGAATCAATCTTTGACAACGAATCCGGAATAATTAAACCCTCAAATTCCGAATAGTATAACCCTTAACCCGGATAACTAAAATAACAAAAACAAAATTCCGAACCTAGTAAATTTACCCAAGAATCAAGCCAAAATTACCAACTTTTTCATGAAAATCAAGAAAAATAATAAACACAAATTCCTACCACAACTTTGTAGGCAATTTGTATAAAGATGTTGAGCTTGAAAAAACAAAACTTTTTGATACGAGATGATTTTTATGATGAAAATCACACGAAATCAAAAAAATGATAACCACAAACTAAACACAAATCTACCCCATGGCGATTGATACCAATTGTTGTCCCATGAATTTAGATGATATAACACGAATTAAAGTAAGACAATAGATGAAGAAGATGAATTCTTGAGAGAGAAAGTAGTGAGAGAAAGTAGAGAGAAGGAGATGATTAACTTGGTGAATTTTAGATTAGAGAATATTAGAGTTAAAAATGATCATCCACTCTTCCTAACATGCTAGGAAGGACATTATATAGCCGGGCTTACATGTAACCATAATGGGCTATATTGTTTAGACCGGGCTTGTCTTTTGGGCTTTAAGTAGCTTAAATCCAAGCCCGTGAACCACGACTATTTAACTAACTATTACAACGTTCTAATAAATGTTACAATAATAAACTATGACATAGCATTCTTGTTTGACTCAATATTTTGAGGCTAACACAATCATATTAGAAGTACCTACACACTTGTTGTTACAGTCAAGATCTAACAAGTAGAGGCTCCCAAACACACTACCAGTCTCTAGAGTGGTCCCTTGGGTTAAATCTTGAATATAACATTTATCCTCATCAAAACCCATAAAGAATTTACTGTCTTTAAGTAACTTATTAACAGATAACAAACTGACACAGTAGCCAGGCACAACCAGAACATCATACAAGATAACATTGTTGGACAGTCTCAAGTGACCCACATGACTTATGGTGGCACTAGTCCCATTAGGGTGCCCAATAGTGAGATTGAGATTGCCAACATCAACAATATTGAACATACCAACAGTGGAAACTGTCAAGTGTTGGTTACACCCAGAGTCTATAATCCACCCAAGGGTGATAGTATTAACCAACCCTTTCAAGTTTCCACAGAAATATCTAGAAAAGTTAACATTAAACCAAACATTACAGTTATATAAAGAGCATATACCTGCCATGTTGGCATGAATGTTCCCAGAGGTAGAATCATTGATCAAATGTAGAAGTTTCTTCATTTGATCAGAAGTGAAAGAGGAAGGGACATCACAAGATTTAGCATCATTAATCTTAGCATCACAATTAGCATTAAAATTAGGTTTAGACACATAAGATTTAGCATTAAAGGGCTTTTTGTATCTAGGAGGATACCCAATGATCTCATAATATTTATCTACGGTGTGACCAATCATCCTACAATTGGTATAGTTTAGGTTAGGATTAGGATTAGGACCCCTATTTTGATTGGGTTAACTGCCCCCTCTGGAATTTTTCTTGTTGAAGTTAGAATAGTTCCCTTTTCTTTGCTGACCAAAGGTTTTGGCAGCAAAGGAGGTGGCATTGAGCTTAGAGTTAGTCACAACAGAAGGTTCAGGGATACCCCTGTGTGACTCCTCCCTATAAACCATCAAATAAGCATCCTTCACATCAGGGAGAGGATCCTTAGTGAGAAGGGTAGTTCTAACAGGTTGATAGTAGTCATCAAGGCCCATTAGAAACTGCATAAGCTTCATAAGCTGTTGATGCAAGATGGGTTCAGTGCTAGCAGAACAAGAGCATTTAATGGGGCAAACACATTTAGGTAATTTGGTCAAGGCATCAAATTCTCTCCACAAAAAGTTAAGCCTGTGATTGTATTCAACAACAGAAGTGCCTCATTGCTTCACATAATTAATCTTTTGGAGAAGATTGTAAACAACAGAGCCATCTACCTTATCATAAGTTTTAGATAATTCATTCCAAACAGCAGAAGCATTTTCAGAGTAAACCAACCCTATATAAACATCTTGAGAGACAGAATTCATAATCCAAGTCAAAACCATAGCATTACATCTATCCATTGAGCAGATAACACACTACTATTAGCATAAGTTTCCTTTAAACAAGTACCATTGATAAAGCCAATTTTATTTCTAGCTTGAAGAGCAAGTTTTATAGCATTGTTCCACATTCTATAATTAGCAGTACCAAGCAATTTAAAAGGAATTAAAGTAGAAGTGTTGTTATCACTATTATGAACATGTAATGGGTCACTAGCATTAAGACTACTAATCAAAATGGGTTCAGTCACACCACCCCCTGTGTTAACAGGAGGATCGGTACCAATGGTAACACTCATGATAACAGAACAGACAAAACATATAACAGTAAAAAAAAAGAGCACAGGCAAAACAAAAAAAGGTAAAGAGAGCAGCAGAAAAACAACATATATATCAAAACAAGTAAGAAACAAAGATACAAAGAATAAAAAGCTATATATAAAAGAAACCCAAAATATGAGTTACTAGAAATGCAAGCAGTGAACTAGGATTGGCCATAACATGTATCCGCACCAATCAAGGCTGGAGGGTCAAGGTGTTAACTGAATCCGTTTGCACCCACAAGACTTAGCAATAGTAACCCAAACAAGAACCAAGAATAACAGGCAAGAAGGAAGAAGGATAAGACTTACAGTGCTAATACAACAAGCAATACCAACACCCAATCTCTAGATTCACTTAGTATAGAGGATGGGTAAACCAAGAACCAGAACCCCCAAATTAAAATTAGGGTTTTGAAACCTTAATTCTAATTAAACCTGAGAATCACCAAGATAGGCAACGACACCACCAAATTGATCAACGGCAACGCCAGTAACAGCTTCCAAGACTCCAAGAATCAAAGATCCCCAAAAAATATAATTACGGTTTCAAGAAACCCTAACTCTATTTTTGCAAGGAAACAACGGCACCACCAGAAAGATCAAGGGCAATACACAGATAAGCCTCCAAACACCAAAGAACAGAAGATCCCCAAAAAATAAATTAGGGTTTCAAGAAACCCTAATTTGATTTTTCTAAGAAATCAACGACACCTTAGATATAAGCTTCCAGAGCACAAGAATGACCAAGATAAAGGACTAGGAAGCAAAACCCCTAAATTGAAAGTTAGGGTTTCACAAACCCTAATCCTGAAAAAGATAGATATGACCACAAATAACGAGAGAGAGCAAGATCGGTGATACGATCTAAGTTTTTAAAGCTCTGATACCATGTTAAAACATGAGAATCAAAGTATGAGACCAGATCTTATCACCCAACCAACCTCCCCTTGGTGATTTATTAATCAAAGATTCAAGAACAAATACAAAACAAAGATAGTCCAAAAAACGGATCTTATCAAACAAATACAAAAGAAATAGATGAGACCGTCCCAACTAGGTTAATCTGATCTCCCTCACTACATAATCACTTATACTCAACCTAATCTAAACAAAGTAAAGATAAGATGAAGATCCTCCCACCCTACAAGCCACAGACGACTGTTAAGAGAGAGAGAGAGAGAGAGAGAGAGAGAGAGAGAGAGAGAGAGAGAGAGAGAGAGAGAGAGAGAAGAGAGAGAGAGAGAGAGAGAGAGAGAGAGAGAGAGAGAGAGAGAGAGAGAGAGAGAGAGAGAGAGAGAGAGAGAGAGAGAGAGGAGAGCGAGAGAGAGAGAGAGAGGAGAGAGAGAGAGAGCGAGAGAGAGAGAGAGCAACATACAAATGTGTGTATGTGATATGAGTGATAATCAGAAACCCTAGCAACAACTAGGGTTATAATACGCTCAAAGAAACATGGGCCATCCATGGGCTTCAACGGTTGGCCCAAGACTAGTCCAACATGAAAAACAACAAAAGACAGAAAAGGTCCATGCACATTTAGACAATCACAAAAAGAGCACAAAACATTATAAAACGTGATAAGATTGACAAGTCAACAACTACGATTCGATGCTACTTTTTCTCGAACGCCAAACTAAAAAATTACAAACTACAAGTCCTATTTTGTATAATCTAAAAAACAACGTGTTAATCTTCTTATACATTTCATAATCATAATCTAGGACAACATTTTTATAAAATATTCGTATAATTTTGTGTTTATAATGTATATTAATTTGTAGATTTGTAAAATAATACAAAGACTATTAAGAAAATTAAATTATAGTAGGATCTTACGATCTCGATCCTACTTTACGATCTCGATTTTGCAAAGACAAAAACGATTATAGGTAAGATCTTGATCTTGAAAACCTTTTGTCATATTGTGTTCAAGTTGTTAATGTTACAACTTAAATACGAGCCTTGTCTTAAATAAAAAAATGTTTTTTTGTAGATGTGACAATTTGGGGTTAAGATCATAAAAATCGGTTTTTATGCTTATTCAGCTTTCTCGTTCGCTTGAAATGTACATGACCATTTCAAGAGTTAAACGAGCTTTAACAGGTACGTGTTTTCTTTTAAGTGAAAAACATTACAACTGATTTTAAAAAGAAAAACCTTATAAAACTGTATAAGTAAAAGTAAACTTGAAGCTTTTTTTGTTGTTGTTTTGATCTTCTTTTTTAAAACGAACATGTGACTCGTGACCATATTGCCTAACTATGTTGTGTTTAATCTTGATGGGTCACGGGTCAGCTGGTATGGGTCAGCATGTGAGCCCAGTTAGTGTGAAGATAAGAGTTGATAGGTACCAAAATGCATGGCAAATGACCAGGACTACACGTTTGTTTTACTGGTTATTTGTTTACCCATTATTCAAGAGGACATGGGAATATAGTATACCCAGTCACCGACGTTCCATTTCATACATGGTTTGTGTATTTTAGTATGTTAGTATGTAGTCTATAAATAGGTTGTAGGTTTCATATAAAATGTATCCACTTTCCCTTTTTATATAACAAGCAAGTATTGAAACCCAATCGTTGCTTTGATTGGTGTGTTGCCGAGTTGCGTTTCTCGGGGTAAAGGGGACGAATCCCACACGTGGTATCAGAGCCATGAGGCTCATAGCCGGGATGTGGATATCATTGCATCATATCTGATCAGATATCGAAAGGTCAAAGCAAGCAACAAGTTTCTGATCGCAACTGATGACCATAAGAACGCATCAGCAAGGAATGTTTGGAACCAAGAAATTAACAAGAAGAAAAGCAAAGGAACGAAGCAAGATAGTAAGAGAAGGTAGCAAGAGCAAGAGCAAGCAAACTAGCAAGAACAAGAAAAATGAGAAAGAAAGCATGAGCAAGGTTGATCATTTAGTGATCAAAAGCAAGAAAGCAAGCAGCAAGGTTGATCATTTAGTAATCAAAAGTAAGAAAGCAAGCAGCATGGTTGATCAATTGGTGATCAAAAGCAAGAAAACAATAGTAAGTTAGCAAGCAAGAAAGTTGTCTTGTAATCTGTAGCAAGTAGCAGGTAGGACAACACTAGCAGTAAAGACTTTCGTGTTTGTAGCAAGTAGCAAACAAGAAAGAGTCGACAAGCAAGAGTCGGCAAGCAAGAGTCGACAAGCAAGGTTCGACAAGCAAGAGTCGACAAGCAAGAGTCGACAAGCAAGAGAGTCGACAAGCAAGCAAGAATCGATAAGCATGAAGAAGGAATTGGCAAGAAGCAACAACGAGAAGCAAGAACAAGAGAGAAACAAGTAAACAAAAGCGACGAGCATCATGAGCAAGGAAGGCACGGAATAAAGCAAGAAAAGAAAGAAAGAATCACAAGCAATAAATAAGCAGAAAGAGAATGAGACCGAGAAAGAGACCATGCTCGTGATTATGATCGAAAGAGCTGTGATCAAAAGAGCCGTGAAAGGCATCAAGATTACGGGGGTGAATGTTAGGTTTAATCTTGATGGGTCACGGGTCAACTGGTATGGGTTAGTATGTGGGCCCAGTTAGTGTGAAGATAAGAGTTGATAGGTACCAAAATGCATGGCAAATGACCAGGACTACACGTTTGTTTTACTAGTTATTTGTTTACCCATTATTCAGGAGGACATGGGAATATAGTATACCCAGTCACTCACGTTCCATTTCATACATGGTTTGTGTACTTTAGTATGTTAGTATGTAGTCTATAAGTAGGCTGTAGGTTTCATATAAAATGTATTCGGTTTCCCTTTTTATATAACAAGCAAGTATTGAAACCTAATCGCTGCTTTGATTGATGTGTTGCTGAATTGCATTTCTCAAGGTTAAGGGGTTGAATCCCACAAACTCGCCATTTTGCCACATCTACTTTGTAGATCATAACTCCTACATCCTTTTTTTTTATATAATTGAATGAATATCGTTGTAACATAAGAGAACCTGAAACCCGAATTTATGCGTCGATCCAAAAGAGTTATCTAGAGAACATTAGACTCCAAAAATGTCATCACTCTTAACGGTTCACAATTTCGTGTCAAAACTACACACCCTAATAAAAAACGTCAAATAAACGTGACATCATTTCATACAATTTTAAAACAACCACCTTTCTTCTTTTAGTCACTTAACCAATTAAATTTAAATAAATAAAACGTCACACTCAAAATATTCCTTTTGAATCAAATGGGCTTTTTTATACATAAACTAGATCTCTTCTTTTTTAAAAGGAAACTTAAATATTGTTTCATTTCTAAATATTAAGTTTATATACATACTTTTAAGTTTTAACATACGTTTATTTATGCATAGCGATGAAAATTGTTTAGCGAACGTATGTTAACTGACTTGATGGTCGAACCGATAATCCGGTGACTTGACTGATCTAATTTGGTGGTCAAATTAGTGATCCGATGATTCGATCGGGTTGACTTGCTCATCGAACCTTTGACACGATAACTCGATCAGGTAGATTTGATGGTCGAACTCGTTACCCGATAACTCGACCAATTGACCCGTTGATTGAACCCATGATCTGGTGATTCGACCAGATTGATTCGCTGATCAAATCCGTGACTTAGTAGTTAAACTCGTGATTTTATGATCAAGCCCGTAACCTGATGACTAAAACAATTATTTTCACAAATATGAGTTTGCTTTTCAATATTTTGTGTATTATCTCATATTCTTCTAAATAAAAGTTTAAAATTTATCTTTTCATTCTAAAGATAAATCGTTTATAGATAGTATATATATAAATACATAACTTATTATATTAAAATTTAATATAAATGATTTTAATTTTGTTTTATTATCAGCAATGATAACATGCTACCGGTTCAACAGATAAAAATTATGTATATATTTAGCATGTCTATTTACTTTTATGGTTATATGACATATCTTAGTCGTAAATTGTATTCCTACTACATAATCTTCATCAAAATTAAAAATTATAAACGACTGTTTGGTTCAGAGAATGTTTTTTTAGAGAATTGTAATTTTGAAAAAAAATATAATTTGATTTAATTGTAATGTATTGTAATTGTAATTTTTAAATCTAACGAGGTGTTTGGTTGACTCCTGAAGTAAAATAATTCAAAATAACCAAAAAAAAAAACTTTTTATAATACTTAAAAAATGTATAAAAAATGATAGTTAAAATAATATAAAAATAAGTAATAATAAATAATAGAAATAAAAAAAAATAAAAATAAATATTTTTAATAATAATAATTAAATGATAAGAAAAATAAAAATAATTATTATTATTTTAATATTTTCAAAATATAATAATAACAAATAATAATATTATTAAAAATATTGATAAATAATAATAATAATAAAAAATATTAATTAATTAAAAATGGTCCGTCAATGGTAGCAGTAGAGAAAAAATTATAAAAAGTTTAAGAAAACTAAAGTTTAGATGGAAATTTAAAAATAATTATTACATATTTAAAAAATCAGCAAATCATATTACTTACGTTGTCACAAATTATTTCAATAATTATATTGGTATATGTGATAAGTTGTTTATTTAAATATGTAAAATATTAAACGTACATTAGTGATATATACAATATAAATTAACCACTTTTAAATCATTAAACTTTTATCATTTATAATTTATAACTTGTATATATTTTCCTCTCACGCTAGCAAGAAATCAAACCCATAACTATTGAATTAAGTGTCATGTCAAAATCACTGCGTATAATTACTAAAAATGTTACATTCACTAACAATTTTAAAAAATATGTATTTATTACACTTTTGTTTCTCCTTTTTCTTGAAAGAATGAGAGTTTTACTGTTAGTTAATTGGTTCATGGTTTTTTTTTTAAAATTTGTAATTACAATTAAAAAAAAGTTAATATAATAAATTTTATTAATTTTTTTTCCTCTTAAAACATGAAAAATAAAATTGAGACGAAAATAGTTCTATCACATAAAGAAATGAGAAAACAACTTGAGTCTATTAAGGGTATGTTTGGTATTTTTAAAAGTTGGAGCGAATTGTTGGAATGGGTTGCTAAAGTTGAATGATAGAGCATGTAGCTTAAGTTTATTTTTACATGCTATTTCAACTAACATGCTATATAATAACTTATTTTTTTAACAAAATTCTTTAAATTATATCAATTAAACAAGACTTGGTTTTAATAATAATTTATTTTTACAAAATAATACTAAGCCAATAACCTCGTGATATGGGCCAACAAAAGCCTAAATAAATAGAACGTGACGGCACATTAACACAATTTTAAAAGGAAACCCAAATATTCTTCCATCTCATTCACATGGCATATAAATAAATAAACAAAAACCCACAGAAACAAACTCATTTAATTCATTTCAAAATCAAGTCTAGGCGGTTACTCGATCTCTTCTTTTATAAAATGTTCCGTTTAAGTTCCGGCGATAAAGCCGGATTCAAGCTGTTATTCTGGTTAGCGGTTATGTACGGATTGATGTCAATGGTTGCTTATTATGTTATGCATATGAAGTTTGTTACGCCGTTAGGTTTTGATGCTCCGTTAGATCGCTTCTCCGAAGCTAGAGCTGTTGAGCATATTCGTGTGTTGGCTCATGAGATTGACGGTCGTCAGGTTATTTTTATTTTTTTTTAATTTTTTTATAAAGCTTATTAGTTATGGTTAGGATACTGTTCGGTTAATTGTGTGCTTTACGCTTCGCGATTAGATTAGTAAATGCATTTAACTAAACAAACACCTACTATTGACAGAAAGCGTGTGTTTACGTGTGTAAGCAACCAGCATTCCTATTTTTTTTTATAAATGCTCGCCACTTCTAGTAGCATTTACTAGTTTACTAGCTCATCACCCGTGAATTACACGGGCTATATAATCAATTTCTGGAAAAATGTTATCTTTTAGTTTATTCTTGTCTGAAAAATTAAAAGGCCACCTAAAAAATAACACATTTAAGATGATGATAAAAAATACATATTACAATTCATAACATCACTTCTATTTCAAATTATAAGAGAATCTCCGATAAAAAAACTTGTAAAACTTTACTCAAGAGCGTCAATATCTAGTCACTTGTTCAAGTTGAGGTTACAAAATTAATGGGTTATATTGATGCGATTTATTTAGTTGCAAAGTTTGTTCAATGTCAATGTGTCTATAAACCAATGTAGAGGTTATTTGCTTCATATTTGTACTCTCGATTTGAATCTTTATTCAAGATCTATTATCACAACATCCTCAAGTTTTGCCAAAATAAAAATAAAAATAATTCAATGATATACTTTAGTAGTCTTTTCATATGACCATGACTACTGTTTAGGCGTGCACCTAGTGACACAGAAAGAGACAAATGATAGAGAATTTCACCCAAGTAATTTTCACCAAATCTCAACGAAGTCCTGTAATGAAATTTACAAGAAATGTCCTGATAACTTACATAAACAACTACACTTAGAGTGGGGAGCGGTGGTGCCAAAGCTGGCTGTTAGCCCTTTGGCGCCAGCCCTCCGTTGGCGCACTGTACCACCCCTCGCGCCAACAGGCCTCGCGCCAACAGCAACAGCCAGCGCCAAGACCTTTTCAGATTTTTTTTTTTTTTTTTTTTTTTTGTTTTTTAGTTATAAAGTGGGGTATTTGTGGGCCCAGTATACCCTTTTGGCACCACTTTTTCTCGTGCCAACGACTCCCCTCTAAATGTGGTGCCAACGAGTTTCTGGTGCCAAAGCCCCAAAATCCTACGTGGCGGCTTTGGCACCAACTTCTCGTGCCAACGACTCCCGGCTCTCTAAAAGTAACTACAAAACTCAGACAACTGATATTATCGAAACACCAAAAAAAGAAAAACTTCATGAAGAATATAAATTCGAAAATTTTGAGTTTGGTGCACTCTCTACAATAATTTGATGCTAGAACCTTCACAAATATGGGGATAAAACTCTACAATAATTTGACCAAAACCAAAATGGTTTGAAATATGTTAGTAAAACTCTAGGCATCTGACATATTACTTCAAATAAGTAACGCATAGACACCAAATCCTTTAAACTTGTTGACATGAAGATTTTTCTTTTCAAAAAAAAATAAAAAATAAACATTTTTCTGAAAAATAATTTTATTTTCAAAAATGTTTTTAATTTTTTCTGAAAAATTATAAGATATTTGAACGTTGGAAAACCTTATGCAAAGTATAAATTTAATTTTTTGGACGAAAAGTTTAGCTACTTTTATATTTTTTTTTTTTTAAAAGATGAAAAACATTAAAAAAAATTAAAGAAATGTAAAGGTAACTTAAATTTTTTTAAAAGTAACTTAAATATTAAATAAATTTAAATTTTCATTTAAAAAAAAAACTACGGTATTAATTTTTAAAATAAAATCAAATTTTTAAGAAATCTAATTTTCTTTCCAAAAAAAATAAAACACTTTTGTACAAAAATATCTTTCTTTTTGAAAGATAATAAAAATTACAAATCAAACCGTATCATCGTAACCTATCATCCTTGTATCTTCAAACTATATCATCCTGTAAAGTGTAAACGCAACATAAATTACAAATCAACCAATTTTGGTTTTAACATACTCAAACATTCAAAAATTCAAAACTAAAATAAACCCAAATTAATTATAAACAAACACTAATTAAAAATGTATATAAAAAAAACATAGACCAAAAACCTGTATAACTCACTTCCCCATTCAAACTCATTAAATCGCTACACTAATTTTTATTTTCTGCAATTTGTTGTTAACCTCCTTTTTCTCATATCTTCATCTCAAGACTTCATCCATTATTATCACATCTTTCCTTTCAACAATAACTGCAACCACAACACCATAAACAAAGTGTCAAATTAATGACAAATATTATGCAAAAGAAATCAAAGCATCAAGTAGCAGGGGTTTAACCAAAAGTCATAAACAATAGTGCGAACAATGAAACCTCACAGAGAGTCAAATTCATATGTAAAAGCACACAATATAAAAACCTTTTGCAAACTAAACGCATGTACACTTTTAAAGAAAACCAATCTACCAACTACTTTTAGTTATATTTACACAGAAAAAAGAATCTTACCTGTGTGACAATATACAACCGTGATCCTTAACATTTAAATCTGCAAAAAAATTGAAAGCTTAAAAGTGAATAGTGAGAAATAAAAAGAGAACACTCAGAGAGAAGAAAGAAGCAAATGAGGTTTGAATTTTGAATTCTAGGAGAAAGTGATGCTTTTTTGTTTTCTGTTTTCAATGTATCTAGGAACTATCAAATACAAAAGCAAAATCTATAAAATACAATACTTTCGTATAACTTTTTAATGGAAAAACAAAATACACAAATGATGTCATAAATTCTTCAATTAGATATCTGATTGAGTGACACGTTAGCAAATTGGCTTAAACATGATGTCATGCAAAACTCCTTTTTAATAGAAGTTATAGATATGGCTATATACAACTATGTTACCAAACACTTTAGTAAAGCAAAACCTGCTACCACTATTTTCGCCAAGCGTACCTTATTGTGGCTACGAATGCTTTTATAAAACGAAAAAACTCCCGCCACTAGTTGCTAGCTACTGATGTCTATTTGGCAAAACTAACAACTATTAGTCGTAGTAGCAGATTAGCAAGCAGTAGTAGTTAGTAGTTTTGTTTTATAAAAGTGTCTGATAAGTTAGCTGTAATGAGTGAGCAGTAGCTTAAGCACAAGTTAATTTAGCTTTTTGTTTTGATAAAAGTGTTTCATAAGGCAGTTATTATTTTATTATGTGTACCTTAAGCAGAGTAGCTGTTTGTATTATATAAATGTTTGGTTAGGTTGCTGTATTAAATTATATCTAATATAAGTAAAAGTAATGTTAGGAGCCGTTAGAATTTTAATGCTTGTTTTCACCGCTTGTTTCCAAACAAGGACTTTATCCTTAACGCTCCAAAATGCTCCATGGCAAAGACTAGTGCCAACACCTACCGCTAACAGTTAGTGCTTGCAGCTAGTGCTAAGTCCTACTACTTGCAGCTAGTTTTGCCGAACATAGCTATAGTTACACATTTCAATGAATTTCAACCGTATTGAAGAGTTATTATTCTCGCATAGCTATAGTTATACATTTTATTGGAGTATCATATTTTACTTTGATGAAATTAAGTGTAATTATAGGAAAAAGAACAGACGTGGAAGTGAAATAAATGAATGAAGAAAGTAGTTTCATTAAGTGTTATTAGAATGTAAACGAGTTACGAAAAATAAAAGCGAAATCAGGTTACATTTGAGTGTAATTAAAAGCAACTACAGTAGTTGATTGTTTTGGAAGTTGCAGTAAATAGGTACACAAGTGCATGTTAGGTTTCTGATTTAATGCAAAACAGTGAAAAGTAATTGGCATGAAGGATTGCCTAGAGTGGTATGCATACTTAATCTATAATAGATGGGTCCCAGTTTACTACATTTATTGTTTAGATGATTCACTTGTGTTGACTTGCCATCATACCTCTAGTTTTGAAACTTTGTGTTTTCAAGTTTTCAAGTTTTTGATTTGTGTTTTTCTTTCTTTAAGTGATAACGATTTTGCTCTAAATTTGGTTCGTTTATGGTAAATCAAGTGGTATGTGGATGTCAGCACATGAAGGGGTTCGGCATGCTTAGTTTACTGTTTGACAGTATTATGTCACTGTCTTTTTAGTTTTACATAGCTTAGGAAGAAACAAAGGTCAAAGAGTAACAGTGGGTCCATCCAATGAAAATTAACACGAGACCCATAAACTGGACGGTGAAGAGTGAGGTAAAGTGGTATACACATAAGAAAGTGTTAGCAGTTAATATGAATTACTGACAGAAACGGATTCACCTCTAGAGTACTCTGTCCGGTGAACATATATCTGTTGTTTTTACTATGCCGCCACTAGTGTGCATCTTCGTTTAAGCTTAATTTTCAAACTCATACTGTGAACTGTTCCGTTACAAACTTTTTGGGTTGGCACCGGTGCACATTGTTATTTTTAATAGTTCAAATCTAATGAATCTATAACATAGATAGGTAACAATAGAGCCAACCTAAAATTGTTTACTGCAATTTTATTAGAACAGCAAAAAATGTCCGTGCTTCCTTTTATGTTGTATAAGCATACATACTCTAGTTGTACTAGAATCCTTAAGTTTTTGTTCTTGATGAATGTTTTCATGTGATTTATGATAGGAAGGGCGTCAAGGTTTACATGATGCAGCTAAATATATTAGGACCCAATTGGAAATGTTAAAAGATCGTGCTGGATCTAATGTAAGGTTGGTATACAATGCATGTTTATGTTAAAGTTTTCCTGGAAGAAAGTATTTACAACTAATAAAGTTATTTGATTGTTTCAGGATTGAAATTGAGGAAAATGTAGTTAATGGCTCTTTCAATATGATGTTTTTAGGTCACAGCTTGTCTCTTGGATATAGGAATCACACCAATATAGTAATGAGGTACTTCGAGATACTGTAAACCGATCTGAATCATCTATTTCTTTTAGTTGTTTGTGGTCTTAATGGCAATACAATCTTGAAACTAACTAAGATCAATGCTCATTACACAATCTATTTCACAAAGTAATACCTTACAAGGAACAGTAAACAAGTTTATATTTATGCACTTGTAGTCGCCACTTCTTTTTCTCTTCCACATAGGTTTAACCTGCACTAATTGCAGGGTCTCTTCTTTAGAATCAAAAGATACGGACCCTTCCATTTTATTAAATGGGCATTTTGATAGTCCACCTGGTTCACCTGGCGCAAGTGATTGTGGTTCTTGTGTTGGTAGGTTTTACTTGTTACACATTTTCTTTTCTTATCTAAATTCATCTTAGATATTTCTCTTATGATTGTTCTTCTCTGGCAGCATCGATACTGGAGATAGCTAGGCTAACAATTGATTCTGGCTGGGTTCCTCCTAAACCACTTATATTTCTGTTCAATGGAGCAGAAGAACTTTTTATGCTTGTAAGTCATTGATCACATGGCTCGCATCTTCTAAAATTTAATCAGCATTGTAAAAAAAATCTAACTTGCAGATTTAGATCTGTTCTGTGAAGTTAGATATTTGTACGGTTTTAAAGCTTTTCCATTTTATTAAGTGATTGATTATTTTGCTTTTACATCTGTAAACATTTCACATGCTTACTTTTCAGGGTTCACATGGCTTTATAACAACAAATAAATGGCGCGATACAATTGGAGCTTTTATAAATTTGGAGGCATCTGGTTCAGGAGGGCTTGGTAAGTAGTTGAAGGCTGTTGAGCTTTCTAATATTAAATAGAAATGGATTTGTTTAACCTTTAAAAAATTTATCCGTTTGACAGTTGCATAAAAACAAAACTGACTAATGTAGTGTATTGCTGAAACATCTTGAGTGCTCAGTGTGTCATAAACCAACTCCTCATCTTCCCTATTAATCCTTCATGCTATACCAGTCGTATCTTTTCATTTTTCTATCATATTTTATTTTAGCCAGTTTTAACTACATACATTTTAGTATACAAGATTAATACATCCTATGTAGTATAATACCGCAAGTCCTCTGAGTGCGAGTGTCTAAACGCGACTTAAAAATGATATTGATACCTTTAGCTACTTTGCAGTACATTTCATACATACAAATGTAGTTATCACTTGTCAGTTTTTCCCTCACATTAAGTTATTCTAAGTAGGAATCTGTAGTTAAAAGGTATTAACTTGACATAAAAGTTCAAAAGAAAAAATATGCTAAAAAATTGTAGGGTTTTAAAAAGTGTTGGCCGTACAGGAGCTAATGACTATGTGTGATAGGCATGGCTGAAAAACGTAGAAAATAAATATGTCTGATCAGCTAGATAAGTGAGTAATATCAACAATTTATCCAGCAGTTGGCTGAACATTCATATTATCCCTACACCCGTTCCTATTTTCTGTTGTCATTATGTTTTTTGACTTCTTTATATCTCAGAAATGTCATTATTCCATTGAAATTACAGACCTTGTCTGCCAATCTGGACCTGGATCTTGGCCATCACAAGTCTATGCTCAATCAGCTGTATATCCTATGGGCAACAGTGCAGCACAGGTTTTTATAGCTCTCCACTTTTTGTAGTATAATTTCATAATTTTTAGGGTGCTTAAGCTTTATCGTTTGTGTTCCCAATATCTGAAACAATAACATATAAAAAAGAAACGACGAAGATCGTTGTCATATATCTTGTTATGTTGTCTATTCATGGTGTTTTAGTTCCAAGTCTTATTCCTTCTAACTAGTTTTCTGTAAGTTTGAGGTCTTTTATTATGTTTTAGAAGATGGTCACTTATTTTACGGGTGAAAACAATGGTGGTGACTCAAAACAAATAAGCAGGCCTCTTTTCTTTAGCGTTTATAGTATTCAATCAACCTTTTAATACACATGGGATATTCTTCTCCCATGCCATTTGCTTCAAATGATTAAGGGACACGTCATGTCATATGCTATTTTTTGTCTTGTATGCAGGACATCTTTGCTTTTGTTCCAGGTGATACAGACTACAGAATGTTTGCTACTGATTTTGGGAACATTCCTGGACTTGACATTATCTTTGTCCACGGGGGTTATTATTACCATACCTCAACTGATTCGGTTGAAAGATTATTGTATGAATTATCACTAAAACTTTGGTACACTTCACTAATTTGCAATTTTGTACGACTATTTAACTCATGTAAATTCTCTAATGCATTGCACATTTTCTATTAACTAGACCTGGAGGTATCCAAGCTCGTGGGGACAACTTATTTAATTTAATTAAAGCCTTCACCAATTCGTCAAAGCTAGAAAATGCACATGATCGCGCCCTTAATACAAGGTCTGGTGTAAGAAGTGACGACGAGCAGCCAATGTTCTTTGATTACTTGTCGTGGTTCTTGGTATGATACAAATGAACCTAGCAGTGGCATAGTTGACACTATAACTTTCTTTTGGGTTTGGGTTATGTTTTATCTCTAATGGGTCAAACGGGTTGAATCAGACAATGTAGATTAAAGTAAACAGGTGGAATGGGTCGAACGTCTCCAAAAATGGAAGTATTTAAGCATTAGTTATTTATAATCGTTTTTCCAATTTAGGATAAAGGTGTTTGTGGCCACCTGACTTGTACGAAACACTCAGCTTGACACCATTGACTAAAATCTTCACTAAAAGTCCTTTTAGTTTATACTTCATAGGCTTCTATGCTTTACTTAACCAGACAGTAGTTGATTGACATTATTGTTGCTTCATAAATCTTGTTATATAAATTCAGGTGTACTATTCTAGAAGGCAAGGGATAATATATCATTATCTACCTATCGCCATCTTCCTGCTCATTCCATTTTTTCTGCGCTTTTCAAATTATGGCCTGCTATGCGCATTTGCTGCCCTATTTGACTTCGTAAAAGGTAGGGAGTCTTGCTGAAGTTTAAACAGTTTATGGTCAGTTTTTTAATTCTAAATGCTTATTTGATTTATCGATCATGTCATTTTGGATATTGCAGGAATTTTATTCCATGTGATTGGGGTCATCCTTGCAGTCATACTGCCAATTTTCTTTTCTGTCTTGAGGTTGCTATTTTCTGGACAGTCGATGAACTGGTGAGGAACTTTTCTAATTTTTGGCAAATATTTAAGGATTGTAATATACTTTTGTGTTTTAGTATTGACACTACAGGTAGGAATTTCAGTCCATTTACCTATGAATGGGTCAATTTGGGTTGGGTTTGTAGAAAACAAAGCATTGTTTGATTTCTACAAAATAAAATAAAAAGAGAACAAGTGTATTTGTGGGTCAGACCGACGCAGACCGGGCCACTTGGACCTATACTATAAGATGACCCATCCCAAACCCGTTAAAGTATACCATTTCTATATTTATCAGTTATGAAACAGTTTCAGTGGGGACACAATCTGAATTTAGATTATTTTCTGTTTTCAAATGTAGGTTCGCTCATCCTTACTTGGCTTATATGATGTTTGTTCCATGCTCACTTGCTGGGATGTTGATTCCCAGAATCTTTTTTAATTTTTTCCCTCTCTCTCAAGCGCGCTATCTTCTCAAATCATCAAGAGAGGTTACTTTTATTTTCTATGTTTTGTTTCAGGGCATCAAACACAGACAAACTATGTCGCATAACATTATATATACATTCACATCTATCATCTATATCAAAGAAAAAAGAAAAGAAAAAGAAAAAAAATGGAAACTATGTCGCATAACATTGTATATAAATTCACATCTATTATCTATATCAGTCTTATTACAATATGTTTACCATTAGAAATGAAGGATCTGAGGTAAAATAATGATATGATGATGTAGTTTTGTTGTATATGGCTTGAAAATTTCTCAGCCACATTTTAAAAGAAATTGTGCCTGGAATGATGTTTTGTCTTCTTTATCAATTTTGATGTTGTTTTATAGGAACTTACTGAGGAAGCACGGTATTGGGGTGCATTTGGATTATATGCTCTCATCACTATGGTGTGTATTGTTATACAGTAGTTATTTTCTCTTTTTAGTTTTTAGCATATTTCTGAAGATGCATGCTTTAAATAATTAGTTTTATATTTACGATTGAGTAGTAAATCTAATGCAGCTTTCTACAAACAGGCTTATTTTTATGCTGGATTAAGTGGAGGTTTTCTGAGTTTGTCGTTAGCTGCTTTTATGGTTCCTTCATGGGTTTTTTACCGTTTATCTGTCAAGTATTATGGTCGTGAATCACTAAGGTAATGTATATGGCTTCTAAATTTTAGATCTTTATTTGTGTTTATATTTTAGAATGAGTTATCTCTTTGCATCATGATTATGGGGTTTTTGAGTAAGAAGGGAACCAACTTCGTTATGAGTTCTGTTTTCGTCACCAATTTATATGTTGCCTTGAAAAAACCACTGAACTTTTATACCTTTTGATAAAAACCCCTCGAATTTTTTAGTTTTTATTTATGGTACACCATAGCTCCATACATGTTACCAGGTCAAATTGATGACATGTCAAGTTTGACTATGTTGACAAGGTTGTAAGTTACTTTACAAATGAAAATTTATTAGTTTGAGGGTTTCTATGGGTGGAAAACAAAGATGTTGACTAAAATATGAATCAGGCCAAACCTGGTTACGGCTTTTTTGTAGATATAAATAAGCTCAAAGAATTGATGCTTATTCGTTTTTCACAACCATGTATATTATTGATGTTTTTGTGGTGGTGTTGATGCATTCTTTTACTTTAATTTCTAACTTGAATTCATCTATCCAGGTCAGCAGCCTTATGTGTGATACCCTCAATACCTTGCCTTTTGCATTCCGTCTATTTTACTGGGTTTCTAGTTCAGTTTTTAACTGAGAAAATGGGAATGATGGGATCTCTTCCACTTCCTCATGGTTAGTACCAAACAGCCTATACATATACTTTTAATATCTTATAATGGTGTACAACTGTATGGATAGGAAGTTACGTCATATCTGATTACTGCTGTAGCTAACTTCACTATCGTTTCTAAAACTAGATTTATATAAACTATTCGTAGGGTAAACCTGTTCTGCTTCTATTCATGCCGATTGTATTTCATATCTCAAGTCCTTACGTTAACTAAAGGTGGCAAGTTGGACATGTCAGATATCCGGTCAAAATGGGTTTAGCTTAAAACACACTGGATTAAAATAAGTCATTTCTTAGTTAATGCTGAAACCAAACTTGTTTGTCTATTTCTATTTAGTTATCTATCAATATTTATTGCCTTCCCTCTTGATTATCATTACGAAGAAGATCAAGTTCTGTGTCTTTATTTACAATGATTTACATGGTCGTATGCATTAAAAATAGACTTCTGGTGACTTTCAACCTGTTTGATCCATTTGATACCTAACCTTTTTGACTTGACAAGTTTGATACAACACAACCCAAACACTCCCATTTAACTGTAGTCTTGCGATATTAACATTATAAGCATTTATCCAATTATTACTAAGATATAGTGATTTTTTTATATTGCTTACAGGGTACTTCATTCCTGATGTTATAGTGGCAGCAATTATTGGAGCAGCGACTGGTGTATGTGTGGGTCCTGTTTTACCAGTTATTGGTCATTGGTTAGCCAGATCATCCATTCTCAAGTTCTTGCTGCATAGCACTGTTATTGCATTGGCCGTCACATCACAGTTTTTTCCATATAGTATAGATGCGCCAAAAAGGGTCATTTTACAGCATACTGTTGTTACAGCAGGTATTATTTGCAAACCTATTTAAATGTTCTTTATTTGTGTGTATGTCTATTGGTTTCCTTTCTGTAATTAATTTCTATTGTGATTAGAGGTGGTACATTGGGTGGGTGGGTGAGTTGGGTAACGGGTTGAATTGGATTCAAGTTGAAATGTGTCATCTCTAAGTATGGGTCCAAATAAAACCGACTGGGATGGGTTAATGGACTACAATTTCTACTTCTTATTCTATATACCATTTCTCTGAATCTAAGAATATAATGTTAACTAGTATAACACATCTGATTCTGCATTAAAATTTAAAAGTAAACTTTCAACCCAAGGCCTTTGGCCAAGTGGTATGTGAGTTCCCCACCAACCAAGAGGTTGTGGGTTCAAGCCTTGCTGAAATAGGTGGTTTAGGGAGTGAAAAACTTTTGCTTCTAATAAAAAATACTGGGAAACTTTCAGCCCGTTGCCCTTTCAGCCAATTGTTTTGGATTTGACTAGTTAACAACGCAACCCAAATCACTATACTGAGTATACTCGAAAAGTATAAGGTATCCTATGGTTACCTTTAGTAATATAGACCTAAGATTATATGAACTTCTGGTTATGTTTTACTTCTGATAAGTGAAACAGGGAAACATATTAAACTGGTAGAACATCACCAAAGTGTATTCTTTTGATGCATAAAACATACTAAGCGTTTTCTTCAATAGATTAAATTATTATTAAACTAATCTAGTTTCTCTAATCATATTCACACTGATCATATATAAAATAATTTTTGAGATTTTGGACAAAAGTCTTTGATTCCATATGCTTATATTAGAGAATATGCGCATATTCACCAATATATTTTTGAAACCACTTTTCAACTTCTCTACAGATGCAGGACAAATCAATGATACAAGTTATGACTTGTCTGTATTGGACTCCAATGCATTACCTTTCCTTTTCAAACATGCTCCTGAAGTAGCAAAGGGGCTTCATGTAGATTCAGATTTTTCATTTGAAAATGCTACTCAGTCTTACCGAGAATCATTCATGGTAAATGTTGATTCAAATAGTTATTCTTCTGCCTCAAAAATAAAGAACCATTTTGGTAAAGTTTACTAATAAAAGTTGCATCTTATGTCAGGCAATATATCCTCTGTCTTTCTTGTTTTCCCGAAGCCTGAAGTTCCCTGCAAATAGAGATGAAATATTAAGAAATTATGATCATTTTCCTCATATATCAACTTCTAAGCAAGACACCATCTATGTTGATGGTTCAAGAAGAGTTCACTTGGACTTTACATTAGGGTAAGTCAATATGTAGCAGATATAACACAACGTTGTTGATATTGATATCCTGAAAGAGAAACAATATGTAACATGTAATTGTTCTTGTTTATTACTAATATCTTTCCGCTATATGATCTTGTTTATGTTCAGTTCCTTAAAAGAGGTATGGGTTACTGTCCTCAACATTACCGGCCCAATTTCCGGTTGGTCGTTTGCAAACAGTACTCTTCCAGGTAAACAGCCGTAATTACATTATTTAACACTCACACATTCTGTTTTACTGAAAATTGTGAATTTCTAGTGGCCATATATAGTTTTTATGTAATTGTTCGACGTTAAGTGAGATGACTTTGCACTTTAATAATGGATAAAATTTTGCACCTAGACCGATAGCATTAATAGATAGTGATCAACGGGTAAATACTACAGTAGATGTTTAAATAGATAAACATTGTTGTAATGACTAAACCAAATTAATATCCTATATACTAATTCATGTTTTTTTTCTTCTGTGACTTCTTATGTAGCTCCTGAAATGGTTGAAGGTGCTCCTCCATCGTATATATGTAGACTAAGTGGTGTAGCTAAGGAAAACTGGAGTTTTTGGTTAGAGGTAAAGAGTCTTCCTTCATCCAGCTGTAGTCTATAACAAAAAAATCATACAAAATCTAGTCTACTTTAAACAAGTTATTTTAATGCATACACTTTCCTATAGAAACGGGTTGAAACTTGTTCAGTAAGTAAAATGATAGTGATCCGACCCTGTTTTGATCAATCACCTGGCTATTATTTTCGCCTATTTTCGCCTATATGCATACTCATTTGCATGAATGATGGATGTTTCAAAATTACAATTATCTAAATTCTCTACTGGTTAAATTGCAGACAAATAATACTGGAGATATACGTATAGAAGTTGGTGTTGTCGAACAATACTTGATGGAATCGATGAAGACGTTAAAGGGTAGTTTTCCAGAGTGGGTAGATATCATTGCGTTTTCAAGTTTTCTGTCAACATATATCTTCTAGTTACGTATACAAAATATTGATTTATTCACAGAATAGTTGTAATTTATAACTGTTCTTTAAATTAGCTTCTTTTTTATGTGAAGTTATTATCAAATAGGCATTATAGGTTTTACCTTTCTAATTAAGTGTTTATTGTTTAATTGGTTTAATAGTTGCCATAATCACAACTAAATCATGTTGTATTGTTGTAAACCCATTTTTGTATTACAAGCAAATAAATCTGTGATTGGTGGTTCTTGACTGATTAATATTGCCATTAGCTATCTAAAGAGGTCCTGTATAGAAAGAATGATTAATATAGTTGTGGGGGCGTATGTGGCGAGAAGTAGAAGATGTAGAGGAAGAAGAATAAATTTGGGTAAACGTTTTAAATACAAAACCTATTATTCAACCCGGTCTATTATACCATCGAACTTTTTTATGTATAATATTCCTATTTGAATGTCATATTTAACTTTGACTTTTGAAATATCCGGTTGTAAAAGCTAATTGGGTCCCAACACTTTTGAAAAAAAAATCTTTTTCCTTTTATATCTTTGGTGGGCCCCACATCATCATCTTCTTCACAAACATGAGTTCAATCACCGGTTGTTGGAAATACGTTTTACGTATTAGAAAGGATCGGTCACTCCAACAATAGTATAAGAAGTAGCTCGTAGTTTAGTTATCTAAATAGTAAACAAACAAGGTCATGCCAAGCCTACAACTTGTGTAGGCTGGCGGTCCAATGTAAGCCCAAGCCCATCTCATGGGTATGGGTATATAAACTCTCTCCTTAGTTGGAGAGGGTGGTTGGTTCACATAATTTACACATAGTTAAGTGTGTATTTCTACACTTTCTCTCTCTAAAGTGTGTGTGTTCTTACCATCTTTCTATCTCTTTCTCACTCTAAACATAAGCAAGATTTACAATATCTTACAAATGGTATCAAGAGCCACGGGATGATTGTATTGTTTGTGTTTGTGTTCTTGATTTTTTGTACCTATTTTGATCCATATCATTCGAACCAATTTTTTTTTATGGTTTTTTCTTGATACAAATACATAGTTGTGGTAGAGATTTTGTATATTTACTTTGGCTAAAAGCACAAAGTTTTTGGGTGTTTTGATCATTTTTTGGCTTAAAATCTCGAATTGGTTGTTTTTTGTCCGAGAAAAGTGGGTACTATTCCGACAGAATCCATCGGAAAAGGGTTTATATATTCCAATAGAATCCATCGGAAAAGGGTTTATATATTTCGACAGTTATTCCGATCATTATTCCGATCATTATTCCGACAGGTATTACGATAGTGATATTCCGATGGGTATTCCGATAGTGTTATTCCGATAGTGATATTCCGACGGGTATTCCGATAGTGTTATTCCGATAGTGATATTCCGACAGGTTATTCCGATTGGTTATTCCGATAGATTATTCCGACAGAGTATTCCGACAGTTTATTCCGACAGGGGGTATTCCGATAGATTATTCCGATCAGATATTCCGATGATCCCAAAATTATTCCTTAAAAAATTTCGAGGATTCGTGAGTTTTTGTTCATCTTGGAATTTTTTTTTGGTTATCGAGAACAAGTATTAGGGGATTTCAACATTATTTCTCGAATTCAACACACAACAACAAACACATTTACTTTCTCTCATTGTAAATCTTAACTTATCGAAATGGAGTACACATCTCTTACGGATAAGTCCATCCTCTCGGGTACGGATAATCGTCCACCAATGTTGGAGAAGACTATGTACGAGGATTGGACTTCCCGAATGGAACTTTACATGTTGAACATGTTGGGAATAAAATGTAGCCAGTACACTTGGACGCTGACAAGAAGAAAACAAGCGTTGATAAGAAGAAAACAAGCATTGACAGGAAGAAGTCAAGCGTTGATAGGATGAAGTCAAGCACTGATAGAAGATTTAGTCTACGCGTATTATGTTTCTAGTTTGTTTCTAGTAAAGATATGATTGACAATGTATTTTCTATGTTTATCTTTACCTAGAATAGCTGATACGCAGACTCTTGTACAGGGCTTCTTATGTCTATAAAAGAAGACCTTTAGGTTTTGTTTTTCATATAAGTTTTCATTCGTTTAACACTTTCATTGTAAGCAAGTTTGTTCTAATCAATCAAAGTGAAAGTTTGGTTTACATTGTTTGTGTGTTCTTGTTTGAGTATTAATTCCGCATAATACTTAAATTGTTTTATACACAACAAAGTTTCTCTACGTGTTAAACTTGATTTAATCTCGTTAACACAAAGCTAAATCGATCTAAGTTTGGGATCAACAAGTGGTATCAGAGCTTGTTGAGAAACTTTGATCTAAAGAACACAAGAACCTTAAATCGCCAAAAACCCTAATTTTCACAAAACCCTAAAAACATCATGTCTACCCCAGAAGTAAACTCCTCCTCCTCCTCAACCCCCAACATCAAGATTCTCATGCTAGACCCAGACAATTTTGAGCTTTGGAAGTTTAACTTTAAGCAGTATCTACAAATCCATGACTACACCCTATTGGAAATTATTGAATATGAAAACACATTCAATAAAGCTCAAAAGATTGCAGCTGCTATCCTACAAAGAACAAATGTTCAAGGCTCTACTGAAGAGGATAGAAAAGAAAAACCTGAAGATGGTAGAGCTGTCTCAACTGAGGACATAGCAAAGAGAAGGTGTGATACACGGCTTTTTGCCCGTATAAAAATTAAAGTTCGTTGTGTTGTTCTCTTCGAATTGAAAAACTTGCGTTTAATGTGCGACTCAGTTGTCTTTGGTGGAAACAAAAATGTGTCGTTGTAGTTTTTAAAATAAAAGTGCAAAACAATTAAAGTAAAAGTGCAATTAAAGTAAATCTAAGTCTATCTTAAAATAAAGTGCGAGTATTTAAAAGCAAGACTAAAATTAAAGGGCAATAATGTAAATAACGCAAACTTAAATCTAACTAAGGCAAACTTAAAACGCAACTAAAACTAAGTTTTAATCTAAGGCAAATAAACTTAAAGTGCGATTAAGTAAAAAGGCGGGAAAAATAAAGCTTAAAATAAAAAGGCAGAAAACTAAAAACTAACATTTCCCTATCCGGAATAAGTTCTACTCGGAATAAAATCCCTATTCGGAATAATCCTCCTATTCGGAATAATACCTCTATCCAGAATATCTGTCCCTATTCGGAATAAAGTTCTACTCGGAATATTTGGCCTATTCGGAAAATCCAGCCTATTCGAAAAGATCCTCCTATGCGGAATATCAACACCTATTCGGAATGATACCCAATTCGGAAAACTATTCCTATTCGGAATAAAAGTCCCTATTCGGAATGTCAGCCTCTATTCGGAATATCAGGCTACTCGGAATAAAGTTCCTATGCGGAATAATCACCCTTATGCGGAATAAAGGGCCTACTCGGAATATCCTCTATCCGGAATATACTCCCTATTCGGAATGATCACTCTACTCGGAATAAAAAGCTCTATTCGGAATATTCAATATTCCGAATAGTCATCCAATTAAAACCCTTACTCGGAATAAATCTGGGCTCGATCTCAGGGAAGAACTGTAACAGTAAACCGAAGAACAAGGGACTAAAATAAATCACGAATTTATACTAAACAAAGCTAAAACAAACACAAGATTAAATCAAACCAACAACAAAGCATCTATTAAGCATAAACAATCAATCCAAAACAATCAAACTCACAAAACTAAATCAAAATAATCAAAATCCAATTAGATAAATCAACAAAAAATTAAGAACATGAACATAAACAAATCAACACAAAGATTAAGAAAGGTAGAATGAGATTAACAAGTTAAAGATAAAGATTAACAAGAATTAAAAAGAAAAACTTACTTGAATTAAATGGTAATTAAGGTGCAAGACAAGGTAATTAAATGGACAAGTAATTAAAGGTGCAAGTAATTAAAAATGGAAGAGATAGTTTGTCAAGCTATCCAACAACAACAAATGATTAACAACTAATGCTATTTATAGGGGAGGGTTAAGGAAGCTTCCTCCCCTCCTTCATTTTCTTGTTAATTGCGGGATTAAGTCCCTCCTTCATTTAATCTTCATTAATTGCGTCATTAGTCCTTTTCTTCTAATCTTTCTTTTAAATTTGGACTTTAAGGACTTTTGGCTTCGGGATTTCTTTTGAACTCGTCTTTAATTTCTTCAATAAAATAGACTTGAGTTTCTCGGCTTTTGATAAACTTCCGTCTTTTGACTTTTTCTTCGATAAATCTTCAGAATTGGTCTGGGACTTCCGTTCTTTTTCCACTCTTGACTTCTCGACTCCGTCTTTCATCCTTTTCTTCAATAAAAGTCAGTAAATGCCCGTGAATGTCTGTGTTTTCTCCACTTTTCACCTTTTCATCCTAAATCACAACAAAAACACAAACCACGCATAATTCCGACATAAAAGACATAAAATACACGTTTTGGTCCGGTTATTATTGTAATTAAGTGGTAGAAAAGATGGGTGTTTACACACCTATCAAATCCCCTACACTTGACCATTGCAATGTCCTCATGCAATGCATTAGTTACAAAGCAAGATTACACTTTTCATCATAATCAATCCACGTTGGCCTTTATTAAAGAGATAGAAAATTAAAGACATTCAAAATAAAGAAATCAAAAGCATACCTTGGGTTTTGAAAATGTTATGAATAATCATCATCCTCAAGTTTTCACTTTCTCCAACCCAAGCTTAAAAACGAGATCATTGTTATTATAAGTTAGTAAGCTATCACGAACTCATGTGGGCCAATTATTCACTTAGACTCCCTTATTCCTAGGGGTATCTCTTATATTTTATTGTTGTCTTGAATGATCACGAGGATGCATTGGTTGACTTATTTCGATAGTTATTTAGTCTGAAAATAAAGTGCATGATTTAATCAATAGTTAGCTAAAGGACCAAATCTTTTAAAACTGCTTCTCGGGACCTCATAAAGTTCATATCTTGGCATAACTCGCTTCGCGATTTGAGACCTTTCTCGGATCGATATTTGGCAGCGACTTCATACTTCAAATCTTGAGAGACGTTCATGAAATAATGGTCTTCTCTTCATATAGGAATTTCTTCACTTGAAGTTTTGAGAGATTTATACTTGGACCATGATTTCTTCATTTTTCTCCAATCTTTATTTTGGACTTTGATATACAACGATCCGCCTCCTTTTATGACTTGGATCTATTTATCCTCATACCTTGTTAGGGTCTTTTCGGATACACTTCTCCATGACTTTTGGGGAGTTTTGCTTTACGTCGTGTGTCTCGATCCTTCATATTGATTTTCGATAAATGATTCTTCACATCACTTTTGGATCTTTAGCAACAAAATATAGCCCTCATGCCTTGTTAGGGCCTTTTCGGACTCGCCAATCTTCGCGTCCCGCTTCAATAAGTTATGCCTTGGCTATGAACTCTAATCCATACCGAGCAACTTTTAAACGATCTGGGGCTAGAAGCTAAGTAACTTTTCAAATCGTACAACCTTATTTATTAGCAGATAAATTTATTGGCAAGCGATGGGAGAATAGGCTTATAATTAACTCACATAAATTCACGAAAGAATACCGAACTTATAATTGGCTCTATCATCTCTCGTTCTCCACAGTTTAAAATCTCAAGGAATGAGATTCGTGGATACTTAGCCTATTAAATCAAAGTTTTGGGTTTTCAAGTCGCCTATAGGATCTTGCAAATTCTTAGACTCTTTCAAGTTTAGAAATCGCATCTTAAAGTTCCCTTGATAAACGACTCTCTAGGATCATTTATAGGAACTTGCGAAAAGTTCTTGTTCTTAACCCGTGAGAGTTAAGACTTTCGCGTTTTATAGCTCCCTATATAAAAGCCTAGCAAAACTTGACTTAAACACGTTAAGGATACTAGCTAGAGTAAACTCGGATTGAGTCAAAAGATTCACAACGTTTGAAAATTAAATCCACTTATTAAACATTTATTCTAATGAGGAAAGAAAATAACTATACAAAGGGAAAAACTAATAGGCCAAAATAGATCAAAAATTTTGAAAAATGTCGAAAAATTGATTTTCCGGTTAAAATGAGGACAAATACAAGGAAAAGACCACTTAACTTCGATAGAAGTCCCCCCTACACTTAAGATAAACATTGTCCTCAATGTTTAAGCATGTGGGAGTAAACTCCCCTACACTTAGGACATTGTGCACGTTGTTTAAATCTCGCTAAGGAAAAGACAACTAAAGAGATTCCTATTTTAATATTGAGAAAATATAAAATAGTGAATCAAAAAGAGTTTAGGATAGAACCGGGATAAAGTAGAACACGGAATCACGGATCGTCAAGAATCATCAAGAGTGGATCATTGAAGCTCGAATCCCTGATTAAGAAGTGAGGAGAGGAAATAGAAAACCAAAGGGTCCCCCCTACACTTATGGTAAAGAAAGCGAAAAGATAGATGCATGGGTTGCCTCCCAAGAAGCGCTTGATTTTTGTTTACCGAGTCGTGAGCCTGACTCGACCTTGATCATCAACGGAAGAAACATGAAACATATCCACCAGGATCAAAGACATAGTTTTCATCGAGCAAATAGCACCAACTTAAGGCGAACAAGGCAAGCCAAAGAAGAGTAGGCAAGGTTCCCTTAAGCAGTGATGGAGCACAGTAGAAGCAAGGATGAAGTGGTGCAAGCATGTCTTCAATGGTTCCAAAGATTTTTCCTTTTATTTCATCAGGTGGATACTGAGATGGCTTAAAGACTTCAATACCGGGGTCGAACACCTTTTCCTTTAAGGGAAAATAGCACTCAGGCTCAGCCGAGTGTGAAGAAGATCCGCAAAGAAGCACAACCTCGTCCTCAGAAGTGGGACAAAGAGGTGTCAAATCATACGTGCAACGGATTTCGGTGTCGACCGGTTTCTTCTCCTTTGACAAAATGCTCTTCAAATCCAAAGTAGGATCAAGACGATAATCTTCAAAGTCATAAGGAGGAGCATCACTCTCATGAGGGAAGTAAGTGTTAAGAAATTCAGAAAAATCTTCCTCAAATGAATAACCGTCCAAAGTAGGATCGAGTGATGGCGGAGGATCTTCATCATGTGAAGAATCGCTCGAGAGAGTATCAGCCTCATCGAAATCATCGAAAGTGGGCAGCTCGGGATACTCAGATGTACAATCAAAATCATCCGAATCTGAGCTAGAATCATCATCATCATGAGCATCGAAGACCGGTTGAGAATCATAAATGGGAGAAGCGTCCAAAGTAGAGTGAGAATCATCCACATTATCTTCAAAGAGTGGATTATCAGTGGAAGACTCGAATAGAGGATTGTCATAGACGGTAAAGTCATCGAGCACATTTATCATATTCACTGATTCTCGGCCTCCAAAGGATTTGCCTGTAAGCTTCCCCATTTTAAAAACTTTAGAATCATCCCCGACTCGTATGATTAACTCACCTTCGGCCACATCCACTAAAGCTCGCCCGGTTCTCAAAAATGGCCGACCAAGTATTAAAGGAATACGAGGGTCCATTTCATAATCAACTACGACAAAATCGACCGGGAAAGTAAATGTGCCAACTTTGATAAACACATCTTCGGCTATACCAACGGGGTAAGCGAGAGTGCGGTTTGCAAGTTCGAGAGTCATCTTTGTTGGAATGAGGTCGGGCAATGATAGTGTTTTCCAAACACTCAGTGGCATAAGATTAATATTAGCCCCGAGATCAGCAAGGGCAGTAAATTCTTCAGTTTTGTTGAACACGCAAGGCAACACAAAACGACCGGGATCTCCAAGCTTTTCCGGTAATTCTTTAAGAATAACTGCGGAGCAGTTTTCATTTAAGCGTGTGTTGGCGAGTTCAATCATTTTCTCCTTCTTGCTAAGCAATTCCTTGAATGCTTTGAAAAATTTGGGCATGTGGACAAGTGCTTCAAGAAAGCTAATGTTGAAGTTCATTTGAGAAATCATCTTGATATAGCTAGTTACTTGAGCGTCCTCCTTGTTTAGCATTTTGTTCTTGCCCAAGCGAGAGGGATAAGGGATATTAGGTTTGGGTGGTGAGGGTGCAGATGTGGTAGGTAACGGTTGAGATGTTGAAGTGTCATTGGCGGGAACTTCATCACGTCGAGGCGGAGACGGTAATGGTGTACTAATACTAGGTGTAGGAGGAGTAGGGATAAATGGTGGTGGAGGAGTTGTAGATGATGGTGGTGGGATTGTTGGTCCAACGATGGTGACTCCACTACCAGTAGTAATAGCACTCACATTGGCTCGCGGATTAGTGACGGTGTTTGAAGGTAGAGAACTTGAAGAAGAAGGTTGAGCGGCTGGCAAGAAACTAGCAAGCATATTCTTCAAATCATTGGTTTGACTGCTGAAGGAGGATTGAATGTTATCTCGAAGCTCGGATCTTATCTCATTTCCTTGCTTTGTGATATCTCCTTTCAGATTGATAATTTGGCTCTGCAAGTTCTTGATTTGCTCACCTTGGGTTCTCATGATGGCCTCAACATTGGGATTAATGGGTGGGCTTTGTTGGGTGGGTGGGTGATAAGGATTAGAAGCTCTTGGTGGGATTTGGTTGCTTCTATTGTAGTTGTTGGCGGGATTTTGGTTTTGAGGAGAAAAACCGGGTGAAAGGTAATTGTTGGATCGGTAGCTCAGCAGATTTCTATCCCCTTGTTGTCTAGCTTGGTAATTTTCCGGTGAATAATTACCATAAGCTGCATACACATTTTCCGGATTTCCTTGTGTCGAAGGAAAATCGGTGTATGAGTGAGGACCGCCACATGTTTCACAAGGATTAGCAACCGCTTTAACTTGTTGTTGTTGTTGGTTTGAAGCGAGAAGCGTAATACTTTTGCTCATTTCAGCCATCATGCGGGTGAGTTCGGTCATCTCAGGGTTTGCTGAGGTTGAGGAAACATTGACTCTCGGGTTGTTCCTAGAAGAAACAGAGGAATCCCAGTTCTTGTGGTGAGTAGTCATGTTCTCAATTAACTCTCTACACTCCTCGGGTCTCCTTTTCATGAATGTGCCACCGGCGGCTGCATTTATCGTATCACGATCTCGAAAAGTCAAACCGTTGTAGAAAGTATCAATTAAGGTTACAGGGAGCATGTTGTGGTTTGGACATCTATCGATCAAGACATTATATCTCTCCCAAGCATCAAAAAGAGATTCATCGGGATCTTGCATGAAACCGTTGATCTGATTGCGAAGGCTCGTGACCATGGATGGTGGAAAGTAGCACGACAAAAAGCGTTGAGTCATATCATCCCAAGTGTGAATAGAATTCTTCGGGAGACGATCAAACCATTTCTCGGCATGATGTAATAAAGTGTGTGGGAAGAGTTGTAGGCGAAGTTCATCCATTGTGGCACCGGCCAACTTCATGCTTTGGGTGATTGTAATGAACTTGTCGAGGTGTTTGTTGGCATCATCATCAGGCAGTCCTCTAAATGGGTTTGTTTGCACTTGCTGAATCATGTGGTGCTTCAACGAAAACTCAGGAGCGTTGATTTGCATCGGCGCAATCGGTCCTCCTCGTCCAAACATTGTTGGTTGACAAAGTTCTTCCATGGTCCGAAGATCAGGCTGTGGAAGAACATTGTTGTTATTATTATTATTATTGAGGTGCGGTGGAATGTTGTTGTTGTTAACACCTGCCATATCTAAATCTTCTTGAGGCTCGGGCTCTTGATAATTAGAAGATCTAGTACGCATACACCTGAAAATGCAAAAGAAAACAAAACCAAACACAAAGACAATATATATACACAATAAAGATAAAATCTTTTTGGATTTTTGCAATTTTTAATTTTTATGGTTTTTTATCAATTTTTAATTTTTATGAGTTTTTGAATTTTTTAGGCAAGAAAAATAACGCTCACAAGTGAAGGATCCCAAAAAGCAACGTGTCTCTCACAGAAAACTGTTGATCTTTACGAAAAGAGCCGGCAGCGGCGCCATTTGATACACGGCTTTTTGCCCGTATAAAAATTAAAGTTCGTTGTGTTGTTCTCTTCGAATTGAAAAACTTGCGTTTAATGTGCGACTCAGTTGTCTTTGGTGGAAACAAAAATGTGTCGTTGTAGTTTTTAAAATAAAAGTGCAAAACAATTAAAGTAAAAGTGCAATTAAAGTAAATCTAAGTCTATCTTAAAATAAAGTGCGAGTATTTAAAAGCAAGACTAAAATTAAAGGGCAATAATGTAAATAACGCAAACTTAAATCTAACTAAGGCAAACTTAAAACGCAACTAAAACTAAGTTTTAATCTAAGGCAAATAAACTTAAAGTACGATTAAGTAAAAAGGCGGGAAAAATAAAGCTTAAAATAAAAAGGCAGAAAACTAAAAACTAAGATTTCCCTATCCGGAATAAGTTCTACTCGGAATAAAATCCCTATTCGGAATAATCCTCCTATTCGGAATAATACCTCTATCCGGAATATCTGTCCCTATTCGGAATAAAGTTCTACTCGGAATATTTGGCCTATTCGGAAAATCCAGCCTATTCGAAAAGATCCTCCTATGCGGAATATCAACACCTATTCGGAATGATACCCAATTCGGAAAACTATTCCTATTCGGAATAAAAGTCCCTATTCGGAATGTCAGCCTCTATTCGGAATATCAGGCTACTCGGAATAAAGTTCCTATGCGGAATAATCACCCTTATGCGGAATAAAGGGCCTACTCGGAATATCCTCTATCCGGAATATACTCCCTATTCGGAATGATCACTCTACTCGGAATAAAAAGCTCTATTCGGAATATTCAATATTCCGAATAGTCATCCAATTAAAACCCTTACTCAGAATAAATCTGGGCTCGATCTCAGGGAAGAACTGTAACAGTAAACCGAAGAACAAGGGACTAAAATAAAGCACGAATTTATACTAAACAAAGCTAAAACAAACACAAGATTAAATCAAACCAACAACAAAGCATCTATTAAGCATAAACAATCAATCCAAAACAATCAAACTCACAAAACTAAATCAAAATAATCAAAACCCAATTAGATAAATCAACAAAAAATTAAGAACATGAACATAAACAAATCAACACAAAGATTAAGAAAGGTAGAATGAGATTAACAAGTTAAAGATAAAGATTAACAAGAATTAAAAAGAAAAACTTACTTGAATTAAATGGTAATTAAGGTGCAAGACAAGATAATTAAATGGACAAGTAATTAAAGGTGCAAGTAATTAAAAATGGAAGAGATAGTTTGTCAAGCTATCCAACAACAACAAATGATTAACAACTAATGCTATTTATAGGGGAGGGTTAAGGAAGCTTCCTCCCCTCCTTCATTTTCTTGTTAATTGCGGGATTAAGTCCCTCCTTCATTTAATCTTCATTAATTGCGTCATTAGTCCTTTTCTTCTAATCTTTCTTTTAAATTTGGACTTTAAGGAATTTTGGCTTCGGGATTTCTTTTGAACTCGTCTTTAATTTCTCCAATAAAATAGACTTGAGTTTCTCGGCTTTTGATAAACTTCCGTCTTTTGACTTTTTCTTCGATAAATCTTCAGAATTGGTCTGGGACTTCCGTTCTTTTTCCACTCTTGACTTCTCGACTCCGTCTTTCATCCTTTTCTTCAATAAAAGTCAGTAAATGCCCGTGAATGTCCGTTTTTTCTCCACTTTTCACCTTTTCATCCTAAATCACAACAAAAACACAAACCACGCATAATTCCGACATAAAAGACATAAAATACACGTTTTGGTCCGGTTATTATTGTAATTAAGTGGTAGAAAAGATGGGTGTTTACACACCTATCAAGGTGTGACATGAAAACCCTAAGCATTCTGAAACTCTCTTTGGGACAAGAAAATTAGCACAAATATAGAAGCTATGAGTCTGCAAAAGATCTTTGGGCAGCTCTTGAAGTTGCTTATGGTGGTAATGCTGATACTGTGCAAGAGAAAAAGAAGCAACTCTTGCATGAATATGTTGTTTTTAAGGCTCAACCTAATGAGAAGTTAAGTAGTGTGAGAAGCAAACTTCTTGACGTCACAAGCAAGTTGTCCTTCATGGGAACAGTGCTTGGTGATGTTGACATTATCGCCACTTTTCTTAAAAGTCTTGGTGATGCATGGAAGATTGAAGCAAGATCTATAATTGCTAATAACACTCACAAAATTTCTACTTTTGATGATGTTTACAACAAACTGAGGCTGGTGGAGAATGAAACTCTCTTGGATCATAGAAGCAAGTCTACCAATGGCAATATGGCCTTCTTCTCACATAGTGAAGGTTAGTTTGATCAAAAGGAGTCATACATGCACCCCGTTACTGGATCAACTTGTGTCAACGCTGGAGCAAAACCTGTCAACGCCTCACATTCAGACGCTGACACATACAAAATTGACTCACCAAGAGTTAAGCCTACTGGTATTGATCTATATACTGTGTGTGCATACATTTCTTCATTGCCCAATGGTTCAGTGATTACATATGAGGATCTTGAGCAAATTAGTGATGAGCATTTGGAGGAGATGGACATAAAGTGGAATATGGCTCTTGCAAGTATAAGAGCAAACAGATGGAATAGAAGATTCAAGAAGAAGATGACTTTTAATGCTAAGGACACTGTTGGATTTGATAAATCCAAGGTTGAGTGTTACAATTGTCATCGTATGGGACAATTTATGAGAGAATGCAGATCTCCAAGGAGATCTGATGCTGGAAAGCCCTCAAGCCAAATCATTAAGGCTCAGGATCCCAAAGCCATGGTTGCAATGCAAGAAATTGATGGTGTTGGATGGGATTGGAGCTATTTGGCTAAGGATGAGGAAGAGAATAAAGCTTTGGTTGCTGAAAAGGAAGAAGAAGAGCATGTTCACTATGCTCTCATGGCACACTCCTCATCTTCATCAGACAATGAGGTATATGATGATGCATTTTGTAGTAAGGGTTGTCGTCTAAACACTGAAAAACTTAACAAAGAAGTTTTAAAATTGTCAACAGATGTGGTTAATGAAAGATGCAAGTTGTCTAACTATCAACTTGCTCTTACTCAAACTGAAAAGACTGTAGCTGAGTATAAGAAAATAGAGCTTGACCTAAAAGATCAAATAAATATTTTAAAACATGATTTAAATGCTAGTACTGATATTAGAAACATCATGGAGAGGGTCAATGCTGAATTACAGGCCAAGTTAGATGAGACTATAAAAAATAAGGATATTGTAGACCTTAAAATTCAGAGATTTGATAAAGCCTCACAAACCCTAGAAAAATGTGTTAGTGAACAAAGGGATTCAAGGGATATGACTGGGATTGGGATGAAAGAATATGTTGGTGTTCCACCACCTGCTGGGGACTTCTATGGTGTCCAAAGAAAGGACTTATCTTGGACTTGTTTACCAGAACTCCAAGAAGAGGAATTTATTCCTCCACCAAGAGTTCTTACCCTAGTAGAAGAATATAGGCAGAAGTTGACTGATTTGGACCAATGGAAGAAATCCAACCCTATCTTGTTTGTTAAGGGTGGAATGCTTAGTGATAGCCCAAATGAGTCTACACCTATCAAAGTAACAAACCCAATCACTGGCAAGACTGTTGACCTTGGCTCAAACGTTGTTAGAAAACCTAGTATTAAATATGAAGAAATGTATAGAAAAATTAGGTCTCCAAAAGGCCAAATTAGTGATAATGGAACATGTTTCTTTTCTTCTAGACCTAGAGTTATGTCTAGAAAAGCGTGTTATACTTGTGGTAGTTTTTCACATTTAGCCTATAAGTGTGTCAACGCTTCAAAGGTCAACGCTGAAAAAAAGTCAAACACTATCAAACCCAAAACTTTTGTTCAACAAAGTTCACAAGTTGTTAGACCAACCTCATTCTTTACAAAAGGGTCTAATACTTATGGACAAAGACCTTTTTAGAAGACCAATACATGGTCTAATAGACAATGGGTTCCTGTAGCAAACCCTAGGTTCAACGCTGATAAGGGTAATTTCAGCGTTGACAAGACCAAATCAAACGCTGACAGAAACGTTGCCAGACCAAATAATGGTAAATATTTGCAACCAAAGGGAAAGGGGTCTAAAGCTTCTTCTAGCTTGACATGAAGACCTAAGCAAGATCAAAACCCTAATTCAGATGGGATTTCTATGACCTGTAACAGATTTAATTATATTTCAAAGGTCATCACAAAACCAATTAGGGTTAACTGGGTGTTTAATCCAAATAGGGATGAACAAGGGGTTGTTGTCACACTCCCAAAATATCAGAGTATAATGGCGACAAGGGAGTGGTGACGTCATGATTATCATACACACATAGTCACAAAGAACGACCTCTAAATGAGACGTTCGGAAAATAGATCACTTGTAATTAATAAAATAAGTTGTTTTAACAAAGTGCGGAAGCATAAACTGAATATGGTTACAAAACATAGTTTTCTCAAATGGTACAAATGATCGTTGTTTCAAAGAAATGACGGCAATGCATGAGACCTCATTTAGCATCTTCCTTCTTAATACCTGAGAAAAACATTGCTAAAGTGTCAACATAAAGTTGGTGAGTTCATAGGTTTAGTTAGTTTGAAATGTTTAATGAACCACAAGATTTTCCCAAATGTGATGACAATATAACAGATACAAAGTCATCCCAAAAGTATTTATTACAGTCTAAGCTCGTGACACCGAAGCGTTAACAACACCGGCAGTATAATCATATAAATGTAGCCCAAACTAGATGCCTAAACCCACGACATCCTATATCAGATTCAAATGAAACTGTGCCCGCTTGTCCCCTTGTTGGACAAGACAGACAGGGACGTCAATCCCGATAGATCTATCCATAACATTCGCGCTTACACAAAGTAATTAACGGTTCACGATTCACGGGCCAAAGCAACTGGGTTTTTAGTGGGACTTAGACTAATATATAAATCAGTAAATGCACTTGTGTTCAAACGGTAAAATCAAGCAATGTCTCACCCCAAAAAGCAGTGAAAATAGTAAAATATGGGGCTATAAACTCACCTCGTTAATTCAGCAAAGAGAACGAAGATAAACTAGCTCGAGGGTACGGTTACGCTAGCCGCGACCTAATTAATTATGAGAATCGAGTTACGATACGAATAATTGTATTATTAAATGACTCGACACCCTAGTTGTGCTTGACGAAACCATACGTTTATGAAAAGTACGATTTTACGGAAAAGTACGATAAATAAAATCGGTTTATTAAATGGTCGGTTTTACGGGTCAAATTATAACTTAATTTACCAAAATTCGTTTTGGGCTTATAACTAAACTAAATAAACTTATAAGGCCCAAATTGGGTCCAAAATCATTACACACCAACCGGCCCAAGGGTCCTTAGACCCGGCCCGGCCCACTGGCGGAATAAACAAGGACGGGAGGAGTAAGTATGTGTGTTTAACACACACAATCCCATAACTGAGAGTGAAACTCTCTCTCTTCCCTCGATATTAACTCCACCGTCCCAAAACTCTCTCTCTCTAAAATCCAGATCGGTTCAATCCTCTTCTATGGCTATCATCTAATCATTTGGGGATATAACAATCATGTGTGGTGGTCTGAGATGTTTAGATCGTGTGAGATGTGGGGTTTAATCCCCACATCAAACCGATTGGTTTTTCTGAGGTGTTCTCCCTTGCGGTTTCGTGAATCATTAGCCAGAATCAAGATAAGTTTATTCTCCTTGTTTCTTTTTAAAAAGATTAATTACTTTTTGATTTAATAAATATCAGTGGGTTTAATTTATTTGTATATACTTGTTGTAAATCATATGGTTCTCGGATTAAAAATAAATAAATTTAGGGTTTTGAAATATTTGGGGGTTTTCATTAAAATCGGGTTTAAACATAATTAATTGATGTTTTCATTTATAAAATCAAACTAATTTTAATATAAAATCGATTTATAAAAATTAGGGTTTCGGTCATTTGGGGGTTTTTGTATAACTCATTTTCAATTAAATTAAATAAGGGGTTTGGGTTTAGATTAGGTTTAATTAACGTTCTAATTAATAAAAATTTGATCTAGGGTTTTATGAAATTGGGGGTTTTTATATATTCGACTGAATCTCATGTTTATGTGATGTTTCTGAATTGAAAAGTACTAATTTACTGTTTAAAAAGATGTTTTAAATAATTAGGGTTTCGATTTGAATTGGGGTTTCTATACCCGCGGCATGATTAATGATTTTTAGGATGTTTCTGTAAAATAAAACTTGATTAAGACATTTGGATTGGTTGGTAATGGTTGTTGATAATTTTGGCAGTAAGAACTTGGTTGGTTTGCTTTGATTCTCGGTTTGGTTCTTGATTGGGTCTCGGTTTGGTTCTTGATTGAGGTCTTGATTTGGTTGGACATGGTCTCGGTTTGGTTCTAAGTCGGGTCTCGGTTTGGTCTTAATCGGGTCTCGGTTTGGTCTAAATTGGGTCTCGGTTTGGTTGACAGAAAAGCAATATCATAAACATGTTTGCATTTAAAAAGTTTAACAATTTTTCAGTTTTTAGTTAAAAGTATAAGTCCATTACAATGACTAACCATTGTTTCGTTTATTCGCAGGTTCGTACAAAACAAGCACATCTAGACTTCATAACGAAAAGACGAAAAGGTAAAAGACTCACAATGGGGATGCTACGTTCGGTTTTGCAGGTTCGGACGGGATGAAGACTCTTGGTTGTGCAGGTTCGGACGGGACGTGTGGGTTGGCTGGACCAAATCTTCTACCCAGGAGTTGTATTGTGAAGACTTGTGCAGATTTTTGATGTTTGTATTTTGGACTGAGATAACTTGTATTTGGACATTGGATAATACTTTGGGTTTGTATATAAACTTGTATTGTTAGTCTAGGGTTAGTGTAAATCTGAAAATGTTAACTTGTGATATACCCAAAAGGGGTAAACTAGGCAAGTGTGCTGTCCTTTAGTGAGACAATAAACTATGAAGTTTATATGTAATGTAGACATGTGACAGAAATTTGAGACCCTTGTAAGGCAAGCTTGGCAATAAAATTGAAGGTTTATACTCAGTATATGTACACATGCTGTGACAGCTTATACACTCGACTCGGGTTCACAATGTTTAGGTTTAGACGCGACTGAATAATCCCGACACCAAAACCGTTTAGCATACGATCCCAAAACAAAACAATTGTGCGAGACGTCACGTAATCGTAATAACTATATCCAGTAAACGTACGGCAAAACATAAAACGTTCCCAAACTTGTGCATTGCATTCAACTTAATAATCGCGAAACATCAAGATGTTACATATGCTCTCCCTAAAAAGGGCTTTGTCCGCAAAGCAAAATGATTAACACGTTCATGTCGACAACTCATCGGTAAACAGTTAAAATACTCGTACTGTATAAATAAATTAATGATGGAAATTTGACGAATGTCACAGTATTCCCATGTTTTAGAGATTTCGTCACGAAATCAAGACGTTGTTGTAGTAGGTTGGTTAGCGAAGAGATGAGGATACTTGCTCTTGAATTGATCTTCACGTTCCCACGTGTATTCTGGACCTCTACGCGCGTTCCATCGGATTTTCACAATAGGTATACGGCTTTGCTTGAGTTGTTTAACTTGACGGTCCATGACTTCTACGGGTTCTTCTACGAAGTTGAGTTTGTCGTCGAGTTGAATCTCCTCCAAAGGGATAACGAGTGCTTCGTCAGCTAAGCATTTCTTCAGGTTGCAAATGTGGAACACATTATGCACTCGGCTAAGTTCTTGGGGTAATTCCAAACGATAGGCTACGGGACCAATCCTCTCTATAATCTTGAAGGGTCCAATGTAGCGAGGATTTAACTTCCCACGCTTTCCAAAGCGAATCACACCTTTCCAAGGTGAGACCTTCAACATGACTTTGTCACCGACTTCAAACTCAAGAGGTTTACGTCTCATATCAGCATAACTCTTCTGTCGATCTCTTGCGGCTTGCATACGACTCTTAATCTTAAAGATCTTCTCAGTAGTCTCGTGTATGATCTCAGGTCCAGTGAGTTGTGCTTCACCGACTTCTGCCCAACACACGGGTGAACGACACTTCCTACCATACAGTGCCTCGAACGGCGCTGCCTTAATGCTAGTGTGATAACTATTGTTGTATGAGAATTCCACCAGAGGTAGGTGTCTATCCCATCTATTTCCAAAGTCAATCACACAGGCTCTCAGCATATCTTCTAGGGTTTGAATGGTCCGTTCACTTTGACCGTCGGTCTGGGGATGATACGCAGTGCTCATATCCAACTGCGTTCCCAACGCCTTTTGCAGTGACTTCCAAAACTGCGAAGTAAATCGGCTGTCTCGGTCGGAGATTATAGACACAGGCACACCGTGCTTCGTGACTACTTCCTCCAAGTACGTCCTTGCTAACCTATCCATTCCATCAGTCTCCTTGATAGGTAGGAAATGAGCCGATTTGGTGAGTCGGTCGACGATTACCCAAATCGTGTCGAATCCGGCTGCGGTCTTTGGTAGCTTGGTAATGAAATCCATAGTGATCCTTTCCCACTTCCATTCTGGCAGTTCGGGTTGGACCAATAATCCTGATGGTTTCATATGTTCGGCTTTGACTTTGGCACAAGTCAAACACTTGCTAACGTATGTAGCAATATCCGCCTTCATATTCGGCCACCAATACCACATCTTCAGATCATGATACATTTTATCAGATCCCGGATGTATGGAGTACTTTGACTTATGCGACTCATGCATAATCAAGGATCGTAGGTCACCATGGCGTGGTAACCAACTCCTATTATCAAGGCATAACGTTCCATCCGAACGTGCTTCCAACTTCTTTATCATTCCTCCAACATCTTCAGTCTTGAGAATTTCTTCCTCGACTGCTTCTTTCTGAGCCTTGAGAATTAAGGATGGAAGGTCTAAGTCAATGGTCATCATTAAAGCCTTCACCCTAAGAACTCTCTCCTTTCGACTCAAAGCGTCGGCCACGACATTCGCCTTGCCCGAGTGATAACGGATCTCGCAATCGTAATCACTGAGCAACTCTAGCCAACGTCGTTGTCTCATGTTGAGTTCCTTTTGATTCAAAATATGTTGTAGACTCTTATGGTCAGTGAATACAACACACTTAGTACCATAAAGGTAGTGTCTCCAAATCTTCAAGGCAAACACCACTGCTCCCAACTCTAGGTCATGAGTTGTGTAGTTCTTCTCGTGCACTTTTAGTTGTCTTGATGCGTAAGCTATGACCTTAGTCCTTTGCATCAGTACTGCACCTAACCCTTTTATGGATGCATCACAATACACCACAAAGTCTTCATTACCCTCGGGTAGGGCTAGTATAGGTGCTTCACACAACATCTGCTTCAACGTCTGGAATGCCAAATCTTGCTCCTCCTTCCACTCAAACTTCTTATCCTTTTGAGTCAATTCCGTCATTGGTTTAGCTATCTTGGAGAAACCTTCAATGAATCTCCTATAGTAACCAGCAAGACCTAAAAATTGACTGATCTCCGTGGGTGTTGTTGGAGTCGCCCAATCCTTTACAGCCTCGATCTTAGCAGGATCAACGTGAATACCACTGCTGTCGATCACATGCCCAAGAAATTGCACTGTGTTTATCTAAAACTCACATTTGGAAAACTTTGCATATAACTTCTCCTTCCTTAGCAGCTCTAATATGGTCTTCAAGTGTTCCTTGTGCTCTTCTTCGTTACGAGAATAGATGAGAATGTCATCGATAAATACAATCACAAACTTGTCCAAGTATGGTTTGCAAACTCGGTTCATGAGATCCATGAATACCGCAGGTGCGTTTGTCAAACCAAAAGGCATAACTTGGAACTCGTAGTGTCCGTACCGGGTTCTAAAAGCCGTTTTATGAACGTCTTCCTCTCTAACCCTTAGTTGATGATATCCTGACCTTAAGTCGATCTTCGAGTATATGCTAGATCCTTGCAATTGGTCGAAAAGATCGTCAATCCTCGGCAATGGGTAGCGGTTCTTTATCGTCAGCTTATTCAATTCTCGGTAATCGATACACATTCTAAAGGATCCATCTTTCTTTTTGACAAATAAAACCGGCGCTCCCCAAGGTGAGGAACTTGGTCTAATGAAACCTTTGTCAGAAAGTTCCTTTATCTGTTCAGCTAACTCTGTCATCTCGGCCGGTGCTAGACGGTATGGGGCTCTAGCAACAGGCGCGGCTCCTGGTGTAAGCTCGATGTGAAACTCCACTTGCCGTGCTGGTGGTAGTCCGGGTAAATCCTCTGGGAATACGTCCGGAAAGTCTCTAACGATCGGTACATCTTCTACTTTCTTCTCGCGATCTTCTTCTCCTTCCTTTTGTGTTACTTGAACCAAGAATACCGGACATCCCTTCTCAATGTATCTTTGAGTCCTGATACATGAGATGACTTCCAATCTTGATCCATTCTTCACACCACATCTTTCGCCTTGTATGATGAGTACGTCGTTTCCATAAGGAACACGGACACACTTCTCATGACATACAATCTCCGCGTGATGCTTCGACATCCAATCCATTCCAATGATGACGTCAAAACTTCCCAATTCTATAGGGAGTAGGTCGATACTAAACGAACGACCTTGTAGCCTTACGCTACATCCTTTCAGAATGACGTTGGTGGTTACTGACTTCCCATCGGCTAATTCTACATTATACTTAACGTCTAACTCAGTAGGGGTAACATTTAGGCGTTCACTAAATATAGACGACACAAAACTCCTATCCGCACCAGAATCAAATAGTACTGAAGCATAGTTGTTATTGACTAGAAACGTACCAGTCACAACATTGTTGTCTTGCACAGCAGCTTCAGCACAGAGATGATACACTTTGCTAGGTGCCGTGAATCCTCCAGGAGTACTAGTTGTGGCTCGGTTATTCCCTCCTCGGTTCCCTTGATTCTGCTTCTGGTTCCCTTGGTTCTGATTTTGATTCCCTCGAATCTGGTTACTACGACCTTGGTTCCCACTGCTTGGACATTTGTTCTTGTAGTGACCTTTCTCTCCACATCCAAAGCAAGTGACATTTGCTCCTTGGCCACCTTGCGTTCCAGGTCCTCTTTGATTAGTAGAACGAGGTGGTGCTCGGCATTCCTTTGCCTTATGTCCCGCCTTCCCACACTTGTAGCACGTAGGGGGACATGCTCCTTCGTGGTGTCGACCACATTTTCCGCAGAAAGGTAGTCTTCCAGCGTAGTTCCCAGTATTTCCTTGTCCAGCAGTGAACACTCTTGCTACTTCTTGTCGCTTGTTCTGGTTGTAGTTGCTTGGGTTGTTGTTGTTGTTGGTATTGTTGTTGTAGTGGTTGCCAGACCACTTTCTTTTATCCCCAGTATTTTCTCCCAACTCCTGTACCACTTGGTACATCAGACTCTGAGCCATGTCGATTGCCTCATGCAAATCAGTCGGCTTGGATGAAGTCACATTCCCTTTGATGCTCAAAGGTAGTCCTTCAATGTAGCGCTCCAACAATCGGTCATCGTTGGGCACCATTTCAGGACATAACAAAATCAGCTCTTGAAAGCGCTGATTGTAAGCAGTAAGAGCAGTACCCTTGACCTTCAGGTTCCACAGCTCAACTTCCATCTGCTTGACTTCATTTCGGGGACAGTATTTCCTCACAGACATAGCTTTAAATTCACTCCAGGGCGTCGCTTGGGCAACGTCGATGGTCACTGCACGAGCATAGACGTTCCACCAAGTCAAAGCACCATCCACTAACGTGCTTGACGCAAACTTCACCTTGTCGGCTTCCGCGACATTGCTAATCCCAAATTGGGATTCTAGCTTCTCAAACCATCTAGTTAATCCTACTGCTCCTTCAGTACCTCGGAAACTTACTTGCGTAACTGCACGAAATTCCTTGTAGGTACAAGTTCGTGCAATAGCATTAGTAGCTCCTTGGTTGGTCTCCTCCTGTGTGCTAGCTGTACGGTTTGCTTCCGCGGTCGCGAGTGCCTCGGCCACTCGTTCGGCTATCATTTGGCTTAACAGGGCGGTGTCAATTCCACCGGTAACGGCTGGCGGATTCTGCGTTTCGGATCTTCTAACTGGCGCCATAATCTAACAAGGTAATAGGATAATGAGTTTTGCCAGACATAACATGCATGGCACACACAACACAATTATGAAATGCTCCAAGATATAATACACAATATATAATGATCTCACAATTTTTGCAACTCATAATATCATTCATGGAATCGTTTGATAGTACATCATAGTTTGTCGTAACATAATAAAAGAAAATAAAATACCAACTAGCTAAGACAAACTTCGAAGCTTAGTGGTCATACAGGGATAGGTCGATGGTACAAGATAAATCTAACTAGTGCCCTCACGGCGCTGATGAAGCTCCTTCTCCAACTCTGCTAATCTCCTCTCAACCACTAGCTCACGAGCCTGGGAATCTCTCAATCTAACATCGGTGTCATGACAAGCGGCTCTAAACCTCTTATCCAAGTCTGCAACAGGGTCATCCACTGGTGCCTCTAGTCCGCCTGTCTCCACCAATGGCTCTACTCCCCAACGGGTCATCAGGCTCTCAATCTCCTCAAGACGAGCGTTCGGCATGGATTCCATCTGATCAAGAACAGTAAGAAGCTGTCCTCGTAGACGGGTCACACATACTGTCAACACTGTCTCATCCCTGACTGGACTCTTCTTCGCCAGTGCCTCCAACTTATCATGCACTTCATTATACTCTTCACCTAAAGCCTCTACAGCATCCTCCAACCTGTTCAACCGTGTCGTCACACATCCATCTGCCGCCCCAAGCATCACCACCGTCGACGTAGCTCTCCTAGGAAGAGGAGTCGTAGCTCTCGGTCCTGTAGAGATACCAGCGTCAGTAAGCATCTCCTGATACACTGCAGGTACAGTCTCTGGTGGTGGTAGTAGTAATGGTGTCTCTGGGACAGAACTGGCAGGTGTGCGGGCTGCATGCCTGTCAGTGGCAGTGAAAGGTATGAGGGGTCTGTAAGGTGAAAGTGGTGGTCGAGCAGCTCTCCCCCGAAGACGTCGTCTCACATAGTAGAAAGGTAGAGTACCAGGTGCTGGAGCAGGAATAGCAGTCCTTTCTCCTTCGTCTTCAGATGAAGATGAGGAGATGTGTGCTAGGGAAACCTTAGGAGTAGCGGCATATGCAGTAGGAGGGTCCTCAGTGTCTGTGACCTCCATAGGCTCTCCTTCCCATCTGTAAACTCCATCTCATCATCCTCTGTCTCCTCTACCGTCTCATCTCCAGTCACTGATGCCTGACCTGGTGACTGCACCACGTCAGTGTCTAAGTCATCCCCTCCCCCGCCTTCTAGGCTAAGCACATCGTCAGCTGATGCGTCAGGAATACGAATCGGTGAATGACGAACCTCCTCAGCCTCTCTCTCTATACCGTCATCTGAAACCATCCGGTACCACGGATATCCTGATGGCGATCCTCTAGGTAGTCCTACTGATGAACTGATGGTCGACTGTGAACTACGGTTGTAGTACGCTCCTGTAGACGTGGAATCATCGGATGAAGACATCGCTGTAATTATAAACAAAATAAAGGTGTGTAAATATCTCATAAAATTAGTCCGTAAAAAGGACATTAACATAACATAGCAATCATTGTTGAATCCACATGTATCCCATAATTCAGATTTTGTTGTTGCACATGTAACCCATGTAAATATACCTCGTAATTGTTAATTCACATGTATCCCATTTATTACTTATGTATCTACATATACTTAATACTTACAATTTGTATGATAATCGATTAAACATAGAGCAGTTATAGTCTAGAATTACTAAATGCAACCTAGTTCTCTATAACTAGTGCTCTGATACCAATCTGTCACACTCCCAAAATATCAGAGTATAATGGCGACAAGGGAGTGGTGACGTCATGATTATCATACACACATAGTCACAGAGAACGACCTCTAAATGAGACGTTCGGAAAATAGATCACTTGTAATTAATAAAATAAGTTGTTTTAACAAAGTGCGGAAGCATAAACTGAATATGGTTACAAAACATAGTTTTCTCAAATGGTACAAATGATCGTTGTTTCAAAGAAATGACGGCAATGCATGAGACCTCATTTAGCATCTTCCTTCTTAATACCTGAGAAAAACATTGCTAAAGTGTCAACATAAAGTTGGTGAGTTCATAGGTTTAGTTAGTTTGAAATGTTTAATGAACCACAAGATTTTCCCAAATGTGATGACAATATAACAGATACAAAGTCATCCCAAAAGTATTTATTACAGTCTAAGCTCGTGACACCGAAGCGTTAACAACATCGGCAGTATAATCATATAAATGTAGCCCAAACTAGATGCCTAAACCCACGACATCCTATATCAGATTCAAATGAAACTGTGCCCGCTTGTCCCCTTGTTGGACAAGACAGACAGGGACGTCAATCCCGATAGATCTATCCATAACATTCGCGCTTACACAAAGTAATTAACGGTTCACGATTCACGGGCCAAAGCAACTGGGTTTTTAGTGGGACTTAGACTAATATATAAATCAGTAAATGCACTTGTGTTCAAACGGTTAAATCAAGCAATGTCTCACCCCAAAAAGCAGTGAAAATAGTAAAATATGGGGCTATAAACTCACCTCGTTAATTCAGCAAAGAGAACGAAGATAAACTAGCTCGAGGGTACGGTTACGCTAGCCGCGACCTAATTAATTATGAGAATCGAGTTACGATACGAATAATTGTATTATTAAATGACTCGACACCCTAGTTGTGCTTGACGAAACCATACGTTTATGAAAAGTACGATTTTACGGAAAAGTACGATAAATAAAATCGGTTTATTAAATGGTCGGTTTTACGGGTCAAATTATAACTTAAATTTACCAAAATTCGTTTTGGGCTTATAACTAAACTAAATAAACTTATAAGGCCCAAATTGGGTCCAAAATCATTACACACCAACCGGCCCAAGGGTCCTTAGACCCGGCCCGGCCCACTGGCGGAATAAACAAGGACGGGAGGAGTAAGTATGTGTGTTTAACACACACAATCCCATAACTGAGAGTGAAACTCTCTCTCTTCCCTCGATATTAACTCCACCGTCCCAAAACTCTCTCTCTCTCTAAAATCCAGATCGGTTCAATCCTCTTCTATGGCTATCATCTAATCATTTGGGGATATAACAATCATGTGTGGTGGTCTGAGATGTTTAGATCGTGTGAGATGTGGGGTTTAATCCCCACATCAAACCGATTGGTTTTTCTGAGGTGTTCTCCCTTGCGGTTTCGTGAATCATTAGCCAGAATCAAGATAAGTTTATTCTCCTTGTTTCTTTTTAAAAAGATTAATTACTTTTTGATTTAATAAATATCAGTGGGTTTAATTTATTTGTATATACTTGTTGTAAATCATATGGTTCTCGGATTAAAAATAAATAAATTTAGGGTTTTGAAATATTTGGGGGTTTTCATTAAAATCGGGTTTAAACATAATTAATTGATGTTTTCATTTATAAAATCAAACTAATTTTAATATAAAATCGATTTATAAAAATTAGGGTTTCGGTCATTTGGGGGTTTTTGTATAACTCATTTTCAATTAAATTAAATAAGGGGTTTGGGTTTAGATTAGGTTTAATTAACGTTCTAATTAATAAAAATTTGATCTAGGGTTTTATGAAATTGGGGGTTTTTATATATTCGACTGAATCTCATGTTTATGTGATGTTTCTGAATTGAAAAGTACTAATTTACTGTTTAAAAAGATGTTTTAAATAATTAGGGTTTCGATTTGAATTGGGGTTTCTATACCCGCGGCATGATTAATGATTTTTAGGATGTTTCTGTAAAATAAAACTTGATTAAGACATTTGGATTGGTTGGTAATGGTTGTTGATAATTTTGGCAGTAAGAACTTGGTTGGTTTGCTTTGATATCTCGGTTTGGTTCTTGATTGGGTCTCGGTTTGGTTCTTGATTGAGGTCTTGATTTGGTTGGACATGGTCTCGGTTTGGTTCTAAGTCGGGTCTCGGTTTGGTCTTAATCGGGTCTCGGTTTGGTCTAAATTGGGTCTCGGTTTGGTTGACAGAAAAGCAATATCATAAACATGCTTGCATTTAAAAAGTTTAACAATTTTTTAGTTTTTAGTTAAAAGTATAAGTCCATTACAATGACTAACCATTGTTTCGTTTATTCGCAGGTTCGTACAAAACAAGCACATCTAGACTTCATAACGAAAAGACGAAAAGGTAAAAGACTCACAATGGGGATGCTACGTTCGGTTTTGCAGGTTCGGACGGGATGAAGACTCTTGGTTGTGCAGGTTCGGACGGGACGTGTGGGTTGGCTGGACCAAATCTTCTACCCAGGAGTTGTATTGTGAAGACTTGTGCAGATTTTTGATGTTTGTATTTTGGACTGAGATAACTTGTATTTGGACATTGGATAATACTTTGGGTTTGTATATAAACTTGTATTGTTAGTCTAGGGTTAGTGTAAATCTGAAAATGTTAACTTGTGATATACCCAAAAGGGGTAAACTAGGCAAGTGTGCTGTCCTTTAGTGAGACAATAAACTATGAAGTTTATATGTAATGTAGACATGTGACAGAAATTTGAGACCCTTGTAAGGCAAGCTTGGCAATAAAATTGAAGGTTTATACTCAGTATATGTACACATGCTGTGACAGCTTATACACTCGACTCGGGTTCACAATGTTTAGGTTTAGACGCGACTGAATAATCCCGACACCAAAACCGTTTAGCATACGATCCCAAAACAAAACAATTGTGCGAGACGTCACGTAATCGTAATAACTATATCCAGTAAACGTACGGCAAAACATAAAACGTTCCCAAACTTGTGCATTGCATTCAACTTAATAATCGCGAAACATCAAGATGTTACAGTTGTTATGAGGACTAAGTATGTTCTTGTTGAACAACCAAATGAATCCAAGTCTGCTCAGGCTTGGGTTCCCAAAGAAAACTAATTTGTTTTCTTTATGTTCACGGCATTCAAAAGCAGGTTAATGATTATGGCTATTGGGATAGTGGATGCTCTAGGCACATGACTGGGAAGGAAGATTATCTCACAAACTTCACTCCCATTAAGGATGGTGACAAAGTTTACTTTGGAGGCGGATATGGAACTATCACAGGCAAGGGAACTCTTTTCACCAACAATTTGCGTTTTGAAAACGTGTTTCTGGTAAAAGAACTTGACTATAATCTGTTTAGTGTATCACAAGTTTGTGATAACAAAAATAAGGTTCTTTTCACTAATACTGAATGCTTGGTGTTGAGCAAGGATTTTAAAATTCCAGATGAGAAATTCACTGATTATAGAACACCTAGGCATAAGGACATTTATAATGTGAATCTTAATGGAATTAGGATGAATAATAATTTGTCATGTCCTTATGCTAAGGCTTCAGATGATGCGAGTAATCTTTGGCACAGGAGATTAGGGCACATTAATTTTAAAAATATAAACAGACTTGTGAGACATGGTTTGGTTGATGGTTTGCTTGAAAAGGCTTTCCACAATGACCACTCTTGTGTTTCATGCCTTAAAGACAAACAACACAATGTCTCATTTAAGTCTAAACAGGTGCACTCTAGTTCTAAACCACTTCACTTGCTGCATATGGACCTATTTGGTCCAACTAATACAGAAAGCTTGAATGGTAAATCTTACTGTTTTGTCATCACTGATGATTTCTCTAGGTTTACTTGGACTTTCTGTTTAGCTTTGAAAAGTGACACTGCTGATACTTTAATTAACTTTATTTCCCAAACAGAAAAGAAGTCTGGTAATGAGGTTAAGATGCTTAGAAGTGATAATGGTGGTGAGTTTAGAAATAAGTTGTTGGATGATTTTTGTGCCAAGAAAGGGATTACTAGACAGTTTAGTATAGCCAGAACCCCACAGCAAAATGGGGTTGCTGAGAGAAAGAATAGAACCCTCATAGAAGCAGTCAGGACTATGTTGGCTGATGCTCACTTTCCCATTACTTTTTGGGCTGAGGTTGTGAATACAGCTTGTTATGTTCAGAATAGAGCATTAGTCAACAAGATTCATAACAAAACACCTTATGAGTTACTTTGGGGAAGGAAACCTAATATTGGTTTTCTTAAACCTTTTGGTTGTCATGTAGTTGTGTTGGATACTAGTGATGCCTTAGGTAAATTTAGTGCTAAAGGTGATGAAGGCTACTTCATGGGTTATTCAGTGCAGAGTAAAGGATATAGGGTTTACATTAAGAAGGAAAAACGTATACTTGAAAAAGTACATGTTAGGTTTTTAGAAAGTAAACCTAGTGATCCTGAAAGTGGTCCAAATTGGTTATTTGACTTGGAACCTCTCTCTAGGACTTTGAATTATATGCATGTTACTAATCCAAACATTATGAAGGTAACTTCAAATGTTGTGGAAGAACCAGTTGTTGATGTTTCAGGTACACAGGTTAATGAAGAGGTTGGATCACAAGCAGACAAATCATCACCCATACTTGAGTATGTCACTATTCCCATATGGACAGATGCATTTGTTGTTGCTGCTGCTGGAAAGGAAAATGGTGGTCCCCAAGTATCACCAGTTGACAACATGCATGATCTTTCAGGCGCTGACTAAGGAAAATCTGGCGCTGACAAGACAACTTCAGACGTTGATGGCTCAAACGTTGATAGCCATGATCCAGGCGTTGACAGCTCTCTTGACCATATTTTCTCTTCCAATTTTGAACAAGGTGAACCTTCAAACAGAAATGGAGAGGTTCATTCAGATATTGAGGGAAGAGAGTCTGAAGAAGATATTGGTAACATGGACGATGAGATTGAAGACAACATACTTTTTTAGGGAGGAGTGCTTACTTCTACAATCAAAAATCACCCCTCTTCTCTAATTATTGGTGATGTGATGTCTCCTGTTCAAACTAGAAGATCTCATCAGAATCTTGGAGGATTTATTGCCAATATTCACAAGAAGGTTGATACCCCTCTTGTTCAAGCTTGTTTGTTTGCCTGTTTTCTGTCACAACAGGAACCCAAGAAGATTTTTGATGCTCTCAAAGAACCAAGTTGGGTGGAAGCAATGCAGGATGAGCTTCACCAATTTGCTATCCAGGATGTTTGGGAGTTGGTTGATTGTCCCAGACATGTCAGACCTATTGGGACAAGATGGGTTCTTAGAAATAAGAAGGATGAAAGAGGCATTATGGTCAGGAACAAGGCACGTTTAATGGCTCAAGGATATACACAAGAGGAAGGGATAGACTATGAGGAGGTCTTTGCACCACTTGCAAGGATTGAGGCTATAAGGATATTTCTAGCCTATGCTTTATGCATGGGCTTTACTGTCTATCAAATGGATGTGAAGAGTGCTTTTCTTTATGGCACAATTGTAGAGGAGGTTTATGTAATGCAACCTCCTGGTTTTGAAGATTCAGAACATCCAGACAAGGTGTATAGAGTCAAGAAAGCTATGTATGGACTTCATCAAGCCCCAAGAGCATGGTATGGCACATTGTCCACCTATCTGGTGGAAAATGGATTCAAAAGGGGCACCATATACCAGACCTTATATACAAAGAAGACTGGTAAGGATTTCTTACTTGTCCAGGATTATGTGGATGATATCATCTTTGGCTCTTCAAGCCCAAAGATGAGTGAAGACTTTTCCAAGCTTATGACAGACAAGTTCAAGATGAGTGCAATGGGGGAGATGAACTTCTTTCTAGGGTTACAAGTTCAGCAGAAAGAAGATGGTATATTCATCTCTCAAGATAAATATGTAGCAGAATTCATGAAGAAGTTTGACTTTCTCCACATGAGAAAAGGGCTAGCACTCCTATGGATAGAGAACACCCTTGGGGGAAAGTTGGAGACGGAAAAGATGTGGATGTCAGGCACTATAGATCAATGATTGGTTCATTGATGTATCTCACAGCTTCAAGACCTGACATTATGTTTGTTGTGTGTGCATGTGCACGCCATCAAGTGACTCCCAAAGAGTGTCATCTTCATGCTGTCAAGAGAATCTTTAGATACCTTAGATGTTATCCAGACCTGGGATTATGATATCCAAAAGATTCACCATTGGAGCTTATTGCATATTCAGACAGTGATTATAGTGGTGACAAGTTTGATAGAAAATCCACAACTGGTGGATGTCAGTTTCTTGGGAGCAGATTGATCTCTTGGCAATGCAAGAAACAAACAGTGGTGGCCAATTCTACAACTGAAGCAGAATATGTAGCAGCAACTGCTTGTTGTGGACAAGTCTTATGGATTCAGAACTAAATGTTGGATTATGGGTATAATTTCATGCATACCAAGATTTTTGTAGACAATAACAGCACTTTATGCATTATTAAAAATCATGTACATCACTCTAAAACAAAACACATAGAAATTAGACATCGTTTTATAAGAGATTGTTTTGAAAAGGGTTTAGTAAAACCAGATAGGGTTGACACAGAAGAAAATGTGTCTGATTTATTAACTAAACCTTTTGATACTGGAAGATTTCAATACTTGGTAACAAGTATTAGAATGATCAATCTCACTTAATATGTGTTTTGGGGTCTTAGTGTAAACGTATGTACAGGATATGCATTGTTATTGGTCTTTTTGTGATGTTAGCTTTTCCACTTTTTTGTCTAACGCTGACAAAGGTTATCTTAACGCTGATAAGTGTTATCGTGACGTTGTCAGCAACATGTTAGTTTTGTGGTTTTTGATCTAAGTGTGCAGGCGTTGTTAGCAATGTACCATTGGATATAGAGTTGCTTATGGATCATTGGAGAATCATTGGAGCATGTTTCAATTTATGGATGATGGTTGGAATATTTATATTCCTATCTTGACATAAATTTTTATTTACATGCATATTATTTGGCAACTTATGTATCAGAGTTTAAGGGGAGGTTTTAGGAACCTTTAGGACTTTTTGGGTATTCTTCTCTTATCATAATTCTAGATTGTGTCCACTAGTGATTAAGAGTTAGTTTTCTATCTCATGAGGCATTGTAGCATGCAAAGTTAATATACTATGCATGTTGCCAAGACCTTTTTGGCCTAGCATTGGATGTGGTATGTTGGGAGACTTGGGTATGATTTATATTGGGTTTACCTGGGAGTTACAAGGGATTTTATGAGATAACTTCACTGTTAAGAATTTTGGTTAGCAAGGGACACTAGAGGACTGTTATGTCTATCTTGCATAAGCAAGTGTGCATAATTGGACAGTGCTTACCACCCTATAGTAATTTTCAGTTGATAGGTTATCTTCACTAGGATGAATTACTTTGTTAAGGTCCTTTTTCATTTTTATTACTTTTATTTTTGGACGCTGACAGATATATTTCCAAGCGTTGTTGTGACCAATTTAGACGTTGACATGGCTCTTGCAAATGTTGACAAGAATATAGCCGTTGGGCGTTGATGGGTTATTTTTTACCGTTGACACTCATTGGGTCCTACCTAGTTGTTATTTTTGACGAAAATTAGGGCCGTAATTTTGGGAGTAGATAACTTTTAATTAATGCACAAGATAACTTATTTTCTTTTCAATATTTTCATCATTATATTTTGAAAATAATTGCCTTATTTTTTACCAATCACTTGTGCTTATCACTCATATATATTTAGCTCCTACTTTTTAAACAGGGTACTCTTATATTCTTGTCTAACAACTTTTTCCTATAATTCATCTTTTACAATCTTCCACAAACAGCTTTCTACATCTATGGCGCCTAAGTTTAAACCAAGTGACTTGGTATTGGGATTCAGAAGTCAGCACAATATGATTGCTTATTTGGAGGCTGATGATGCTCTGTTTCCACAATACACTCAGATGGTGGCGTATTTTAATGCATCTCCACTTAGGTATGCACTTTCTCATGCTCCTCTCATCTCTGTCACTCATATCAAACAGTTTTGGAACACTGTTAGTTCCTCAACCCTTAATAATGTGACTACATTAACAGCTATTGTTCATGGGCGTACTTGGGTGGTTACTGAAGCCTTGGTTCGCCAGGCTTTGCATCTTAATGATGCAGATGGTATAACCACTCTCCCCATTAATGAGATAGAACAAGGACTTCAGGCTTTGGGGTATCCTTTCCCTGAAGAGGGTACTTTAAATAAATATCATAAACAAGAATTCCCCCCAGCCTGGAAGTACTTAATACATGTCATCCTTCAATGTTTGAGTCCCAAATGTACTGCACATAATGAAATTAACAAATCAATTGCTAGTGCAATTGTGTGCATTACAAATGGGCAAAAGTATAATTTTTCTAAACTGATTTTTGATAGCATGTGTAAAAACAAGGGTAATAAGATGACTTTGGCTTATCCCAGATTTTTACAAATGATTTTTGATGACCAAGGGTATTGCACAAGGGATCATGATGATTTTTATGAGATCCCTATGCAAAAGAAAGCTATTTTTAGTAAGATGAACTCTCCCCCTCACAGAGACTTACCCCTCACCCAAGCTATGCTTGCTGTTATTGCAGCAGCACAACCTCAACCTGACCCACAACCACAACTTGATCCAATACTAGACCCCTTACCTTCACCTCAACACATGGAACTTGACCAAGAATCCTTCAACGCTGACACGTTAAATGTTGGCGTTGACACTACTAATCCAAACGTTGACACCTTTCCATTACAGACCCAAACACCCCTTAACCTTCAAACTACCACCCAATCCACATCATCTTCTACACCCCCTGAATATAGGTTGATTAAACGCCCAAGGACTACTGGAGTGTTCTCCTCTGGTGGTCCTAGCCATGTTGCAGAGAGAACCACCACCACAAGTGTGGTTGGTGCTATGGATGAGGCTGGGACTATTGGTACTCGCTTAGATGCAGGCCAAGACAAACCTAACATCTTTAAGACCTCATCCATGCCCCATGACTCTACTTTGGGAGGTCAAATACCCATTCTAGAGGAGGGCAGATTGGAACCATACACAATGTTGGAATTGACGGCTGTCTACATTAGCTTGCAAAAGCAAAATGCAGACCTGGTACAAACAGTCAGTACACAAGGCCTTGAACTCAAGCAATTAAGGGAGAGGATTGTTCTTTTGGAGGATGCTAACAATAGGCGTGGTATGGAGGATTCTTCCAAAGGGGAGGATGAGCAGATCCATGTGAGTGACAAAGGCTCACATGATGGAGAATCTTTGGGTGTTGCTGAAGCCCGTACTGAATTGAAGAAGCAACCACGTTTTGATACATCTTTGGTTACTCCTAAAAACTTGAACTTATCCTTTACAACAATGATGGAGCAGTTCACAAGAGGCGCTGAGATGAGTAAGTTGAGCGTTGACAAGCAGACCTTGGACGCTGACACACCAAGCGCTGACAAGAGTAAGTTGGGCGCTGACACACAGAATTTGAGCGTTGACAGACCTACAGATATGGTTGATGTATTCCAGTCATCAGCTATCATCAAGGAAGTGTCTTCACAGGTACCATCATCATCTTTACCTATCATTGATCCATTAGATAAGGGTAAATGAATCATGGTAGAAACAGAAGTTCCAAAGGATGCAGCTCAAGTAGAGTTTAATTCAAAGTTGGCTGCACAACTTGTGGAACAAGAAATAAAGAAGGTTGGTGAATCACCATTTGTTGTTACTTCTGAGGAACAAGAAGGAAGTGATGAAGGGAGTTCAGATTCAAGTGTTATGATAATTGACAACCAGAAAGACTTGAATATGGTGATGAGTTGGCAAGGGATAAACTTAGAGAATTAAAGTTGCAGGTAGATTATGATATGCCAGAAGTTGCTCAGATGTACCATGCTTGGGAAGATAAGGTTATGGAGAATCCAGATATGACCATTTTAGATCAAATTTGGGGATTGGAGATTCTTCTAAGAGTTCAAAGAGACTACAAGGTAATTCTGAAGCATAAGGCTAGCAATGTTTTCTCACTGCTGAAGAGAGATAGAAGGGAGCTTTATTACATGTTGCTCAGGTGTCATCAAACAGGATGGACATTTCAGAAATTGCAGGGATTAACCTTTGAATAATTGGAGTATAAGGCTTATCCCATTTGGGCAACAGTGCAGGAAATGAATACTATCAGACTTCCCTCAGATGAAAAGAGAGAAGAACTTGCAGAAGAGATGGAGATTCAAAAGGCAATGGTTGTTCCAAGGCCTTTGAAGAAGGGAGTTCCACTTGAGTTCCCTAAAGATATAGATAAATTGAATCCCAGTGAAGATGTTATTAGAAGGAGCATTAAGCTCTCACCCATGGAAGCTTCAGATATGGTACAAGTGTTACCTCTTGATGCCAGAAACCCTATCATTAGCTATGAAGAAGATGCAAGTGGGTTTTGGATGATTGGCAGATATGGGAAAGAGGTACACACATTTACTACTCTTATGTCTCTCTTTGCAAGTATGGATAGGGAAGACTTGACAGACCTTTGGAGGTTGTTGATGGCCAAGTATGAGACTGAAGCACCTACTTCAGTCAATGGAATAAAGCTTTGGTCAACATTCAAGAGAATGTGTGCACCAGAAGAAGAAGATCATGTTTGGAAGGATCTTGAGGATGATATCAGTGGACTTCAATGACATTTGTATTCAGCTGCTGGTGTGTATTATTTGAGTTCTACAAAGTTTGCTGAGTATCTTCTTGTAGATGCTGAGTATCCCATGTCCAAAGAAGTTTTGGAAAAGATGAAGACAACACAGCTGGAGATTGACTATTCAAGTGACGTGGCCAAAGATTTGATTAGGCATGTTTATTACCAATTTGATAAGATTTATAAGAATCCTCCTAGTTCTTAGTTTTTATTCTGAAACTTGAGTACTAGAGTATATATCAAGTTTAGGGGAGGATTGTTGGGAATAAAATGTAGCCAGTACACTTGGACGCTGACAAGAAGAAAACAAGCGTTGATAAGAAGAAAACAAGCGTTGACAGGAAGAAGTCAAGCGTTGATAGGATGAAGTCAAGCACTGATAGAAGATTTAGTCTACGCGTATTATGTTTCTAGTTTGTTTCTAGTAAAGATATGATTGACAATGTATTTTCTATGTTTATCTTTACCTAGAATAGCTGATACGTAGACTCTTGTACAAGGCTTCTTATGTATATAAAAGAAGACCTTTAGGTTTTGTTTTTCATATAAGTTTTCATTCGTTTAACACTTTCATTGTAAGCAAGTTTGTTCTAATCAATCAAAGTGAAAGTTTGGTTTACATTGTTTGTGTGTTCTTGTTTGAGTATTAATTCCGCATAATACTTAAATTGTTTTATACACAACAAAGTTTCTCTACGTGTTAAACTTGATTTAATCTCGTTAACACAAAGTTAAATCGATCTAAGTTTGGGATCAACAGAACAAAGAGAATGGACATCTCATTTGGGCATCGGTGCTCAATGGACCATTAGATTATGGTACAGTGACGGAAGGTACAGTTACTCGTCCTCGCACAACGGGTGAATTGACCGGAGATATGAAGATTCAAGACAAATGTGATAAGTATGCTACAAACATCATTCTCCAAGCCCTTCCTCCAGATGTCTACAAACTTGTGAGCAAACATAAAGTTGCCAAAGAGTTATGAGATAGGATTCGTGTTCTAATGCAAGGCACCTCGTTAACTAAACAAGAACGAGAGTGTAAGCTTTATGATACATTTGATAAATTTGCCTATGTTCCCGGGGAGACTCTCAATGGTTACTATTTGAGATTTACTCTATTGTTGAATGAGCTCAATATCTATGACATGGCAATTCTTACGTTTCAATTAAACATCAAGTATTTGAACACCCTTCCATCCGAATGGCGTAAGTACGCGACGACTGTTAAATTGGCTAAGGACTTGCATAACACCAATGTGGATCAACTTCAAGCTTTTCTTCAACAACACGGATGCCATGTGATCGAGGCTTGGTTGTCTACACCACAAGTTCGTGATCCACTTGCCATGTATGCTTATCAACAAATGACTCCCCAATAAAACATGGCTTACACTTATCAACAACCATCATACTTGCAGCAGTCACCACCACACACCTATCAGCAACCACAACAACCATCTTATCAAACAAAAATGATGCCACAACAAGCATTTCAACAAAGTGTTCATCAACATCCTTATCCACAGTAACCAGCACATCATGCATCTCCCTCACAAGCTAACACTTCTCCAATGGGTTATACTCCTCAGCAAGGATATTTTCCAATTGAAGCAACACCAGCACAAGCCTTCTACTCTAATGACTTCCACCAATTCAAGCACCGGTCTCTACTCCAAATGATACACCTACTGATGTCTTAAACCATCTCACTGCCTACTTGTCAAAACTTGTTGCAACTAGAGGATTTACACCAACGAACAATTAGCTCCACACTTCTTCAAATCCTCGACAACAAGCCACTATTTAAGATGGTCAAGTGACGGTGCAAACCATTCAGGGAAGGCAAAACTCATATGGACCGCCTACAAGGACCATGAACGCTCAAGCAGTGAATTCTCAAGCTAGTGGTAATGGAAGCACTATTGGTCCTCAAAAGGTTGTGACTTGCTACAATTGCCGAGGACAAGGACATATGGCTAGGGAATGCACTCAGCCGAAAAGGAGAAGGGATGCAACGTGGTTTCGTGAGAAGATGTATTTGGTCGATGCTCAATCTAAGGGAAAGATTTTGGATTCAGATGAGTTATCATTTCTTACAGACCCAGGGGCAACAGATTATGAAGGCATTGCATTCGTTTCTACTTATAATGCAGCATATGAAGCAGATGATCTTGACGCATATGATTCGGATTGTGATGACATTTACTCAACCTAAGCTGCACTCGTTGCAAATCTATCTCACTACGGTTCTGATGTCGTCAGTGAGGTACCAACCACATCTAATAATGTTCATGATAATCCACATCATGTTGACCATGAAAATGACAACCTCAAACAGCATTCGGGAACTGGTAACTCAAATGATGCGGTATCTAATCCAACACATTTGAGTGAACCTCAACCAAATGCTACGACGAGTATGGAATCTTATGATCAACGTGATTTGGTAATGGTGCCTAAACATATTATTGATAACATGAATGTGGCCGTTCGACAAACCATAGATATGAATGCCAACCTAACCGCCGAGCTTGCGCTGTATAAGGAAAAGGTCAAAACTATTGAAATGGTCCCTCAAGCAGATAAAATAACTTATTCTGAATTTGACCAATTTCGTTTTGAAAAGATTGAACACTTAAACGAAATAGAATCATTAAAAGCTACTCTTTCTAATGAATTAAAAGAAAAAGATTCGGTTATAAATGATTTTCAGAAACTTAAAATGGATTTCGAAACTCTCGAGTCTAAAAAGTTTGAATCAGAAATTAATGCTACCAAACTTCTTAAATTTCAGGAACAACAGCTTTTAAAACAATACGCTTCCACAGAAAAGGTTCATTTTTTAACTAAATCATTTAAAGAACTCGAAATCAAGCGTCTTCAGGATTTACCACCTAATCCCGGTTATGCAAAACAAGCTCAGGAATATATTCCTTGTCTTTATGATGTGACCCTAATTGGAAAATCGAAAGAAGCACCTTATGTTCGTAGTACTGAGGAGACACAGTCACTTGCGGAAGAAACTCATTCTTAAATGCTTTCAAAATTCCATAAGATTGATTATGATAAGCATAATAAAGATCAATTTTCTAAAAAAACCCGTATTCGTTTACAAAAGGAATTATCTCAGTTATCAGTTTTGTGCCCCAAAGTTTGTCAACGGAAAACCTTCCTAGTACGTCTCCTACACTTGTCAAAAAGGATTTAACTAAGTTAATTCCACCGGTAAGTAAGGTGTCAGATAGCTTAAATGCGGTGCACCAACACTTTGCCGATTTTGACAAGGTCATTACGGAACATATGACGGCTACGGCCATAACGGAAGGTGAATGGAATTTTGAGCACACTAGAGCTGCGTTTCGAGACAAAATTGTTCCATTTGTAAACAATGTTAAAGTTTGTCTTAGCACTATTGATCAAGATTTGCTTTTGGAAATAGAAGAAGTTAGACGTGTTTTCAATGAAATGGATGATGCATGTGAAAACAGTTTACTTGAAATTGAACGTATTTTACGCCAAAATGATCAGCTTCTGAAGCAAGTGATGTCTCATGATATTGTTTCCGTCTGTGTGAATAAAAGTGTTGATAATGATTCTATTGTGCATAATGTTGAATCTGTGGATAATGTGGTAGATAGTACTTGTCACGAATCTGCCGCTGAATTTTTAAAGCTTCAAGATTCATATTCTTCGCTTTCAAAACGTTTTGATGAGATTCAAACACATTGTATTTCGCTTGAATGCAAGAAACAATCTATTCAAGAAATCTTTGAAACGTCATTTGAAGGTGTTAATATCGATGATGCAAATTTTCAAAAGAATTTTCAATTGAATTTACAATCAAAACAGCGTTAGCCAAGTGACAAGGTTGCTAAATCATTGCCGATAGACATAGATAAATCTAAGGAGATTAACTGTGTGAACGTACTTGAGGCCGCTGAGAATTTTAAACTTGATCTAGATAATCGAGTTTCCAAGATTTTGTCCAAAGTTGATAACTTAAAACAGAAAAATACACAACTATTCGATTCAGTAAAGCTTGCATGTGCTAATACCACTGCACATAATCAATCATTGATTGAAAAATTGAATCGAAAGTCGGTGGAAATATCTGATTTGAGGGAACAAATTTGTGATAAAAATCTGGCTTTGGCTGAGTTAAAGGAAACAATTCTTACCCTAAAAGGTAAGAATGTTGTGGATAACGCAGCCACTGTCTCAGCATCGTCCTCTAGTGCAATTAAAACAAACCTCATCGCCGTCACACCACTTAACAAGGGCCCTAGGACTAAACCATCTCAAACATTGGTCACTAAAGATAAGGCAAAATCAAAACCAGCTTCTAATATTCCCGTGTTGCCTTCTACAGGAATAAGCACCACTACTAAGGCTCAAAGATCTAAGCTTAAAAGAAACAAGAAGAATGATAGGATCTTGCCCCCATCTAGTAGTCAAGTGAAGAAGAAAGTAGAAGCCCATCCTAGGAATGTTATTTCTGTTTTGAATAAAAAGAATCATGTAGCTAAACCTAAAGGCTCTGCGGTTGTGTAGCGTTCTAGGCCTACTGTGAATTCTAATTTGAAATGTTGGAATTGCAATGAATATATGTTTTCTAGTCGTCATGATTCTTTCCTTATTGACCATGTGAATGAGATGAATGCCCGTAAAAATGGTTTAGAATGGAAACCGACTGGGAAAGTGTTAACCCAAGTTGGTTGGATGTGGCGCCCCACTGGTAGAACTTTCACTATAGTAGGAAATGCGTGCCCTTTAACTAGGATCACTCCCACTAAAGTGAAGAACGCGTGCCCTTTAACTAGGAGTACCAAGGCTACCAAAACACGAGCGTGTCCTTTAACTAGGAACACCGACACTACTGTAGGAAACAAGTGCCCTTTAAATAGGTCTACTCCCACTGTAGTACCCCCTAATAATCCAAAACCTCATAAAGTTGGAACAATAAAATATGTTAGTGGTGAAACTCACATTAGAAAACGCAGGAAATCTAAGGGTCACACAAGTTTCTTGGTATGGTTCGATTTGGAAATGATCATATTGCAAAGATAATGGGTTACGGTGAATATCATATTGGGAATGCTATAATTTCAAGAGTGTATTATGTGGAAGGTCTCAGTCACAACTTATTTTCCGTGGGACAATTTTGTGATGCAAACCTAGAAGTTGCTTTTCGAGAGCATACCTGCTTCATTCATAATTTGGAAGGGGTTGAATTATTGAAAGGTACTTGAGGGAATAATTTGTACACTTTGTCTCTACAAGATATCATGGCCGCTTCTCCCGTATGTCTTCTCTCCAAAGCATCGAAGACTAAGTCATGGTTATGGCATCAACGGTTATCTCATCTTAACTTTGACGCTATTAATCGTTTGGCGAAAAACGAACTTGTACGTGGTCTTCCTAAACTTACATTTCACAAGGACCATTTGTGTTTCGCGAGTACAATGGGGAAGAGCACTAAGAAATCATACAAACCCAAGACTGAAGACACCAACCAAAAGAAAAATTATTTGTTGCATATGGATCTTTGTGGGCCAATGCGTGTCGAAAGTCTTAGTGGTAAAAAGTACATCCTCGTCATAGTCGATGATTACTCTCAGTTTACATGGGTGAAATTTCTTACAACAAAAAAATGAGGCACCTAAATTCATCATCGGATTTCTCAAGATGATTCAAGTGCGTCTCAACACTACTGTCCGACGCATTCGTACAGATAATGGAACCGAATTTATGAATCAAATCTTGCGTGATTATTATGAAGAAGTTGGCATATCTCATGAAACATCCGTTGCTCTCACTCCACAACAAAACAGTGTCGTTGAAAGGTGAAATCGCACACTTATGGAAGCTGCTCGAACGATGTTAATTTACGCAACGGCTCCATTGTTTTTATGGGCAGAAGCAGTATCTACAACAGTTTTCACCCAAAGCCAGTCACTAATTCGTAAACACCATGGTAAAACACCTTATGAGCTTCTACATGGAAAAGTACCAGATTTATCATATCTTCATGTATTTGGCTCTCTCTGCTATCCAAATAATGATGGTGACAATTTGGGAAAACTTCAACCCAAAGCTGATATTGGTATTTTCATTGGTTATGCACCCGCAAAGAAAGCATACCGAATCTACAATCGTAATTCTCGCAAGATCCTCGAAACTATGAATGTTGATTTTGATGAGCTGACGGCAATGGCTTCTGAGCAAAGCAGCTCTGAACCCGCACTTCATGAAATGGGACCCAGTAACATTTCTTCTGATCTTGTCCCAAACATCCCCACTTCATCATCATTTACACCACCTTCTAGGAATGAATGGGATACGTTGTTTCAACCGTTCTTTGATGAATTCTTTACTCCTCCAAGTATTTTTGCTCCAGAACATGAAGTAATAGCTCCGGTTACCGAAGTTGTAGCTTCAGCAAACGAAGCACAATCAGATACGTCTACACCTACAATTGGTTAAGATATACCTTCAACGAGTAATTCTCAACCAACACCTGAATCAATTATCCATGTCATGCCTGTTGATGATGAAGAGGATAATGATGATCACGACTTGGAATTCGCTTAAATGCGTGTACTTCCATTCTTTGGTGTACCAATTCCCGACCCTAATCAAGTCGGGTCGTCCACCTCAGAGGAAGCTCCTTCTACAGTCTACTCCAATCCACGGATTCGTGAACATAACAGCAAGTGGACAAAGGATCATCCTATAGATTCTATTATTGGTGACCCTATTCGTCCGGTATCCACAATAAGTCAGTTACAAGAAAGTGTAATGTTTTGTCATTTTGATGCCTTTCTTAGTGAAGTTGAACCCAAGACGTGGCAACAAGCATTTACTCAATCTTGTTGGATAGAAGCTATGCAAGAAGAACTTAATGAATTTATACGTCTTGATGTATGGGAACTTGTCCCATGTCCAGACCAAGTGCAGTTACTCACTTTGAAATGGGTTTACAAGGTGAAACTCGACGAGTTAGGCGGAATATTGAAGAATAAAGATCGACTAGTAGCTCGTGGATACAAGCAATTATTAGGCATCGACTTTATGGAATCCTTTGCACCTGTTGCCCGTTTGGAAGCTATTAGACTATTCCTTGCTTATGCAGCCCACATGAATATGACCGTCTATCAAATGGATGTGAAGACGACATTTCTTAATGGTGAAATCAAGGAAGAGGTCTATGTTCAACAGTCGGATGGTTTTATGAATTCTAAATATCCTAACCATGTGTACAAGCTTAAGAAGGCTCTCTATGGGTTGAAGCAAGCTCCACGCGCGTGGTATGATCTATTGTCACAATTCCTCATCACGCAAGGCTTCGCTAAAGGCAAGGTGGATCCCATGATGTTCATTCAGAAACGAGGTACAGATATGATTATGGTACAGATATATGCTGATGATATTATATTTGCTGCCTCGACCTAAACCTTATCCGATGAGTTTGGGACACTCATGTCTTCCAAGTTTAAGATGTCAATGATGGGCAAGGTATCATTCTTCTTAGGACTTCAGATATCTCAGAGTCCTAGAGGCATCTTTATCAATCAATCCAAGTATGCCCTTGAATCTCTTAAGAAATATAAGATGGAATCTTGCGACCCCGTGGATACTCCAATGGTGGAACGAACTAAGCTTGATGCAGATCCACATGGAGTTGCCGTTGATCCGACAATTTATCGTGGAATAATCGGTACCCTTCTGTATATCACAGCTAGTCGGCATGATCTTTAGTTTGCTATATGTATGTGTGCTCGGTATCAAACTCGGCCTACTGAGTTACATTTGGCTACTGTGAAACGGATCTTTCGATATCTTAAAGGAACCATTAATCGGGGACTTTGGTACTCGAAGGACTCTTCGATTGCACTAATGAAATATGTAGACGCGGATCACGCGGGTTGTCAAGATACAAGGCGTGGCAAGAGTGGAACTTTGCAACTACTAGGAGATCGACTAATCAGTTAGGCATCGAAAAGGCAGAAAAGCGCTGTAATTTCAAGTACGGAAGCAGAATACATAGCTATGTCTGGTTGTTGTGTTCAAATTCTTTGGGTGAGATCGCAATTAACCGACTATGGTCTAGGTTTCAACAAAATTCTGATGTACTGTGACAACAAAAATGCAATTGCCTTATGCTGCAACAATGTTCAATTCTCCCGGTCGAAGCATATTGACATTCGCTACCACTTCATCAAGGAGCAAGTGGAAAATGGAGTGATCGAGCTTTACTTTATCCGATCTGAGTATCAATTGGCAGATATTTTCAAAAAGGCTTTAGATCGCGTTCGAATGGAATTTTTGGCCGACAAGCTAGGTTTGAGAACATTCTCGCCTGAGACTCTAAAGGAATTGGCAGATGAGGCGAAAGAATAGTGGTGGTAAACTATTCTCCGTATCATTGGTGATCATCTGTATATATTGTTTATATTTTTATCCACAAAAGCAAAATACAAAAATATAAAACCATATAAAAACCATAAAAATTGAAAAATTCAGAAAAATCCAAAAATATTTTTACTTTATTTTTAAAGGCATGTCTTTTGGTACGATAATATTTACGGCCTTAGAAATGTCGATTAATATTGACACGGTGCCATAAATAGAGTTCGTACAAAAGTTGTAAATATTTCATAAAACATGCCTAAATGGCTTGTAGTTATTTCTGACTGCAACCCGTTTTTCATATTAAAGTCAAGTATTTCTTATGAAAGCTTTGGCTCTTAACGGGAATTAATTTTCTCGGGCAAGGTTTACTTTAAAACCTTGTAAGAGATCAAGTTTACTTTATAACTTGGTCTAACACAAATCTATGTACGCATCAGTGCATTTATTTGTTAAAACAAGAGAAATCTTGTTTTTATGAATCTCTCATCTCTATAACCATAGCAATCAACAATTGGTATCTACATACTCGACGATGCGACTACTCAAACGACGACTACAACTCTTTCAATAGAACACGGGTCAACAATTGAGGGGGAGAAATTGTCCAACATTCAGAATCTTCGATGCCGAAAGTTGGGTTTACTTCTTGAAGGTTCTTTGAAACCTTGATCACAATACAAAGACTATGCGGAAACCAATCTTTATATAGAAGAAGAACAATAGAAATAACCAAACATTTAATCCTCAATATATTAATACGATCACTCTAATAGTGATAGGGTTTACAACCTTGAAGCTATAACAAATAATGAGAGAAATGTGTAGAGAATATGTGTGTGAAGAAGTGTCTTTATCTCTACACCCTAGGACCTCCTTTTATAGTGCAAGGGATCCTAGGTTGTTACAATATAATTAATACTTGCCTAAGTATTATACATTAATATCCTTTAATAGTTTCCTAAACAAACTTGTAACCTTCTCATCATCCTTATCATGTTTTAATACTTTCCATAAGACTAGGAAGACTAAGTATTTGATCTTATCTTCTACAATCTTCCTTGATCATATCTTCTATAATCTTCTTTCAACTTTATAATACGACCAGGAGGAACTAGAAGCTGCCAGGAGGAACGAAGTACTCCAGTAGGAACTACTATATGACCAGGAGTAACTTCTAAATACAATATTCCTAACACCAATCGTACATGTGGTGTCAAGAGATGACTTCAGACGTGACGAGGCGACCAATAATTCAGACAAAAACCATTTGATCTTATCATATGATGTTCTCATCAATCAGGTCTAACCTTGTCAACTCATTCTTATATGGTGCATATGTGATCATGTTACAAATCGGTATCATCTCTCACAAAATTGGTCTCATGAAGATTGAACGGACTTGCATTTTTTTCCCAAAACCCTTGTTAAAATTTAATTAAATCAATTGACATTAAAAACATCGATTGGGTTAATATTTGTAATATGGGGGAGAAAATGTGATTTAATATGGGAAATGATTAATCAAAAATGTTTTGACTTAACGTGATAGCTCATCCTGACATGTGCGAAATGTTTTCGAATATCGTGGCATATGTTAAGGGGGAGCAAAATGGATTTGCTATACCAAAATGGATTTCATGGTGACATATACTTAGCCTAAACCCATTTATTTCACGACGATGAAGATTGTGGTGACATAAGGATGGTAGGATAGGTTAAGTCCAATGATTCTTCCAAAACCGGAGTAATCTTCCCAAGGACATTCCATAGCTAGAAATAGTAGTCCTTAGGAAAGATGGAGAAAGATTGTGAACGTAGCTGAATGCCGATCAAGTACTTAAGTTAGCACTAGAACAATCACAACAAGGTGCTAGTTATGACGTATTGGTAAGCATTGAAGGGGTTGAAGAGTGAAAAAGAATTGTAAAGATAAAGGGTCTAAAGAAAGAAGCCCTCCTTACAACCTTAGGCAGAAACCGGGTCAACACATATGCTATTGAGATCATTATTTAATGATTCTTGATATTGAAGATAGACATCATGGAACCAGTGATGCAATGCACAACTCATCCCAGCTAACTCAGATATCTCTTAAAAGATATTTGTTTTAATCACACGGAGATCAACACGTTATCTATTGATTTATTCCCTCCGAGTAAATTGGTATTGAAAAGGTGGCTGATACAAGGTTTTACCTAGTAAGAAAATTAATGTTCGTTGTTGTGGTCTAATCGAATTGATTACTGGTTAACTATGCGACTCAGTCGTTCTTTGGTGGAAACAAAAATTGTGTCGTTGTAGTAAAATTAAAATGCAAGACTTTAAAAGTAGATGACGGTTAATTAAATCTAAACTAGTTAAAACTTAAATTGTGCAATATTAAAACTTTTAAAAGTAAATTAATTAAATGACTTAAAAACTAAAGCGTGACGAAAATTAAATTTGACTAAGTATTAAAAATGTAACTTAAAAATAAAACAAAGCAAAAATATAATTCTAAACCCCAAACCATCTGAATCCAGATCGAAATGTTGTCACCAATACCATCGGAACCCAGATCGGAATATAGGTACGAATTCTATCAGAATGTGAACCGTCGGAATGATTGAAATGGAATCTGTTGGAGTAACACTTCGCCTATCGAAATGTTGAACAATCCTATCGGAATCTTAGATCGGAATGTCAGATCAGAATCACCTGTCGGAATGCAAAACCATCGGAATATGGCTAGTGAAATTTGGGCAGCACTTCGTCTCAATGTAGCCTTAAGAGTCGTCGCAATCCCGTTCGCAATGAGCGATCGGAATCTTGATCGGAATAAGGGGAGAGAACCTATCGGAATGCTGATCGCAATCCTTCTGTCGGAATGCAAAACCCTCAACCGATTGTCACGATCGGAATGAGGTGGTTTATCTGTCGCAATGTGGGAACTCTCCTTTCCGATGGAAGATGTATTCGTAATAAGCACAAGAACTAAATAAGCTAATTCTAATAAGCAGTAACAAATATTAAAATGAAATGAAAGCAAAACGAGACAATAAGCTAAAAAGTTAAAACCTTTCGAATTGTAAAAGACGAAACTTAATGAAATGGATTTTACAAAGATAAAACTTTTAAGAAAACTTTGAAAACAATTAAGCTAAATACCAAATAAGCACATAAGATTGTCAAACTTGTGGCTTATTTTGTATGAAAACTTAAAGGGAAAAGAAAAGACAAAACTTTCAACCGAATAAGTAAAGTGATTAAGCAAAACTTGCTTAATCCGTTTTCAAAACAAATCAAAATCAAAAGAAAGGTAGAAAGAGAATGATAAAAGAGCACTTGATCAAAGGTAGATGAAGATTAAATCAACAAAGTTAAAGAACACTTACTTGGAATTAAAAGTATTAAAAGTGCAAGACAATGTATTTAAATTGACATGAATTTAAAGTGCAAGGAAAATAAAATGGAAGAACTAATTGTCACTATTATCCAACAAAAACAAATGATTAAGATCCTAATCTATATATAGGGGAGGATTAGGGAGTGCTTAGGAAGTTTCCTCCCCTCCTTCATTTTCTCTTAATTGCACCATTAGGTCCTTAAGCCTTTAATCTTCTTTAATCTTGGACTTTAATGACTTTTGGCTCGGGATTTCTTTGAACTCGTCTTGGATTTTCTTCATAAATAAGACTCGAGTTCTTCGGCTTTAGTAAACTTCCATCTTTTGACTTTTTCTTCGATAAATCTTCAGAATTGGTCTTGGACTTCCGTTCTTTTTGCACTCTTGACTTCTTGACTTCGTCTTTCATCTTTTTCTTCAATAAAAGCCCGTGAATGCCCGTGTTTTCTCCACTTTTCACCTTTTCGTCCTAAATCACAACAAAAACACAAACCACGCATAATTCCGACATAAATGACATAAAATACACGTTTTGGCTCGGTTATTATTGTAATTAAGTGGTAAAAAGGATGGGTGTTTACACACTTATCAAATCCCCTACACTTGACCATTGCAATGTCCTCATGCAATGCATTAGTTAAAAAGCACGATTACACTTTTCATCATAATCAATCCACGTTGGCCTTTATTAAAGAGATAGAAAATTATAAACATTCAAAGGAAGAAAGTAAAGAAATAAAAAACATACCTTAGGGTTTTGAAAATGTCATGAATGATCATCATCCTCAAGTTTTCACTTTCTCCAAACCAAGATTAAAAACGAGATCATTGTTATTATAAGTTAGCAAACTAACACGAACTCATGTGGCCCAATTATTTACTTAGACTCCCTTATTCCTAGGTGTATCTCTTATATTTTATTGTTGTCTTGAATGATCACGAGGATGCATTGTTGACTTATTTCGATAGTTATTAAGTCTGAAAATAAAGTGGGATGATTTAATCAATAGTTAGATAAAGGACAAAATCTTTTAAAACTGCTTCTCGGGACCTCATAAAGTTCATATCTGGGCATAACTCGCTCTCGGACCGATATTTGGCAGCGACTTCATAATTCAAATCTTGAGAGACGTTCATGAAATAATGGTCTTCTCTTCATAATAGGAATTTCTTCACTTGAAGTTTTGAGAGATTCTTCATATTTGGACCACGACTTCTTCATTTTTCTCCAATCTTTACTTTGGACTTTGATATACAACGATCTGCCTCCTTTTAGGACTTGGATCTATTTATCCTCATACCTTGTTAGGGCCTTTTTGGATAGACTTCTCCATGATCTTTACGGGAGTATTTGCTTTTCGTCGTGTGTCTCGATCCTTCATATTGATTTTCGATAAATGATTCTTCACATCACTTTTGGATCTTTAGCAACAAAATGTAGCCCTCATGCCTTGTTAGGTCCTTTTCGGACTCGCCAATCTTCGCATCCCGCTTCAATAAGTTATGACTTGGCTATGAACTCTAATCCATACCGATCAACTTTTAAACGATCTTGGGATAGAAGCTAAGTAACTTTTCAAATCGTACAACCTTATTTATTGCAGATAAATTTATTAACAAGCGATGGGAGAATAGGCTTATAATTAACTCACATAAATTCACGAAAGAATACCAAACTTATAATTGACTCTATCATCTCTCGTTCTTCACAGTTTAAAATCTCAAGGAATGAGACTCGTGGATGCTTAGCCTATTAAATCAAAGTTTTGGGTTTTCGAGTCGCCTATAGGATCTTGCAAACTCTTAGACTTTTTCAAGTTTAGAATTTGCGTTTTAAAGTTCCCTTGATAAACAACTCTCTAGGATTAATTATAGGAACTTGCGAAAAGTTCTTGTTCTTAAACCATGAGAGTTAAGACTTTCGCGTTTTATAGCTCCCTATATAAAAGCCTAGCAAAACTTGAATTAAACACGTTAAGGATACTAGCTAGAGTAAACTTAGACAAGACAACTCGGGTTGAGTCAAAAGATTCACAACGTTTTGAAAGATAAAACCATTTTATTAAAAATTTATTCTAAGCAAAGAAAGAAAATAACTATACAAAAGGAAAAACTAATAGGCCAAAATAGATCAAAAATTTTGAAAAATGTCGAAAAATTGATTTTCCGGTTAAAATGAGGACAAATACAAGGAAAAGGCCACTTAACTTCGATAGAAGTCCCCCCTACACTTAACATAAACATTGTCCTCAATGTTTAAGCATGTGGGAGTAAACTCCCCTACACTTAGGACATTGTGCACTTTGTTTAAATCTTGCTAAGGAAAAGACAACTAACGAGATTCCTATTTTAATATTGAGAAAATATAAAATAGTGAATCGAAAAGAATTTAGGATAGAACCGGGAAGACGGGAAACACGGAATCACGGGTCGTCAAAAATCATCAAGAGTGGATCATTGAGCGCTCGAATCCCTGAATATAAGAAGAGAGAAAATAGCAAACACCAACGGGTCTCCCCTACACTTAGGATATAAATAGCTAAAAGATAGAAACATGGGTTGCCTCCCAAGAAGCGCTTGATTTTTGTTAACCGAGTCGTGAGCCTGACTCGACCTTGATTAGCAGAGGAAGAAGCATGAAACACATCCACCGGGATCAAAGACATAGTTTTCATCCATCAAATAGCACAAGCTTAAGGCGAACAAGGCAAGCCAAAGAAGAATAGGCAAGGTTCCCTTAAGCAAAGATGGAGCACGGTGGAAGAAAGGGTGAGGTGGTGCAAGCATGTCTTCAATAGGTCCAAAGATAATTCCTTTTATTTCATCAGGTGGATATTGAGATGGCTGAAGAATATCAATACCGGGGTCGAACACCTTTTCCTTTAGGGGAAAATAGCACTCAGGCTCAGCAAAATGTGAAGATGATCCGCGAAGAAAATGCACAACCTCGTCCTTAGAAGGTGGACAAAGAGGTGTTAAATCATACGTGTTGCGGATGGTGGTGTCGATCGGTTGTTTCTCCTTTGAAAGAATTTTCTTTAAATCCAAAGTAGGATCAAGACCATAATTATCAAAGTCCAAAGGAGGTGCATCACTCTCATGAGGGAAGTAAGTATTAAGAAAAGTAGAGAAATCTTCCTCAAATGAGTAGTCATCCAAAGTAGGATCAAGTGATGGCGGAGGATCTTCATCATGTGAAGAATCACTCGAAAGAGTATCGGCCTCATCAAAATCATCATAAATGGTCATGTCCGGATACTCGGAAGTAAAATCATCATAATCATCCGAATCTGAGCTAGAATCATCATCATAAGCATCAAAGATCGGTGGAGAATCATAAATGGGTGAAGGTTCCAAATTGGAGAGAGAATCATCCACATCATCTTGAAAAAGTGGATTATCATTGCAAGAATCGAATAGAGGATTGGTGTAGACGACAAAATCATCAAGCACATTAATCATATTCGCTGATTCTCGTCCTCCAAAGGATTTGCTTGTAAGCTTCCCCATTTCAAAAACTTAGGCATCATCCCCGACTCTTAAGATGAGTTCACACTTATCCACATCTATTAAAGCTCTACCGCTTCTCAAAAATGGGCGTCTAAGTATTAACGGAATACGAGGGTCCATTTCATAATCAACAACGACGAAGTCGACCGGAAAAGTGAATGTGCCAACTTTAATGAACACATCTTCGGCAATACCAACGGGGTAAGCAAGAGTGCGATTGGCAAGCTCAAGAGTCATTTTGGTGGGTGTAAGGTCGGGCAATGATAACTTTTTCCAAACACTTAAAGGCATCAAATTTATACTTGCCCCAAGATCGGCAGGCAGTAAATTTGTCAGTTTGGTTAAAAGTACAAGGAAGCACAAAACGACCGGGATTTCCAAGTTTCTCCAGAAGTTCTTTAAGAAGGCCGGCAGAACAATTTTCATTCAATCGAGTATTAACAAACTCGGCCATCTTCTCCTTCTTATTAAGCAATTCCTTAAACATCTTAACAAATTTAGGCATTTGTGCTAGAGCTTCAACAAGGGGAAAAGTGACGGTCATTTCCGAAACTTTCTTCAAATAGTTTGACACTTGAATGTCATCCTTGGTGTGCAGTTTGGCCTTGTCTAAGCGAGATGGATAAGGAATCTTGGGTTTATAGGTGGAAGGTGTAGGTGTAGCAGGTAAAGGTTGAGATGTTGAAGGTGGGGTTGGTGGAGGATTTTTGGTGGGTACTTCGTCATGACGAGGCGGAGACGGTAATGTTAGAAATACGTTTTAACGTATATTAGAAGTATCGGTCACTCCACAATATTATTTTATGTTGTAATAGCTCGTAGTTAATGAATACTTATTTAGTTAAGTAAGAAACCGACCCATGGGCTTGTCATGGGTCGGCCCAGGCCCAATAGTGGCTTGGATATAAATACCCCTTTCCACCATGGAAAGGGGTTGGTTGTTGATGTTCTTATTTTTATCATTTGAATAAAAACACATAGTTCTCTCTCACTTTCTCTCACTAGTTTCTCTCTCTAGAAATCTTCAACCCACTTCATAGATTAACAAGATTATCAATATTCTACATTTGGTATCAGAGCTATGGGGTGATTTAAGGTAATGATTTGTGTTGTTATTTAGTTTTTGATTGTATTAGTGTTCTTTAAGAAGATCCATCTTGATTCTTGGAGTTTTTGGTGATTTTGTGATTGGGATTAGTAGATAAGTATTAGTTTTTACTTATTTTAGTAAAAATCACAAAACTTTTTGGGTTATTTGGTAAAAATCTGGGTTTGTTCTTCATTTATTTGATCGACTGGTTACTCGAACAAGTTTCTGTTTCCCAGTAAAAGTTCCGAACCAAAAAGTTCCGGATCAAAAAGTTCCGGATCAAAAAGTTCCGGATCAACAAAAGTTCCGGATCAAAAAGTTCCGAACCAAAAGTTCCGGATCAAGGAAAGTTTCGGATCAAGGAAAGTTCCGGATCAAAGGAAAGTTTCGGATCAAGGGAAAGTTCCGGATCAAGGGAAAGTTCCGGATCAAAGGAAAGTTCCGGATCAAAGGAAAGTTCCGGATCAAGGGAAAGTTCCGGATAAAAGGAAAGTTCCGGATCAAAGGAAAGTTCCGGATCAAGGGAAAGTTCCGGATCAAAGGAAAGTTCCGGATCAAGGAAAGTTCCGGATCAATTCTTTCGAACCAAAAGTTCCGGATCAAGGAGTTCCGAGCCAAAATCTTCCGAATCAACACTTCCGAATCAACAAAAGTTCCGGATCAAGGGATATTTTACTTGTTTTTTCGACGATTTTTTAGAGGATTTAATCTTGGTTTCTTACAACAAAAACTCAACACAACTCACAAACTTTACTTCACTGCTCGATCAACCGATAATCCTTGTCTCTTTGAAGTGAACAAAATGAATCCGAATTCATTAATGCCTCAGATGACATCACTTACGGACATTTCCGTCATTACGGGAACGGATAATCGCCCTCAATGCTCATTAAAGAAGTCTTTGAAGCATGGCAAGGCGGTATGATGTCATACATTAAGGTAAAACCGACATATGGGAGGCTTATGGTCAAGTCAATTCTGAATGGTCCACATGATTATGGTACCATCGTGGTTAACAATGTGACTCGACCACGGGAATTTGAAGAACTTACACCAGCTCAACAACTTGTTGCCGATGCAGAGGATTTATGGGAACGTCTAAAGGTGTTACTACAAGGTACGTCTCTTACCAAACAGGAAAGGGAATGTCAGTTGTATGATCTGTTTGATAGATTCACGTACAGCCCAGGGGAAACGCTTCACGACTATTACTTCAGATTCACTACTCTCATGAATGATCTGAATGTATACAATCTCGTGATTGCTCCATTCCAGGTTAACACCAAGTTTTTGAATACTTTACCTCAAGCTGAATGGGGTGAGTATATTACCGATGTTAAGTTAACCAGGGATTTGCATAAGTGCAATTTGGATCAACTCTATGCTTTTCTTCAGCAGCATGAGAAACACGTGATCATGTACCGTTCACCTCGAGGTATGTACCCTGATTCTTTAGCTTTGATGGCGAATCAACCAAGCTTGTCTACAACAACACTCCTTATATCATGGGACACCAAGCTTATCACCCATCACCGTACCTGACTCCAAGCTTCCCCCCATATTCGATTCTACCGCAACCACCCACCTCACATCAGCAACAATATCGGTTTAATGCACCTTCATCATAATATGCTTCACAACCTCACCCAGCAAGCATTGCACCGTATGCTCAGTCTTCATATTCTTCTTATCAAGAGAATGCAGCATATCCATCAAGCTACTCTGACCACATGAGTATTCCTTCTAGTGCTTATACGGTTCAACAAGACCAAGCACTGTATTGTGATAATGAAGAAGTCCCCATTCCTGAATTCAAACAAGGAACTGACCCAGTTGAAGTGTTAGCCACTATGTCTGCTTATCTCACAAGGACTTTAAGCAAACGAGGATTTAGAGGACCAGCTCCTACTAACAATCAGCTGAGGAATTCATCCAATTCTCGCCAACAAGATACTATTGAGAATGGCAGGGTAATGGTTCAACCTATTCAACCTTATCAGGGGAGACCTACTACATCAACTACCAATGCTCGCACGGTCAATCCTGCTCCAATGGTCAACACTCCTCCACGGGCTAATTCCACAGGCAAGTTGAGAATGATTACATGCTACAACTGTAAGGAAGAAGGTCACATGTCCAGGGATTGCAAAAAATCCAAGAGGAGAAGGGATGGTCAATGGTTTGCAGAGAAGATTTATCTGGTGAACGCTCAGGCACAAGGAAGGGAACTTGATGAAGAGGAGCTTGCATTTCTTGCTGATCCAGGGATTGCTGAACAAGACGTTGTCACCACACAGAATGCAGCATACCAAGCAGATGATCTTGATGCTTATGATTCCGACTGTGATGAACTTCAATCTGCACAGGCAGCTCTTATGGCAACTATCTCTAGCTTAGGGCCAGAAAAAATATCTGAGGTACTTACTAATACCATTGATAATACCACTAATACTAGTATTCAACCACATCAAGTTGGGCAAGAGGGTGCTAATCCGAATGAGTCTTCGGTGGTGAGTCTTTCAAATGAGGAGACAATCAATGATAGTAATATCAATGTGAGTCCTCAGACTTTGAGTGAATCACAACCGGGAGCCATTTCGAATACGCATATTCCTGCTCAACAAGATTTGGTCATGGTTCCTGCTACATTACTTAGCCAAATGAATACTGCACTCTTAGAAACCCTAGCTAAGAATAAGAATTTGTCTGCTGAGATTGCTTTGTGCAACGAAAAAGTTCAAACTTTGGAATTACTTCCTTCGTCCACTGTTCTAACAAATCCCGAATATGATCATTTTCGAAACAAACAAATGAGTCATTTGCAAGAAATTGAAACCTTAAGAGCAGATCTTTCTAACGAACTTAAAGAAAAAGAGTTAGTGGTCACTAATTTTCACAAACTTCAAACGGATTTTGAGTTACTCGAGTCTAAGAAGAATGAAATGGAAATTAATGCGGCTAATAAGATTAGAAGTTTAGATTATTTGCTTTTAAGACAATACGCTGCCTCTCAACTAGTGCACTTATTTGATGCTTCGTTTAGAGAATTTAACTTATCACGTCAAAAAGGCCCCCTAACCCACGGTATGCAAAACAAGCTTTTATCCATAGTCCAAGACTTTATAATGCAACCCAATTAGGATTTGTCTTAGACCCGATTGTTATTTTTGATGATCGCACAAATAAGGATCTAGTTGATGAGAATCGATCATACAGCTTTGCAAAATATCCCGAGTGTGATTATTTTAAAATGAATCAGGAGCTTGCAAAAACGGATTTTAAAATTCGCTTCCATATGGATAAAGATCTCATCACAGCACCAACCTACATGTTAAATGAAGAAAACCCTAGTACACTTCCTACACTTGTCAAAATGGAAGGACCTAAGGAAATTCCAAAGGATCTTCCACCTGTTAGCACTGTATGGTTAAACTTGCAAGAGATTAATCAATACTTTGCTAGTTTTGACAAGGTCATTTTGGAATGTACGACTTCAAATGGCCTAAACGCCGGAGAATGGGCTTTCGAACACATGAACGAGGTGTTTAAGAATGAGATCAATCCGTTTGTCGAAAGTCTAAAAGGAAGTTTTGCATCTCTTTCGAAAAATCTTGAGTTTGAAATTGCAGAAGTTCAAAAAGTGTTTTATGAAATGGACACCGCTTACGAACTACAATTAATTGAAAAGGAAAAGATTTTATCCGAATATGACCGATTCTTGTCCCAAGTAATTTCGTGTGATGTGCTTCCTACTGTGAATGTTAATTATTCGAATGAGCTTACATCCGCTATGATTAAACGTGATGCTGTGAATATATGTGATGATGTGTGTGATCTCTCTGTAAATGTTGCTGATACAACCGTCAACTGTCGTCTTGGTAAGATAGTAGAAACTATGGACGCAGATTTCGATGAGCTGACAGCGATGGCTTCTGAGTAACGCAGCTCTGAACCCGCGCTTCATGAGATGGGAACCGGTGCTATTAGTTCCGGATTAGTTCCCAATAATCCTACTTCTACATCATTTTTACCACCTACAAGGCCTGAGTGGGATAAACTGTTTCAACCGTTGTTTGATGAATTCTTTAATCCCCCAAATGATGAAGTTCCAGCACTTGTAGTGATAGCTCCAATCCCTGAAGTTGTTGCTCAAGCTAATGAAGCTTTATCTAATGCATCTTCAGTTAACATTGAACCGGATGCACCTCTACCAAGTGATTCTCAAACTACACCTGAATCGTCTCCCTTACTTGTGCCTAATGATGTTGAAGAGGATTCTATTGATCATGATTTGGAATATTCTCACCTACAATAGATTCCTTTCTTTGGTGTACCGATACCTGAAAACCCTTCAACCGCGTCTACCTCAGAAGAAGCTCCTTCTATTATTCACTCCAGACCACCTAGGATTGAAAAACATAACACCAAATGGACAAAAGATCACCCAATTAGGAATGTCATTGGTAGTCTCGATCGACCAGTCTCTACACGCCATCAATTACAAGAGAGTGCACTCTATTGCTACTTTGATGCATTTCTCTCCGAAGTTGAACCTAAAAATTGGCAACAGGCTATGACTCAATCATCTTGGATTGAAGCCATGCAGGAGGAACTAAATGAATTCCAAAGACTTGAAGTATGGGAATTAGTTCCTCTACCTGAAAAGGTTAACATCCTTACTTTGTTGTGGGTTTATAAGGTTAAACTCGATGAGATGGGTGCAGTCTTGAAGAATAAGGCTAGATTGGTTGCTAGAGGATATAAACAAGCCTTGGGTATCGACTTTGAAGAATCTTTTGCTCCTGTTGCAAGATTGGAGGCTATTAGACTATTCCTTGCGTATGCTGCTCATATGAACATGCTCGTCTATCAAATGGATGTGAAGACGGCATTTTTGAATGGTGAACTAAGGGAAGAAGTCTATGTTAGTCAGCCGGATGGGTTCGTTAGCACGGAGTTTCCTAATCATGTGTACAAGCTTAAGAAGGCTCTCTATGGGTTGAAACAAGCTCCACGCGCGTGGTATGATCTCCTTTCAACATATCTCATCTCAGAAGGCTTCTCCAAAGGCAAGGTGGACCCCACTCTATTCACTCTCAATGAGGACAACGACATGATTCTGGTACAAATTTATGTTGATGATATAATATTTGCTGTCTCTAACATAGAATTGTCAAAACGCTTTGAGAAGATAATGTCCACACGCTTTCAGATGTCAATGATGGGAAAATTTTCATTTTTCTTAGGATTACAAATTTCTCAGAATCCCAGAGACATCTTTATTAATCAATCCAAATATGCTCTAGAATCTTTAAAGAAATATAACTTTGAAAATTGTGACCCCGTGGACACTCCAATGGTGGAGAAATCCAAGTTAGATGAAGATAGGAATGGGATTATTGTCGATCCAAAACTTTACCGTGGGATGATCGGCACCCTTCTCTATCTGACTGCTAGCAGGCCTGATTTGCAATTTGCCGTATGCATGTGTGCCCGGTATCAGGCTCGGCCTACCGAAAAGCACCTACATGTTGTTAAAAGGATCTTTCGGTATCTCAAAGGAACACTTCATCGTGGTCAATGGTATCCGAAAGATTCATCCATTGCTTTAATATCATACGCAGATGCCGATCATGTTGGGTGTCAAGACACGAGGCGTAGCACTTCTGGGTCTGTGCAACTCCTTGGAGACAGATCGATTAGTTGGTCTTCAAAAAGGCAGAAAAGCGCTGCAATTTCTAGCACGGAGGCTGAATACATCGCCATGTCCGGTTGTTGTGCTCAAGTCCTTTGGATGAGATCACAATTAACTGACTACGGTTTGGGATTCAACAAAATCCCGATGTATTGTGACAACAAGAGCGCCATTGCCCTTTGCTGCAACTACGTTCAACACTCCCGGGCCAAGCACATAGACATTCGCTACCATTTCATTAAAGAGCAGGTGGAGAACGGAGTGATCGAGCTGTATTTTGTCACCACTGAGTATCAGCTGGCAGATATGTTCACCAAAGCCTTAGATCGAGGACGAATCGAGTTTTTGATCGACAAGCTTGGCATGAAATCATTCACTCCAGCGACTCTCAAAGAATTGGCAGAAGAATCAGCTGAATAGTGGTGGTAAACTATTCAGGCGTATCCTTTGTTCGTGATCATGTATATTATCGTAAATATATAAACCACAAAAAGAAAAATACAAAAATATAAAACCAAGAAAAACCATAAAAAATATAAAACCTTCAAAAACCATAAAAATTATAAAATCAAGAAAAACCAAAAATATTTTTTGTTTTTTAAATCGGGCATGTCTTTTAGTACGGTAATATTTACGGCTTTAGAAATGTCGATCAAAATTGACACCGCGCCATAAATAGAGTCCGTATAAAAGTTGTACATTTTTAAAACATGCCCATTATGGCTTGTAGTTATTTCTGACTGCAACCCGGTTTTCATATTAAAGTCACGTATTTCCTTGGAAAACGTTGGCTCACAACGGGAATTAATTTTCTCGGGCATGATTTACAAGCCAAATCATGCAAAGGGATCAAGTTTACTTTACAACTTGGTCTAACACGAGTTAGTGTACGTCTCAGTGCATTAATTTGTCAAAATAAGAGAAATCTTATTGCCACCACGAATCAATCTTTTCAAGATATTAATTGGAAATGCTTTCATCAATATTTGACTCTTTAAACAATGACTACAGCTCTTTAAATAGAAAACGGGTCATCGTTTAAGGGGGAGAAAATATTAAATCATCTTTGTCATCAAAATGATTTTCAAAAGTGTTTGAGGAAAATTAATTGGCAAAATGGTTAATGAGTGGTCTTGCTTTAGATCTTGGAGATTTACTAATTGGATGCGATACTTAAGTTGTGTGAGATTGTCGTGATTAGTTTAGCTAAGCAAGGTTAAGTTGGCTAAGTTTAACGATGGTTAGGGAGACGTGAAAAGATAAGGAATAAAAAGGGAAAAGGAAAGAAAAGTGTAGGGTTAAAAAGGACTAAGGGTGAAAGTTGTAAACATTTTTGACCTAAGTCAAACCAACCCCCCCCCCCCCCCGTTCATACTTCTTCACTGTTTCGGTTTTACCACTTTTCCGCCATTAACACACACACAAGCTCTCACAAAACTCGCGTTCTAATCACTCAATCCGTTCCATTCAATCAAAAAGGTACAAACAACAAATTCTTTGATTTATAATTCGCCTAATTCATCTTTAAATCCTGTTAATTGATTCGCGTAATCAACTTTATCAAAATTAGGGTTCGTTTGCCTAATTAGGGATTAATTGATTAGGGTTTTAGATGGGTTTTGCTCGGAATATCCTTAGAAAGATGTTTTGTTGCCTTAGAATGCCTTAAAACTCACAATCGCGCCTAGAATAATCATTAATAGGGTGCGTTTATAACTTCCGGATGAACAAGGATTATGAACTTCCGAATGAAGGAAGTTCCGGATGAACTTCCGAATGAAGGAAGTTCCGGATGAACTTCCGAATGAAGGAAGTTCTGGATGAACTTCCGAATGAAAGAAGTTCCGGATGAACTTCCGAATGAAGAAGTTCCGAATGAACTTCCGAATGAAGAAGTTCCGAATGAACTTCCGAATGAAGAAGTTCCGAATGAACTTCCGAATGAAGAAGTTCCGAATGAAACTTCCGAATGAAGAAGTTCCGAATGAACTTCCGAATGAAGAAGTTCCGAATGAACTTCCGAATGAAGAAGTTCCGAATGAACTTCCGAATGAAGAAGTTCCGAATGAACTTCCGAATGAAGAAGTTCCGGATGAACTTCCGAATGAAGAAGTTCCGGATGGACATCCGAATGAAGAAGTTCCGGATGAACTTCCGAATGAAGAAGTTCCGGATGAACTTCCGGATGAAGAAGTTCCGGATGAACTTCCGAATGAAGAAGTTCCGGATGAACTTCCGAATGAAGAAGTTCCGGACGAACTTCCGAATGAAGAGTTCCGAATGAAGGACTTCCGGATGAAGAGTTCCGAATGAAGAGTTCCGAATGAAGAGTTGTTTGATTGATAGTTGTTTGCTTGTTATAATTACTTGTTGAAATGTGTTATGCTTAAAAGTCTTAATGATATATATATATATATATATATATATATATATATATATATATATATATATATATATATATATATATATATATATATATATATATTGTGCATCAACCTTTTATGTCTTATCTTAAGCAGACACGATGACTAATCCAACAGTACAAGCACTCCAAGATGCTAGAGCAGCCGCAATTGCTGAAGCAAGAGCCCTCAAGTTCATACCAAACAATTACCGGCTAAAGCAAGTTTCAAAATCCACTCACCATGGATTTAAAGTCGCCATAGCAATCCTTGATCACTCTCATTTCAAGAATGCTTTAAGGAGTACTGCCTCGGTGCCATATGATTACATGTATGAGTTCTGGGCTACCAAGGAAAGTACTTCAAACAAGATCACCTTCACTCTCGACAACAAGCAGTAGACACTCACAGTTTCAGACTTCCGCAAGATATTCGGAATATGGGATACACCCAAAGGTATGTCATTTTCGAGGGATCCTACCAAAGACGAACTCATGGAGATGTTTGAGGCTCTTGGATGTCCTGACATACGAGTTGTGTCTGATTTTACCACCGCTAAAGTAGGTCAACCTTGGAGAGCAATCTTGGGTATTCTCAGTAGATGTCTTACACCCAAAACATCTAGGCATGATGTTGTGCGTCGTCCAATTATGAACATCTTCCATGGAATGTACAAAGGCTCAAATGCAGATTATGCATTATTGTTGTGGGAAGAATTTACCTTTCAACTCTTCCAAAACAAGAAGCTGAAGACTAATTTCTTTCCTTACCCTCGGTTTATCAAGCTTATAATTAATTATTTTATGAAGAATGATGTTACTATTGATAAGCGTGCAGCAAGTCGTCATCACACTGAAGAGGCTGATCACACTGTGGATCTAAGGCATGAAGGACCATCTGGTGCTGTTATTCCTGGTCCTATTCTCGATTATCTTCTGACGGATAAAATTAAAGCTTTTGCTGATTACAAACTACTGCTACTAGAAATCAAGAAGCTAAAAGCAAGCCTTCAGACAGGAGAAGACTCGTCTACTACGGTCAAGAGTAAAGGTAAACGTAAGCAACCAGCTGCTTTATTTGAACCCGAAACCAAGAAGAAGAAGACTGAGGCTAAGAAAGGAAAGAGTAAGGCTGATGAGTTAGTTCTCCACGACGAAGAAGATGTTGATGATCCTACTCTTGACAAGGCTGAGAGAAAATTAATGAAGATAGCTATTGAAAAAAGTAGGAGAGACACGGGCGGTAGTGGTTCGGGTGCACAGATAAATATTGAAGAAGAGTACGAGGAGCCAGAGGATATTGATGAGTTTGGATCACCTGAACGGTATTCTACTTCGATGGAGACATCCATCCCTGTTTCAGCAAGTGTTGAAAAGGAGTCCGGTGCTCCTACAATCATGGTACCTACTCAGGCTTTAGTAACTCAACCTCCACCAATACAGCCCTTACCAACCCGACCGGTACCAACACCATTCCTTCCACCTCCAGTAACTCCCATCCTCAGTACTGTGGTCACAACCGAGCCTCTTCAACCAACCCAGAGTAGCTCTGCATCATCTTCAATGGCTGCATTTGTAATGGCAGAACTCTTGGATAAACACACGGATAATCAAAGAAGAGAGATGAATGAACTTCGCCAAGAGCTACTTAGACGAGTGCAAAGTGAAGAAGCCTCAAAGAAAGCCCAAGAAGAGATGCTTGCTAAGTTCGCTGCAGAGATGGAGTTAACACGTAAAGCTCATGCAGAAGAACTAGCTCAGGTCAAGCAGGCTGAAGCTGATAAGTATGCAGCACGAATCACGAGACTTCAAGCTATGAGGGATAAATACAAGGAGCAGAAAGAAACACTTGAAGCTTCTGTTGAAGAGAGAGTGAAAGAATCCGTTGAGTCCCTTATGCCAAAACTGCGTGATGAGATGAAGAAACTCGCAGCTGATAATTTGATGATTAAATCGTCCAATCCTTCCGAATCCGCCTACAAAATTGCATATGATTTGACGGATTTTAAATTAAAGAAGATCCTCAAAGCTCGCATGAGGGAACTTGGATCTTTTGATAAATCTAAGATTCAACGGACACTCTACAAATCACTGAATGAAGCTATCATGGAGGATGATCGGTTGTTCAAAATGTTTGGAAGTGTGGTACCTTACCACATTCTGCCTGAGGAGGAAAAAGATGACAGTGAACAAGAAGAGGGTGACGGGGAAGAAGAAGAAGAAGAAGAAGAAGAAGGAGATGATGATGATGGTGACGATGATGATGAGGATGATGATGATGATGATGGTAGTGATGGTGGTGATAGAAATGAGGAGAGTGCTAAGGGAAGCAACGAGGATGATGACGAGGATGATGATGGTAAACAGCCTGAAACGGGGGACAAGGTTGCCAGCACAAAGAAACCATCTAAGTCTGGTACCAAGTCACAGAAAGATGCTGTGCAAAAGGAAAAATCCACTTCAACGGAATCAAGACGATCCAAGTGGCGCCATGATGTGAATGCTACTACGGCATCATCGATTCCCGGTACATCTATTGTTGTGTCTATACCTATTACCACTAACCCTGTTAGTTCTGTTTTTGCTCCTGTGATTGCAGAATCCGTTACTGAACCTGAGTTTGCACCACACTCACCTGTTCATGACACCGCCGAGATGCCTAAATCAGAACCAGCAGATGTTCATGTTTCTACTCCTCTGCCACAAGAACCACAATCTACCGTTCCCGAGTCAAGCACACGGGACTGGGCGGACACTTTGGAGATTGATGAAACTGCACCGCCACAAGCTTGGATCACGGCAGCTGCTAAATATGATCCAATCACAGACGCTGACAGAGATGTTCTATATCTCCGTATCCGTAGTCCGGTTGACTTGTGTGCATTTCTGGCTCATGAGTATAAGTCTTCGGTCACTCCGTCTTTGGTGAAGAGAGCGCTAAAGGATAAGAGAATTCGCGCCAAAACCAGGTTAACCCGAATGGAGTACGAGTATTATGCTGACGAGGTCCTGAAAGCTCTCAACACCGTTCAAAGGCCAGGCCTCCATGAATCAGAAAGAGCTCCACCTCCACTTGATCCTTCTCAAGATAATCAAATTGCTCTCGACTTCTTCGTCACCTATGATCTTGAGTATCTCCTCAAGGGTTCATCAAAGTACGCAACCTCCCTGACCTTACTGAAAGCTGCTAACTGGGGGACAATACCCTGGATCGAGGAAAAGGTAAACCGACTCTGGGTCCCAAAGGTAACTCGTAATTATGATATGTATGCTGTTATAGGTGCATCACATTGGGACGAACGAGTCCGAAGGGCGTACAGAGGTTGCTGCTTAGCCAATTCAGGAAGTAACGTTAGATCCGATATTCGCATCTCCAGCATTTTGGGACTGAAAACTGAAGCCAAGAATGGCTATTATCATGTGACGGAGATTCGTCTAAAAAGGGAGGATGACAGAGAATACAAAATCCAGCAGGGAGATTTTTCTATCATTCGCCTTGAGGATATCGAAGACATGTTGCTTATGATGACCCGGGATCAACTCACCCATATTGCTCGTGAAGACATCATTGCCTTGAATACAGCACTTCGGATGTTCACACGAAGCGTTGTTATCAAGAAACGAGTTGAAGATCTTCAATTGGGAGTCGAAAGCTACCAAAGGAAGCTTAACCTCACCCGTCCAATGAACCAAGTTCTACCTCAACATGTCACAAGATGTCCCTATACCGGTATTTCTGTTCCGAGTTACGGGATTTTCTACTTGAACAGTCGTGGGATAATGAAGTTTATGAGGGTAGGTGAGCTTTATATGTACAGTGATGGGACTCTCATTTACGTCAGAGGAAAATTGGAGCATCTTAATTCTGGTGGGTCTTTACCAAAGATGACTGAGGACTGGCATCCGGGTTATCGGCAAATGGCGAAGTATGTGATCAAGAAGATTGATCAAAAGCTCCGGGAACGTAGATTGATGAGGAGCTTAGAAAGGTTCGTTGGTGGTAGACCATATGGAGTGCACCACAAGTTACTGCAACGATCCATCTAATGGGTCGTACATTTCAGGTCCACTTTATATTGGTTTTTAGTTGTGAATATGTAAATTTGTGAATATTGTGCTTTTACGGCTTGATGTAGTGTTACGGTATGATAATTTTTCAAGAATTTCTCACGAGATTCTAAATCTTTCAAAATATATCATACTAAAGCACTACAACTATCCCTTATTAATTTAAGGGGGAGCATTAACATGTTCTATGGCCAAACATCGATTTCATTTTTACCCAAAGATCGGTTAATCCATTAAATATCCCAAATATTAATGGTTAACATTTTGGATAAGGGGAGAAAAATGGGATTAAGGAGACTTAAATGATACCTGGCTAAAAGATGAAAAAGACTTAACGATAATCCAACTTAATATGTGTACAGCACATGTTAAGGGGGAGCGTTTTTGATGAACAAAACACCTAAGGTACAAAACTTTTGATTTCAATATCACAAGTACCTTAAGTGATTTTCAAGGATTTTTCATGGTGGCTATACTTTCCCAAAACACGCTTAATTCACGACGAATGTGGTGACAAAAGGGTGGTAGGAATAGGTTTAGTCCAATGATTCATCAGAGCCGATGGAATCTTCCCAAGGACAATTCCCTAGATAGAATTAGAAGTCCTAGGAAAGTTGGAGAAAGATTGTGAATGTAGCTGAATGCCGACCAAGTACTTAAGCTAGCACTGGAACAATCACAACAAGGTGCTAGTTATGACGTATTGGTAAGCATTGAAGGGGTTGAAGAATGAAAAAGAATTGTAAAGATAAAGGGTGTAAAGAAAGAAGTCCTCCTTACAAATTTAGGCAGAAACCGGGTCAATACATATGCTATTGAGATCATTGATTAATGATTCTTGATATTGAAGAAAGACATCATGGACCCAGTGATGCAATGCACAACCTTTCCCAGCTAACTCAAATATCTCTCAAAAGGTATTTGTTTTAATCACACGGAGATCAACACGTTATCTATTGGTTTATTCACTCTGAATAGACTGATATTGAAAAGGTGGCACTCCTCTCCAGCCATCGCTCACTAAATCAAAACGCACTATCGAGTCTAGAGCCACGAGATCATCAAAGGTCTCATTAGGACACTTTCCATTTATTCCTTGCTTTCTCACACACTGTAAAAAGTAAGAGATTTTTATGAGTCCTACGCAGTATTCTTGTAATATTGCCAGAACATCCGAGTAATACGCAAGTGTTACAATGAAGATGGAAATCCTGCTTGAGCCAACATCAAACAAGCTCATGGTAGGTTACACGTGCGGTTCTTTTAGAACCAATCTTGTGAAAAACTGGAAAGAAACAGTAGTTTAATTCTTAATTGAACTTAAACTCGTTCCAGGCCACTACGCATTATCATATGATCTTGCCAGAACACTCAGAGTGACTCTTTATTGATCACAGTGACGAGTGGAAATCCTTCTAGTGTTAACATCAAACAGCACTTGGTAGGTGACGTGCAAGATTCTTTATGAATTAAGCTCGTGATAACTGGAAAGCAACGATGGTGAAAATCTTAATTGAAATTCACTTGTTCCAGGTTTCATGAATTTACGGCTTCAATCATAAGGATTTTTAATCCAAATGATTCACTCTTTATGTTCGCAGTCAGCTTTGGACGGTCGAATAAAGAGAACGGGTTTACCCGCGAAATCCTGTCAGGAAGTTACTTAATTGAAACTATCTGTCACGGGTACGATATCTAATAAAGTCCAACGGTCTTCACCGACCGGAGGTAAAATGCTACCGAATTAGAATAAAATGTCAAATCCATTTTATTCGTGTCGTTGGTGTGTACCTGTTAAAGACGGTGGCGTTGTTGTGTACCTGTTAAAGACGGTGGCGTTGCTGAGTACCAGTTGAAGACGGTGGCGTTGCGGTGTACCTGTTGAAGTCGTTCCCACATGCTTATGTTTTTCTGCATCAAAGTTCAGCAAAATTCAAGAAAGTGCAAAATGAAGTCTTCCGTTGTACCAAACTATGAAGCTTTTGAGAATTCAACAAAAAGACATAAGTGTGTGGAACATGGAGTCACGAGGAGGCAAGATTCACAAGAAGGCAAAGATCGCACGTGATTGGTTAAAAGAACAATGCTCTCAAGCCAAAGCCTAAAAGATCAAATCAACATATTCACAACAAAAAGAAAGAAGAAAAGACTACGAGCTGAAGAACAAAGACTTAGTATAGTATGCTAGGATTAGAACTTTATAACGTGGAGTGACCTCCCTTAGGGGGAGATTGTTAGAAATACGTTTTAACGTATATTAGAAGTATCGGTCACTCCACAATATTATTTAATGTTGTAATAGCTCGTAGTTAATGAATACTTATTTAGTTAAGTAAGAAACCGACCCATGGGCTTGTCATGGGTCGGCCCAAGCCCAATAGTGGCTTGGATATAAATACCCTTTTCCACCATGGAAAGGGGTTGGTTGTTGATGTTCTCATTTTTAGCATTTGAATAAAAACAAATAGTTCTCTCTCACTTTCTCTCACTAGTTTCTCTCTCTAGAAATCTTCAACCCACTTCATAGATTAACAAGATTATCAATATTCTACAGGTAATGGTGTACTAATACTAGGTGTGGGAGTAGTAGGGATAAATGGTGTTGGAGGAGGTGTAGATGATGGGGGCGAGATAGGTTGTCCTACTAAAGTAACTCCACTACGGGTAGTAATAGCACTCACATTCGCTCGCGGGTTGGTGACGGTGTTTGAAGGTAGAGAACTCGAAGTAGAGGGTTGAGTGGTGGGCAAGAAACTAGCCAGCATATTCTTTAAATCATTCATTTGATTGCTGAAGGAGGATTGAATATCATTTCGAAGCTCGGATCTAATGTCATTCCCTTTCTTGGTGATATCCCCTTTCAAATTGATAATTTGCTATGCAGATTCTTGATTTGCTCTCCTTGGGTTCTCATTAAGGCTTCAATATCTTGATTCATGGGTGGGGCTTGTTGAGCGGGTGGGTTATAAGGATTAGAAGCTCGAGGTGGGATTTGGTTGCTTCTAGTGTAGTTGTTGTTGGGGTTTTGGTTTTGAGGAGAAAAACCGGGTGAAAGGTAATTGTTGGACCGGTAACTTAGCAAATTTCGATCCCCTTGAGGTCGGGCTTGGTAATTTTCCGGTGAATAATTACCATAAGCCGCATACACATTTTCCGGATTTCCTTGAGTAGAAGGACAATCAGTGTATGAGTGAGGACCGCCACATGTCTCACAAGGATTGGCTACCGCTTTAACTTGTTGTTGTTGGTTTGAAGCGATGAGCAAGATATTCTTGTTCATTTCGGCCATCATGCGGGTGAATTCGGTCATATCGGGGTTTGCTGAAGTAGAAGAAACATTGACTCTCGGGTTGTTCCTTGAAGAAGCGGAGGAATCCCAGTTTTTGTGATGAGTAGTCATGTTTTCAATAAGTTCTCTACACTCCTCAGGTCTTCTTTTCATAAATGTGCCACCGGCGGCTGCATTAATCGTATCACGATCACGAAAAGTCAAACCGTTGTAGAAAGTATCAATTAAGGTCACAGGGAGCATGTTGTGGTTTGGACATCGATCGATCAAAACATTATATCTTTCCCAAGCATCAAAGAGAGATTCATCGGGTTCTTGCATGAAACCGCTGATTTGATTGCAAAGGCTCGTGACCATGGATGGGGGAAAGTAGCCCGATAAAAAGCGTTGAGTCATGTCATCCCAAGTATGAATGGAATTCTTCGGGAGACGATCAAACCATTTCTCGGCGTGGTGTGATAAAGTATGTGGAAAGAGTTGTAGGCGAAGAACATCCATTGTAGCACCGGGCAACTTCATGCTTTGAGTGATAGTAATGAATTTGTCGAGGTGTTTGTTGGCATCATCATCAGGCAATCCATGAAATGGGTTAGTTTGCACTTGCTGGATCATGTGATGCTTCAACGAAAACTCCGGAGCCGTGATTTGCATCGGCGCAATCGGTCCTCCTCGTCCAAACATGGTTGGTTGACAAAGCTCCTCCATTGTCCGAAGATCGGGTTGTGGAAGAACTTTGTTGTTGTTATTATTGAGGTGCGATGGATTATTGTTGTTGTTTACACCTGCCATAGCTAAATCTTCACGAGTCTCGGGCTCTTGATAATTTGAAGATCTAGTACGCATACACCTGCAAAGGCAAAAGAAAACAATACCAAACACAAAGAGAATAAAAATACACTATAAAGAGAAAAATAAAATCTTTTTGGATTTTTGAAAGTTTTTAATTTTTATGGATTTTTAAAATTTTTAATTTTTATGGTTTTTTGGAAATTTTTAAGAAAGAAAAATAACGCTCACGAATGAACGGATCCCAAAAAGCAACACGTCTCTCACAGAAAACCGTTAATCTTTACGAAAAGATCTGGCAGCGGCGCTATTTGATACAAGGTTTTACCTAGTAAGAAAATTAATATTCGTTGTTGTGGTCTAATCGAATTGATTACTGGTTAACTATGCGACTCAGTCGTTCTTTGGTGGAAACAAAAATTGTGTCGTTGTAGTAAAATTAAAATGCAAGACTTTAAAAGTAGATGACGGTTAATTAAATCTAAACTAGTTAAAACTTAAATTGTGCAATATTAAAACTTTTAAAAGTAAATTAATTAAATGACTTAAAAACTAAAGCGTGACGAAAATTAAATTTGACTAAGTATTAAAAATGTAACTTAAAAATAAAACAAAGCAAAAATATAATTCTAAACCCCAAACCATCTAAATCCAGATCGGAATGTTGTCACCAATACCATCGGAATCCAATGGAATATAGGTACGAATTCTATCGGAATGTGAACCGTCGGAATGATTGAAATGGAATCTGCCGGAATAACACTTCGCCTATCGAAATGTTGAACAATCCTATCGGAATCTTAGATCAGAATATCAGATCGGAATCACCTGTCGGAATGCAAAACCATCGGAATATGGCTAGTGAAATTTGGGCAGCACTTCGTCTCAATGTAGCCTTAAGAGCCGTCGTAATCCCGATCACAATGAGCGATTGGAATCTTGATCGGAATAAGGGGGAGAGAACCTATCGGAATGCTGATCGCAATCCTTCTGTCGGAATGCAAAACCCTCAACCGATTGTCACGATCGGAATGAGGTGGTTTATCTGTCGCAATGTGGGAACTCTCCTTTCCGATGGAAGATGTATTCGTAATAAGCGCAAGAACTAAATAAGCTAATTCTAATAAGCAGTAACAAATACTAAAATGAAATGAAAGCAAAACGAGACAATAAGCTAAAAAGTTAAAACCTTTCGAATTGTAAAGACGAAACTTAATGAAATGGATTTTACAAAGATAAAACTTTTAAGAAAACTTTGAAAACAATTAAGCTAAATACCAAATAAGCACATAAGATTGTCAAACTTGTGGCTTATTTCGTATGAAAACTTAAAGGGAAAAGAAAAGACAAAACTTTCAATCGAATAAGTAAAGTGATTAAGCAAAACTTGCTTAATCCGTTTTCAAAACAAATCAAAATCAGAAGAAAGGTAGAAAGAGAATGATAAAAGAACACTTGATCAAAGGTAAATGAAGATTAAAGCAACAACGTTAAAGAACACTTACTTGGAATTAAAAGTATTAAAAGTGCAAGACAATGTATTTAAATTGACATGAATTTAAAGTGCAAGGAAAATAAAATGGAAGAACTAATTGTCACTATTAGCCAACAAAAACAAATGATTAAGATCCTAATCTATATATAGGGGAGGATTAGGGAGTGCTTAGGAAGTTTCCTCCCCTCCTTCATTTTCTCTTAATTGCACCATTAGGTCCTTAAGCCTTTAATCTTCTTTAATCTTGGACTTTAATGACTTTTGGCTCGGGATTTCTTTGAACTCGTCTTGGATTTTCTTCATAAATAAGACTCGAGTTCTTTGGCTTTAGTAAACTTCCGTCTTTTGACTTTTTCTTCGATAAATCTTCAGAATTGGTCTTGGACTTCCGTTCTTTTTGTACTCTTGACTTCTTGACTTCGTCTTTCATCTTTTTCTTCAATAAAAGCCCGTGAATGCCCGTGTTTTCTCCACTTTTCACCTTTTCGTCCTAAATCACAACAAAAACACAAACCACGCATAATTCCGACATAAATGACATAAAATACACGTTTTGGCGCGGTTATTATTGTAATTGAGTGGTAAAAAGGATGGGTGTTTACACACCTATCAGTGGCACTCCTCTCCAACCTCGGATCACTGAAAATCCAAAATGCACGATCAAGTCTAGAGCCATTTGAGAACATTAAATATCTCATTAGGACACACTTGCATATTTCCTTGCTTCTTCACACACTGTGAAAAGTAAGAAAGATATTAAGAGTCCTACACAAAATCTTCATGATCTTGCCTGAACATCCGAGTAATACGCAAGTATTTACAATGAAGATTGAAATACTTCTTGAGCGAACATTAAAAAACTCATGGTAGGTGACTTGTGCGATTCTTTATGAATCAAGCTTATGATAACTGGAAAGCAACAGTGGTTTAATTCTTAACTGAACTTAAACACGTTCCAGGCCTCTACGCAATATCTTAGTGATCTTGCCAGAACACTCAGAGTGACACTCTATGGTGTTCACAGTGATGAGTGTAAATCCTTATAGTGTTAACCTCAAACAGCACTTGGTAGGTAACATGCAAGATTCAATACGAATCAAGCTCGTGACAACTGGAAAGCAACGATGGTGCGATTCTTTATGAATCAAACTTGTTTCAGGAATCGGAATTGACGGCTTCAATCATACGGATAACTTTATCCAAATGATTCACTCTTTACGCTCGCAGTCAGCTTTAGACGGTCGAGTAAAGAGAACGGGTTTACCCGCGAAATCTTGTCAAGGATATTTTTTATTAAATCTACCTGCCACAAGTACGATATTTTATATCGTCCAACGGTCCTCACCGACCGGAGGTAAAATGCTACCGAATTAGAATGAAATGTTCAAATCCATTTCGTTCGTGTCTACTTATGTTACTACATCTGAAGACAGTGGCATTGCGGAATCCGAGAAGAAGTCGTCCCCGCATGCTTATACTTTATGCGCTTAATACTTAATATAATTCAAGAAAGCCTAAAAGTCAAGTCTTTCGCTGTATCGAACTCTGAATCTTTCAAGAATTACGAAGGTATAAGTATGTGGGACATGAAGTCACGAAGAGGAGGATATCACAAGTGATGATGCACAAGATCAAGGCAAGAGATTAATGCTCAAGATTGATATTAACGATCACATCAACATGTTCACCTGAAAAGAAAAAGAAAGAAAGACGAAGACTACGAGCTCAAGACAAGCATAGAATGCTAGGTTTATTTTATTATTGTAACTCGGGTAACGCCCTTGTTAGGAGTGACCTCCCTTAAGGGGGAGATTGTTGGAAATACGTTTTACGTATTAGAAAGGATCGGTCACTCTAACAATAGTCTAAAAAGTAGCTCATAGTTTAGTTATCTAAATAGTAAATAAACAAGGCCATGCCAAGCCTACAACTTGTGTAGGCTGACGGCCCAATGTAAGCCCAAGCCCATCTCATGGGCTTGGGTATGTAAACCATTTCCTTAGTTGGAGAGGGTGATTGGTTCACATAATTTACACATAGTTAAGTGTGTATTTCTACACTTTCTCTCTATAAAGTGTGTGTGTTCTTATCATCTTTCTATCTCTTTCTCTCTCTAAACATAAGCAATATTTACAATATCTTACACCAGTAATCCACCTTAGTTGCAAGAATGAGTAATGAACGGTGCAACCATCGAGACAAAACTTATAGCAAATGGAATTAGTGAATGAAGTTATAATTAATCATGTAAAAGTGAAGTACAGTTTAGGGTATCATTCAAACACAATTTGACATCCCTTAATCAGTAAGGTATATGCATCAGTTGCTACAAACGGAGTTCACACCATGTGTGATACTCTTCAACAAGCAACGGTTTTAGTGACACACCATTTAGGATCATAACCAGTTAAAAGGATAACAGTTTTCTGCAAACTTTCATATATCTAAACTAATGGTGGTATACTAGCTACAGAAATTAGCATCATTACAGAGGTTTGAACGAAACCAATTATGGAAGAACAGCTATAAAGAGCAATCTACTTAGTTACATCTATGTCTCAAGAAACTATATCACTTGACGAAGGTCGCTCGTTCTGCTGATGTTCCTCACCCAATCACCCTTCGTTACAGGTATGGACGGGCTAACAAAGGCAGTCCTTGGTTGAACACGGTTTTTTGGATAACAAAGAATTTACTAAGAAACTGCATATCGACGCAAAAGTGACCATTTCTGCTGGTGGGTCAATGTTGTGAAGAAGATGATGTTGGGCCCATTTAAGATATAACAGGAAAAATAAGTTTTTTTAAAAGTGGTGGGGCCTAATCAGTTTTTACAACCGGATAAAACAAGTTTATTTTAAAGTCAAAGTCAAATATGCCATTCAAATGGGAATATTGTACATAAAAAAGTTCGGTCGGTATAATGAACCGGGTTGGATAGTACGTTGTTTATTTAAGACGTTTACCCGAATAAATTTAGTCGTCGGGGCGTATGCTTTTCTTAAATAATCTAATGCGTTGTTTTTAAGTATTGTAATGGGTAATTTAGTTTAATGAATTAAATATTTGGTTTTTAGGGGGTTTTATGAAAAATATAAGGATGGGTGATAGAAAGTTGGTGTTGGTGTAACGATAAGATATATTTTGATGTGTTGATGTTAAAGTGTTAACGCTGAGCTGACGATGAAACATCGGTGTCAACATTGACATCTAGGGTTATAAAGAATTTTTTTTTACATATGGGGTCGTTATATTATGTGTGAAATGAGAGAAAAGAGACGATCTAACAAGGGTCATTAGTCAAAAATACTAAGCACTCTTCAAGTTTCACACTCACCCCTCTTCTATCTAAATCTCTCTAAATCTCCGATTATCTCTAACATTCTAACATTTATTCTTATCTCACTTCTTGTCTCTTGTGATTTAGATCTTTGTCTTCTTGAAGATCATTTACAAGAATTTTATCTCCAAGCTTTGATCATTCAAAGTTTACATTGTGTCATTGTGTTAAGTGTTATCTATACAATCATCATTGTTGTACCGATTCATCTACTACTTGTGTAATAGGTTGGTTAGTATTTTAGTCCTCAAAATACATAGTGTGAAGGGAGTTGTTGTACCCGTGAAAAAGAATACGACATCCTAGATTAGATGTCGGTAAAAATTGTAAGCGACGTGTAAGGATTTCTCCACAAGTATAAAGGAGATTGTTGACTAGTGAAAGTCGAACTCTCGCGTGGATACTCGAGGAGTGGAAGTACATGTAAGACAAGTGAGATCTTGCTAGGCCGAACAACTATAAATCCTTGTGCATTGTGGTTTAATTTATTCTTTCCCTATCTTTATTTTATACTCAATCTTAATTGATTTATATCCTTACTAATCACATAAAAAGTTGCAAAGAAGTAAAACTAATCGGTAAAAATATTCAACCCCCTTCTACTTTTCCACATTTGGCATCAAGAAATACGTACTCAAGATTTTTAAAGTATATTGTCTTTTAAAATTGAATCGATCCTTGGATTCTGAAAATTACAAGGAAGGACAATCTATGCAAAGACCACCAGTCTTTGAAACCGATGGTTTTATATATTGGAAAAACCGTTTTGAAACGTATGTGAAATCTAAGGATATAGATATTTGGTACGTAATCATTGAAGGTTATTATGCACCAACGGTCAAGAATGTCACCACTAACCAATTTGAATCGATTCCGCGTGAGAAGCAAACCGATGATCAAAAGAAAATGTTGGCCAAAATTAATGAAGCCAAAATGATGCTTAACAATGATCTACCTAAAAAGGATTATGAAAGAATTTTTATGTGTCAAACTACCAAAGAAATTTGGCACTCGTTAATTGTCACACATCAAGAAAACTCACAAGTCAAGGATAACAAAATTGATCTTCTTGTTTAACAATATGAATAATTTTCTATCCTTGAAGAAGTGTCAATTGATGTGGGATTTGCTCGGTTTAATACTATCATTACTTCACTTAAAGCACTTGACAAAACTTTCTATACTAAGAACTTTGTCATGAAATTTCTTAGAGCACTTCATCCAAAATGGAAAGCTAAAGTCATGGTTATCGAAGAATCGAAAGATCTCTCGAACTTGTCATTGGATGAGCTTATCGGGAATCTCAAGGTGTATGAGATGGTAATGGAAAAAGATTCCGAGATCATCAAAGGAAAGAAGGAGAAACAAAGATCAATCGCGTTGAAGGATAATATCGAATCTGATGATTATCAAGACTCCGATAGCGATGATGAAGAATATGCCATGGCCATTCGTGACTTCAAGAAATTTTTTAAAAGGCGAGGAAGATTCGTGAAGCAACCCGTTGAAGACAAGAAGGCACCTCGAAAACCTTTTGACATCAAGAAAGGAAAAGAGGAAAGAAAATGCTTCCAATGTGGTGATCCGAATAACTTCATTGGTGATTGTCTAAAGCCTAATCCAAAAACCACAAAGAGCATTCATAAGTGGAGCTTGGAGTGCGAGTGATGACGAAAGAGATGGATCCAAGAAGGAAGAGCTAACACTCATGACACATGAAACTAACGAGGTATATTCCGACTCATCTTACTACTCCTCCTCATTAGATGATGATACCTTGCAAATAATATATAACAAACTTGGTGAGTTAAGCCTTAATATTATCAACAAAAACAAGCTTTTAAAACTAAAAGGAAAATTTAGAGAACGAGGTTTATGAACCAAAAGCAAAGCTAAAAAGATTAGAACAAGGTAAATCGTCTAATGATAAATGTGCGACATCTCAAGAACTTGATCTTGAAGTTAAAAAACTTAAGACAAATCAAGAGGCGTTAATTAAAGAAAACTCTAAGTTTATAAAGTTTAATAAAAACGTACATTGCATTGATGAGATGCTAAGTTTTCAAAGAGATAGTAAAGATAAAACACGACTGAGATTCGGGAAACAAGATATACCTTCTAGCTCGGAAACACCACCATAAAACGACAAGATAAACGTCCCTGTGAAAACTGTCACAGAGACTCACGGACCCCGCTGACCCTTTCTCCATAAGGGTCCGCCACCCTCAAAAGGGTCCGTGGGTCTGACAGAACAACAGAAACAAAATTGTACCGAATTTGTAGTTGTGTCCCATAAACCAAGTCAAATAAATCTAGAAAAATATAATACAAATATTAGAAACCTGGAAAGGAACATTAGAGCTAGAAACATCCAATCTCGACCAAGAAGATCTTATCCCAAACGCTTCTTTCCAAGAAGTGACCAAGGAGTACTAGGAAGGTATAGTAGAGTACTATTCAACTATGACTATCAAAATCAGTTCTCAATGAGATATTTGGTACCATGGGACATATTTGGGTCCAATTGGAATTTCCATGAGAAGCATGTTTAACCTAAACGGACACAAGAGACACTGGGGACCAAACGCTTGAGTTTCATAATGTGTAGGTATGCTTGAAAGCCGGACTTGAACTGGATGAATTGATCAAGAACAACGGTTGTTCAAGGCACATTACAGGTATAAGAATCTCTTCAGTACATACAAACCTACGGACGGAGGTAATGTTATATTTGGTGGAAATGTCAAAGGCAAAATCATTGGCAGAGGTATGATTTCTAATGACCATATAACCATAGATAATGTTGCTCACGTCGAAAATTTAGGATTTGATCTACTTAGCAAAAGTCAACTTTGTAGTAACAAAGGCAAAGTTCTCTTTGAAGAAAAAATTAGTAAAATACTAAAAGATGGCATAACCATAACAAAAGGAATTAGGAAGAATAACATATATGTGATGAAGTTTGACTCATCCAAAGACGCCATTTGTTTCACCACAATAGATGACACCTCTACCCTATGGCATATGCATATTTGTCATATCAACATGGGCCTTTTACAATCCTTAGTTAGCATGGATCTTGTTAGAAACTTACCCAAAGTAAAATATGAACAACACTTTTGTGATGCATGTAAAATGGGAAAACAAACACACTCAAGCCATAAAGCTAAAAATGTTGTGTCCACATCTAGGTGTCTAGAACTCTTGCATATAGATTTGTTTGGTCCATCCGTGGTGCAAAGTTATGGAGGAAATCTCTATACCTTGGTCATCGTGTATGATTACTCTAGATATACTTGGACAAAATTCTTAAAAACTAAAAATGAGGCTTTTGACCATTTTGAGATTTTAAGCAAGAAAACTGAAAACCAACTAGATTGTCGTATTATGTCAATTCGAACAGATCAGGGTAGAGAGTTTTACAATGAGGCAAAATTCGGAGCATTTTGTGACACCAATGATATCACACATAATTTCTCGGATCCTAGAACGCCTCAATCAAACCGTGTGGTAAAACGTAAAAACCGAACACTTCAAGAAATGAGTAGAACAATGCTAAATGAGTTGGCTATGCCACAAAGTTTTGGTGTCATGCCGTAGATACTTCTACATACAATACTAGTCGTGTCTTAATTAGACCACTTCTTGATAAAACACCTTATGAATTATTAAAAGAAAGAAAACTTACCATTGGGTATTTTAGAGTGTTTAGAAGTAAATGTTTTATTCATAACACTAAGGATTATCTAACCGAGTTCGACCCAAAGTCGTATGAAAGAGTTTTCCTTAGATACTCTAAAAATAGCAAAGCTTACATAGTTCTAAGGGAAATTTGCAAAGATACCTAACTAGCTTGTTTATTTGCATATTTCCCCATAGTACAAGTTTAATTACAATACGGTTTAAGCATGGTTTGGGAAAATATGCAAATATGAAAGTTTACTTGGGTATATTTGCAATTACCCTATATCTAAATAAGCCAACCATGTGTGTGGAGGAATCTTTGAACATAACCTTCGACGAAAGTCCACATCTCTCTAGAACATCACCTTTGGTAGATGATGATCTAGTTGAAATTCAAACTCATAATCAACAAGAGAAGAAAACAAGGGAAATGAACACTAACTTGTATGACTATGTTGATCATGTTGCTAGGATTTGGTACCGCCTAATTTATGTTTTTATGCTAGTTTCTCGGTAAATGGCATGTCTTGGATTTACACGTAAAAAGGTATATTCTCTTGTTCCCTACAGTTCTAATTGCAGCATGTACATGTGAAACATCAACCTCAAACACCTTCTCCTGTCAAAATTCATTTTTGGGGTCAAAATCTCATTTTTCTCCACCTTTTGATGTCCGTTATAGCAACTCACGGACCACGTGGACCTTTTCTCCAAAAGGGTTCGCCACCCAAAAGGGTCCATGATTTCTCCCTCCAAACAAATTTTTAAAATTTTATTGGTTCTGGCCCGAACCCCTCCGGACCCCTATTCTATAAGGGTCCGTAAACCTCCATGTCTCATGCATTTTTCCATAATTACATTCATTAACTACCCTAATTTAAAAAACCCCTTCCATCTTCCTTTTGGTTAACTTCTAAAAACTACATATTAAACTCTACTTACTTCTCTTCTCTTCTTCTTCTAATCACATTACTCATTCATTAACTTCATAGGTTATTTAATCTCCTATTTAAACATCCTTCTTTCCATTATCTTCCTCACAAAAACCCTCATATTTTCCTATCCACCACAAAGGTCCGTAATTACTCTTCTAAAAAATGACCAAAGACTCCAAATATTTTTCTAAACTCATCCTTAGAAGGACGGATCGAATAAGTGTCCATCCCTCTTGCTTTGGATTTCCCGAACCTTCACCACCACCAACCTTTTCTACTAACCCACACCTGTCACCAACACAAAATGCAATATCTCAAGAGCTTTCAGATATTTTAAGAAATTCTAGATCTCCTCACTCATCTTCCCCCACAAATTCTCCCATCACAACCTCTCCACCATCCGCCAATTCTCTAACCACCATTCCTACCTCATCACCAACAACCATCATGCCTCAACCTATCGAAATATTCGATACATCTCCCACTTCTCCTCCGCATACTCAACCTATTTTGGTCAACACTTAGGTTGTGCCACCACATCCTCAAGCACCAATTCAAACCTAAACTCCCTTACCCGAACCGATATCTTCTCCAAACCCTCACCTAGGAAACCATCCTCCCATTCCATCATTTATGGATTTGGATGACTCTCTTTTGACCGAACAACCTTCATTTCGACACTCACTCCCAAACTCACCATCATCATCCTCGCCTACTAGTGTGCTCCCACCTCCTTAACAACAAAGACCTCAACCGTCGTCGTGCCTTCAATGACATGGTAAATCGACACATCCATAAGGCACAACGCCTTAGAGACTCAACATGTACCTTGCCACCACCACCACCTCCTCAAAACACTCACCATAACCTTCCCAACTCCAACCCACCTCTTGAATGTGACCATTGTCGCTACACCCACTCTATTGTCACGGACCTCCGTCAAGAGATGTAGGTTGCATTACACAACATTCTTGACGGGATTTAAGCCCTCCTATGCAAGGGTCTGTGAGCCACTGTCCATGTTTTCTTCTTTATTTTTCCATTTTCTAGTCTTGTAATTCTGTTCTTGCTCCAATGTTTCACATGCTATATGATGTAATTCTACTTGGGAAAGATGAATCAACTCGTATTTCTTTTCTTAGTAATGCTTGTGTACATGAATGACTAATGCTTTCTCTTATCATTACTAACAAATGTTATGCCAATGCTATGTCTCTCTCGTCTTTTCCCTTTTTCTAACTTTGTCTTGCAAGTTTTTAGGCACATTCTCCCCATTCTCTCTTAATAATTAAAGCATGAATCAAGGGGGAGCATTCATGAAATGCATCATTTCTTTACATGCATTCTTTTATGTCTTACCTTGTAATATATCTTCAAAGACCATGTGTTGGGTTTGCATATATTCTTCTCTCTACTATCTATCCTCTAACTTTCTTTTGCAGGTTTTTCATCATCCGTGTCTCTCGGTTCTCCAAATTAGGGGGAGTATGAACCGAGGGGGAGACGATGGAAATATAATTTTCTATCTAGATTTCTCTTCTTTATGTCTAAATCTTCTAAATCTAAAATTCTTTTTCCATCTACACCACCCTTTTTATGTCGACAAAAATGAGGAGAAGAGAAATATAAAATCATATTTCTAAAAACTTATGTGTTGTTTCTAATCACCAACTAAAAATAAGTTTATGTTTTGTCTTCAACAAAAAGGGAGATTGTGAATATAAATATCGTATTAAAACGATGTTTATATTTTAATCACTATTAAGTTTTTTACGTTAGTGTTACAAACAACATTAACGCTTTGGATCAATGCTTTTATGTTTTCAACTTTTGTAAAAAGTTCTCTACACTTATAAGCTTTTTTGTGTAAACTTAAAATGTGTCAAAATACACATACTCTCTCCATATCTCTGATATACAGAAGTCAACCCTAATGCAATATTGTTTGAGTGTGATCTTGGACAATACATTTATGAGGCAACAAAAGTCAGACCTCACAGACCATTTTTTAAAGGGGCAGACCCTTATTGGAAAAGGGTTCGCGGGGTCCGTGAGATGTTGATGCTTTGCCTATAAATACCAAGCACTCTCCAAGCTTCACACTCACCCCTATTCTATCTAAATCTCTCTAAACCTATAATTATCTCTAACATTCTAACATCTATTCTTATCTCACTTCTTGTCTCTTGTGATTTAGATCTTTGTTTTCTTGAAGATCATTCAAAAGAATTCTATCTCCAAGATTTGATCCTTCAAAGTTTATATTGTGTGGTTGTGTTAAGTGTTATCTATACAATCACCATTGTTGTAACCATTCATATACTACTTGTGTAATAGGTTGGTTAGTATTTTATTCCTCAAAATACATAGTGTGAAGGGAGTTGTTGTACCCGTGTAAAAGAACACGACATCCTAGCTTAGGTATCGGTAAAGATTGTAAGCGACGTGTAAGGGTTTCTCCACCGGTATAAAGGAGATTCTTGACTAGTAAAAGTCGAACTCTCGCGTGGATACTCGAGGAGTGGAAGCAGGGGCAAGATAAGTGAGATTTTGCTAGGCCAAACCACTATAAATCCTTCTGCATTGCTGTTTTATTTATTCTTTCTCTATCTCTATTTTATACTCAATAATACTTGATCTATATCCTCACTAATCACATAAAAAGTTTTAAAGAAGTAAAACCAATCGATAAAACTATTCAACCTCCCCTTCTAGTTTTCCACAGATATCTTATTTTCATTTTGGATAAGTCATAGGTTTAAACATTATTTGTTATATGTATTATATACTTTGGGTGGGTTGCCAAAATTTTAGTAAGCTTCTCCAAAATGTTTAATGCTATAAAATGTTTTGATATCATTGATCTGTTATGTGGTACTTGGATATTTTTGATGATCCTATCATGTTGCAACACTTTTTGACGATTCGAGCATTGGATGATTTACCTGGAAAAATACAATATGCTCATTTGTAGTATGATTATCAATGTTCTGTGTCGTTGTGTGGAATCTTCAATATTTTAGTGAATAAATGTAAAAAATCCTTTAAATTTAATAAAAGATTCATTTAAGAAAATAACAAAATGATCGTTAGTTTTTTAACAAGTAGAGATGGCAACGAGTGAGAAAAAACTCATAACCCACGGGTACTCACACATTAGTGGGTGGGTAATTTTGTAAATATTTACATGTGGATGGGCCGTCGGTAAAATTTTAAACCCAACAATGGATGGCAGGTGGGTGACGGGTATGGTATACTCGTCATGGGTAAATCCGTGACACTATTTGATATACCCACACATGTACCTAACAATACACGTATAGGTGTACCCATAAACCTATTTAAAATAAAATAAAATTATTTATACCTTTTAAATATTTGTATTTAGATAGTTGTGACTTGTAAGATTGTTGTAAATTTTAATAGTTACTACTATCAGGAAAATACATTAAACTAAAAAAGACTGTTCCACTTTCTAGACTAAATAATGAAGAGGAAATATCAAATCATCAAATATATATACATGGATAATCTATGTCTATTCTTGTTATAGAAAAAACATCAATTCATTCATACTAATACATATATGTTATTATTGTTTTACACTTCTAACACATCTTACTCACCCTATCAGGTACATGCTAGTCCTCTAATACATCTAAGTTTCATAGTTATAAATACCATGTTTAATTCGGTTTCTTGAAACGCACTTTCGTAGTTACTTTTCGTATAAGACTTTGTAATTTTATTACATTGCATTAACTCATGTGTTTACTCACGGGTTTGGATATGAGTAAAAAATTATACCCATCAGTGAGTGATGTGTGTAAAAAAATTCACGTGGGTGGGTAATAGGTTGAAATAATCATACCGATTACTCACGGGTGTCATCTCTATTAACAGGAGATGACAGAAAAACCTAAATCGATAAAGAAAGGAAGTTGAGAACTTTTTTATGCATAAAGAAAAGTAAGATATCTTGATTAGAAATAAACGATAAACTGAGTGCATTTTTTTGTCATTTTTAGAGAGCTCGGTACAGTGGGCTGGTGGGTGGCTGGCCACGACGGCGCGAGGCCACGGCGGCGCCAACCACACCGTGGCTCGCGTCGTCGGTTTTGGGCTGGTACCTACCAGCCGACGCCATGGTGACGGCGCGAGGCCACGGCGGCGCCAACCACACCGTGGCTCGCGCCATCGGGTTTTTTAATTTTTTTTTTTTTTTTTTTTTAAAAAAATTTAAAAAAAGTTACCGTTGGGCAACGACTATTTTTTTGTTTTTCCATGTTTTTGCCTGTTTTTTGGTGTTAAATACCTCATTTTCATATAATTTCACTATATATCACACAAACACATACTATTTTCTCATATTCACACACTATTTTATCAATATGAATCCCGGGAGTTCCGATTTGTCCTCTATTTACAAAAACTACGATCAAGAAGATATGGAAGATTATGCCCGATATCTTGAATATTGGGAACAAATTGAGATGTTAGATGAGGACGAGGAAGAAACTAGGAGTAATGTCGGTCCTCGCGTTAGAACATACATCCCACGTGAACGAGAAGATGCGGAAAGAAGACTTATGGCCGATTATTTTGGTGACCTTGAAACTCCGCCAAAGTATCCGGAGGATCGATTCCGACGAAGGTATCGTATGAGTTCTACCCTTTTTAGAAAAATAGTTCATGATATAAGTAGTTACAACGTTCTTCCACTACCACCCTACTTCTATTTCTTTAAACAACGTAAGGATGCAACGGGTCGTTTAGGTTTTAGCCCCACTATGAAATGCACGTCGGCAATACGCCAATTGGCGTATGGTACAACACTCGATTTACTAGATGAATATTTGCAAGTAGCCGAGCGTTGTTCACGTGAATGCTTATGGAACTTTACCAAATGCATTTATGTATTGTATGTTGAAAAGTATCTTAGAACACCGTCGCCTGAGGATGTACAACATATTTATGATTTGCACAATAGGAAACATAATCTCCCGGGCATGCTTGGTAGCATAAATTGTATGCATTGGGAATGGAAAAATTGTCCTAAAGCGTTACATAGTCAATTTAAAAGGCGTGATAAAAAATACCCAACACTTATGCTCGAGGCTGTTGCTGATCAACAGTTATGGATATGGCATTCTTATTTTGGGGTGCCGGGGGCAAATAACGACCTTAATGTTTTATATGGTTCACCGTTATTTGATAACCTTCTTTTGGACGAGGCTCCATATACTGAATTTGTTGTTAACGGTAAAACATACAAGCAAGGGTATTATTTAGCAGATGGAATTTACCCTCAATGGTCTTCTTTTGTTAAGTCGTATACAATTGCAACAGACGAAAAGAAAATGAAATTTAAAAGGGTTCAAGAAAGCGCTAGAAAAGATATTGAGAGAGCGTTCGGGGTATTACAAGGTCGGTGGGGGATTATTCAGCAACCCGCACGAAGTTTCCAAGTCAGCACGCTTAAAAGAATCATGTATTGTTGCATCATACTACATAACATGATATTGGAAGACCAAAAGTTTGACATTAGTGAATATGACCATATGTATGCTCCGCCTGAAGCCAATCTCCAACGAACTTGGTTCGAACGTTGTGAGACATTTAGAAGGAAAAATAAGGAACTTCGGGATAGGAAAGTTCACGATTCTCTTCGACGTGATCTCGTTGAGCATTTATGGAACCTTAATCATTGATGTTTTTTTTATTATTGTTATTTTTTTTAAATGTAATTTTTTTTTCGTGTATTATTTTTAAAAAAATTTGTATTTGTATTTTTATTATGAATGAAATGTGTTTTTAGTTTAAAATTAATTGTTGAAAAAAAAAAGTTGAGTGACGACGACACGAGAATTCTCGTGTTAATCAGGGAGGGGGTTGAGCCATCGTGGGGTGTTTTGGTGTCGTGGGAGTAAAAAATGATGTGACATCACTTTTTGCCCACGACACGAGCACGACGGTTCAACGCGTGTGCTCTTAAAGAAAAAAAAAAGTAAAGACCCCTGTATTTTAAGTTTTTAACACACTTATCATAACAGTCTATACATTTATCACACCATTTTGTGTCCATTTCACACACACACACAAAACACCTACTACTACAATTTTTTTTTTATCGCAGTCAACAACATTCGCTGTAAGTCCTCTCCCTCAATTACGATCGATCTTTTTATTCAATTTCAGTTTTTGCAATTTATAGATCTCACTTTATTTTATTTTCTTTCTTTCTTTATAATCAACCTAGTTTAGTTTAATGTGTTTTTTTATTAGATTGATTTAATTCTATTTGAAGCTTTAATTTGTGTGTTTAGATCCATTTTTATCGATGTTATCTGTGGTTTCTTGTAATTGGTGATTAGGGGATCTCAGTTTCTTCAATTTTATGGTCAAAGATACTTTCTTTTTTTTTTCTTATTGCAGGGCTTACGTATACATTTATTAGGGGGTGTTTGTTTAGGCTTATATGTGGGCTTATGAGCTTATATATTTCATAAGCCCCAATTTTCTGGCTTATGTTGAGACTTGTAAGTTTATCATATCATAATTAGCTTATATAAGCCGACGAGTTTCAAAATAAGCCGGATTAAGTGGGCTTATGAAACATTAGCCAGAACCACTAAGCCAAAAACTAACCTTAAACAAGCATCCTCTTAGCCTGAATTATACAAAAATAAGTTCATGATTATTTATGTAATTAGGTGATTAAGCTGTAAAATGAGCTTAGTTTGTGTATGTTTAATTTGATGTGACTCGGTGTTTAGGGAAAAGTGAGTCTCTAGAAGTATTTGTTTAAGGCTTTTTACCTTTCAGTTGAGAAATCGTCATATTTAAGCACAATTAAATGCCCATCTTCTGAATTAGCTGGACATGACACTTTTATGTTCATGAACAACCTATCAATAAACCGAGGCCGAGGGGCCTATATAAAGAATTCTGCGTATATATGGAGCAGCTATTATAAAGAATTAACGGCATTTAGTCACTTGCTTGGGCCTATATCAACATAGAAATACCATATCTACGACCTTATTTGACTCTGGTATGAGTATGTCATTAGCCGCATATGACCAGAAATGTGTTCACCTAGTTCTCTTTTCTGGTTATAAGGGTGCTTGTTTTATCTTTCTTTTGGGCTTATGATCTTATTCGGCTTGTTTTTCATATGCCCGTTTTTCCAGTTTTGTTCTCCAGCTTATGATCATATTATGACTTAAAACTGGAGAATAAACGGGGGAAAATGGACCCATTGAAAACCTGTTGAAGCTAATCAACTCATAAACCCAAAAATAAGCTAAAACGGACACCCGTCTTGTACTATAGATCCATTATCACATTTTGTAGCTGATTCTGTAAGACAACATGGAGTTTAAAACGTTTTGTCCCTCCGCGAAAAATACGTGATTAAAAAGAGAGTTCTAAGGCCAAATTATAGTTTTTCGTAACCATTTATATATTGTTGCCTGGGCATCTAACCTTAGAAACCGCAAAGGACAGACAAGAGTAATTTAGAGAACAAACATCCCTTAACAAAGCTTCTTGGTTTCTTTCATCGCTCTCTATGGCAAAGTCTTAAATTGATTAGTAGAATAATATCAATACACTAAGGAATTCAAGAACATTTTGTCCTTGCACCAAATGATACGCGAAAAGAAACTAATGGACAAGGCCAAATTGTATTTATACTTGGGCATCTAATTTCTATCGAAAAGTTCTAAATTTATTAGTATTATAATCTTAAAATTGATTTCCTTTCACTTCTCTGCCATGGTTTACACCTATGTGGCTTAGGTATTTGTTTATTAGTACTTCTATTATCAAAATGTGAACCTGCGGGTCTCTTATAGTATAAGGTAGTGATTTTGACTCGTTTACCCTAATTTGGCGAAACATGAAACCTTGGCTAAAATTGAATGGGTCGAAACCTGCCAGAGGTGTATTTAGGTTGTCGCAAACTCGTCAATTGCTTATTGAACTGTTATCTTAGTTATTACTTCTTGTGATCAAGTTTCATATGCTAAATCTGTTAAAATTTTCTTTCGAGTGTGTATTAAACCTCATTCCAGTCGATTGACATAAAATCATTGAACTGCCAAGCTAATGACATACAATTTACGCCATTTTCCTGTGATTACGATAGATGGATTGGCAAGGACAAAAGGCAGCAGAGCAACTGATGCAGATAATGCTGGTAGTGTTTGCAGTTGCAGCATTCATCACAGGCTATGTTCTTGGGTCATTTCAGCTGATGCTATACGTATATGCTGGAGGAGTGTTGTTAACCACTTTGATCACCATTCCTAACTGGCCATTCTTCAACCGCCATCCGCTCAAGTGGTTGGACCCTAGTGAGGCTGAGAAGCATCCTAAACCACAGGTGGTTGCAACTTCAGTTTCTAAGAAGAAATCCAACAAGAAATAGATGTTGCCAATTCTAGATATTATATAAAAAATTTATTTTCGGTTTGGACTTTTTTAATGTTTAGATGGATGAACCATATATACATTTGATGCGTCGGCAAGAAAATTGAAAGAAAAATCCTTTCTAGGATATGAGATTTCTGATCATAAGCAACAAAATATGTGTTGGTGCTATCCAGTTTCGTATGTGATTCTTTGCATGTCAAAAGTACTGTGTTTACGAGGATTGCTTGAGATGAGTTTAATAATCTTTCTTGGTGTATTTAAGCTCATTAGTTTACCAGAAACAATGTGCTCTAATTAGCAGGAATATAGAGCTTCTAATGAGCAAAACGGACTAGAGTATTGGGTAACAATTTGTAAAAAAACCTTTGAATCTCGATCAAGTTGAATCCATGTAGTTGGTGTTATGTATAGCCGCTGCACGGCTATTCTAAGCAAAATTAATAGCTTCTATGCTAACTTTACAAAGAGCAATGGAAACTAGCAACGTTCTACAGATCATAGATCGGCCAAAACAATAATTAAGGTAATGGGGCGGACATGAAACGCATATATAAAACAGGATAATAGGCGCCGCTTTGATGGATTTACACTTTACAAACCAAACAAGTCTTGCAGCTTGTCTCATCGTTTTCAGTTTCAAAATAGACCCGTTCCTTAAGAGTTAACAATCCTCAAATGATCACTGTGCACCATGAGCCACGTCATCTTCTAACAAAGACCTACCAGACTACTAGTTATTTACAAAGGTTTTCGTGGGGTCTACTGCTTTTCATTCTCCATTGCTCTGATAATAGGATCATCCTCTAAATAGCTCTCATCATCATCCTCTTCAAGTGCCTCATCCAAGCCATGTAGTAAAGATTGGTTCACTCTCTTACGAGATTGTCTCCTATGTTTCTTGGGCTCCAGGCGTGGTTCAGCTTGCATGATTCCCATATCTCCTGCTTTGTATCTGTGCGAAATTCCAATCTTTTAATTACCAACTAAAACTCCAAAATCATAATACCATTGACAGGCTAAAAAACGGTCAAAAGATGGTACGGGTGAAAAATGGATGGTTATTTTTCTGGACAGAAATGTGTCAAGTCTAGTTGACCCAAATAGATAGTTTTACGCAACACAATCTGGTTAACACATTAAGTCATTGCAATCGTAAAATGATTTCCTCCCATGGAAATTTCAGTGAATTTGATTGCCAAAAGAATATCAAGTATACCATGGTAGAACAACTGGAACACATTTCTTATTAGTTTAATGACTTAAGGTGTACAAAAAGATATCCTGCATAAAACGTCACATTTTAGAAGTATGGTGCCATGGGATGCACTATCCTAATAATTAGTGTGTTAAAATATGATTATTACAATTATATTTCACCTTTATGCATAAAACAATCTGAGAGAAGCTGTATACATTATATATAACATATTGGACGACTCTAGACTCATTTGACTGGTTAGAAATATCACATAAATTTCAAGAAACAGTGGTATATAACAAGGGATGTTTAGCAAATTGTTAGAACCACGTATGCCGGGGTTTCAAATTTTAATAATATAGATAAAGCTATAATAAGTACTTAAACATACAAGTTACTGATAAGTTTAAACAAGTTTTTGTCCAAGAAAGTAATACGCATACCTCACGTCACCCTCTCGTTTAGTTCCTAGAGTTCGCAACTGAAATTCCTCTCTGATTTTGATTTCATCAAACAGTTGGAGGTAGTAGGGATATCTTTCCCAGTCAGTTTTCACAATGCAATCTGGTTCCCAAATATGCAAACAATTATGGAATGCACATCTCGATGGGCCGGACAGAATTTTGCGAACCTGAAAAGTACGAAAAATTAACATGAAATAAGGAAAAAATATCATAACAGTGATAGAACATAATAGCAAAGGAAGTCGCATATAGCAGAATGGAAAACTTTTAGGTGGTATGAAGTCAAAAGGACACACCTACAAGCTCCGGGGGCATTTAAAAGTGCGTTTTAAATTGATTATGTGATATGGTATAATCAGAATTAGACAATCAGTTGTAAGAGAAGAGGTTGTAGAAGATGGCGTTTTAAAATACTCATGTCTGTAGAAAATGAAATGATAGGATAATCATAAGTTTGACAGTTTGAGTGGCACATGCTTGGTATTTGATAATCAATATAATAATAAAATGACAGAAAAACTGACATTCTTGTGGAAAAACCAAAAGTACATCTCATGATTTGAGAGTAAAATTTTAGGGAATTAGGTTCAGGAAATGGGTAAATAGGTAAACTTTTGCAGTATAAAACTGATTATTAAAACCCCTAGAGAAACTCAGATAGAAGCAATCCGATATGAAAAATCTAATTATTGTGACTTCAATCGTATTAATCAGATAATGAATTCCGAAATACAAATCCAAAACCCCTTAATATGAGACCATATATAAAGCTGGCATGAAATTTTTTAACGACAGACCTCTGGGAAGCACAGCGGAAGGGACTGCTTTGTTACTTTCAGTAGACTCGGTTGGCTAAAGCCAGGAGTATCTGCAACATATCCTCCACCGGATAATGGAAGCAAAGAAACATGTCGAGTCGTGTGTTTTCCTCTACCACTTCTCGCTGACACCTCTCCAACTCGTTGATCTTCAAGCCACTTACTTCCTGAAATCTGGTACATGTAAAATAACAAATAGGAACAAGTGAACAACAGAGCAACTACAACTTTGAAAAGAAGAAATAAATAAGTGGGTGAAAGAATGTATAGCAGCGAGAAGATTTTACAGAGTTAAGGTGACCATCCATGTCTTCAGGAAGAAGGCCAAAGTCATTGCTTCTCAAAGCATTGATCAAACTAGACTTTCCAACACCACTGGGACCCACAATTACCGATGTTTGATCCCTCAAGTAGAACTGAAGAGAATCAAGTCCAGATTTGGTCTCTACACTGCAAATGACAGGTTCATAACCCCAACTGCGAAGCTTGGATTTCCATAAAGTCACAGTCTGCATATAATAGGAAACATTATGCAAATTTACAGAAGAAAAGTTGAGCATAACATAATATGAACTTCACACTTCAATCCATATCCACAGTCAGAACTTTGCGAGGTCACCTACTTCTACTCCACTAACAAAATATCAAAAACGTGAACAGGTCAACCAACACCATTTCAGCTATCAGGTACTAAACCTTGTTACAGGGAACTAAATGCAGACAAATTTGACTAATGTAGTTTGCCTAAATTACCCTAAGCACGCCTTGATACAGCTTAAGCTTGATCAATTCGGAACTTGGCAACTTTTAAAAAACACACACTATATTAATTTTCAGCTTTGTATCAAGGGTCGAACTAGAATCATGATTTCGCAAGTATAACTATTTGCTGCTGTACACCACCGGTATGCGCGGGTATTCGTCTAGTCCTTATAAAGAATCAATATAATTATCACAGAAAACATGGGAAACCAACAAAATACGTGGCATTTGCAAGAAATTTACCTGAGGGGACACTCCGTATCAAATATCTGTTTTTATATTAAATAACTATTACAGTAAACTAAATGCATATCAAATGTGAGCTATTTACCTGTGATAACATATACTTATACAGTGATATACCTACAATCAATGAAACCAGATATAATATCTAACTAATATACGTATATCAGATCATTTCATCACTAAATCACCATCTTAACTTATACCTTTCATCAACAAGTTCTCGGATACTAAAGTACTAAACCTTGTTACAGGGAAATGTCAACCTAACTGTTGCACTGTATACAAAACTCGACGTAAGGATAAACACTATGATTACATAACTGTTGCACTGCACATGTACAAAGTAAAATGCCAACCTAACTTATGGTAACAGACTCTGTATACGAAACTCGACCTAAGGGTATACACTATGATTACATTGCTGTAACCTAACTTATGGTAATTCTATACAAAACATGACCTAAGGCCTAAGGGTATACACTATGATTACATAGTTTAATGTCAACCTAATACAGTTACCATAAGCTAGGTTGACAATTTTTTTTTCAATGTCAACCTAACTTATGGTAACTGTATACAAAACTCGACCTAAGGGTATACGCTATGATTACATCACTGTTGCACTGTATATTTACAAAGTAAAATGTCAACCTAACATATGGTAACAGACACTGCTGATGTGGCAGAAGCTACCGAACAGATTAACTTGATTAGCAACTGAATAACTAGCTTCTCATCAAACAATCGACTAAATTATTACAAAAAAACGTGAAATCAATCAAATACGTGCCACTTGCTATCCAGTAACCAATGTGATTGACCTAATAGCATATCAAGTGACTTTTTATCCAATAACTAATGTACTAATGCAATCTTCTTGCCACGAACTAAATGCATACAAAATTTGACCTAATTATGTCAAATAACGAGACAATTAGTATTCATTAACTAACAAAAACTTCACGTCTAGCAAGATATGGGAAACTTTGGTTCCAGATCCACAGATGGATCTTTGTAACGTCTCTTACTTTTACTCAACATATTTATTCAAATACAGGAACTGGTTAGCAAATACCTTGAATCTGTTAGGTACTAAACCAAGTTAACTATTCGCAAAGTCACAAGCAGGTAACTGAACCGGGTACATATCAGGCAACTTATGTTATCCAACAACTAATGCAGTCTTCTTACACTACACTAAACGCATACACCAATTTACGCATAATAAACATATCCTAATACACCTATATCATCGTGCATACCTCTTCATTGACAAGTTCCGCTTTATTCAAAGCAAGCGTAACCGGAATCCTGGTCGACTCAGCCTCAACCAAAAACCTCGTAAGCGAAAACTCCTCCGGCTTCGGCTGATCCAACGAAAACAAAACGAGCAAATGATCCACGTTCGCCACCGGCGGATCAAGCACCTCCGTCTTCCTCTCGAAAACATTCTCAATCACTCCTCTCCTATCCTTCCAATCGATCGAACCGACCAAAACCTTATCTCCTACCAACACTCTCCTCTTTATCTTCTTCAATAAACTCCTCACCACACATAACAACTCCACTCCTTCAAACGATGACGTCTCCGAAAATGAAGATGATGACGTGGCATCGGGTTGAATGACAACGCGCATAAAGTTAGCCTGAGCAGAAGCGACTTTACCAACAGCTTGATGAGGGGAGAGATTGAGGGGGTCAACGATGGTCAACGAAGGGGAGAGTGAAGTGGAAGTGGAAGTGAAGTGTTTGGAGACGTTATCACGAGCTTTGAGAAGGTGTTTGTTAGGTTTAGGTAGTTGATGTTTTCTGGTGGTTAAGCTTTCGCGGTTGCTGTTGTTGTTGTTTCTGGATGAGGTGATTGTGAGTGGATGGAAAGATGGGGTTTTGGTGGTGGTGGTGGTTAAGCGGCGGTGTATGGTGGTGAAGGATGGTGTGTAGTGGTGACGAAAGAGTGACGTCATGATGCTGGAAGTTGTTGTTAGGTGGTTTCCGTCATCGGTGGAGTGAGAGATAAAGACAGTGGTGGCTGGTGGTGTATTTTGAACTAATTTTATGATAAAGACAGTGGTAGTGTATCATGGTAATGTTTGGACAGTTTTTTTTTCAGTTTTATAATGATTTTATGACAATTTAGTGCCTGGTTAGTGAATTTTAAATTAAAATTTTACTAAATTTTATGATAATTATAATTTTTGAACCTTTTTTTTTGTTAGAATTACAAATTTTAAACATTAATTTTTTTTTATGTATGTTTGGTTGACAGAATTTTATACAGTAGTATTTTGGAATTTATCATTTTGTTTATTATTGTAATCGTTTAAGAATTGATGAATTGAAAGATAAACCTGTAAGTTATAGAAGCTATAGCGAAATTATAGCGTTTTTAAAAGCGTGATATATATCGGCATAAAATATTTTAAAATTAATATTTATATAACGAGTTTATTATAAAATGGAGCAATATTTTAATTCAAATTTAAAACAAAATCGGTTAGTAGCTAATCAAAAGATTTATCTTCATAATAAAATTACTAAACACAATTCTACTAAATAGCTAAAAATTAGTAAACAAGTCAAATTCTTGTAAATCTACCAAAAGATTAAAAAAAAAAGCGTCATGCTATGCGTTATAACGCGCTATATTACGCTTTATGCCGTATCTTAGCACTCTACGCCTAAAAACGACTATTTAATCTGTTTCATTACGTGGAGGTCACGTTTCTATAGCCCGTTACAAGGTTTCATTCCAGTTTTAGTGGGTGTTTGAATGTGTATTTTCAGAGTCATTATTGTGACTTGAATAGTCAGATATTAATTGATTAAATATTAGGGGTCTTTAGGTTATTTTACATTTATCTGTTAACCTGTTAACCTTTTACTTACCAGCTTCTCCATATATGATTATCTTGACCCTCAATAATAAAAAAAAATCACCAAAACACTCGATACTTATTATTGTCGCTTTAAGTTAGGATAACTTAACTGCACATCCAACATTCCCTTAATATTAGAAAGTTTTAGTACTAGTCGAGGTATAGCCTATTTTGATGCTATGACACTTTTTGGCTACGACACCACTTCTATAACACCATTGGTTCTTGTGCTCTACGCATCTTATTTGAAGTTAAAATTTCATTTCAGTTTCAACACCCAAATGGTTTCCCGATTTTTTATGCTCCTTTAAATTGAAAAAATAACGATCAGTTTGTTTGTCCAAAGATTTAAAAGAATACACAAAGATGTCAAAGAAATTATTAGTCAGTTATACAAGTCAAAATGTAGAATCATTTTTTAGCTGAGAAGCACAAAAAGACTGTTGCACAAGTCGTTCTTCGGTGGGGCATACAACGAAACACCATCATTATCCCCAAATCATTAAAACGGGAGCGACTTGAAGAGAATTTTAAAGTGTTTGGCTTTGAGTTGCCCAATGGGATTGGGTGAGGGAATCTAAAGGGAGAGCGTGTGGCGATGTAGCAGAGCTTACGGGCCTATTACAAAATGTTACTTTCTCTCTTAATTGCAGGGACTCGTGGCGTTGGAATCTCAATGAAGATGGCAATTTCAAGGTTAAAGACTTAGCTTTTATGGTGGATGACATATACTTGCACGTGGGCAATACGACCCAAGATACACTATGGAATAGACTTGCTCCAAAGAAAGTAAACGTGTTTATATGGAGAGTTTACATGGGAGAATACCGGTGCGCGTAGAGCTCGACAAAAGAGGAATTGAGTTGGACTCTATATTATGTCCATGTTGTGACGATAGCGTAGAATCATGTGATCATAGCTTAGTAACGTGCAATGTGGCGAAAAGTGTGTGGAACAAAAATTTTGAATGGTGGAAGCTTGGTTCTTTTAATGTGTTTTCGGCAAATGATTTGTTTCGCTTTAGTGGGAATGTCGAGGTTAAATCGTACTCGCGAGCTTTGTGGCAACTAGTAACATGGACAACAGGGTATTTCACTGGAAAGAGCGTAATTCTCGCGTTTTCAAAGCAAAAGTGGCCAGTATTAATAAATTTTTTCATGAAATTCAAGTTAAAGGCTTTGACTGGGTTTCGAGGAGATCAAAGAAAGCTTCCTTCGAGTGGCAGAAATGATTCATCGATCCTTCAAACTGCAAAATTCAGTGATAGAATAAAGTGGTCATGGTGTAGCGTTAGTGATGAGTTGTAGTAGTGCCCAGGTGTTCGGGTTTCTTGTTGGTCTGTGTTTTGGGTCTTAGCTCGCTCAATCTACTTGATTGAGGAGTTGGGATGCCTTTTTGATGTAATTTTTCTGTTGTCGTAATAAAAATTTGTTGCCTTTAAAAAAAAAGGATACGGAGCTTATCAAAAACAAGGACCGAATATACCGTACCAACAACCTTGCCAAGTTTTGGGGGCTCGATCTCTATGCTTAAAATGCTATAGCCAACTTTTTTTTTCTCAGTGTAAAGCTCATGTTTTGTAAACGTTTGAGAGTCTTATAAAACCAACTACGCACCTTTCTAAAACCATCCTTGTGGTTGGGAACATGTTTTATTTCTGGCAATGAAGTTCTTTTAAAACTTGAATCTGATTAGCATAATCGAATGGGATTTCGGCACTAAGAAGTGGTGTGAAGAAGATATGGGTGGTGAATAGTGATATATGTGGGGATGCACTCTTTTTTAACTCTTAAACTTTGGTACATGGTATCTTTTTAATATTATCAGATCCCTAAAAGAGTTCTGTTTGATAATTGTTACAATATGATCCAACATAAGGGAAACAAAGTTGTTTTGTTGATCAAGTGTTTTGAATTATGTATAATCAATAATGTAATCAATATAGTGTAAAAATCAAACCAAAAGATAAATTGCATACAACCAACAATGACGAAAGGGAGCATCCAACCAAAAGCATATGAAAAATGAAGAACTCCGCAGAAAGCTGTCGAATGTCAAATGATCAAACACACACGAGAAAACACAAGTTGATTAACAATTAACAGTATTTAAGGACATTGAAAATTTGAGGGTGATGGATCGGAAAGTATGCTTTCTAATTCGTTTCTGGATATGGTAAGAAACGCATCCATTTGCTTAGGAGGAAGGCACAAACCGATTTCAAGCTCTTCTGCTGAATCTTTACTAGCATTGACAGATATCTAATTGTTATAATCAAGTGATATAATCTCGTACTTTTTAGGCTTCCCCCACCCAAAATCAACATCGTAAACATTGAGCTTTGGAGTTCCTGCCACACCGATAGTTGGAAATTGTATAAAGGCCTTCTGCAACAATATCTCTGCATCTTCAAACATTCCCTTTTTGTTACTATCTCTTTCCCTTATAGCCTTTTCTAGTAGTCTAACGGCAATTAGGAATCCTTTATCTCCTGTTAGTACGGTGGTTTCTGTTTGAGTCACAGCAGGCCAAACACAATTGCCAAAATAAGTTTGAGGCACCGGTGGATCTAAACGAGACCTCCAATCCATAGAACAAGCAAACCTTTCGACCTCATGCTCACCCTTCTTTCCTTCAACGTGAACTCGTGATTTTGCTATGCAAGTCCATACATAAGCACAACCTACCACGAATGATGATTCATATTCTAGTGATGGAAGTTGACCTAATAACCATTGTTTTAACCAATTGATATTTGCTCGAGTTAAGACAAATGTAGCTCAAACTCTATTGTTCTGCTGGTCAACAAGCACAGGTGTCTTATAATTTTCATCGATACTTTTAATCTGCGGCAGCTTCAACAACATTTCATCTAATATAAATGGATATATGATGACTCTATCATAAGATGGCAAAAGCCCACGAGCTAAAAATAACTCACTGGTACCATATTTCGCTATTGAAGTCCAAGCCATCAAGAAATCATACTTTGATCTTGCATCACAAAGAACATGATTATTTGTGATCCCAATCGTGACACCCGAGTTTGGGAAAAGCGTCACTTGGATGGAACACACGGGCATTTTCACAAAGTCGGATACTTTAGTTGGACTTTCTAGTAAAGGTACAAGAAGGTGAAACTTGTTACAATCTCGAGGATGATCTCCTTTGAGATAGTTGAAATCAAGATCAGACTCAACAAATGTAAGCATGAGTGAATCACCCTCTACATGACGGATTTCAGGTTTTCTAGTAAGACCTATAGGATTTGGATGCACAATCAAGTTACTTGCAAACGAGAAAAAGTGCTCAAGAGTTATGGACAACGATTTTTAAGGTTTGGAATAACTGTTTCAACGAAATGTGATCTAGAATGATGGAAATAATACAAGAAAAGCTGATGAATTGGATGTTTAAAAAGTAACCACCTTAAATCGTAAAATGTAAGTGGTAGCGATCTTTCACCAACAAAATTCTCTGGTGCTGAAATCTGGCATTTTTCAAGAACATTTAACAACACATCCATTTTGCAGATGCTTAAGCTGTCATGAGTTATATTATACAACTCTCACTTCTTATAGACAAAAAAATAAAATTACATGCCATGTGATTAGATTACTAAACATATTTAATATAACCAAAATTTAACATATATAATACATGCCATGTGATTAGGTTACTAACCCATTGACTAACTAGCTCTTAAAATATAAACAACCAATTCAATGTGGACCAAATGAAATTTGAAAATTTCAAATTTATGACCTGTCTGAATGGACATGCTAGTTTAGTGTGTTAATTTTAGTTTAGTGGGTGGATGTTTATATTGGGTATATATGGAATTATCCCTTAGTTTAATACATTCATAACTTATGCAAGGCTTCCTGTAAGTATCGTTGACTCGTTGTCAGTGCACTTTGTGTAATTATCGTCTTCATCACAGCTTAGTACTTATAGTTTTTTGAATATGAGTGGCTTATTAGTTTTTTTTTTGATTAGGCCTTAGTTGAGAAGTACAAGAAGACTGTTGCACAAGTGGTTCTTCAATATAGCATAGAACGAAACACCATTATCATTCATCCCCAAATCATCAAAATAAGAGTGAGTCAAAGAGAATTTATGTGGATATGGAGTTGATCAAGAACAAGGGCCGGAAATACCGTACCAACAACCCTGCCAAGTTCTGGGGGCTCCATCTCTATGCTTAAAATGCTTTAGCCAACTTTTTTTTTGTTCCCAATCTAAGCTCATGTTCTGAACGAATGTAAGCGTTTGAGGGTCTTTATTATGAAACCAACTATGATAATGCACCTTTTTAAAATGATCCTTGTGAGCGAAACAAATATCTTTTATTGCTAACAATTAGAATCTCTTGAGACCTGAATCTGTATAGCATAATTATGATAATCTTGTTGTGAAAATGAAATAAATGCTTTTCAAATTTTGGCAATCAACTAGTTTGAGACTTGTTGGGTGAGTTACTAATGGTCTTATGTGATCATCTTGATTAAGTAGAGCATCTGAGTAGATTAAAGTTTCTCTAAAGAGGTTTGCTTTGTAGTTTCGATGTATTACAATGGATATCATAGCTCATAAAAAAGTACAAAATTTGCCACTCGTGATACCGCATAGTTACAAAGCATTAGAGGAGCCAACCTGTGCCCTCCCATATAATCACTGTCGATACGTGGAACTAGTTACTGAACTAACAACTGAAAGAGAGTGTAATCCAAATGAGAAAGCAGGACCATACTTGTAACTCATGTGCGAGGCAGGTTTAGTTAACTGTGAGACATGTTTAGTTAACTTCGAATGACAATAAAAACATCTTGAACAATCTCATTAGTTCTAAGTAATGTTTCTACAGAGATTGTGCATAATTATTAGTTAGCCCAAACCTTGTAACTCGTAAGAACGAAGATGTTGGTTGTTCTTAAGTAGTTTAGATGATATTATTGGTTTGGGTAATAAGAAAACCAGGTTTTCTTTTGTCCCACATCACTCGGAAGAATGATCTTATGAAGATGGCTGTCCTTTTGGTTAAGATCAAGTGTCGTATATGTTCTTATCGGTATATGTTATCAACAAAAAGCAACCTCAAGTAATGCTTGATGTTCAGGTGGATATCAACAAAAGAAGTCTTCATCATTAAAATCATCAAATTTATATTCTTGTGTCTGTGTTATCAGTATAAGCACATCTAATGGGAGCTGGCGCCTTCAATTCTAACATGTTAAAGGACCGTGTACTTTATTTTAAAAGTGAGTAAGTGACCAAGTACTACCTGCTACTCGGTGGTCTGTCGGGTTAATTTGATGCTGATTCGATTTTTGAACTTCCAAATTTGCAATTTAAGTCTCTACTTGAAAATTATATGAACAACTTAGGAATAAAAAGCTATTGTCAGGCTTAGAAGGGGTCAACCATGTTCGAGTAGACGGGCCGATGAGTGGTCTCAAAACAGCGTATCTACTATATTCAGTTAGATATAGTAGATAGCCTTTTTCCTGAAACTAGGAGAGGTAAGACCTTACTAGTTTTTCCACAGAGGGCCGAATGGTGCGCACATTCTGTGCTAACACCAGACGACTACTCTCCACGTAGAAGGTGAAGTTCGCCCACAAATACACTAGCCATGATTGCCCCTAGCTCTAGACGACTACTCTCCACGTAGAAGGTGAAGTTCACCCACAAATACACTAGCCATGATTGCCCCTAGCTCCAAGCCATCCCAATAACCTTAATGGCCCTACTTAGGTCACAAGTCCACGTTACTAAACTCGGCAACCAAAATGGCCCAGATGGGTATTTTAAACATCACTTAGGTTTTGTATTCTGGCGATGTGGGATGTTTAAAGTTTTCTTATATTTCACCAGGTACAAGTTTTTATAAGCCAACTTTTGACATTGTAAATTGATTTTTTATGGTTGCTTAAATCAGAAAACTGACGAGTTGGATAAGATGTGATCGAAGGTGTAATTGTAAGCATTGATTAGTTTGAGTTCGTTTATCTACCAACACCTTTTAATATCTGTCTTGAATGTGTATAGTTGTATACTATATATACATGGATTTTTTTGGTTAGGTTTGAATTGTGTTTGACGAACTGAACTAAAAATGAAACAAGTCGTTTGGGGATAAAAAATGTGAACGAAAAACTGGACTAAAGTCCGGGTACATCGGTCCAATACACAAGGAATGCGCATACAAGCCAATGATTTTTGTTGGTTTTGTGTCAAATTTGACATTCGTGAGGGGCAGGTTTACGAGTGTGGATTGGTAATGATTCGTGCTCTAGAAAACACTATAGTACATACGGTCGTGTAATGTGTGTTGAATTCCAGCGGTCATCGAGCACGTGTGATGTGTCTGTCAGTTACAAATCATTTGTTTTTTGAATTGATTAGTTGTGATGGATGTGTGCAAACAAATAATACACCCTCTTACCAAAAAGCTAATGTGTCTTGTTCTTTTGTACAAGATACGTCTCGCAGCCTAATATGAATCGGTGTAGCATCACGAGTGAGTACACGCCAAAGGCTGTAAATACCGTTTTTTAGGTTCTTCATCCTAGTGAAGTAGTGACCCTTAATAAGAAACGATAATGACCTTTCCTGAAGCTTCAAGTCCTCATAGATATATTAACAAATGACTATTATGCAACATTATTGCAGATTATGACCTGAAGGCTGAAGATGCGATCGATTATGAAGATTATGACGAACAGTATGAGGGACCAGAAGTCCAAGCCTTAACCGAGGAGGATTATCTCTTACTGAAATCTGATTACGTTTCTACTACAGTAACCCCCAGGTGCATCATCGTTATTCTTTGATGATGATAATTACGATAAAGACGAGGATGACGAGGAACCACATAAAGAACCTGAGTGGGTGTATACGAATAACGAACTACATACCACGTCTTTATCAGGTTCGGGTAAGAATCCATGTTGACCAATTTTTGAACTGTTAAAGATAAACCATAGCCTGATTTCTTACATTCATGATAAAATTGGCTGAAATACATATCAGCTGTATTTTGTTTTATAATTTCATTTTACGGTTGGATTGAAGATTACCGACTAATGATTGTGTAATGTATTTGCAGTAAAGATTTAGCATATTTTCATCGTCCAAAAGCTTTATGGCAGCCCCATGAAAATGTAGCGGCACTTAAGGAACAAGGGGCATTTAGAAGATTATACATGCCTTATGTGCTCTATGCCATTACTGGTAGTCTTGAACTCTTGGCCTCTATTGTTACGTTGTGTAATGGTCTTTGTATAACACGTAGTATGCTTTACTAATTTGAGATCAGATGTGGCACTCTTTACATCTCTAAGGGACGGAATGAACCTTGTGAGTTATGAATTTGTGGCCTGCCAATTTTCAAAGAAAGGTGTTTTGATTCTGAGTGAGGTAAGATAATCCTTAGTATTACCGTCCAACCAGGGGCGGACATACATGTACTGTTCGGGGGGGGGGGGGGGGGCGGCGCCCCCCATGGTTAGCCCGATAAGATGAGATTTTAGTGTAAATTTTTTTTGATTTTAAGTATTTTTCGAACGTGCCCCCCACTCATAAACCAAATCGCCCCCACTTACATATTAAAACCTAATATTCAACACTTTAACACCTTATAAATCCCTCATTTATAAGTAAAAATACTCGAATTATCATTTTGATACTAATTTGTTTTCGTATTTTCACGTCATTGCCCAAATTTTTTTTTTGCCCCCCGCCTTCTATATTCCTACGTCCGCCACTGCGTCCAACCAATCCAGCTTGTGATTGGTCTGCAGTTTTCGTCCAACAACCAATCGAGCAAATTGGTCTTAGTGAGCAACAGGTGACGGTCATAGCTGCAATTACTATTGATATTTCTTATGCCAAAGGTTCGTTTTACATATTACAGAATGCTAAAGAGTCGATATTTATGTTGTCGGATGATAAGCCTGGCAAAGTTGTAAGAATACAGAATGGCCTGATCCTGGTGATCTTCTTGTATAATTTGTGTTAATATCTTGTGCTACTTCTCAAGTAAGTTTGTTCTGCACTTGTACTTTGAATTTAATAACTTACAACTGTATACATACATATATAGCTCCATTCTTCGTTTGACCAAACTTTGTGTCCATGTAGGGAGGCCCATGTTTCCGCCGGTTAATGAGTTCATCGACAGGGTACACGCACATTCTGCCGTAACCAGACAGCTCACCTTGCTGAGTGCCATCCCCACAGATGGACAAGCCATGATAGCACACCCTAGCTCCAAGCCCTCCAATAACCTTAATTCCCCCACTTGGGTTACAAGCCTACATGACCAAGCTCAGCAGCCGAAATTGTACAAATGGAACTTAAAAAAAGCACTTTGTTTTTTTCTTTTGATGATGTGGGATAACTAAGTTATTTATGATATGTTCTTAATTCTTCTTAATTATATACAGTACTACGTATTCTGAATGAGTTTTTTAACATCCGTGAAATGATTATTCTTCTCTCAGGAGATGCTTACATTGTTTAGTTTGACCACGCGATTGAGCAACTGATGTGTTGCGACAAAATGTGTTACATGATTAGTTTGAGATTTTTAATATACGAACACAGTTTGTATCTTTTTTGTTCATATAGTGTATCAAAGCGTTTATAGATGACTGTGAAATTGACACAAGTCACAATATTATCGCCAATTGAGTTATGGAACAAATAAATTTGTTTTGACGTATCAAGAAACATCCGTTAACCATTAGTTTAAGTTTTGAAATGATGTGTTGTTGACATGGTTAGTAATGTAATTATGTGATACATGTGAAAACTGATGGCTTCTTGCACCTGGTGTAGATCCTAGCAGTCAAAAGTGATTATGCAGCATGCTCGAATGGCTGTAAGACATAAACATCTTAGCAGAAATTCCGTAACTGACATTGGAAGGTTCCTTTCTGAGTTCTCAACAGGTCCACGGGGTGCGCACATTCTGTGCCAGCACCAGACGACTACTCTCGGATAACTGGAATTGTTATCCGTAAAAGGTTATATAGAAACACCATACTGCGAATTGTTATCCAAATTCTAAAAAGTTATTGTCGAGCTTAGAAGGGGTCAACCATGATCTCTACTCTACGAAGTGTCTCTCGAAACAACTTATGTACTTGTATTCAGTTACAAAGTGTTTTTGAATTTCTAAATTTGCAATGGAAGTATGAACTTTAGAGATGTTCCAAAAACAACATACTTCGAATTGTTTATCCAAATTATAAAAAGTTATTGTCAGGCTTAGAAGGGGTCAACCATGGTCGAGTAAACGGGCGATGCAACTCTGGAGTGTCCAGAAACAGCTCACGACGTGTACTTATTTCAGTTAGATAGCCCTTCAGATAGCCAATACTTGGCATTCGGATTCCAAGGTTGGGTTAAACGACCTTGCTAGTTTCATCCACAGAGTGGGCGTACATTCCTGCCATGACCCGTAACCAGTCAGTCACCTTGCTGAGTTGCCATCCCCACAGATGCACGGAACCATGGTAGCCCCTAGCTCCAAGCCCTCCAATAACCTTAATGCCCCTACTTAGGTAACAAGTCCACGTTACTAGACTCGGCAACCAAAACGGCCCAGATGGGTATTTTAATCATCGCTTTGGTTTTGTATTCTGGCGATGTGGGATGTTTAAAGTTTTCTTATATTTCACCAGGTACAAGTTTTTATAAGCCAACTTTTGACATTGTAAATTGATTTTTTATGGTTGCTTAAATCAGAAAACTGACGAGTTGGATAAGATGTGATCAAAGGTGTAATTGTAAGCATTGATTAGTTGAGTTCGTTTATCTACGAACACCTTTTAATATCTGTCTTGAATGTGTATACTATATATACATGGATTTTTTGGTTAGGTTTGAATTGTGTTTGACGAACTGAACTAAAAATGAAACAAGTCGTATGGGGATAAAAAATGTGAACGAAAAACCGGATTAAAGTCTGGGTACATCGGTCCAATACACAAGGAATGTGCATACAAGACAATGATTTTTGTTGGTTTTGTGTCAAATTTGACATTCACGAGGGGCAGGTTCACGAGTTGTGGATTGGTAATGATTCGTGCTCTAGAAAACACCAGAGCACATACGGTCATGTAATGTATGTTGAATTCCAGCGGTCATCGAGCACGTATGATGTGTCTGTCAGTTATAAATCATTTGTTTTTTGAACTGATCAGTTGTGATGGATGTGTGCAAAGAAATAATACACCCTCTTACCAAAAAGCTAATGTGTATTGTTCTTTTATACAAGACACGTCTCACGACCTAATATGAATACGTAAACAAAAATGTGTGTGAAACTAGTAGGTTGGGTTAAAACGACCTTCCCCTAGTTCATCGACAGTGCACGCACATTCTGCCGTAACCAGACAGCTTACCATGCTGAGTGCCATCCCCACAGATGGACGAGCCATGATATCACCCTAAATCCAAGCCCTCCAATAACCTTAATGCCCCTACTTAGGTTACAAGTCCACGTTACTAGACTCGGCAACCAAAACTGCCCGGATGGGCTTTTTAAAAACCACATTGGTTTTGTATTCTGGCGATGTGGGATGTATAAAGTTTTCTTCTATTTCACCAGGTACAAGTGCCATTTTATAAGCCAACTTTTTACGAGTTGGATAAGAGTTCTTCTATCTACAACACCTTTTAATATATGTTTTGAATGTATATATGTACAGGGATATTTTGGTTAGGTTTGAATTGTGTTTTTGACGAACTGAACAAAAAAACAAGTCGTTTTGGGATAAAAAAATGTGAACCAAAAAGCGGATTCAAGTCCAGGTACATCGGTCCAATACAGAAGGAATGTGCATACAAGCCAATGATTTTTGTTTGTTTTGTGCCTAATTTGACATTCATGCGGATCGGTAATGATTTCTGCTGTAGAAAATGCCGGAGTACATACGGTCGTGTAATCCGTGGTGAATTTTAGTGGTCAAATCGAGTACGCGTGATGTGTTTTTCAGTTCTAAGTCATTTGTTATTTGAACTGTCTAGTTGTGATGGATGTGTGCAAACTAAAAGTTAATGTTTGTTGTTCTTTTATACAAGACACAAAGCTGCCCGAAGTGTCTGTACATTTTGATACGTCTCAGGGCCTAATATGAATCGGTGTAGCATCACAAGTGAGTACACACCAAAGGCTGTAGATCTCGTTTTTCAAGTCCTTCCATTGCAAACTTTGCAGTCCTTTCATCCTGGCGACCCTTAATAAGAAACGATAATGACCTTTCCTGAAGCTTCAAGTCCTCATAGATATATATTAACAACATAAGACTGCTTCATATAAGTATATAACATCAAAGATATCAACATACGTGTGAGTTCGAATTATTGTGCGGGATGTATTTGTATTACCATCTTCGTTTGGTACCCTCTCCATCGTATAGTGAAAGTAGCTAAACATATAAAAAGTTATTGTTGGGCTAAGAAGGCGTCAATCATGGTCGAGTGAATGGTGTTTATGTACAACTAGCCGTCACACAGACCCACGGGCCACGGTCGCTCCTAGCTCTTAGTCCCCCGAAAACCTTAATTCCCCCACTTGGGTTACAACCCTACATGACCATGTTCAGCAGCTGAAATTGTACAAATGGAACTTAAAAATAGCACTTTGGTTTCTTCTTTTGATGATGTGGGATAACTAAGTTATTTATGATATGTTGTTAACTCTTCTTAATTATATAGTAATACGTATTCTGAATGAGTTTTTTAACATCTGTGAAATGATTATTATTGTAAAACCTACAAATTTCAGGTTTTGACTTACGAACATTGTGTACGTCACTTCATGATATCTAAATATTTTATTACATTTTCTTTGCATGAATCCTTTGAGTCATCATATGCATCTCATAAGCATGCATCATTCTAATCACCTGAACATGAAAAACAACCATATCACAATTTTTATTGTGACTATGAGTATTTTTAGAAACATGACCACATTTGTATGGCTATATCTCAATTAGCATACTGGACGACAAATGATCTATTGTGAAGGACTTTATGTCAGCTGAAACATAAGATCACTTGCATGCATCTCACAGATTTTTCTAAGAAATCCAACGTCATGATCACAATATATAACTGGCTACTCATATATATAAATATATTTTTGAATTAAATAGTATTTATATAAATATATAAATGTATATATTTTACACAATAAATGGCTTTAAACTACGATGACCATTGATTGTACACGTGAACACTACGATAGCACACTTTATAATTACCTTATATATATTTCTAATAAAACCACATAAGGACCCTACTTTCACCAAAAGGCTCTAAACATAACCAAAACTATTTAAACTCAAGCGTACTCACAATAATATGACCCTAACTCATTTAACACCTACCTAAAACACAAGAACTAAACACAAGTCGAACCTAAACCTATACTAAATTATACATACTACGTATATATTTAACCACAACCCTTTTATACCAAACCTTTACACTCCTCACAAATTATCTAACTATACATTAACTTATATACTCAATACACAAAATTTAAAATCTTCCTCCTTACTTACACCACAAAACCGCCGGTTTCACTCATTAAAACCATGGGAAAATTGTACAACATGAGCAATTAAGGAATGGTACTAGGAACTTGGTTTAAGAAGCTAAATGACACTTCCCTTTTCCTTGTGCTTTAGCCGTGTGTATCCTCAACACCACACATAACTTCTTGTACAAACTTGACAAATTATTACTAGCACAACTTGCCCTCCCTTCTTGGAAACCTACATACGTCGGATACAACCCCAAACCTAGCATCATTGTACCTAAAGGAGCATTTAAGGAATGTACTTCCTAGTACAAAACAAATAATGCTAAATCTATCTCTCCCTCTCTCTTGCCGTGTCTCAACCCCAAGCCACACCCTCACTTCACTCTTGGTTATATGAAAGCAAGATACATATTACTTCACCATCACCACAAAAATCGGATCAAAAGACTCTCCCACATAACACCTAGACTTAACCGAATCTCACCTCATCACATTTACTACCAAATCAAAGACCTTCAAGCATTGAAGTCTAGACATTTAAAGCTCCTAGGACTCGTGTGAATATAAGACGACGCATCCCTATCGCATTTGTCAACACCTTGGCCAAACAAGTAAGTGAAAACTATACTAGACCTATTTCCTTATTTTCATTCCCTTTCATCTTGTATCATGCACATATGAGCTTAAGAAATAACTTAGGTTGCCATGCATACGTAAACTTTCATGATCATGCCACTCAAGTAAAATGTAAGCTACGGCTTATATAGTGGGTGAGCATACCATGCCTTAAAACCTTTATTCACGAAATGGCATGTTGGACACCTTGCTTAAAATCTTAAGAAAGAACTAGTTATAAAGGAGCACTCTAAAACTTTAAATAAGCCGAACCTCTATAAGCCCATATTGTATATAAGCCGCGACCTTTAAAACAAGAAAACTCATCTAAACTAATGTACTACTAAAATAAGCTAGCTTGATACTTAAAACCAATATAAGCCGAGACTTAGATAAGCTAAATAATCCTTTAGAGATATAAGCCTAAAAATATAAACTATGGATAAATAAGCCGAGTGTTTAAGCCTTAATATAAGCCCAAAAGCCTCCAAAAATATAAGCTTTTGAATTGTTAATGGGAATAATATAAGCCTTAGCTAAAAATAAAATAATAAGCTTACATAAGCCACATATATAAGCCGAGACATATAAGCTAGAAACTAGACCCATATTGTTAAGCAAAACTTAATATAAGCCCACTAAACTTAGGCCCTATAGTAAGAATAATCAACATTTACTAATTACCTTAACTTTAACCAAGCCCAATCATTTTTACCCTAACCGAATGTTAATGGGCCGTGTAGCCCAATATTGAAACCAATTAGGTACTAATTGTGCCAAAAATGTCATATGGTGAAAGTTTGGGCCCGAATGTGAAAATGGTAAAAACTAATAACTATTTTACTTACTATTACTACTTGGTAAAAATTTAGTAAGCCCCTTTAAGCTAAACAAAACAAACCGTGGCCCTAATGGACCACCTAAGCCCACTTAACTAAATTGGGTAACTTTTTGGGCCGGTTATGTCAATTTCCAAAAGAGGTATCCAAACTTGTAAATTAAATGAAACCCTTAAATATTTTCGTGACCCTTATATAGTCCAAGGGTCGGTTGTGTCACTTTTGAAACCATAGGGTACCAAAACAATCAAACCGCGAGCTAAAATAAACTACGAGGACCTTTATTGCCATTTTCGAAACTTAAATCAAGCCCTAATCCCACTTATAATTATGCCGTGGGATTGGAGGGGGCTGTTTTGCCAACTCTCGAAAGATTTCCAAGCCCTAGGGATATATTTCGTAAAATGGGATTTAACGACGAGGACTAACGATGTAATAAATCTAACGGATGTAAACTTAAGGATAATCTTTTCTAAACAACTATAATTATAAAGAAATATTATAGTTTTAATTAGATGAAATAATAAAACTTGTCTTTTGTAAAATGAATCATTTTAGCTATTTACACATCGTACAATATTGACAAAGCTCGTTAACCACTCCTCTTTTGAAACCTTAATAAAGTATAAGTTATTCCTTTATAAGAAATTAAACAAAGCATAGGTACTTATTTAAATTACGATACCTTAAAACAAATTATTAAACACTTGTATATATATATATACATTTTCCATTAAACAAAAAATATATGTACATACCTTTAGTTCACTATTAGAACCAACACTTAAGCCAACGTAACAAAATCCATAAGTTGTGATCATGCATTTTTCATATGTACTAATAACTCGATTTTACTCAGGTTAAAAAGTTATGTTCGTTGTGTTCCTGTCTAATCGAATTGATCTTAGTTTTCTATGCGACTCAGTTTTATTTTGGTGGAACAAATATTTTTGGTTGGTTTTAAACTTAAATGTGCAAAGACTTAAAAGTAAATGTCGTTAAAGTAAAGGGCAAGTATTAAAAGAGCGTGAAATTAAAATCTAAGTCTAATCTAAAAGAAAGGTGCGATATTTAAAAATGTGACGGAAGGTAAAATAATTAAATGACAAGAATTAAAAGCGTGGCGGAAATTAAAGTTAGACAAGTATTAAAACATAAACTAGAAATTAAACAAGACAAAACATAAAAGTTAACCCAGATCGGAATATATTCCGATCAACCTACCATCGGAATGAACACACCACCTATCGGAATGTTGAAGAAACCCAGATCGGAATATGTCACCTTTTCAGATCGGAATTACCTAACAACCTCAGATCGCAATGTAGTCAGATCGGAAAGTGTCTTATCGGAATGTACCTATCGGAATGAGGTCCAGATCGGAATATGGCTAAGGAAAATTGGGCAGCACTTCGTCTAAGTAAGCCTCAAGAGCCGTCGGAAAGAGCGATCGCAATATGCGATCGCAATCCCCAGATCGGAATGAGGAAAAGTTCCACCTATCGCAATCCCGGATCGGAATGCAAAACCCTTTGTCCCAACACTGTCACTATCGGAATGTGGAGTTGCAACCGTCGCAATGTGGAAAACCCTAGCTTTCCGATGGAGTACCAAATTCGTAATAAGCACAATTCTAAATAAGCTACTTCTAATAAGCCGTGACCAAGAACTTGAATGAAATGGAATCAAAACATGACAATAAGCTAAAAAGTTAAAAGCTTTTAAAATTTTAAATGACGAAATGTAAATGGAATTCAAGCTTAAAAATCGGAACTTTAAAGAAAACTTTTAAAACACTTAAACAAAATACCAAATAAACACACAAGGTTGTCAATCTCGTGGCTTATTTCGTATGAGGAGATAAAAAGGACAAAACTTTAATCAAGATAAGCAAATGGATTAAGCAAAACCTTGCTTAATCCGAAATTCAAGCCGAAACAAAAAAGAGAGAAAGGTAGAATGAGATTGATAAAAAGAACTTGATCAAATGATTAAGAAAGGTAAAGACAAGAATTTAAAGAACACAAATTAAAAACTTACTTGGAATTAAAAGTAATTAAAGTGCAAAACATGTATTTAAATGACAAGTAAATAAAGGTGCATAAATGAAAGGTGGAAGAACTAGTTTGTCAATCTAGCCAACAAGAGTAAATGAAGTGAAATGGTGGGTATTTATAGGTGATTAAGGGATGGTTAGAGGAAGCTTCCTCCTCTCCTTCCTTTCTTCTTAATTGCGCCATCAAGTCCTTCCTTCTAAATCTTTTTGTTAATCTTGGAATTAAGGGACTTTTGGCTTCGGGATTTCTTCGAATTCGTCTTTAAATTCTTCAATAAAATAGACTTGAATTCTTCGGCTTTTGATAAACTTCCGTCTTCGATAAATCTTCAGAATTGGTCGTGGACTTCCGTTCTTTTTGCACTCTTGACTTCTTGACTTCTTCTTTCATCCTTTTCTTCAATAAAAGCCCGTAAATGCCCGTGAATGTCCGTGTTTTCTCCACTTTTCACCTTTTCATCCTAAATCACAACAAAAACACAAACCACGCATAATTCCGACATAAAAGACATAAAATACACGTTTTGGTCCGGTTATTATTGTAATTAAGTGGTAGAAAAGATGGGTGTTTACACACCTATCAAATCCCCTACACTTGACCATTGCAATGTCCTCATGCAATGCATTAGTTACAAAGCATGTTTACACTTTTCATCATAATCAATCCATATTGGCCTTTATTAAAGAGATAGAAAATTATAAAAATGCAAAGCAGAGAAATTAAAAGCATACCTTGGGTTTTGAAAATGTCATGAATAATCGTCATCCTCAACTTTTCACTTTCTCCAAACCAAGCTTAAAAACGAGATCATTGTTATTATAAGTTAGTAAACTAACACGAACTCATGTGGGTCAATTATTTACTTAGACTCCCTTATTCCTATGGGTATCTCTTATATTTTATTATTTGTCTTGAATGATCACGAAGATGCATTGTTTGATTTATTTCGATAGTTATTTAGTCTGAAAATAAAGTGCACGATTTAATCAATAGTTAGCTAAAGGACCAAATCTTTTAAAACTGCTTCTCGGGATATCAGAAAGTTCATATCTTGGCATAACTTGGTTCGCGATTTGAGACCTTTCACGGGCCGATATTTGGCAGCGACTTCATACTTGAGAGACGTTCATGAAATAATGGTCTTCTCTTCATAATTGGAATTTCTTCACTTGGAATTTTTGAGAGATTCTTCATATATGGACCACGACTTCTTCATTTTTCTCCAATCTTTATTTTGGATTTTGATATACAACGATCCGCCTCCTTTATTGACTTGGATCTATTTATCCTCATACCTTGTTAGGGTCTTTTCGGATATACTTCTCCATGACTTTTGGGAGTTTTGCTTTACGTCGTGTGTCTCGATCCTTCATATTGATTTTCGATAAATGATTCTTCACATCACTTTTGGATCTTTAGCAACAAATTATAGCCCTCATGCCTTGTTAGGGCCTTTTTGGACTCGCCAATCTTCGCGCCCCGCTTCATAAGTTATGCCTTGGCTATGAACTCTCGTCATTACCGAGCAACTTTTAAACGATCTGGGGCTAAAAGCTAAGTAACTTTTCAAATCGTACAACCTTATTTATTAGCAGATAAATTTATTAGCAAGCGATGGGAGAATAGGCTTATAATTAACTCACATAAATTCATGAAAGAATACCGAACTTATAATTGGCTCTATCATCTCTCGTTCTCCACAGTTTAAAATCTCAAGTAATGAGACTCGTGGATACTTAGCCTATTAAATCAAAGTTTTGGGTTTTTCGAGTCGCCTATAGGATCTTGCAAATTCTTAGACTTTTTCAAGTTTAGAAATCGCATCTTAAAGTTCCCTTGATAAACGACTCTCTAGGATCAATTATAGGAACTTGCGAAAAGTTCTTGTTCTTAACTCGTGAAAGTTAAGACTTTCGCGTTTTATAGCTCCCTATATAAAAGCCTAGCAAAACTTGACTTAAACACGTTAAGGATACTAGCTAGAGTAAACTCGAGTTGAGTCAAAAGATTCACAACGTTTGAAAATTAAAACCACTTATTAAACATTTATTCTAATGAGGAAAGAAAATAACTATACAAAGGGAAAAACTAATAGGCCAAAATAGATCAAAAATTTTGAAAAATGTCGAAAAATTGATTTTCTGGTTAAAATGAGGACAAAAACAAGGAAAAGACCACTTAACTTCGATAGAAGTCCCCCCTACACTTAAGATAAACATTGTCCTCAATGTTTAAGCATGTGGGAGTAAACTCCCCTACACTTAGGACATTGTGCACGTTGTTTAAATCTCGCTAAGGAAAAGACAACTAAAGAGATTCCTATTTTAATATTGAGAAAATATAAAATAGTGAATCGAAAAGAGTTTAGGATAGAACCGGGAAGAAGTAGAACATAGAATCACGAGTCGTCAAGAATCATCAAGAGTGGATCATTGAAGCTCGAATCCCTGATTAAGAAGTGAGGAGAGGAAATAGCAATCCAAAGGGGTCCCCCCTACACTTATGATAAAGAAAGCAAAAAGATAGATGCATGGGTTGCCTCCCAAGAAGCGCTTGGTTTTTGTTAACCGAGTCGTGAGCCTGACTCGACCTTGATCATCAATGGAAAAAGCAGAAAACATATCCACCAGGATCGAAGACATAGTTTTCATCCATCAAATAGAACGAGCTTAAGGCGAACAAGGCAAGCCAAAAGAGAAGTGGCAAGGTTCCCTTAAGCAGTGATGGAGCACAGTAGAAGCAAGGATGAAGTGGTGCAAGCATGTCTTCAAGATTTCCAAAGATTTTTCCTTTTATTTCATCAGGTGGATACTGAGATGGCTTAAAGACTTCAATACCGGGATCGAACACCTTTTCCTTCAGGGGAAAATAGCACTCCGGCTCAGCCGAGTGTGAAGAAGATCCGCAAAGAAGCACAACCTCGTCCTCAGAAGTGGGACAAAGAGGTGTCAAATCATAAGTGCAACGGATTTCGGTGTCAACCGGTTTCTTCTCCTTGGACAAAATGCTCTTCAAATCCAAAGTAGGATCAAGACGATAATCTTCAAAGTCCAAAGGAGGTGCATCACTCTCATGAGGGAAGTATGTGTTAAGAAATTCAGAGAAATCTTCCTCGAATGAGTAATCGTCCAAAGTAGGATCGAGTGATGGCGGAGGATCTTCATCATGTGAAGAATCGCTCGAGAGAGTATCGGCCTCATCAAAATCATCATATGTAGGTAGCTCGGGATACTCAGAAGTACAATCAAAATCATCCGAATCTGAGCTAGAATTATCATCTTCATAAGCATCAAAGACCGGTGACGAATCATAAATGGGAGAAGCGTCCAAAGTAGGGAGAGAATCCTCCACATCATCATGAAAAAGTGGATTATTGATGCAAGAGTCGAATAGAGGATTTTCGTAGACGGTAAAGTCATTCAGCACATTAATCATATTCACTGATTCTCGGCCTCCAAAAGTTAAACTAGTAAGCTTCCCCATTTTGAAAACTTTTGCATCATCCCCGACTCGTAAGATTAACTCACCTTCGGCCACATCTACTAAAGCACGTCCGGTTCTCAAGAATGGCCGACCAAGTATTAAAGGAATACGAGGGTCCATTTCATAATCAACTACGACAAAATCGACCGGGAAAGTAAATGTGCCAACTTTAATGAACACGTCTTCGGCTATACCAACAGGGTAAGCGAGAGTGCGATTTGCAAGTTCAAGAGTCATCTTTGTTGGAGTGAGGTCGGGCAATGATAGTGTTTTCCAAACACTCAAAGGCATCAAATTAATACTAGCCCCGAGATCAGCAAGGGCAGTAAATTCTTCAGTTTTGTTGAACACACAAGGTAACACAAAACGACCGGGATCTCCAAGCTTTTCCGGAAGTTCTCTAAGAAGGACTGCAGAGCAGTTTTCATTTAAGCGTGTGTTGGCGAGTTCAATCAGCTTCTCCTTCTTGTTAAGCAATTCCTTAAATGCTTTAACAAATTTGGGCATGTGGATAAGTGCTTCAAGAAAGCTAATGTTGAAGTTCATTTGAGAAATCATCTTGATATAGCTAGTTACTTGAGCGTCCTCCTTGTTTAGCATTTTGTTCTTGCCCAAACGAGAGGGATAAGGGATATTAGGTTTGGGTGGTGAAGGAGCAGGTGTAGTAGGTAAAGGTTGAGATGTGGAAGGATCATTGGTGGGAATTTCATCACGTCGAGGCGGAAGCGGTAATGGTGTACTAATACTAGGTGTAGGAGGAGTAGGGATACATGGTGGGGGAGGAGGTGTAGATGATGGGGGTGGGATTGGTGGTCCTACAATGGTGACTCCACTACGAGTAGTAATAGCACTCACATTGGCTCGCGGATTGGTGACGGTGTTTGAAGGTAGAGAACTTGAAGAAGAAGGTTGAGTAGGGGGCAAGAAACTAGCAAGCATATTCTTCAAATCATTTGTTTGATTGCTGAAGGAGGATTGAATATCATTTCGAAGCTCGGATCTTATCTCATTTCCTTGCTTTGTGATATCCCCTTTAAGATTGATAATTTGGCTCTGCAAGTTCTTGATTTGCTCACCTTGAGTTCTCATGATGGCCTCAACATCCGGATTACTGGGTGGATTTTGTTGGGTGGGTGGGTGATAAGGATTAGAAGCTCTTGGTGGGTTTTGGTTGCTTCTAGTGTAGTTGTTGGCGGGGTTTTGGTTTTGAGGAGAAAAACCGGGTGAAAGGTAATTGTTGGAACGGTAGCTCAGCAGATTTCTATCCCCTTGTTGTCTAGCTTGGTAATTTTCCGGTGAATAATTACCGTAAGCTACATACACATTTTCCGGATTTCCTTGTGTCGAAGGACAATCGGTGTATGAGTGAGGACCGCCACATGTTTCACAAGGATTAGCAACCGCTTTAACTTGTTGTTGTTGGTTTGAAGCGAGAAGCGTAATACTTTTGCTCATTTCAGTCATCATGCGGGTGAGTTCGGTCATCTCAGGGTTTGCTGAGGTTGAGGAAACATGGACTCTCGGGTTGTTCCTAGAAGATGCAGAGGAATCCCAGTTCTTATGATGAGTAGTCATGTTTTCAATTAACTCTCTACACTCCTCGGGTCTCCTTTTCATGAATGTGCCACCGGCGGCTGCATTGATCGTATCACGATCTCGAAAAGTCAATCCGTTGTAGAAAGTATCGATCAAGGTGACCGGAAGCATGTTGTGGTTTGGACATCGGTCGATCAAGACATTATATCTTTCCCAAGCATCAAAAAGAGATTCATCAGTGTCTTGCATGAAACCGCTGATTTGATTGCGAAGGCTTGTGACCATGGATGGTGGAAAGTAGCGCGACAAAAAGCGTTGAGTCATGTCATCCCAAGTGTGAATAGAATTCTTCGGGAGACGATCAAACCATTTCTCGGCATGATGTAATAGAGTGTGTGGAAAGAGCTGTAGGCGAAGTTCATCCATTGTGGCACCAGCCAACTTCATGCTCTGGGTGATAGTAATGAACTTGTCGAGGTGTTTGTTGGCATCATCATCAGGCAATCCTCTAAATGGGTTTGTTTGTACTTGCTGAATCATGTGGTGCTTCAACGAAAACTCAGGAGCGTTGATTTGCATCGGCGCAATCGGTCCTCCTCGTCCAAACATTGTTGGTTGACAAAGTTCCTCCATGGTCCGAAGATCGGGCTGTGGGGGAGCATTGTTGTTATTATTATTATTATTGAGGTGCGGTAGTTGATTATTGTTGTTAACACCTGCCATATCTAAATCTTCTTGAGGCTCGGGCTCTTGATAATTAGAAGATCTAGTACGCATACACCTGAAAATGCAAAAGAAAGCAAAACCAAAAACAAAGACAATATATATTCACAAGAAAGATAAAATCTTTTTGGATTTTTGAAATTTTAACTTTTATGGTTTTTTATCAATTTTCTAATTTTTATGATTTTTTATTTTTTTATGCAAGAAAAGTAACGCTCACGAGTGAACGGATCCCAAAAAGCAACGTGTCTCTCACAAAAAACTGTTGATCTTTACGAAAAGAGCCGACAGCGGCGCCATTTAATAACTCGATTTTACTCAGGTTAAAAAGTTATGTTCGTTGTGTTCCTGTCTAATCGAATTGATCTTAGTTTTCTATGCGACTCAGTTTTATTTTGGTGGAACAAATATTTTTGGTTGGTTTTAAACTTAAATGTGCAAAGACTTAAAAGTAAATGTCGTTAAAGTAAAGGGCAAGTATTAAAAGAGCGTGAAATTAAAATCTAAGTCTAATCTAAAAGAAAGGTGCGATATTTAAAAATGTGACGGAAGGTAAAATAATTAAATGACAAGAATTAAAAGCGTGGCGGAAATTAAAGTTAGACAAGTATTAAAACATAAACTAGAAATTAAACAAGACAAAACATAAAAGTTAACCCAGATCGGAATATATTCCGATCAACCTACCATCGGAATGAACACACCACCTATCGGAATGTTGAAGAAACCCAGATCGGAATATGTCACCTTTTCAGATCGGAATTACCTAACAACCTTAGATCGCAATGTAGTCAGATCGGAAAGTGTCTTATCGGAATGTACCTATCGGAATGAGGTCCAGATCGGAATATGGCTAAGGAAAATTGGGCAGCACTTCGTCTAAGTAAGCCTCAAGAGCCGTCGGAAAGAGCGATCGCAATATGCGATCGCAATCCCCAGATCGGAATGAGGAAAAGTTCCACCTATCGCAATCCCGGATCGGAATGCAAAACCCTTTGTCCCAACACTGTCACTATCGGAATGTGGAGTTGCAACCGTCGCAATGTGGAAAACCCTAGCTTTCCGATGGAGTACCAAATTCGTAATAAGCACAATTCTAAATAAGCTACTTCTAATAAGCCGTGACCAAGAACTTGAATGAAATGGAATCAAAACATGACAATAAGCTAAAAAGTTAAAAGCTTTTAAAATTTTAAATGACGAAATGTAAATGGAATTCAAGCTTAAAAATCGGAACTTTAAAGAAAACTTTTAAAACACTTAAACAAAATACCAAATAAACACACAAGGTTGTCAATCTCGTGGCTTATTTCGTATGAGGAGATAAAAAGGACAAAACTTTAATCAAGATAAGCAAATGGATTAAGCAAAACCTTGCTTAATCCGAAATTCAAGCCGAAACAAAAAAGAGAGAAAGGTAGAATGAGATTGATAAAAAGAACTTGATCAAATGATAAAGAAAGGTAAAGACAAGAATTTAAAGAACACAAATTAAAAACTTACTTGGAATTAAAAGTAATTAAAGTGCAAAACATGTATTTAAATGACAAGTAAATAAAGGTGCATAAATGAAAGGTGGAAGAACTAGTTTGTCAATCTAGCCAACAAGAGTAAATGAAGTGAAATGGTGGGTATTTATAGGTGATTAAGGGATGGTTAGAGGAAGCTTCCTCCTCTCCTTCCTTTCTTCTTAATTGCGCCATCAAGTCCTTCCTTCTAAATCTTTTTGTTAATCTTGGAATTAAGGGACTTTTGGCTTCGGGATTTCTTCGAATTCGTCTTTAAATTCTTCAATAAAATAGACTTGAATTCTTCGGCTTTTGATAAACTTCCGTCTTCGATAAATCTTCAGAATTGGTCGTGGACTTCCGTTCTTTTTGCACTCTTGACTTCTTGACTTCGTCTTTCATCCTTTTCTTCAATAAAAGCCCGTAAATGCCCGTGAATGTCCGTGTTTTCTCCACTTTTCACCTTTTCATCCTAAATCACAACAAAAACACAAACCACGCATAATTCCGACATAAAAGACATAAAATACACGTTTTGGTCCGGTTATTATTGTAATTAAGTGGTAGAAAAGATGGGTGTTTACACACCTATCATGTACCAATCATCATGCATAATTATTATTGCATTTACTGAGATATCTAAATTACTTAGGTAATTTCTCCAGTTCGTGACTATACTGTGACATCATCCTCACTACCTCATTATCACTAAGGTGAGTTCATGGCCCCATCTTTACTGTTTTATAACTGGGGGAGAAAACATACAAAAACTATTTATATGCAAGCATGCACAGACAACAACAATTTATTTGCCTACTGTTTGCTCCATTCCCGTGGACTGTATTAGTTAATAGTGTAGCGCGAAATGTATGGATAGATCTATTCGGGTATTGACAACACCCGGCCTGTCGTGATCAGCTGTCACGTGATGCTTAGGCCGAGCAGCAGGTTTATGTCATTGTCGGATTAAGGGAAACCACATCAGGATAGACCCAATGGGCGTACTGAGAATCATGTCTAGCTTCTATTACAGGGCAGTAGGAACTACTGTAGTATTGGGCTGTGATGTCCTGCTACCTTCGTGATGCTTTGCATATTAATACATTATTAAATTAAACCTGTGAATTCACCAACCTCGTGTTGACCCCTACATTTTACTTTTATGTTTTCTCAGGAAAGTAAGCAGGTTCATGCATTGGATTCCAGCATTATAGGAAAGCATCATGTTGACCAATGGGCTGGGATATTTAATTCTGTTTTGTAATAAATGTGATTTACTTTTGGACAAGATACTAAATGTGTACGATTAATTCATATAATATGTTTTCAAAATGATATTATAATCATTGCTCTATATGCTATGTGCTATCGATCCACCCAAGTAACACCCCAACTACTATTCCGCTGCATTTGACCAACTTGGGGGTGTTACAGAAATGGTATCAGAGCGCATAGTTATAGAGAACCAGATCAAAAACTTAAAAATTTTTACATAATAAAAATTTTAAACTGGACTATAACTGAACATAAAAATCAGTCTAAAAAGAAAAACTGATTTTGGGGAACCTATAAGTTAGGCATATGGCATTTTAGAGCATGCATATTATGTGAACTAACTTCACATTGATTTATTCCCTCGTGGCAAATAAATCACATAAGTATCAATTTATACTTTTGACATCATAGTTAAAAGTTTTAAAACCTCATCGCATATGCATCATGAAAAACCTTTTATATTGTGTAAGCTGAGAACTTGCTCAAACTATAAATATTACTTTCAGATATCATGACGACGCCCACTATTGTTACTACCTTCGAAGGAGCTTATGGCTCCTACCATCACCCCCTTGTCTCCGACATCAGTACTAGCTGGACCTACATCAGATACAGAGTCCAGAGATGACCAGCAGGACGGAGTCATCGTGCTCACAGATTCGCCTACTCCTTCACCACCCACTGCACCTCCTTCTACACCACATCAGGTAGTACCTGCATCCCCTCCTAGGGAGGCGGACCAGGTCGTACCTTCTCTACCATCCTTACCACCACCTTCCGTACCTAGCACCTACCCCACCAGTGTCTTGCCACCTCGTAAGAGGAGACATGACACTATCCCTGACTCGACCTATGAGGTTGGAGAGGGATCAGGAGCCGGGCAGGCTAGACTTAGTGCCCTACAGGCACAGGTTGATGCACTCACGGCCCGACAGGCACAGGATACCACCATTATCCACTCTCTACTACAGGCAGACCAGCAGGGTCGCGCCATGCTCCAGGAGAGACTTGACTCTCTCTATTGGGCCATGGCCGGGGAGTCATATACCACTAGAGAGACCATACACTGGCTATTGGACGAGGTAGCTTATCTCCGTTGCCGTTTAGCTATGCTGGAGAGTCATTCCTACGAGACTCGAGCAGCCATCTACACACAGGAGGACACTTTCAGGACCTTCGTGGACTTGGCAGATCTCCGTCATCAGGGGATCACTACAGAGACAGAGCAGTTACGGAGTGCCGACACTACACGCCAGCAACAGCTACTAGAGGCCTTGAGATACACCAGAGAGACCCGGAGTGCCGTGATCCGTATGCAGGACGAGCATGCACCACCAGCTGGACCACCTGCACCCACAGGCAGCCATACTAGTGTAGGGTAGATTCTTAGTAGTTGTACATCATGACAAGCACTGAGTTGCATCTCAGTTCTCATGATTTATCTCTTTTGTACTTATTTTCTTTTCAGTTGTATTCGTAGTACCTAACCTTGGTAGGTAGGATATCTTTTGGTTGTAATACAAACATATGTACCACTATTTCAGACAGGTTACTATGACCCTGTCTTAGATCGGTTGTACTTGTACTATATTGTTGTTTGCCAGGAATAACATGCTACTGTTCACTTGTTTGTTTACATTTATATTATTATGAACTCTTAACGGATTATCAAATTTGTTGTGAATTCTATGCATAAACATTACCCATGCAGTTTAATATAACCATCTTTATCAAGCTAACAAATCTCAGTCTTTCTTATAGAAGAATGCCACCAAGGCGCGCACGCCCAAACCCCGCAAAAACACCTGCAACGACTATGTCCGATGCACAACTCAGAGTACTGATTGAGCAAGGCATCACTGACGCCTTAGCTGCCAGGGAAAACCGCCCCAGCGGAACCCATGGGGACAGTGAAAACTCTAATAACCGAAATCACGAAGCTCGAGGATGTACTTACCCTGACTTCCTAAAATGCAAACCCAGCTACTACAAGGGTAAGGAAGGGGTAGTCGAGCTCATGCAATGGTTTGAGAGGACTGAGACCGTGTTTCGTATCAGTGACTGTACCGAGGAGAATAAGGTGAAGTTCGCCACCTGTACGCTTTTGGAACATGCACTCACGTGGTGGAACTCACAAGTTGCTACCCTCGGACACGATGGAGCCTATGGGATGACATGGACTGCGTTGAAGGAAAAGCTTACCATGAAATACTGTCCACGTAGTGAGATCAAAAAGCTGGAGATTGAATTATGGAATCTCAAATGCACCAATTTCAATATCACGGGTTACAATCAGAAGTTCCAGGAATTAACTTTGATGTGTACACGTATGTACCCAAAAGTGTCAGACAAGATAGAGAAGTACGTTAGTGGACTTCCAGACTCTGTTCATGACAGTGTGCTTGCATCTCGACCTACTACCGTCGAGAGTGCCATTGAGTTTGCCACAGAACTAGTGGACAAACGTGGTCGTGATCATATGATTAGACAAGCAGAACACAAGAGGAAAGTCGATGATAACTACCGTCATCATCCCCAGACCCAACAGTCCAAGAGACAAGGCTTAGGACAAGTCTGCAGTGCTGTTTCCTCAGGACCACCACCATACGTGGGAACCAAACCAAAATGTTCAAAGTGTAACTTCCATCACTACCCCACTGTTGGATGCCGAAGACCAGAGCAGGGCAGTGCATATGTTCCGATCAACAAGAACAACTTCAACGCCAACAACAAGCCCCACAACGGCAACAGGCAGAATTCCCGTGGAGGTGGATACCAGGGAAGCCGCCAGCTCACTGGCAGTGGAAGCATGGCTCGTAAGGAAATCCGTTGCTTTGGTTGTGGAGAGATTGGACACATCAGACCTGACTGTCCAAAGCGTAAGAATGAAGGCCAAAGCGGAGCGCCCGCCAGAGTTTATGTCATAGGAGAGAACAGGACCAACCCCGACTCCAACGTAGTTACTGGTACGTTCCTTCTGAATAATCGCTATGCAAATATTTTATTCGATACGGGAGCCGATAGGAGTTTTGTATCAACTGAATTTGGTAGCTTACTAGACATTTTACCAACCCCGTTAGATAACTGTTACAGAGTCGAATTAGCAGACGGAAAGATCATTGAAACTAATACCATCATAAGAGGCTGTACCTTAAACCTTCAAAATCACCCATTTGATATTCAATTAATACCCATACAACTAAGTAGTTTTGATGTCATCATTGGTATGGACTGGTTAGCCAAGTATCATGTAACTATTGTGTGTGAAGAGAAACTAGTCCGTATACCATGGGGAAGTACAGATCTAATTATCCGAGGAGACGGAAATTCAGATAAAACAGACACTAGATTGAGTGTGATCTCGTGCACCCAAGCCCAGAAATATCTACTAAAAGGATACCCTATCTTTTTAGCACATATCTCTAAAACAGATCGAGAAGAAGAACCCAAGGAGAAACAAATCAAGGATGTACCCATCGTCCGTGATTATCCTGAAGTCTTTCCAGACGACTTGCCAGGATTACCTCCGACCCGTCAAGTTGAATTTCAAATAGACTTGGTGCCAGGAGCGGCACCTGTAGCCAGAGCACCCTACCGTTTAGCACCTACCGAGATGAAAGAACTCGCGGAACAACTCAAAGAACTGTCAAATAAAGGCTTTATCAGGCCCAGTTCCTCGCCTTGGGGAGCCCCAGTATTGTTTGTCAAAAAGAAAGACGGCTCATTTCGGATTTGTATCGATTATAGAGAACTGAATAAGTTAACTGTGAAAAACCGTTACCCGTTACCACGAATCGACGACCTATTTGATCAACTACAAGGATCAAGTGTGTACTCCAAGATCGACTTACGATCCGGGTACCACCAGTTGAGAGTCAGAGAAGAGGATATACCAAAGACAGCTTTCAGAACACGATACGGTCATTATGAATTCCAAGTCATGCCATTTGGACTAACTAATGCACCAGCCATATTCATGGATCTCATGAATCGAGTATGCAGACCCTATCTGGATAAATTCATGATAGTGTTCATTGACGACATTCTCATCTATTCCAAGAATGAGCAGGAACACGGAGAACATCTGGCTCAAGTACTAAAACTGCTTAAGGAAGAAAAGCTGTACGCAAAATTCTCCAAGTGTGATTTTTGGATCCCTAAAGTACACTTTCTCGGTCATGTGATTGACGATAAGGGAATCCAAGTTGACCCTGCAAAAGTCGAATCCGTGAAGGATTGGACATCTCCCACATCGCCGAAGGAAATTCGTCAATTCTTAGGTCTCGCCGGTTACTATCGACGATTCATCGAAGGTTTCTCTAAGATTGCTAAACCAATGACTAAGCTCACCCAGAAAGGTATAAAGTTCATATGGGAAGAAAAAAGAAGAAGCTGCATTCCAGACCATCAAACAAAAGTTATGCAGCGCACCCATTTTAGCCTTACCAGAAGGTAACGAAGACTTCGTTGTCTACTGTGACGCTTCGCACAAAGGGTTGGGAGCTGTGTTGATGCAGAGACAGAAAGTGATTGCTTATGCTTCAAGACAACTGAAGAAGCACGATCAGAATTACTCCACCCATGATCTAGAACTTGGATCCGTAGTTTTTGCCTTAAAAATCTGGAGGCACTACCTATACGGGACTAAATGCACAGTTCACACCGATCACAAGAGCTTGCAACACATTCTAGATCAGAAAGAATTAAACATGAGACAACGTCGCTGGATAGAACTACTCAGCGACTACGATTGTGAAATCAAATACCACCCGGGAAAAGCAAACGTAGTTGCAGATGCACTAAGTCGAAAGGGAACTGATCCTCCCATGAGAGTTCGAGCCTTAGTCATGACCATTGATTTGGACCTACCCAAGCAGATATTAGAGGCCCAACTACAAGCACAGAAGCCTGAGAATATCGGGAAGGAAGACATAGGAGGAATGCTTAGGACGGACCTGAGCAAGGAGAGGTTAGAAGCTAGAATGGATGGAACGTTGTGTCTACATGGAAGAAGCTGGCTACCCTGTTATGGAGACTTGAGAACCGTGATCATGCATGAGTCCCATAAATCCAAGTACTCCATACATCCTGGATCCGAAAAGATGTATCAAGACGTAAATAAATTATACTGGTGGCCGAACATGAAAGCAGACATTGCCACCTACGTGAAGAAATGTTTGACTTGTGCTAGAGTTAAAATATAACATCAGCGACCATCAGGGTTGTTGGTTCAACCCGAAATACCAAAATGGAAATGGGACAATATCACCATGGATTTCATCACCAAACTCCCTACATCGTCCCACGATTACGATACAATTTGGGTTATTGTAGACCGCCTCACAAAATCAGCTCACTTCCTACCTATCAAGGAAAATGATTCTCTGAGCAAATTGGCCAAAACATACCTAAAGGAAGTTGTGACGAGACATGGGATACCAGTCTCAATCATCTGCGATAGAGATGGCAGATTCACATCAAACTTTTGGAAGGCTTTTCAAAGAGCTTTAGGAACAAACCTGGATATGAGTACCGCATACCACCCACAGACAGACGGTCAGAGTGAACGAACAATCCAAACACTAGAAGACATGCTGAGGGCATGTGTGATCGACTTTGGAAAGGGATGGGTCGAACACATTCCATTAGTGGAGTTCTCCTACAATAACAGCTACCATGCCAGTATTAAGGCAGCACCATTTGAGGCTCTCTATGGTCGCAAATGTCGTTCGCCTGTATGCTGGGCAGAGGTGGGAGAATTTCAACTAACAGGACCCGAACTGATCCAAGAGACTACTGAGAAGATCACCCTCATCAAACAACAAATTCAAGCTGCCCAGGACAGACAGAAGAGTTATGCTGACAAGAAACGTAAACCTATGGAGTTTGCTGTAGGTGATCGGGTCATGCTAAAGGTATCACCTTGGAAGGGTGTTGTACGGTTTGGGAAACGGGGAAAGCTAAACCCACGTTACGTAGAACCCTTCAAAGTGATTGCTAGAATTGGAGAGGTCGCTTATCGCTTAGAGTTGCCCCAGTAATTGAGCCGAGTACACCCTACCTTCCACGTCTCGAACTTGAAGAAGTGCTATGCAGATGAACCTTTAGCAATGCCATTAGAGGGAGTCCATTTTGATGACAAACTCCAATTTATAGAAGAACCAGTGGAAGTCGTGGAGAGAGAAGTTAAGAAGTTGAAACGAAGCCGAATCCCGTTAGTTAAAATACGATGGAACTCTAGGAAAGGTCCCGAATTTACTTGGGAACGCGAAGACTCGTTTAGAGCCAAGTACCCGCACCTTTTTACCTAAGCAGTGACGTCATCTTAAGCTTTGAGGACAAAGCTAAAATAACGGGTTTATGCTGTAAAACCTGCAAATTTCAGGTTTTGACTTATGAACATTGTGTACGTCACTTCATGATATCTAAATATTTTATTACATTTTCTTTGCATGAATCCTTTGAGTCATCATATGCATCTCATAAGCATGCATCATTCTAATCACCTGAACAGGAAAAATAACCATATCACAATTTTTATTGTGACTATGAGTATTTTTAGAAACATGACCACATTTGTATGGCTATATCTCAATTAGCATACTGGACGACAAATGATCTATTGTGAAGGATTTTATGTCAGCTGAAACATAAGATCACTTGCATGCATCTCACAGATTTTTCTAAGAAATCCAACGTCATGATCACAATATATAACTGGCTACTCATATATATAAATATATTTTTGAATTAATAGTATTTATATAAATAAATAATGTATATATTTTACACAATAAATGGCTTTAAACTACGATGACCATTGATTGTACACGTGAACACTACGATAGCACACTTTATAATTACCTTATATATATTTCTAATAAAACCACATAAGGACCCTACTTTCACCAAAAGGCTCTAAACATAACCAAAACTATTTAAACTCAAGCGTACTCACAATAATATGACCCTAACTCATTTAACACCTACCTAAAACACAAGAACTAAACACAAGTCGAACCTAAACCTATACTAAATTATACATACTACGTATATATTTAACCACAACCCTTTTATACCAAACCTTTACACTCCTCACAAATTATCTAACTATACATTAACTTATATACTCAATACACAAAATTTAAAATCTTCCTCCTTACTTACACCACAAAACCGCCGGTTTCACTCATTAAAACCATGGGAAAATTGTACAACATGAGCAATTAAGGAATGGTACTAGGAACTTGGTTTAAGAAGCTAAATGACACTTCCCTTTTCCTTGTGCTTTAGCCGTGTGTATCCTCAACACCACACATAACTTCTTGTACAAACTTGACAAATTATTACTAGCACAACTTGCCCTCCCTTCTTGGAAACCTACATACGTCGGATACAACCCCAAACCTAGCATCATTGTACCTAAAGGAGCATTTAAGGAATGTACTTCCTAGTACAAAACAAATAATGCTAAATCTATCTCTCCCTCTCTCTTGCCGTGTCTCAACCCCAAGCCACACCCTCACTTCACTCTTGGTTATATAGAAAGCAAGATACATATTACTTCACCATCACCACAAAAATCGGATCAAAAGACTCTCCCACATAACACCTAGACTTAACCGAATCTCACCTCATCACATTTACTACCAAATCAAAGACCTTCAAGCATTGAAGTCTAGACATTTAAAGCTCCTAGGACTCGTGTGAATATAAGCCGACGCATCCCTATCGCATTTGTCAACACCTTGGCCAAACAAGTAAGTGAAAACTCTACTAGACCTATTTCCTTATTTTCATTCCCTTTCATCTTGTATCATGCACATATGAGCTTAAGAAATAACTTAGGTTGCCATGCATACGTAAACTTTCATGATCATGCCACTCAAGTAAAATGTAAGCTACGGCTTATATAGTGGGTGAGCATACCATGCCTTAAAACCTTTATTCACGAAATGGCATGTTGGACACCTTGCTTAAAATCTTAAGAAAGAACTAGTTATAAAGGAGCACTCTAAAACTTTAAATAAGCCGAACCTATATAAGCCCATATTGTATATAAGCCGCGACCTTTAAAACAAGAAAACTCATCTAAACTAATGTACTACTAAAATAAGCTAGCTTGATACTTAAAACCAATATAAGCCGAGACTTAGATAAGCTAAATAATCCTTTAGAGATATAAGCCTAAAAATATAAACTATGGATAAATAAGCCGAGTGTTTAAGCCTTAATATAAGCCCAAAAGCCTCCAAAAATATAAGCTTATGAATTGTTAATGGGAATAATATAAGCCTTAGCTAAAAAGAAAATAATAAGCTTACATAAGCCACATATATAAGCCGAGACATATAAGCTAGAAACTAGACCCATATTGTTAAGCAAAACTTAATATAAGCCCACTAAACTTAGGCCCTATAGTAAGAATAATCAACATTTACTAATTACCTTAACTTTAACCAAGCCCAATCATTTTTACCCTAACCGAATGTTAATGGACCGTGTAGCCCAATATTGAAACCAATTAGGTACTAATTGTGCCAAAAATGTCATATGGTGAAAGTTTGGGCCCGAATGTGAAAATGGTAAAAACTAATAACTATTTTACTTACTATTACTACTTGGTAAAAATTTAGTAAGCCCCTTTAAGCTAAACAAAACAAACCGTGGCCCTAATGGACCACCTAAGCCCACTTAACTAAATTGGGTAACTTTTTGGGCCGGTTATGTCAATTTCCAAAAGAGGTATCCAAACTTGTAAATTAAATGAAACCCTTAAATATTTTCGTGACCCTTATATAGTCCAAGGGTCGGTTGTGTCACTTTTGAAACCATAGGGTACCAAAACAATCAAACCGCGAGCTAAAATAAACTACGAGGACCTTTATTGCCATTTTCGAAACTTAAATCAAGCCCTAATCCCACTTATAATTATGTCGTGGGATTGGAGGGGGCTGTTTTGCCAACTCTCGAAAGATTTCCAAGTCCTAGGGATATATTTCGTAAAATGGGATTTAACGACGAGGACTAACGATGTAATAAATCTAACGGATGTAAACTTAAGGATAATCTTTTCTAAACAACTATAATTATAAAGAAATATTATAGTTTTAATTAGATGAAATAATAAAACTTGTCTTTTGTAAAATGAATCATTTTAGCTATTTACACATCGTACAATATTGACAAAGCTCGTTAACCACTCCTCTTTTGAAACCTTAATAAAGTATAAGTTATTCCTTTATAAGAAATTAAACAAAGCATAGGTACTTATTTAAATTACGATACCTTAAAACAAATTATTAAACACTTGTATATATATATATATTTTCCATTAAACAAAAAATATATGTACATACCTTTAGTTCACTATTAGAACCAACACTTAAGCCAACGTAACAAAATCCATAAGTTGTGATCATGCATTTTTCATATGTACCAATCATCATGCATAATTATTATTGCATTTACTGAGATATCTAAATTACTTAGGTAATTTCTCCAGTTCGTGACTATACTGTGACATCATCCTCACTACCTCATTATCACCTAAGGTGAGTTCATGGCCCCATCTTTACTGTTTTATAACTGGGGGAGAAAACATACAAAAACTATTTATATGCAAGCATGCACAGACAACAACAATTTATTTGCCTACTGTTTGCTCCATTCCCGTGGACTGTATTAGTTAATAGTGTAGCGCGAAATGTATGGATAGATCTATTCGGGTATTGACAACACCCGGCCTGTCGTGATCAGCTGTCACGTGATGCTTAGGCCGAGCAGCAGGTTTATGTCATTGTCGGATTAAGGGAAACCACATCAGGATAGACCCAATGGGCGTACTGAGAATCATGTCTAGCTTCTATTACAGGGCAGTAGGAACTACTGTAGTATTGGGCTGTGATGTCCTGCTACCTTCGTGATGCTTTGCATATTAATACATTATTAAATTAAACCTGTGAATTCACCAACCTCGTGTTGACCCCCACATTTTAATTTTATGTTTTCTCAGGAAAGTAAGCAGGTTCATGCATTGGATTCCAGCATTATAGGAAAGCATCATGTTGACCAATGGGCTGGGATATTTAATTCTGTTTTGTAATAAATGTGATTTACTTTTGGACAAGATACTAAATGTGTACGATTAATTCATATAATATGTTTTCAAAATGATATTATAATCATTGCTCTATATGCTATGTGCTATCGATCCACCCAAGTAACACCCCAACTACTATTCCGCTGCATTTGACCAACTTGGGGGTGTTACAATTATTCTACCAGGAGATGCTTACGATTGTTTAGTTTGTGAGACCACGCGATTGACCAACTGACGTGTTGTGACAAAATGTGTCACATGATTAGTTTGAGATTTTTAATATACGAACACAGTTTGTATCTTTTTTGTTCATATAGTTTGTCAAACCATTTACAGATGACTGTGTGAAATCGACACAAGTCACAATACTATCGCCAATTGAGTTATGGCACGATATTGGTTTCGGTTTGTAAGTGACCCTAGCCTGTTGCAGTGGTGCTTCATGTGTTGGTGGATATCAACAAAAGACTTTTGTCTTCATTAAAAGTTCAAATATATTGCATTAAATATTTTTATTCATGTGCGTGTATTATAAGTTTATAACCAATATGGTTATTATATCATACAGGTTGCTAAATCAAACTGTTGACGTATCAAGAAACATCCGTTAACCATTAGTTTAAGTTTTGAAATGATGTGTCGTTGACATGGTTAGTAATGTAATTATGTGATACATGTGAGAACTGATGGCTTCTTGCACCTGGTGTAGATCCTAGCAGTCAAAAGTGATTATGCAGCATGCTCGACTGCTGGCTGTAAGACATAAACATCTTAGCAGAAATTTCGTAACTGAAATTGGAAGGTTCACCTTCCGAGTTCTCAACAGGTCCACGGGGTGCGCACATTCTGTGCCAGCACCATTCTGTGCCAACAGGTCTACATGGTGCGCACATTCTGTGCCAGCACCAGACGACTACTCTCGGATAACTGGAATTGTTATCCGTAAAAGGTTATATAGAAACACCATACTGCGAATTGTTATCCAAATTCTAAAAAGTTATTGTCGAGCTTAGAAGGGGTCAACCATGATCTCTACTGTACGAAGTGTCTCTCGAAACAGATTATGTACTTGAATTCAGTTACAAAGTGTTTTTGAATTTTTAAATTTGCAATGGAAGTATGAACTTTAGAGATGTTCCAAAAACAACATACTTCAAACTGTTTATCCAATATAAAAAGTTATTGTCAGGCTTAGAAGGGGTCAACCATGGTCGAGTAAACGGGAGATGCAACTCTACGGAGTGTCCAGAAACAGCTCATGACGTACTTATATTTCAGTTAGATAGCCTTTCAGTAGCTGACACTTGGTATTCAGATTCGGAGGTTGGGTTAAACGACCTTGCTAGTTCATCCACAAGGTGGGCGTACATTCTGCCGTGACCAGTGACCAGGCGTACATTCTGCCTTGACCCGTGACCAGGCACTCAACAGCCATCCCCACAGATGCACGAACCATCATAACCCCTAGCTCCAAGCCCTCCAATAACCTTAATGCCCCTACTTAGGTCACAAGTCCACGTTACTATACTCGGTAACCAAAACGGCCCAGAGGGGTATTTTAAACATCACTTTGGTTTTGTATTCTGGCGATGTGGGATGTTTAAAGTTTTCTTATATTTCACCAGGTACAAGTTTTTATTAGCCAACTTTTGACATTGTAAATTGATTTTTTATGGTTGCTTAAATCAGAAAACTGACGAGTTGGATAAGATGTGATCAAAGGTGTAATTGTAAGCATTGATTAGTTTGAGTTCGTTTACCTACGAACACCTTTTAATATCTGTCTTGAATGTGTATACTGTTTGTGCAACTCCTTGCGGGGATCCGAATGGTGTGACCGGATCGGATCTGGGGTGATGTATGCTTCGGATAACCTGAAACCAAAGTAACGCGTTAGCCTCGTCCGGGTGTAAGAACCCAGACCAAGCTCCAACGTGAAAGTAAGTAAAGGGTAAAAATCCGAAGAGGAATATGAGAGTAAAATAGTATAAGTAAAAAGTGATAAGGGTAAAAGAGTTAACCTAAACCTTGAACCCAAAAGGGGTATGTATAATAGTTTGATTCCTAAAAGTCCGGGAATGGTGATGGGCCTTGGTTGGCCCGATTGGGGACACACTCCCTATTTTATAGGAAGTGTGTCTGCTGAGTTCCTTGTTGACTATCGTTGACTTCTTCTAGAAGGATGTGTGCGTTCCGGATCGTCAAGTGTGTTCCGGATCGGGTCATGTGTTCCGGACACATACATGAATAAGTCCCCCCCAAGTGTTGATTGGGCTAACTTTGTTCAAAAAAGGTTTAGTCAAATCAATACTTAAAACCCGTTTCTTTTGTGATTGGTGTGGGCCGGAAAAACTTTTCAGCCCATTTTCCAGCTGAAGCACATCAAGGCCCAACCACTTTTACCCTACTTCCTTACGATGATCGACACGTGGCGTCAGCTTGCTCGGATTGATGACACGTGTGTTTTTACTGTACCTTTCACGTTCTCCCATGTTTTTACCGAGCCTATAAATACCTACCCATTCGTCATTTGTTTGTGTGTGTTTTTACTTCTCTCTCAAGGTTTCCTTCTCTCTACCAATCCGGATCTCTCTCTTCAGGTATCTTCTCTTCCTTTCCTGGTTACCTTTCCGGATCTATCCTTTATACGTTATGGCAGACGAGGATCTTCATGGGCCTTCCGGCTCAACTCGCTACGCTCCCAAGTTTGACATGCCTAAATATACGACTACTCTCAACGAGGCTTATGTTAAATATTTGGTGAAGACATATCATATTCCGGAAAGCTGCAACCCCCAAGTTGCTCCAAAAGGTATGACTATGGACCGTCTCCCTCAAAACCGTATAGGCTTATATGAGCAGTTCTTTAAACTATCCGGATTACGAGTCCCCTTCTCCACCTTCCTTTTGGCCGTTTTAAAAGACTTTGCCATACATATCTCACAATTAGTTCCATTAGGGTTGAATCGTGTTATCACCTTTGAAGTTTACTGCCGAAGCCTCTCCATCGAACCTACTGCTCCTCTGTTCCGTCTTTACTATAGGCTTAGCAAACAAGGTCATTGGTTCTCTTTTGAAAAGAGGTCTGGAAAGGGTTCTCGCAAACAGATTTTTCATGATACTCTTACTTGCTTGAAGAATTGGAAATGGGAGTTTTTTGTCATAGATCGCCGCGCTGTTCCAGAGTTTATGTCGTGGAGACATGTTGATTCGGACTTGAATGATTATGTTCCCCGAGATGGTTTTAATGAATCGGATGCTCTTCTTCTTGAAGAGCATGTTGTAGACTTGGCTGCCCTTCCGGAAGGGGTGTTGTATATGGCTGGTGTGTCACTAACTTGGGAGTGTCCAAGATTCTTGCCTCGTTTTTTGGATCCGGAAGGGAATGGTATTACCCTTATTTTCATTCTCTCTCTTTCTATACTTTGTCTTTTCCCTTTTCATGGTTGTAAGTTTGTATTGCTTTCGTTGTGTTTTCTTTCTCTTCTTGCAGCTGTCACCATGTATGAGTACCTAAGGTTTCCTATAACTGCTCCGTGCAAGATTACTAAGGGCGATCGCCTGACTGATGCCAACCGGATCACACCTCATGTTTCCGAGGCCCTTGCTTCCGGGGAGCGTTTGAGTGCTCCTACTGCTGATCAAATTATTGCTATGAGTGAGAGCGAGGCTGTCAAAGCCACTCGTGAGAAGAAAAGGCTTGCCGCTCTTCGCGCCACGGAGGAAAAGAAGAGAAAAGAAGAAAGTGGGAACCGGTGGGGAAACCAAAAGGGAAGAAGAAAGCTTCCGAGAAGGGTGGTTCTTCCGGTGCTACTACTAAAACAAGCAAGACTGTCAGCGACCTTCATCGGAGTATGAAGCGTATGACTAAGAAGGCTGCGTCTTCTGGTGGTTCAGCTGAGAGAAGAAAGGTAGATGCGGATGGGGGTGTGGATATTAATGAAGATGAGATCCTTAATGAGGATCGTGTTCTTAGCCCTTCGCCTCTTAGGTCTGATAATTTGAATATTAACGTGGATGATGACTCTCCCGGACCTACTGGCACCGGTTCAGGGAAGACACATGAGGAGGGGTCCAAAGGGGATCGGAAGGATACTACCTCGGAACATACTAAAGAAAAAAGTCCCACTCTTGGCAATTCGTATTTGGATGGATCAACCTCCAAAGGTGTTTTCTCTGACGATGTTGAGGAGCCTGTCAAACAAAGGGATGGGAAAGGGATTATGCATCTGGAGCATCATCACTCTACACGTAAGTACCTTCCTCCCCATGCTTTCCTCTTATCTTACTCATGCATATCATGTTATATGCTTTTATTAAAAATTTATGTTTGTCCGAAACAGGCGTGTTTACTGCGGAGGAGGGGGCGACTGGCCCAAGTGCTAGGTATGCTCCGAATTGGAGTATTAATGCTGCCAGCCGGGTGGATACCCCTTCGGAGTGCCGCGACCTAATGGTGCATCTTATTCCTCCGGCTGTGCAACGAGAATTGAGCTCCTATCCCCCTTCCCTTGCCCTAAGCCATAGCTGGTACCAACTTGCTCGGAGTACGATGGGAATGGTCGACTCCCTTCGCAGGTTGGAGGAAGAATCCCACGACCAAGGCCATCTTATGGATAAGTGCGAAGAGTACAAAGTGCTTCTGCAAGCTTCTGATGTTAAGTTGTCGGAACAGATCCAAACCAACTCTAAACTCTCCTCTCAGCTTCAGAATGCCGAAAAGGTTTGCGCTGCTAGGGATTCGGAGCTAGCTGCCGCAGTGGGCGAAAAATTTGATTTGTCAGAGAGGCTCAAAGGTCGTGATGCCTGGATTGCTGATCTTGAAGCGACTTTGCATGTGGTGAATGCTGACAAAGACAGATATGCCGAGGAGATCAAAGCATTAAAAGCCGAGAAGGACGAGCTGCAAAGAAAGTGCAACACCTCTGAGATGGGAAGGTACAATGCTATCCGGACACTGCTTCCTGCTGTTGTTTACAAGCTTCTGAACAGCCATGAGCATAAGAAGAACATAACAGACTGCTTCAACAAAGCTATTGAGGCTGGCTGGGCCGTAGGGATTAAGGTTTGGAGACCTGTTGAGGAGCAGTTGGCCGTCGTTGCTGCCACTCCGGGTTTTGACTTATACTGTGAGAAGAAGATGGGGCCGATGGTTGATGCCCTTCCGGAGGCTAAGTATCCCTATATCCAAGAGGTCGCCACCAACTTCTACCTGCCCATTGAGCGCTTGATGGAAATCGAACCTGCTCCGGCTCCTCCAAAGGTTGTGTACCCTTTGGCAGAGACCCTTAATGATGAAGACATAGTGTCCCTTCATGATGATGCCGATGCTTCTAGAAGCAAGGATACCCCCGCGGCCTGATTTGCTTGTGATCCGTTTAAAACAATTGTTTCCAATCTTAAATCTATTCGGATGAATGCAATATTTGCAGACTATTTGTATTTGTTGTTTCGTTTTTTATGCCTCTTTTGATTTGGAAGATTGTAATAACTATATTGCTTTCGTACGTTGACCTTTATATTTTGCTAAATATATACCTCTTTTATGATTCTTGTTTGTTTGAAAAGATAATTGCATACGAATAGGCCTCACCCTTCGGCTTAGGACTTAAAGCGAAAGTGAACAAGATTATATATAAACCTTCCGTTTCGGATAGGACTTATTCAAAAATAACCAAATTCTTCCCTTGCCGAAGGGAGAAAGAATTGGATGCGTGTGCCTTCCATTTCGGATAGGACTTATTCAAAAATAACCAAATTCTTCCCTTGTTCTAGGGAGAAAGAATTGGATGCGTATGCCTTCCATTTCGGATAGGACTTTATTCAAAAATAACCAAATTCTTCCCTTGCCGAAGGGAGAAATAATTGGGTGCGTATGCCTTCCGTTTCGGATAGGACTTACTCAGAAATAACCAAATTCTTCCCTTGTCGAAGGGAAAAAGAATTGGGTGTGTATGCCTTCCGTTTTGGATAGGACTTACTCAGAAATAACCAAATTCTTCCCTTGCCGAAGGAAAAAAGAATTGGGTGCGTATGCCTTCCGTTTCGGATAGGACTTACTCAGAAATAACCAAATTCTTCCCTTGTCGAAGGGAGACAGAATTGGATGCGTATGCCTTCCGTTTCGGATAGGACTTATTCAAAAATAACCAAATTCTTCCCTTGCCGAAGGGAGAAAGAATTATGTTTCTATTGTTAGGGTGTGATTTAAGTGTAATGTCATGTTATTCATGCCACTCATAATTGCTGCAAAGGTGCTTCCTCCTTTAGTAACGAGAGGAGAAGCTTTTTCATTAAAAATAAAAGACATAACCTTTCCCTTCTGGAGGGAGTGAAGGTTGATACACTTCGAAATAAAATCTAGATAAAGTAATAAACTGGACTCTTCCCTTGCTGAAGGGATAAGAGCCATTACAGAATAGAAATGAAATTACAAATAACACTTCCTAAGGTTCATTGCATGCCACACCCTTGGGACTTCCTTGTCTTTCATGGTAAGGAGCTTGTATGAGCCATTCTGGTATGCTTCCTTGACACGGTATTGCCCTTCCCATGTGGGAGAAAGTTTTCCTTCTTTCTGGACCCTGCTTGCTTCATTCTTTCGGAACACAAAGTCTCCCGGGCAGAATGCGAATGGACGAACTCGCTTGTTGTAGTACTGCTCCACTTCGTCTTGTACTTCGCTTCTCGGATAGCTGCCATCTCTCTTCTTTCTTGTAATAGGTCCAAGTTTATGCGCAGGGCATCATCATTGTCCTTTTCATTGATCATCATTGTCCGATATGTGGGCATTCCTATCTCAGCCGGAATGACTGCTTCGAACCCATACGTGAGGCTGAAAGGAGTTTCTCCATTACTTTGCTTCAGTGACGTCCGGTGAGCCTATAGTATGTGCGGTAGCTCCTCTGCCCATCCATTCATTTCTCGGCCAAGCCTTGTCTTAATGCCTTCCATGAGAGTCTTGTTAGCCCTTTCGACTATACCATTTGCTTGTGGATGGGCTACGGCTGTATTGATTTGCTTGATTTCTAAGTCCGAACACCAGCTCTTGAATGGTTCATTGATGAATTGCTTAGCATTGTCTGTGACTATTATCTTTGGGATTCCGAATCGGCAAACGACATTGTCCCAAAAGAATTTGATTACTTCCTTTACGGATATTTTCACCAAAGGCTTAGCCTCCATCCACTTGGTGAAATAATCAATGGCGACAATTATGTATTTCACATTTCCGGATGAGGCTGGCAATGGACCTAAAATGTCCATTCCCCATTGGTAAAATGGCCATGGTGCCATGATAGATTTCATCAATGTCTTTGGCAATCTTGCTACTGGTGCATGAATTTGGCATGAATCACATTTCTCTAGTTCCTCCCTTGCGTCTGTGTGCATGGTTGGCCAGTAATGCCCCGATCTTAAAGCTTGTGCTACTATCGACCTTGGCTTTAAATGCATGCTACATGAACCCATGTGTATCTCCCGAAGGACATAGTTGGCTTGCAACGGACCCACGCACCGAAGCATTGGTTCTAGGTACCCTTTTTTAAATAAGACCCCATCAACCATTTCATATTGGTGCATCTTCAATCTTAAACATCGTGCTTCGTTCTTATCAGTTGGCCAGATTCCATCCCGGAGACATTTAATGATGGAAGTCATCCAATTGTCGCCCACTTCTTCCACTATGGTGTTTACTTCGTTCCGGTCAGAAGATCTTTCATTTAAGACCTCCACCAAGACCTCTTTTGTTAAGTGGTCGAATGCCAACATTGCCAGTTTGCTTAGGACGTCAGCCTTCTGATTCTTACTCCTTGGTATGTTTATGATTGCAAAATGGGAAAACTTTGATATCAAAACCTTTGCTTTGGTTAGGTATTTTATCATTCTATCACAGCTTGCTTCGTATGTTCCGTTGATCTGGTTTGCTACCAACTTTGAGTCTACTCGGACCTCGACCCTTCCTACTTTCATCTGTATTGCAATTCTTAGACCTGCCAGAAGGGCTTCGTATTCTGCTTCATTGTTGGTGGTTTCAAAATTCAGCCGGAGGGCGTAAGTGAACTCGGTTCCTGTTGGGCTGATGAGGACCAATCTGACTCCTGCACCTTGGGCACTGGATGCTCCGTCTGTAAAGAGGGTCCACATTTCTGTTTCGTCCTTTCCCGGCTTCGGAGCAGGCATCTGGAAGAATTCTTCTGCTGCCTGACCTATAGGTGCTTCAGTTAGGAAGTCTGCCAAAACTTGCCCTTTGATTGCATTCCTTGATTTGTATTCTATTTTGTAATCCCCAACTCAATTGTGTACTTAGCCAAATTTCCGGATGCATCCGCCTTGCTTAATATTTGCTTGATTGGTTGGTCTGTGATTACGTTTATCTCATGGCCTTCGAAATATCTCCTAAGTCTCCTTGATGCCTTTAGCAAGGCTAAAGCCAGTTTTTCCATAGGAGAATAGTTCTTTTCCGCATCACTAAGTGTTCGGCCAATATAATGAATCGGACATTGTCTTCCATTCCTTTCAGTAAGCAATACTGCACTAATTGATTCTTGTGATGCTGCCAAGTACATGTACAGGGGTTCCTTTGGTCTTAGAGTGTTAAGGCTTGGCAGGTTCATGATCAACTTCTTCATTTGCTGGAATGCCTCTTCCGCCTCCGCGGTCCATTTGTACTCATGCTTGTTCTCCTTTGTGATGTTCTTTAGTGTGTTAAAGAATGGGAGTGCCCTTTCAGCAGATCGTGATAAGAATCGGTTCAAAGCTGCTAACTTGCCACTCAACGATTGCATTTCCTTCCACGTCTTTGGTGACTGGATGTCAACAATGGCCCTAGTTTTCTTCGGATTGGCTTGTATACCTTCCGGAGTAATGATGTATCCCAGGAATTTTCCTTCTTCTACCCCAAATGAGCACTTAACCGGATTTAACTTCATGTTGATTTGTCTGAGGTTGTCAAAGGTTTCTGCCACGTCTGCTAACATGCTCCTTTCATCCTTACTCTTTATCACCATATCATCAATGTATGCCTCCATATTTCGCCCTATCTGACTTTGAAAGGCTGAGTCAACCAGTCTTTGATATGTTGCTCCAGCATTTTTAATCTGAAGGGCATCTTGGTGTAGCAAAAAGTGCATTGATCCGTATAAAAAGCTGTCTTCTCTTCATCTTCCGGGGCCATTTGAATTTGATGGTAACCCTTGTATGCGTCCAAGAAACACTTAAAGCGAGATTCTACTACGGATTCAATTTTTTCATCAATGTCCGGTGGTGAGTAGTAGTCCTTCGGACATACTGAGTTAAGATTTTTGAAATCTACGCACATCCTCCACGACCCATCACTCTTTTTTACCATGACTGGATTGGAGATGTACGCTGGGTACTTTACTGATCTGACTATTCCTGTCGCCACTAGTTCTTCCACTTCTTTGGTTACAGCCTTGCTCTTTTCAGATCCTAGCATTCGTCTTTTCTGACATACCGGGTCTAAGCTCTCATTGACATTCAAATTATGTTGCATGATTCGCCTCGGCACTCCTGTCATATCTGATGGTTCCCATGCGAAGACATCCAAGTTGTCTTTCAGAAGGTTCTTTAATGCTGTTTGGCAAGCTTCAGTTAATCCACCACCAATAGTGGTAAGCTGTTCCGGATAAGCAGGGTTAACCATGATGCTCTCCGTACCGGGTGGTAACTCAGCCGTCATGGTCTTATCTTTGGTTATGAGCGTTGGTGCTTGTCTTTTTGCTATCTGCCTACATTCTGAGACGATGACTGATCGGGAGACTAGCGAAGCTACCCCTCTTGGAGTGGGAAACTTCATCATGGCATGGATGGTTGACGGAATGGCCCGGAGGATCCGGATGCCTGTTCTCCCTAGGATCACATTGTATGGTGATGGGGCGCTGATCACTACAAACTTCATGTGAGTTCTTCGGACTAAGCTATCTGATCCGAAACTGACTTCTAACTCGATCTTTCCTATCGGTTTGACTACTTCTCCTGCGAATCCGACGAGATCAGTTTGCGTGTTCCTCAGCTTTGACTTGATGCTTGTTGGCAGCTTCTCGAAGCAGTGTTTGAACATAATTTCCACCGATGCTCCCTCATCTACATAAACTCTTCTTACCAAGTAACCTCCCAATTCGGCCTCTATGATAATTGGATCATCAGACATCTCATGTTCTTCCAATGGTGGAAAAGTGATTGGGGCTCTCATCTAGCTTTCGGTTGCTTCTCTAGCTTTCATTAGCTCTCTTTCCGGTAATGTCCGAACCATGTTTATAATGTTGTCTTGCCTTGGAGCTTCTTCTCTTCGATTATCTCGTCCTCTCTAGCGTACATCCCGGACAAGATGATTCAGCTTTCCAGATTCTAGGGCTAGCTCAATTTGCTTTCTTAGCTGGATGCAGTCGTTGGTAAAGTGCCCCTTATCCTGATGATAGTCACAATAACGATCCATGTTTCCACCTCTTGCCGGATTGTTCATTGGAGGGGGAGGGGGTAGACGAAGCTGTGTTTCGGTTGCTAGGATTTCTTTTAGATTCTTTGTCAAGGAATTAACACTTAGGACCGGGGCCACTCTATTTCCGTCATGATAATTATTTCGGTTGTAATCATTCATGTGATAATTGTCATTCCGAGGTGGTGGGTATGGTGCCCTGTTGTCTCTATCCCTGTTTCTGTTGTTGAAGAAATCTCTTCCCTTATATGCATCTCGACCATCATTTCTTCTATTGTTGTTCCAGCCCTGGTACTTTTGGTTGCGATCATCCCCTCTTTGGGTGGGAGGGTTGGGCTTTCGGTATGGCTCCGTTCCTTCCCCTTTTGGCAGCTCAGTGTTAGCGAATGCCTCTTCGGATCGAACAAAGTCATCCAACCTCTCCATCATTTCGTCCACCGATTCAGGAACTTTGTCCGAATACCTTTTTGCCAGCTCTGGACTTTTGACCGAATCCCTAAATGCCGAAATCTTCATGACTTCTGGAACTCCATGGATAAGACCTACTTCGACTGTCCATCGTTCTTTAAAATCTGTTAATGACTCATTTGCTTTTCTTACAATCTTGGTTATCTCATGTGGGGCTTTATAACATAGCTTTCGGATCGAGTATCTCTTGACAAATGCCTTCCTTAGCTCTGCCCATTCATCAATACTGTCGGTGTCAAGGCTTTCAAGCCATCCCCTAGCTCCCCCTTCTAACGTTTGCTGGAACATCCTGCACCAAACCGGCATTGGCCATTCGCCCGAATTGGCTGCTCCGGTGAAGCGGTTCAAATGATCCTTCGGATCTCCCGTTCCGTCGTATGTCTTGACTGTGGCAGGCATCTTGTACTCGGGTCCGGAGAAGTCAATGATTCTTTGAGTGAGTGGGGATTTGACTGCTTCCTTGAAAGGTTTCTTTAAATCCGCATCGGACACCACCTTGCCTCTTACTATCTTAGTGTTGCTGCTTCCTTCATCTTCTTCATTGAAACTTAGACGGACAGGTTCCACGGCGTTCTGGTTATGTTCTTTGACTAGTAGCCGCAAGGTTGAGATGTGTTGTTCAAGTTGTTCCTTTGTGAGATTCTGATTGTTCGGAGAAGTTAAGTCAATCAGAAGGTTAGGACCTGTCGGAGTGACAAGAGGAGTAGGACCTGCCATTCTAAACAACTGGTAGATATAATATCAGGTCCCACGGATGGCGCCAAATGTTCGTGCAACTCCTTGCGGGGATCCGAATGGTGTGACCGTATCGGATCTGGGGTGATGTATGCTTCGGATAACCTGAAACCAAAGTAACGCGTTAGCCTCGTCCGGGTGTGAGAACCCAGACCAAGCTCTGGCGTGAAAGTAAGTAAAGGGTAAAAATCCGAAGAGGAATATGAGAGTAAAATAGTATAAGTAAAAAGTGATAAGGGTAAAAGAGTTAACCTAAACCTTGAACCCAAAGGGGTATTTATACTAGTTTGATTCCTAAAAGGCCGGGAATGGTGATGGGCCTTGGTTGGCCCGATTGGGGACACACTCCCTATTTTATAGGAAGTGTGTCTGCTGAGTTCCTTGTTGACTATCGTTGACTTCTTCTAGAAGGATGTGTGCGTTCAGGATCGTCAAGTGTGTTCCGGATCGGGTCATGTGTTCCGGACACATACACGAACATATACTATATATACATGGATTTTTTTGGTTAGGTTTGAATTGTGTTTGACGAACTGAACTAAAAGTCGTTTGGGGATAAAAAATGTGAACGAAAAACCGGATTAAAGTCCGGGTACATCGGTCCAATACACAAGGAATGTGCATACAAGCCAATGATTTTTGTTTGTTTTGTGTCTAATTTGACATTCATGAGGGGGCACGTTCATGCCTTGTGGGTTGGTAATGATTCGTGCTCTAGAAAATGTCAGAGTACATACGGTCGTGTGCAGCGTTGTGAATTTCAGCGGTCATGACCGAGTACGTGTGATGTGTCTTTCAGTTCTAAATCATTTGTTTTTTGAACTGTCCAGTTGTGATGGATGTGTGCAAACAAATACAACAATACACATATCTAAACATCCTCTTACTAAAAGTTAATGTTTCTTGTTCTTTTGTAAGACATAAAGCTGCCTGACGTATTTTTACATTTTGATAAGTCTCACGGCCTAATATGAATCGGTGTAGCATCACGAGTGAGTACACGCCAAAGGCTGTAAATCCTGTTTTTCAGGTCATTCGATTTGCAATCTTCGCTGTGCTTTCATCCTTGTGACCCTTAATAAGAAACGATAATGACCTTTCCTGAAGCTTCAAGTCCTCATAGATATATATTAACAACATAAGACTGCTTCATATAATATCAACATATGTGTGAGTTCAATTTATTGTGCGGGTATATTTGTATAACCATTTTCGGTTAGTATCTTCCCCATTGTATAGTGGAAGTAGTTAAACATATAAAAAGTTATAGCCGGGTACCCGCGCAATGCGGCGACGGGTACCCGATGACAAATTTTACGACGAACCAATAATTTTACGAATAAATGAAAACTTTTGATAATAATAACTATAAGGAGTCTCACAACACAAAGTGAGACATTTATCAAAAGGTTAAACTAATAGTAACTCAAAAAGGTGGCTAGAATCTTTAAGTAGTATAACAATTTTTCTTATGTTGGGTTGAGTCCGTGCAGGGTAACTTCAAAGTTGTGTTGAGAGCAACTTTGTAAAAGCCCAATAATAAAAACGGATACAAGAAAGCAAATGAAAAGGCACGCAAAAGACAATGATAAAATAAATTTACAATCTTTCGAATGAAAAAAATGAAAGTATTATTCAATACCAACTACACCTATTTTGTATTTAAAGGCAAATCATAGAAAAAAAATGAATGACTCTCATTCTTCTCCAACTTTTAAACTACATTAAATCATTAACTAAAATAATAAAATATCATAATACAATAGTGACCAAACATAGAATATGATAATACATCATACTCGCCGTTCAAAAAAAAAGAATATGATAATACATACGGGCTAACAAAATATTGTTTTCTTGTTGCTTTTCTCTTTCTTTTAAAGAGTTGAGACAACCCAAATCCATCAAACCCGTCTGAGACAGCCCAAGTTCATAGAACATATCTTAGATTTATGGTGATAGTGGCGATGGACAACCATCCAAATAACCAAAGATGAAACCAAAACGAACAACTTTCTTGGTCTCGTACCACGAAGACTTTGTGACAGGTAATAATAGATAAAAAAGCAGAAAAATCCCACCGAAATAAAAAACACCAGCAAACACACTCAAACTTAAACACTTGATTAGCGATATATGTGACGGTGTTGCTGGCGGATCCCGATGGTGGTGGAGGCGACGGTTAGATGATGTTATGCCAAAGAAATGAATATGTTCTATGTTTCTGTCTTGTTTGATTTGTTTTTCATTTTAGGGGTAACTATATATAGTTGGTGTCTAATTTTAATATTTGGGTTGTTACAATTATTATTTAATTTTCATTAAATTGGAATTGTCGTTATGATGAAATAGTACCTGTTACAAATTGTTACAACTTTATATAATAAAGGATATTTAATTTTCTTAAATGTGTATTTGTTACGGAGATTACATTTTTAGAAATTGTGATACATTTAGTGAATAGCTACGGACGGTTACATTGTACTTATAAGAAAATTACGTTTTGCTTTCCAGGTTGACTATTTTTAAACAAACTTGACTCAATTGTTAAAACTTCTTTTTTTAGCAATGTTTGAGGCTTAATTTTTTTAACACTTCTAAAAATAAAAAATGCTAAATGTTTTATAAAGTAGTATAGATTGTTGGGCTAAGAAGGGGTCAATCATGGTCGAGTAAATGGCGTTTATGTATAACTAGCCGTCACACGAGGCCACGACCCACGGTCGCTCCTAGTTCTTAGTCTTCCGAAAACCTTAATTCCCCCACTTGGGTTACAAGCCTACATGACCAAGTTCAGCAGCTGAAATTGAACAAATGGAACTTATAAAAAGTACTTTGGTTTTTTCTTTTGGTGATGTGGGATAACCCATATGACTATGATATCGTACAGGTTGCCAAATCAAACTGTTGACGTATCAAGGAAACATCCAAGAAGTTGACTATTAGTTTATGTTTTGAATTGATGTGTCGTTGACATGGTTAGCAATTACACCACAATTCACAATCATAAATAAATTAACATGATGTATAATACTAATAACCACGATATTTTTCTATCACCACGTCCTCTCGACTATACCAACAACCATATCATTGACCATTATCAAATACCCTTGTAAGTGGCTTTTGGATAAGGTCGTTTAAAGCTAGCTAGCTAATCATCAATCTCTCTACATTTTCTTAGCCTAGTATGTCAACGTATGATAACTTCCTGGTTATTTACGTATGTGTTGAAATCATCACTAATTGTCCTTATAATTTAGTACTGATTATAAGGTTTGACAAACTCATGTTTGCTAGTAATAAGTTTTGATTACCTAAAATAAAATTATATTTTACAAGAACTTTCATTTCAAGATGTGATATACCATAGTTATTTTTCTCCGTCCTATATTAATAGTTCAGGTTATTATTTTTGTACGTTTCAAATGAATAGTCCAGTTCAAAAATAGATAAGAAATGTATATTAAGTTTACGATATCACCCTCACTTGAGCGTATTATTACAAACAATAAAAAAGTTGTAAATTAATTAGTTAAAGGTAAAATTGTCATTGTGTAAAAAAATAAGAGACAGAAAACTAAAAAAATAGTAATGTTTTTATTAAATTACGTATTTTTTGTCAGTGAACTATTAATATAAAACGGAAGAAGTAACTTTTAGCATCTTTTCTCTCAAAGAGAAATAGGGTTTTTGTTGGTCTTTTCTATATATAACAAGATATGACATAAAAGCCTTTTATTTCCTTTTTAGGACACTTTTTCATATTAATATATTAGATGTAAAAAAAACATAATTTACAAATGAAAAGATAAAACCACTTAGAAAATAAACAAAATCTAAATCTGAACTATTGAGGCACTTATTAAAAGGCTTGTAGTTCACTCTATGTTTTGAAAACTGAATGACTCGGTTTCGATTAAAAAAATGAGTTGTTTTAAATTGTTTTCTATATTTATGAAATCCGATTAAACCTGTTGGATATGAGGTGACCCAGGTTAATTTGGTTTTCGAGACTCGACGGAGTTTCGAGTTTTTCTTGTTCTTTTACAAATAAATATATAAATTATGTGTATTTGCGATATAATTTTATATTTACATATTATATTTGTTAATAAATAGTTTTTATGTTTAATATATGAACAATTTCATGATTTATATATATAATTTTCTTTTAATTGTTATCAAAAATTATATATATATTTTTTAAAGATGGGTTGTCCCTGGTTGACCCAATAATCCGATAAATCGATCAAGTCGATTTGAAAATCGGGGTTCTTTCAATAGTATATCATAGCGAGAGAATGTTTACAGATTAATAGATTGTTGATTCAAGTCTCGTCTAGTATATGTAAAACATATTTATCACGCATATATCGTGAATTTTTTTTAACAGCAAATTTTATTAAAATTAGCAAAATGATAAAAAAAAACATTACAAAGAAATCAAATATATAGTTAATTGTTTTCGAAAAGAACAAAAAACGGTTGAAGCACTGTAGTTGTATTATTGTGACTGCGTTTTCTCTTATCATTCGTGTCGCATAACACGCTTACATTGTATAACTCGAATTTAAAACCACAAAGAATCACATAGTATATATTTCGCTTTCATGCTTTTTTACTCTCATTTTATGTGATGCTACACGCGCCCATACCCAAGCATGTATGCCCATGCTGGGACTCTTATCACCAGAACCTAATTTTATCGATGGGAGGAGACTGGAATCAATGTTCACCACAGATGAGCTTTTCAACCCGGATACAACAAAATTCATATCTAACTTTATGTGTAAAACATCCACCATTAAGGAATAGTATTCTTTACGTACCACGATTAAAATTTAGTACCTTATGTCATATATTAAGTACACCAAACTTTTGGTTAATATTCTAACACATAATCTAATCCAGCGAATCTAACGAACACGTAGAAACGAAATCTGTATTAGCAAGGAGATAAATATCCTAATATAAAAGTCAAGTTGACATAGTCATGGACGGTAGCCAAACGATGAAGTTGACACGACAGGCTGAGCTTGTTTTGCTATTATTTTTCATATTCAATCCATTTTAAAAAAGCATATGCATTATATACGTGGATGGATGATGATTACTTATAACACAATAAGCATATAATTTCCTTCCATTTCTTACCATCTTTTACATATAATACGATAAGCATTGTTGTATACGGATGGATGATTATTTATAAAGATATAATTTTTACTATGACATGCCTAATTTCACAACTAAAAATATCATCAACTAGTTTGGGGGAAAAACCTACAAGCATCGTAAGTTAAAAATCACTCGATGACTTGCAAATATCATTAGATTGTTGATCTATCCCCACTAAAACTTCATAAATTACATATATCTCCAAAACATGCTTTAGTTGCATTGTATATTATGCATTAAAAAGTTGTATTTTGGGGAAATATGTAATTTATGAAGTTTTATTGGGTATATATGAAATTATCCCTTAATTTAACATCGAGAAGTTACATACTATTTTCATATAAAGAACAGAAGACTAGCACAAGCTTAGGTCATCAAGTTAACAGCATCTCTCAACAAGCCAATATGATCAAACAGTTCAAGCTATTCTACAAATTAGCTTATGTTATATGTGATTCTATGTAGCCTTATGATTAGTAGGTGTAATCGTTAAAGTGTAATAGTTTGTATCTCATTTTAGTTTAAAAATTCTCTCTTGTAATAATTTTAACCTTGTTTGGCTTTTTAAGTTTGACTCTTAAAATCTGTAAGGGGCTAATTGTGGACTAAAATGAAGTTATTTTGCAAAATTAACCTATGCGACTTACACTTTTTAAAACTAAACTATGTGATTATACAACTTATGATACCTATGCAATTTTATTTTATTTTTAAAATACTACAGTATTCATTTATGAAAAAAGTACAATTTATATAAGATGTGTGTAAATGTGTAAGTGTTATTTTTTATGCGACTTGTACTTTTAGATATTAATGTAAAGAAATTTAAAATAATTTAATTAATTATATAAATGTTTTTTACATTATACAACGTCCTATTAATATATTGCAACTTTTAATTAAAATTATGCGACTTGTACAAATACTAATAAGTGACTAAATATCATTAATTTGACTAATACTTTCTAAATTGAATTAAATTTTTATGCAACCTTTGATACCAATTATTAAACTAACTCAATTCGACTTCGACATCCTGCAACACTCTTAAAATAGAGATTGGTCCAATGGAGATTTATGATGCGAAGGTAAGTCTTAGATCGATAATAAAGTATTTATCAAAGATCAAAGAGGTTTTACAATTCAACGAACGTCATATCATGTTTACGAATATTGTTTTTGGTCGATCGTTACATGTTAATAGCAATCCAAATGACAACCATTTGCTTATTTATGTCCTTCAACACCAAGAAAAAGTCGAGCATCCAACCAAAGATTGCCCACCTTTTATCTTCAACATAGTCACTAACTTAATTTAGGTCGGAATGAGTTTAGTTTAGTTACTGATTTTAGGTGTGGTAATGTCTCACTAGCATATCACGATACTAGCTCGTTCTGTTCCCGTACGTTTTTTGAAAAAACATGATTAAATGTGAAGTCTAGAGAGCTTTGGGAACTAATTGAAAATGGAAAACTGTGGGTTAAAATGGAAGATAGTGATGTCGGTTAGGGTATGTTTACTATTTTTGGAAGAGGGTACTTTTATGGGTCGCGAAGAGTTTTTTAATGTTCCCAAGCATATACTTACACTAGTTTAAGATATTGATGCATGGAATGATTATCCATGAGGAGAATTCATGTGGCAATATTTTTATGAGAGAAACTGAATTTGGTCCCCACACATGCTAAGAGACATCGTGTTAATGCAAACGAAACCTAAAAATATTATTTGTAATAACTAATCTTTCTTAGTTTTGATCACGACAAAGTGTAAAAATATTTATCGTTAAAGATAACCATAAGACGAATTATTTAATGAACATTATCATTTAGGTAATAATCATTTAAATCTTACACAAACATATCTTAAACATGTTTAGTGGTCGTTAAAAGTGATTAACCTTAAAACTCACATTTAATTAAATGTGACAAAACATTTTCAAATATACTTCTTTTTTAAGAAAATGTCTAATGGAAAATAGAAAGTTTGAATTTAAGATATTCCAAAGTCATATTGGATATTCCATAACCTCACTAGATAAACTTTCCCTACTACAGGACAAAAAAGAGTGGAGTATAGAGCTCACGATTCCTTATAGGTACCCGCGGTTTAATTTGCATATTGAACCGTGGGAATAATAATAAGTCGTGGCCAGACTAGCCGTCGGCTCCTTGTCCATATAAATAATGGATCATTTTCCATTACCCATGAACCTTTTTGGACTTTCTTTTCTGCTTCTAAATCTCTTTTCTATCTTTCAATCATTAGTAAATGATATAAGTATATTTAGTTATGATTATTTCCTTGACCCCCTTCTTCATATGTCCAAAGAGAAGATCACTCACACACTTGTGGAAAAATATGTTAAAAGATAAAGCATTGATGAAGATCTTTCTTCTATAGATCTAGTCATGTTCATCACATTTATTCATTTAAGTCTTGTGTAGATCTAAGGTATATGTGTATACTTGGATGAGTCTTGTGTGTAAGTTCTCACTTAGCTCTAAATTGATGTGAGTATGAGTGTTATGTGTGTTAGTTCTCACTCAGCTCTAAAATGATGTAAGTGTGTTAGTGTCTTGTGTGTAAGTTCTCACTTAGCTTCAAAGTGATGTAAGTGTGCGTATGAGTGTCTTAGTTGTCACTTAGCTTTAAAGTGATGTGAGTGTGAGAGATGAGTGTAGATTAGTTCTAGTAAAGATTAGAACTCGACATCTATCCTTGTGTCGGTAAATGGAGTGTTTCTAGCTAAGATTAGAACTCGACATTTAGCTTAGTATCGATAATTGGTGTAAGCGACTAATACAAGGGATAACCTCGTATGAAAGTTCGTTGATTCCAAGTCTTTTCGAATTGATTACTAGTTATTAGTGCGACTCAGTCGTTCTTGGTGGAAAAATGAAATGGTTTGATTATCTATTTTAAACTAAAAGCAAATATGAAAATGTCGTTGAGTAAAAATAAAACTTTAAAAATTAAACTAATAATTACGAGTTAAAAATAAATGATTAAAAACTTAAAAACTTAAAAACTTAAAAACTTAAAAACTTAAAAACTTAAAAACTTAAAAACTTAAAACTTTGTAAAACGAAAAACTTAAACCCATCGGAATGTCCTTAATCAGAATCCCATCGGAATGTTACTGTCGAAATGTATCAAAGATGAAACCATCGGAATAAGTCAAAGTAAATTCTATCGGAATATCAAATTAAGCATCGGAATAATAGTGAACAAATTCTATCGGAATGTAATTCTATCTGAATGTCAAGTCTATCGCAATGTATAAACTGTCCCAATGTCTAGGCCATCGCAATACTGATCGTAAAGTCCTATCTGAATATTGATCGGAATATGGCTGTTGAAATTTTGGCAGCGTTCCGTCGCAATATGCCTTATACCCGATCGCAAAGTACGATGCCAGGAGCAATCGCAACCTACGATCGGAATAAGTGATCAGAATACTCTATCTGAGTAATCGATCGCAAAGTAAAACCCTAAGGGTTATTGCGATCGCAAAGCTGAATCGGAAAGTCTGTCGCAATATGTAAACCCTAATGATATTGTGATGGAAAAACAAAAGGTATTCGGATGGAATACAATAAGCTTAAACCCGAATAAGCACTAATAAGCAAAGACGAATAAGCACTTATTTAAATCTCAACCAAATGAAAACAAGCATAAATTTAAAAACTTTTAAAACACGAAATAAGCAAACTTTATGAATCAAACTTTAAAAAGACTAAACTTTTTAAGAAAACTAAAAAGTAAATAAGCTAAACACAAAATAAGCCAATAAGCATGATAAGCTCAAAGCTTAATCCGTATAAAACTTAGATAGAAACCAAAAGATAAACTTTTTGATCTCATAAACATCAAGATTAAACAAAATCAAAGATGATTTCGGATCAAATATAAGTAAAAATCAAGAAAGGTAGAAAGAGATTGAAGATGAAAAACTTAACTTGAACTTGTAGATTAATGATTCCAAAATACAAGAGTAAATTAAAGCTTAAACATGAAAGGAAAGAAAATATGAAGTTCTAGTGAGAGAAAGTTAAACACTTTCTCTCTCTAAAAATAAAACTAAAGAAAGAAAAATAAACTAGCTAAATTAACTAACCACCCTCCTAATGTGTCATTAGGAGGGTATATATAGGAGGTGGGGAGGTGCATGTGTTGCTTCCTTTCTCTTTCTTTTCGTCTCGACTCGATTTAAATTCTTTGTCTTTCTCGACGTCGTCTCGGGATTTGTCGATATAAATTGAACTTGTCTTATAATTTCCTTCTTCTATTAGACTTGAGTTCTTCGACTTCATTAAACTTCCGTCTTTAGACTTTTTCTTCGATAAATCTTCAGAATAGGCCTTGGACTTCCGTTCTTTTTACACTCTTGATCTTTTGACTTCGTCTTTTCTCGTTTTCTTCGATAAAAGCCCGTGATAGCCCATGTTTTCTTCCTTTTTCATATTTTTTTATCCTGAAACACAATAAAAACACAAACCACACATAATTCTGACTTTTACGACATAAAATACACGTTTTGGTCTTGTTATTATTGGAAATAAGTGGTAAAAGGATAAGTGTTTTCACACTTATTAGCGACGATGTAAGGTTTTCTCCGCCAAGAATGGGGCTTGTTGATATAGTGAAAATCTCGAGTATGTGTACTCGAGGAGTGGAGTATGAACGAAGAGAGAGCTTCGTTGCCGAACCACTATAAATCCTTGGTGTCCTCCCTTAGGGGTCTAAACACACGGTTCATGAGGTCCATGAAAATAGCTGGTGTGTTGGTCAGCCCAAATGGCATAACATGGAATTTGTAATGACCGTAACGAGTTATGAAAGTTGTTTTTGGTACATCTTCCTCCCTGACCCTCAGTTGGTGGTATCCAGATCTCCGATCAATCTCGGAGTACAAACTTGATCCTTGGAGTTGATCAAATAGGTCGTCAATGCGAGGGAGTGGATAACGATTCTTCACATTCAATTTGTTTAGTTCCCTGTAGTCAATACACATTCGAAAAGAACCATATTTCTTTTTGACAAATAAAACAAGAGCTCCCCACGGAGAGGAACTAGGTCTGATGAATCCTTTGTTAGACAATTCTTGAAGTTGCTCAGCTAATTCTTTCATTTCTGATGTTGCCAACCGGTACGGTGCTTTAGCCACAGGCGCAGCTCCTGGTATCAAGTCAATTTGAAATTCCACCTGTCGGGTCGGTGGTAACCCTTGCAACTCATCAAGAAAGACCTCAGGAAAATCTCGAGCAATCGGCACGTCCTTGATTTGTTTCTTCTCAGGTTTGTCTTCTTTGTCGGTCTGGGAAATATGAGCTAAGAAGATAGGACATCCTCTCAACAAATATTTCTGGGCTTTAGTACAAGAGATAACACTAAGTCTAGTGTCAGTAAGATCCGCGTTACCGTCCCCTCGAATGATTAAAGTTTCGTTTCCCCATGGAACACGGACTAGCTTTTCATCACAAACTATGATTGCGTGATATTTTACTAACCATTCCATGCCAATGATAACATCGAAACTACCAAGGTTTACCGGGATTAGATCAATGTTGAACGGATGTTTAGAAAGATTTAAGGTACAACTTCTAATGATGGTATTGGCTTCTACAGTCTTACCGTCAGCCAATTCTACGGAGTAGCGGTGGTCTAGAACAGATGGAACGACTTCTATCACATTACTAAATTCAGTGGATATAAAACTTCTATCTGCTCCAGTATCAAACAAAACGGACGCATACCGATTATATAGTAGGAACGTACCAATGACAACATTGTAGTCCGGATTGGCCTTCACATTTCCCACAACGTACACCCTTGATGAAGCTCCTCCACCATTCTTACTCTGGTTGGCTAACTTTGGACAACCTGGTCTCACATGTCCTGGTGCTCCACATTCATAGCACACAACTCCTTTCTTCGGACCATTGCCATTTCCTCTGGCGGTATTGCGGTTTCCATGCTGTCCATTCCCGTTCCCACGGGCATTGTATCCGCCCCAGTTGTTGTTGCCATTGTTGTTGTTGGGTCGGACCTGGGTGACAGCTTTGACTTGGCAAGTCCGGGCAAAATGACAAACCTGTCCATAATTGTGGCATTTCTGACACGGGCTACCAAAAGCATGATGATAGTGGCACTTTGAGCACATAGGTTTGGTACCTACGTATGGCTTAGCTCCTGTGGTGGTGGTAGCACTATAAACCTGTCCAGCATTTTGCCTTCTGGGAGGCTGCTCGTGCTGACTGCAAAAACTCTCATCTGCCTTCCGCTTGTTCTCCACTTGCCTCTCAGACATGGTACGGACCCGTTTGTTTACTAACTCAGTAGCGAACATGATATGAGCTTAAACTCATATCCTTTTATCAACAAATAACCCTAAAACATGAAGCAAAATACCAATTTATTTGGCAAAAACAGTGTTATGTGGTATGTTTGTGTTTGTGTGCACTTGTGTAGGTAAGAAGATACATTTTCAAGCAAACAAGGAAAAATCAAGCTCAAATGATGAAAAAGACAAAAGAGGATCAAAAGTGACAAGACTTTGAAGAATAAGGACCTATCTTGACAAGTTATGAAAGTTGAAGGACTAAAAGTGAAATAATGTAAAAGTCAAGATTCAAGTCAAACCTGGTCAACTATCAAGACAACTCAGTCAAGGGATGATTTTGTTGAAGAATCAAAGTTAAAGGACCAAAAATGTTAAAAGAATGAAGATCCTAGCTTAAAACAGCAATCTGCCAAGAAGAAGGACTTGTTTTGCCAAGATTGGAAAGATATGCAAGTGTGATCCATGTGTCAAGTTCTCAACCAATGAGAAGAGAGATAATCAATCACACGGATTGCCACTTCAGCTCAATAAATGCCCACTAGCGCCGCCCACATTTATTACAAAATCTTAACAGTTTTGATCCGTGTGACATATTTTAACCCAACCAGAAGCTTACACGTGTCTTCTTCTTCAAAGTAAAAAATTGCCAGGATCGGGATTGAGATAGAAGCCATTTCATGGGAAGATTAAAACACCAAACTTGCTTAATTTTGAGAGACGAGTTCAACGGTGCAAACCAATTAACAAGACATTCATCCAATCAAAAACACCCAATTCATTGTTCATACCTTCAAAATGCGGATTTGCAGATTTCTCCACGTGGCAAGCTGGGATTGGCCCTGACACGTCACCAACCCCAACTAACTCTCCTCTCATGCCTATAAATACCTAGTTTAGTCTTCATTTTCAGTTGTAGCTTAATTTTGTAAAACACCTAGTTCTCCCTTTCCTTTCCTTTTTCCCTCACTTTTCCCCTAACTACTCAAGAGTCTGACAAACTCTTGAGTCAGTTAGTTAGTTGATAGCTTGTAACAAACTTTGTAACTGATTTCCTTCAATAAAATTCAAATTCATTTTTCCCGCCAAATTCTGTTCTTCTCATTCCAGTTTGATCTTGCTGCTGTTGGATAGTATTGTTGCTGATTGATGTTTGTTATGATCAATCATTGATCATAACTGACATTTGTGAAGGTTGTTAGCTGTTTGATCACAATTCAGCCATTTCCTAGTTCCAATGGAGTTTTCAAGCAATTTGATGGTTTCCAGTTGATTAGTTGGTTGATTCTTGTTGATTTCTAGTGATAGGTGGTGGTTATCACTAGGGCAAGAGAGCTCAGCGCTCCTCTTTTTCTCAAAGGATATCTACATTTGGTTTTAAGCTTCTTGTTTTTGTTCCTCTCAACAAGTCTATTGCATGCTAATTTTCCTAGTTAAATTTGATGGCTGCATGATATACTTGATAGTAGTTGCTGTTTGATTGTATTTTGAGTGATTGTAGTTCAGTAACTGCTTACTGGTTTACTGAATTGAGAGTTTTGTAGTTTACTGCATTAGTTAAATACTTACTGGCCTAATAGCTTATTTGTAGTCCTAGCCTTGGTAATTGATTGTTTCCAGCTTTAAAACCTTTCATTTTGATCTTTGAATCTAGTCTGCTATAGCATTTAAATCAGCTTAATTCAATACTTAATAAGTCTTTGAAAAAGTTTGTTAAAATTCAGTAAAGGAGTGTTTGGTAATAGATCATTAATAGTTTTCAATCATTAAGATTTGGTGTTTTAGAGTTGATTTCCAGTCCTAAAGTGATAACAAGTAGTTTAAAGTCATTTGCAAGTCAAATATAAAGTCAATCAGGCAAATGGCACTTGATTAGTTTGGGTCAGCCTTTATTCAGCTTTGGTTTGAAAAACTTGCCATTTTCATTTGCTTATTTCTCATTCATTACTTGAAGAAATTTCCTCAAATTTGTTTCCAGTTCTAGCTTATATCATATAGTTTTAGTGTTAAAAAGGAATTTCTACAGTTCTAGGTAATAAGCCAGAAAATAGCTTTTTGGTCCAAGGCTGAGGAAAGCTCATTCTCTGAGATAAGCATGTTACTGTTTTCATAGATCTCCTAATCCACTTCATAAAAGTAGTGATTTTCTTTCACAAAAACGTTTACAAAGTGTTGAATATTGATTTTTGAAAATTTGAGCTTTTTCCAAAATCTGGTCAAACTTGGTCAACATAAGCTCTTTTGAGCTTATTTCAGATTTCTAGCTCATTTCTTGATGAAAATAGTTCTGGTTTGATTTCCCATTCTTGAAATAAGTTGCTTAATCAGTTTCATTACAAAGATCAAGTTGTGGTTGACTAAATTTGGCTAGAGCTTATTTTGAGCTTATTAATAAGCACTCATTTGCTTATTTCTGATTTTTAGCTTAATTCCTTGAACACACATAGCTTAAATTGGATTTGAAATGTTTTGCAAGTTGTTTCACTGATTTTAGTTGAGTAATAAGCTCAAACGAGCTTATTCTTACTTGTGTCCCGTTTTTAGTTAAAAACTTTCCAAAATTGCTCTTTAGTCCTTATATTTCTAACAGTGTTTAATCTTTGGCTAATCTTTCTAGAATTTAGGGTTTGCATACTTTTGGTCCCTGGACTTTGAAAGTTGTTAAAATTCAGTTAGTAGTTTGTTAGTTTGTTTCATATTTGGTAAGTTTGTTATTGTTTTTGCAATTTTAATCCTTATAGTTTACTGTTTTGCATTTTTAGTCCCTATAGTTGTTAGAATGTTCATTTCAAGCATTTATATTTCATAGAATTTACAATTTCAGTCCTTTTAGTTTCAAGTTTTGCATTTTACATTTTACTTGAATAAAAACGTGGAATTTGCAATTTGTTTTACATATACGTAGGTATTATTTTTCCTTTTGACAAACATTTGTTGAATTAGCAATAGATTACCAAGCAAGCTTAACAACCAAGAACAATTAAAAATCTGATATTGGTTGGACTTTCTATTGGTTAAGAACTGAGAAAACGAACTGCATTATACTACATATCAAATGGCGCCGCTGCCGGTTCTTTGACTACACGAGAGACTATCGATTGACGGTTTTCATTGGCTTTTGGGACCCGTTCACTTTGTGAACGTTATTTTTACGTATCATAAATCAAAAACAAATAAAAAATCAAAAATATAAAAATATATAAAAACTAAAAAATTAACAAAACAATTCTTTTCCTAAAGAATTGACCAAAAAAATTAAAAAATCCAAAAAGCAATCTTTTTCCTAAGAGATTGCACCCAAAAATATATATTATTGGATTCTCTCGGTTTTTATGTACATATAGTATTTTCCTTTAAAAAACTCATAAATACAAAAATATTTTCCATATATTATTATAAGTAAATACGTATACGTATAAGAACAATCAATCTACATATCTTCCATAAGTATTGCCGAGGCAATACACCGTGTTGAGGGGCGCTCCGGTCCTTGACACGCGTATCGATCAAACAAAATAAAGCAAGAATAGATAAATACTCTCAATAAGCAACAATTCAAAGAATACGAACATTTAAGTGAATAGAAAGGCGATGTGCTATAAAATGCCATCTAAGGGTCAATAGGTACTTAAGTGCTTCGCGCCACCTAACCCCCCGTTCACTTGGGAGTATTCTAAGAAGGAAGGCTTCATTGAGGGTCTTGCACCCAAAGTAGTAAATACATATATTGTTATTTTCTTGTGAATATTTAATATTGAAACTCGAAGAGGATAATCCATTTCTCTTCAAAGTCACACGAGAGCTTCTCTCTCATTCCTCGTATTGAGTTGCATGCTCACTCGCGGGCGTGCACAAATACCGATTGGTGTACAACCTCTTCCTCCGAAAAGGAAGAAAAAGAGAAAGAGTAAGACCACCACCGTCCACCAAGCCGATCACGAGAATCGTGCTTTGTCACCACCACAAGAAGCCATGGCTATTGATAATCGTACTTTGTATGAACGGATGCAATCCAACATTCATGGATATTCTAGTGCCATTAAGATTCCCGACTTTCCCGCTAACACATTTGAGCTACATACATCTATGATCAATATGGTTGCTTTATCACCTTTCTTGGGAAAACAAAATGAGGATCCCCATGCTCATCTTAAGAGATTCCTTTCACTTTGCAATACCATTAAGCATAATGGGGTTCCACATGAGGTCATTAGATTGATGTTAGTGTCATTTTCCTTAGATGGGAGTGCTAAGCATTGGTTAGACACCCAACCACCCGATAGTATCACCACATGGGACGGTTTTACCACTAAGTTTTTGAACAAATTCTTTCCTCCACAAAAGACTATGGCTTTGAGGAATTTAATTATGGGCTTTACACAAAAACCTAGTCAATCCTTTAGTGATGCTTGGGAAGAGTATAGTGAGTTGTTGAGGCGATGCCCTAACCATGGATTGGATGATGTAAACCAAATCAATACCTTCTATAATGGCCTTAAACCTCACCACCAAGATTCACTAAATGCTTCCGCGGGAGGGAGTATTCTTCTTAAAACATACCACGAGGCTTTGAACATTATTGAGACTAAGGCAATGGTTCAAACAAACAATCCATTTGAAGAAAGGGTTCATGTTATCCAAAACACTTCTCAAACTCCTTGTGACGACCAACTCCTCAAGTTTCAAGAAGCGATTTTTCAAAGGATGGATAGAGATAGTGAAAGGAATTTGCAAAGACAACAAGAAATGTTTCAAAATTTTAAGAGCATGACATTGAACAATTCCTCAAATAATGTGAATGCCATCACCATTTCTTGTGTTACTTGTGGAGGTCCCCATTCTTATGAACATTGTGATAAGGTGCAAGGGTATCAAGGGGAATGCTATGCTTACCAAGAGGAACACCGTGAACACTTCAAGCCTAATATCAATCCAAATAACCTTTCTTACAAATCCCAAAATTACCTTTCTCCACCCGGCTTCCCACCCCAACCACCCACCCAAATTCCACAACATACTCCTCAAATTTTACCAAGGAATCAAGGGCAAAGACCACCATATCAAGGAAATAACTACAAAGCATCCAATCAATTTCAACCTCAAGCAAGTACCTTTTATCCACCAAATCAAGGATTTAACTCTCAACCTTTCCCTTTCCAACCTCAAGGTTTTCAAGGTTATGTGCAACAAGAGTTTAACACAATGGATCTCTTGTAAAAGATGAATCAAGAGAATGAAAGGAAATTCCAAGCTATGGAGAAGAAAATGAATGACCAATTCAATAAGGTTTTAGTGGTATTAAATCAAAGACCACAAGGGGCTTTACCTTCCAACACACAAACAAACCCTAGGGCCAATGTTAATGCTATTACAACGAGGAGTGGTACAACAACAAAGGATCCTTCACCTCCTAAACCTACTCTTGTTCAACCCACTTGTGCTCCTACTTGTGACAAGCCTTCTACTTCTACTCCACCTCCTCAAAATGCTCATATTCACTCAAACATACCTTCTCAACCACCTCATACTTCTCCTTTACCTTCCACACTTCCCAATGAAGAAGCTAACAAAGACAAATCTTCCACCACAACACCTATTCCACCTACACCAAAACCTACTCTTCCATACCCTTCAAGGTTGAAAAAGGACAAGTTAAAGAACAAAGATGACATCCAAGTCTCCAATTTCTTAAGGATGTTCAAGCAACTCAATATCAACATATCCTTTGCGGAAGCTCTTGCTTATATGCCAAAGTTTGCTAAGATGTTCAAGGATTTGCTCTCAAACAAAGAAAAATTGGTTGATTTGCCCAACACATCACTTAATGAAAATTGTTCCGCGGTGTTACTTAAAACCTTACCAACAAAACTTGGAGATCCGGGGCGCTTCTTGATACCTTGTAATTTTCCCGGTGTTGAAAATTGCATGGCTTTGGCGGATTTAGGGGCGAGTATAAATCTCATGCCTTTATCGGTTTGGAAACAACTATCTCTTCCCGAGCTCACTCCCACTAGGATGACTCTTGAACTAGCCAACCGAACCATAGCTCACCCCGTAGGTATAGCGGAAGATGTGTTTGTAGGTGTGGATAAGTTTACCTTTCCGGCCGACTTTGTAGTGGTCGATTATGACATGGATCCTAGAGTGCCTTTGATTGTTGGTAGACCGTTTTTGAGAACGGGTCGTACCTTGATAGATGTGGCGGAAGGAGAATTAATTATGAGAGTAGAAGATGAGAGAGTGGTGTTTAAGTTAGGCAAAGTTTGTGATAGAAAAGAGGTTAAGGAGTCTAGACCTTGTGAGACTATTAACATTGTGGATGTGCTAGATGAAGTGTGTAATGAACACTTTCATGATGCTTGTAAGAATGCTAGTGATGAGATACCCCATGTTGAAACCGTGGCCTCAATTGCTCCCTCTTTAACACCTTTTGGAGAGAGTGATTTCCTCTTGGAGGAATTTGAGTCTAACTTTCTTGGTGATGATGATTCTCCCATTAATTGGGAAGAAGATATTCTTACAATCCAAAAGTTGCTCAATGAGGACCCTATTCCTTCTCCTATTCCACAAGAGATTACCATTGAGGAACCTTCCATAGTAAAACCTTCCATAGAGAGTCCACCTCCCATTGAACTTAAGGAACTTCCATCCCACTTAGAATATGCTTTCTTAGAAGGAAAAGACCAATTACCGGTGATTATTGCTAAAGAGTTGAAAGAGGATGAGAAGGAGCAACTTATTGAAGTCCTTAAGAAACATAAGAAAGCCTTAGCATGGAAAATATCCGACATAAGGGGAATTGATCCACATTTTTGTACTCACAAAATCCTTATGGAGGATGACTATAAACCCGCCATTCAAAACCAAAGGAGAGTTAACCCAAAAATTCATGAGGTTATTAAGAAGGAAGTGATTAAACTCTTAGATGCGGGTATGATTTACCCCATTTCCGACTCTCCATGGGTTAGCCCGGTTCATTGTGTTCCAAAGAAGGGTGGAATCACCGTGGTGCCTAATGAGAACAACGAGCTTATTCCCACGAGACTTGTGACCGGTTGGAGAGTTTGCATTGATTATAGAAAACTCAATGAGGCAACTAGGAAAGACCATTTCCCGCTTCCCTTTATGGATCAAATGCTTGAACGCTTAGCGGGAAATGAGTACTATTGTTTTCTTGATGGCTTTTCGGGTTATTTTCAAATACCCATTGACCCTAAGGATCAAGAAAAGACCACATTCACTTGTCCCTACGGTACATTTGCTTACAAGAGGATGCCTTTTGGCCTATGTAATGCACCGGGGACGTTTCAAAGGTGCATGATGGCGATTTTCCATGACATGATAGAGCAAACCATGGAGGTTTTTATGGATGACTTTTCCGTATTTGGAAGCTCCTTTAGCTCATGTCTCACCAATCTTGAGAGAATGCTTAAGCGTTGTGAGGAAACACGTTTGGTGCTTAATTGGGAGAAATGTCACTTTATGGTGAAAGAGGGGATTGTTTTAGGATACAAGATATCCAATAAGGGATTAGCAGTTGATCGAGCTAAAATTGATGTGATTGCTAAGCTTCCCCCACCCACCTCGGTTAAAGGTGTTAGGAGTTTCTTAGGTCATGCGGGATTTTATAGGCGCTTTATACAAGATTTCTCTAAGATAGCTAGACCGATGACTCATCTCTTGGAGAAAGAGGCTCCTTTCATTTTTGATCAAGCTTGTTTAGACTCTTTTGAGACCCTTAAGGAAAAATTGACTAAGGCTCCCGTTTTGGTTTCTCCAAATTGGGAATTACCTTTTGAGCTTATGTGTGACGCTAGTGATTATGCAGTGGGGGCCGTCTTAGGACAAAGAGTTAATAAGCATTTTCAACCTATACACTATGCGAGTAAAACCATGACCGGTGCACAACTTCATTACACTACCACGGAAAAAGAGTTGCTTGCTATAGTATATGCTTTTGAGAAGTTTAGACCATATCTTGTGCTTTCCAAGACCATAGTGTATACGGATCACTCCGCTCTCAAGTATCTTATGACAAAACAAGATGCTAAGCCTAGGCTTTTGAGATGGGTTTTGTTGCTTCAAGAGTTTAAGATAGAGATTCGTGATAAGAAAGGGGCCGAGAATTTAGCGGCGGATCATTTGAGTAGACTTGAGCATCCTTTTCAAGGAGATTTCCCACATCAAGAAATCAATGAATCCTTTCCACTAGAGGAGCTCATGTCTATCTCTTCCCAAGAGGATGCCACACCTTGGTTTGCGGATATAGCAAACTATCTTGTGGGCAATGTGCTTATTGAGGGTCTTACTTATCAACAAAAGAAAAAGTTTCTTAAGGAAGTTAAGTATTACTTTTGGGATGATCCATATCTTTTTAGGCAATGTGCGGACCAAATCATTAGACGGTGTGTAGATGGGCCCGAGGCATTTAAGATCTTAGAGGCATGTCATAAAGGACCTACGGGTGGACATTTTGGGCCTAACTACACCGCCAAGAAAGTCTTTGATTCGGGTTACTATTGGCCTTCCATTTACAAGGATGCCCAAGAGATGGTGAAATTTTGTGATGTTTGTCAAAGACAAGGAAAAATTACACAACGTGATGAGATGCCACAAAATTTTATCCAAGAGTGTGAGATATTTGATGTATGGGGAATAGATTTCATGGGACCTTTTCCATCCTCTAAGGGAAACAAGTATATACTTGTGGCGGTGGATTATGTGTCCAAGTGGGTGGAGGCTAAAGCCTTACCTACTAATGATGCTAGAGTGGTTGTAAAGTTTTTGAAACAATTGTTTGCTAGATTTGGTGTACCTCGGGCCATCATAAGTGATCGTGGTACGCACTTTTGTAATGATCAATTCACGAGAGTTATGAAGAAATATGGAGTGAATCATAGACTTTCTACCGCGTATCACCCTCAAACAAATGGTCAAACCGAGGTCACAAATCGTGGTTTAAAGAGGATTTTAGAGAGAACGGTGGGAGAGCATAGAGCTTCTTGGTCGGATAAGCTCGATGATGCTTTGTGGGCGTTTAGGACGGCTTTTAAAACACCAATTGGTTGTACGCCTTATAGGCTTGTCTATGGAAAAGCTTGCCACCTACCATTTGAGTTAGAACATAAGGCATCTTGGGCTCTCAAGTGGGCTAACTTTGATTTAAACCAAGCCGGTTCACATAGGAAAGATCAAATCAATGAGATGGATGAGTTGAGAGCAAATGCCTATGAGAATTCTTTGCTTTACAAGGAAAAGACTAAGAAATTGCATGATGCTAAGATCAAGAATCGTGAGTTCAAAGTTGGAGAGCCGGTTCTCCTCTTTAACTCAAGATTGAAGCTTTTTGCGGGCAAGCTTAAGTCGAGATGGTCCGGTCCATTCACTATTGCTCAAGTGTTTCCATATGGAACTCTTGAGTTGTCCCAACCCGATGGTCCAAATTTTAAAGTGAATGGTCACCGTGTTAAACATTACTTTGGGGAGGACATTTCCGTTGAAATGGTCCAAGAGGTCCCCATTTTCCCCATGAATTAATTCATTGAGGGACGAGTCGAGCTAGAGACTCATTAACTCAAGCATCGTATAACTAGGTTTAGAGTGTTGTAGGTTAGAAATAAAGGCATAGATTTGGAGATAAGTGTAGGGGAGACCTTCTTTTGTCTTCATGCTTGTTTGTAGGGTTGCTCACTCATCTCATGCTTTGGAGCTTATGGAGGAGGCCCTTGTATCCGGTTCACTTCGTTACTTTCGTGAATTTTCATTGACACCTTGTGCTTAAACATGATTTCACTAATAGTTGTCCTTTCCTTAACTTGGGTTAAGCAAAGTCTATTCATTGTCATAAGTGTAGGGGAAGTTTTTATACTTCCATGCTCTTAAACATTGAGGACAATGTTTAGCTTAAGTGTAGGGGGGTCTTCTATCGAAGTGACCTTACCTAGAACTTGTCATTGTCTTGCATGATAACATGGAAAAATGAATTTTCAACATTTTTCAAATTTTTGATCTACTTTGGCCACCAAAAATATGCATTCATAATTTTTGCATTAATCATTTTTTTTTGCATAACACACTTGCATTGTATATATTTCTTCTTTTATTTTTCATCAAAAATATATAAAAGAGAAAAAATATAATAAAACATGGTTTAACAAATTTAGACTTCTTTGACATATTAGGCCCGCCATGGATATTTTGACTCAACCCGAGTTTGCTTATTTTAGCACTCTCTAGCTAGTATCCTTAACCATGTAGTCCTTCATTGGTCTATTAGGCTAAGCTTCCACCAATTTCATTCTTTGAAATTTTAAATTTGTGGAGAATGGGAAATGATAGAGTTGAAGCAAGTATAAAAGGGCTAGATAGACTTCATGGCAATTAATTGAGGCTAAACCCTTCTCTTCTCTACCTCTACTTTCTTCGCATGTATATAATTGTTAATAAATAATCAAGTACGGTTTTAATTGGTTTGTAATCTCTTATGCATTTTTGGCTAATCATTTATGGTTGATATGAGTACGTCTTAAGATTCTAAGTTAGCACGTTTTATGTGTACTAGACTTATGTCATGCTCCATACTTAGCGGGTGTTTTTCCTTTTCTTCTTTTCAAATTTCTTTGTGAGGAATAAAGAAAAATAAGAGCGGCTTATGAAAAAAAATGAGTGGCTAGAAAAAAAAAGAAAAAGAAAAAAAAATAATGCAAGACTCCCAAGAGGGGCAGTGTGGTGTTAATTATAGTGACTATTGAGTTCCAATATTACCTTGACGGGTTGCGGGGATTCAATAGATTGCTCCAATCCAATATTACCTTGACGGGTTGCGGGGTTGAAGATCCAAAATCTCAAAAAGATGCGGATGTAAATTATTGCGTGAGTTTTATTTTTCTTTCCTTAGCGAGTGTGTAGTTACTTATGAAAGCATGACATGAGGATTTTACACATAAGGCGAATGACTTATTACTCTTAATACGGACTTGTATTAATTGTGAGCGGTTTTTCAAGTAATGGATGAGAAGATTACTTAGGATTAAAACCGTGCTTCCTTATTTTTGGATTTTACACTTCTTATATTTCACACTTGAATAATGACAAATTTGCCCACAAGCAATTTGCTCAATTAATAACCGGTTCCACATTTAATTGTCATGAATAAGTTGATGCACTTTTTACTTGTGAATGCAATGATTCCATTTATAAGCTTGGTATGGGGAAAGTGAAACTTGAGGGTGATAAGTGTCCATGGTACCCAAGCCCTAATCCAAGTCATTGAATTCTTTATGAGTTATTTCCATCAAAACCATTTCAAGAAAAATCAAAAAGATATAGATAGAATTGTATTTTGATTCAAAATCATGCATCATCTAGTTTAGAGTAGTGTAGATGCATCTCATATGGCCAAGGTGGATTAATTATGAGGGAAATGTAAAATTTTAAGCCTTGAAATATAATATTGCATGAGGACATGACAATGTTCAAGTGTAGGGGAATTTGATATGAGCTTAAACTCATATCCTTTTATCAACAAATAACCCTAAAACATGAAGCAAAATACCAATTTATTTGGCAAAAACAGTGTTATGTGGTATGTTTGTGTTTGTGTGCACTTGTGTAGGTAAGAAGATACATTTTCAAGCAAACAAGGAAAAATCAAGCTCAAATGATGAAAAAGACAAAAGAGGATCAAAAGTGACAAGACTTTGAAGAATAAGGACCTATCTTGACAAGTTATGAAAGTTGAAGGACTAAAAGTGAAATAATGTAAAAGTCAAGATTCAATTCAAACCTGGTCAACTATCAAGACAACTCAGTCAAGGGATGATTTTGTTGAAGAATCAAAGTTAAAGGACCAAAAATGTTAAAAGAATGAAGATCCTAGCTTAAAACAGCAATCTGCCAAGAAGAAGGACTTGTTTTGCCAAGATTGGAAAGATATGCAAGTGTGATCCATGTGTCAAGTTCTCAACCAATGAGAAGAGAGATAATCAATCACACGGATTGCCACTTCAGCTCAATAAATGCCCACTAGCGCCGCCCACATTTATTACAAAATCTTAACAGTTTTGATCCGTGTGACATATTTTAACCCAACCAGAAGCTTACACGTGTCTTCTTCTTCAAAGTAAAAAATTGCCAGGATCGGGATTGAGATAGAAGCCATTTCATGGGAAGATTAAAACACCAAACTTGCTTAATTTTGAGAGACGAGTTCAACGGTGCAAACCAATTAACAAGACATTCATCCAATCAAAAACACCCAATTCATTGTTCATACCTTCAAAATGCGGATTTGCAGATTTCTCCACGTGGCAAGCTGAGATTGGCCCTGACACGTCACCAACCCCAACTAACTCTCCTCTCATGCCTATAAATACCTAGTTTAGTCTTCATTTTCAGTTGTAGCTTAATTTTGTAAAACACCTAGTTCTCCCTTTCCTTTCTTTTTTCCCTCACTTTTCCCCTAACTACTCAAGAGTCTGACAAACTCTTGAGTCAGTTAGTTAGTTGATAGCTTGTAACAAACTTTGTAACTGATTTCCTTCAATAAAATTCAAATTCATTTTTCCCGCCAAATTCTGTTCTTCTCATTCCAGTTTGATCTTGCTGCTGTTGGATAGTATTGTTGCTGATTGATGTTTGTTATGATCAATCATTGATCATAACTGACCATTTGTGAAGGTTGTTAGCTGTTTGATCACAATTCAGCCATTTCCTAGTTCCAATGGAGTTTTCAAGCAATTTGATGGTTTCCAGTTGATTAGTTGGTTGATTCTTGTTGATTTCTAGTGATAGGTGGTGGTTATCACTAGGGCAAGAGAGCTCAGCGCTCCTCTTCTTCTCAAAGGATATCTACATTTGGTTTTAAGCTTCTTGTTTTTGTTCCTCTCAACAAGTCTATTGCATGCTACTTTTCCTAGTTAAATTTGATGGTTGCATGATATACTTGATAGTAGTTGCTGTTTGATTGTATTTTGAGTGATTGTAGTTCAGTAACTGCTTACTGGTTTACTGAATTGAGAGTTTTGTAGTTTACTGCATTAGTTAAATACTTACTGGCCTAATAGCTTATTTGTAGTCCTAGCCTTGGTAATTGATTGTTTCCAGCTTTAAAACCTTTCATTTTGATCTTTGAATCTAGTCTGCTATAGCATTTAAATCAGCTTAATTCAATACTTAATAAGTCTTTGAAAAAGTTTGTTAAAATTCAGTAACGGAGTGTTTGGTAATAGATCATTAATAGTTTTCAATCATTAAGATTTGGTGTTTTAGAGTTGATTTCCAGTCCTAAAGTGATAACAAGTAGTTTAAAGTCATTTGCAAGTCAAATATAAAGTCAATCAGGCAAATGGCACTTGATTAGTTTGGGTCAGCCTTTATTCAGCTTTGGTTTGAAAAACTTGCCATTTTCATTTGCTTATTTCTCATTCATTACTTGAAGAAATTTCCTCAAATTTGTTTCCAGTTCTAGCTTATATCATATAGTTTTAGTGTTAAAAAGGAATTTCTACAGTTCTAGGTAATAAGCCAGAAAATAGCTTTTTGGTCCAAGGCTGAGGAAAGCTCATTCTCTGAGATAAGCATGTTACTGTTTTCATAGATCTCCTAATCCACTTCATAAAAGTAGTGATTTTCTTTCACAAAAACGTTTACAAAGTGTTGAATATTGATTTTTGAAAATTTGAGCTTTTTCCAAAATCTGGTCAAACTTGGTCAACATAAGCTCTTTTGAGCTTATTTCAGATTTCTAGCTCATTTCCTGATGAAAATAGTTCTGGTTTGATTTCCCATTCTTGAAATAAGTTGCTTAATCAGTTTCATTACAAAGATCAAGTTGTGGTTGACTAAATTTGGCTAGAGCTTATTTTGAGCTTATTAATAAGCACTCATTTGCTTATTTCTGATTTTTAGCTTAATTCCTTGAACACACATAGCTTAAATTGGATTTGAAATGTTTTGCAAGTTGTTTCACTGATTTTAGTTGAGTAATAAGCTCAAACGAGCTTATTCTTACTTGTGTCCCGTTTTTAGTTAAAAACTTTCCAAAATTGCTCTTTAGTCCTTATATTTCTAACAGTGTTTAATCTTTGGCTAATCTTTCTAGAATTTAGGGTTTGCATAATTTTGGTCCCTGGACTTTGAAAGTTGTTAAAATTCAGTTAGTAGTTTGTTAGTTTGTTTCATATTTGGTAAGTTTGTTATTGTTTTTGCAATTTTAATCCTTATAGTTTACTGTTTTGCATTTTTAGTCCCTATAGTTGTTAGAATGTTCATTTCAAGCATTTATATTTCATAGAATTTACAATTTCAGTCCTTTTAGTTTCAAGTTTTGCATTTTACATTTTACTTGAATAAAAACGTGGAATTTGCAATTTGTTTTACATATACGTAGGTATTATTTTTCCTTTTGACAAGCATTTGTTGAATTAGCAATAGATTACCAAGCAAGCTTAACAACCAAGAACAATTAAAAATCTGATATTGGTTGGACTTTCTATTGGTTAAGAACTGAGAAAACGAACTGCATTATACTACATTTCAGAACACAATGGCACTCTCGACAGTAGCGGGTCGAGATGCGAGCACCTGTCATGAATAGAGTCTGGGAGTCTACCAACATACTTCTCAATCTTTTCCTCCTTCTTAGGGCACATTCTGGTACACATCAAGGTCAACTCTTGGAATCTTTGGTTGTATGACACAATATCATTGTTTTTGCCTTTGAGATCCCACAGTTACACTTCTAGCTTCTTCATCTCACCTCTGGGACAATATTTTACTGTCATTCTCTCTTTCAAGCTAGTCCAGCTAAGGGCATAAGCAACATCGTTTCCAAGGGTAGCAACCACGGAGTTCCACCATGTAAGAGCACTTTCAAGTAACGTGCATGTGACAAATTTGACCTTGTTTTCATCCGCACAATCGCTGATACAGAACACAGTCTCCAACCTTTCAAACCACTGCATTAGTTCGACAACACCTTCCTTGCCCTTGTAGTATGAAGGATTACATTTTAAGAAGTCGGGATAAGAGCAACCCCTGGTGGTACGGTTATTTCTCTGGGCATTGGAGTTTTGGCTATCGTCCATGTTCCTGCTAGCATCTCTAGTGGCCATAGCAGTTGCGATGCCTTGTTCAGTCAGTTCCCTTAGTTGGGCAGTAGTGACATTTTGGGTGGCTTTAGCGTTGCTGGGGTTCGTTCTAGTGATTGCCATTTGTCTATAGTCATACAAAAAATGAGATCATCAGTTTTTGTGTCAGTACAGTTTTTATATTTAATTGCACCCTTAAAACGAATTATCCTATGTTGTTCTCACCGGTAATTTTTTCACAGTTAACAATTGTATCATGATATATTTATTTTTATTTGTATTAATACTTTGACTTGGATTGTATATTAGGAGTCTGTTCCTACCATCGAGCTTACTCCAACCCAAGAAGAGTTGAAGCATACATGGCTTATTAGGAGTATTTTCTTTTTTTAAACAAGAAGAGGTTATGTTTATTCAATTCGTTATTCCTAATGTTGAACAACATGATATTCTGGTACCAATACTTGTAGAAGGCATTAACCATCCAGCGGTGTTGGCGCCAGAAATAGTGGAAGCCACTAACTGTAAAACCTTTGATTTTACCCTTTTGACTTTGATAGCATATGTACTCATAATTCCTGAAACTTACTATTACCGCCTTTGCATGAATACTTGAAACATTATTCTCACTTGATCATGCTGTCTTTTCATATTTATTTTATATTTGTGAACCTTTAGTCTCATCTAACTAATCTGGGAATTACCTGGCCACATGATAAACAAAGACATTGATACTCAGGGATATTGCCCTACAAGGACTCACCCTCTCAGTACATCATGTAATAATTATAACTATCTGGAATCATTGATCTCTCGTACTTAAATTTACCAAGTGTCTGGACTTGCCATTATATATATATATATATACATATATATATATATATATATATATATATATATATATATATATATATATATATATATATATATATATATATATATATATATATATATATATATATATATATATATATATATATATATATATATATATATATATATATATATATATATATATATATAAATTTACATATATCACATTATGAGAATCATACAATTAAATAAAAACAACCTTTTTATATTCCAACTTCACCTTAACATTTTATTCGTTACAAACAAGTGCCACATATCCTTTTATTATATATAATTCTCACATCATATACTTTCACAAAACCTAACCAAATGGTTCATACTTAGTACATACTCATACTAGGAAAAATTATGAAAAATTACATTTTCCTCTTTGAGGCATACTATCACACGTCCCATATATATTAATGTATATATACTTACCTTACTTTTCCTAACCAAAAAACCTACAACATACTCACTCCTTATACCTCACTGGATATTTTGAAAATCTTCTAAGCCCACGTGTGTATACAACCCGCGGCTTGGAACTCCCGACCAAAATAAAACACCAACATTCCCTTACAAAATCTTGTACCAATATCATGTCATTAAAACTTAGTACTAGGTTGTCCCCTTTGTTCCTTGTATTCTGCTTACATAAAGCCCCAAGAGCCAATATGTAAAACATTGGCATTAATTGGTGTGTACTCATCTCACTATAAAAGTATACACAATACCATAGGCAAAGCACAAACCACTCCCTTGCTTGTTATATCCCACGGCTAGGAGACCAAAATTGGTCAAGTCATACTAAATTCTTGAACTAACACTTCATTTACTTCCCAAATCCTCCTCAAACACCTACACATTTATTTCTCATAACATTAAATTGGGTCAAAGGAAGCAAAAATGGAAGAGCATAGTCACGACATACATATACTAGCTAGGATCTTCACATCATTTTTCTTAGTGAATTCAAGGTTCACTTGATACTTCCATTACCATCATTCTTTTATAAAAATCAAGTAAGTGCCATAACCTCTTTTCATTATCTACTTTCATCTGATTTTAGAGCATACACTTATAACAAATCTTGAACACTTACATCCTTGCATCACCATAAACTTCATAAAGAATAACCAGGACTAACAAGCTTGTACAAAAAGTTATAGGATACTTAAAACATAGCCATATGTCACGACATGATTTTTAAAACATGCAAAATCTTATAACTTTCATTTTTACATAATTATAAAACATGTACCTAGCTTGTAAAATGGAATTAAAACAAAAGAAACCTAAATCAACTCTAAGCCGAGACTTATTAGGCTTTTAGAGTGATATTTAATTTTTCTCTAGACTTGAATGAGTAAATTAGGCCTTGCCCAATCTTGCTAGACTCTAACCACCATTAGTGAACTTGTAAATATTATTAGAATAGACCTAGGAGCCTATATGGTCTTAACGGGCCTAGTCGAGCCCAATAGGGTTTAGCCGAGAACCACATAGGCCCAGTAGGCCCATATACACGCAATAAGCCCAAGATTATAAGCCCCATGCCTTGTTGGACTTAAAGACAACCCTAGGCCCAATTAAAATGCCCACGACCTATTAATGATAATTAGAATGATTTTGGGCCGTGTAGAGTCCATTAATGTAAGTTTATGGACTTATATTTAATAGTCGTGTGATAGGATCGAACTCGAGATTACAGAATTGCACACAATATGAAAGAGTTAATATAATTAATAAATACATTTATTGTATTTATTAATTTATTTAATAAATATATTTATGTATTTATTAATTTAACCGAGCAAGTAACTATATAACCTTAACGATCGTTAATTAATTAATAGTTAAGTTATAAACAAGCGTTAAATAAATATATAGTAGTAAACAAAAGGAAAGAAGTTTGGAAGATTTCTAAACACCCCTAAGGGGTGTTTGGTCGGTTGGTTATGGGCTCCAAGGGGGGGGGGGGGCAATTGTTGCCTTTTATTTATCTTGGGTTATAAGGGTTTAGCCCTATAAATACACCTCCTAACTCCTCATAATTTACACAACAATAATCTTTCCCCTCCTTCTTTCTCTTGGTCGATCGCAAGCCCCCACCACGGAATGGTTTCGGTTGGTTTTTCTTGGTTGATCGATCGTATACATAATTTAGTCCTAGCCCCTCTCTAGGGTTGTTGGGTAGATTAATTACAAGCATTGTAGCTCGGTTTTCACGTGCTAGAATCACGATTATCTCGTTGTATTACGTGTGTACAAGAACGTAATATAGTCTTACTTTAGACTATATCTTGGTATATACGGTATAAACCCGAATTGATGATTCGTTCTTCGTCTTGTGGAATTGCTTTAGCGTAAAGGTATGTAACCCTAATTCGATTAATTATAATTGTGTTATTAATAATGATCTTGTTAAATCGCTTCCGCTATATGTACTTTGATCTCGTTTAGGGTTTTATATAATTGTTATGATACTAATAAACCATCAGTGGCATCGAGAGCCGTTTTAACATGTTATAATTATCGAAAATCTAAAGTTTTTTTAACTATAATTGTTTTGAGTTAAAACTACATGTTTTTTAGGTTTTTCATAAAATTAGGGTTTTGTTTTTTTTAAATTAGGGTTTTTACTCTATTTTTAATAAAAAAGGAATTTTTTTGAAACCCTAACTTACATGTGGGATAATTTTAGGTTAAATTGCATGATTAATTGTTATGTCATGTATGGTTATGATCCATAGAGATTTAATTGTTAAGATTTGTGGGGAATCCATGATTACGTGCATGTTTTCATGGATCGTAAAATTATATGTTTATATGATTTTATGTGCTACATGATTATTTGATTCAATAAATCTAGAATTAGGGAAGACTTTTATATAGAGATATAAAGACCTAGATTTGATGATTATTGAATAAATTGTATGCATGTGGCTATTTGATTTATTTGTTTCACATATAAATTGTTATTATGTGTTTATAATTTAGTTTTTGTACTTGTTTATATATATAATTGTTGAATTGTTGTAGACAAGGGTTTTTTTTGAAAAAAATAATAATATGGACTAAATCATATTAGAAATAATGATTTGTTAGAGATTTTAAATTACATAAGATTACGTTGATTGGTGAATTGCAATAATAATCTAACAGCCTACTCAATTTAGACATACTATAAAGTGGGTTTAACGCACCGCTGGTCACGTACCCGGTTAAGGAAGGAGGTGTTAGGCCATTAGTCGCTGACCAAATTCCCGGCTCACCTGTGCGTCAAAATTTAAATTACCTACGATTATTAATTGAATAATACCTTAAGGGTGATTTACCACAAATTCACATCCGAACCACAATGAATAAGGGTATCGCTTTGTGCGTAGCCGAGTTCTAGCAAAGTAGGATGTGATGAGTTGTGGGTAAATTCTTTAATTGATTTAACCAATACCGCAACATAATTTATGAAGAAATTTAATCTCATGAAAAAGTTTACTAGATGTTTTATTAAACTTATGCTATGGAGATTGTATGCATGCTTCTCCATACGTTGATTTTGACATCAAAATTTATACCCTTAAAATTTAAGTTGAAGGCTCCTAATTGACGAACACTTGAAATTACTTCATCATCAAATGAGATTTTTGGGTGATGTTGTGATGGAGAGAAAACCATTGGTAGAATGAGAATTCGTATGATGGTTTTACATTACTCAAATTAGACGACTTAATTAAGTTACTCAGTGAGATCTGGGAACTTAATGCATTCAGAAGGGATGAAACATGTTTACAATGCAAAACGTTTTTGGCAATGTAAATCCCTTAAATATCTAGAAATTGAAAATTGTTTGTCAATTGAATTGTTCAACAAGTCGCTGTGTTGAGTACATTCATTACTAGCAGATCAATTGATGTAATGGATCTATGTCAATATAGTTCTAGAATTCAAGGAAAATAATATGGTTTTATACCGGGGTAATTTATTTTCTTGGAAGTATTTTGTTATCGAAATACTGATATTTGAACTTATTTCTGTAGAAATGGCTCAACCCACCAATAACACTATAAGTTCTGCGTTCAAAGCTTTCTTTGAACGACCTGAACTTACTGGACCAAACTTCAATGATTGTTACCGCTCGCTAAGAGTTGTCTTGAGAGCGGCGGGTACTATCGAAATCTTGACTACTCCCTATCCGGAGGATCTTGCTGAAGGAGCATCTGATGTGAAAAGGCTTGAACACGCTGCTAATATTAAGAAGCACTCTGAGGTGGCTTGCTTAATGCTAGGAAAAATGGCTCCAGCACTTCAACAGAATCATGAGTTATTTTCACCTAAGCGAATGCTTGATGAGCTCAAGGCTATGTTCGAAAAGCCGCAAGTTGTGGAGATCTACGACTTAGTAGATGCTTTGCATAGCTGCAAGCAAGCTCCAGGAAAGTCTGTAAGTGCCCATTATTTGGAGATGAGGGGCTATATGGAACAACTTAGTGCACTAGGACAACCCTATGATCATAATATGTCTATCAACTTGATCAATAGGTCCCTTAACAAGGACTTCAATGATTTCGTTAGAAACTATAATATGCATTGCACGGGGAAGACAATTAATGATTTGCATGCAATGCTCATTGACTATGAAAAGGGTTTAAAAGACAAGGCATATACCGCTACGCCTTCTGTACTAACCATACAAAAGGGTAGAGTGAGTAAGACAAAACCGCAAGCGAACAAGAAGAAAGGCAAAGGCAAGGGTAATAAGGGCAAACAAGTTGCGACTTATTCGAAACCCAAGTAGAACTTTGTCAAGAGGAGTCAATCTCAAAAAGATGAGACTTGTCACCATTGCAAGGCAAGTGGTCAATGGAAGAGGAATTGCCCTCTTTACCTCGAAGAATTGCGAGAAATAAAGAAGAAGTCTAAGCAAAGCGCTGCAGCTTTATGTACTTTATTTATGATTGAATTGTGTAGGATATTGTAAATATATGCTTAATCTAGAGAGTGAAGAGATAGAAAGATGGTGAGAACACACACACTTAGAGAGAGAAAATGTAGAAAACATACTTTAACTATGTGTAAAAATGAGTGAACCAACACCCTCTCCAACTAAGGAGAGGGTTTATATACCCAAGCACATGAGATGGGCTTGGTCTTACATTGGGCCGCCGACCTACACAAGCTGTAGGCTTGGCTTGGCCTTGTTTGTTTACTATTAAGATAACTAAACTACGAGCTACTACTTAGACTATTGTTGGAGTGACCGATCCTTTCTAATACGTAAAACGTATTTCTAATAATCTCCCCCTAAGGGAGGTCACTCCAAACAAGGGCATTACCCAAGTTACAATAATAAAATAAACCTAGCATACTATGCTTGTCTTGAGCTCGTAGTTTTCGTCTTTATTTTCTTTTTCTTTTCTGGTGAACATGTTGATGTGATCTTAGATATCAATCTTGAGCATTAATCTCTTGCCTAGATCTTGTGCATCCATCACTTGTGATCTTCGCCTCTTCGTGACTTCACGTCCCACATACTTATACCTTTGTAATTCTTGAAAGCTTCAGAGTTTGATACAACGGAAGACTTGACTTTTAGGCTTTCTAGAATTAAATGAAGTATTAAGTGCATAAAGTATAAGCATGCGGGGACGACTTCTTCTTGGATTCCGCAACACCACCGTCTTTAAATGCCGCAACATAAGTAGAGACACACGAAATGGCTTTGAACATTTCATTCTAATTCGGTAGCATTTTACCTCCGGTCGGTGAAGACCGTTGGACGATATAAAATATCGTACTTGTGGCAGGTAGATTTAATTAAAAATCTCCTTGACAAGATTTTGCGGGTAAACCCGTTCTCTTTACTCGACCGTCCAAAGCTGACTGCGAACGTAAAGACTGAATCATTTGGATAAAATTATTAGCATGATTGAAGTCGTCAATTTCGATTCCTGGAACAAGTTTGATTCATTAAAGAATCGCACCATCGTTGCTTTCCAGTTGTCACAAGCTTGATTCATATAGAATCTTGCAAGTTACCTACCAAGTGCTGTTTGAGGTTAACACTAGAAGGATTTCCACTCATCACTGTGAATACTAGGATGTCACTCTGAGTGTTCTGGTAAGATCACTGAGATATTGCGTAGAGGCCTGGAACGTGTTTAAATTCAATTAAGAATTAAATAACTGTTGCTTTCCAGTTATCACGAGTATGATTCATAAAGAATCGCACAAGTCACCTACCATGAGCTTTTTAATGTTCGCTCAAGAAGAATTTCCATCTTCATTGTAAATACTTTCGTATTACTCGGATGTTCAGGCAAGATCATGAAGATTTTGCGTAGGACTCTTAATATCTTTCTTACTTTTCACAGTGTGTGAAGAAGCAAGGAAATATGGAAGTGTGTCCTAATGAGATATTTGATGATCTCAAATGGCTCTAGACTCGACCGTGCATTTTGGATTTTTAGTGATCGGAGGCTGGAGAGGAGTGCCACCATTTCAATACCTATTTATTTAGAGTGAATAAATCGATAGATAATGCGTTGTCTCCGTGTGAATAAAACAAATACCTTTTGAGATATATCTAAGTTAGCTGGGATGGGTTGTGCATTGCACCACTGGGTCCATGATGCTATCTTCAATATCGAGCATCATTAAAATGATCTCAATAGCATATGTGTTGACCCGGTTTCTGCCTAAGGTTGTAAGGAGGGCTTGTTTCTTTACACCCTTTATCTTTACAATTATTTTTCATTCTTCAACCCCTTCAATGGTTACCAATACGTCATAACTAGCACCTTGTTGTGATTGTTCCAGTGCTAACTTAGTACTTGGTCGGCATTCAGCTACATTCAAAATCTTTCTCCATCTTTCCTAAGGTCTACTATTTCTAGCTATGGAATGTCCTTGGGAAAATTCCTCCGGTTTTGGAAGAATCATTGGACTTAACCTATCCTACCATCCTTATGACACCACAATCTTCATCATCGTGAAATAGATAGGTTGAGGGTAAGTATAAATCACCATGAAAATCTATTTTGATATAGCAAATACATTTTGCTCCCCCTTAACATGTGCTGCGATATTCGAAAATATTTCACACATGTCGGGATGAGCTATCACGTTAAGTCAAACCATTTTTGATTCATCATTTCCCATATTAAATCACATTTTCTCCCCCATATTAAAAATATTAACCTTACCGATATTTTTTTATATCAATTGATTTAATGAAGTTTTAACAAAGGTTTTGGGAAGAAACATGTAAGTCCGTTTAATCTTCATGAGACCAGTTTGTGAGATATGATACCGATTTGTAACATGATCACATATTCACCATATAAGAATGAATTGACAAGGTTGGACCTGATTGATGAGAACATCATATTATAAGATCAAATGGTTCTTGTCGGCAAATGTTGGTCGCCTCGTCATGTCTGAAGTTATCTCTTGACACCACATGTACGATTTGTATTGTTGTCTTGACACCAATTAGTGAACTTGGCACTTTTGGCATCGAAGATTCCGAATGCTTGACAATTGCTCCCCTCAATTGTTGACCCGTGTTCTATTGAGAGAGAGCTGTAGTCGCCGTTTGAGTAGTTGCATCGTCGAGTATGTAAATACTAATTGCGAATTTCTATGGTTGTAGAGATGATAGCTTCATAAAAACAAGATTTCTCTTGTTTTAACAAATAAATGCACTGATGCGTACATATATCCGTGTTAGATTGTGTGATAACGTAAACACAATCTCTTACATGGTTATAAAGTAAACCATGCCCGAGAAAATTAATTCCCGTTGTGAGCCAAAGCTTTCATAAGAAATAGTTGACTTAATATGAAAAGCGGGTTGCAGTCTGAAATAACTACAAGCCATTTGTGCATGTTTTACGAAATATTTACAACTTTTGTACGAACTCTATTTATGGCGTCGTGTCAATATTAATCAATATTTCAAAGGCCGTAAATATTATCGTCCCAAAAGACATGCCTTAAAAAATAAAGTAAAATTATTTTTGGATTTTTATGAAATTTTTGAGTTTTTAGGGTTTTTATATGGTTTTATATTTTTGTATTTTGCTTTTGTGGATAAAAATATAAACAATATATACAGATGATCACCAATGATACAGAGAATAGTTTACCACCACTATTCTTTCGCTTCATCTGCCAATTCCTTTAGAGTCTCGGGCGAGAATGTTCTCAAACCTAGCTTGTCGGCCAAAAATTCCATTCGAGCGCGATCTAAAGCCTTCTTGAAAATATCCGCCAATTGATACTCAGATCGGACAAAGTAAAGCTCGATCACTCCATTTTCCACTTGCTCCTTGATGAAGTGGTAGCGAATGTCAATATGCTTCGACCGGGAGAACTGAACATTGTTGCAACATAAGGCAATTGCACTTTTGTTGTCACAGTACATCAGAATTTTGTTGAAACCTAGATCATAGTCGATTAATTGCGATCTCATCCAAAGAATTTGAGCACAGCAACCAGACATAGCTATGTATTTAGCTTCCGTACTTGAAATTGCAGCGCTTTTCTGTCTTTTTGATGCCCAACTGATTAGTCGATCTCCTAGTAGTTGCAAAGTCTCACTCGTGCTACACCTTGTATCTTGACAACCCGCGTGATCCGCATCTGCATATGCCATAAGTGAAATTTAAGAGTCCTTCGAATACCAAAGTCCCCGATTAATGGTTCCTTTAATATACCGAAATATCCGTTTAACAGTAGCTAAGTGTAACTCAGTAGGCCGAGTTTGATACCGAGCACACATACGTTTAGCAAACTGAAGATCGGGTCGACTAGCTGTGATATATATAAGGTACCGATCATTCTACGATAAAGTGTCGGATCAACGGCAACTCCATGTGGATCTGCATCAAGCTTAGTTCGTTCCATCATTGGAGTATCCACGGGGTCGCAAGATTCCATCTTATATTTCTTAAGAGATTCAAGGGCATACTTGGATTGATTGATAAAGATGCCTCTGGGAATCTGAGATATCTAAAGTCCTAAGAAATATGATACATTGCCCATCATTGACATCTTAAACTTGGAAGACATGAGTGTCCCAAACTCATCCGATAAGGTTTGGGTTGAGGCAGCAAATGTAATATCATCAACATATATTTGTACCATAGTCATATCTTTACCTCGTTTCTGAATGAACAACGTGGGATCCACCTTGCCTTTAGCGAAGCCTTGCATAATGAGGAATTGTGACAATAGATCATACCATGCGCGTGGAGCTTGCTTCAACCCATAGAGAGCCTTTCTTAAGCTTGTACATATGATTAGGATATTTAGAATTCACAAAACCATCCGGCTGTTGAACATAGACCTCTTCCTTGATTTCACCATTAAAAAATGTCGTCTTCACATCCATCTGATAGACGATCATATTCATGTGGGCTGCATAAGCAAGGAATAGTCTAATAGCTTCCAAGCGGGCAACCGGTGCAAAGGATTTCATAAAGTCGATGCCCAATAATTGCTTGTATCCACGAGCTACTAGTCGAGCTTTGTTCTTCAATATTCCGCCTAACTCGTCGAGTTCCACCTTGTAAACCCATTTCAAAGTGAGTAACTTCACTTGATCCGGGCATGGGACAAGTTCCCATACATCAAGACATATAAATTCATTAAGTTCTTCTTGCATAGCTTCTATCCAACAAGATTGGGTAAATGCTTGTTGCCACGTCTTAGGTTCAACTTCACTGAGAAAAGCATCAAAATGACAAAACATTGCACTTTCTTGTAATTGACTTCGTGTGGATACCGGACGATTAGGGTCACCAATAATAGAATCTATAGGATGATCCTTTGTCCACTTGTTGTCATGTTCACGAATCTGTGGATTGGAGTAGACCGTAGTAGGAGCTTCCTTTGAGGTGGACGATCTGGCTTGATTAGAGTCAGGAATTGGTACCCCAAAGAATGGAAGTTCACGCATTTGAGCGAATTCCAAACCGTGATCATCGTCATCCTCGTCATCATCGATAGGTGTGACATGGGTAGTTGATACATGTGTTGGTTGAGAATTACTCGTTGAAGGTATATCTTGACCACTTGTAGGTGTAGACGTATCTGATTGTGCTTCGGTTGCTGGAGCGACAACTTTGTTGACCGGAGCTATTACTTTAGGTTCTGGAGCAACAATACTTGTAGGAGTAAAGAATTCATCAAAGAACGGTTGAAACAACGTATCCTATTCAGTCATAGAAGGTGGTGTAAATGATGATGAAGTAGGTTTATTTGGGACAAGACCAGAGCTAATGTTACTTGGTCCCATTTCATGAAGTGCGGGTTCAGAGTGCTTTGCTCAGAAGCCATTGCCGTCAGCTCATCAAAATCAACATTCATAGTTTCGAGGATCTTACGAGAATTACGATTGTAGATTCAGTATGCTTTCTTTGCGGGTGCATAACCAATGAAAATACCAGTATCAACTTTTGGGTGTAGTCTTCCCAAATTATCACCATCATTATTTGGATAGCAAAGAGAACCAAATACATGAAGATATGATAAATATGGTAATTTTCCATGTTGAAGCTCATAAGGTGTTTTATCATGGCGTTTTCGAATTAGTGACCGATTTTGGTGTACACTGCCGTTGATACTGCTTCTGCCCATAAAAATAATTGAGCCTTTGCGTAAATTAACATCGTTCGAGCTGCTTCCATAAGTGTGCGATTTCGCCTTTCAACGACACCGTTTTGTTGTGGAGTGCGAGAAACAGATGTTTCATGAGATATGCCAACTTTTCACAATACTTACGTAGAGTTTGATTCACAAATTCAGTTCCATTATCTGTACGAATGCGTCGGACAGTAGTGTTGAGACGCACTTGAATCATCTTGAGAAAATAGATGATGACTTTAGGTGCCTCATCTTTTGTAGCAAGAAATTTCACCCATGTAAACCGAGAGTAATTATCTACCATGACGAGGATGTACTTTTTACCACCAAGACTTTCAACACGCATTGGCCCACAAAGATCCATATGCAACAAATAAAGTTTCTCTTGGTTGGTTTCTTCAGTCTTGGTTTTGTATGATTTCTTAGTACTTTTCCCCAGTGTACACGCGGAACACAAATGGTCCTTGTGAAATGTAAGTTTTGGAAGACCACGAACAAGTTCGTTTGTCGCCAAATGGTTAATAGCGTCAAAGTTAAGTTGATATAACCGTCGATGCCATAACCATGACTTAGTCTTCGATGCTTTGGAGAGAATACATACGGGAGAAGCGGCCATCATGTCTTGTAGAGACAAAATGTACAAGTTATTCCCTCGAGTGCCTTTCAATAAATGAACCCCTTCCAAATTACAAATGAAGCAGGTATGCTCTCGAAAATCAACTTCTAGGTTTGCATCACAAAATTGTCCCACAGAAAATAGGTTGTGACCGAGACCTTCCACATAATACACTCTTGAAATTATAACATTCCCAATATGATATTCACCGTAACCCATTATATTTGCAATATGATCATTTCCAAATCGAACCGTACCAAGAAACTTGCTGACGAAATTTCTGAGCTGAGAGCGATCTCTGGTCATATGCTAGGAGCAACCAAAGTCCAAATACCAGAGAACAATTTGGACCACCTATTTTCAACAACAACAGTAGACAATGCATTAGAAACTATTGGTTCCGGAGTGTTAGTAGATACAGATATAAAATTATCAAAATTGCTAACATTTTTGTTATCCTTAGATTTACAGCGTTTTCTAATGTGAGTTTTACCATTAACAGGTTTTATTGTTCCAATTTTCTGAGGTTTTGGAGTATTAGCGGGTACTACAGTGGGAGTAGACCTATTTAAAGGGCACTTGGTTCCTACAGTAGTGTCGGTGTTCCTAGTTAAAGGACACTCTTGTGTTTTGGTAGCCTTGGTACACCTAGTTAAATGTAACGCTTTCTTCGCTTTAGTGGGAGTGATCCTAGTTAAAGGACACACATTTCCTACTATAGTGAAAGTACTACCAGTGTGACGCCACATCCAACCAACTTGGGTTAACACTTTCCCAGTCGGTTTCCATTCTAAACCCTTTTTACGGGCATTCATCTCATTCACATGGTCAATAAGGCAAGAATCATGACGACTAGAAAACATACTTTCATAGCAATTCCAACATTTCAAATTAGAAATCACAGTAGGCTTAGAATACTGCACAACCGCAGAGCCTTTAAGTTTAGCTACATGGTTCTTTTTATTCAAAACAGAAATAACATTCCTAGGGTGGGCTTCTACTTTCTTCTTCACTTGACTACTAGATGGGGGCAAGATCCTATCATCCTTCTTGTTTCTTTTAAGCTTAGATCTTTGAGCCTTAGTAGTGGTGCTTACTCCTTTAGAAGGCAACACGGGAATATTATAAGCTGGTTTTGATTTTGCCTTATCTTTAGTGACCAATGTTTGAGATAGTTTTGTCCTAGGCCCCTTGTTAAGTGGTGTAACGGTGACGAGGTTCTTTTTTATTTCACTAGAGGACGATGCTGATACAGTGGCCGCGTTATCCACAACGTTCTTACCATTTAGGGTACGAAGTATTTCCTTTAACTCAGCCAAGTCCATATTTTTATCACAAATTTGTTCCCTCAAATCAGATATTTCCACAGACTTTTGATTCAATCGTTCAATCAATGATTGATTCTGTGCAGTGGTATTGTCACATGCGGGCTTTACTGAATCGAAGAGTTGTGTGTTTTTTTGTTTTAAGTTATCAACTTTGGACAAAATCTTGGAAACTTGATTATTTAGATCAAGTTTAATATTCTCAGCGGCCTCAAGTACGTTCACACAGTTAATCTCCTTAAATTTCTCTATGTCTATCGGAAATGATTTAGCAACCTTGTCACTTGGCTGACGCTGTTTTGATTGTAAATCCAATTGAAAATTCTTTTGAAAATTTTCATCATCTATATTAACACCTTCAAATGACGTTTCAAAAAGCTCTTGAATAAACTGTTGTTTACATTCAAGCGAAATGCAATGTTTCAAATCTCATCAAAACATTTTGAAAGCGAAGAATAAGAATCTTGAAGCTTTAAAAATTCAGCGTCAGATTTGTGACAAGTACTATCTACCATATTATCCACAGATTCAACATTATGCACAATAGAATCATTATCAACACTATTATTCACTAATAAGTGTGAAAACACTTATCCTTTTACCGTTTATTTCGAATAATAACAAGACCAAAATTTGTATTTAATGTCGTAAAAGGCAGAATTATGCGTGGTTTGTGTTTTTATTGTGTTTTAGGACAAAAATATGAAAAAGGAAGAAAACACGGGCTTTCACGGGCTTTTATCGAAGAAAACGACAAAAGACGAAGACACAAGGTCAAAAGTGCAAGAAGAACGGAAGTCAAAGGCCTATTCTGAAGATTTATCGAAGAAAAAGTCTAAGGACGGAAGTTTAACAAAGTCGAAGAACCAAGTCTACTAAAAGAAGAAAAATAGAAGACGAGTTCAAGTTATCATTCGACTAATCCCGAGACAAAGTCAAAAAAGATGAGTTATTTAAAAGACGAGAAGACAAGAAGAAAAGAGGAAGAAACAAACACCTTCCCCTTCCCCTATATATAGTTTTCTAATGTGTCATTAAAAAAGTTAGTCTTTAATTTTTTAGTTAGTTTTTATTTTTAGTGTGTGTTTTACTTTTCTTCTTTCTAGCTTTTCTTTCAAGCTTTTTAATCTTTCACCTTAATCTTGTACTCTTGAATCTTAATCTTTAATATAATCAAGCTTTTTAATAAATTCTCATTCTACCTTTCTTAATCATAATCTATTGTTTTGCTTAATTAATCATGTAGTTGATTTCATCTTGTTGATTGTGTGATGGGTTTGCTTATTAGATTGTGCTTATTGAGTTGGTGTGTTTAAGGTTTTTATATTATTATGCTATTGCTTAATTTTTATGTTTGTTAGTTTTTAAATAAGTTGATTTTGGTAGATTAATATTTTTATAAAAAGTTGATTTTAAATAATTTGATTATTTAGTGTTTTTAAAAGTTTTTAAATTGTGTCTTATTAGCTTTTTCTAAAAATTGAGTTGGTTTAAGTTTTGGTAAGTGCTTATTGTGATTTTTCTTATTTGTGTTAATCCGGGTTTTAGAAACCCTCTTTTCCCGAATTACATGCAAACCCTAATATTCAGACTTATATGCAAAATTACTTTTATTCCGACTTAAGTGTGTTTTCAATTATCCCGAATTAGATCAAACATCTACATTCCGACTTAACCTTATTTTCCCTCCAAAACCACAACTCCAATTCCGAATTAAATGAAGAATTCGTATCCCGAATTAGGTTGAGGACAACAGATTCCGGATTAGGTACAAGTTTCACACATTCCGACTCGTGTGTGTGATTGGCATTCCGAATTGCATGTGTGAGACTGATTCCAGATTAATAGCTTAGGGTGTATTCCGAATTAAGTGTAATATTCAGATTACGGATTAGGTTAGGCATTGCACATTCCGGATTACGTGCAGACTTGGATTCCGAATTACGTTGAAAGCACTCATTCCAAATTTGATGAAGGATTTGTATTCCGACTTAGGTTCTACACAGGTATTCCGAATTAAGTGAAGGAGGATCATGCCGACTTATGTGTGGGATTTCATATTCCGAATTGAGTGTGTAATTTGGATTCCGGATTAAGTACAAATTTGGTTTCCCAACTTATATTTAATTTTAGTTTTCCGAATTAGTTTTCAAACTATAATTTTTCCCGCCAATTTTCTTAAGTATTATTTTACTTGTTTTATCTTAGCTTAATTTTCATAAAGTTTACGTTTTCATTAAGTTTTCAAATTTACTTTTAAAGTTTTAATTTTTCATCATTTATTTTTAAATCTTAATTTTTAGTTTAACTTTTAAAGTTTTCATTTTTAATCAACGACATTTACATTTTTACCTTTAGTTATTTTCACCAAGTTCTACTATGCAGCATTCATTCTGGAAAAGCACTCAAGGTTAGACATTCTTCTTTATTTTTAATAGCTTTTACGTTTACGTTATTTGTAGACTTAGATAATCAAGCTCCCCCTTTTTAGTGACCAACACCAATAATTCCACCCTAAACCGTGATCAATTCGAATTGAATCGAGTACGAACAACACTTGAACACATATGCAAAACCCATTAAATCAAATGGCGCCGCTGCCGGTTCTTTTCGTAAAGATTAACGGTTTTTAGTGAGAAAAATTGGATTTTGGGATCCGTTATTTTGGGAACGTTATTTTTAAGCACAAAAATTTCACAAATACTAAAAGTATAAAATTTTCAAAAATTAAAAAAAAAGATAAAAAACCAAAAATATTGTATTTCATTTTAGTGTATGCGTACTCGATATTCGTCTTATTCTGAGCCCGAGACTCTTATAGACTTAGATATGGACGGTGTGCATAATAATAATAACAACCCACCTCACCCCAATTTGAATAACAACAACAACAACCATGTCCCTCAACCCGACTTTCGCACGATGGAGGAGCTTTGTCAACCAACAATGAACGGACGCGGAGGACCAATTGCGCCGATGCAAATCACGGCTCCCGAATTTTCGTTGAAGCATCACATGATCCAACAAGTTCAAAACGCTTGTGCATTTCGCGAATTACCGGATGATGATGCCAACAAACACCTCGATAAATTCATAACCATCACTCAAAGCATAAAATTGCCCGGTGTTTCCATGGATTTTCTTCGCCTTCATCTTTTTCCACACACTTTATCCCACCATGCCGAAAAATGGTTTGATCGTCTTCCCAAAAACTCAATTCATACATGGGACGAAATGACTCAAAAAATTTTGTCGCGCTACTTTACACCATCCATGGTCACTAGTCTTCGCAATCAAATAAGTGGTTTCACTCAAGAACCTGATGAGTCACTTTTCGATGCTTGGGAACGTTATAATGTCTTGATTGATCGTTGTCCGAACCATAATATGCTCCCCGTCACTTTGATTGATACTTTCTACAATGGTTTAACTTTTCGTGATCGTGATACGATTAATGCTGCCGCCGTTGGTACATTCATGAAGAGAAGACCTGAGGAGTGTAGAGGGCTTATAGAGAACATGACCACTCATCACAAAAATTGGGATTCATCCGCATCTTCAAGAAATAACCCGAGGGCCTATGTTTCTTCTACTTCATCAAACCCCGAGATAACCGAACTTACCCGCCAAATAGCCGAGATGAACAAAAATTTCTTAACCATGACTACGAACCAATTTCAACAAGTCAAAGCTGTAACACCTTCTTGTGAGATTTGCGGGGGTTCTCATTCATACACCGATTGTCCTTCTACTCATGACAATCCGGAAAACGTGTATGCGGCTAACGGTAACTTTTCCACGGGAGGCTATCAAGCTCGTCCTCAAGGTGACCGCAATTTGCTAAGTTATCGATCAAACAACTTTCTTTCACTACCCGGTTTTCCTCCTCAAAACCAAAACAACTTCAATTGTAACAATCAAAACCAACCTCAAGCTACTACTCAATATCAAACCCAAAGAAACCCATATCCACCTTAAGGAAATAATCAAGTTTATCAACAAACCACTTATCAACCACCCGCTTACCAAGTTCCCCATCAAAACCAACCTACAACATATAATCAAGAGGTTGAAACGTACATGAGGACTAATGACGCGCTGGTGAAGAATCTTCAGAGTCAAATCATCAACTTGAAAGGTGACATGACGAAACAAGGGAATGATCTTCGAGCCGAGCTTAGGAATGACATGCAAAACTCTTTAAGCAGTCAAACGAATGACTTAAGGGATATGATGGCTAGTTTATTCCCAAGTAGTCAACCCTCTGGTTTGGGTTCTCTTCCGAGTAATATCGTTTCTAATCCAAGGGGGGAGATGAAAGCAATCACCACCCGAAGTGGAAAAGGTTTAAAGGAACCCGAGATTCCTAAACCTACACCGGTGATTGTGACAAAGGAAAACGAGCCCCCTTCACCGATTCCTCCACCGTCTACTTCTACCCCTCCACCACCCAATGATGTGAGTGAGAATTCCATTCCAAAGACTTCCTCTCAACCTGATATATCTTACCCTTCAAGGTTGAGGAAAGAGAAGTTGAAGAACAAGGATGATATTCAAGTTTCGAACTTTCTTAAAATGTTTAAACAATTGAATTTCAACATCTCCTTTGCCGAGGCTCTCGCTCACATGCCTAAATATGTGAAAATGTTTAAAGATCTTCTCAGTGATAAGGAAAAACTCCTTGATATTGCTCAAACCCAACTTAATGAGAATTGCTCCGCGGTTCTCTTAAGGAAATTACCAACAAAACTTGGTGACCGGGTCGCTTTCTCATTCCTTACAACTTTCCCGGGGTAGAAAATTGTATGGCCCTAGCCGATCTTGGTGCTAGTATCAACTTAATGCCATTAAGTGTTTGGAAACAATTATATCTACCCGAGCTAGTCCCCACACGAATGACATTGGAATTAGCTAACCGCACGGTTGCTTATCCGCTGGGGATAGCCGAAGATGTCTTCGTCGATGTCGACAAATTCACCTTTCCGGTGGATTTTGTTGTCGTTGACTACGAGATGGACCCCCGTGTTCCATTAATCGTTGGACGTCCATTCTTGAGGACTGGTCGCACTCTCATTGATGTAGCCGCGGGTGAATTAATCATGAGAGTTGGTGACGACAAAATCGTCTTTAACATGGGTAAACTCTCTAAACAACCTTATGAACACGAGAGCCTTAATTTCATTGACGTACTTGATGAGGCTTGTGAATAACATTTCAAAGACGCTTGTAAAAGTGGTTTTTCTTCTCTATCCATTGTTGAGACCGTTGCCTCTATTGCTTCCTCACTCACTCCATTTGGAGAAAGTAATTTTCGTTTGAAAGAATTTGAAGCAACTTTAGGGATGTGGGCTTAAAATATGACGATTCTCCCTCCGATTGGGATGAAGACATTCGTACCGTTGAGAAACTTCTCAATGAGGACCATATTTCTCCACCTTCTCCTATGGAAATCACAAACGATGATCTGAATTTGACTACGCCTTCCATTGACAATCCTCCGGATTTAGAGCTTAAGGATTTACCGTCTCATCTCGAATACGTGTTCCTAGAAGACAATAAGAAGTTACCCGTCATCATTGCAAAGGACTTAAAAGAGGATGAAAAATCTCGACTTATCGATGTGCTCAAAAATCATAAGAAAGCAATTGCTTGGAAAATTTCTGACATTCGCGGAATTGATCCTAACTTTTATAGTCATAAAATTCTGGAAGATGACTTTAAACCCGCAATCCAAAGCCAAAGAAGGGTTAATACAAAAATCATGACGTCATCAAGAAAGAAGTTATCAAACTTTAGATGCCGGAATGATTTACCCTATTTCGGATTCGCCATGGGTTAGTTCCGTCCATTGTGTGCCAAAGAAAGGAGGAATAACCGTTGTTCCCAATGAAAACAACGAGTTGATTCCTACTCGACTTGTCACGGGTTGGCGAGTTTGCATAGACTATCGCAAGCTCAATTATGCCACTCGTAAGGATGATTTTCCTCTTCCTTTCATGGATCAAATGCTCGAGCGTTTAGCGGGTAATGACTACTATTGCTTCTTAGACGGTTTCTCTGGGTATTTTCAAATCCTTATCAATCCCAAAGACCAAGAGAAAACCACATTCACTTGTCCTTATGGAACATTTGCTTACTAAAGAATGCCTTTCGGCTTATGCAATGCTCCTGGGACTTTCCAAAGGTGTATGATGGCTATATTCCATGACATGGTTGAAGAAACTATGGAAGTCTTTATGGATGATTTCTCGGTCTATAGTGAATCTTTCTCTACTTGCCTTGCCAATTTAGAACATATGCTTAAACGGTGTGAAGACACTCGTCTCGTTCTTAATTAGGAAAAACGCCATTTCATGATAAAAGAAGGTATTGTTCTTGGACCTAAAATCTCCAAAGCCGGTCTTGAATTCGACCGTGCTAAAGTTGATGTGATTGCTAAATTACCTCCACCTTCAACCGTGAAGGGTGTGAGAAGTTTTCTTGGTCATGCGGGCTTCTATCGTCGATTCATTCAAGATTTTTCTAAGATCGCTCGCCCGACCCACCTCTTGGAAAAAGATACTCATTTTATCTTTTCTAAAGAGTGTATCGAATCTTTCAATCTTCTTAAGGATAAATTAACTAAGGCACCGGTCTTAGTTACCCCTAATTGGGAGTTACCTTTTGAATTGATGTGTGATGCTAACGATTTTGCTATTGGAGCGGTTTTAGGTCAACGTGTGAACAAACACTTCCAACCAATCCATTATGCTAGCAAGACAATGACGGGGGCCCAATTGCATTATACCACTACCGAAAAAGAGCTTCTAGCTGTAGTGTATGCTTTTGAAAAATTTCGCCCCTATCTTGTCCTTTCCACCACCAATGTCTATACCGATCATTCCGCGTTGAAGTACTTGTTAACAAAACAAGATTCTAAACCAAGACTTCTTCGTTGGGTTTTACTCCTTCAAGAATTCAAAATTGAAATTCGTGATAAAAAGGGAGCGGAAAACCTAGCCGCGGATCATCTTAGTAGACTCGAGGATCCTTATCAAGGGGAGCTCCCAAATCAAGAGATTAATGAATCTTTTCCCCTTGAGGCCTTGATTTCTATTAACTCCAATCTTGATGAGACCCCATGGTTTACGGACTTTGCAAACTACTTGGCGGGTGGAATTCTCATCGAAGGGTTATCGTCCCAGCAAAAGAAGAAATTCTTCAACGATATTGGGACGACCCTTATCTCTTTAAACAATGTGCTGACTTGATCCTTCGTCGGTGTGTTGACGGGCCCGCAACTTTACAAATCTTGGAAGCTTGCCATAAATGACCAACTAGTGGTCACTTTGGTCCCAATTACACTGCGAAGAAAGTTTTTGATTCTGGATTTTATTGGCCCACCATTTATCGTGATGCACACGAAATGGTTAAGCATTGTGATGCTTGCCAACGACAAGGCAAGATCACACATAAAGATGATATGCCTCAAAATTTCATCCAAGAGTGTGAAATCATTGACGTATGGGGCATCGACTATATGGGGCCATTTCCATCATCCAAAGGGAACAAGTACATCCTCGTAGCTGTTGACTACGTATCTAAATGGGTTGAAGCAAAGGCTCTACCTACGAACGATGCGAGGGTGGTTGTGAACTTTCTGAAACAAGTATTTGCTCGATTCGGTGTTCCTCGTGCTATCATTAGTGATCGCGGGACTCATTTTTGCAATGATCAATTTGCTCGAGTCATGGCTAAGTATGGTGTCAATCACCGACTTTCCACCACGTATCATCCACAAACAAATGGTCAAGCCAAGATTTCAAACCGTGGACTTAAGAGAATCTTAGAGCGAACTGTGGGAGAGCATCGTGCCTCAAGGGCCGATAAGTTAGATGATGCTTTGTGGGCTTTCCGTACCGCATATAAGACACCTATTGGTTGCACTCCATATCGTCTTGTGTACGGAAAGGCATGCCACCTCCCCATTGAGTTGGAGCATAAGGCTTATTGGGCCTTAAAATGGGCAAATTTTGATATCAAGAAAGCCGGTGATCTTAGGAAGATCCAACTCAATGAACTTAATGAACTAAGGAATGAGGCTTATGCGAATTTATTGATCTACAAGGAGAAAACCAAGCTCATTCATGATTCTATGATCAAAAACCGAGAGTTCAAAATTGGTGATCAAGTTTTACTCTTTAACTCTCGGTTGAAAATCTTTTCGGGCAAGCTTAAGAGCCTTTGGTCTGGTCCATTCACCGTCGTCAAAGTCTTCCCTTATGGCACCATTGAGTTATCGCAACTAAATGGGCCAAATTTCAAAGTGAATGGCCAACGTCTTAAGTTGTACTTTGGTGAGGACATCTCTCATGAGATGATTCCATCCCTCACCACGTTTCCCTTGAATTAGTTCTGGGTCGAGTCAGTCTCGTGACTCTGTTAACAAAAAACAAGCGCTCCACCGGAGGCAACCCAATGATCTATCCTTTACCCGTTTTTCATAATAAGTGTAGGGGGAGCTACATAGGGTTTGTTGTCTTGTTTCTTATGATGTGCAGGGATTAAAGCTTCAAAGAGCACTTCTGATGATATTTGACGACCCGTGATCCCGTGTACCCCTCTTCCTGGTTCTATCCTAAACTGTCGTGATTCAATATTTCATATCTTAATATGTTCACACTGAAATCACTATAGTTGTCTCTTCCTTAACAAGATTTAAACAACGTGCACAATGTCCTAAGTGTAGGGGAATTTACTCCCACATGCTTAAACATTGAGGACAATGTTTATATCAAGTGTACGGGGACTTCTATCGAAGTTAAGTGAGCTTTTCCATGAATTTGTCCTCATTTTAACCGGAAAATCTAATTTTTCGACATTTTTCAAAATTTTTGATCTATTTTGGCCAAGTACTATTTTTCATTTGTTCTCTTTTATGTTCTTTCCTTTTGTTATCGTATCGTATGTATATATTTCATTTCAAAAATAAAGTCAAAAGAGAAAAATAAAGTTAAATAAAATGGTTTTAATGAGTTTAGATGTCGTTGATATATTAGGCCCGTCATGAATCTTTTGACTCAACCCGAATTTACTTATCAAAGTTTACTCTAGCTAGTATCCTTAACGTGTTTAAGTCAAGTTTTGCTAGTCTTCTATATAGGAAACTTTAAAACGCGAAAGTCTTAACTCTTACGGGTTAAGAACAAGAACTTTTCGCAAGTTCCTATAATTGATCCTAGAAAGTCGTTTATCAAGGGAGCTTTAAAATGCGAATTCTAAATTGAAAAACTCTAAGAAGATGGAAGATCCTATAGATGACTTGAAAACTCAAAACTTTGATTTAATTGGCTAAGCATCCACGAGTCTCATTCCTTGAGATTTTAAATTGTGGAGAGCAAGAGATGATAGAGTCAATTATAAGTTTGGTATTCTTTCATGAATTTATGTGGGTTAATTATGAGATTTTTCTCCCATCGCTTATTAATAAATTTAATTGCAATAAATAAGGTCGTACGATTTGAAAAGTTACTTAGCTTCTAGCACAAGATCGTTTAAAAGTTGCTCGGTATTAATTAGAGTTCATAGCCAAGGCATAACTTATTGAAGCGGGATGCGAAGATTGGCGTCCGAAAAGGCCCTAACAAGGCATGAGGGCTACATTTTGTTGCTAAAGATCCCAAGTAATGTGAAGAATCATTTATCAAAAATCAATATGAAGGATCGAGACACATGACGAAAAGCAAATACTCCCTTAAAGATCATGGAGAAGTGTATCCGAGAAAGACCCTAGCAAGGTATGATGATAAATAGATCCAAGTCCTAAAAGGAGGCGGATCGTTGTATATCAAAATCCAAAATAAAGATTGAAGAAAAATGAAGAAGTCGTGGTCCAAGTATGAAGAATCTCTCAAAACCTTCAAGTGAAGAAATTCCTATTATGAAGAGAAGACCATTATTTCAAGAACGTCTCTCAAGATTCGAAGTATGAAGTCACTGCCAAATATCGGTCCGAGAAAGGTCTTAAATCGTGAAGCGAGTTATGCCAAGATATGAACTTTATGAGGTCCCGAGAAACAATTTTAAAAGATTTTGTCCTTTAGCTAACTATTGATTAAATCGTCCTTCTTTATTTTTAGCCTAAATAAACTATCGAAATAAGTCAACAATGCATCCTCGTGATCATCCAAGACAACAATAAAATATAAGAGATATACCTAGGAAGAAGGGAGTCTAAGTGAATAATTGGACCACATGAGTTTGTGTTAGTTTACTAACTTATAATAACAATGATATCGTTTATAAGCTTGGTGTGGGGAACGTGAAACTTGAGGGTGATAAACATTCATGACAACCAAAGCCCTAATGTAAGTCTTCGATCTCTTTACTTGTTCTTCCTTCTTGCATTTTGTAATTTTCTAATCTTTTTGGTTTCCTAAGTGTTTAGTATTTAATAAAGGCCAAGGTCGGTTAATTATGATGGAAAATGTAAAACGTGCTTTGAAATTAATGCATTGCATGAGGGCATTGCAATAGTCAAGTGTAGGGGATTTAATTAGTGTGAAAACACTTATCCTTTTACCATTTATTTCTAATAATAACAAGACCAAAACATGTATTTAATGTCGTAAAAGGCGGAATTATGCGTGGTTTGTGTTTTTATTGTGTTTTAGGACAAAAATATGAAAAAGGAAGAAAACAGGGGCTTTCACGGGCTTCTATCGAAGAAAAAGACAAAAGACGAAGTCAAAAGGTCAAAAGTGCAAAAAGAACGGAAGTCAAAGGCCTATTCTGAAGATTTATCAAAGAAAAAGTCTAAGGACGGAAGTTTAACAAAGTCGAAGAACCAAGTCTACTAAAAGAAGAAAAATAGAAGATGAGTTCAAGTTATCATTCGACTAATCCCGAGACAAAGTCGAAAAAGACGAGTTATTTAAAAGACGAGAAGACAAGAAGAAAAGAGGAAGAAACAAACACCTTCCCTTCCCCTATATATAGTTTTCTAATGTGTCATTAAAAAAGTTAGTCTTTAATTTTTTAGTTAGTTTTTATTTTTAGTGTGTGTTTTACTTTTCTTCTTTCTAGCTTTTCTTTCAAGCTTTTTAATCTTTCACCTTAATCTTGTACTCTTGAATTTTAATCTTTAATATAATCAAGCTTTTTAATAAATTCTCATTCTAACTTTCTTAATCATAATCTATTGTTTTGCTTAATTAATCATGTAGTTGATTTCATCTTGTTGATTGTGTGATTGGTTTGCTTATTGGATTGCGCTTATTGAGTTGGTGTGTTTAAGGTTTATATTATTATGTTTATTTCTTAATTTTTATGTTTGTTATTTTTAAATAAGTTGATTTTGGTAGATTAATATTTTTATAAAAAGTTGATTTTAAATAATTTGATTATTTAGTGTTTTTAAAAGTTTTTAAATTGTGTCTTATTAGCTTTTTCTAAAAATTGATTTGGTTTAAGTTTTGGTAAGTGCTTATTGTGATTTTGCTTATTTGTGTTAATCCGGGTTTTAGAAACCCTCTTTTCCCGAATTACATGCAAACCCTAATATTCAGACTTATATGCAAAATTACTTTTATCCCGACTTAAGTGTGTTTTCAATTATCGCGAATTAGATCAAACATCTACATTCCGACATAACCTTATTTTCCCTCCGAAACCACAACTCCAATTCCGAATTAAATGAAGAATTCGTATCCCGAATTAGGTTGAGGACAGCAGATTCTGGATTAGGTACAAGTTTCACACATTCTGACTTGTGTGAGACTGATTCCGGATTAATAGCTTATGGTGTATTCCGAATTAAGTGTAATATTCAGATTCCGGATTAGGTCAGACATTGCACATTCCGGATTACGTGCAGACTTGGATTCCGAATTACGTTGAAAGCACCCATTCCGAATTAGATGAAGGATTTGTATTCCGACTTAGGTTCTGCACAGGTATTCCGAATTAAGTGAAGGAGGATCATTCCGACTTATGTGTGGGATTTCATATTCCGAATTGAGTGTGTAATTTGGATTCCGGATTAAGTACAAATTTGGTTTCCCGACTTATATTCAGTTTTAGTTTTCCGAATTATTTTTCAAACGTTAATTTTTCCCGCCAATTTTCTTAAGTATTATTTTACTTGTTTTATCTTAGCTTAATTTTCATAAAGTTTACGTTTTCATTAAGTTTTCAAATTTACTTTTAAAGTTTTAATTTTTCGTCATTTATTTTTAAATCTTAATTTTTAGTTTAACTTTTAAAGTTTTCATTTTTAATCAACGACATTTACATTTTTACCTTTAGTAATTTTCACCAAGTTCTATTGTGCATCATTCATTCTGGAAAAGCACTCAAGGTTAGACATTCTTCTTTATTTTTAATAGCTTTTACGTTTACGTTATTTGTATACTTAGATAATCAAGCTCCCTCTTTTTAGTGACCAACACAATAATTCCACCCTAAACCGTGATCAATTCGAATTGAATCGAGTACGAACAACACTTGAACACATATGCAAAACCCATTAAATCATTCACACAGACAGAAACAATATCATGAGACATCACTTGCTTCAGAAGCTGATCATTTTGGCGTGAAACTCGTTCTATTTCAAGTAAACTGTTTTCATAAGCATCATCCATTTCATTGAAAACACGTCTAACTTCTTCTATTTCCAAAAGCAAATCTTGATCAATATTACTAAGACAAGCTTTAACATTGTTTACAAATGGAACAATTTCATCTCGAAACGCATCTCTAGTGTGCTCAAAATTCCATTCACCTTCCGTTATGGCCGTAGCCGTCATACGTTCCGTAATGACTTTGTCAAAATCGGCAAAGTGTTGGTGCACCGCATTTAAGCTATCTGACACCTTACTTACCGGTGGAATTAACTTAGTTAAATCCTTTTTGACAAGTGTAGGAGACGTACTAGGAAGGTTTTCCTTTGACAAACTTTGGGGCACAAAAGCTGATAATTGAGCTAATTCCTTTTGTAAGCGAATATGAGTCTTTTTAGAAAATTGATCTTTATTATGCTTATCATAATCAAGAATATGGAGTTTTGAAAGCATTTTAGATCGAGTTTCTTCCGCAAGTGACATAGTCTCCTCAGTACTACGAACATAAGGTGCTTTTTTCGATTTGCCAATTAAGGTTACATCATAAAGACAAGGAATATATTCCTGAGCTTGTTTTGCATTACCAGGATTAGGAGGTAAATCTTGAAGACGCTTAAGTTCGAGTTCTTTAAACGATATAGTTAAAAGATGTGTGGAAGCGTATTGTTTTAAAAGTTGTTGTTCCTTGAATTTAAGAAGTTTGGTAGCATTAATTTCCGATTCAAACTTTTTAGACTCGAGAGTTTCAAAATCTGTTTTAAGTTTATGAAAATCATTTACAACCGAATCTTTTTCTTTTAATTCATTGGAAAGATTAGCTTTTTATGATTCTATTTCTTTTAAGTGTTCAATCTTTTCAAAACGAAATTGGTCAAATTCAAAAATAAGTTATTTTTTCTGCTTTAGTGACCATTTCAAAAGTTACCTTTTCCTTATACAGCGCAAGCTCAACGGTTAGGTTGGCATTCATATCTACGGTTTGTCGAACAGCTACATTCATGTTATCAATAATATGTTTAGGCACCATTACCATATCAAGTTGATCATAAGATTCCATACCCGTCGTAGCATTTGGTTGAGGTTCACTCAAATGTGTTGGTTTGGATACCACATCATTTGAGTTACTAGTTCCTGAATGATGTTCGGGGTTGTCATTTTCATGCTCAACATGATGTAGAATATCATGAACATTATTAGATGTGGTTGGTACCTCACTGACGACATCAGAACCATAGTGAGAGAGATTAGAAACGAGAACAGCTTGGGCTGAGTGAATGTCATCACAATCCGAATCATATGCGTCAAGATCATGTGCTTGATATGCTGCATTATAAGTAGAGACAACTGCAATGCCTTCATTATCTGATGCCCCTGGGTCTGCAAGAAATGCTAATTCCTTTGAATCCAAGATCTTTCCTTTAGATTGAGCATCGACCAAATACATCTTCTCACAAAACCACGTTTCATCCCTTCTCCTTTTAGGTTGAGTGCATTCCCTAGCCATATGGCCTTGTCCTTGGCAATTGTAGCAAGTCACAACCTTTTGAGGACCAATAGTGCTTCCATTTCTATTAGCTTGAGAAATTACAGCTTGAGCGTTCACGATCCTTGTAGGAGGTCCATATGAATTTTGCCTTCCCTGAATGGTTTGCACCATCACTTAACCATCTTGAATAGTGGCTTGTTGTCGAGGATTTGAAGAAGTGCGGAGCTGATTATTCGTTGGTGGAAATCCTCTAGTTGCAACAAGTTTTGACAAGTAGGCAGTGAGATGGTTTAAGACATCAGTAGGTGTATCATTTGGAGTAAAGACCGGTGCTTGAATTGGTGGAAGTTCATTGGAGTAGAAGGCTTGTGCTGGTGGTGCTTCAATTGGAAAATATCCTTGCTGAGGAGTATAGCCCATTGGAGAAGTGATAGCTTGTGAGGGTGATGCCTGATGTGTTGGTTGCTGTAGAAAAGACTGTTGATGAACACTTTGTTGAAATGCTTGTTGTGGCATCATTAGTGGTTGATAAGATTATTGTTGTGGTTGCTGATAGGTGTGTTGTTGTGGCTGCTGCAAGTATGATGGTTGTTGATAACTGAAAGTCATGTTTTGTTGGGGAGTCATTTGTCGAGAAGCATACATGGAAAGTGGATCACGAACTTGTGGTGTTGACAACCGAGCCTCGATCACATGGCATTCGTGTTGTTGAAGAAAAGCTTGAAGTTGATCCGCATTGGTGTTATGCAAGTCCTTAGCCAATTTAACAGCTGTCACGCACTTACGCCATTCAGATGGAAGAGTGTTCAAATACTTGGTGTTTAATTGAAACGTAGGAATTGCCATGCCATAGATATTGAGCTCATTCAACAATAGAGTAAATCTCAAATATTAATCATTGAGAGTCTCCCCGGGAACATAGGCAAACTTATCAAATGTATCATAAAGCTTACACTCTCGTTCTTGTTTAATTAACGAGGTGCCTTGCATTAGAACACGAATTCTATCCCATAACTCTTTGGAAACTTTATGTTTACTCACAAGTTTGTAGACATCTGGAGGATGGGCTTGGAGAATGATGTTAGTTGCTTGTTTATCACAATTGTCTTGAATCTTAGCATCTCCAGTTAATTCACCCGTTGTGCGAGGAAGAGTAACTGTACCTTCCGTCACAGTACCATAATCTACAGGTCCATTGAGTACCGATGCCCAAATGAGATGTCCATTATCTTTGTTCAACATGTAAAGTTCCATTCGGGATGTCCAATCCTCGTACACAGTGTTCACCAACATTGGTGGACGATTATCCGTACCCGAGAGGATGGACTTATCCGTAAGAGATGTGTACTCTATTTCGATAAGTTAAGATTTACAAACGTTGATCGAACAATGAGAGAAAGTAAATGTGTTTGTTGTTGTGTGTTGAATTCGAGAAATAATGTTGAAATCCCCTAATAATTGTTCTCGATAAACCAAAAATTCCAAGACAAAATTACACACGATTAAAAATTTTCAAAAACACGTTTTTGAAAAAATCTTGGAATGCTTGTTACTCTATCGCAATGCATGTGAGACCCCCAAAATCTGACATGGAACAACTAGGCAACGAGGGGGTAACACGTCATAGTACAAGAAACAATGAATTACAATTCATACAAAGATGACGAGATAAAAACATGTACATTACATCATAAAAGGTCAGAGTTTTAAACATAGGTCTCAGAGTTTTAAATGCGGAAACTTATATTATTTCGTCTCGATTTATAACAATAAGTTGCCCAAAAGATTGAATAAACTTCTGATAGTTTATATAAAACAAATCTTTCAAAAGCATCACAGAAATCTCCAAGCTGCGATAATATCATGCGGGCTCCCATCCAAGCAAAGCTAAGTAATAATACCTGAGATTAAACATGTAAAATCGTCAACATAAAGTTGAGTGACATTCATAGGTTTAACAATATGGATGTGGAACACAAGCATTCATTTGTAAAACAAGTAGTATGGAGTATGGTTATGATCATTAACCATAGTCCGAAACATTATTATTGCTGTTTAGTTCATGAACCGAAGCTTAACTCAGTGTAAGTTCCTCTAGTCAGTATTCAGCCTAAATACTCAAATGAATAAACAAATATTAGTGCGTCAAGGTAATCAGGACGGGGATAGTCAATCCCGATGGATCCACCCACAACATTCGCGCTTGGTACCAGGATTAATTAACGATTCATGATAAATGAGAGGTAACTTAAGGCTAGACTAAAAAGCAATAATATCAATGAAAATCAGTTGGAAATCCTAAAGTTCTGGAAAGCATACAATTTCTGGATAGCATACAAGTTGAGGATAGCACACAGTTGTTAAATGGTTCTGTTCCACATGTAAAATCTCACCCCGCGTTTAGAAACCATGTACAAGTAAAAAGGGGCTATGAACTCACCTTAGCCACGAGGTAAGTCAATCACGGTACTCAGCAACTGAGTAGAAACAATGTAGTGAGACGATCACCGAAGATATGGATGCCCGGGGAAACACGAAAACCGCAACCTATCACAATAAGGCGCGCGTTAAGACTCGAACTCAATATCGATATATATACCAAATACAATATGACTCAAATGTTTTCAAAGTATTCATGTTTCAAAACCATTGACACAAACCAAATGAATCCATACTAACCATTTATTCCAACACTACACGTTAAAACACTTGAACACTTGAAGATGACCCGTCATACGACGCCAAGTCAACGCAAGTCAAACTATCCTTTACCCTTATTTGGACCAGTAGCTAAGTCATTTATATAATGACTAAGCACTTGAGTAAGTCACCATGTCCGATGGTGAACACTCAAACTCACGCAACACAAGCATTGAACTACGTGTCCAAAATAAAAATCAGCAAGTACACCCCGAATGTACACACCGATCTACCCTATCTAGACTTGTCCGTTTTACATGAAAATTGGTGTCAAGGTTACTTTGAGTCAAATTTCACACTTTAAAGTCCATCAGCTCGACACTTTACTCGACTCCAAATTTGGGACAAATTTGTGCACTTGTTTTGTAAAACCGTTTAGACCGCTTTAAAAGTACTAATTCGACAATCCGTCTTTTGAAACCACTACTAGACTCATCGAACTCAGTTTGTAAACTTTGAAAACCAGTAGATACATTTATCTAACTAAGCCTAAAGTCCCTGAGAGTCGACCCAAAATCAGCCACAATTTCAGATTGGGCCGACTTGCGTCTCCCGGTACACGAAAACTAAAACAAGCATAACTTTTGACTCGTAATGACTTAGAAGCTCTATTTTATACCAAAACGACCGTCTCGAAAAACTCTACAACAAAATCAAATAATCTTAGCTTTTATTAAACCTTAAACCCACGAAACATTCTGTTTAAAGCTGCTGTCCCAAATTAGCCTTTTAGAAAACATGACAAATCAAATTTTCAAGCAAAACCACTCATTCCTATACCTATAGAATCATTATACTTTCATACCCATCATCCAAACACTCCTAAAAACACTTGCATGTAAAATCTAACAAAATCAAAGATTAAAAACAAGACTTTTAAGGATTAAAATGTGATGATCATACCAAAAACAATGCATGTAAGATGATTTAAACATCAATCCACCATGAAATCATAACTTTGTGAAAACTTGATGCATGTGTACAAATTTGGTATTAATAGAATCACAAGATGATTCTAAGAATGGGTCTTGTTTTAATTTTTAATGAATCAAGGTAGAAATTTGAGAATCTGGGGGTGTTTTGTGGTGAGGGTGTGACAGAAAAGGCAAGGGGGAGGGGAGGTGGTGAATTTTTTTATTTATAAAATGATTATGTGTATGAGAAAGTGGAAGAAAAAAGTGTATTTATATGGTGGTTTAAGTGGAGGGACCAATATTGCCAACTTTGAAAGTTGTGGACTTAAAAACAATTAATAGTTTTAAAGGGTAGAAAATGGTTATTGGTAAATATTAAAAATATTTACGGGGCTCGGGTTTCGTAAGAATACTTTTCAAAAGTTACAATGCATCATAAAAATGATTATATGATTTCTCGACGCGACTTAATACGTAATTAAAACGAAATCGTCGAAAGTATTAATTATCGAAACAATCGATAAATAAACGTAAACTTTAGGGCATCCGTCGGTATCACGATCACTAGGAATTCTCGTTGTACATTGATTTGAATAAACTCGTTGTAAAACGCACGTGGGTGATTTTAAATCAAAAACTTTGATTTAAATTAAATATGGAAAAATAAAATAATAATTTTATAATTCCATATAAAGTACTTATCAATGATCAGAAAAATACTTAAAAAGTATAATTTAAAAACCTCAGGATTTACATATAGCAATACAAGAAAACGTAATACGTTGGAAAATGCAAGAAACACGAAAAAAAGAATAAAATAATGCTGGGAAAGTACAGGTTCTCACAGTCTTCCCCCCTAAAGGAACTCTGGTCCCCAGAGTTCTCCTGAAAACAGTAGAAAATGCAAACAAGAGGAGGTAGAAAGTGTATATGTAAAACCCGCACCATTAGCATGTCTCTATTTCGAGAAAGAATTATTCTTTTAGAGGGGAAGAGTTGTAAAACCCAAAAATTTGGTTTGCATTTTATTTTGTCACTTTGAATATAAGTTATAGTCTAAATAATAAGCATTTGATATTAAAACCTCATATTATAATTATCTGAGTATTACTAAATTTTAATATAAGATAATTAAAAAAAAAACGTGTGGTTTGGTTTTGTCAAATCACATTCCGAAAATCATGCCAAAAACCAGCTCATTATTTGTTTACACATTAAATCAATGTTATATATAGAAATAGTATCTTCAAACCAATGAAAATAATTACAAATTGGAATATCTCATTTGAATGTTATTGAATACGGATATGTATTCTTCCTCAAATTTCGCCTAGTTAAAAAGAAATGTATTTATGTTATTGTTTGGTCAAAGGCAGTTATTCTTTCATCTATTTTTATCATCACATAAGGCTATCTTATACCCTTGAACTCGATCATGCACATAAAACGTCAACACCTAGAATAATTTCTGAACGTCTGCTCATGCTCGAACAGAGCTCTCATTTGTCGTCATGTCGGGCGTTCTAGATTCATCCGTACGCATTTGGAGTCGTAATTTTTATTGGTGGTTAACATCATGTTCGAAAAACGGTCTGCTTATGTTAGTGTCGATCGCATGTCGTTGAAATCTGTTGTTTAATTGGTCTGAGTTGATGTCCATGCCCGTGTTCATAGCAGCATCAACGTTTGAGCCATGTCATTCCTCGCTGATTTATTTGGTCTTGTTCGATTAGTTCATGTCCGATAGATATAGATCAAGCTCATGATTCAGTTGTGTCTCGCGAGCAGATTCCTTTGATGTTCATATTTGGATTTGGTGGCTATTCGTATGTTTGTTGCGGTTTTGGTTTGTTCGCTGGTGGTCCGTGAGATTGAGTTTCGATCAGATTGTGACCGGTTGGACGTGAGCTTTCAGTTTATTTACCTTGCATCGAGTCGTATCATATGCGATCGAGTTGGTTTGACTTGCTCTACGATGTTGCTTGTGGGGTACATATCATGTTACGGCAGTAGCTTCGGGTCCATCTATCCACATACACGTGGGTTCGATGATGATGATGTTCGTGTCCGTACGGGTTCGAGTTGATCTAGTGCTACTACTCGTTTTCTTTTCTTTTGCTCTTGAATTGTATCTCGTTTAGATGAGAGGTAATTCTTATGCCATTTCTTTCTGCATAATAATCATATATTTCAGTTCAGTATAATAATTCCTTGTCGAGTTAACACTGAAATCATACTAAAATATATTGAAGGAAGAGAACTAAAATCACCATTAGTTAGTGAACTTGAAACTTAATATTTGCATTCATCATATCCGGTGAACAACAGACTGGCTTGAAACTTTTGTTAAATACATGTGATTTTCTTATAACCCTTTTATGTTTGTTAAATATTCTATAAAACCAAATGTGCTACGTCACTTTAGAAAGAAAATAACCATTATAAAAATGGATAAAGGTAGCAAATTAGTCATGATAGGAACTTTTCAAATATGGCTGCTAAACAAAACGTTGGGAAACATTAAATTTTTATATTGACAAATGTATTAAATTTTGGTGTAGACGTCGAAGATAAATTTTGGGTGTTAGAACTTTTTATACGTGTTCAGGTACGGATATCCCCATCTATCTACTATTATGATACATTGTTCTTTCGTTCATTGATTGATCGTACGGATTTTCCGTCCTTTCAGTAAGGACTTCCTTTCTATGCATGATTAGGATTTCCCGTCTTCAGCCAAATGTTTTCCCTAGTATATGTTTAAGTTTATCAGTAATCATGTTAATAACTAAATAAATTGCATGAGCATTATATACAAGCACGACCAGTTTATGTACTAGTTAGGGAGGTACCGTAACCACGGCACTAGAGGCACCGGTGTCGTGACTCACATGCAGGAGCGTGATATCCTGCATCGTCCCACTCAGCTCAGCTTGGCCATTTTATCAGTATTATTAGTGGGGCATATGGATGCATCCTAGGCTTATATGTGTTACAAGTTATCAGGGTGAATGTGGTGTGTGCTCTACATCCTTCACATTGGAGCTGATCCCTCCACCCAGCACAGTTATTTAGAGGTCACCCCTCTATAGCATGATGAGGTCACCCCTCTAGTTATTCATGCACGGTTGTTACAGCACTTGACCTATATAAGCTCTGGCAAATAAAATACAGTAAATGCATGTTTTCAGAATTAATAGTTATATTTCAGTATCAGTATATACGAACCAGGTTTCTCAGATTTTATGCAGAGTTCTACCACATGTTACATATCATTCTTACAGCTTCAGTATTCTATCGCCTGTTTCATTCAGTATATTCTTATCATGTTTTATATCCGTTCACTGAGCGTTATGCTCAGCCGTAGTTCCTCTCATGTTCTAACGGCAGGTACACCAGGACGCTTTTAGGATTCTAAGAGCACGTGCATTTGGGATGGAAGCTATCCAGACTTCTTATTTTATGCACTTACATTATTCTGCTTATTTGGACATTGTTTAGTCCTTTCTTTCAGTATTTTATTTTTCATGTTTTGAGCTTAGGTTGGATTACCGATGTTTGATTTCGGTATTTCCGTTATGGTCATTTAATGTTTTAGTACATTTACCTTATGCTTTGATGATACGCCATAAATACACGTAACGGTCCACTTATCCAAGTGGGGTGTTACAATTATGGTATCAGAGCTATAGGTTCGACCTGTAGGCTCTAAAACTTGACCTGTGACTAGTGGGTAGTCACCAGGAACTTCCCAGATTTTGGCGTTGTTATCTTTCATGTGTCTCATGCATTTATTAGTTAGTTTTCTTCAATTATCAGTCATTTCTTAAAGTTTTTGACTAAGTAAAAGGTTGGTACAGGACTGGCCATATTTAGTCGCATGTGCTTTTCTGCGAATTTTTGTTTTGGTGAACCGACCCATAGGCGTTCACCCTTGCTCGTTCAGATTTTTGTATTGGTGAACCGACCCAACGGCGTTCATCCTTACTCTTGACAGATTCATGTTTTTCAGTCGAATATTACTTGGTGAACCAGCCCATATACGTTCACCAATGTTCAGATCAAATTTCATGTTTTTCAGTTTAATGTTGTCTTGTGAACCGATCTATAGTTGTTCACCTTTGTGATATCATGACATTTCATAAAATCTTGACAAATATGAATTGGACTACAACCAACCACATTTAGTCCCAGATTGTACATTTCTATTCATGACAGTTCTCAGAAAATTTTGACAAGTATGGATCGAAACAGAATCGCCCATACCTAGTCACATGCTTCCTACTTTGAATACTGTGGATTAAACCATAACTACCCACATCAGTTGATGTTAAAACTTAGTTGATTATTCTTCTATGTTCTTTGTATCAGTTAAGTTTGTACTCTCAAGTGGATGTTGTTTTCATGCTGATTAAGTTCATGTCTCTTTATGAGGATTACGTTTTCAGCAAGGCGATGATGTTTTCATGCTAAGATACAGAAGAATTATAGTAAAATCCTATTTCATGATAAATCATGTTCTGGTCTTTATCAATCATGTCCTTATACTGAACATTGATGAAACTCCGTTTAATCATACTCTTCAGCATCTATACAACCAGCATTAAGCCTACGCAGGAATTACCAGGCTATCATGTTACTCATTTCAGTTCAGTTTACTACCGTTTAAGTCAATTCATTTCTTTGATCATGTCAGGCAAGCGACACCAGTATCGGTCATCCCATAAAATTTCCACCAGTGTCTCAGTTATACTCCATGTACAGTATTTCATGAGTACTCCACATACAGTGTCTCAGATATGCTCCAGGTGCAGTATTCATTTTGTACTTCATGTACAGTAGACCAGGTGTACTCCATGTACCCTACTCCATGGATATCGCTAACCAGTCCTCAGTCATCCCAGGCGTTTTCCACTTGTCGATATTCTACCCGATGCTGATACTGCTCGTGAGTTGAAGATTTTACCAGATACTGATGATGCTAACACTTTGAAGACCGCACAAACACTGATGCTGCCGATGATTTGGAGATTTCTCAAGATGCTGATGCTGTTTATACTCTGAAGACTCTGCAGAACAAGGACGAAAACTATAAATTTGAAATTTCTGACAAGAATAAATTTCAACCATCAGACATTACCATTCTATTCCATGCTTTTACTTTCCTAGTTAGACGTCACATTTCACTCATTTAATCTCTCAGTCAGAAGAGTGGGGACCGGTAACCAGTCGGCCACTCAGCAGAAATAGTTACATGCATCACGGTCATAATAACGACCATAAGGAAACTGACAGAAAACGCGGTAATGAAAACCACCGTGCTTAAAAATAAGCAGTCAGTAACCATCGGTACTCCGGAACGGACGTGACCAGAAATACAGAGGTCAGTAGTCTAGCCGGTTCGCTAATCCTAGCAGTTACCAGAAATTCTTAACCTTATTCAGACTCACCATTAAAATACATGTCCTGACTACAGTTAAGACACACCAGTCATGGTACACGTCATACGAATATCTTCTCAAAGTATGAGTCAGAACTCATAACTCCGTATGTTTTCTAAACCAGGCCCTCAGAAATTCAGGGTACCCTCCAAGGGAGTATACCCGTGTTGTCATGCCATGCATAAATCAAACCATTAAAGACTCAGTCGCCACCACAGGAGTATTGTCCAGATGAGACATGCAGTGTTCGTTCTGCGAAGTTACAGGTGATATAAATTCAGTAAAATCTGCCACGTTTACTTCACATATTCATATGTCATCTTCATCTTAAATCAGGCATTATCTACCTCCCAGCCAGAAAAGACTCCACAGTACATCCCATATTTATGAAAGATTCCCGACGAGATCCGTCTTACTAGATCTCAAGTGTATTCATTATATTTTCTGCCAGACAAATCAATACAAATTATTCTGCTTTATAAGCGAGTGACTTCTCAATCCATAGCTACGAAGACTTTCTAGCCACCAGTTATAATCCACTTCTGAAGTGCTATAAATTTATGATCAGCAGATTTCTTTAAGCATTTCCAGAAGTAATTCCAGAAGGTTCTAGAAATTCCTTCCTAACCATGAGACAAAATTTAACATCGAGCTTGTCTGAAGAACAGAACCGTTTTTTTTTTAAAAACTCTTTATTCCAGGACTTTAGCTAAGTTAAAAGAGTTGCGACAATTGCTGCAAAAGTTACCGGAACGAGGCTTTATTCACCCTAGAGCACCACCAGGAGGTGTACCGTTTCTGTCTATCAGAAAGACGGTCGGTAACATGGGATCATGTATCGATCACCGAAAATTTTACAAGATCATCATTCATAATCGATGTTTATTCCACAAATAGAAGATTTAACTGATTTGCTACGATGCCTTAAATATTTTCCAGAACAATTGGCGACCATGCCACCAACAGTGGTGAGAGAAGAACATGATGTTTTCTAGATTGTTGTTGAACACGTTATAGTCTCTCTAAAATTTTGACTTATACGTCTGAGCTCCCTAATGTCCCAGCTATAATATCGAATTTATGAATAATTTTTTTTAATGACTTCACAAACAAAATCGTTAGTATGTTCTTTGATAACATCCTGATCTCCTAAATTCTAGAGAAGAACATGAGAATCATCTTTTCACGACCCTGCAGATTCTCCGATAGGAGAAAATTATATACGCAGCTTTCCAGATGAACAAGGTGGCATTTCTGAGCTACCCTATTTCAGCAGAAAGAAATTTCGGACAGTCCTGCGAAGATGAAGGCCATCACCAGATGGTCAAGATTGACGCCTGTGACTAAAGTACAAAATTTTCTAGAACTCAATTAACTAATACCGCAAAAATTGTAGACAATTCCCAAGATTAGCCTTCCATGGCTAAGCTTACGCATAAAGGAGAGGACCTACACTAAACTTTTGTATCACATAAGATCCTACGCTAGGAGAGATCTATTTTACCCATACTCAAAAAAATTTCAAGACTATTGATCCAGATCTCACCCGAATGTACCATAATTCTAAACAAAATTTTGATAGAGGCAGTATAACACAAGGATGCAGCTATGTTCATACCTTGATGCCTGACATGCCAGCAGGTTCAAGATAGAACACCGATATGCTAGTGAGCTCTTACAACCATTAGAAAATTCTGAACAGAAATGAGTCAGGATTCCATGGAAGTTATTATCAGTTACCGCAGACTCAGAAAATTTTAATCCTATCTAGGTCATTTTCGACCATTTAACCCTAGGATTAGGCAGTAGCAGATCTGCAGGAAATTCAGTAATAGATCGTACAACTTCGTGGTATTCCATCAACCATCATATCAGATAGAAAATTTACGTTCGCGAATTACGCTCACGTTCATATTCACGAGCACGTGTACGTTTACGTTCACCTTCACGTTTACGTTTCACGTTCACATTATGACGTTGTTTCAGTCTATTTCTTGTGCTATTTCATGATTTAAATTCACGTTCACATTCATGACATCGTTCACGTTCAGGTTTGTGTTCCATCTCAGCATATATTTTCCAGTTCTTGTACCGCGTTGGTTACAGAAACTTTGAGAAACCATACTCAAGTTTAGCATAGCTTTTCCATACCCAGGCCGACGTTTCACGTCTCAGGCCGTATCATTTGGCATTCTCTCCTCAGTCAGCATACATTCATGATATGTCCTAGTTCTACGTTCACGACATGTTTCACGTATCACATTCATGATATACTTCAGGCTCAGCGTCCCACATATAATCGCGAACCACGTTCACAATTTCTCACGTAGTTCGTCCCAATATATTTTCAGCAGATTACTCAGAGATATTAATGCTATCTTTTCAGGATATTTATACGCACCGTTTCATGTATTCTACATGCTATGGCATTGTTCATTCTATCGGATTCAGAAATCCATCTTAAGTATGGAACCAGAAACTATTTCAGCATCGTCAGGACAGGGTCATCAGGACCAAAGATTTTTATTGTGTTTAGACCTTTGAACGAATCGTTTAGAGTGGGAAGCCACTTGAAAGAGAGGAGACTATCCGGACCTCTCATCCCTTTCCTTTAATAAATCAAGTTAAGTTCCATGTTCTCTTCAGCCATATCATGTTCCATGTTCACTGTAGGCATGTCACGTTTATACCCTTTCAGCACCATCATGTTCTAATTCAAGGACGAATGACCCTTCAGCTTATATGTCTTTTCAACCTTCATGCTCTTTCAGCATATATGTCTTTTTAGCTTTTATAACTTCATAAGCTTATTACCCGTAATTCGAGGACAAAATTTCTTTTTAGAGAGGGAGAATTGTAAAATCCACAGCAGAATCGCATCCTTAATTCGAGGACGAATTATATTTTTTAGAGGGGAAGAATTGTGAAACCCGCACCATTAGCATGTCTCTATTTCGAGAAAGAATTATTCTTTTAGAGGGGAAGAGTTGTAAAACCCAAAAATTTGGTTTGCATTTTATTTCGTCACTTTGAATATAAGTTATAGTCTAAATAATAAGCATTTGATATTAAAACCTCATATTATAATTATCTGAGTATTACTAAATTTTAATATAAGATAATTAAAAAAAAAGTGTGGTTTGGTTTTGTCAAATCACATTCCGAAAATCATGCCAAAAACCAGCTCATTATTTGTTTACACATTAAATCAATGTTATATATAGAAATAGTATCTTCAAACCAATGAAAATAATTACAAATTGGAATATCTCATTTGAATGTTACTGAATACGGATATGTATTCTTCCTCAAATTTCGCCTAGTTAAAAAGAAATGTATTTATGTTATTGTTTGGTCAAAGGCAGTTATTCTTTCATCTATTTTTATCATCACATAAGGCTATCTTATACCTTTGAACTCGATCATGCACATAAAACGTCAACACCTAGAATAATTTCTGAACGTCTGCTCATGCTCGAACAGAGCTCTCATTTGTCGTCATGTCGGGCGTTCTAGATTCATCCGTACGCATTTGGAGTCGTAATTCTTATTGGTGGTTAACATCATGTTCGAAAAACGGTCTGCTTATGTTAGTATCGATCACATGTCGTTGAAATCTTTTGTTTAATTGGTCTGAGTTGATGTCCATGCCCGTGTTCATAGCAGCATCAACGTTTGAGCCATGTCATTCCTCGCTGATTTATTTGGTCTTGTTCGATTAGTTCATGTCCGATAGATATAGATCGAGCTCATGATTCAGTTGTGTCTCGCGAGCAGATTCCTTTGATGTTCATATTTGGATTTGGTGGCTATTCGTATGTTTGTTGCGGTTTTGGTTTGTTCGCTGGTGGTCCGTGAGATTAAGTTTCGATCAGATTGTGACCGGTTGGACGTGAGCTTTCAGTTTATTTACCTTGCATCGAGTCGTATCATATGCGATCGAGTTGGATTTGACTTGCTCTACGATGTTGCTTGTGGGGTGCATATCATGTTACGGCAGTAGCTTCGGGTCCATCTATCCACATACACGTGGGTTCGATGATGATGATGTTCGTGTCCGTACGGGTTCGAGTTGATCTAGTGCTACTACTCGTTTTCTTTTCTTTTGCTCTTGAATTGTGTCTCGCTTAGATGAGAGGTAATTCTTATGCCATTTCTTTCTGCATAATAATCATATATTTCAGTTCAGTATAATAATTCCTTGTCGAGTTAACACTGAAATCATACTAAAATATATTGAAGGAAGAGAACTAAAATCACCATTAGTTAGTGAACTTGAAACTTAATATTTGCATTCATCATATCCGGTGAACAACAGACTGGCTTGAAACATTTGTTAAATACATGTGATTTTCTTATAACCCTTTTATGTTTGTTAAATATTCTATAAAACCAAATGTGCTACGTCACTTTAGAAAGAAAATAACCCATTATAAAAATGGATAAAGGTAGCAAAGTAGTCATGATAGGAACTTTTCAAATATGGCTGCTAAACAAAACGTTGGGAAACATTAAATTTTTATATTGACAAATGTATTAAATTTTGGTGTAGACGTCGAAGATAAACTTTGGGTGTTAGAAATTTTTATACGTGTTCAGGTACGGATATCCCCATCTATCTACTATTATGATACATTGTTCTTTCGTTCATTGATTGATCGTACGGATTTTCCGTCCTTTCAGTAAGGACTTCCTTTCTATGCATGATTAGGATTTCCCGTCTTCAGCCAAATGTTTTCCCCAGTATATGTTTAAGTTTATCAGTAATCATGTTAATAACTAAATAAATTGCCTGAGCATTATATACAAGCACGACCAGTTTATGTACTAGTTACGGAGGTACCGTAACCACGGCACTAGAGGCACCGGTGTCGTGACTCACATGCAGGAGAGTGATATCCTGCATCGTACCACTCAGCTCAGCTTGGCCATTTTATCAGTATTATTAGTGGGGCGTATGGATGTATCCTAGGCTTATATGTGTTACAAGTTATCAGGGTGAATGTGGTGTGTGCTCTACATCCTTCACATTGGAGCTGATCCCTCCACCCAGCACAGTTATTTAGAGGTCACCCCTCTATAGCATGATGAGGTCACCCCTCCAGTTATTCATGCACGGTTGTTACAGCACGTGACCTATATAAGCTCTGGCAAATAAAATACAGTAAATGCATGTTTTCAGAATTAATAGTTATATTTCAGTATCAGTATATACGAACCAGGTTTCTCAGAGTTTATGCAGAGTTCTACCACATGTTACATATCATTCTTACAGCTTCAGTATTCTATCGCCTGTTTCATTCAGTATATTCTTATCATGTTTTATATCCGTTCTCTGAGCGTTATGCTCAGCCGTAGTTCCTCTCATGTTCTAACGGCAGGTACACCAGGACGCTCTTAGGATTCTAAGAGCACGTGCATTTGGGATGGAAGCTATCCAAACTTCTTATTTTATGCATTTACATTATTCTGCTTATTTGGACATTGTTTAGTCCTTTCTTTCAGTATTTTATTTTTCATGTTTTGAGCTTAGGTTGGATTACCGATGTTTGATTCCGGTATTTCCGTTATGGTCATTTAATGTTTTAGTACATTTACCTTATGCTTTGATGACACGCCATAAATACACGTAACGGTCCACTTATCCAAGTGGGGTGTTACAGTATAACAAAATTCATTGCTTCCCAGGTAATTTCTGCACCACGACGAATCTTAACGGTTAGAATTCACTTTGCTTCAGGTTTCTTAACTCCTTTTTGAATAAGATTCGAACTCGGATTAGGATAACGATCTTTCAATACGGAGATACATCGAGAGATAGAGTTGTTGGTAATACGTGCGATAAACTAACAAGACTGAACACAAGAATCGCTTAAACAGACAAAGTGCAATAAAATGAACCAGGATTGTAAATCAACAAGAGGTCGCAAGTCGTGCAACTGTAAAACGTGACAATCTTAAAATATAAGAATCTAGTCACAAGCAAAATAGAAGGGAAAATGAATAACATACTATCATTTAAGATACAAGCTGTCAAAATCAGTTGTCTAGGATTTTGGTATTACTTTAAAACTTAGTTTTAAATATTTTCTTTATTAAAAGAAAATTTTACCAGGTGTAGTGATTAAAAATCAAACTCTATATAAAATGAGTGGGTAAACAGTTGTCAAATCTTTTTCTTGATCAGGATTTTCAAAACGAAAGTAGAACAGTTCAAAATAGTTATCCTGATCGGCTTAAGAACTTTTAGGTGACTACATGAAATTATCGTTAAAACCCCAGGTTTATCGTTACCATTAAAAAAAACCAGGTTTTTCCAAGTTATTTAGAATCTTTGTTAGAAATTATAAATTAATTTAATAATTTCATTATATTGACAGTAAAGTACGATATAATCAAATACTTTAAAAGATACAGCTTGATATCCTTTTTAAATACTAGTTATAAATTTACCAAAGAGAATATATATATCCGGTACTTAACTTGAAACAGTTATTTTGGTAACTTAAACATTTGATAAAATGTATAAAACGTCCTTAAAAATTAATAATAATTTTTAGAAATTCAAGAAAGTGTTTAAGATATCAAACAATAAACACGTAACAGTTTCTGGTTTTCAGAAAGTGACAAAATAGCAAACGATTATGAAACGAATATCGATCAACAATTAGTATACAAGCAATAGCACGAGGGAATAAAACGGAAGTCGTATCAATTCTTAACAAACGTGATAGAATAGATGCATCGATGATAAGGACAATAAGAAACAAAGGATTCAGCAAGATTAATTCACGAGTGCGGTTGGCGTCACCAATAACGGCTTATTAAGTTCTCGGTGGTCGAAATACGATCGAAAGGGAAAAGCCACACAACGAATTTTCGAATCAAAGAAAATTATTAAGAAGTCAATTGAGAGAAGTTCCAGTAAGATGAACAACATTAACAATGAAAGGCAATATCAATACATGGTTCACACGAATGAATTTTCAAGGCGATAGTGTTTTAACACATATCATGACAATTACACAGAATTATCGTTCACATGCAATCGTAAATCATTAATCGCGTCCAGAGACGTTTCATAGGTCTACCAAGATAGATAAAGAAGATCGATCGATGAAGAGGCATAATAACGTCGAAACTTTCAGGTCAGGTATCAATGGTAAGAATTTAGGCAAATGGTAATGAAAATCGTATCATGAGGATGATGAGGTAACAAGTAAGGCAATGATCGTCGAGTATGGAAATATGTGTTTGAGGCATGTACTTTGTTCATGAAAAGATAAGGGTTCATAAGTGTATGTTGCGAACTGTTGATACTCGCATAAGAAGTAAAAGTTTTCTAAACTTTATTTATCTAACTTTTTAGGGAACATAATAAAAAGTTGATTGTTGGTCAAATATTTATGGCGACTACTATTTGGCCTTGCATGGCTCCTTCTAAATTAGGCATAGGTGATCAGGCCATGCATAATTTAGAACTAGCAATGCGATGCTCAGCTTCGTCAAACCAGTATTACATGTCATATTATTTAAAATATGTATATAATGCCATTTGTAAAAACAGAAATCAAAATAGTTTATGAAACTATTCGCCAATAAGTTACTGGCTAGACATTTAATTCAACAATTGTAATGTTACAAGATTCTTCATAAGACCAAAGTAGAATGATTTGTGAAAATACATCGTAAAATTAATATAAATTAATTTTATAAGATATCATTCAATTATTATAAGAAAGCCCAAATGAAACCTTTTGTAAAATGATTTGCAAACAATATCTGTTTGAGCTTATATGGTAACTTATAAAATAGCGAGTGGGTTACATGAGGGTAATAAAGGGTAGTTCAAGGCAATCAATGAAATGGTTACAAGATGATAAGGTTTCAAGAGGTTTAGCCAAAATCGTCAAGAGACACTTGTCAAGATGGTAACGAATGATGAAAGCAAGAACTCCAATCCTCAGTCAAAATCAGTGGTACGATAGAAGCAAAGAAAAAAACAATGTAGAATGAAAAATCGTCAAGAGACACTTGTCAAGATGGTAACGAATGATGAAAGCAAGAAATCCAATCCTCAGTCAAAATCAGTGGTACGATAGAAGCAAAGAAAAAAACAATGTAGAATGAAAAATAAGTCATATATAAAAGAAAGGATAAAGGAATCCGCATGTGTGCACATCGTGATTTATTTGACAAAAATATACCTTTAAGAAAGTAGGGTATCAGTTAACAAATAGTACAATCACTCCGAAAAGTTTCTATATTAGGAAGTTACCGAATTTCAAAAGTTCAAGATCTATGTATAAGTATGACCGAACTCAAAGTTACTATTTTATACTTGTTCAAACGCAATCATTGTTTTTAGTTTGCAAAATATCATTAGTTAAAGTTTTACGAGCTCAAACGAACTCAAAAACGCTTGAAATCATATTTTTAAAGTCTATCAGTTTTGACCTTTGGGTTTGACTAGATCAATTAACTCACTAAACGATATTCTAAGACTCAAAGTCTAATGCATTTCGATGTAAAACAATGTTTTGAACAACTTTCTAGTTTTACCCGAGACTTGAAACGGAATAAAAATGGACGAAAATGCCCTTGCATTAAATCTGTCAACAAAATGATATTTTAGCATTATACAGAAAATAACTTCTTAGATTTTACAATCTCAAATGAGCGTAACTTGCTCGATTTTAAAGTTTTCTGGTCAAATTTTATGTCCTAAACGGACGTCTCAACATGTAGAAATATATATTTTTATGTCTAAAGTTATAAAAATATTTTCTCGACACTGTTAAACTTCCTGTAAAGTTTCTATACAAAGTATATTTTCCGACACCGTTTGAAATTAAATCCAAATTTCATAATAACTCAGAATTAATGTACACACAAGACTTGTGGATCCCATAAAGACGAAAGAGAATAAACTGTATAATTAATCATGTAAAGAAAACATGATACAGAAATGGTTCAAGAATACCAACGATAAACTAAGAAATCAAAAATGGCGCATGACATCCGTGTCTTCGATTGCAAGATGCAATACAGGAAAGTCTCCTGGCGGCGTGATTTTCCAAAATCACAAGACATACCGAGAAAGAAACAAAATATTAACAAGTCATACTCCTGAGGCGAGGAGGTTTAATTAAAAAGGGAGGATACATCTAGAATTGTGTTCCAAACAATCGTCACATAATAAATGACGATCATGTGTTCAAGGTACAACGGATGTTGTAAGTCGAAGTCGAAACGTAGAATGGTCAATGAAATAAGATGTAATCCATGTACAAATGTCATGTAAAACGGTGGCGTAAAGGTCAATCAAGATTACGAAAACCCACGATATTATTCAATACTGATTCAACGAATTCTTCGAGACGTATGACTCACACGATGTCTTTTAGTCTTTTTCGGAGACACATTGAGCTACACAATGGTCTATAGACTAGACATTCAATTACGAATGGTCGGAAAGAAAATCTGTGTATCTAAATAGATATTTTAAAGGAAATAAACAATGAAAGCAACATGCACGGTAGTAAGAATGAAAATCAGGAGTTTTATCGAAAACAACACTTCTTAATCCCGAACAATGGTATCTCGAAAGTATGCACAACATGTAACAGTGAATCGAGAAAAACAGACGGTTCAATACAAACTAGCATATGAAGTCAGTCGTATCACGCATAAATGAAATAGCAATAGTACTAAAAAAATGAGTATGAAAAGTTGTAGAAATGTAAATCTATGCTTATGTTTTTAGAGAGAGAAAGAGATAGAAAGATGGTGGATTTCACACAAAGCTAGAGAGAGAAACTAGAATGAACTATGTGAAAATTATGAAAAACCACACCCCTCTCCATCAAAGGAGAGGGTTTATATACCCAAGCCTTGTGATGGGCTTGGGCTTACATTGTTGGGCCGGCCTACACATATTGTAGGCTAGGCTTGGCTTTGTTTGTTTAATAAAGATGTCTAGACTACGAGCTACTACTTAGTATATTGTCGGAGTGACCGAATCTTCCTAAATACGTAAAAACGTATTTCTAACAATCTCCCCCTAAGGGAGGTCACTCCAAACAAGGGTGTTACCCTAGTTACAATAATAAAATAAACCTAGCATACTATGCTTGTCTTGAGCTCGTAGTCTTCGTCTTTCTTTTTCTTTTTCTTTTCTGTTGAACATGCTGATGTGATCTTTGATATCAATCTTTAGCATTAATCTCTTGCCTTGATCTTGTGCATCCATCACTTGTGATCTTCGCCTCTTCGTGACGCTATGTCCTACATACTTATACCTTCGTAATTCTTGAAAGCTTCAGAGTTCGATACAGCGGAAGACTTGACTTTTAGGCTTTCTTGAATTAGATAAGGTATGAAGTGCATAAAGTATAAGCATGCGGGGACGACTTCTTCTTGGATCCCGCAACGCCACCGTCTTCAAATGCCGCAACATAAGTAGACACAAACGAAATGGCTTTGAACATTTCATTCTAAATCGGTAGCATTTTACCTCCGGTCGGTGAAGACCGTTGGACGATATTAGATATCGTACCCGTGACGGATAGTTTCAATTAAGTAACTTCCTGACAGGATTTCGCGGGTAAACCCGTTCTCTTTATTCGACCGTCCAAAGCTGACTGCGAACATAAAGAGTGAATCATTTGGACAATAATATCCGCATGATTTGAAGCCGTCAATTCATGTTCCTGGAACAAGTGAAATTCAATTAAGAACCGCACCATCGTTGCTTTCCAGTTGTCACGAGCTTGATTCGTATAGAATCTTGCAAGTTACCTACCAAGTGCTGTTTGAGGTTAACACTAGAAGGATTTCCACTCATCATTGTGAACACTAAGGTATCACTCTGAGTGTTCTGGCAAGATCACTGAGATTTTGCGTAGAGGCCTGGAACGTGTTTAAGTTCAGTTAAGAATTAAACCACTGTTGCTTTCCAGTTATCACAAGCTTGATTCATAAAGAATCGCACAAGTCACCTACCATGAGATTTTTGATATTCGCTCAAGAAGGATTTCCATCTTCATTGTAAATACTTTCGTATTACTCGGATGTTCAGGCAATATCATGAAGATTTTGCGTAGGACTCTTAAAATCTTTCTTACTTTTCACAGTGTGTGAAGAAGCAAGGAAATATGAAAGTGTGTCCTAGTGAGATATTTGATGATCTCAAATGGCTCTAGACTCGATCGTGCACTTTGGATTTTAGTGATCGGAGGCTGGAGAGGAGTGCCACCTTTTCAATACCAATTTATTCGGAGTGAATAAATCAATAGATAACGTGTTGTCTTCGTGTGATTAAAACAAATACCTTTTGAGAGATATCTGAGTTAGCTGGGATGGGTTGTGCATTGCATCACTGGGTACATGATGTTTGTCTTCAATATCAAGAATCATTAACAATGATCTCAATAGCATATGTATTGACCCGGTTTCTGCCTAAAGTTGTAAGGAGGGTTTCTTTCTTTACACCCTTTATCTTTACAATTCTTTTTCATTCTTCAACCCCTTCAATGCTTACCAATACGTCATAACTAGCACCTTGTTGTGATTGTTCCAGTGCTAACTTAAGTACTTGGTCGGCATTCAGCTACGTTCACAATCTTTCTCCATCTTTCCTAAGGACTACTATTTCTAGTTATGGAATGTCCTTGGGAAGATTCCTCCGGTTCTGGAAGAGTCATTGGACTTAACCTATCCTACCATCCTTATGTCACCACAATCTTCATCGTCGTGAATTAAATGAGGTTTGGGTAAGTATATGTCACCATGAAAATCCATTTTGCTCCCCCTTAACATATGCCACGATATTCGAAAACATTTCGCATATGTCGGGATGAGTCAGCCCATTAAGTCAAACCATTTGTGATAATATCCCATATATTAAATCACATTTTCTCCCCCATATTAAAAAAATTAACCCAATCGACGTTTTTAATATCAATTGATTTAATGAAATTTTAACAAAGGTTTTGGGAAGAAAATGCAAGTCCGTTTTATCTTCATGATATCAAATGTATGAGATATGATACCGATTTGTAGCATGATCACATATTCACCATATTAAAAAAGAATTGACAAGGTTGGACCTGATAGATGAGAACATCATATGATAAGATCAAATGGTTCTTGTCAGCATATGTTGGTCGCCTCGTCACGTCTGAAGTCATCTCTTGACACCACATGTACGATTGGTATTGTTGTCTTGACACCAACTTGTGAACTTGGCACGTTCGGCATCGAAGATTCTGAATGCTTTGACAATTGCTCCCCCTCAATTGTTGACCCGTGTTCTATTGAAAGAGCTGTAGTCGTCGGTTGAGTAGTCGCATCGTCGAGTATGTAGATACCAATTGTAGATTGCGATGGTTGTAGAGATGATAGCTTCATAAAAACAAGACTTCTCTTATTTTAACAAATAAATGCACTGAAACGTACATAGATTTGTGTTAGACCAAGTTATAAAGTAAACTTGATCCCTTACAAGGTTTTAAAATAAACCTTGCCCGAGAAAATTAATTCCCGTTGTTAGCCAAAGCTTTCATAAGAAATACTTGACTTTAATATGAAAACCGGGTTGCAGTCTGAAATAACTACAAGCCATATAGGCATGTTTTATGAAATATTTACAACTTTTGTACGAACTCTATTTATGGCGCCGTGTCGATATCAATCAACATTTCTAAGGCCGTAAATATTATCGTACCAAAAGACATGCCTTTGAAAAATAAAGTAAAAATATTTTTGGATTTTTCTAGATTTTTCAATTTTTATGGTTTTTATATGGTTTTATATTTTTGTATTTTGCTTTTGTGGATAAAAATATAAACAATATATACAGATGATCACCAAGTATACGGAGAATAGTTTTACCACCACTATTCTTTCGCTTCATCTGCTAGTTCCTTAAGAGTCTCAGGCGAGAAGGTTCTCATTCCTAGCTTGTCGGCCAAAAATTCAATTCTAGCGCGATCTAAAGCCTTCGTGAAAATATCCGCCAATTGATACTCAGATCGGAAAAAGTAAAGCTCTATTACTCCATTTTCCACTTGCTCCTTGATGAAGTGGTAGCGAATGTCAATATGCTTCGATCGGGAGAATTGAACGTTGTTGCAGCATAAGGCAATTGCACTCTTGTTGTCACAGTACATCGGAATCTTGTTGAAACCTAGACCATAGTCGGTTAATTGCGATCTCATCCAAAGAATTTGAGCACAGCAACCGGACATAGCTATGTATTCTGCTTCCGTACTTGAAATTGCAGCGCTTTTTTGCCTTTTCGATGCCCAACTGATTAGTCGATCTCCTAGTAGTTGCAAAGTTCCACTCGTGCTACGCCTTGTATCTTGACAACCCGCGTGATCCGCATCTGCATATGCCATTAGTGCAATAGAAGAGTCCTTCGAATACCAAAGTCCCCGATTAATGGTTCCTTTAAGATATCGAAAGATCCTTTTAACAGTAGCTAAGTGTAACTCAGTAGGCCTAGTTTGATACCTGGCACACATACATATAGCAAACTGAAGATCAGGTCGACTGGCTGTGATATATAGAAGAGTACCGATCATTCCACGATAAAGTGTCGGATCAACGGCAACTCCATGTGGATCTGCATCAAGCTTAGATTTCTCCACCATTGGAGTGTCCACGGGGTCGCAAGATTCCATCTTATATTTCTTAAGCGATTCAAGGGCATATTTGGATTGATTAATAAAGATGCCTCTGGGACTCTGAGATATCTGAAGACCTAAGAAGAATGATACCTTGCCCATCATTGACATCTTAAACTTGGAAGACATGAGTGTCCCAAACTCATCCGATAAGGTTTGGTTCGAGGCTGCAAATATAATATCATCAACATATATTTGTACCATAATCATATCTTTACCTCGTTTCTGAATGAACAGCGTAGGATCCACCTTGCCTTTAGCGAAGCCTTGCGTAATGAGGAATTGTGACAAAAGATCATACCATACGCGAGGAGCTTGCTTCAACCCATAGAGAGCCTTCTTAAGCTTATACACATGATTAGGATAATTAGGATTCACAAAACCATCCGGCTGTTGAACATAGACCTCTTCCTTGAGTTCACCATTAAGAAATGTCGTCTTCACATCCATCTGATAGACGATCATATTCATATGGGCTGCATAAGCGAGGAATAATCTAATAGCTTCCAAACGGGCAACAGGTGCGAAGGATTCAATAAAGTCGACGCCCAATAATTGCTTGTATCCACGAGCTACTAGTCGAGCTTTGTTCTTCAATATTCCGCCTAACTCATCGATTTTCACCTTGTAAACCCATTTCAAAGTGAGTAACTGCACTTGATCCGGGCATGGGACAAGTTCCCAAACTTCAAGACGTATGAATTCGTTAAGTTCTTCTTGCATAGCTTCTATCCAACAGGATTGAGTAAAAGCTTGTTGCCATGTCTTAGGTTCAACTTCACTGAGAAAAGCATCAAAGTGACAAAACAATGCACTTTCTTGTAACTGACTTCGTGTGGATACCGGACGATTAGGGTCACCAATAATAGAATCTATAGGATGATCCTTTGTCCACTTGCTGTCATGTTCACGAATCCGTGGATTGGAGTAAACTGTAGAAGGAGCTTCCTCTGAGGTGGACGACCCGGCTTGATTAGGGTCGGGAATTGTTACACCAAAGAATGGAAGTTCACGCATTTGAGCGAATTCTAAATCGTGATCATCATCATCCTCTTCATCATCAATAGGCATGACGTGGGTAGTTGTTACATGTGTTGGTTGAGAATTACTTGTGGATGGTATATCTTGACCAATTGTAGGTGCAGATGTATCTGATTGTGCTTCGGTTGCTGGAGCGACAACTTCGGTTACCGGAGCTATTACCTCAGGTTCTGGAGCAACAATAGTTGGAGGAGTAAAGAATTCATCAAAGAACGGTTGAAACAACGTATCCCATTCATTCCTAGTAGGTGGTATAAATGATGAAGTAGGGTTCTTTGGGACAAGACCAGAACTAATATTACCGGGTCCCATTTCATGAAGTGCGGGTTCAGAGCTGCTTTGCTCAGAAGCCATTGCTGTCAGCTCATCAAAATCAACATTCATAGTTTCGAGGATCTTGCGAGAGTTACGGTTGTAGATTCGGTATGCCTTCTTTGCGGGTGTGTAACCAATGAAAATACCAATATCGGCCTTTAGTTGAAGTTTTCCCAAATTGTCACCATCATTATTTGGATAGCAAAGAGAACCAAATACATGAAGATATGATAAATCTGGTACTTTTCCATGGAGAAGCTCATAAGGTGTTTTACCATGGCGTTTACGAATTAGTGACCGGTTTTGGGTGTACACTGCTGTAGATACTACTTCTGCCCATAAAAATAATGGAGCCTTTGCGTAAATTAACATCGTTCGAGCAGCTTCCATAAGTGTGCGATTTCGCCTTTCAACGACACCGTTTTGCTGTGGAGTGCGAGCAACGGATGTTTCATGAGAAATGCCAACTTCTTCATAATAATCACGCAAAATTTGATTCACAAATTCGGTTCCATTATATGTACGAATGCGTCGGACAGTAGTGTTGAGACGCACTTGAATCATCTTGAGAAATCTGATGATGAATTTAGGTGCCTCATTTTTTGCTTTAAGAAATTTCACCCATGTAAACCGAGAGTAATCATCGACAATGACGAGGATGTACTTTTTGCCACTAAGACTTTCAACACGCATTGGCCCACAAAGATCCATATGCAACAGATAAAGTTTCTCTTGGTTGGTGTCTTCAGTCTTGGGTTTGTAAGACTTCTTAGTGCTTTTCCCCATTGTACACGCGGAACACAAATGATCCTTGTGAAATGATAGTTTAGGAAGACCACAAACAAGTTCGTTTTTCGCCAAGTGATTAATAGCGTCAAAGTTAAGATGAGATAACCGTCGATGCCATAACCATGACTTAGTCTTCGATGCTTTGGAGAGAAGACATACGGGAGAAGCGGCCATCATGTCTTGTAGAGACAAAGTATACAAATTATTCCCTCGAGTACCTTTCAATAAATCAACCCCTTCCAAAATACCAATGAAGCAGGTATGCTCTCGAAAAGCAACTTCTAGGTTTGCATCACAGAATTGTCCTACAGAAAATAAGTTGTGACCGAGACCTTCCACGTAATACACTCTTGAAATTATAACATTCCCAATATGATATTCACCATAACCCATTATCTTTGCAATATGATCATTTCCAAATCGAACCGTACCAAGAAACTTGCTGACGAAATTTCTGAGCTGAGAGCGATCTCCGGTCATATGCTTGGAGCAACCAGAGTCCAAATACCAGAGAACAATTTGGACCACCTGTTTTCAATAACAACAGTAGACAATGCATTGGAAACTATTGGTTCCTGAGTGTTAGCAGATATAGATATAGAATTATCAGAATTGCTAACATTTTTGAGACCCTTAGATTTCCTGCGTTTTCTAATATGAGTTTTAGCACTAACAGGTTTTTTGGTTCCAACTTTCTTTAGTTTTGGATTATTTGCGGGTACTACAGTGGGAGTAGACCTATTTAAAGGGCACGTGGTTCCTACAGTAGTGTCGGTGTTCCTAGTTAAAGGACACGCTTGTGTTTTGGTAGCCTTGGTATTCGTAGTTAAAGGGCACGCTTTCTTCACTTCAGTGGGAGTGATCCTAGTTAAAGGGCACATATTTCCTACTATAGTGAAAGTTCTACCAGTGGGACGCCACATCCAACCAACTTGGGTTAACACTTTCCCAGTCGGTTTCCATTCTAATCCATTTTTCTGGGCATACATCTCATTCACATGGTCAATAAGGCAAGAATCATGACGACTAGAAAACATACATTCATTGCAATTCCAACATTTCAAATTATAATTCACAGTAGGCTTAGAACGCTGCACAACCGCAGAGCCTTTAGGTTTAGCTACATGATTCTTTTTATTCAAAACAGAAATAACATTCCTAGGATGGGCTTCTACTTTCTTCTTCACTTGACTACTAGATGGGGGCAAGATCCTATCATTCTTCTTGTTTCTCTTAAGCTTAGATCTTTGAGCCTTAGTAGTGGTGCTTACTCCTGTAGAAGGCAACACGGGAATATTAGAAGTTGGTTTTGATTCCGCCTTATCTTTAGTGACCAATGTTTGAGAAGGTTTAGTCCTAGGGCCCTTGTTAAGTGGTGTGACGGCTATTAGGTTCCTTTTGATTGCACTAGAGGACGATGCTGAGACAGTGGCTGCGTTATCCACAACATTCTTACCTTTTAGAGTACGAAGTGTTTCCTTTAACTCATCCAATACCAAATTCTTATCACAAATTTGTTCCCTCAAATCAGATATTTCCATCGACTTTCGATTCAATTGTTCAATCAATGATTGATTCTGTGCAGTGGTATCAACACATGCGGGCTGTACTGAATCGAAGAGTCGTGTATTTTTCTGTTTTAAGTTATCAACTTTGGACAAAATCTTGGAAACTCGATTATCTAGATCAAGTTTAAAATTCTCAGCGGCCTCAAGTACGTTTACACAGTTAAGCTCCTCAGATTTCTCTATTTCTATCGGCAAAGATTTAGCAACCTTGTCACTTGGCTGACGCTGTTTTGATTGTAAATTCAATCGAAAATTCTTTTCAAAGTTTGCATCATCGATATTAACACCTTCGAATGACGTTTCAAAGATTTCTTGAATAAATTGTTGCTTGCATTCAAGCGAAATACAATGTGTTTGAATCTCAACAAAACGTTTTGAAAGCGATGAATATGAATCTTGAAGCTTTAAAAATTCAGTGTCAGATTCGTGACAGGTACTATCTACCACAGTATCCACAGATTCAACATTATGCACAATAGAATCATTATCAACACTTGTATTCACACAGACAGAAACTATATCATGAGACATCACTTGATTCAGAAGCAGATCATTATGGCGTGAAACCCGTTCTATTTCAAGTAAACTGTTTTCATAAGCATCTTCCATTTCATTGAAAACACGTCTAACTTCTTCTATTTCCAAAAACAAATATTGATCAATATTACGAAGACAAGCTTTAACATTGTTTACAAACGGAACAATTTCATCTCGAAACGCAGCTCTAGTGTGCTCAAAGTTCCATTCACCTTCCGTTATGGCCGTGGCCGTCGTACGTTCCAAAATGACCTTGTCAAAATCGGCTAAGTGTTGGTGAACCGTATTTAAGTTAACGGACGCCTTACTTACCGGTGGAATTAACTTCGTTAAATCCTTTTTGACGAGTGTAGGAGACGTACTAGGAAGGTTTTTAATTGACAAACTTTGGGGCACAAGAACTGTTAATTCTGCTAATTCCTTTTGTAAGCGAATGCGTGTCTTTTTCGAAAATTGATCTTTGTTATGTTGATCATAATCAATTGTATGGAATTTTGAAAGCATTTTAGAATGAGTTTCATCCTCAAGTGATTTTGTCTCCCCAGTACTACGAACATAAGGTGCTTCTTTCGATTTGCCAATTATAGTCATATCATAAAGACCGGGAATATATTCCTGAGCTTGTTTTGCACAACCGGGATTAGGTGGTAAATCTTGAAGACGCTTAAGTTCGAATTCTTTAAATGATTTAGTTAAAAGATGAACCTTTTCTGTGGAAGCGTATTGTTTTAAAAGCTGTTGTTCTTTGAATTTAAGAAGTTTGGTAGCATTAATTTCCGATTCAACCTTTTTAGATTCGAGAATTTCGAAATCCATTTTAAGTTTCTGAAAATCATTGACAACCGACTCTTTTTCTTTTAATTCATTGGAAAGATTAGCTTTTAATGATTCTATTTCTTTCAAGTGTTCAATCTTTTCAAAACGAAATTGGTCAAATTCAGAACATGTTATTTTCTCTTCTTGAGGGACCATTTCAAAAGTTTTGACCTTTTCTTTATGCAACGCAAGCTCAGCAGTTAGGGTGGAATTCGTATCTACAGATTGTCTGAGGGCCATATGCATTTGATCAATAATATGTTTAGGCACCATGACCAAATCATGTTGAGCATAAGATTCCATACCCGTCGTAGCATTTGGTTGAGGTTCACTCAAATGTGTTGGGTTGGGTACCACATCATTTGAGTTACTAGTCCCCGAATGCTGTTCGAGGTTGTCATTTTCATGCCCAACTTGATGTTGGTTATCATCAATATTATTAGATTTGATTGGCACCTCACTGATGACATCAGAACCGTAGTGAGAGAGATTAGCAACGAGAGCAGCTTGGGCAGAGTGAATGTCATCACAATCAGAATCATATGCGTCAAGTTCATCTGCTTGATAAGCTGCATTAGAAGTGGAAACGACTGCAATGCCTTCAGTATCTGCTGCCCCTGGGTCTGCAAGAAATGCTAACTCCTCTGAATCCAAAATCTTCCCCTTAGACTGAGCATCAACCAAATACATCTTTTCACGAAACCATGCATCATCCCTTCTCCTTTTCGGTTGAGTGCATTCCCTATCCATATGACCTTGTCCTCGGCAATTGTAGCAAGTCACAACCTTCTTAGGACCAATAGGACTCCCATTTCCACTAGCTTGAGAATTCACAGCTTGATTTTTCCCAGTCCTTCTAGGAGGTCCATATGAATTTTGCCTTCCCTGAATAGGTTGCACCGTCACTTGACCATCTTGAACAGTGGCTTGTTGTCGAGGATTTGATGAGGTGCGGAGCTGATTGTTTGTTGGTGGAAATCCTCTAGTTGCAACAAGTTTTGACAAGTAGGCGGTGAGATGGTTTAGAACATCAGCTGGCGTATCATTTGGAGTAAAGACCGGTGCTTGGATTGGTGGAAGTTCATTAGAGCAGAAGGCTTGTGCTGGTTGTGCTTCTATAGGAAAATATCCTTGCTGAGGAGTATAGCCCATTGGAGAAGTGTTGGCTTGTGATGGTGATGTTTGATATGGTGGTTGCTGTTGAAAAGATTGTTGATGAACACTTTGTTGATATTCTTGCTGTGGCATCATTGGTGGTTGATAAGATGGTTGCTGTGGTTGCTGATAGATGTGTGGTGGTGGCTGTTGCAAGTATGATGGTTGTTGATAAGTATAAGCCATGTTTTGTTGAGAAGCATACATTGCAAGTGGATCATGAACTTGAGGTGTAGACAACCGAGCCTCGATCACATGGCATTCGTGTTGTTGAAGAAAAGCTTGAAGTTGATCCACATTGGTGTTATGCAAGTCCTTAGCCAATTTAACATCCGTCACGTATTTTTTTCCATTCTGAAGGAAGAGTGTTCAAATACTTGGTGTTCAATTGAAAGGTAGGAATTGCCATGCCATAGATATTTAGCTCATTCAACAATAGGGTAAATCTCAGATAGTAGTCATTGAGAGTCTCCCCTGGCACATAGGCAAACTTATCAAAAGTATCATAAAGCTTACACTCTCGTTCTTGTTTAGTTAACGAGGTGCCTTGCATGTGAACACGAATTCTATCCCATAACTCTTTGGCAACTTTATGTTTGCTGACGAGTTTGTAGACATCTGGAGGAAGGGCTTGGAGAATGATGTTTGTAGCATACTTATCACATTTATCTTGAATCTTCATATCTCCAGTCAACTCACCCGTTGTGCGAGGACGAGTGGTCGTACCTTCCGTCACAGTACCATAATCTAATGGTCCATTGAGCACCGATGCCCAAATTAGATGTCCATTCTCCTTGTTCAACATATAAAGTTCCATTCGGGAAGCCCATTCCTCATACATAGTCTTCACCAACATTGGTGGACGATTATCCGTACCCGAGAGGATGGACTTATCCGTAAGAGATGTGTACTCCATTTCAATAAGTTAAGATTTACAAAGTTGATCGAACAATGAAATAAGGTTAAGTATTTTTGTGTTGTTGTGAGTTAAAATCGAGAAACAATGTTAAAATCCCATAAAATATGTTCTCGATAAACCAAAAATTCCAAGTCAAAATTACACACGATGTTCGAAATTTTTTAAGGAATAATTTTTGGTTTGTCGGAATGTCTAGATCGGAATGCCAGATCGGAATGTCAGATCGTAATATCAGATCGGAATATAGCCCTGTCGAAATGTTGTTGGTATCGAAATGCCTAGATCGCAATGCAAAGCTGTCGAAATAATTCAGATCGCAAAGTCCTATCGGAATGTTCATATCGCAAAGCCCTATCGGAATGTTCAGATCGCAAAGCCTATCGGAATGATTCAGATCGCAAAGTGGCTGACAAAATTTAAGCAGAGTAACGACTTAACAAACCTTCCTTATACCCGTCGGAATCTCAGATCGCAAAGTATGATCGGAATGCCAGATCGGAATAAGTAATAAAAATCCAGCGATCGCAATGTAGAACCAAACCCTTTCCGATGGTAAGGTTATTGCGATGGAAGCCCAAGTACAATTTGTACTTTCCGATGGATGTTTCTGCTAGAATTTCGGAATGAAGAACACAACCTTTTTTGCACTTTTGATCCAAGAAAGATGATGTTTTAGCGAAAACCAAGATACCAAGAACACTTTTAAGCACAAATCCCTATGCTACACTACTTTAAACTACGATCAAACCAAAAAATTTTGAAGATTTCGGCAAAAACCAATTTGTACTCTACGAATTGTTTAGAACACAATACTCAACACAAAAACAAACCTATATTTCATCCCAAGCTCTGATACCAATTGTAGAAATGTAAATCTATGCTTATGTTTTTAGAGAGAGAAAGAGATAGAAAGATGGTGGATTTCACACAAAGCTAGAGAGAGAAACTAGAATGAACTATGTGAAAATTATGAAAAACCACACCCCTCTCCATCAAAGGAGAGGGTTTATATACCCAAGCCTTGTGATGGGCTTGGGCTTACATTGTTGGGCCGGCCTACACATATTGTAGGCTAGGCTTGGCTTTGTTTGTTTAATAAAGATGTCTAGACTACGAGCTACTACTTAGTATATTGTCGGAGTGACCGAATCTTCCTAAATACGTAAAAACGTATTTCTAACAAAAGTCTGCAACATATGCGCTCTGAATACAAGTATGTAACGTCATAACGATATAAAATCATTGCAATAAGATCAATTCACAAGAACAAGAGTTCAAGAAATAAAGTAAGAGCAGATGTAATCACGGTAATATTCAATGATAATTCACGAAGCACAAAGGCTTTGAAAAGACATAGTAATTATCGTCATTAGGGCAATGTAATATTTCAACATGAAATCAAGAGATGAAATACTACAAAGATAATTAAAATAAAATAATAAGGATTAGAGAGTTACCCGCAAAGATATCGAACAGCATTGGCAGATTCTGTGTTTGACACTTAGAAACAACAAAATATTTGAACTTTCGGTTATAGACTAAGTTTTTGAAAATGACTCAGTTCCCTATAACCATCGCTCTGATACCACTATGTGAGACCCCCAAAATCTGACATGGAACAACTAGGAAACGAGGGGGTAACACGTCATAGTGTCATACTACAAGAAACAATGAATTACAGTTCATACAAAGCTGACGAGATAAAAACATGTACATTACATCATAAAAGGTCAGAGTTTTAAACATAGGTCCCAGAGTTTTAAATGCGGAAAATTATATTATTTCGTCTCGATTTATAACAATAAGTTGCCCAAAAGATTGAATAAACTTCTGATAGTTTATATAAAACAAATCTTTCAAAAGCATCACAGAAATCTCCAAGCTGCGATAATATCCTACGGGCTCCCATCCAAGCAAAGCTAAGTAATAATACCTGAGATTAAACATGTAAAATCGTCAACATAAAGTTGAGTGACATTCATAGGTTTAACAATAAGGATGTGGAACACAAGCATTCATTTGTAAAACAAGTAGTATGGAGTATGGTTATGATCATTAACCATAGTCCAAAACATTATTATTGCTGTTTAGTTCATGAACCGAAGCTTAACTCAGTGTAAGTTCCTCTAGTCAGTATTCAGCCTAAATACTCAAGTGAATAAACAAATATTAGTGCGTCAAGGTAATCGGGACGCGGATAGTCAATCCCGATGGATCCACCCACAACATTCGCGCTTGGTAGCAGGATTAATTAATTGTTCATGATCAATGAGAGGTAACTTAAGGCTAGACTAAAAATCATTAATATCAATGAAAATCAGTTGGAAATCCTCAAGTTCTGGAAAGCATACAATTTCTGGATAGCATACAAGTTGAGGACAGCACACAGTTGTTAAATGGTTGTGTTCCACCATGTAAAATCTCACCCCGCGTTTAGAAACCATGTACAAGTAAAAAGGGGCTATGAACTCACCTTAGCCACAAGGTAAGTCAATCACGGTACTCAGCAACTGAGTAGAAACAATGTAGTGAGACGATCACCGACGATATGGATGCCCGGGGAAACACGAAAACCGCAACCTATCACAATAAGGCGCGCGTTAAGACTCGAACTCAATATCGATATATATACCAAATACAATATGACTCAAATGTTTTCAAAGTATTCATGTTTCAAAACCATTGACACAAACCAAATGAATCCATACTAACCATTTATTCCAACACTACACGTTAAAACACTTGAACACTTGAAGATGACCCGTCATACGACGCCAAGTCAACGCAAGTCAAACTATCCTTTACCCTTATTTGGACCAATAGCTAAGTCATTTATATAATGACTAAGCACTTGAGTAAGCCACCATGTCCGATGGTGAACACTCAAACTCACGCAACACAAGCATTGAACTACGTGTCCAAAATAAAAATCAGCAAGTACACCCCGAATGTACACACCGATCTACCCTATCTAGACTTATCCGTTTTACATGAAAATTGGTGTCAAGGTCACTTATAACCTGTATAAGACCTCACCAAAATTTGAGCCAAAGTTCACACTTTAAAATCCATCAGCTCGACACTTTACTCGACTCTAAATTTGGGACAGATTTGTGCACTTGTTTTGTAAAACCGTTTAGACCGCTTTAAAAGTACTAATTCGACAATCCGTCTTTTGAAACCACTACTAGACTCATCAAACTCAGTTTGTAGACTTTGAAAAACAGTAGATACATTTATCTAACTAAGCCTAAAGTCCCCGAGAGTCGACCCAAAATCAGCCACAATTTCGGATTGTGCCGACTTGTGTCTCCCGGTACACGAAAACTAAAACTAGCATAACTTTTGACTCGTAATGACTTAGAAGCTCTATCTTATACCAAAACGACCGTCTCGAAAAAATCTACAACAAAATCAAATAATCTTAGCCTTTCTCAGACCTTAAACCCACGAAACATTTTGTTTAAAGCTGCTGTCCCAATTAGCCTTTTAGAAAACATGACAAATCAAATTTTCAACCAAAACCACTCATTACTATACCTATAGAATCATCATGCTATCATACCCATCATCCAAACACTCCTAAAAACACTTGCATGTAAAATCTAACAAAATCAAAGATTAAAAACAAGACTTTTAAGGATTAAAATGTGATGATCATACCAAAAACAATGCATGCAAGATGATTTAAACATCAATCTACCATGAAATCGTAACTTTGTGAAAACTTGATGCATGTGTACAAATTGGTATTAATAGAATCATAAGATGATTCTAAGAATGGGTCTTGTTTTAATTTTTAATGAATCAAGGTAGAAATTTGAGAATTTGGGGGTGTTTTGTGGTGAGGGTGTGACGGAAAAGGCAAGGGGGAGGGGAGGTGGTGAATTTTTTATTTTTATAAAATGATTATGTGTGCGAGAAAGTGGAAGAAAAAAGTGTATTTATATGGTGGTTTAAGTGGAGGGACCAATATTGTCAACTTTGAAAGTTGTGGACTTAAAAACAATTAATAGTTTTAAATGGTAGAAAATGGTTATTGGTAAATATTAAAAATATTTACGGGGCTCGGGTTTCGTAAGAATACTTTTCAAAAGTTACAATGCATCATAAAAATGATTATATGATTTCTCGACGCGACTTAATACGTAATTAAAACGAAATCATCGAAAGTATTAATTATCGAAACAATCGATAAATAAACGTAAACGTTTGGGCATCCGTCGGTATCGCGATCACTAGGAATTCTTGTTGTACATTGATTTGAATAAACTCGTTGTAAAACGCACGCGGGTGATTTTAAATCAAAAACTTTGATTTAAATTAAATATGGAAAAATAAAATAATAATTTTATAATTCTATATAAAGTACTTATCAATGATCAGAAAAATACTTAAAAAGTATAATTTAAAAATCTCAGGATTTACATATAGCAATACAAGAAAACGTAATACGTTGGAAAATGCAAGAAGCACGAATAAAAAGAATAAAATAATGATGGGAAAGTACGGGTTCTCACAATGTAAACATATGATTCTATCGCAATGCCTCAAATAAGTTCTATCGCAATGTTGCATAGACTTTCTATCGCAATGTTGCAAAAGTTGTCGCAATACCACCTATCGCAACAAGTCCTATCGCAATAAATCCTATCGCAATAATCTGTCGCAATATCACCAAAGAGCACCTATCGCAATATGGATCGCAATGTTAAAGTTTAACTTCTATCGCAATGCAACAAAAGAAGTTGTGTCGCAATATCACCCAAAGCAATCATGTCGCAATATCACAAAAGAGCACCAATCGCAATGTGGATCGCAATATGAATCGCAATGATAAACCCTAGTCTTTTGCGATGGAATTCAAAGGGATTCTGTCGCAATAGTACAACAGTGAACAATATAAGCACTTTTCTCGGACAAAACCCAACTACTTTTAAATTTTAAGCAAAAAAATGATCAAAAACCCCAAAAAAACACAAGAATAAATTTGGATGTGGGTTTAATAGATCAAAAGCTACTAAAATCAAGAACACAAACACATAAAAAATATAATCATCCAATGGCTCTGATACCATTTGTAGGATATTGTAAATCTATGCTTAATTTAGAGAGAGAAAGAGATAGAAAGATGGTGAGAACACGCACACTTAGAGAGAGAAAGTGTAGAAAACACACTTTAACTATGTGTAAAAATGAGTGAACCAACACCCTCTCCAACTAAGGAGAGGTTTTATATACCCAAGCCCATGAGATGGGCATTGGCTTACATTGGGCCGCCGACCTATACAAGTTGTAGGCTTGGCTTGGCTTTGTTTGTTTACTATTAAGATAACTAAACTACAAGCTACTACTTAGACTATTGTTGGAGTGACCGATCCTTTCTAATACGTAAAACGTATTTCCAACAAATTGTTCAATTTAACATACAAATTAAATTCCTGGATATATGATACGGGATGCGGTATTAACATTTGTAATACGCGGCATGGATTTAATCTGGAAAGGAAGCTTTCCTATGGGGAACAATACCTGCAAGTGGGCAATGGCGCACAAGCAGCGGTTGAAGCTATAGGAACGTTTGATCTAGTTTTACCTTCGGGTTTAGTACTGAGATTAAATGATTGTCATTATGCACCTATAATGTTAGGGGTGTTATTTCCTTTTCTTGTTTGTTAAATAATGGATTCGTTCACACAATTGATAATAATGGAATTTCTGTTTGGAAAAATGGTATTATCTATTTTAATGCAATTTCTACGAATGGTGTATTTGAAATAGACATGCATGATTATGAATCCAAGAATGATAAATATGTATTTAGCATGAGTAAGAAGAGAAAGTTTGACAAGAACACTTCTTATCTTTGGCGTTGTAGACTTGCCCATATTGGAAAGACTCGTATACAAAAGCTTCAACGTGAAGATCTTTTGGGTAATATCAATGACGAATCATTTGATAAATGTGAGTCTTGTATCTCTGGAAAGATGACCAAGAAACCTTTTAATAGCAATATTGAAAGGGCTACTGATCTACTTGGACTTATACATACTGATGCGTGTGGACCACTTAGACATGCGTCAAGGAAAGGTGCTAGCTACTTCTTAACATTTAAGAATGATTATAGCCGTTATGGTTATGTTTATTTACTTAAGCATAAACATGAGGTGTTTGAAACATTCAAAGGTTTAAAGCAGAAGTAGAACTGCAATTAGGGAAGAAGATTAAAGCTCTTCGTTCTAATAGAGGTGGTGAATATTTAAGTCAAGAGTTTATAGATTATCTAAGTAAGAATGGAATTGTTCAACATCTTACTTCTCCTTATACTCCACAACAAAATGGTGTATCCGAAAGGAGAAATCGTACATTATTAGATATGGTACGATCTATGTTTAATCTTATAACTTTACCTTTATCCTTTTGGGATTATGCTCTAGAATCTGCTGTTCGCATTTTAATTATGGTTCCCACAAAGAAGGTCGATAAGACACCATATGAACTATGACATGGCAAGAAGCCATATTTGTCTTATTTAAAGGTCTGGGGTTGCGAGGCGTATGTGAAACGTGACTCGGGTGACAAACTCCAAAAATGATCTGTAAAATGTATCTTTGTAGGATACCCTAAGGAAACTATGGGTTAATACTTTTATTATCCACCTGAGAACAAAGTAATTGTTGCTAGGTATGGAGACTTCCTTGAATCTGATCTTGTAAATCAAGAATTCGGTGGGAGAAATTATGATCTTGAGGAGATTCATATAGATACATTAGCTTCTGAAAACACTAGCGATGCAATTCCTGTAGAACCAGAAAGTCTGGCGGTTCCACCAAAATTAGTTCCTCTGCGTAGATCCGCAAGGATTAAAAACGCAAATAGCAATACGTGTCTTAACATAGAGGATGATGATGAGTTAGGGGATCTTGGTGAACCTGCTAATTATAAATTCGCCATACTTGATCCTGAAAAGGATAAGTGGATGGTTGCTATGGATAAGGAAATGAAATCCATGAAAGTAAATGATGTTTGGATTCTTGTAGAACCACCACCAAATGCTAAAGTAGTGAGACATAAGTGGTTATACAAGAAGAAAACCGACATGGACTGAAAAGTACAATCCTATAAAGCTCGTTTAGTAGCTAAAGGTTTTACTCAAACTTTTGGCATAGACTACGAGGAGACATTTTCTCTTGTAGCAGACTTAAGAGCTATTAGGATTCTCATAGCTATAGCATCATACTATGACTATGAGATATGGCATATGGATGTTAAAACTTCCTTCTTGAATGGTCGCTTAGATGAAGACATCTATATGTAGCAACCAGAAGGGTATGTTGATCCTAAGAATCCAACACATGTGTGCAAACTTCAAAGGTCCATTTATGGCTTGAAGCAAGCATCACGTGAATAAAAGATTGGATGAAGAAATCAAAAAGTTTGGATTTATTCATAATCGTGATGAGCCATGTGTATATCACAGAGCTAGTGGGAGTGATGTAGTATTCCTAGTCCTATATGTTGATGACATATTAACCATGGAAAGTAACATTCTAAGACTTAAAGCTGTTAAGGATTATCTTGGTAAATGTTTTTCTATGAAGGATTTAGGAGAAGCTGCATACATTCTGGGAATTAAGATCTATCGGGATAGGAAAAGACGGTTAATTGGTCTATGTCAAGATGCTTATATAGATAAGATTTTGAAGAAGTATAATATGCATAACTCCAAGAAAGGTTTTCAACCTTTGGAAGTTAAGCATAATCTGAGTCATGAGATGGATGCATCAACTCCTGAAGTGGAGGCATACATGCAGAAGGTGCCTTATGCTTCGGCTATAGGATCTATAATGTATGTTGTTAGATGCACAAGGCCTGATGTGGCGTTTGCTCAGAACTTGGTTAGTAGATACCAACAGAATCCAGGGTAGCTCCACTGGGTTGCTGTTAAACACTTTCTACAGTATTTGAGGAATACGAAAAGAAATGTTTTGGTATTCAAAGGGAGCCATATACATAACTATATGTGGTTTGGATTAGGAATTTTATTGGAGATCTTGGGATGATGCTTGCAATAAAAACCTAATAGATATGTATTGTGACAATTCTGCCGCAAAAATATTTTCCAATGACCCTGGAGTCATGAAAGGCGCCAGACACTTTATGCATAGACATCACTATGTCCGAGAACAAGTTGAAGCTCGGGAAATCAAATTGATAAAAGTTCACACAGATGATAACGTAGCCGATCCCTTAACTAAGGCTTTGCCTATACCAAAGGTAGTTAAGCATGCCAAAACGATTGGGCTACAACTAGCTAGCGAACTCATGCAATAAATCTGTGATTAGTATTTGGATAAAAGTTCACACAGATGATAACGTAGCCGATCCTTTAACTAAGGCTTTGCCTAGACCAAAGGTAGTTATGCATGCCAAAACGATTGGACTAAAACTAGCTAGCGAACTCATGCAATAAATCTGTGATTAGTATTTGAATAAAGGATGTTATGACATTATTAATATATTAAAATAAAGATTGGGTTTCGTTTATTTTTATTACTTAATAAGTGTATCCTATTTTACATGTTTTAATCCATGAATAAAAGTTATGCTAAATGTCCGTTGTCGATTAATAATATGGGAGTGTTATTAAATTAAGACAAATCAAAATAGCGATAGAGTATACTTGAAAGTATATTGTTCGATTTTAGATGATATTCGATGAATCGAATATAGGACTTATCCCAACTATATGTTATTACTTTATGAATCTTTGTCATTAACTAAAACATAAATAGTTATCCTTAGACTTGAGATACCAGGAAACTGTTATGAGTCTAGTGCATCTCTGTGTAATAATCTAACGCTAAGCGTAACTGGTAGCTATAAGGATTATTTTCGGAAGTGTTGCAAAATTCATAAGTTTTGCTCGTAGTCAATATGGAACTTATTTCCTCCAATTTCGTTTTGGAGTTTAATACAGCTGGGGCCCTCGTGGGATTAGTAAGATGTTTGTGTGGCCACACTCAAATTTATTTTGGTAATCTTGTTGAATCTATGAACGAGAAACAGAATAGTTAATGAAATGAATGACTGCGATCCATATCCTTATTAACGTTGTATTAGAAATAAAAGGATAATAATAACGATGCAGAATCGTTAAAAGGTTTTGTCCAGGAGACCTTACTCGAGTTGTACTAGAGACATTGCTATGTGTAACTAGACGCTAGTCAATGTAATCACGATATTCGAAATATCTCCAAGTGGGAGCTGTAAGTTTATGGACTTATATTTAATAGTCGTGTGATAGGGTCGAACTCGAGATTACGGGGTTGCACACAATACGTAAAGAGTTAATATAATTAATAAATATATTTATTGTATTTATTAATTTATTTCATAAATATATTTATTTATTTATTAATTTAACCGAGCAAGTAACTATATAACCTTAACGATCGTTAATTAATTAATAGTTAAGTTATAAACGAGCGTTAAATAAATATATAGTATGTAAACAAAAGGAAAGAAGTTTGGAAGATTACAGAACACCCCTAAGGGGTGCTGGTCGGTCGGTTATGGGCTCCAGGGGGGGGGGAATTGTTGCCTTTTATTTATCTTGGGCTATAAGGGTTTAGGCCTATAAATACACCTCCTAACTCCTCATAATTTACACAACAATAATCTTTCCCCTCCTTCTTTCTCTTGGTCGATCGCAAGCCCCGACCACGGAATGGTTTCGATTGGTTTTTCTTGGTTGATCGATTTTATACATAATCTAGTCCTAGCCCCTCTCTAGGGTTGTTGGGTATATTAATTACAAGCATTGTAGCTCGGTTTTCACGTGCTAGAATCGCGGTTAGCTCGTTGTATTACGTGTGTACAAGAACGTAATATAGTCTTACTTTAGACTATACCTTGGTATATACGGTATAAACCCGAATTGGTGATTTGTTCTTCGCCTGGTGGAATTGCTTTAGCGTAAAGGTATGTAACCCTAATTCGATTAATTATATATTGTGTTATTAATTATGATCTTGTTAAATCGCTCCCGCTATATGTGCTTTGATCTCGTTTAGGGTTTTATATAATTGTTATGATACTAATAAACCATCAATTAAGCCCTAACCGAGCCCATAAGCCCATTTAACTTATTCAATAAGCCACTTGATATTTTTGGGCTTATATAAACTTTTTAAGACTTTAAATATGACTTACAAAAGTTTCAAGCCAAAAATGTAAAAGTATAAAGAATAAGGACTAAATCGAGACATTTGAAACTTATTTTATCAAAAATATAAACAACAAGGGCTAAAATGGTATGTTACTAAAACTTAAAGGACCATTTTTATCCTATTCGAGACTTAGAAAACCCTAGGGACTATTGTTGTAATTAGCCGAAAGTTATAATATGTTTTTACAACTTGAGGGACTAAATATGTTATTAGCCGAAACACATACAGGGCCTAGGGGCTATTTTCGTCACTTAGTAATAGTCCTAAACCCTAAATATAACTTGGAGGACCACTTTTGCCATTAACCGAAACCTAAACGAGCCCTAGGGGCCAAAAGTGTAAAATACAGAAAGTTACAAGTTTAAAATATGGAGGGACCTCTTTTGCCAAATGCCGAAACTTATATAAGCCCTAAACCGTTTTTATTAAAGATTATATTAAAACTAATATTTAGGAACCCTAATTTTTTGGAGGACTAAAATTGTCATTTCACTAAACTTGAAACATAAGGACTATTCGGCATTCTATAGAAACTTCAAGAACTTTAACTTAATTTAAATAAAGTGTTTTACATTTTATAAAAATCATTATATAAATTATATATATATTAAACAATTATATAAGTTATATATATTAAACATGTGTATAAAAATCATAAACCCAAACTGGAAGGACTAATACTATAAAATTGAAAACCTGGTGGATTAGACATGTGTATTATTTCTCACACTTTCTGAATATATAAAGATCATTTTATATAAGTTATATATAATAAATATAAATAAATTTTATAAAAGCATAAGTTCAATATTCTTTATGTGCCAAAACGAATATTTCTAATACTCATACTGATAGATATTTTAACGGAACAATTATAACAAAATGCCTAAAACAAGTATAAGCATGCACAGATTTATTCAGAAAATTCATGCATTATTTTATGCATGTACTGAGACTATGCAATTACTTAGGTAGTTGACTGTTAATACAAAGATTTTATCCTCGTATGAAAATTCGTAGTTCTGATCTTTTCGAATTGATTACTAGTTAAAAGTGCGACTCAGTCGTTCTTGGTGGAAAAATAAGAAAGGTTTGGTTATCTAAAACTAATTAAAAGAAAAGGCGTCGTTGAGTAATTAAAATAAAAAAAAGCGAGAAAATATTAAACTAAAATTAAATGACTTAAAAATTAAATGACGAAGAAATTAAACTAATTAAACGTAAATATGAAAACTTAAAAACTTAATAAAACTGAAAACTTTAAAAATTAAAATACTCGAAAATTAAACTAAGATGAACAAGTAAAAGTAAAACTAAGTAAATTGGTGGGAAGAATAAAATTTGAAAATACTTTGGAAGAAAATGATTTAATTTCGCAATTAAAGAAATTATGACATAATTTCGCAATTGTAAACCACAATTCCGCAATTACTCAAAATTTCGCAATTCAAAGGAAACAAGATTTCGCAATGCTCAATTAAAAGAACAATTCCGCAATTCCAAACAAACAAGCATGAATTCGCAATCCTTGAAACTTAACAACAATTCCGCAATTATCAAAATGCAATAAATCCGCAATAAGGAAAAAATGTTAAGATTTCGCAATGACAAAGGTATGATTTCACAATTACCAAATGAAGTTCAAATCCGCAATACTTAAAAACAATGATTTCGCAATACTATGAAGGCATAATTTCGCAATTAAAAGGGATTCAATTTCGCAATTAAAAGGGATTCAATTTCGCAATACTATAGGTATTGCGAAATCGAATCAGATTGTCCTAAAAACTAGGATCCGGATTTAGGACGATTTTAAGCAACTTTTAAGCAATTTTTCAAGGACAATAAGCCAAGAAAAACTCCAATAAGCAAGACAAATGATCAAAACTTATAAATCTTCAACACACAAATCAAGAAACACGTAAAGTAAGAAACTTTACGTGACGAAATAGAAAAGTAGATGAAAGAGATGATGAACACAAGCTCTTAACTAATAAGAAAGATTAAAAAGATGAAGATTAAGACAAGATTAAGCTTAAAAAGTAAACGTTTGATTGAAACAATAAAGATAAAAGATGAAGTTTTTCTAGTGAGAGAAAGTTAAGCACTTTCTCTCTCTAAAAGTTAAACTACAAAAATGAAAAATGAACTAAATTAACTAACACCCTCCTAATATGTCATTAGGAGGGTATTTATAGGAGGTGGGAAGGTGCATGTGTTGCTTCCTTATTTCTTTCTTCTCGACTCGATTTAAATGCTTTGTCTTTCTCGACGTCGTCTCGGGATTTGTCGATACAAATTGAACTTGTCTTATAATTTTCTTCTTCTATTAGACTTGAGTTCTTCGACTTCATTAAACTTCCGTCTTTAGACTTTTTCTTCGATAAATCTTCAGAATAGGTCTTGGACTTCCGTTCTTTTTGCACTCTTGATCTTTTGACTTCGTCTTTTCTCGTTTTCTTCGATAAAAGCCCGTGATAGCCCATGTTTTCTTCCTTTTTCATCTTTTGGTCCTAAAACACAATAAAAACACAAACCACGCATAATTTCGACTTTTACGACCTGAAATACACGTTTTGGTCTTGTTATTATTGGAAATAAGTGGTAAAAGGATAAGTGTTTTCACACTTATTAAATCCTCTACACTTGACCATTGCAATGCCCTCATGCAATGCATTAATTTCAAAGCACAGATTACATCTCTCAACATAAATAACCCACCTTGACCTTTATTAAATATTAAACTTTAAGGAAACTAAAAAGATAGAAATATGTACAAAACAAGTAATGAAGTTAAAGACTTACATTGGGGTTTTGGCAGTCATGAATGTTCATCATCCTCAAATTTCACGTTCCCCATACCAAGCTTAAAAACGAGATCATTGTTATTATAAGTTAGCAAACTAACACGAACTCATGTGGCCCAATTATTCACTTAGACTCCCTTATTCCTAGGTGCATCTCTTATATTCTAATTTTGTCTTGAATGATCACGAGGATGCATTGTTTGACTTATTTCGATAGTTATTTAGGCTGAAAATAAAGTGGGACGATTTAATCAATAGTTAGCTAAAGAACAAAATCTTTTAAAACTGCTTCTCAGGACCTCATAAAGTTCATATCTTGGCATAACTCGCTTCACGATTTGATACCTTTCTCGGACCGATATTTGGCAGCGACTTCATACTTCAAATCTTTGAGAGACGTTCTTGAAATTATGGTCTTCTCTTCATAATAGGAATTTCTTCACTTGAAGTTTTGAGAGATTCTTCATCTTTGGACCACGACTTCTTCATTTTTCTCCAATCTTTATTTTTGACTTTGATATACAACGATCCGCCTCCTTTTAGGACTTGGATCTATGTATCCTCATACCTTGTTAGGGCCTTTTTGGATAGACTTCTCCATGATCTTTAGGGGAGTTTTTTTTGCTTTTCGTCGTGTGTCTCGATCCTTCATATTGATTTTCGATAAATGATTCTTCACATCACTTTTGGATCTTTAACAACAAAATGTAGCCCTCATGCCTTGTTAGGGCCTTTTCGTACTCGCCAATATTCGCATCCCGCTTCAATAAGTTATGCCTTGGCTATGAACTCTAATTAATACCGAGCAACTTTTAAACGATCTTGTGCTAGAAGCTAAGTAACTTTTCAAATCGTACAACCTTATTTATTGCAAATATATTTATTAACAAGCGATGGGAGAAAAAGCTTATAATCAACTCACATAAATTCTCGAAAGAATACCAAACTTATAATTGACTCTATCATCTCTCGTTCTCCACAATTTAAAATCTCAAGGAATGAGACTCGTGGATGCTTAGCCAATTAAATCAAAGTTTTGGGTTTTCAAGTCATCTATAGGATCTTGAAAACTCTTAGACTCTTTCAATTTTAGAATTCGCATTTTAAACTTCCCTTGAAAAACGAATTTCTAGGATCAATTATAGGAACTTGCGAAAAGTTCTTGTTCTTAACCCGTGAGAGTTAAGACTTTCGCATTTTAAAGTTCCTTATATAAAAGCCTAGCAAAACTTGACTTAAACACGTTAAGGATACTAGCTAGAGTGAACTTAGATAAGTAAACTCGGGCTGAGTCAAAAGATTCACAACGTTTGAAAAATTAAAACCACTTTATTAAAAATTTATTCTTAACAAAGAAAGTAAATAGCGATAAAAAAGGAAAATACAACTATACTACTAGGCCAAAATAGATTAAAATTTTTGAAAAATGTCGAAAAATCAAGTTTTACGGTTAAAATGAGGGCAAATTCATGGAAAATACCACTTACTTCGATAGAAGTCCCCCCTACACTTGATATAAACATTGTCCTCAATGTTTAAGCATGTGGGAGTAAACTCCCCTACACTTATGACATTGTGCACTTTGTTTAAACCTTGCTAAGGAAAGGAAAACTATAGTGATTTCAATGTGAACATATAAGATATGAAATATTGAATCACGACAGTTTAGGATAGAACCAGGAGGACGGGAACACGGGATCACGGTTCGTCAAAAGTCATCGAGAATGAATCTTTGAAGCTTAAATCCCTGCACATTAGAAGAAACAAGACAACAAACGCATACGGGGCTCCCCCTACACTTATTATAAAAAGGGTAAAGGATAGATCACGGGTTGCCTCCCGAGAAGCGCTTGTTTTTGTTAACCGAGTCACGAGCCTGACTCGACCCAGAACTTAATTCAAGGGAATCGTGGTAAGGGATGGAATCATCTCATGATAGATGTCCTCACCAAAGTACAACTTCACGCGCTGGCCATTTACCTTAAAATTGAGCCCATTTGGCTGAGAAATCTCAATGGTGCCATATGGTAAGACTTTGGCGACGGTGAATGGACCAGACCAGCGGCTCTTCAGCTTTCTCGAGAAGATCTTCAACCGAGAGTTAAAGAGTAAAACTTGATCACCAACGTGGAACTCTCGGTTCTTAATCCTTGAATCATGGATGATCTTGGTCTTCTCCTTGTAGATCAATGAGTTCTCATAAGCTTCATTCCTTAGTTCATTTAGCTCATTGAGTTGAATCTTCCGAAGATCGTCGGCTTTGTTGATGTCGAAGTTAGCCCACTTCAAGGCCCAGTACGCCTTATGTTCCAGCTCGATAGGGAGGTGGCATGCTTTCCCGTACACAAGACGGTAAGGTGTACAACCAATAGGGGTCTTATAAGCGGTACAGAAAGCCCACAAAGCATCGTCTAACTTATCGGCCCACGAGGCACAATGCTCTCCCACAGTACGCTCAAGAATTCGCTTCAATCCACGGTTAGATATCTCAGTTTGACGATTTGTTTGAGGATGATAAGCGGTGGAAAGATGGTGATTGACACCGTACTTAGCCATGACTCTAGCAAATTGATCATTGCAAAAATGAGTCCCGCGATCACTGATGATAGCACGAGGAACACCGAATCGAGCAAAAAGTTGCTTCAAAAAGTTCACAACCACCCTCGCATCGTTTGTAGGAAGAGCCTTAGCTTCAACCCATTTTGATACGTAGTCAACGGCTACGAGGATGTACTTGTTCCCTTTAGATGATGGAAATGGCCCCATAAAGTCGATTCCTCATACATCAAAGATTTCACATTCTTGTATGAAATTTTGAGGCATCTCATCTTTATGTGTGATCTTGCCTTGGCGTTGGCAAGCATCACAATTTTTAACCATCTCGTGAGCGTCACGATAAATGGTGGGCCAATAGAATCCCGAGTCAAAGACTTTCTTCGCGGTGTAGTTGGGACCAAAATGACCACCGGTGGGTCCTTTATGGCAAGCTTCGAGAATGTCTAAAGCTGCAGGTCCATCAACACACCGACGAATAATCAGATCAGCACATTGTTTGAAGAGATAAGGGTCATCCCAAAAGTAAGTCTTAACATCTTTAAAGAACTTCTTCTTTGGTTGGGATGTTAACCCTTCGATGAGAATACCACCCGCTAAGTAGTTTGCAATGTCCGCAAACCACGGGGTGTCATCAAGATTGGAATTGATAGACATTAAGGCCTTAAGGGGAAAAGAGTCATTGATCTCTTGATTCGGATGATCCCCCTGATAAGGATCCTCAAGTCTACTTAGATGATCCGCGGCTAGGTTTTCGGCACCCTTTTTATCACGAATTTCGATTTTAAATTCTTGAAGGAGCAAAACCCAACGAAGAAGTCTTGGCTTAGAATCTTGTTTAGTTAACAAGTACTTCAACGCGGAATGATCGATGTACACGATGGTGGTAGAAAGGACAAGATAGGGGCAGAACTTCTCAAAATCATACACTACAGCTAAAAGCTCTTTTTCGGTAGTGGTATAATGCAGTTGAGCTCCCGTCATTGTCTTGCTAGCATAATGGATTGGTTGGAAGTGTTTGTTCACTCTTTGGCCCAAAACCGCTCCAATAGCAAAGTCGCTAGCATCACACATCAATTCAAAAGGTAGCTCCCAATTAGGGGTAACCAAGACCGGTGTCTTAGTTAGCTTATCCTTAAGAAGATTGAAGGATTCAAGACACTCTTTGGAAAAGATGAAAGGAGTATCTTTTTCCAAGAGGTGGGTCATCGGGCGAGCGATTTTAGAAAAATCTTGAATGAATCGACGATAGAAGCCCGCATGACCAAGGAAACTTCTCACACCCTTCACGGTTGACGGTGGAGGTAATTTGGCTATGACATCCACTTTAGCACGGTCCACTTAAGACCGGCTTTTGAGATTTTATGTCCAAGAACAATGCCTTCTTTTACCATGAAATGGAATTTTTCCCAATTTAGAACAAGGCGAGTGTCTTCACACCGCTTAAGCATGCGTTCCAAATTGGCAAGGCATTGAGAGAAAGAATCACCATAGACCGAGAAATCATCCATGAAGACTTCCATAGTTTCTTCAACCACGTCATGGAAGATAGCCATCATACACCTTTGGAATGTCCCATGAGCATTGCATAAGCCGAAAGGCATTCTTTTGTAAGCAAATGTTCCATAAGGACAAGTGAATGTGGTTTTCTCTTGGTCTTTAGGATCGATGGGAATTTGAAAATACCCGGAGAAACCGTCTAAAAAGCAGTAATAGTCATTACCCGCTAGACGTTCAAGCATTTGGTCCATGAAAGGAAGGGGAAAATGATCCTTTCTCGTAGCATCATTGAGTTTGCGATAGTCTATACAAACTCTCCACCCTGTAACGAGACGAGTAGGAATCAACTCGTTGTTTTCATTGGGCACAACGGTGATTCCGCCTTTCTTAGGCACACAATGGACGGGACTAACCCATGGTGAATCCGAGATAGGGTAGATCATTCCTGCATCAAGAAGTTTGATAACCTCTTTTTTGATCATGGATCTTGGGATTCACCCTTCTTTGGCTATGAATAGTGGGTTTAAAGTCGTCCTCCATGAGAATTTTATGTGTGCAAAAGTGAGGATCAATTCCACGAATATCGGAGATTTTCCAAGCAATCGCTTTCTTATGGTTCTTCAGCACGGCGATAAGGCGAGATTTTTCTTCTTCTTTCAAGTCCTTTGCGATGATGACGGGTGACTTCTTATTGTCTTTAAGGAAAACGTACTCGAGATGAGACGGAAGATCCTTAAGCTCTAAATCCGGAGGATTTTCGATGGAAGGCGTAGTCAAATTCGGATCATCGATAGAGATATCCTTAGGAGACTGTGGAGAAATATGGTCCTCATTGAGAAGTTTCTCAATGGTACGAATGTCTTCATCCCAATTTGAGGGAGAATCGTCATATTGCAAGTCCACATCTCCCAAAGTTGCTTCAAATTCTTTTAAAATGAAATCACTTTCTCCAAATGGAGTTAGTGATGGAGCAATAGAGGCAACGGTCTCAACAATGGGTAGAGAAGAAAAACCACTTTTACAAGCGTCTTTGAAATGTTCTTCACAAGCCTCATCAAGAACGTCAATGAAATTAACACTCTCGTTTTCAGAAGGTTGCTTAGAAAGTTTTCCCATGTTGAAGACGATTTTATCGTCACCAACTCTCATGATTAATTCGCCAGCGGCTACATCAATGAGAGTGCGACCGGTCCTCAAGAATGGACGTCCAATGATTAATGGAACACGGGGGTCCATCTCGTAGTCAACGACAACAAAATCCGTCGGAAAGGTGAATTTGTCGACACCAACGAAGACGTCTTCGGCTATCCCCACCGGATAAGAACCGTACGGTTGGCTAATTCCAAAGTCATTCGTGTGGGTACTAGCTCGGGTAGAGACAATTGTTTCCAAACGCTTAGGGCATTAAGTTGATACTAGCACCTAGATCAGCTAGGGCCATATAGTTCTCTACCCTGGGAAAGTTGCAAGGAATGAGAAACCGACCTGGATCACCAAGTTTGGTGGGTAATTTCCTTAAGATTACTGCAGAGCAATTCTCATCAAGTTGGGTCTGAGCGGTATCAAGAAGTTTCTCCTTATCACTGAGAAGATCTTTAAACATTTTAGCTTATTTAGGCATGTGAGCGAGAGCCTTAGCAAAGGAGATATTGAAATTCAGTTGTTTAAACATTTTAAGAAAGTTAGAAACCTGAATATCATCCTTGTTCTTCAATTTCTCTTTCCTCAACCTTGAGGGATAAGGTATATTGGGTTGAGATGAAGGCTTTGGGATAGAATTCTCACTCACATCCTTGGGTGGTGGAGGGGTGGAAGTAGAAGGTGGAGGAATTGGAGAAGTAGAAGTTGGAGGAATTTGAGAAGGGGACTCGTTTTCCTTTGTCACAATCACCGGTGTAGGTGTAGGAAGCTCGGGTTCCTTTAAACCTTTTCCACTGCGAGTGGTGATTGCTTTCATCTCCCCTCTTGGATTAGCAACAGTGTTACTCGGAAGAGAACCCGAACCAGAGGCTTGATTACTTGGGAAGAAAATAGCCATCATGTTCCTTAAGTCATTCGTTTGACTTGCCAAAGAGTTGCGCATATCGGCTCGAAGATCATTTCCTTGTTTCACCATATCTGCTTTCAAGTTGATCATTTCCCGCTGAAGATTTTGCACAATCACATCATTAGTCCTCATGTAAGTGTCAACCTCTTGATTATATGTGGTGAGTTGGGTGGGAGGAAGAGCATGGTAGGTAGGTGGTTGATAAGCGGGTGGTTGGTGAACTTGATTGTTTCTTTGAGGTGGATATGGGTTTCTTTGGTTTTGATATTGATTTGGAGCTCGTGGTTGGTTTTGATTGTTGCGATTTAGGTTGTTTGGGTTTTGAGGTGGAAAACCGGGTGGTGAAAGAAAGTTGTTTGAGCGATAGCTGAGCAAATTACGGTCACCTTGAGGACGTGCTTGATAGCCTCCCGTAGAAAAGTTACCGTTGGCGGCATACACATTTTCCGGATTGTCATGAGTCGAAGGACAATCGGTGTATGAGTGAGATCCCCCGCATATTTCACATGACTGACTCATAGCATTAACTTGTGCATTGATAGCTTTGGTGTTGTTAGCGGTTTGGAGAGCAAGTGTTTCAACAAGCGTAGTAAGCTTATCAATTCTTTTGTCGCTCTCATTAGTGCTAGCACTAGCCACATTAGTCCGAACACTCTTGGTTTGCACTCTAGACTTGTTCTCAATAATATCCCAAGCGGCATTAGAAGACTTAACCAAAATATTACCCTCCGAGGCACTATTTAGTGAATCTTGGTCATTCATGCTTAACCCATTGTAAAAAGTATTTATTTGATGTACTTTTGTGAAACCATGTTGTGGACACTTTCTTAAAAGTTCCTTAAAACGGTCCCAAGATTCACTAAATGTCTCACCGTACTTTTGTTCAAAGGTAATGATTTCATTCCGCAAAGCGGTAGTATGTGAGGGTGGGAAAAAGTAGTTGATGAATTTAGTCTCTAAATCCGTCCATGTAAGAATACTTTGTGGTGGTTCCTTATCAAGCCAATTTCGGGCTTGTCCCTCTAAGGAGAAAGGAAAAAGTTACAAGCGAATCACTTCTTGTGAAACCCCATTATATTTAACCGTATTGGTGAGTTGAAGAAACCTTTTTATATGGTCATGAGGATCATCAAGCGAACGCCCCAAGAAAGGTTGAGCAGAGACCATTTGAATGAAGCCGGATTTGAGTTCAAAGTTGCTGGCTCCAATCTCAGGTATGACAATAGCATCGGTGTTGCCCTCTACATGCGATTGCAAAAGCTCGATCATTGGTTGATTGTCCATGGTGACAATAGGTGGAGTTATGACTTCGGCTTGAGCTACTTTCTTCTTACGAGCACGAGTACGCATACACACCTACAAAAAGAAAAGAAAAATAGACAAGAAATATTTTTGGTTTTTTATGTTTTTCTATTTTTTTGGATTTTTGAATTTTTTTGAATTTTTTTGAATTTTTATGGATTTTGAAATTTTTAAGCAATAAAAATAACGTTCAAAGGTGAACGGATCCCAAAATCGCGTCTCTCACTACAAACCGTCAATCTTAATGAAAAGAGCCGACAGCGGCGCCATTTAATACAAGGATTTTATCCTCGTATGAAAATTCGTAGTTCCGATCTTTTCGAATTGATTACTAGTTAAAAGTGCAACTCAGTCGTTCTTGGTGGTAAAATAAGAAAGGTTTGGTTATCTAAAACTAATTAAAAGAAAAGGCGTCGTTGAGTAATTAATATAAAAATAAAGCGAGAAAAGATTAAACTAAAATTAAATGACTAAAAAATTAAATGACGAAGAAATTAAACTAATTAAACGTAAATATGAGAACTTAAAAACTTAATAAAAATGAAAACTTTAAAAATTAAAATACTCGAAAATTAAACTAAGATGAACAAGTAAAAGTAAAACTAAGTAAATTGGCGGGAAGAATAAAATTTGAAAATACTTTGAAAGAAAATGATTTAATTTCGCAATTAAAGAAATTATGACATAATTTCGCAATTGTAAACCACAATTCCGTAATTACTCAAAATTTCGTATTTCAAAGGAAACAAGATTTCGCAATGCTCAATTAAAAGAACAATTCTGCAATTCCGAACAAACAAGCATGAATTCACAATCCTTGAAACTTAACAACGATTCCACAATTATCAAAATGTAATAAATCCGCAATAAGGAAAAAATGGTAAGATTTCGCAATGACAAAGGTATGATTTCGCAATTACCAAATGAAGTTCAAATCCGCAATACTTAAAAACAATGATTTCGCAATACTATGAAGGCACAATTTCGCAATTAAAAGGGATTCAATTTCGCAATTAAAAGGGATTCAATTTCGCAATACTATAGGTATTGCGAAACCGAATCAGATTGTCCTAAAAACTAGGATCCGGATTTAGGACGATTTTAAGCAACTTTTAAGCAATTTTTCAAGGACAATAAGCCAAGAAAAACTCCAATAAGCTACCAATAATCAAGGCAAATGATCAAAACTTATAAATCTTCAACACACAAATCAAGAAACACGTAAAGTAAGAAACTTTACGTGACGAAATAGAAAAGTAGATGAAAGAGATGATGAACACAAGATCTTAACTAATAAGAAAGATTAAAAAGACGAAGATTAAGACAAGATTAAGCTTAAAAAGTAAAGGTTTGATTGAAACAAGAAAGATAAAAGATGAAGTTTTTCTAGTGAGAGAAAGTTAAGCACTTTCTCTCTCTAAAAATTAAACTACAAAAATGAAAAATGAACTAAATTAACTAACACCCTCCTAATGTGTCACTAGGAGGGTATTTATAGGAGGTGGGAAGGTGCATGTGTTGCTTCCTTCTTTCTTTCTTCTCGACTCGATTTAAATGTTTTGTCTTTCTCGACGTCGTCTCGGGATTTGTCGATACAAATTGAACTTGTCTTATAATTTTCTTCTTCTATTAGACTTGAGTTCTTCGACTTCATTAAACTTCCGTCTTTAGACTCTTTCTTCGATAAATCTTCAGAATAGGTCTTGGACTTCCGTTCTTTTTGCACTCTTGATCTTTTGACTTCGTCTTTTCTTGTTTTCTTCGATAAAAGCTCGTGATAGCCCATATTTTCTTCCTTTTTCATCTTTTGGTCCTAAAACACAATAAAACACAAACCACGCAAATTCTGACTTTTTCGACATGAAATACACGTTTTGGTCTTGTTATTATTGGAAATAAGTGGTAAAAGGATAAGTGTTTTCACACTTATTAACTGTATCGTGGGCACTTTGTTGGATTACTAGTGATTTCTTTATGACATTATTACTGAGGTGAGTTCATGGCCCCACACTTATACTTTGATGAATTATTGATCTTTTATGGGGGGAGAAAACATGCAACATATTTTTACAGACATATACTAAACTGTGATAAACCTTTATTACTTTTTCCTATTGTAGAATGCCTCACGACTCGTGAACTGAAACTGTTAATTGTTGTATAGCCTCAATGTTATAAATAGATCTATTTGGGACTGACCATCCTCGTCTGGGTGAGTAGCGCTCACTGTGCCTGGGGCAGGACAACAGATCTATATAATGTCGGAACATTGTTATGGTTGCATGTTTGTATGCGAAGGGTCCTCATTTGATGAGGGCTTAACGAGTCTAAGCGCCAGTTTCGGGGAATAGGAAATGTAGTTACCTTTAAGTATTGATGCTATGTGCATTACTACTTCAGTGAATGTTTTACTGTCCAAACTTATTTTACTAAACCTGTGAATTCACCAACTTTATGTTGACTCTCAAAGCATGTTTTTTCTCAGGAAACTAAAGCAAGTACTTGATGTGTGCATGGAGTCAAGCATCATGATAGACAACATTATAGAGCTCATATGTGGTTTTATAAACATGGGAATAAACAATCTGTTGAATAATGTTAAGACAATTTTTATGACAATTCGCACTATGGTTCATGTAACATTTGATTGATAATATTTTATATTTTGCTCTACATACTATTTTTGTTTGATCCACCTACGTGACATCCAGTTATTATTCGTTGCATTTGACCTATTTGGGGGTGTCACAAAGTGGTATCAGAGAGATAGTTATAGAGAACCATATCAAAATTAAATAAAAATTATATATATATATATATATATATATATATATATATATATATATATATATATATATATATATATATTTGAGTTAAAATAGTGTAGTACCTTAAAATTATTAAAATGAAAAGCCTTGTAAACTGTTAGATATACTAGTTTGATTAAGATAGACATTAATTACACTTAATTATAATCAAAAGTAAAATTAATTATTCTTTATACTATTAAGTGTATATTAAGTAATCTTTATTTGACCATCACCATTTAACAATTAATATACGTTTTATTTTTCTTCAAAAATTCCAATCGTCACTTTTAATGATTCAATCCTTCTATTTTCTTATAAATTCCATGCATGTTTTTTTGTAAAAGACCATAGAGTTTTAATCCTTTAAAAGTTACGATGATTGGTACTAACAGAAATGACAATGACACATGACTTGCCAATTTGAAAGTTTGCATATGTTTTCATATGAAGTTTCAATTTGTAATAACTTTACATATAATTTTTTTAGAGACGACCATGATATTACACACGTGTCACTACTAATGCACATGTATCATCCCTCTTCGTGTATAAGTCATTCTTTGTTTACGAATCTCTCTTCATTTACGAGTTTTTTTTCGTGTACGAGTTACTCTTCGTGTATGCGTTGCTCTTTGTGTACGAGTTGTTTCTTCGTGTACGAGTTGCTCTTCGTGTAGTATTTTCTCTTCACGTACGAGTTGTTCTTTGTGTACGATTTTCTCTTCGTGTACAAGTTGTTATTTGTGTACGAGTTTCTTTTCCTGTACGAGTTGCTCTTCGTGTACGAGCAGCTTTCGTGTACGAGTTAGTCTTCGTGTACGAGTAACATCTAGAAAAGTAGTTAAAAGTTGATTGTCGTATATTTTTTTAATTATGTATCATATATTCTTGTGATGAATCGGGTTTTCATTTGTTTTTGTCGTTTTGGAAAAGACCATAGAGTTTTAATCTTCTAAAAGCTACGATGTATCGATCATGTATCAATCGTCGCGTATAAGTTTACAAAAGTTAAGTATCATGCATATGTCATTTGTATATTAATACGTATCATAAATTTTGGTTCATATTTAATATTTATAATGTTTGAAAAGACATGTAACATACCAAATTTTGGTCACAATATTAAAAAACACTATTGTATCAATGTATTAAATGTAAAAATAAAACGTGCAAAATGACTCACTTGACTTAATGATGGCTTTAACATCATTTAATTAATAAGGTACTAGTGCCATTAATTGTCAAGTTTATCATACTAATACCATGAAATTAATTTTTAATAAATGACATCATCACCTATACATCCAATGGTCTAAATTACTTTCTATTTTAACAATTATAAGCTAATACACCACATTAACTGATGAGACTGCTTTTATACATAGTCTCATCGTCCAAAAAGGGCTTAAAATGCATTAAATATCATGAAAATACCCAAATATATGCTTGTGTTTGTTGCTTGTGTATTTTAGGTACGGATATTGAGAAAATGACAAAAGATCACAAGAATCATGCAAAACCGAACACGGGAAACGAAGCCGCACATTGAACCTAGCCCTAATGAAGAATTTTCCAAGAAAACCCTTGAAGATTTGAATATTTATGAAGAAGGGTCCTCCAATATTGAAGAATTGACACTTTATACCCTTGTATCTTCATAATTACAAGATTGGTCCCTAAAGTTGTCAATATTGCAAAAAGGGCCCTCCACTTTGAGGAATTGGCAATTTTAGTCCCTCAACAAAACTAAAATGTCAATATTTATCCTCCTCAAAGTCAAACATACCAAGAAGGACTCCAAGTTACAAGAATTACAAGTTTGGTCCTTTGAAAATATCAAAATTACCAAAAGGACCCTTGACTTTGAAGAAATGGTAAAAATGGTCCCTCATTAATCATGACTTGGCAATTTTAGTCCTCCAAAAGGTCAATCATACAAGTCAAGACCATTATCAATCAAGAAAATGCCAAAACAGTCCTTCAAGAATCACAAAATGGCAAGAAATACCCTTGAAAATACTTTGGAAAAGTATTTGCGGCAAAAGTGTGAAAAGTAAAACTTCATTTACAAAGGGAACGGATTATGGGCTGTTTATTTGCAAAGTGACAAGAAGAAAGGAGTTAAGGGGTCATTCTTGGCAGACAAATATTATTACCTAGACCAGTGGTGGGGTGACACGTGCCGCACTCACTCTCTCCACCAATCAACTCTCTCCCTGGTGCCACATCACACCCCACTTACACCCGTATTAACTAAACTTTATTTAAATAAAGATTATGGCGCCTAACACAATGTTTAAACATAAAATCAGATCAAACCATGTGTTCTTGGTGTTCTTATGAAAATTGGGTATTTTCTTAATACTTGATATCAACCCTTAATTCACTCCAGATTTGTGATTAAGGTAAGACTAAACCCAACCCCACCTTAAACCCTTGGCCACGTCACCCAACCAGCTCACATGATAAACCCTTCTACACCACCTTTGGGGAAAATGCCAAAATGGCCAGCAAATCCAACGTCCAAGATTTAGCTTCAATCCTAAGCTTTCTTCTAAGCCTTTGATCACATTTGCAGCTATGACACCTCACACAAACAGCCAATTCTCTTCACATGATGCCAAGATACTCAAGCTACTCAAGGGGCATTTTGGGACTTCTACTGCATTAGGGTTCACGTTTTATTGCTTTCTAGTCATCACTTGTAAGCCTATATAAGGCATAGGACTTAGAACATTAGCTTTTGCTCTTGAATTTTCAGTTATTCACAAATCTGTAAATCTCATATTCATATCAATGAAATGTGTTTGAATTTATTGAAGAAAGCTCAAGTGCCACTCTTATAATCTGTTTGTTATTGTTCTTTGTTCATTATTCTTGAATCAAAAACCTGTGTTCAAAAGGAGTGTGTAAAAGTTTGCACATTTTCTACTTTTCTTGATATTTTGCTAAGACTTGTTCAAACCTTGGAATTCTTGGGCTATAAGGCTGATCATAGCATCCTGATATTGTGTTATCAAGGTGTGGTGAAGCTTATAACTTGGGGATAATCAAGTGTGGGGAAATAAGGTTGCATTAATCAAGAAGTTTTCATCTTTCTGTTTTGATATTTGTGCTCTTAACCTTGTTGATTCTTAGCAGGGTTGTTTGAGGAAGCTTGCACTTGTTCTTGCTAGTACATAAGCTCAAAACTTCGTGGGTGTGGATGTACATCCATGAGGTACACACCTTTCTACCCAAAATCTGATAAAATCTTGATTTTTGGTGAATTTGTGTGCTACTTGTGTTCTTGCTGATTTTATGGTCTAATATTGCTTAAATCTGCTTAATATATCTGTTATTGTGCTAATTTGGGCTTGGGTGGTCTTGAAATACACTTTTGATTTGAAAATTTTGGTTTAGAAAATTTAAAGGGGTGTTTGGGATTACCTGTTTGAGATCATAAGTGGTTATTGTGTTTGTGGAAGGTGTTGTTTGTGCTTGTTATCTGTTATACACTTGGTTGAGTGCATATTGCTGCAAGTTTTTGGGTTTGAAACCTCAAATCATACATTGTGCTATATCTTGTTGATTTTAACTGTTTTTGACCTAAGATTTTGGTAAAATCTAGAATTTATGCATGCTTAGGGTTAAAAGTTGTTTAAACATCATTTATATATCATATGTGATAGATCTGAGTGATTGAATTTGGCTTGTTGGTCAATTGCATCAGCAAAGTGAAAAAAACTACATGTTTAGTGTTCATTAGTAACTTTAAGTGCTTGAATCTTGCTTAATACTTTGAATCAGTGCATGAAAACTGTTTAGACTTGCTTATTTAAGTTTAATATTGCTTGTGTATGCATTTGGTTAAGTTTGGCTGGCTGAATTGTGCTATAAGTGCTTATTGAACCATAACTGCTTATGTGTTCATGTCTGTGAGTGATCTGGTGATTGATTGAATTAACTGTACAAATTGGCTGTTGTTGATTATGATTTCTTTGTTGTTATTGACTCCTTATGATCCACTGATAATTTGGGTGCCTTTGTGTAACTTGAATCTCCAAAAAAGTCACTAAAGACAAAAAAGTCAAGAAGTCAAGCAGTGGAAAAAGTTTCCACTGCTCAACACCCAAAACTAGCCCATGCTAGTACAATTTTTCATTCAGCTTATCAATAAGCCATTTTAGCTTATCCAGACCTGCAACAACTTATTTTTTGTGATAGATCTTCATTATTTGACCCATTTGATTGAACTGGAGCTTATTAGACTTTGACTTTGACTTTTTGCAAGAAAACCAACTTATTTGACTTTTTCATAAGTGCTTATTTGCTTTTTCCAGCTTATTGAGTCAACTTATTTGAAAACTTTTTGTTGATTAAGCTTAGATAAGTCATTTAAAAGCTTTAGAAACTTGAATCAGCTCTTGGGATAGTCTAGAACTCAAAAACGACTATTTTGTCGTTTTCTGTAGATTGCTTTTTGCATTTTCAGGCTTATTCCTTTGGCTTATTTCAAATTTCTTTTTACAGAAGTCATAAGCAACTCAAAAGAAGCTTGTGTGTCTAATTTGAGCTTATGGCATCAGCTTATAGCTTAATGGGCCAAAAAGCCCATTAAGAATAAGCTGTTTGGTATAAGTCAGCTTATTTCATATTTTCAGCTTTTGGGCCTTTGAAAAGTTGTGTTTAAAATCAAATTTTGAGTCAGATAGGAGCTTTTGGGCTTAATTGGACAACATTTTTTTTATTGGGCTTATTTTGGCCCATTAAGGTGACTGTTTGGACTTTTGGCCCATCTGGAGGCCCATTAGGGGTATTTTTGTAACTTCAACTTCATTTTCTATTTATTTAGGTTAAATTAAGCTAGTTTGAAAGTTTTTAGAATTTTTTATAAATTTTGGATTTTTAATATTATTTTATTATTATTTTATTATTAAAAATTAAAATTTAGATTTTTCACGTTTTTACATTTTTCTTAGGTCAAATACATAAATTTAGGAATTTTACAACTTTTAGAATATTTTTATTGTTCTTAGATTAATTTTTATAATTATTTTGAGTTTTAATAGTTTTTAATTGTTTTTAAATAGTTTTAATTAGTTTAAAATTTTCAAAAATAGTTCTAAATTAAGTTAGGACATTTTAGAGGTTTACAAAGTGATAAATCTCATTTTGGGCTTTTTTGTTAATTAAATTGATTTTTAGGTCTTTAATTAGCATTAAAAAATCATTATTTAATAAAATAAAAGGTTTGAGTGAATTTTGATTTTTTTAAAACTCTTAATACATTATTTAGGAATTATTGCAATTTTTTAGGAATTTTTAGAGTAAACTTTTAAATTTGGTGCTATTACGGTTTTACGTGAACGACCTTTTTGTCTTAGTGTAATCCGTCATCGTAACCGTCATTCTCTTCTTATCCCATTTCTATTTTCTTTTCTCATAATCAATATAATCACATAATTAATCATCTCATTACACAATACACTATCCTCCTTGAGAACGATCCCCACTTTGGGTCATTTGTGCACGATTTTCCTAAATCGTCGTACTTACCCTAATTACCTTGTTTTCCTAAACAATTGTATAAATTACAAACATCATTTTGGCACCGCTGCCGGGGAGGCGTGTTGTGTTTTGATTTGGCAATTGTTATTTTTATATATAGCCATAATATCTATAAGTATTAGTAGCACTCTACTAATACGTATTATCGGTTTTTCATTTTTTGTGTGAATACTATTACTATATTGTATACGTAGAACAATAAATTCACAAGTACTCCAAAAGTGTGAAAACACAACCTTGACTTGGGAGGTCATTACCCAATCATTGTATTCGAATCTCAAACAAGAAAGAAAAGGCAAAAATAGATAAATACTTTCGTGAAGCTCGATTTGAAAAATACAGACTATAAGGTGGGTATAAGGCGGATATTATAAAATATATCCTAAGGAAAAAGGCTCTTAAGTGCTTCGCGCCGCCTGGTTTCCCCGCTTTCTTGTGAGTATTTGATTTTGAGAGCTAATCGAGGGTTTTGCCGCCCAAAGTATTATTAAGTATCATATATACTTTCTTGGTTTCATTTGATTAAACCCTCTTGAACGTTTTGGTGTTCCACCAACGTTCTAAAGTCATCGAAGGCTTTCACTTCACGTGATCGTTTTCATTCCTTGAGGCTTCTTTAATCAAGAGATTTGATTAAGGAGGAGATTTGTAGATTTTGGTCTGCTTAATACAATCACAAAAATCCAAAAAAAAAAGTAAAAACAATCAAAGACCACAAAAAATTGGAAAAATACAAAACACCAAAAAGAATCTTCTTTGCTCACCCCCACGTTGTACGTGACGTTTATGCTTACTCGTAATCAAGCAAGACGTGCACGTAAACGAAAAAACCGAAAGGAGTCAACACCTACTCCTAATCTTTCTAGTGAGGAGTCTCCTATTGACGAACCCATTGTAAGAGAAGAACCAACCATGGCGAATCCAACTATCATGGAGTTACTTCAAGCACCCACCGAGGGTTATGGAGAGGCTATTGTGATTCCCGCTATCCTTGCGGAGAATTTTGAGGTGAACACGGGTTTGTTGTCGATGATCCAAAACAACAAATTCCGTGGTGATGAAAAGGACAACCCGCACAACCATATCCGCCAATTCAATCGTCTTACCGCCACTTGCAAATTTAAGGATGTCTCTAATGACTCGATTAAGATGATGCTTTTTCCGTATTCCTTAGCGGGGCCCGCTAAAATTTGGTTAGAGAAAGAGCCACCCAATTCTATATTGACGTGGAAGGATCTCGTGTCTAAGTTCGTGAACCAATTTTTTCCGCCCTCTAAGACTACGCATTTGAAAAACGAGATTTCAAAATTTTCACAAGAATTTAATGAGAGTTTTTCAACGGCTTGGAATAGGTTTAAGGAAATGTTACATGAATGTCCTCATCACGGTTTTTCCGATTTGCATCAAATTGACACGTTTTACAATGGACTAAATGATCATGAAAGGGATTATCTAAATGCCGCCGCGGGTGGTAATTTTTTGTGTAAAACGGTTGAGGAAGCTTTGGTGATAATTGAGAATAGATCTAAGGTGTATAGTCCTCGTAGCACGTCTAGTGTTCGTAAGGCTTCGTCTTCGGCTTCACCTTCTTTGTCTACTATCATCGATGCTTGCCAGATTGAGGCGAACATGGAAAACAAAATCTTTGGTAAGCTTAAAGGTCTTTTGATTGAGTTCAAAGTTGGAGAACCAAGTGCTCCCGCTACGGCTAATGCGGTTGAGGTTTCATGCATGTATTGTGGTGGAGGTCATGATTTCTCCGAGTGCATTACCAACGGTGGTAACACTTCGAGTGCCTACGCGGCCACGGGAACTTACAACCAAAACGGTCAAGTTACCCGCTCTAATCAATTGACTCCACCGGGTTTTGGTTCAAATCAAAATGCTAACAACAACTATCGCAACAATCAAGTTGGTTTCAAAAACAATTACAACAAGGGAAACTATGGTAATCAAGGGGCTAATAATCAAGTTTCAAACAAAAATCAAAATGATTTTCAAAACAACAACAAGAGTTTGCAAACTTTGAAAGATCTTCCAAATGAATTTGTTGAATACGCTAATGGGAACGATGCTAGGTTTGACAACATTCAAAGAGAAATCATTAGCCTAAGATCCGAGTTTAAGAACGACTTGAAGAAAGAGTTGAAAAATGAGTTAGCAAATGAGCTTAAAATCCATACAAACAAGATGGAAGGAAATGTAACAAGGTTACAACAAAACCAACAAAAAATGGAACAATGGCAACATGAAATTAAGCAAGAGACGATTAAAGCCGAGAAGAGATCCATGTTTGAGGATAAAATTTCATCTATGTTTGAGGCAATTATGTGCAAACCGTCTTCGAGTAGTCTTCCTAGCAACACCGTATCAAACCCTAAGGGTGAGATGAAAGTGATTACCACACGTAGTGGTAAGATACTTAAGGAACCGACTCCTCAACCAATTGCTCCTACGGAGGAAGCAATTGAGGAAGAACCCGAGGTGGTGGTCCAAAAGGAGCATGTTCTAATCCCACGAAGTACCGCTCATGCCACACCTACGGTTGACCCATTACCAACATTGGAACCCGAGATTCCAAAGGCTATGCCTATGCCTCAACCCACACCACCTTTGCCCTATCCATCGAGACTTAGAAAGGAGAAACGTCAAGAGCGCGACAATTATCAGTTTGAGCTTTTTATGAAAATGTTTCGTGATTTGCACTTTAATGTGCGTTTCGCCGATGCTTTGGTCATGATGCCTCGATTTGCCGCTAACTTTAAGTGTATGTTGAACAACAAGGAGAAATTGCATCAATTGTCTAGTTGTTCATCGGTTTATCTTAATCGCATACCTCAAAAAAGTCGCTGATCCCGGTAAATTTTTGATCCCTTGTGCAATCCAAGATATGGAAGAATGCTTTGCCATGGCCGATCTTGGTGCTAGCATTAACTTGATGCCACTTTCAATCTTCAAGTCGCTCAATCTTCCTAATCTTACTCCTTCACTAATGTCTATCGAGTTGGCCGACCATTTCACGATTCCCGCATGTGGATTGGCGGAAGACGTTTTTGTGAAAGTGGGAAAGTTCTATTATCCGGTAGACTTTATCTTGTCGATATTCCCACGGATCCTCAAGTTCCTCTCATATTAGGTCGTTCGTTTTTAGATACGTCTATGGCTTTGATCGATGTTCATGCTAGAAAGATCACCTTACGTTTCAACGACGAGGAACTTGTTATAAACGTAACTCAAAACTATCAAATTTCTCTTGTTTATTCCGTTGCAACCATAAACCTCGTTGATATGATTGACATGGTTTGCGAGGAATTTTCACAAGAAGTTCTAGGTTTTGGTGATGATGAAAATAGTGGCAATCCCACTATGTTAGATCCCATTCTTGATAACTCGACACCAACCTTCCCTCCATTTGAAGGTGGTGGTTTTACGTTGGAAGAATTCGATGTTCTACGTACTTGTAACGAAGACCTCGACAATGATGAGGACTTCTCGATTATCAAGGATTTTCTTAACGATTTCCCATTTCCTCCACCCGAGGAGGTTATGAGTATCGAGCCCAAATATTCAATTGAGGAACCACCTATCCTCGAGTTGAAAGATTTACCTCCTCATCTCGAATATGTCTTTTTGGAGGAGGGCGACAAGTTGCTGGTTATTATTGCGAAGGAACTTTCGGATGATGAAAAAACAGCACTTGTCGATGTTCTAAAGGATCACAAAGGGGCAATTGGGTGGAAGTTATCCGACATTAAGGGGATCGATCCTAAATTTTGTACCCACAAAATCTTAATGGAGGAGGATTACAAGCCCGCAATCCAATGTCAAAGGAGGGTGAACCCCAAAATTCACGACGTCATCAAAAAGGAAGTCCTAAAACTCCTTGACGCGGGAATGATTTACCCTATTTCCGATAGCCCTTGGGTGAGTCCTATTCATTGTGTCCCTAACAAGGGAGGAATGACCGTTGTGCCAAACGATGCCAACGAGTTAATTCCCACTAGACTCGTGACCGGATGGAGAGTGTGCATTGACTATCGTAAGTTGAATGAAGCCACTCATAAAGACCATTTTCCCTTGCCCTTCATGGACCAAATGTTGGAGCGTCTTGCGGGAAACGATTTCTATTGCTTTTTAGATGGTTTTTCCGGTTACTTCCAAATCCCCATCGATCCTCGTGATCAAGAAAAAACTACGTTTACGTGTCCATATGGAACGTTTGCCGATCGTAGAATGCCATTCGGACTTTGTAATGCACCGGGAACCTTTCAAAGGTGCATGATGGCTATTTTTCATGATATGGTCGAGAAGACGATGGAAGTCTTCATGGATGACTTTTCGGTGTTTGGTTGTTCGTTCACTTCGTGTTTTTCAAATCTTAAGAGAATGTTAAAGCGTTGTGAGGAAACCAACCTTGTGCTCAATTGGGAAAAATGTCATTTTATGGTTAAAAGTGGAATCGTCTTAGGGCACAAGGTCTCGAAAGCGGGGATTGAGGTAGATCAAGCTAAGGTAGACGTCATCGCCAAATTACCTCATCCCAAAACCGTTAAGGGAGTTAGGAGTTTCCTAGGCCACGCGGGCTTTTATCGTCGATTCATCAAGGATTTTTCAAAGATCTCTCGACCTATTACACATCTTCTTGAAAAAGAGGCACGTTTTGTCTTTGACGAAGATTGTGTACGAGCCTTTGAAATCCTTAAGAGGAAACTTACCGAAGCTCCCATTCTTGTTGCTCCCAATTGGAACCTCCCCTTTGAGCTCATGTGTGATGCTAGTGACTACGCTATTGGGGCCGTATTGGGGCAACGTCATGAAAAGCACTTCTTGTCTATTCACTATGCTAGCAAGACGATGACCGAGGCTCAACTAAAATACACTACAACGGAGAAGGAGTTCCTTGTCGTGGTGTATGCATTTGAGAAATTTCGACCTTATCTCGTCTTGACGAAATGCATATTGTATACGGATCATTCGGCTATCAAGTATCTTATGGCTAAACAAGATGCAAAGCCGAGATTACTTCGTTGGATTCTCCTTCTTCAAGAATTTGATCACAAAATCGTTGAAAAAAGGAGCCGAGAATCTAGCGGCCGATCATCTTTCTCGTTTGGAAGATCCTCACCAAAGTGTTTACGAGCCCAAGGAAATCACCGAAACATTTCCGCTCGAGACACTTGGTGTAGTGAATTCTAAGCTTGATTCTTCCACCCCATGGTTTGCGGATATCGCAAATTACCATGTAGGCAACTTCATCATCAAGGGTATGACGACTCAAGAAAAACGAAAATTCTTTCGTGACGTCAAGTTCTACTTTTGGAACGACCCGTACTTGTTTCGAACTTGTACGGATCAAATTATTTGACGTTATATCTTTGGTACCGAAGCTTCTAATATCCTTAGAGCTTATCACGAGGGACCCACGGGTGGTCACCATGGTGCTAATCTCACGGCTAAGAAGGTCTTTGATGCCGGCTTCTTTTGGCCTACTATTTACCGAGATGCAAATGAGCTTGTGAAGTCATGTGACTCATGCAACGACAAGTCATGTACTGAGACTATGCAATTACTTAGGTAGTTGACTATATCGTGGGTACTTCGTTGGATTACTAGTTATTTCTTTCTGACATAATTACTGAGGTGAGTTCATGGCACCACAGTTATACTTTGATGAATTATTGATCTTTTATGGGGGAGAAAACATGCAACATATTTTTACGGACATAAAAAGAACTGTGATAAACCATGATTACATTTGCCTCTTGTAGAATGCCTTACGACCCGTGAATTGAAATTGTTAATTGTTGTATAGCCTGAATGTTATAAATAGATCTATTTGGGACTGACCATCCCTGTCTGGGTAAGTTGCGCTCACTGTGCCTGGGCCAGGACAACAGATGTATATCATGTCGGAACATTGTTATGGGTGCATGTTTGTATGCGAAGGGTCCTCATTTGTTGCGGGCTTAACGAGTCTAAGCGTCAGTTTTGGGCAATAGGAAATGTAGTTACCTTTAAGTATTGATGCTATGTGCATTACTACTTCAGTGAATGTTTTACTGTCCAAACTTATTTTACTAAACCTGTGAATTCACCAACTTTATGGTGACTCTCAAAGCATGTTTTTCGTAGGAAACTGAAGTAGGTACTTGATGTGTGCATGGAGTCAAGCATCATGATAGACAACATTATATAGCTCATCTGGGGTTTTATAAACATGGGAATAAACAATTAGTTGAATAATGTTAAGACAATTTTTATGAGTTTTTGCAATATGGTTCATGTAATATTTTATTGATAATCTTTTATCTGTTGCTCTACATTGTTATTTGATCCACCTACGTGACACCCAATTATTATTTTTGTTGCATTTGACCTATTTGGGGGTGTCACACTAACGAACCACAAGAGTTTGTTTCAACTTGTGTTACAGATTCACGTAATACAGATATGGATACAACTTTGAATGCGCCTAGTATGGAGAATGTTAATCTTAATGGGTCACAAGGCTTACTAGAAGATGTTAATTCCCTATATCAAGAAGTAATCGGAGTTAGACCATTGGGTTGTAAGGGTTGGCTATTTGAGGTCGAAGATTGTTCAAGAATACTAGCTCATGAAAATACCCACATAACTGAAGTTGAGAACGTATGCTCTATTTCTTAACATATATACAAAATATGTTTTGGTCTTTTTTTTTCTTCGAAAAGTTATAATGCCCTTATGTTGTTTGTTCAGAACTTAATTGGTTGTAATGTTGATGAATCACGTAAATCAGAAGGTTCTTGTATTGAAGAGAACAAGATGTATCGTAATGTTGATGAATGTCGTAAATCAGAAGGTTTTGGTAATAAATACAACAAGATGTATTATAATTTTGATGAATGCCTTACATAAAAAGGTGTTGGGTTTGAAGACAACAAGATGTTTTATAACGAGTCACAACAAGGGTATTTGCAACAATTACTAAATGCAATTGAGCCCAAGTTAATGGTTGATGTTACCTGCATGCAAAGCATGAATCGTGTTGAAGGCCTGTTGGAGATTGCAACTAAGGTACGTTTTATTCTATATGAATACATTACATGTTTTAGGCATTAGGTTCATGTTCTAGATACCTTATGAGAGTTTTTCTGTCGACTATTCCTTAGGATACTGAAGTAATGGATTACAGTTTTGAAGGCGAAGGTAACTTTTGTTTAGATATAACATGTCTATTGGTTTTGAAGAGGATAAAACAAATGGGGAGATAGAAGATACTATAACTGTAGAAGCAGCTACCGAGTTGTCAGATAAAAAGGATGGTTCCCAAATAGACAGTAATTCAGATAGGTCCCAAAATACATCTGTTAAGGAATGTTCTGTTGCTAATGAATCTGTACCTTTCAAGGGAACGACATCAGTTAAAGAAATGTCAGAATTGGAAACTGTTCCCAAGGTATATATTGTATATATCTGTACATTAGTACTTGAATTTGATGGCTCAAAACATATATAAAAATACGTGTGTAACTAACATATAATTAACAAATCATGCGTTGTACCTAAAATACATGATTAGATAAGTTCATAGCCAATTTTAATCACGCTAAAAAGATGTCTGTCATCAATGTAAGTGTAATTATTTGAATACTTGAATGATATAATTTTTAATCAATTATTTACTTCTATAGATTACACTATCCATTTGTTTATTATTAAAGATATGAAGTTCATTGAGGGACCATCCTTGCAAACTGTAAGAAGAAGCCGAGTTTCGCTTTACAACCACCATATGAGCAAAAAAAGTCCACAACTCTGCTTCCTAAAAAGAGGTGTCAAATTACAAAACCAACTTCAACTTCCGTCAAATACGGACTTGTAGATGAAAAGGATGTTGTTTTAACTAGCACTTGTAGGATATTGTAAATCTTGCTTATGTTTAGAGAGAGAAAGAGATAGAGAGAAAGATGATTTCACACACACTTCTAGAGAGAGAAAGTGAATAACTATGTGTAAAAATTAATGAAACCACCACCCTCTCCATCTAAGGAGAGGGTTTATATACTCAAGCCCATAAGATGGGCTTGGGCTTACAAGTTGGGCCGACCTACACAAGTTGTAGGCTGGGCTTAGCCTTGTTTGCTTAACATTAGTAAAACTAAACTACGAGCTATTACTTAGACTATTGTTGGAGTGACCGATCCTTTGTAATACGTAAAACGTATTTCCAACAATCTCCCCCTAAGGGAGGTCACTCCAAACAAGGGTGTTACCCAAGTTACAATAATAAAATAAACCTAGCATATTATGCTTGTTTTGAGCTCGTATTCTTCGTCTTTCTTTTCTTTTTCTTTTCTGGTGAACATGTTGATGTGATCTTTGATATTAATCTTTAGCATTAGTCTCTTGCCTTGATCTTGTGCATCCATCACTTGTGATATTCGCCTCTTCGTGACTTCATGTCCCACATATTTATACCTTCGTTATTCTCGAAAGCTTCAGAGTTTGATACAGCGGAAGACTTGACTTTTAGTCTTTCTAGAATTAAATGAAGTATTAAGTGTATAAAGTATAAGCATGCGGGGACGACTTCTTCTTGGATTCCGCAACGCCACCGTCTTCAAATGCCACAACATAAGTAGACACAAACGAAATGGCTTTGAACATTTCATTCTAATTCGGTAGCATTTTACCTCCTGTCGGTGAAGACCGTTGGACGATATAAAATATCGTACTTGTGGCAAGTAGTTTCAATTAAGAACCTCCGTGACAAGATTTCACGGGTAAACTCGTTCTCTTTACTCGACCGTCCAAAGCTGACTACGAACGTAAAGAGTGAATCATTTGGATAAAATTATTCACATGATTGAAGCCATCAATTTCGATTCCTGGAACAAGTTTGATTCATTAAAGAATCGCACCATTGTTGCTTTCAAGTTGTCACAAGCTTGATTCGTATAGAATCTTGCAAGTTACCTACCAAGTGCTGTTTGATGTTAGCACTAGAAGTATTTCCACTCATCACTATGAACACTATAGAGTGTCACTCTGAGTGTTCTGGCAAAATCACTAAGATATTGCGTAGAGGCCTGGAACGTGTTTAAGTTAAGTTAAGAATTAAACCACTGTTGCTTTCCAGTTATCACAAGCTTGATTCATAAAAAATCGCACAAGTCACCTACCATGAGCTTTTGAATGTTCGCTCAAGAAGGATTTCCATCTTCATTGTAAATACTTTTATATTACTCGGATGTTCAGGCAAGATCATGAATATTTTGCGTAGGACTCTTAATATCTTTCTTACTTTTCACAGTGTGTGAAGAAGCAAGGAAATATGAAAGTGTGTCCTAATGAGATATTTGATGATCTCAAATGGCTCTAGACTCGATCGTGCATTTTGGATTTTAGTGATCGGAGGCTGGAGAGGAGTGCCACCATTTCAATACCAATTTATTCGGAGTGAATAAATCAATAGATAATGTGTTGTCTCTGTGTGATTAAAACAAATATCTTTTAAGAGATATCTGAGTTAGCTGGGATGGGTTGTGCATTGCATCACTGGGTCCATGATGTCTGTCTTCAATATCGAGCATCATTAAAATGATCTCAATAGCACATTTGTTGACCCGGTTTCTGCCTAAGGTTGTAAGGAGGGCTTCTTTCTTTAGACCCTTCATCTTTACAATTCTTTTTCATTCTTCAACCCCTTCAATGCGTACCAATACGTCATAACTAGCACCTTGTTGTGATTGTTCCAGTGCTAACTTAAGTACTTGGTCGGCATTCAGCTACGTTCACAATCTTTCCCCATCTTTCCTAAGAACTACTATTTCTAGCTATGGAATGTCCTTGGGAAGATTCCTCAGGTTTTGGAAGAATTATTGGACTTAACCTATCCTACCATCCTTATGTCACCACAATCTTCATCGTCGTGAAATAAATGGGTTGTGGGTAAGTGTAAATCACCATGAAATCCATTTTGGTATAGCAAATCCATTTTGCTCCCCCTTAACATATGCCACGATAAACATTTCGCATATATCGGGATGAGCCATCACGTTAAGTCAAACCATTTGTGATAATTTCCCATATTAAATCACATTTTCTCCCCCATATTAAAAATATTAACCCAATCGATATTTTTGATATCAACTGATTTAATGAAGTTTTAAAAGTTTTTGGGAAGAAAGATGCAAATCCAATTTATCTTCATGAGACCAATTTGTGAGATATGATACCGATTTGTAACATGATCACATATTCACCATATTAGAATAAATTGACAAGGTTGGACCTGATTGATGAGAACAACATGTGAAAAGATCAAATGGTTCTTGTCGGTTAATGTTGGTCACCTCGTCACGTTTGAAGTCATCTCTTGACACCACGTGTACGATTGGTATTGTTGTCTTGACACCAATTAGTGAACTTGGCACTTTCAGCATCAAAGATTCGAAATGCTTGATAGTTGCTCCCCCTCAATTGTTGACCCGTGTTCTATTGAAAGAGTTGTAGTCGTCGTTTGAGTAGTCGCATCGTCGAGTATGTAGATACCAATTGTAGATAGCTATGGTTGTAGAGATGATAGCTTCATAAAAACAAGACTTCTCTTGTTTTAACAAATAAATGCACTGAAGCGTACATAGATTTGTGTTAGACCAAGTTATAAAGTAAACTTGATCCCTTACAAGGTTTTAAAGTAAACCTTGACCGAGAAAATTAATTCCCGTTGTGAGCCAAAGCTTTCATAAGAAATACTTGACTTTAATGTGAAAACCGGGTTGCAGTCTGAAATAACTACAAGCCATTTGGGCATGTTTTATGAAATGTTTACAACTTTTGTACGAACTCTATTTATGGCGCCGTGTCGATATTAATCAACATTTCTAAGGCCGTAAATATTATCGTACCGAAAGACATGCCTTTGAAAAATAAAGTAAAAATATTTTTGGATTTTTCTGAAATTTTTCAATTTTTATGGTATTTATATGGTTTTATATTTTTGTATTTTGCTTTTGTGGATAAAAATATAAACAACATATACAGATGATCACCAAGGATACGGAGAATAGTTTACCACCACTATTCTTTCGCTTCATCTGCCAGTTCCTTTAGAGTCTTAGGCGAGAAAGTTCTCAAACCTAGCTTGTCGGCCAAAAATTCCATTCGAGCGTGATCTAAAGCCTTCGTGAAAATATCCGCCAATTGATACTCAGATCGGACAAAGTAAAGCTCTGTCACTCTATTTTCCACTTGCTCCTTGATAAAGTGGTAGCGAATGTCAATATGCTTCGACCGGGAGAATTGAACATTGTTGCAGCATAAGGCAATTGCACTTTTGTTGTCGCAGTACATCGGAATTTTGTTGAAACCTAGACCATAGTCGGTTAATTGCGATCTCATCCAAAGAACTTGAGCACAGCAACCGGACATAGCTATGTATTCTGCTTCCGTACTTGAAATTGCAGCGCTTTTCTGCCTTTTTGATGCCCAGCTGATTAGTCGATCTCCTAGTAGTTGCAAAGTTCCACTCGTGCTACGCCTTGTATCTTGACAACCCGCGTGATCCGCATCTGCATATGCTATTAGTGCGACCGAAGAGTCCTTCGAATACCAAAGTCCCCGATTAATGGTTCCTTTAAGATATCAAAAGATCCGTTTAACAGTAGCCAAGTGTAACTCAGTAGGCCTAGTTTGATACCGAGCACACATACATATAGCAAATTGAAGATCAGGTCGACTAGCTGTGATATACAAAAGGGTACCGATCATTCCATGATAAAGTGTCGGATCAACGGCAACTCTATGTGGATCTGCATCAAGCTTAGTTCGTTCCACCATTGGAGTATCCACGGGGTCGCAAGATTCCATCTTATATTTCTTAAGCGATTCAAGGGCATACTTGGATTGATTAATAAAGATGCCCATGGGACTCTGAGATATCTGAAGACCTAAGAAGAATGATACCTTGCCCATCATTGACATCTTAAACTTAGAAGACATGAGTGTCCCAAACTCATCGGATAAGGTTTGGGTCGAGGCTGCAAATATAATATCATCAGCATATATTTGTTCGATAATCATATCTTTACCTCGTTTCTGAGTGAACAACATGGGATCCACCTTGCCTTTAGCGAAGCCTTGCGTAATGAGGAATTGTGACCGAAGATCATACCATGCGCGTGGAGCTTGCTTCAACCCATAGAGAGCCTTCTTAAGCTTGTACACATGATTAGGATATTTAGGATTCACAAAACCATCCGGCTGTTGAACATATACCTCTTCCTTGATTTCACCATTAAGAAATGTTGTCTTTACATCCATCTGATATACGATCATATTTATGTGGGCTGCATAAGCAAGGAATCGTCTAATAGCTTCCAAACGGGCAACGGGTGCAAAGGATTCCATAAAGTCAATTCCTAATAATTGCTTGTATCCACGAGCTACTAGTCGAGCTTTGTTCTTCAGTATTCCGCCTAACTCGTCGAGTTTCACCTTGTAAACCCATTTCAAAGTGAGTAACTGCACTTTATCTGGGCATGGGACAAGTTCCCATACATCAAGACGTATAAATTCATTAAGTTCTTGCATAGCTTCTATCCAATAGGATTGGGTAAAAGCTTCTTGCCATGTCTTAGGTTCAACTTCAGTGAGAAAAGCATCAAAATGACAAAACATTGCATTTTCTTGTAACTGACTTCGTGTGGATATCGGACGATTAGGGTCACCAATAATAGAATCTATAGGATGATCCTTTATCCACTTGTTGTCATGTTCACGAATCCGTAGATTGGAGTAGACCGTAGTAGGAGCTTCCTCTGAGGTGGACGACCCGGCTTGATTATGGTCGAGAATTGGTACACTAAAGAATGGAAGTTCACGCATTTGAGCGAATTCCAAATCGTGATCATCATCATCCTCTTCATCATCAATAGGCATGACATGGGTAGTTGATTCGGTAGTTGGTTAAGAATTACTCGTTGAAGGTATATCTTGACCAATTGTAGGTGCAGACGAATCTGATTGTGCTTCGGTTGCTGGATCGACAACTTCGGTTACCGGAGCTATTACCTCAGGTTCTGTAGAAACAATACTTGGAGGAGTAAAGAATTCATCAAAGAATGGCTAAAACAATGTATCCCATTCATTCCTAGAAGGTGGTGTAAATGATGATGAAGTAGGGTTGTTTGGGACAAGACCAGAGCTAATGTTACTGGGTCCCATTTCATGAAGTGCAGGTTCAGAGCTGCTTTGCTCAGAAGCCATTGCTGTCAGCTCATCAAAATCAACATTCATAGTTTCGAGGTTCTTACGAGACTTACGATTGTAGATTCGGTATGCTTTCTGTGCGAGTGCGTAACCAATGAAAATACCAATATTAGCCTTTGGTTGAAGTTTTCCCAAATTGTCACCATCATTATTTGGATAGCAAAGAGAACCAAATACATAAAGATATGGTAAATCTGGTACTTTTCCATGTAGAAGCTCATAAGGTGTTTTACCATGGCATTTATGAATTAGTGACCGGTTTTGGGTGTACACTGTTGTGGTTACTACTTCTGCCAATAAAAATAATGGAGCCTTTACGTAAATTAACATTGTTCGAGCTGCTTCCATAAGAGTGCAATTTCGCATTTCAACGACACTGTTTTGTTGTGGAGTGAGAGCAACGGATGTTTCATGAGATATGCCAACTTCTTCATAATATTTACGCAAAGTTTGATTCATAAATTCGGTTCCATTATCTGTACGAATGCGTCGGACAGTAGTGTTGAGACGCAGTTGAATCATTTTGAGAAAATCGATAATGACTTTAGGTGCCTCGTCTTTTTGTTGCAAGAAATTTAACCCATGTAAACCGAGAGTAATCATCCACTATGACGAGGATGTACTTTTTACCACCAGGACTTTCAACACGCATTGGCCCACAAAGATCCATATGCAACAAATAAAGTTTTTCTTGGTTGGTGTATTCAGTCTTGGGTTTGAATGATTTCTTAGTGCTTTTCCCCATTGTACACGCGGAACACAAATGATCCTTGTGAAATGTAAGTTTAGGAAGACCACGAACAAGTTCGTTTTTCGCCAAATGATTAATAGCGTCAAAGTTAATATGAGATAACCGTCGATGCCATAACCATGACTTAGTCTTTGATGCTTTGGAGAGAAGACATACGGGAGAAGCGGCCATCATATCTTGTAGAGACAAAGTGTACAAATTATTCCCTCGAGTACCTTTCAATAAATCAACCCCTTCCAAATTACGAATGAAGCAGGTATGCTCTCGAAAAGCAACTTCTAGGTTTGCATCACAAAATTATCCCACAGAAAATAAGTTGTGACCGAGACCTTCCACATAATACACTCTTGAAATTATAACATTCCCAATATGATATTCATCGTAACCCATTATCTTTGCAATATGATCATTTCCAAATCGAACCGTACCAAGAAACTTGCTGACGAAATTTTTGAGCTGAGAGCAATCTTCGGTCATATGTTTAGAGCAACCAGAGTCCAAATACCAGAGAACAATTTGGACCACCTGTTTTCAACAACAAGAGTAGACAATGCATTGGAAACTATTGGTTCCGGAGTGTTAGCAGATACAGATATAATATTATCAGAATTGCTAACATTTGTGTGACCCTTAGATTTCCTGTGTTTTCTAATGTGAGTTTTACCACTAACAGGTTTTATTGGTCCAACTTTCTGAGGTTTTGGAATATTATCGGGCACTAGAGTGGGAGTAGACCTATTTAAAGGGCACTTTGTTCCTACAATAGTGTCGGTGTTCCTAGTTAAAGGACACGCTTGTGTTTTGGTAGTCTTGGTACTCCTAATTAAAGGGAACGCTTTCTTCGCTTTAGTGGGAGTGATCCTAGTTAAAGGGCACGCATTTCCTACTATAGTGAAAGTTCTACCAGTGGGACGCCACATCCAGCCAACTTGGGGTAGCACTTTCCTAGTCAGTTTCCATTCTAAACCATTTTTACGGGCATTCATCTCATTCACTTAGTCAATAAGGCAAGAATCATGACGACTATAAAACATACATTCATTGCAATTGTAACATTTCAAATCAGAATTCACAGTAGGCTTAGAACGCTGCACAACCGCATAGCCTTTAGGTTTAGCTACATGATTCTTTTTATTCAAAACAGAAATAACATTCCTAGGGTGGGCTTCTACTTTCTTCTTCACTTGACTACTAGATGGGGGCAAGATCCTATCATTCTTCTTGTTTCTTTTAAGCTTAGATCTTTGAGCCTTAGCAGTGGTGCTTACTCCTGTAGAAGGCAACACGGGAATATTAGAAGCTGGTTTTGATTTTGCCTTATCTTAGTGACAAATGTTTGAGATGGTTTAGTCCTAGGGCCCTTGTTAAATGGTGTGACGGTGATGAGGTTCGTTTTGATGGCACTAGAGGACGGTGCTGAGACAGTGGCTGCGTTATCCACAACATTCTTACCTTTTAGGGTACGAAGTGTTTCCTTTAACTCAGTCAAAGCCAGATTTTTATCACAAATTTGTTCCCTTAGATCAGATATTTCCACCGACTTTCGATTCAATTGTTCAATCAATGATTGATTCTGTGCAGTGGTATTAGCACGTGCGGGATTTACTAAATCGAAGAGTCATGTATTTTTCTGTTGTAAGTTATCAACTTTGGACAAAATCTTAGAAACTCGATTATCTAGATCAAGTTGAAAATTCTTAGCGGCCTCAAGAACATTCACACAATGAATCTTCTTAGACTTCTCTATGTCTATCGACAATGATTTAGCAATCTTGTCACTTGGCTGACGCTATTTTGATTGTAAATTAAATTGAAAATTCTTTTGAAAATTTGCATCATCGATATAAACACCTTCGAATGACGTTTCAAAGATTTATTGAATAAATTGTTGCTTGCATTCAAGCGAGATACAAAGTGTTTGAATCTCATCAAAACATTTTGAAAGCGAAGAATATGAATCCTGAAGCTTTAAAAATCCAGCGTCAGATTCGTGACAAGTACTATCTACCACATTATCCACATATTCAACATTATGCACAATAGAATCATTATCAACACTTTTATTCACACAGACGGAAACTATATCATGAGACATCACTTGCTTCAGAAGCTGATCATTTTGGCGTGAAACTCGTTCTATTTCAAGTAAATTTTTTTCATAAGCATCATCCATTTCATTGAAAACACGTCTAACTTCTTCTATTTCCAAAAGCAAATCTTGATCAATATTACTAAGACAAGATTTAACATTGTTTACAATTGGAACAATTTCGTATCGAAATGCAGCTCTTGTGTGCTCAAAATTCCATTCACCTTCTGTTATGGCCGAAGCCGTCGTACGTTCCACAATGACCTTGTCAAAATCGGCAAAGTGTTGGTGCACCGCATTTAAGCTATCTGACACCTTACTTACCAGTAGAATTAACTTAGTTAAATCCTTTTTGACAAGTGTAGGAGACGTACTAGGAAGGTTTTCCGTTGACAAACTTTGGGGCACAAAAGCTGATAATTGAGCTAATTCCTTTTGTAAGTGAATGCGGGTCTTTTTAGAAAATTGATCTTTATTATGCTTATCATAATCAAGCTTATGGAATTTTGAAAGCATTTTAGATTGAGTTTCTTTCGCAAGTGGCTGTGTCTCCTCAGTACTACGAACACAAGGTGCTTCTTTCGATTTGCCAATTAGGGTCACATCATAAAGACAAGGAATATCTTCCTGAGCTTGTTTTGCATAACCGGGATTAGGTGGTAAATCTTGAAGACGCTTAAGTTCGAGTTCTTTAAACGATTTAGTTAAAAGATGAACCTTTTCTGTGGAAGCGTATTGTTTTAAAAGTTGTTGTTCTTTGAACTTTAATAAGTTTGGTAGCATTAATTTCTGATTCAAACTTTTTAGACTCGAGAGTTTCAAAATCGATTTTAAGTTTCTGAAAATCATTGACAATCGACTCTTTTGCTTTTAATTCATTGGAAAGATAAGCTTTTAATGATTCTATTTCTTTTAATTGTTCAATCTTTTCAAAAAGAAATTGGTCAAATTCAAAACACGTTATTTTCTCTGCTTGAGGGACCATTTCAAAAGTTTTGACCTTTTCCTTATACAGCGCAAGCTCAGCGGTTAGGTTGTCATTCATATTTATGTTTTCTCGAACAACCACATTCATGTTATCAATAATATGTTTAGGCACCATTACCAAATCACGTCGATCATAAGATTCCAAACCCGTCGTAGCATTTGGTTGAGGTTCACTCAAATGTGTTGGTTTGGATACCACACCATTTGAGTTACTAGTTCCCGAATGCTGTTCAAGGTTGTCATTGTCATGCGACATGATGTGGATTATCATGAATATTATTAGATGTAGTTGGTACCTCGCTGATGACATCAGAACCGTAGTGAGAGAGATTAGCAACGAGTGCATCTTGAGCTGAGTGAATGTCATCACAGTCCGAATCATATGCATCAAGATCATCTGCTTTATAAGCTGCATTAGAAGTGAAAACGACTGCAATGCCTTCATTGCCTGTTGCCCCTGGGTCTGCATGAAATGCTAACTCTTCTGAATCCAAAATCTTTCCCTTAGACTGAGCATCGACCAAATACATCTTCTCACGAAACCACGTTGCATCCCTTCTCCTTTTGGCTGAGTGCATTCTGTTAGCCCCAAAATATTGAGTCAAACAAGAATGCTCGGTCATATGTTAATTATGTATCATATATTAGAACGTTGTAATAGGTAGTAGATTAGTCGTGTTATACGAGCTTAACTTTAGGCTAAAGTAAATTCATAAGTAACTAATGCCCAAAAGGAAAGCCCGGCCCATTAGAATATAGTCCATAAGCAAGCCCGCATGTGGGTGGACTATATATACCCTTCCTAGCGTGTTAGGAAGGTGTTGGTCATTTTCATTATTCACTCTCTAATCTAATCCTCCAAAAAGTTCCAACCATTTTCTCTCTACTTTCTCTTACTACTTTCTCTCTCTAGAATTCATCTTTTATCTACCTTTCTTTCTTGTTTAGTCATAATATATGGGACAACAATTGGTATCAATCGCCATGGGGTAGTTTTGTGATTGGTTGTTGTGTTTTCATTTGATTCGTTTGATTTGATCCTTATTTCATCTCTCGAATTCAAGATTTTTTGTGTTTTCCTTGCTCTAAATCTTGATATAAATCTTCTACATAGTTTTGGTAGGGATTTGGTTGCTTTCGGTTGGTTAAAATCACGGATTTCTTGTCAAAAATCTCATTTTTTCACCTTAAGTTTCGGAACTGCACAGTTATTCCGACGGATTCCATCGGAAAAGGGTTTTATATTCCGACAGTTATTCTGACGGAGTTCCATCGGAAAAGGGTTTCTTATTCTGACGGTGATTCCGATAGTGATTCCGACCATTTTATTCCGACAGTGATTCCGACATCTCATATTCCGACAGACATTCCGACAGCTATTCCGACAGAGTATTCAGACAGCTATTCCGACAGACATTCCGACAGCTATTCCGATATCATTCTGATGACACATTCCGATAGAACATTCTGATGGATATTTTGTTCGAGTTTTTTCAGACTTAGCCACTATCTAGACTAGTCCCGGAACATAGTTTACATGAAGATTAGAATATATATATATATATATATATATATATATATATATATATATATATATATATATATATATATATATATATATATATATATATATATATATATATTATTTTTTTTTCTAGACCATTTTTAGGCCATTTAAGCTTTGATTTCAAATTTTGGCGATGCGAAAAATTTTTCGAACAAAAAGTCAAATTTTCGGACCAAAAATTCAAATTTTCGGACCAAAATTCAAATTTTTAGGCCATTTTTAGATTTTATTTTTGTCAAAATTTTTTCTTTTTCAAAATTTTTTCCTACTAGTTATTGGCTATCTCTAACTTGAATTCAAAATTTGTTAATTCAAAATTTTTCGTTTTACCGTTTTTGTCGGACTGAGGAATTTAATGTCGGACTGAGAAAAATAGCAATTTTCAGACTTTCATCAACAACTCAGTCACACCATATCTACTTAAGATCCAAAGTCATTTCATCAATTGAGACACCATCATCATGGAAAAAAGCACTGAGTGTTCAGAAGTGACAACTCTCGAGATGGAACGATTACAACAACGGACAGGTATCATGAGAGAAAGTTCAATGAACGGTATTAGAGGACTTCGGTCAACTTTTGGATCCATATCAAGAGTTTTACGAGTCTTAGGTGAATCCACTAGCACTTTCACATGAACATTCACCCAAGCCATGGATAAACTTGCCACACAACTTGTCAAACAAAGACTCATTGGTAGTGAATGCCGGACCACTTTAACTGAACTAAAGACAATATTTGCAGTACAATTTAACTCTGAATTCATCGAATCTCCGAGTACAAGGGATTGCTTCAAGAGGAATAATGGATTGGATGCTCTCTACTACAGAGATTTGATCACCCAGAACATCGAATTCATTGCAACCTATGTCAACAAAACAATAATTCACGAACAAGAGATAGAAAGACGGTTCAAAGCAAGTGGTGGTACAGTATCGGGTCATGAGAATGAAAGTTTCACATCACGGAACACAAGCCTACCATACATGGGATAGAAAGCAGTAGCATGGGCACACAAGGCATCAGTCCTGAGACTGTCATCAGCAATACACCTTCCTATGATAATGGTCCTGTTTACGTTTATGAACCATCGGAAGAGGTACACAATGATGAATATAATTTGTTTGCCAATGCTAATACACATGAGCATTGTGATCAAAATCAAACCCTTATTGACCCATGTATGACGGAAAAGGTTGATAACAATACCATACCTGATCCCTCAGACACGTGCAATAATGAGTCTGTCGATGATCAACATGCAAATGAGTATGATGACGAGGAGCGTATTGCGCTTGTTAATTTAATTGCCAATTTACAAAAAGATGTCACAGACACTAAAAAGAGTCAAAAGCAATTAAAGAAGGCAAACGCTACGCTCACTCAAAATTTTGAAGAATGCAAAACTGCTCTAATTAAGTCTAATGAGACCCTTGATAGTTATAGAGTTGAGCTTCTTCAAAAGACCAAAGAGCTTGAGGGGTACAAGGGTAGTGCGTTAAAAAATCAAAAGGACGATCTTGAAAAGAAATACAACGAAACTCTTGAGTTATTAACCAAAGAGAAACGTCAATTTAATGTTTTATTAATGGATGAACGTCAAAAAACGTACCTTGCTACCACCAAAGTTAACGAACTTGAACAAAGGCTTTATATGACCACTACCGATTTTGCTAAAATTCTTGAGGTAAAGAAACAAGAGGTTGAAACGTTAAAACAAGATTTTAAAAGTCGACATGAAAAAGATACTGAAAAAGTAACGAAACTAGAAAAACAAGTCGAATTTTTGAAGAAAGTTGTTTATAAAATGCATGACTCTATTCAAACCGTAAGAACGATAGCACCTCCGTCGATGTTTAAGGGCCAAGCTAGCTTTGCAAGTCCTGATTATCTTGCCCAAGCTCAAGCTACGAACCCCCGCCTTTATATGGATGAGTCTGAATGGACCGATCTTGAATGTCCTCTTGGTTATGATGAGACATCCCTTTGGGAAGAGGAGAGTAGATCACCCGTCAATAAAGAGTTTGTGAAACCATACAATTATGCTTATGAGAATAGTCTATATGGTCTTTTCACTACACAAAAACAAAAGTCTCGTGAGGAATTGTTTTTAGAATGCAAACAAAGAAGAATTCAATGGAAGAAAGCTTTTGCCACTAAGAAAACAAACATTTCTAAGTTCATCAACTACTTGCCTCTTGATGCTTCTAAAAGCAAGAGTAGGCAAACATTTGGTTTTCTACAACATTACATTGATAATATTAAATCCATTGTTGACAATAAATGGAAACAACGAGAAAATGACGAGTAGAAAAAACCAATTCCTCAAGATATAACTGTCCTTATCAAACAAATCTTAATACCGAACACGACCACATTAAAAGAATATATTCTTGAATTTGAAAGATTAATTCGGTCTGAAATGTTTGATGATTTAAAATATGTTGAGTCTATTGAGAAAGAAATTGACGATCTTCAAATGGACAAGTCCGTTTTTTTCAGATGAATATGATTTAATCTTAGAAGAATGTCTCTCCAAAGATATTTTGTGTGTTACTCTTCAATCTTGTGCTGATATCGATGAATATTCTGATATTGCATGCAAATATCTTGATAAGATCAAAGAGTGTGAATGTCTTGAAACTGAGCTTTCGAAACATAAATAAAATGTTGATAAAAAGGCTTTTGAGTTACTTCAACACAAAACTGATTTCCTTCAAAAACATTGTCATTCTCTTGAACTTGCTTTGCAGAAAGACATCAGAAAAGGTCCAAATGATAATAAATAGCAAGTAAAACTTTCCACCTTGTGTCGATAAATGAACGAAAAGAGTATGGAAATTACAGACTTGAAAGCTCAGTTGCAAGAAAAGAACATAGTAATAGAAGAGTTGAAAAAAATCGTTGCCAAAATGGGTGGGAAAACTGTGGAACCTAAAGTTGTGAAACTTGTTGTTCGACAACCCAATGCCTACAAGGATCTAAAGCCATCTATCTTAGGAAAACCGACTCCTTTCTCCAAATTCTTCTCATGTAAAATCTAGGTTACCCCCTAAGACTGATGTGCAAACAAGTGTTCCAAAACCATCCATTTCACCCTATGTTCCTCCATTTAGAAAGCACGCTGTTGCTAAACCTAACCATGTGAATACACCTAGCACTTCTAGGACTCCTCCAAAACGTGTGACATTCGCATCCACAAAGGAATCTGTAGGTTCAAATGACTTTGTTCATACCAACAACCTAGAGGATGCTAAACAAAAAGGGAAGATTCAGAAAGACAAACCCGTGTCTTCAAAAGCTAGTTCACCAAATCCCGTTAGAGTTCAACACACTCCTAATGGTAGTCAACCAAAACCTAAGATCCCTCACCAGCAATCCAGGAATTGGAAACCATCCATGAATAGTCATGTTTCGAACACTACGCCTGAACGATTTGGAAAACCAAGGAATACAAGTACTTTTGTGAATTCCAAATTCCCCGTATGCCCCACTTGAAAAAAGGGCATTCACAATGGAAATCATGACCATTGCATTTTGCAATACCTCTATGAGGTCAAATCTCGTTCATTTGAACGAAGATCGAATACAGAATCCCATAAGACAACAAGGAGGTTCAAACCTGTCGCAAAGAAAAGCAATAACAACAAATCTGAAATGTAGATTCAAAAAAGACATAGTTTCTCTCCAAAGAAGTCTTCTGCTGTGCAGGAGAAAACTACTCCTAAATCTAGTCTTCAATGGAAACCAACGGGTCGGATCTTCACGGAAGTTGGTCTTAAGTGGATTCCAATAGAGAAGAGTGATGACACCTGCACCAGCACCAATGCTACTGTTCTACACGCTGAAAAGGAATTTGTTACTCCTAATACTAGTATTTGTGCAAACTCTTCTTATGTGCTTGCAGGTACCTCACCGGATTCTGAACCCACTTCTTCCTCAACGGGTTCCAATTTTGTACATTCGGTATCACCTTCTTCTGCGGTACAAAAGTCTATTTTGGATTATTTTCAGAAATTTTGAGAAAACACAAAAATATAATAAAACGTAAATATCCATAGAAAAACAAAATAAAAAATGGAAAAACCTTCAAAATACCAAAAATATTCTTCTCGACATGTCTTTCTGTATCGATAATATGGACGTACCTAGAAATGTCGTTCAATAACGACACGAGTGTGTACATAAAGCTCGAATGAAAGTTGTAAATATTTTTCAAAACATGTCATTTTGATGATTTACAATTACTTCAGTTTGTGACTCGTGCCTTAAAGAAAGGAAAGTTGATCACGGGTGATAACTTATCCTTAACAACGGGAAAATAATTTTTTCTCGTTCATGAGCTATCGATAAAAACATTCCACGTTTTTAAGCTCATGTAAACGACTTACAATTAAATGTCAGACTATAACTCGGACCTCAAATAAAGGAAAGTGTGTCTTTAAAGATAACTTATCCTAACAAACGGGTAGAGCAATCTATCACGGGTTGAGCTTGTCACAAAACATTCAACGTTTTGAGCTCAACACGATGGCTTGTAACCACTTTCAAATTGCAACCCGGATCAATATTCACGGGGGAGTGTACGATTTAGTGCGCATACCCTCAGCAAAAGAAAAGAAATCTTCTTACACTTGAGTGGGTTCGTCAAGACATTCAAAGTCATTTAGGGATAATCTTGGTATGGTCATTTTTGGTGGGGCTTACATGATAAACAAGGCCCAAAAGTACATGGAGTACTTTAAAAACCCGATAAACGTATACCGGGGTCAAAGATAGCGTCTTCGTTTTCGGATGAAAGACGAAACAACGCTACTCCAACACAAACCCCAATGGGGTAGAAGAAAAGAGATGAGAAGTAGAAAGGTGGGGCAATGGGTAAGGCAACATAATGAGCTACTCGAGGTAGACTCACACCAAGCAAACGAAAAGATTTTCCATTTATTGCATCGGTGGAAGACCGAGATTTCCCTTTACAAGCAATTCCGGGATCGTAAATCTCGTCCTCGTTGGAGAAATGGGAGGGTACATTTGGGGCTTCCCCCACACTAAAACCACACCAACCATCGTCAAAAGGAGTAGACGAGGTGGTAGCACTCATAAAACGCGGTGATGACGGAGTTAAACTTGTAGAAAAATCTTTTAAAACATTTTTAAAATCCTTTCCTTTTTCATCGTTTAAAAACTCTCTATGAAAACCCGATTTGATAATGTCGAAAATATTTGGCGTGTCAAATTCAAAATTAGTCGCGCTAAAAATCCTCACATTTAAGTCTTTGGCGGGAGGGGATGGCGGATTGTATAAGTTCTCAAAACGCTTATCAATAAAGAACACCGCCCCTCGGGGTCTACATACTCGTCATCCTCATGAACGTCGATCTCATCGATTTCTTCATCAAAGATAGGCTTGTCAAACCAAGGTTTGTCATTCCCCTCCTTGAGTATCTTAGAAACTCTCTCGAAAAGATCACGATCAAGCACGAAACCATCATTCTTTTGTGGGGATCGTTGATAAGTTAGATCCTCACGAATGTGGTAAACGTCATTCTCAAATGAGGAGTGTTTATAAGGTAACTCCTCGAGAATTGGATTCTTAGTGGTCACATGAGTTGGTTCGTCATCGAAAATAAGACGTTCCAACTCATCAAGTTCATCCTCGATTTTGGAAAGGTCGACCTCACTCGTAGGTGGAAGTGAAGGCATAAGAGCTAACTCTCGTTCAATGATTTCCTCAATCTCGGGATCAAACTCATAATCATCGTACTTCACATGTATCTTCTTAGGAGAATAAAAAATTGCATGTGGATGTCGAAGTACGTGATCAATCTCGGCAAAATCGCCATCGTCATCGTCAAAGAAAGAGTCGATGTGAGCATTCACAACCATGGACTTACAAGTCAAATGACTATGCTTAGGTGACTTTTCTAAGACGAGAGGATCGATGTCGATAAACCCTTTAGCCTCAACGGGTGTTGGGCTAGGCAAAGGAGGCACTTCGATGGAGTTAGAAGTTGAAGCCTCAAAGACGTGGTCCTTCGAAGGTGGTGAAGACGAGCCTATATTGGTCTTTGTCGTGATGGCACTAACGTCGCCCTTCGGAATTGGTGGTTCACTTGTTTCGCTAAAAACATCCCAAAGTGAGTTTTCATCCATAAATTTACACATACCCTTTTGAATTAGGTACACGTATTCTTTATCGTTAAAATCATCGTCTTTAAAACCGTTTTTCTTAATTCTTTCAAAACATGCATCAAGCTTCATTCTTTCCGCTAAAGTAAACATTTTGAAATCATTAGAATTTGAATCATTAGGTTTTGAAACCTCGGTTTTTCATTCTCATTAAATCCTTGGGATTTTCTAGCGAAAAAGTCTATTTTCTCATCCCCATATCTCATAGTAAGTCTCCCCTCGTGAACGTCGATTACGGTTCGAGCTGTCGATAAGAATGGACGGCCTAAAATAATGGGACATTTAGGGTCACACTCGTAATCGGATATAACGAAATCCGCGGGAAAAACAAACTTTCCAATCCTAACATAGACATCCTCGGCTATTCCAATTGGTATTAATGGAGTACAATTTGCAAGCTCGATAGTCATGTTCGTGGGGGTAAGCGAAGGCAATCTCATCAATTTCCAAAGATAATGAGGCATAAGATTGATGCTAGCACCTAAATCGGCAAGGGCTAAACATCCCTCAATCTCGGAAAAATCACAAGGTAGTAGAAATTGGCCCGGATCCTTTTCCTTTCTCGGCATACGCCTTTTGGGTTTTTTAAGAAGGATCGAAGTACAAGTTTCTTCAAGGGTTACTTTGGTAAGGTCGACAAAGCTCTCTTTTTGAACCGTGGATGGAATTTGAGGTACACGAGGGTGTGCACTCTTTTCCTTGGTCGCCACGTTCACCCCATCGACTTTAGAACAAGAAGACGTCTTAGAAGTCGAGGGTTGAGAGGGATAGACAACACGGAATCCTTCAAGGTTAGGGGTAATCACACGACTTTTCTCACGAGACGAGGCGGCTTTACATTGTTCTTTCGGATTTGCAACGGTGTCACTAGGTAACGAACTCGATGACGAACCCGAGGCTTTGTTCATAATGGCCGAAAACATCTTTTTAATATCAATTTGCCCTTGCTCAATCTTCGTGTTTTGCAATTTCAATGTATTAGAAAAGTCATTTTTCAAAGTACCAATTTCTCCTTCTAATCGTCTCATATTAGCCTCATTCGTTTTCATGTAATTTTGAAAATCGTTTGACGAACTATTTTGATTAGAATTAAAGTTCCCTTGGTTTTGATTGCTTCTTTGAAAATTGTTTTGATTACCACTTGAAAAATTGTTGCCTTGATTGTTGTTGTTTGAAAAATTTGAGTTTTGATTATTGTCTCGATTTTGCCAAGTTATATTACGACCTTGATTATAACCTCCTTGATTTTGATTCGAAAAATTTCCTTGTTGATTATTTCCTTGAAAATTGTTACGATTTTGAAAATCGTTGCCTTGGTTATAATTGCCTTGTTGTGATGGACCCGCGTTATTTTGATTTGAAAAATTGTTGTTTCCATTTAACGCACTCACATTCGACGTTTGGCCATCCGTAGCCGCACACTCGTAATAATTATGAGGTCCACCACAAAACGTACACGAAACCTCAACCGCTTTCACCGTAGCGGGAGCGTCTTTCTTTTGCATCTCAACGAGAAAAGACGTAAACACATTCGTCAACTTTTCGACTTTCGCATCAACTCTCTCAATGTCGCGATTAGAACTACTAACATTGGCGACATTGGCAACACTCGGTGCGTTGCGGAGTTGGTAAACCTTGGATCGGTTTTCGATAATTATCAAAGCGTCTTTCGGAGTTTTACACAAAAAGTTGCCACCGGCGGCGGAATTCAACGAGTCTTGTTCGTGAAAATTAAGACCGTTGTAAAACGTATCGATTTGGTGCAACTCGGAAAAACCATGGTGAGGACATTGCCTAAGCAATTCCTTAAAGCGATCCCACGTGTCTCTAAAAGATTCATTCGGTTTTTGCTCAAATTTTGTAATCTCGTTTTTGAAAAACGTTGCCTTAGACGGTGGGAAGAAATAATTAACGAACTTGGAGACGAGATCCTTCCACGTAACTATTGAATTAGGTGGCTCTTTCTCGTACCAATCCTTGGCGGCACCATCGAGCGAGTACGGAAAAAGCATAAGCTTGACGACATCGGTGTCGACGTTCTTAAACTTGCTCGTGGCCAAAAGACGATCAAAATTCCGAATATGGTTGTGAGGATTATCGGCTTCACGACCTCGAAACTTCGTAGCTTGGATCAACGAAAGCATTCCGCTCTTTATCTCAAAATTCTCCGCCTCGATAGCGGGAATTACGATCGCGTCTCCATAACCCTCGGTGGGCGCTTGGAGCAATTCCATCATAGAACGATTGTCGGCCATCTCCTCTACGGTTTCTTCAACAACGATATTAGGAACGTCGGTTTCTAATTCTCGTCTACGTCGTCGATTCCTTCGATTACGATTGCGTCGATTCGAAGCTTCCCTAGAATTGGAATAATCCTTCGATCGAGTGCGCATGCACTAAGCGTAGAATGGGTGGTAGCAAAGAAGATTCTTTTTGCGGTTTTTCGATTTTTCAATTTTTTTTTGGTTTTTGATTGGTTTTTAATTTTTTTGGATTTTTTGAATGTATTACGTAGACACAAATCTACAGATCTCTCCTCGAATCGACTTTCTCGATTAAAGGAGCCTCAAAGAATGAAAACGATCACGTGGAGTGAACGTTCTCGATGACTTTAGAACGTTGGTGGAACACCAAAACGTTCAAGAGGGTTTAATCTTGAAAACACAAGCAAATATAATATACGTAGATAATACTTGGGCGGCAAACCCTCGATTAGCCTTCTTTCTCAAAACACGCACAAGCAAGCGGAGGAAACGAGGCGGCGCGAAGCACTTAAGAGCCTTTTTCCTTTAGGTCGTGAAATACAACCGCCTTATACCCACCTTATAGTTTGTGTTAATTGAAATTAAGCCTCACGAAAGTATTTATCTATTTTGCCTTTAAACTTTTGCTTTAGATTCGAATACAATGATCGAGTGATGAAATCCCGAATCAAGGTTGCGTTTTCACGCTTTTGGAGTACTTGTATTTTTATTGTTCTTACGTAGATACAATATAGTAATAATATATTCACAAGAAAAACGAAAACCAGTATATCTACAATATAGTAAAGATTGTTTTGTATTTAATTTAGGAAAATTAAACACGTTTTATTTGGATATTATAATATAGTAATGAAAAATAACAAAAATGAGTATGTACGATATTCACGCTTTCCAAAAAAATGAAAAGCAAAAACGCACTACTCACACAAACACGATACTAATAATAATGGCACACTAAACACCTCCCCGGCAGCGGCGCCAAAAATTGATATGTAGTAAATCGTACACGTTTTAGGAAAAACGCGTATGAGTGGCAAGTATTAAGTTGCACGTTTTAGGAAAAACGCGAAACCGAATAAATGCGGGTTCGTTCTCGAAGGAGGTGTCTGTATTAATGTGCCAATATATTTAAAATAACAATGTTTGGATTAGTGACGTTTTTGGTTTAGAAGAGAAAAAGTAAAGACGAGCTACGACTACGATTACACTACGACGTTGACGTAAAACGCGAACGTAAATACGTAAAACGCGACAAAATTAAAAATAAAACCTAAAAATTAATTAAAAGTTTAAACAAAGTCTAAAATAATATAAATAAGAATAAAAATTCAATAAATATATTTTAAAACCTTTTATTAATTAAATATTCAATTTTTAATGCTAATTAAAGCCCTAAAAACAAATATAATTAATAAAATATCCAAAATATTAATTTATTGAACTAATAACTAACTTATATTATTTAAAGACTAAAAAGTATTTTTCCTAAATTTTAAAAACTATTTTTCTATTTTTTAAATGACTAAAAACTATTTTTAAACTAAAATAATCATAAAAAATAATAAAATAATGTCAAAATTAATTTGACAATTTTAAAAATTCTAAATTACCCTAATGAACAGTAGAAAATTGAAAAAGTTTGAAAAATGTAAAATTATGCACTAAAAGACAAAACAGTTTAATAATAAAACCCTAATTATACTAAATTAATTAATAAAAATGATTAAAAAGTGAAGAGTAATAAATTTTTAAACTAAAAACCTTAAAATAATTTTCTAAGTCTAACAAAAATTTTAAAAGTGAAAAATAATACTTTTCTACACTAAAAGACAAAAACAGCCTAATTAAAAGTTAATTAAAAATGCAAAATAATCCAAAAAATATAAAATGAACAGTAGAATAAAAACTAATTAAACAGAAAAATCAAGAATTAAAAAAGAAAAATAATGAAAAAAGAATGAAGTGCTAATTCCTAATTTGGGTCACTAAAGACAAAAATAATGGAAACTGAAAGTGACACTTTGCTTTGTTTCTGCCTTTTAGTGTAGCAGTGGCTACAAAAACAGTAGCAGGGGTAATGAAGTTCCCACTGCTAGTGCAATGTCAAGGTCTGGTGATGTTTTGACCTAGAACTTGAGCTTGGATTTGTTTTGATGGACAATAGGGGCACCCCTACACTCAGTGGAGTGTAGGGATTCAGAATAATCAATAAACAACACAAGCACAGTACAAAAATCACACAAAACGTGGCCAATTGCAGTTACTGTATACTAGATATGGGGTCTAAGTGTTTTGCTGGTGCAATTGGCACTATGGTGAGTTTCAACAGGCAACAAGTTACTCAAACAACCACCAAACTACCTAAAATCAAAACTCAATCCTAGATGTCACCTAACTCTAACAGATTCCAAAGTTGAATGGGCAAATTTAAGCTAAAATCATGCAGAAAAATGCACTTGCTGAATTCTACTATATTATACCAATGTGATATCATGCAAACTTGCTTACAATACTACCAAAGCCAAATCCTAAGACAGAAACAATCTGTTACTAACATATAAAGTGAATCTAGGTGAGATTTGGACTTAAAGCTCAAGCTTATTGCTAGCTAAACCCAAAATCCAAACACCCTCTTAAATCCAGAAACTGACTTTTATCAAACCAAATCTATAAAAAAACAGACTTAAACTGATTAACAAAGGCCTAAACATGCATATAAACCTACATGAACATAAATAAGCAGATCCTAACACATCAAACAAGCAATCTCTCAAAAATCATGCACTTCACATAAAACCTAAAGAAAATACCAAATGGGGTTCAAGCCATTACCCAAGCTGAGGCCTTCCAAGTGGAGCTGTTTTGAGCTTTTGTGAGCTTATGGATATGTAGAGAGTGGCTTGTTAGAGGAATCCAAGAGGACCCTAAGCCCTAATATGTCTTCAAAAATCTTAATGAAATGGAAATGAAATGATGGATGCTTGATACTTTTTGAAACCTGCACAAGCACAACAAACCAGAAAAGGAACTTCAAGTAACAAGAGTACTTCAAGAGCTTTTGTCAGAAGCTCTTGAAGGAGCTTTTGCTACAGTAAAATCAATGAATAAAAAAGGAAAGATTTTAGAAAAATCTTTGAAACATAAACTTGAGGATCAACTTTTTCTTGAAAACTAAATTCTTGAAACAGTAGCTTATACAAGCTTCAATAGCTTATTTGGTTGTCAGCCAAATAAGCTAATAAGCCCCTATAACCTAAAAACAGAAAAGTTGTTTGGGGTTAAGTGTCCTCTCCCCAAACTCCTTTTTCCTTTGATGGAGTAAAAAACGTTTTGCAATAAAAAAAATGATTACACTAAACAAGAATTAAAGGGAACTCAGTTTTGCAAATTTGAACTTTTCATTTTCATTACTTTGAAAAAATTAATACAAAACTGGAACAAAGAAAAATACAAGCCACAAACGGCTGTATTTATACAAAAGGAAGAAGATTCTAGACTATGAATACATATGCAAAACCCTAACTAGAAAATCCCTAAAAAGCCCTATGAAAGTCTTGGTCAAATGTGGCCTCTTGTGATGCTTGTATTGTTGTCCAGCTGTTGGGATGATCATACACGTTCATCTCATCCTTTGGGAGCAAGAAATACATGTGAGCTGTTGGATTTCTGAAAGGATTCTCTCTTTGCCAAAAATGAGGGAGCAGGGGAACCTTTTGGGGCCACTTGGGGTCACGGGAGAAGTGAGTTGGATGTGGGTTTGGTTTGTAGTGGGGTTGATTAGCAATCTGGAAACTTTTAAGCATTTCCCCTTTGATTCGTGGATGGTAGGGATTAGGGTTTTTAAGACGGATTAAGGGGTAACTGGGGGGGGATGAGTGAGCAGTAAGTGTTTCCCACCCATTTTAATTATATTAAAACGAGTTTAAAAAATGGTTAGTGGGTAATGTTGACTGATTTGTTTGACTTGGGCTGGGTCGGGTAAAATGGTGGGTTTGGGTAGGGTAAACGGGTTTGGGTGGGTTTCAGTGACGTATCAGGTAGGGATGGGTTTGGTTTTTGGCAAAAGACCCCCCTGCTTTTCCAAGGTTTCTTCACTTTGTATTAAAATAGCAAAACACTCAAAATCCTTTGTTAATATCTTTCATCCAATTTTCATTTTTGGCACATGCATATCCAAAGTTTATATCAAGGATCTTTAATGCACAATTTGCATTCTTCAAGGGCTGATCATGTAATATCTCATCATTTTAGGGACCCAAGTGTAAAATTGAGGATTTACAAAGGTTTAAAATGATAAGTCTTCCAAAGTTGAGGGACCATTTTTGCCAAATCTTCAAACTTCAAGGACTTCAAAGGAAATTCATGATTCAGGTCCGGTTCTTTGTGCGGCTTCGTTTCCCGTGTTTGTTTTTGCTTGATTTCTTTGATCTTTTGGTGAATTCACGATATCCGTACCTGAAATACACAATGAACAAACACAGGCATATTTTGGGTATTTTGACGATATTTTAAGCGTTTTAAGCCCAATTTGGACGATGAGACTATGTATAAATACAGTCTCATCATCTACTCAGGCTTCTCTCAAAAGAAGTTTGTTTTATTGTCACGGAGAACAACATGACTTCTATTAGCTTTCTCATTCCGAGATAGTTGATATTGAATAGGTGGCATCTGCTCCAGACTCCGACCACTAAAAGTGCACAAATCGAGTCTAGAGCCTACAGATCAATCAAATCTCATTAGGACACATAGAATGATAATAAAGAGAGTCCTACGCCATATCCTTGGAATATTGCTAGAACACTCAGAGTGATACTACTTAGTATTCACAATGATGAGTGGAAATCCTTCCAGTGTTAACATCAAACAGCACTGCGGTAGGTCATATGCAAGATTCTTTATGAATTAAACATATGTAAAACTGAAAAGCAACAGTGGTTTGATTCTGAATTGATTCAAACTCGTTTCAGGTTTCTACGCAGTATCTTTATGGTCTTGCCAGAACATTCAGAGTGATATTCATTAATATTCACAGTGACGAATGGAAATCCTTCTAGCGTCAACATCAAACAACGCTACAGTAGGTAACTTGCGAGATTCTTATGAATCAAGCTTGTGTCAACTGGAAAGCAACAATGGTAAGATTCTTAATGAATCACACTTGTTCTAGGAATTTGAATTGACGACTTTAATCAAGCGGATATTTATCCAATTGATTCACTCTTTATGTTCGTAGTCTTGCTTTGAGACGGTCGAGTAAAGAGAACGGCTAGTACAGCCACGAAACCCTGTCAAGGAGATTCTTATTTTAATCTACCTAATCACAGGTACAGTATTTAATATCGTATAACGGTCTTCACCGACCGGAGGTAAAACGCTACCGATTTAGGACGAATGTCAAAGCCATTCAGTCCGTGTCTATGTTTTGTCTCGAGACGGTGGCGTCACGGTGTACTCAGCAAAGTCAAAGATTCAAAACCACATACTCATGCCTAAAGACATATTCAACAATTAATAACGTGAGCATGTGGATGAAGACACAAGATCGCAAGATGGCTAAGACAAGTCAAGGATGATTTGAAGATCTCAAGATAAAAAGGACAAAGTCGAAAGACAACGACAAAGGCTCAAAGATCACAGCATGAAGAAACAAGACTACTATTACACGTTCAAGACTCATTTATGGCAAGATTAGTAATCTCTACAATTCTTCAAATGACAAAGGGTAATGACCTCTCATTGGGGGAGATTGTTAGCCTCAAAATATTGAGTCAAACAAGAATGCTCGGTCATATGTTAATTATGTATCGTATATTAGAACGTTGTAATAAGTAGTAGATTAGTCGTGTTATATGGGCTTAACTTTAGCCTAAAGTTCATTCATAAGTAACTAAAGCCCAAAAGGAAAGCCTGACCCATTAGAATATAGTCCATAAGCAAGCCCGCATGTGGGTAGACTATATATACCCTTCCTAGCATGTTAGGAAGGGTGTTGGTCATTTTCATTATTCACTCTCTAATCTAATCCTCCAAAAAGTTCCAACCATTTTCTCTCTACTTTCTCTCACTACTTTATCTCTCTAGAATTCATCTTTTATCTACCTTTCTTTCTTGTTTAATCATAGTTTAATGGGACAACACATTCCTTAGCCATATGACCTTGTCCTCTATAATTGTAGCAAGTCACAACCTTTTGTGGACCAACAGTGCTTCCATTTCCATTAGCTTGAGAATTCATAGCTTGAGCATTCACGGTCCTTGTAGAAGTTCCATATGAATTTTGCCTTCCCTGAATAGGTTGCACTGTCACTTGACCATCTTGAACAGTGGCTTGTTGTCGAGGATTTGAAGAGGTGCGGAGCTGCTTGTTCGTTGGTGGAAAACCTCTAGTAGCAACAAGTTTTGACAAGTAGGCAGTGAGATGGCTTAATACATCACTAGGTGTATCATTTGAAGTAAATACCGGTGGTTGAATTGGTGGAAGTTCATTGGAGTACAAGGCTTGTGCTTGTGATGCTTCAATTGGAAAATATCCTTGTTGAGGAGTATAGCCCATAGGAGCAATGATAGCTTGTGATGGAGATGCCTGATGTGTTGGTTACTGTGGAAAAGACTGCTGATGAACACTTTGTTGAAATGCTTGCTGTGGCATCAATAGTGGTTGATAAGATGGTTGCGGTGGTTGCTGATATGTGTGTTGTTGTGGCTGCTGCAAGTATGATTGTTGTTGATAAGTGTAAGCCATGTTTTGTTTGGGGGTCATTTGTTGAGAAGCATACATGGCAAGTGGATCACGAACTTGTGGTGTAGACAACTGAGCCTCGATCACATGGCATTCGTGTTGTTGAAGAAAAGCTTGAAGTTGATCCACATTGGTGTTATGCAAGTCCTTAGCCAATTTAACAGCCGTCACGTACTTACGCCATTCTGACGGAAGGGTGTTCAAATACTTGGTGTTTAATTGAAACGTAGGAATTGCCATGCCATAGATATTGAGCTCATTCAAGAAAAGAGTAAATCTAAAATAGTAATCATTGAGAGTCTCCCCGGGAACATAGGCAAACTTATCAAACGTATCATAAAGCTTACACTCTCGTTCTTGTTTAGTTAATGAGGTGCCTTGCATTAGAACACGAATTCTATCCCATAACTCTTTGGCAACTTTATGTTTGCTGACGAGTTTGTAGACATCTGGAGGAAGGGCTTGGAGAATGATGTTTGTATCATACTTATCACATTTGTCTTAAATCTTCATATCTCCGGTCAATTCACCCGTTGTGCGAGGACGAGTAACTGTACCTTCCGTCACAGTACCATAATCTAATGGTCCATTGAACACCGATGCCCAAATGAGATGTCCATTCTCTTTGTTCAACATGTAAAGTTCCATTCGGGAAGTCCAATCCTCGTACATAGTCTTCTTCAACATTGGTGGAAGATTATTCGTACCCGAGAGGATGGACTTATCCGTAAGAGATGTGTACTTCATTTCGATAAGTTAAGATTTACAAACGTTGATCGAACAATGAGAGAAAGTAAATGTGTTTGTTGTTGTGTGTTGAAGTCGAGAAATGTTAAGATCCCCTAAATTATGTTCTCGATAAACCAAAAATTCCAAGACAAAATATCACACGATTCCTAAAAATTTTCAAAAACACGTTTTTGTAAAATATTGGACCTTGTCACTCTATCGCAATGCCTAAAATGCATTCTGTCGCAATGCCTCAAATAAGTTCTATCGTAATGTTGCATAGACTTTCTATCGCAATGTTGCAAAATCTGTCGCAATATCACGTATCGCAATAAGTCCTATCGCAATAACCTGTCGCAATACCCTGTCGCAATATCACAAAAAACAATCCTGTCGTAATGTGGATCGCAATATGGATCACAATATCACAAATGAACTCCAATCACAATGTGGATCGCAATATGGACCGCAATATCACAAAAGAACTCCAATCGCAATGTGGATCGCAATATGGATCGTAATATCACAAAAGAACTCCAATCGTAATGTGGATCGCAATATGAATCGCAATGTGAAAACCCTTAAGCTTTGCAATGGAAAATCAGGCACTTCTGTCGCAATAGTACAACAGTGTACAATATTCCCACTTTTGTCGGACAAAACACACCAAATTCGAGATTTTAAGCCAAAAAATGATCCAAACACCCAAAATTTTTATGTTTTTAGCCAAAGTAAATATACCAAATCTCTACCACAACTATGTAGAAGATTTGTATCAAGAAAAAACCATAAAAAACACAAAAAAATTTGGACGTGGGTTTTATAAATCAAAAGCTACTGAAATCAAGAACACAAACACATAAACAATACAATCATCCCATGGCTCTTGGTACCATTTGTAGGATATTGTAAATCTTGCTTATGTTTAGAGAGAGAAAGAGATAGAAAGAAAGATGATTTCACACACACTTTTAGAGAAAGAAAGTGAATAACTATGTGTAAAAATGAATGAAACCACCACCCTCTCCATCTAAGGAGAGGGTTTATATACTCAAGCCCATAAGATCGGCTTGGGCTTACAAGTTGGGCCGGCCTACACGAGTTGTAAGCTAGGCTTAGCCTTGTTTGCTTAATATTGGTAAAACTAAACTACGAGCTATTACTTAGACTATTGTTGGAGAGACCGATTACGTAAAACGTATTTCCAACAACACTGAATTTACCCGTGAAGAGGTTCAACCATTTGATGAGGCCATACATTGTCATTTTTAATAAATTTTATATTTATTATAAATTATATATACTTACATGGATTTAATTGTAATAGGTATTAATAAGTCGTGTCCTTAATAAGCCAGTTTCGGCTTATTTAATTAACTTAGCCGTTCTTTTCATTTTTCCTTAACACTAGACTTTATTTAGGACTTTTTGGTAAAATTTTAGATTTTTCCATTTAATTTTACTATTTTTAATCATTTTTCATTTTCTATTTTTGGTAAAGTCATTAAAAATAGTAAAAATAGTTTTACAATTCTAGAAAAATACTTTTTAGCTTTTATAAAAATAGATTGAGGTTTACATGCAATAATCTTAATTTGGACTTTTTCTTCATTATTTTGATTTTTAGGTCTTTAATTAGATTTTAAAAATTAAATAATAAAGAATTAAAAGGTTTTAAAAATGTTTTCTTCATTTTTGATTGTTTGTAATAATTTTTAGAATTTATTTGCAAATTCTTAGAATTTTTCATAATCTTTTTATTTTTCGTCTCGTTTTGCGTGAAAACCCGATTTGGCATTGTTTAATATTTTTAGCGTAATTCGTCTTTACTTTTCAAATATTTTCTTTCCAAAAATGAAACTAATCCAAAGACATTATTTTGGCACACAACAACACCTCCTTCAAGAACGAACTCATTTGTCGGCTTTTATGTTTTCCTAAACGTAATTACTTATACTTATCACGCTCTCTACACTTTTCCTAAAGTGTAAGTGAAAAATCCTACATCACAATCTCACTTTTATAGCTTAATATAATCACATTTTCAGTTTTAAACTTTTTCCTTAAGTTTGACTTTGTACTGGCCAAAGTGCTTATTTCTTTATTTCTAGCTTATTTCTCTTTGCACAACTTTAATTTTGTAGTCAATCCTAGTTTTCTCAGCTCATTTTTATGTTCCGTAAGTTTCAAGTCTTAGTTTTAAAGTTTATTAGAAAAGTAACTTATTTTTGTTTTTCAAAAGTGCTTATTGGGTCCAACAGCTTATTGTTGTGGGCTTATTGGACTTTTCTTGTTTTTTTATAGCTTAGTTAACTTATTTTCAAGCCTTTGCAAAAAGAATCAAGTTATGAAATGGTCTAAATCTCTAAGTCGACTAATTTGTCATTTAGTGGAAATAGCTTTTGGATTAAAACAGCTTATTCACTTGATCTTTTTGGAAAATTCTTTTTGCAATCTTCTTACATGTCCAAATGAGTGAGGTCTGGAAAAAATTAGGGAATAAGCTTTTGATTTGAGCATATTGGACTTATTAGGCCCATTAAGATAACTTATAGCCTATTTCTAACTTTTTGAGTAGGATTCAGCTTTTGAGCCTTTAAAAATTATATTTAGAATTACATTTTACATAGAATAGGGCTTTTCCAAACTTTATTTTGCAACTTTTTATTATTGGGCTTATTTTGGGCCCATTAAGCTAGTCGTTTTACATTAGACCCATTTAGAGGCCCATTAAGGGTTTTTAAATATTTTAATTTTTTATTTATGTAAGTCATTTTAAAGTAGTTTGCAAGTTTTTAGAATTTTTTATAATTTTTGAATATTTTATTATTATTTTGTCTCGATTTGCGTGTAAACGTAATTCGTCGTAGTTTTAGTCCATCGTAGTGTAGCTTGTTTTTACTTTTAAAACCTTTTATTTCCAAAAACGTAAACTAATCCAAATACAATCATTGGCCCATAACATCACCTCCGTCGAGAACGAACTCAATTATCGGTTTTCGTTTACGTATCCTTACGTTTACGTTAACTTAATATTTACCCAACGATTAGTAGTTGCTATACGACATCATTCAGTCTCTTACCTGTATGCACTTGAAAATTATATAACTTCTTCAAGTACAAACGATTAGCTAAAAAAATTGACATGTATAAAGCCTCCAACTTTTTCCAAATTGCTGTTACAATCCGTCTCTTTGATGATCTCCCTTAGGACCCAATCACCCAAACACAAAATCAATGTGCTATAAGCCTATTCCCGAATGACTTTATCGTATGCATCTATTGTGGCGGCGGATAATCTCACCAATGTTGCATATAATCCCAGATGTTCCAGCAAAGCTTTCATCCTTACCTACCATAACCCGGCGTAATTCTTCCAACAAACTTGGGCACCGTCATCTTTTTTCAAACCCTTTGTTAATTCTGATAACCTTGTGAAATGAACCTCACAACATCGAATTAAACAAAGTACTCGTGTGTAAAAACACTCGCTTTATCGATATAAACCTAAGAATAAATCTTCTTATAAATCGATCAAACCAAGAAACACTTAAAAAACAAAACCCTTTCTTACTCTAATATCGATTAAACCTTGGAAATCAAACCTTCCAACAAATCGACAACCTTTAAATCAAGAAAGTACCTGGTGCTTTTTGAAGTAACCCTTCTCGTACTTCTAATTTTGCAAAAGATATCTAGTAACCTAAGAAATCTTGCAACCTTGACAAGTTTGAACTTTCTTTTCTCCAACCCTTTGTTGATTCACTAAACCTTGTGGTAAACCCTCACAATCATAAAACAACAAAGTGTTAGCTATCAATGACTATTAGTTAGCTGTTGTGATTGCATTAGTTGTAATTCCTTATTTAGATTATGTAGTAATGGTGATAGCTGTAGATTGATAAGCATTGGGCTCAAACCCAATATATGCATTGTATATATACACCTTGGTTAACATGGAATACACGAATCATTCAATCTTCCTACATGGTATCAGTTGCCAAAGTAGATCCACAATAAAACCCTAAAAAAAACTTTCGCTGCTTAAATCTTTGTTTGTTTTTGGTGATTCGGCCGTTGGTAAAAGTTTGATCACCAGTCGATTTTAAGTGTGTCGATCGTTGGGTTTATCAGTACCCAACCCATAATCTGTGCGAAGTCGATCGTTGGCTCAAAGTATAGTCAGTCGACCCATTGTTTGGTTATTGCAGTTGTTTCGTGACCTTTGTGTGTCACATATATACATTATATATTTCTTTGGTTATACAATAAAAACCCTACCCTCCAATACTCCATGTTCAGAATATACATACTACAAATCAAACTCCATCCTTAATCTGTTTCAACCACAAAGCGTAACACATTCACCATGACTGGACCAGTAACCCCTCCCCCACATGCTATTTCACTCTCGGATAAGCTACAAGCGCTTACCAATCTTCATATCCGTGTTCCTTTTCTTTTAGATGTTGATGAGATGAATTACTCATCTTGGATGTATTTTTTTCAGAATCTGTGTCGTGGTTATGACCTTTTGAATCACATCTTGGGTGCAACAAAAACTACCAACGATGGCTCATCTAGTGAGTCGACGCCTCCAACAGCAGAATGGTTGACAATCGACTCCATTGTCCTTACATGGATTTTTACTACGTTATCCAAAACTCTTCAACAACGACTTGTAGTCGAGAACCCTACAACAACAAAGGCTTGGGACATTATTGCTTTGATCTTCAATGACAATAAACGTTCGCGTTCTATTGCTCTGAAAGCGGAATTGCGCTCCATGAAGCTTGGTGATTTGAGCATCGATGCTTACTTTCGTAAGATCGAATCTATAGATACCATTCTATCTAGCCTCGGGTGCCCTATTAGCAACGATGATGTGGTAAATATTTCTCTCGATGGGTCGCCCGATACATATCAACATGTGTCCGATATTATAATTTCCTCGGGAACCCTTTCCGGATTTGAAGACCGTTCGTTCCGTGCTCACTACGGCAGAGATGCATTTGAAATCACGGGCTCACGCCGCATATGTTGATTCTACTTCATCATCTCCCGTGGTTTTGTTGGCCAATTCCGGTACTAATACTCGACGCTCTACAACTTCTATGGCCAAGGTAAACAAACCGTGCTTTCATTTCAATAAGGGTTCTTGCCATTTTGGTGCTCACTGTAAGTATCTTCATAATGGTGTTAATGGTAATGAGTCTTCATGGTCAAACATTGTGCCTCGGTCTACCGTGGCTTCTTCACCAAATTTGTCAAATAATGATATACATACTTTACAAAGTCTATTAACCAAACTTGGTATCACTGGTAACATGCAAAATGGTCAAACAAGTAGTAATGGTTTGATAAATTCAACCAATCCAGTGGCCCTTTATTCAACACATACAAGTTCAAGGCTAACTTTTGCCGCTCCCACAAGCCCACCAGGTCTTAATGAGCATCCACAACTACAATCTGCTACTCCATTACAGGCCCATGTTAATTCTTTTGGTTATCATCTGGTGGCCCAAGTTTACACACAACCTAATGTCGGCCCACCAGGTCCAGCAGGTACGACTCAGCAGGTTTATCAATCGGGTCAAACCGTATTAGGTCAACCGGGTCAGCATATTGCGACAGGTCAACAAGCTCATTTGGGTCAACCTACGGGGCAGGAGACGATTTTACCACATGCCTTTAATGCTGTAACACTCCAGGATCCCGCTTCGGGTACGTGGAATATGGATACAGGTGCGAGTTCTCACCTTAATGATTCTGTATCTAGTCATAGTGATGTTTTTAATTCACGCATCTACCCCTATGTCTCGGTTGGTGACGGTCACTCTATACCCGTCATCAACTCTGGCCATAGCATTTTGCCTAGTCCAAATCGACCTCTTCATTTGAATAACGTTCTCATTACACCTAATATTGAGAAAAATTTGATTTATGTTCGTCAATTTGTTCGTGATAATTCTTGTACAGTCGAATTTGACGCTTTTGGTTTTTTTGTTAAGGACTTCATGACCCGTCGGGTGCTGCTGCGCTGTGATAGCACTGGAGACCTTTATCCTGTCACGAAGTATTCCAACATTCCATATGCTTTTCTCACTAGTCAGTATACGTGGCACCAGCGACTTGGACATCCAGGAAGTGAAGTGTTACGTCGCGTTCTTTCTAATAATTCCATTTCGTGTAATAAAGAGAAGTCTCCTGTTCTTTGTCATGCTTGCCAGCTTGGCAAACACGTGAAACTTCCATTTGTCAGTTCTACTACTTCTGTACAGTCTTGTTTTGACATTATTCACTCGGACTTGTGGACTTCTCCAATTCGGAGCCTTTCAGGTTTTAAATACTATGTTTTATTTTTGGATCATTCGCAATATGTTTAGGTTTATCCGCTAGTTAATAAATCTGATGTTTTGTCGAAGTTTGTTTTGTTTCGTATTTTTATCCGCACTCAGTTTAAACATGAAATAAAGTCTTTTCAGTGTGATCATGGTGGTGAGTTTGACAACCAAGCCTTCCATAAATTATTTACTGATAATGGGATTTAGTTTCGTTTTCTTGTCCACGCACTTCACAGCAAAATGGTAAATCTGAAAGGATGATCCAAACTATAAACAACCTTATACGCACACTACTCTTTCAGGCTCATCTACCTCCCAATTATTGGACTGAAGCACTTAATATGGCCATTTATTTATTAAATACCCTACCATCAAGGGCCATTAATAATGAAATACCCTTTACACGGATTTTTGGAACCACCCCCGATTACACTATATTGCGTACTTTCGGGTGTCTTTGTTATCCTCACCTCGATAACACTCACAAACTTGGACCCCGATCCATACCCTCTCTATTTCTTGGACATGCCACAAATCACCGTGGATATCGTTGCCTTGACCTTAACACAAATAAAATAATCATTTCTCGACATGTCACGTTTGATGAAACGATTTTCCCATTTGGCTCCAAAACACACACCTCGAGTCCCTCTTATGATTTTTTAGAGGACCCATCTGATATTATTTCCACAATTATCCGATCTACACCTACCACCACTTCACCAAATACACATACTCCTCCACTTGATACAACTGTCCATGATTCAAATGATGATCCCATCACCATCGAAACAATTCAAATTGACCCAACTAATAATACCGAGCCCATTAACAATGCAAGTGAACCCATTGATACAACTGAGATCAATCAAACCACACCCGAGCCCATTAATATACCAGAGCCTAGCACCACCGTTGACCTCAACACAACCCAAATGTGTCCCTCCCCCGTTTCCATTTCCCAAAATCCATCCGCTCCATATAATAACCCAAAGCCGAATTCGATTCATCCCATGGTCACACGCTTTCGTGACGGGACTAATCGTCCTACTCAACGTCTTACTCTTCATGTGTCTAAAATCTCGCCTTTACCAAAATCATATAGCAATGCGTTTAATGATCCAAATTGGCAAAATGCTATGACCGACGAGTATAATGCACTAATTAAAAATAACACTTGGACACTTGTTCCGCGGCCCACGGATGTCAATATTTTTCGATGTATGTGGTTATTTCGACATAAGTTTTTAGCTGATGTCACTCTTAGTCGCTACAAGGCTCGCCTTGTAACGAACGACAGTACACAGATAGAGGGTGTTGATGAGACTTTTAGCCCGGTTGTTAAACCGGGTACTATTCGGACAGTTCTCAGCTTGGCTATTTCTCGATATTGGCCGGTTCACCAGCTTGATGTCAAGAATGCATTCTTACATGGGGATTTATCTGAGACTGTTTATATGCATTAGCCTCCTGGGTTTCGGGATTCTGCTCATCCTGACTATGTTTGTTTACTACAGCGGTCCCTTTATGGTCTTAAGCAGGCCCCTCGAGCTTGGTTTCAGCGTTTTGTATCTTATATTACTCGGGTTGGGTTTAGTTCTAGTCGTTGTGACTCATCATTATTTATTTATAGACAAGGGATTGATACTGCTTACTTATTACTTTATGTTGATGATATTGTACTCACTGCTTCGTCTAAGGATCTATTACATCGGATTATTACTTCTCTACATCATGAGTTCTCCATGACAGATCTGGGTTCTCTTAATTATTTTTTGGGCATTTCTGTTACGCGAGACACATCAGGGATGTTTTTAGCTCAACGTAAGTATGCTACTCAGATTCTTGAGCAGGCTCATATGGTTGGATGTAACTCCATTCGGACTCCTGTTGATACGGAGACCAAGTTGGGAGATGATGGGGATCCGATTTCTTATCCGACCTTGTACAGAAGTTTTGCGGGCTCTCTTCAGTATCTCACTTTTACTCGCCCTGATATTTCTTATGCAGTGCAACAGGTTTGTCTACATATGCATGATCCTCGGGAGCCTCATTTCTCGGCTCTTAAACGGATCTTGAGATATGTTCGAGGTACGTTAGACTATGGGTTACAACTGTTTTCCTCTTCTACTTCATCACTGGTTGCTTATTCGGATGCTGATTGGGCTGGTTGTCCCACTACTCGGAGGTCGACTTCTGGATATTATGTTTTTCTTGGCAACAATCTACTCTCATGGTCCTCTAAGCGTCAGCCAACAGTTTCTCGTTCTAGTGCAGAGGCAGAGTATCGTGGTGTTGCCAATGCTGTTGCTGAAACGTGTTGGTTGAGGAATCTTTTACGAGAGCTGCATACTCCACTATCTTCCGCCACACTTGTTTATTGTGATAATGTGATTGTTGTTTATTTATCTTCTAATTCGGTCCAGCATCAACGCACGAAACATATCGAGATTGATATACATTTTGTTCGAGATTTAGTTGCAGCTGGTCATGTTCGAGTTTTGCATGTTTCTTCCCGTTATCAGTATGCAGATATCTTTACTAAAGGATTGCCTTCGGCCCTTTTTGAAGAGTTTCGTTCCAGTTTGAGCATACGGTGTCCTCCCGCTTCAACTGTAGGGGAGTGTTTCGAAAATGGTTTATTTGGTTAATTTATGATATATGTTTTCGTGTTTCGAAAATGGTTTTATAATACTATAAAAATGTATAAAGATTGGGGATAAAAAACAAAAACACTTTATGTATTCTAGTTTTGCAAAATAAAAAATAGTGAAACATGTTTTTTTAACTAATCACACTCTTTTAAAGTTTCAAGGGTTTTGTAAAAACGAAAACATCTTCTCTTCTTACAAACACAAAAAATTGAAAAACATAAGAAAAACGTGAAATTTGTATAAAATTTCTTAAGAAAAAACCAAACCATTGAAAATGTATGAGAAACAACAATCACCACTAAAAATTCCGTAAAAGAATGATTGGTAGATAAGAAATAGTAAGAAAAAATCCAGTGAGTGTCCTTGTTACCGCTTATCATCCGACAGTGACAGACGTGGGTCTGATTCTGTCAAAATGTTATCCCCTTGATATCAGGGTCCTCCTTTTTATACCATTATCAACCCGCCCATATCGCACTACTTATTTTATCCAACATTTTATCTCCTTCTTCTTCTTCATCTATTTATTCACTCTCATTTCAACAACAACAACCATCTAATCCACTTATTACTAAACAGGTAATAAATATATCCTTTCAATACTTTTGTTACAATTTCATATCATTTGCTCTTGTCATTGTATGATCTATGCAATTTGTTTGTTTGTTTGTTTACGATGTTATTTCATTTCAGCTTAGCCGGGCTTTTTTTCGAAATTTAAAACAGGAGGCTTAGGGAGTATTTTCTTTTCGGCTCATTTACCCGCCTTATGTCTTACGGAGTATATGCTCACTTTTCGTCGCTTATTTTGAAACTTTTCGGCTTATATAAGTTCATTTTCAGATAAATTGCTTAATGACCCTGCTTATGAAACATACCGGAAATTACTTATCCTTATAAGCCTAAAAGTAGGCTTAACAAATGTCCCCGCTAGTTAGGAGCTGGATCTAGTTTTTTCTCGATATAGTTTTGTTGCTAGATTTAATATTTTATGTGTAAATTAAATGATTTTTTGTGTTTTTCATTTCTTATTGATCTGTAATGTTTCTATCATTTCGCTCTGTTTGGATGAGCAAATTGAAGAATTTGTTTTTAGTTTAGAAAATATCTTGTGTTTTGAGCGTTGACTATTGAGGATGAACTAAATTTAGTTCACACGGTAAGCGAACGTGAAGAACCAGAGAATTGGTTTTTAAGTTGTGTAGAATACCTGTGTTATATCCGTGGTGTGGGGCGTGTGGACTTGTCAACGTTGCTGATAAATTTTGTAGAATAAGTGTATAATTTTGTTGTAAGCTTGTAAATGCTATGTTTAATAAGACAGACGTATCAGTTGACTTTTTTTTTGGTCATATAGGTGAAATAAGGATCTAATAGTCAAACATGGTACTAATATTGATGAAAATCTACTATAATCTCCAAAACTTGGTGCTAATATTGATAGAAAGACCAAAATTTGATGGTATACCTTCTGTGGTTAATGGACACATATGTTTTTGGTGGATGTAACCGGATTGTGTTTTTCTCTTTGGTTTGTCGGTTTAGACTAATGGTTTATGTTCTTTAGTTACCGAATCATGTGTGAATGTAATGGATACAAGGTCCTTGTAGTCCACCCTACATAGCATGTCCCCTTCGTATAATTGGGTTAATTATTGGCCATATGGTGAGGTAGGTGGCTGATATCTTGTGAGGTTGGTGGCGAATATCTAGTGGGTAGGTGTGTTTAAGGGCTAGCCTTTAAAAAACTTGTAGTATGTAATAAGCATATGTGCACTTTGTATTGCTGTGGGGAATAGTTACTAATCATGAATTGACATTGAGTAGTTACCAATCTCATAGATTAAACCTGTCACATGTTAAAATTGAAGCATAAAGCAACATTGGTTACGCGTATAACAATTATTGGATTAAATTAGTGAATTCATGATAGCTACAAACACACAACACCTTTTTTATTGCTCAACATTTCGTATTCATTATATGTCAAACGTATGTTGCAAACTTTACTTTGATTGTGTTCTAATCTACCATCATATTTTTGTTCATTGCAGGTGATTGTGCACAAATAGATAAAATGGATATTGTAGGAGGCTAAGCCGGGTTTTTATGGCCTTAGCTGGTATATTGTGTTCTAATCTACTTCTACATATGCCATTTCATCTTTGATATATCTTTGTTCTTTCTGTTTTTATGATTCGACTTATCAGGTTATTTAATCGTGTGCAGATTCACCAGTTTATCGGGTTTCAGAAAAGTTGCAACTTGGTGCTATTGGAAGTGAAATAAAGACAGAAAACTACTGTAGAGATAGGAAAATTGGCATGGAATTTGAATCAGATTGGACAAGACACAAAAAATCATCTGCTTTTACAACACAAGTGATTAGTACTGCAACATCTTGTATGAACTGGACTCTTAAGATACCGATAAGTGAAGGGTATCATGAATTTTTGTAATCAATCGCTCACCATTTCGATTTCGTTAGCATTCTTTTTCTTCTGATTGAGAAGAATTTGGCCTTTTGCACTTTTTTATGCGTGAATCTGTTTGTGGAGAAATTTGTGTCACAATTCCCAGTATGTTTATCTCCAAATCTGTCCGGAAGACGAGCTCCTGTTCACTTTCTCAAGTTGATGATGATTTTGACTGCCCAGTATTGCCTGGGCTACCCGATGATATTGCAAAGCACTGTCTTGCCCTTGTCCCAAGGTCACACTTCCCGACAATGGGAGGCGTGTCCAGGAGATGGAGGTCCCTTATGAAGAGCAAGGAGTTTATCATAGTGAGAAAACTTGCTGGTTTAGTTGAGGAATGGCTTTATGTCTTAACTATGGACGCTGAAGGAGATGGGACCCATTGGGAGGTTTTGGATTGCCTTGGAAATAAGCGTTCTGTCCTACCCCCAATGCCCGGACCAGTAAAAGCGGGATTTGAGGTCGTGGTTCTTAATGGGAAGCTTATTGTTATGGCTGGGTATTCAATGATTGATGGTGTCGGGTCTGTGTCTTCTGATGTGTATCAGTATGATTCTTGCCTTAACAGGTTTGTTCTATCATTTATCTTGAATCCTTTTGTCTAGTTAATGTTGGCGTGAATTAGAGTTGGCAAACTCGACCCCATATATCTGTGAATGGGTCAGTTTGGGTTGTGTTTATATCAAACGGGTCAAATAAAAAATTGGCAATAAGGGGGGTTTTGTTTGACATGACCTCCAACCTTCTAATTTGAAGATTCAGATTATGATTGTTATAATATTGTTTTTGGTATGCTAATTACGAAGGTAGAAGTTTTATAACAATGATTAGATAAGTAGACAATAAAAGACGCCCAGTCTTACCTTAACATGTTTTGATCCATTACGCAGTCCTCTCAACTTGCCATCTCTAACGTTAGTACTTGAGTTGATCATTAGCCTCTTGTCATGAAAAAATTGGCACCTGGCAGTTCTCATTTTGCCAGTGATAACAACCCTTCACTATTTTTAATGTGAATTATAATTCTGTGATTGCAGCTGGAGCACGATTGCAAACATGAACGTGGCTCGGTATGATTTCGCTTGTGCAGAAGTGAATGGCGTGGTTTATGCCGTGGGTGGCTATGGGGTAAATGGAGAGTCTCTCTCGTGTGCTGAGGTGTATAACCCGGAAACTAATGAGTGGACGATAATCGAGTCTCTGCGCCGCCCACGATGGGGCTGTTTTGCTTGTGGGTTTGAGGGTAAGCTGTATGTTATGGGTGGGCGGTCTAGTTTCACGATTGGAAATTCAAGGTTTGTTGATCTCACTACACTCTTATTTATAAATAACAAACATTGCTCTGGTGCTAATTTAATACATGATGTCGATTTAAAAAAATTTATAATGATAATATCATATTCGAATTGTATTTAGAGTAATGATCGTAAATGCTGCCAGTTGTAGTGGATTACCGTTTTTTACAAATTGTGTTCTCGTCAAAATCCTAGAGCAAGTCCATCAACTCACTGGCTTATAGTCAGTCTGGTCCTTGTTTAATTTTGAGAATGAGTATAAATTTTTTATTTTTTTCAATTTTAATTTTCTATGTTATACACGTTATAATTATATATAACTTTTTATATATTTAAGGTTTGCGATGTCCATTAACCATTATATATAATATGTGATGAGCAAAACATAAAATTTCTATTTTGGAGAATATTAACGGAGAAGGACCTGCCGTGGAATAAACAGATAAGTTTAGAGACTAAACCCGCAAAATATTTTATTGAGGGGCCATATCTGTAAATACTCGACAATCCAAAAAAAACCTTTTATGTGATTTACTCGAATAAACTTGTAGTAATAGTGCATAATATTGGTAATTACATAATTATAAATGTTAAGCCGCCCGAATGTTTTAACCAGATTCGTTGATGTTTACGACCCGGAAGAACACGCATGGCGTGAGATGAAAAACGGATGTGTGATGGTAACTGCGCATGCTGTTGTTGGACAAAAACTGTTTTGTATGGAATGGAAGAACCAACGAAAACTCGCTATATTTAACCCCAAGGATAACTCATGGAAAATGGTGTCAGTTCCAGTGATTGGAAGCTCAAGTGTCGGGTTTCGGTTCGGGATGTTGGAAGATAAGTTACTACTTTTCTCACTAGAAGAAGAGCAAGAAGGATTTAACACATTGTTGTATGACCCGAATGCGGCACCTGGGTCAGAATGGCAGACTTCGAATATTAAGCCATCTGGTTTATGTCTGTGTTGTGTGACGATTAGGGCGTAGCCGCTTATCGTTTGGCCTCTCTCAGAAATTTTTTTTAGTGTTGTATTTGATTCTTTTGTTGTAGACTTGCTTGTTGTGTGTGTGAAATTTCTAGTGTATTGTTTATTTGCAGAATAAATTATTTGATTTAAGTTGTAGAAATTTGAACGCAAATCATTGTACCATACACGTTTTGATGATAAATGTTCATTCTTGCAACCTTTTGTGTTATATTTATCAAAGATGGTAAGCTTATTTGCTGTTATAGATCGATATGATGGGTTTTTAGGTAGGTGACTGGATGAGTGAAAGCATGCTTATATCTTCAATGATCTTACAACCCGTTTTCATGTACGCAGTGTTCACGAGATCCTTCATTAAAGAAAATAAAAAGAAACAAAGTGTTTTACTTCAACTCCAATATTGGGATTTTACTTTCATTTTCTTTCAAATTAAACTAAATAATACTTCACTTTATTTCTATTTCCTTTCATTTTCTTTAATGAAAAACTTAAAACACAACTTTTTTACATTTTATTTTCTTTTCTTTAATAAAAGATCTCGAGAACACAGCGGTAGTAAAATCGTAAATTCAGAACGATTTTACAAGTTAAATCATGATCTTTTAACATATATATCTAGATAGGGTCGATCACACTCCAAAAACCAAACTGGATCGACCAAGACCGGATCAGACCGTAAGCCGATACGACCCAATAGACAAGATCGAGCATGTACGGGTTGGTCCGGTTCAGTTAGGTCCAATAAAGTATAATGACCGGTTTTCTTCAAAATTAAATTGGATTATACTCAGAAAACAAAAAAACGAGTAACAAAGAAAGATGAATAAAAAACGGGATCAATTTATATTTGGTTTTTCGGATCGATATAATTTTTCAGACCGATTTGGCTCACGATCTATTATGCCTTGGCTGTGTTTGGTAACAAGCAGTTTGAAGCACTTGAATTGGTAAGCGAAAAACAGTATAGAGTACGTGCATTTTGATGGAAGCTACCCAGACTTCTTTACTTTATGCACTTCATACATTACTTTGCTCGTTTGGACATTGTTTAGTCCTTCCTTTCAGTACTTAATCATTTATATTTGAGCTTATGTTTGGATTACGGATGTTTGATTCCGGTATTTTCCGTTATGGTCAGTTAATGTTTTTAAGACATTTGCCTTGCATGCTTTGATGACACGCCATAAATACATGTAACGGTCCACTTATCCAAGTGGGGTGTTACAACACGTGATGAACTTTACACCTTCTTTTTATTTGAAGGCATTCCGGGAAGACAAATGTCATAACCGCAGAGAAAATCAGTGTTTTAACTCGTGGCGTTTAGTGCATTTTTCAACTTACATGGGGGAAGAAATGAAAGAAACATTCTCTAATAGTTAAAAGAGGTAAACTATTGTTCGATGATTAATTGTTTGGTTGTTGCAATTAGACATCATCATTATCCTATATGGAGATACATGCATTTTCGGGACTTAATTGACTCTGGTGCATCTCCGGAAGAAGATATGTGCATTTTCGGGACTTAATTGACTCTGGTGTTGCGATGTCAACTTCATGAATGTGATAAAGTATGTACTTCAGTTTTTGGGCTTCATACATGGGATTGGTTTTCTTTCTTCAACTACGTGGGGAAAGAAATGTCTTGATTCTTTCTAGTATGCATAACTTGAACTCTCAGGGGGAAGAAAATTCATAAGAATTATTCAAGCGTGAGAAGAGACGTTGTTGATCTACTTGGTGTGCCCCAAACTTTCAATCCCTCATAACAACATTATCAGTTCATATGATGGGGTTTGTTTGTTAAATTCCGTTGTGCGCTTAATCATTCTGAGCTTTATTGAAAGCTTTGAAACTGCTTATGAGGATTGTCGGTTTAGGGGGAAGCTATTAAAAGCTTCTACATCAAGAATATGTGGCATGAACTAGGGGGGAGTTAATTCAGAAGCTTCTCCTTAACCAGAAGTATATGGGTTACTTAGCTTGTGCCGTTATAGTATTTCTACTACAAGTTACTACAAAGATGAGTCTCTCTAGAGTGAAGACTTGAAGTCAAAGGCCTCAAAAGACTTCATCAGCATTGGACGCTTCATGGAAGCTTTTGTTCTTAATCATTATGTACTTGTTAGGAAAAATATTGTAAAGAATTCTACACGTCGTCCCATGGAGGAAGATTGTTGGAAATTCACTTTATGTGATGACATTTAAGAATTCCCATTAGTTATCATAGTCACTCACGCAAGGACTAGACTAGGAAATGATGTATAGTATGTATGCGTGAGTGACTATATATACCCCTCCAAAGCTTCCAAGGAGGGGTTGTTGTTTGTGTGTTTTCTCTTTTCATTTTTATTCAACTTGTCTTCTTTTCTCTTTAACACCTACATCTACCACTTTCTCTTTCTATAACTCAACAATGGCTGCCATCATTTTCACCACCCTAGACCACCGGATCTAGTAAAATAGAAATCTCTCAGGGTCGAAGGGCCCCGCCCTAACACACAACCACCACATGTAAGATCTTTCACGAATTTGAATTTTGCCAGTCAAACTGAAACGTTTGACGTAGGAAAAAAAGATCAAAACATACCTCACTTATATTTAAGCTAAAGAGTCACGCTCACTGAAAAATAAAGCAAACAAAACGAATAAGGTTTTTTCCTATTTAGTCTATTTTGAAAAGACGAGTATTTTGCCTATGATTTATGCCGCATAATCGTGATGATCGTTTCCGATGTAATACAATGCTTAAAAAGCTGGGGTTCGATTCAGTTCGATCGAGTTACTCGTTCAACAACCGTCTTAACCTAATTTTCCAATTAAGTATATTGTAGTATTGCGGCTAATCAAACATGTAAGTAAACTTTGAATACTTGACACCAAACATATCATATATAACTTTTTATATATAACTTTTTATATATTTAAGGTTTGCGATGTCCATTAACCATTATATATAATATGTGATGAGCAAAACATAAAATTTCTATTTTGGAGAATATTAACGGAGAAGGACCTGCCGTGGAATAAACAGATAAGTTTAGAGACTAAACCCGCAAAATATTTTATTGAGGGGCCATATCTGTAAATACTCGACAATCCAAAAAAAACCTTTTATGTGATTTACTCGAATAAACTTGTAGTAATAGTGCATAATATTGGTAATTACATAATTATAAATGTTAAGCCGCCCGAATGTTTTAACCAGATTCGTTGATGTTTACGACCCGGAAGAACACGCATGGCGTGAGATGAAAAACGGATGTGTGATGGTAACTGCGCATGCTGTTGTTGGACAAAAACTGTTTTGTATGGAATGGAAGAACCAACGAAAACTCGCTATATTTAACCCCAAGGATAACTCATGGAAAATGGTGTCAGTTCCAGTGATTGGAAGCTCAAGTGTCGGGTTTCGGTTCGGGATGTTGGAAGATAAGTTACTACTTTTCTCACTAGAAGAAGAGCAAGAAGGATTTAACACATTGTTGTATGACCCGAATGCGGCACCTGGGTCAGAATGGCAGACTTCGAATATTAAGCCATCTGGTTTATGTCTGTGTTGTGTGACGATTAGGGCGTAGCCGCTTATCGTTTGGCCTCTCTCAGAAATTTTTTTTAGTGTTGTATTTGATTCTTTTGTTGTAGACTTGCTTGTTGTGTGTGTGAAATTTCTAGTGTATTGTTTATTTGCAGAATAAATTATTTGATTTAAGTTGTAGAAATTTGAACGCAAATCATTGTACCATACACGTTTTGATGATAAATGTTCATTCTTGCAACCTTTTGTGTTATATTTATCAAAGATGGTAAGCTTATTTGCTGTTATAGATCGATATGATGGGTTTTTAGGTAGGTGACTGGATGAGTGAAAGCATGCTTATATCTTCAATGATCTTACAACCCGTTTTCATGTACGCAGTGTTCACGAGATCCTTCATTAAAGAAAATAAAAAGAAACAAAGTGTTTTACTTCAACTCCAATATTGGGATTTTACTTTCATTTTCTTTCAAATTAAACTAAATAATACTTCACTTTATTTCTATTTCCTTTCATTTTCTTTAATGAAAAACTTAAAACACAACTTTTTTACATTTTATTTTCTTTTCTTTAATAAAAGATCTCGAGAACACAGCGGTAGTAAAATCGTAAATTCAGAACGATTTTACAAGTTAAATCATGATCTTTTAACATATATATCTAGATAGGGTCGATCACACTCCAAAAACCAAACTGGATCGACCAAGACCGGATCAGACCGTAAGCCGATACGACCCAATAGACAAGACCGAGCATGTACGGGTTGGTCCGGTTCAGTTAGGTCCAATAAAGTATAATGACCGGTTTTCTTCAAAATTAAATTGGATTATACTCAGAAAACAAAAAAACGAGTAACAAAGAAAGATGAATAAAAAACGGGATCAATTTATATTTGGTTTTTCGGATCGATATAATTTTTCAGACCGATTTGGCTCACGATCTATTATGCCTTGGCTGTGTTTGGTAACAAGCAGTTTGAAGCATTTGAATTGGTAAGCGAAAAACAGTATAGAGTACGTGCATTTTGATGGAAGCTACCCAGACTTCTTTACTTTATGCACTTCATACATTACTTTGCTCGTTTGGACATTGTTTAGTCCTTCCTTTCAGTACTTAATCATTTATATTTGAGCTTATGTTTGGATTACGGATGTTTGATTCCGGTATTTTCCGTTATGGTCAGTTAATGTTTTTAAGACATTTGCCTTGCATGCTTTGATGACACGCCATAAATACATGTAACGGTCCACTTATCCAAGTGGGGTGTTACAACACGTGATGAACTTTACACCTTCTTTTTATTTGAAGGCATTCCGGGAAGACAAATGTCATAACCGCAGAGAAAATCAGTGTTTTAACTCGTGGCGTTTAGTGCATTTTTCAACTTACATGGGGGAAGAAATGAAAGAAACATTCTCTAATAGTTAAAAGAGGTAAACTATTGTTCGATGATTAATTGTTTGGTTGTTGCAATTAGACATCATCATTATCCTATATGGAGATACATGCATTTTCGGGACTTAATTGACTCTGGTGCATCTCCGGAAGAAGATATGTGCATTTTCGGGACTTAATTGACTCTGGTGTTGCGATGTCAACTTCATGAATGTGATAAAGTATGTACTTCAGTTTTTGGGCTTCATACATGGGATTGGTTTTCTTTCTTCAACTACGTGGGGAAAAAAATGTCTTGATTCTTTCTAGTATGCATAACTTGAACTCTCAGGGGGAAGAAAATTCATAAGAATTATTCAAGCGTGAGAAGAGACGTTGTTGATCTACTTGGTGTGCCCCAAACTTTCAATCCCTCATAACAACATTATCAGTTCATATGATGGGGTTTGTTTGTTAAATTCCGTTGTGCGCTTAATCATTCTGAGCTTTATTGAAAGCTTTGAAACTGCTTATGAGGATTGTCGGTTTAGGGGGAAGCTATTAAAAGCTTCTACATCAAGAATATGTGGCATGAACTAGGGGGGAGTTAATTCAGAAGCTTCTCCTTAACCAGAAGTATATGGGTTACTTAGCTTGTGCCGTTATAGTATTTCTACTACAAGTTACTACAAAGATGAGTCTCTCTAGAGTGAAGACTTGAAGTCAAAGGCCTCAAAAGACTTCATCAGCATTGGACGCTTCATGGAAGCTTTTGTTCTTAATCATTATGTACTTGTTAGGAAAAATATTGTAAAGAATTCTACACGTCGTCCCATGGAGGAAGATTGTTGGAAATTCACTTTATGTGATGACATTTAAGAATTCCCATTAGTTATCATAGTCACTCACGCAAGGACTAGACTAGGAAATGATGTATAGTATGTATGCGTGAGTGACTATATATACCCCTCCAAAGCTTCCAAGGAGGGGTTGTTGTTTGTGTGTTTTCTCTTTTCATTTTTATTCAACTTGTCTTCTTTTCTCTTTAACACCTACATCTACCACTTTCTCTTTCTCTAACTCAACAATGGCTGCCATCATTTTCACCACCCTAGACCACCGGATCTAGTAAAATAGAAATCTCTCAGGGTCGAAGGGCCCCGCCCTAACACACAACCACCACATATAAGATCTTTCACGAATTTGAATTTTGCCAGTCAAACTGAAACGTTTGACGTAGGAAAAAAAGATCAAAACATACCTCACTTATATTTAAGCTAAAGAGTCACGCTCACTGAAAAATAAAGCAAACAAAACGAATAAGGTTTTTTCCTATTTAGTCTATTTTGAAAAGACGAGTATTTTGCCTATGATTTATGCCGCATAATCGTGATGATCGTTTCCGATGTAATACAATGCTTAAAAAGCTGGGGTTCGATTCAGTTCGATCGAGTTACTCGTTCAACAACCGTCTTAACCTAATTTTCCAATTAAGTATATTGTAGTATTGCGGCTAATCAAACATGTAAGTAAACTTTGAATACTTGACACCAAACATATCATATCAAACATGATCGACGTTGATGAGCCGGGTTGACGATGACATGAAACTCAGTAAGTCACACTAGGGTTTCAAGTATAACAAATCGGATCATTTTGGCTTGTTTTTTGGATGAAAAACAATAAACTCGTCGGATCGAACCGGGTTTGAAACTCAAATACATAAGTGATTGAAAAAGTTGTCGTTGGCATATTATCGTAGAGTCATTCTTTAGACCTCGTGTGTCGTCTTTACATTGATAAGGGCTGAACCATCCATCCAAGGTATAATAGAGGTTTACTAGTTTTGTCCTGCCTTGGACTCATCATAGGAGCGATCCCAACTTCATACCAGTGTAATGCCATATTGAGTCTCTACTCGTAACACGTACTACACCCTTACTATCTAGGTACTTCAACAAAACCAACATAAGTAAATTAGGAATCTTCACATTCATCTACGGATTTTAAGCAGAACCCGACTTTTTAAATTTCTTTTAGACCAAAATTTGGCTAGTGACAATACGTACACCTACAGGGGTCTTGATTTGTCTTACATAACGTAAGCCCATTTCGGTTTATATAACATAAACTCTAATTTTGTGGCTTATTTGGATACTCACGTGCTTTTATATAGGTCTATTATATCATGATTAACTTATATAAGCCTCTAAGTCTTAAAATAAGCCTCTTAAGACTTATATTATATAAGAAAAAAAAAACAATCAGTTTATATTTTATAAACTCTAATTTTTTACAGTTAGTTGAAGACTTATGAGTTTATATAAGTTTATTATATCATAATAAATTGATATAAATTTATAAGTCTCTAAGTAAATCATAAAATTAAAATTTATACTCTATCTGTTCCTAAATAAATGTTTACTGTTTACTTTCGGAGTCAATTTTTTTCAACTTTAACCTTAAATTATTTTGTTTATAATATGTAATATTTAATGAAAATTATACTAACGAGCATACATTTAAAACCCAATTCATTTATATATGTTACTTGAAGTATTACGTAACACAAACAAAATAATTTAAGGTGAAAGATGTAGATAAATGACTTCAAAAGTCAATAGTATTACATAAGCTCAACTTAGCTTACTTTATATTAGCTACAAAAATCACAAAATTATAAGTAAGTGTGAAAAAATTGGCGGGCAATAAACACACAAAACACAATTCTAATTAGGTCTTGTTTGAGACGGCCACCGAAACCCTCCGCCGTGGTCCATCATTACCACCACAATGTTCGGCGGAGCAACGGCATCTCCGAACCCATTCGGAACACCATCCTCAACACCTTCCTTTTTCAACACACCATCCTCCTCCACTCCCTCTTTATTCAACACCCCTTCATCCGCCCCCTCTTTATTCAACACCCCCTCCTCCGCCCCCGCTTTCGGCACCCCCTCTACGCCCGCTTTCGCTTCCGCTTTCGGAACCCCTAACACTTCCTCTTCTCTTTTCTCAACTCCTTTCACTCAACAACAACCACAACAACAGCAACAACCCCAAACCACGCCGTTGTTTCAGCAGAATACGAATCAGTTTGGGTTTACGCAGCAGACGAATGCTCCGTTTAGCGGGATGGTTACGCAGATGGCTCCTGTTGCTCCTTTGCCTTTTTCGTTAGCTGATCGAGATGTTCAAGTAGTTTTTCAAAACACTAACCCTAGTTTTTTATTTTATTTTAATTAGGCTAATTGCATTCTAATGTATCTAATTCTGTGCGTATTCAGACCTTTTAAAATGCACGATAACGTATCTAATCCTATATAGCCGAAATACATACAATAACACAAAAAACAAGTCATGTGTTTATTCGAATTTACCAGAATTGCTAGTCAGCTTTTAATTGTTTTGTTTTGTCTTACTTTGTGTATTTAGACCTTTTAAGTAGCACCCAAAATTACAAACAATGTACGGTCATTAATGTACCATTCAAGTGCGTGAACTAAAGTGTTCCGCCTTATGACATAAACTCTCGACAAGTGTGTGAATATTCCTACTTTAATGACGTGTAAATATTGCAGTGCATTTTTTTTCATTTGTAATTAGTGCTGTTTTGAACTGTTTTTGTTGTGGTTGTTGACAGGCAATACTTGATGCTTATAAGGATGAGATTCAGAACCCTAAGTATGCTTTTAAGGTTCGGTTTATCTCCTTTGTGTACAATTTAACATTACTATTCTTTTGTATTGTTTATGTCAATTGCGTTAAGTTGTTATTTGGCTTGTTGCGTTTTTGATATAGCCTTGAGGAGTTACAAGAGTGTTTGATTGATTATGCAAACTGCTTATCTGTTAGTGAAATGACATATGAGTGTATTTGGGATTAGGATTGGTTTTAGGAACTGCTTATATGAACATTTGTGAGTGAAAAAAGCTGTTCTGAGTGAGTAGTTTGAAGTTTCTTATTCTGAACGCCTTATTTGAAAAAATGAATATGCAGTTAAGCAGCTTTGACAGGCAATGCGGTTACTCTTAACATTGAATTGCTGTTTAAAAGTTTATCAGTAGTTTCTGGCTTTTGTATGTTTGTCTTTTTCATGGGAGCTTATGCGATGCTTATGTTCTGCAGCATTTGTTGTTCAGTGTGATCATTTATAACTAAAATTGTGCACATTATTGGTCTTGTACCTGTTGTGGAATTTGAGGAGATGATATGTTTGAAGTCGATATTCAGCATATTGCGTTTTTGATAAAGTAGGAAGCAGTTTTCAGAGTATTTGGAATGAAATAAGTTGTTCCGAATAAGTAGTTTGAATTTTTGTGTTAATCTGAACTGCTTTTTTGAAAAAGAAATAAGCAGTTTGAATAAGCTGTTCTGTAAACGGCTTATTCTGCTATGTTGAACAGTTAATAAAAATAGAATTTCACTTAAGAAGTGAAAATACTTGGAGTTCGGATTGGTAGTCGAACTGCTTATGTGATTATTCCTGAGTGAAATAAGCTAATTGAATAATTAGGATTAGAGGGTTGTTATTCTAAACTTGTTCTCCTTAAAAGGCACAAGCAGCTAAGCAGTTTTAATACACAAAACTAAATAGTCTCTAATTTCTATGCTGAATTGGCAATAAGTCTGGAATTTTAGATCAGAAAGTGGAATATGAGAATATTATATGGCATTGAAAAGCCATGAAGTTTTGCATCATGTATATGGTTTATTTATGTTCTATTTCAACATGGTAGCTTACGAGATGTATATGTTGTGCAGCACTTGTTGTTCAGTGTAACTGAACCGCAACATAGGGCAAAGCCTGCTGGTGTATCGGATGTAAGTTTACTAGTGTCATTACTTGTTGCTTTCATTTTGAAAGTTGAGCTTTGCTAAGATTAGCGGATAGCTTTTGATTGTCAGATAATGTGGGCAGAGGCAATGGGAAAGCTAGAAGGCATGGAGAGTTCTAATCGTGAACGTCTTTGGCCACAGCTTGTTAAAGGTTTCAAAGATCTATCTGAGCGGCTGAAGGTATCTTATATAACTATATGCTACTATTTTGAATGCAAACATACGTATTTAAGTCCTGTTAGAAGTAATATGATTGTTATCTGCCTGCGTATGTATTGCTACCTAAAATACTAGTTTGCTGACGAGTAAATCCAGAAAATTCGAACATATTTTGACCTCCTTTTTTGTTAGAGACCTATCAAACCCATAAAAAAATCTATTACTTAGTTCCATCACTACATTTAGTTTGTCATGGCCCTGATGGAAAATTTAACTTAGCAATAGTCATTCAAGCATTAGTTTATACATGTTTTCGCTGGTTGTGGTCCTACAATCATAAAGCTAACTATTGATAGAAAGGCAAGGATTGTCTATTTATTTAAGAGGTTGAAAAAAGAGTTTCTATATTGCCTTAAAGCTAAAGACATAGCTAGTCAATGGGCGGAACTGCTATAGGTGTTGGAACTACATTGAGCCTCATGGAATGCGAGCTTGGTCATGTAGTTCCCCATTATTAACGAAGTCCATGACTATCAGGACCATTCATCAAGTTTTCACAAGATAACTAGGGCGATTGATGGACAATGTGAAGGGATATGTTTCTCTTCTTATGAAGATTTAAGTGAGAGCTTTCGGGGATAGGTCTGTTTCCGAACTGGTAGTGAGAGGTTTAGACTTTATAACCTTGATTTAGTTAAATGAAAGATACAACTTTTATGCTGGTTTGAATGCTGCAGTAGCAGATGACATAATAATCAGACACTTATTGATACGAACCTATCCCATACTAGGCTCGTATAGGTTCATAAGTCCCAAGTGTAGAACTCACTCAAAAATCTAGCTTGTTTGAGGAGGGGACACATAGGCTTTATAAACAATCAACCAATCCCATACTTGGCCGATGTGGGATCATAACACTACCCCACCCTTTGAAGAACCAACGTCCTCGTTGGTCACAGCTATGTTGGTCATGGTTGGCAACCCCCTTTGGGTCCAAGCCACAACTCCATAGGCCACCACTCCATAGGCCACCACTCCGAGCTTGTTGGTCACGGCTATGTTGGTCACGGTTGGCACCCCCTTTGGGTCCAAGCCACCACTCCATAGGCCACCACTGAGTGTTGGAACATCGTAAGGTAGGACTAGCTCTGATACCAATTGATACGAACCTATCCCATACTAGGCTCGTATAGGTTCATAAGTCCCAAGTGTAGAACTCACTCAAAAAGCTAGCTTGTTTGAGGAGGGGACACCTAGGCTTTATAAACAATCAACCAATCCCATACTTGGCCGACGTGGGATCATAACACTTATATAGTTAAAAGTTATACACAAGTTAAAACTTAATCTGATAAATGATATGTAGGAGTTTATATAAAAGTTATGTAAGTATGCTGATTATGAAACATAGTTTTTGAGAAAAATAAGCTTAAGAATAATAGTTCAAAATGAATGGACATCCATCAGAGGTTTTGTAAGTAGATTGAGTTGTAAAGCAACTGAAGCTTTTATAAAGGTTATGAAAGTATGCTGATTACGAATTATCATTTTTGAGAAAAATCAACTTAATCAGTAATTTAAAGTAAATGGACATCCATCACAGAATTTTGTAAGTAGATTGAGTTGTAACTTATAGAGCAATTGGAATCTGTAAAGTACCTTTGAAATGCCAGTCTTCGCAAAGACAACCATAAGAAGCATTTGATAATTACTATGCTGTATCCAATCTAAAGTAAATAGACATCCATCAGAGAATTTTATAAGTAGATTGAGTTGTAACTTATAAAGCAATTGGAATCTGCAAAGTACCTTTGAAATGCCATCAGCCATCCCTCGCAAAGACAACCATAAGAAGCATCTGACAATTACTATGCTGTATCCAACTTATATGAATGGCCAACAAAACACAATATTTGTAGACGGTTACTATAAAACTGAATGCATGCTAAATGTGACATCTTGACATAAAATCTGTGATCAAAGTTTAAAGCTTCATATATAAATATGTAAACTGAAGGGGCTTTTTTCTGTTTTAGAACGAACTAGTATAAGCAGTCTTATAAAACGTTAGCAAGTCTCGTCAGTATTAGTTTTCTTGTAAGTAGTTTTAGACTCTTAAGTTTTACGTTTGTATATATATTCAACTCGTGACTCAAAATCCTACTTTTTGACTCATGACTCGACTCGTAAGCAGTGGCGGACGCAGGATATTAAACTGCGGGGGGGGGGGGGGGGGGGGGGTGGGGGGGGATTTTTTTTGACAATAACAAGGCAAAAAAAAAAAAACTAAAATTCGAATAAAAGTAGAGTATTTTAACTTAAAAATGAATGATTTTTAGGTTTTAGAGTGTTAAATGTTGGAATTCAATGTGTGAGTGGGGGCAATTTGCGTTTCTAGTGGGGGGCACTTAAAAAAAACTGTCAAAATTGAAGAAAAAATACATTGTAATCTCGTCTTTTTGGTCGAGCCATGGGGGGCGCCACCACCCTGAACCTAACACATAGTTCAGCCTCTGCTCGTAAGAGTCATGATAGTAAAAAATATGTTTAAAACAACTTCAAACCCTCATTAGATCTAAAATAAAATAAAATGTCAAACTACAGAAATTAGGTTAGTCTATGTATGCGGCATATTTTAATATTTTGAGGTTATTATGTACTAAAAAATAGCAAAACTTTAAAGGGAAGCTAAAGACCATAGGTTAAGAGATGAAATTGCTGGTTAATAGAGGAAATTCTAGGGATATTTGGATGTTTACCAGACTCGTACGAGTCACGAGTCAACTCGAATCGTTGCTTGCGAGTCAGCAAGAGAGTCAAGTGCAGTCTCGAGTTATCTTGCTAGTTGCCACTTGTTATCCCAAAATGATTCTGACACAACTCGTGGCTCGTACGAATCTAACAACTATGCACATGTTATCTATAAGTTATTTTTTAATTCGAACAGCAATTGATTATGAATTAGCAATATTTGAATCCAAATTTGATTAGTGCAGTATAGACACCTATCAGTATTCAAATTTATGGAATGCATATAGCTTTTTTAATACCAGGTTTCAAAGTTGGTAATTGGATTTTTCTATTACCATTTCCAGGCCTAAAGTTTGGATTAAAATCTTAGATACATTTCTACTGGACATATATTTTTCTTTCTTATTGAACCAGCTGATTTGTTCTAGTCCTGGGATATGCCTTATTGAGCCAGATGTTAAATGTGTGCAGCTTCAAGATGAAGTCATACTTTCGGATGCAGAAAGATTGCAAATGACTCAAACCAACGTGAAAGTGGTACACACCCGGCTATTCTATACTTATGTCACTCATGGGTGTTTACTTTGCCGACACACATTTTAGCTACACACTAATACGTGAACATTTTATTTACAGCTTCAAAGGCATTTCCAAGCTGATACTTTTCCTAGAATAGAGAAACTGAGACAATCAGAGAAAGCCTTACAAAGGCGCCTCTTAAGGGTATATTTTTTTTTATCATTATTTGCATGCTTTTTTCTTTTTGCTGTACTGATCAGAGGCGGCAAGATGGGGTGGGTCAGATAAAGTGTCAAATGGGCTGGGTTGTAACTGGTAAATTTCAGTTTGGCTCAAAACTAGCCAGGACGGGTTGAATTGACCCTCAAACACCTTTTGGTTCACTTTTAAATCTTATTATTATTTTACTTAATACGTTTGTCATTATGATTACAAAAGTAATAGTATTACAATATTAGTTTGTCTTCGAATAAGCTCTCAAGATTATATGACCTAATAGAGGCTTTGTGGTGACTAAACATCTTTGCAACCCAAACCTTCTGTCTTTTTAGCTATTTTTTTCTCAACCCTAGCCCAAATCAACTCACTAATAAATAAATGGGTAGATTCCCACCTGTAGTCCAGATTTACATTGGTCTTTACTATTTTTTCTTGCATTATATATTTACTTGTACAAATTTGCTGTATTTACAATAGTTGATGAGAATACTAGAGGCATTAGAGGCAAAGGGCTTTCGGTTGCCTTTGAACAAAGGAGAAGTTGAATTGGCTGAAAAGTTGGCTACAATAATCAGACAGGTTGGTAGTGTCCCTTTTATAGTTCAGTTACGTGCTTTGTAAAGGTCTCTTGCACTTATATACATAAAACCCTCGCAGTTAAAAGGATCTGGAGCTGAACTCACGAGGAGGGTCCAGAATTTGCTGACTGTATCTCGTGTTCAAGGAAATGGTCATGGTGGTCCTGTTTCTTTACCTGGATCGACCAAAATACATGAACGGAGTCTTTCTGATATGCACGAGGTACTTGTTTGAAGCATGTAGCAACTATTAGTTCTTTTCTTTTTCGTTTTATGAATCTTCATATGGTCATTGTTTTCGGTTTTTAAAGGTGGCAATTGGGCGAGCTGGTTTACGGATTAAAACAGGGTGGTTTGGTTGGCCATCGGTTGACCCGTTTAACATTTTTTTGTTCATATAAAAAATGCACCTTTATAATGCACAAAGTTTTTGGTCAGTTTCAGTATCGGCTACAGTAGCCTTTATAATAAACCCACGTGAGTAGTTGGAGATAGAATCTATATCCCAAATAAAATCATATATAGTAAAGCAATTTAGAATTGGCTTGCAATTTTCAAAGGACAGGGTTCTGTCACCTCAATGTGTCGGTTCCCGTCCTACTTTCATATGAAATATACTCCGTATATAAATTGTGCTGATTTGCAGGTTCTACAACAACAAACAGAAGCTGTTGCCAGGTTGGGGAATGTCTTGAAGCGAGATATAAGAGACATGGAGATCATAATGGCCGAAGACACTCAAATGGTAGATGCCTAGAGTTCAAATTTGCAGTCACAATTGTTTATCATAATGTTGTATTTCAATTCTGATGTTACTACAGTTCAAGTGAAGTCTAATGTAGTAGTAATAGTATACTCTGTTTTCTCAAGTTACCAAAAAATAGTGCTGGTGAGTTATATAATTTAAGTTTTTGAAGACTATTACTTGAAGCTGCTCGGATACTTTTAAAAGTATGTCGTGACGTTGACTAGGCTTGCTACTTGAAATTGCGAACTTAGCCAAACAGAAACTAAAACATCAAGATAACAAAAACCAAAAAAGCAAAAGAAACACTTTATATCATTAACTTATGGGTGGCCTTACACAATGACCAACAAAGTGATTTGCAAGTCGCAAACTTGTGTATATTAGAGACGCTAAAAGTCCATACTTGTTGCAATTAGCTTATAACATTCATTTATGTAATTGGATTTCTTATAGTAAAAACTACTTTGATATTTCAAGATAAACTGAGAAATTATAAGCAACAAAGTTCTCGATACAAAGTCGATCGTATACTCGTGAATTCATGATCGTTTTCGCTTAATCTTAGTACAAGCTTTATAAAAGTATGCTCTTAAGTCATGTAGTTATCCATTTTTCGCTCTCTTTACTAACTTTTTAAAAAGAAGAAAAAAGGCGATTTAATTTCCAATACGAAACTTAGCTCATCTTTATGTCTGTGGTGTCAATTTGCAATGTACCACTAGAAAAGAGACTTTTTTGCTAATGAAAGTTATATATGATGAGGTTGTATATGTAAAAAGCACAATCAGTATGTAACATTTTGTAAAAAGAAAATATAAAACCTATAATAATAACTTTAGAAAAACAGTCAATAAACTTTTGTGACTTTTAAAGGAGCATGGGATTGACCTAATCTACTTCATAAAAAACCAATATGAAAAGTAACATAAATGTGAAAAGAACTTAAAATAAACCAAATATAGTGTTGATATACGAAACTAATAAAAAGGTCTAAAATAGATCTAAATATATGTGTCGTTTTATGATTATTTGAAAATGTCCATATTTCATATTTTATCTTTTCTTATCTATAGCCTTTCATTCAGCTATTTGTCTTAATCTTATAATTAAACTCCTTTTAGACATACGAATAATCATTTTGTAAATCAAATATACTTGTTTTCTAGTTGTTCCATAATCAAAGTTATTGAAATTAGACTTGTGGAATATGAAAAAGCTTTGCTTGATTATCTAGTCACACAAGTTTATCAAGATTATAGTCCACGTTTGGAAAACATAAGATAAGAAAGTTAAGAAGGTATCCCTTTCAACTAAGCATGGCCGTGCCGTGGAACACTCTATTACCAACTTTTAAATATAAAGCTTTCATTCTTTTCAACTTTCGACGTAAGCTACAGAATTTGTCACAGCAGCTCGTCATTTTCGTTATGTGCAATAATAACAAAGATGACCCATTAACCTTGTAAATTCTCATATAATGTTTAATAACATATTCTATATATTTATATGCAAAAATAAAGAATGTGGTTTTTTTAAGTAGAAGTCATGTATCACGAGTTCATCACGTGGTTTGTCTATTTTGTTAAAAAGTTTATTGAGCTTAAGGTGTTGCGAAATTTATTCTTCTCGGGATGATTCATGTAAGAAAGTTTGACGAAAATATAGTCATGCAAAAATCATTCCTCTTATTAATGGATTTCGTTAGAATTTTCGCTTTTTCACGATGATTCATGCCATTATAATCTAGGTTTTATATATGAAATTCATAACATTTAAAAATATAGATTATTGTAATGGTTAATAAGTTTACAAAAGTATATTTATCACTTTATCTTGATACAAGTCATACAACATGTCTACTGTCTACAAATCGACCATATGCTATCTAAGATCAAATAATTAAAATCCTTCAGTTTCATAACTGTTGTACGAAACCGACAACAAACCCCAAATTTCGATAACGCGGAACCGTTAGATCACGAGTTGTATCGAGCACAAGCAGCGAACACGAGAGACTACAAAGAACCGACAATAGTATATGCACACGGAATACCCCCAACTACCCTTTTATTAATAACCCTAATAAAGATTACATTGGGAAGAAGAATTCCATGAACTAGGATCCATCTCATCCCTATTTATAGAGATGAGGGGGTAGACACCTTCCTAATACAAGTTTATTCCTAATCTATATTACAAAGTACACTTAAGTCCCTAAACTATGTTTAATATTACTCCTAATATTCTAACAATTTCCACCTTAGGAGTAACACTTAAACATAACCGATACTCAACACCCTTTACCGGTGTTGGAACCTCGAACCGGGAACCACCTTGTCGACCAGGCATTGTACTTCTGTAATTTTCCTAGATTAGCTTCAATAAACTCCTTCACGTTCTTCTTCTCAGCAACATTACCCTCCGCACCCTCTTGATAAGGTACTCCGGTTACCCTAATGTTTGCCCCCACCTTTATATCAAGGTGTACCTTTTCCTGCTCATTTACCAAGCAGTCCGTGTTTGTCTTTTCTTCAGGTTGTTTATCCTTCAACCGTCTTTGAGCCACTGCAGCATGATTGTTACTAACCTGAAAAACCTCAGCTTCACAATCTTCTTGAGCTCCATGCAGTTCCACCTCAAACCGTATTTGAGCCATTGCAACATGATCATTACTATCCTGAAAAACCTCAGCTTCACGATCCCCCTGAGCTCCCTGCAGTTCCACCTCAAACCAAACACGTTTATGAACATGTACTCCATGGACTCCTGATTTAACATCAGGACTAAGTTGTTTGAACCCAACTTGTTTTGAACCTCCATGCTTATGTACATTAGACCCATCGAAATTTTCGATGTCAAACCTAGTTATAGAACTAGCCATTTTTCTTTATCCCTTTGTTGTTTGCTAAACCTTGTGAATAACCTCACAATCACAAACCGACAAAGTCCATTCGATAATTCGCTAAACCTTGTGATATATTAAACCTCACAATCACGAATACGAAGTCCCCGTTTATAAAGAAAAACCATTGCTTTATCGATATAACCCTAAGAGAAACCTTCTTAGAAATCGATCAAACCAAGTAACCCTTCAAAAGAACACCATTTCTTACTCAAATATCGATTGAGCCTTGGAAAATAACATATCCAACAAATCGACAACCCTTGAATCAAGAAAGTACCCGACTCCTTTTGAAGTAACCCTTGTCGTACTTTTAATTTTGCAAAACCGATTTCTAATAACCTAAGAAATCTTGCAACCTCGACAAGTCTTGAATCTTCTTTAACCTTGCTACAAACCTTGTCAAGTTGTTTCTTAACCAACTTTACCGACAAGCCTCGCAAGCCGTGTGCAATATACCCGTTGTTGCTAAAACCTTTTCTTGCAAATCGAATCTATTAGAAAATCTCTAAACCCTCGATCACGAACAAGCAACCCGATCGTAAACTTGAATACCCAAGCGAACCACGATCAAACTTGAACCACAAGAAAAACCCTTCTTGCAAATCGAATTTATTAGAGAACCCTAAACCCTCGATTCCGAACAAGCAAACCCGACCGCTAACTTGATAACCTCAAGCAAACCACGATCAAGCTTGAACAACAAGAAAATACCCTTCTTGCAAATCGAATTAATTAGAATAACTCTAAAACCTCGATTAAAACAAGCAACCCCGACCGTCAACTTAAAACCTAAGCGAACCACGATCGAAACTTGTACACAAGAATAGCCGCAACAACGAAAACCTTCTCTTTATTAAACGACCTTAAAAAGTCGATCAATAATGAAGTCGGGTTTTAATCGTAAAAATTGGAACATGCAACGATTAGTAAAATCCTCTTTACCCTTCACCACACGTTTTTGATAAACCCAAAAACGACAAATTAAGTCTAAATACCTTAACTTAATTAATGAAGTGATTTAAGTATACCTAAAATTGTTGAGGACCCACCAAATTTTGTAGTTTTTCTTCACGTGAGTAGTAAGAAAAAAACAACAACCATGTATTACTTTCTTCACGATGGTTTTAATGAAAACCTTTTATTACCTCTCGTCACAGCGATCGCTACTCCAATCGATCGCAACAAAAAATACGATTCGATAAACCGCAACTAACCTCGATACCGCGACACCTAGCACTCGATCTTCGGAGACCACAATAACCGCAGCTCTGATACCACTTGTTGTACGAAACCGACAACAAACCCCGAAGTTCGATAACGCGGAACCGTTAGATCACGAGTTGTATCGAGCACAAGCAGCGAACACGAGAGACTACAAAGAACCGACAATAGTATATGCACACGGAATACCCCCAACTACCCCTTTATTAATAACCCTAATAAAGATTACATTGGAAAGAAGAATTCCATTAACTAGGATCCCCTCATCCCTATTTATAGAGATGAGACACCTTCCTAATACAAATTTATTCCTAATCTATATTACAAAGTACACTTAAGTCCCTAAACTATGTTTAATATTACTCCTAATATTCTAACAATAACTTTACAACTTTACATACAAAACTTTATGCTAAGTTAAAAAAGAAGAAGTTAAAACAGTATAAAAGAAATAAATAACGTCGGGAGCGTTACGAAAGAGGAAATCTTTTTGACGCATGCCCACGTCAAATAAGAAGAATAACATCATTTTCAAGGTAACCAGCTAACACCACATTTAACCTCTTAATTTAATATTCAAATATCAAATAAAAAGAATATAATACATGTTTTTGCATCAAAATGTTTTTAGTGATTTAACAAGAGTTAAATAGTTGCCCAATAACTGGCTTTTTTAATACTACTTAATTTTTGCTCATTGTCAAACTATGTTGTGTAAGATCAAAAGATGGCGGTGAGAAAAAGTTTCACTTGTTTACATGTGATTTTTCAGTGTTCAAAAAAACATAAATATTGAATAAACATGTAAGTATTAAAGGTGATATATAGGTTTGACTAACTTGATTTAAATTAGTATATATGAGCTAGTTATTCTTTGTTTTTGAATGCTTACTTGTTAATTATAATTTGAACATGTTAAAGGTCAAATAAGCCACACACATATTTTTTTTCATACATACATTGTGTAAACTAAATTATTAAAAAAAATTTGCATTACTATTATTAATATAGTTATACTGATCATATCCAATTATTATATTTTTAAAAAAATTTCAAAAAAAGAAATCTATTCAGAAAAGCGTTGGCGGCAAAGCTAGTCATTTGGACAACTAGTAACTTTGGTTTTCTTTTTCATTAAAAGCATTAAAATTATTGAGCTTTTCTTGATAAAAAGAAAAGGCAATACAAGAATGTCAATGTTGTCTATAAAGACAAGTGAGGCACAAGTTAGTATTAAAAGGCTAAACCACATTCAAAAGCAAACCACACACCTTCACATTAACCTTCAAAACAAAAGACTTTGATTATATCCAATGGAAGAAGGAGATGGTCTTAGAACAAGAAGCTTTAGGGATGAAGACTACACCACTAGAAGATTGTTCTTGAGAAGTTATCCTCTTCATTTCGTCAACGATGAAGACGATGAAACACAAACATATGAGGCACCCATAGAAGACGTTGACAAAGCTGGTAAAACGGGCAACATGTGCAACTATCTCTTCATTTTTTGTTTAGGATTAAGGGTTTAAGGTTTAGGGTCGTTAATACAAACGTTTATAGGTTGTAGTATTATTTTGAATTCTTGCCGTTAAAATAGAATTTATAGTCATCTTGACCCTAAAGTCTTATTTACATATTTTGTGGCCATGCTAAATTGCTAATGATTGTGTGCACGTATAGATGATCAATCTGCTCATGGTGATGATCATAAGAAGGAGACTAAAATGACGAAGATAAAGAAGAAGAAAGAAGCAATGAAGAGGGTTATGGTGACAATAGTTGAATGGAGTGGTGGAAGAGTTGTGGTTTTGAAAAGGTTTAAGCACAAGGTTTCATTCTACGTTGTCGCTTGTTTCCCTGTTGTCTTCAAACCTCCCACAGGCTTAATATCTGCGCGTTGAGTTCCCTATCATATTTATATAGTGGTTCTTCCAATCCTTGGTGGAAGCTATAGAATACGTACCGAAAATGGATCATGGATGCACTTCATGCGTACCCGTGTGTTTATGATTAGATATAGATGCTGGTTTGGATTGAAGATACAAATTTGTATTTATAATTCCACCCAATACCAGCCGGTATATCAGCTGTTAGACCTTAACTTCACTTTGATGGTGTCGGGTCATATACTCTATTAGCGATAATAGCTCAAAGGTTACGAGCTTAAAAGTCTGTTTAATATATGCATGTGTATAAAGATATTGGACACTTCTTATATATACACACCTTTTTCTGAATTTCTTCACGACCATGAATATGTTCAGTTATTTTGTGTCGATCATCGAGCATCAGTTGAACTTTGTTTACTGTGTATGTGTCCGTCGTGCCATCGGTGGTACGGTAATTAGGTTATCATATCCATACCCTAAGATAATTGTAGTTTAACAAAACAAACAGTAAGTAAGTTCTATTATAGTTATTCTATCACATACAGAAGGTGCATGTTCTGACAAAATACCTAGCTTTTGGCCATTATAAATTGTGAAACCATGGTTGGAGATTATTTAAACAAATTTCGACCGCTTAAAACAATTCAAATGTAAACCTGTTAAAGCTTTAGCAGTTAAGATATATTTTTGCTCCTAAAATACTAGTTTGACATAAGCTTAAATGGACTGAAAACTATATTAATCAAAAGTGTTGGATGAAAGTAGTTGTACTACAATTTGTGAACTTGGATTAATATATAGTTTCATGTCAATAATATATGGTTAAGTCGAATAGTTTAATTTCTAAGTATTTGATTCGACTTGTTATCTTGTTTCACTTGTCAAAGGTATCAGACACGAATATAATTAGTTATATGTTGTCACAAATGAATTTTTGTCACTGTACAAAAATAAGAATGTCGTTAGTTACTAGATGATGAATATACCCTTTACGTACGCCGTATATGCCCAAAACATTGGTCGAGACTTTGAATCATTGGTATTCTCGTACAACCAAACTATCACGATTTTCATGCAACAAAAACAAAATTTGAGAAATTATGCAAACAAGCAATTATGTAAAATAACTAAGGAAAATTCTTTAATCAGGCTTTGATGGTTTAAGATCATCATAACAATTATAAAATCCCTAACATAGATCAAAGAGCATGCAGCGGAAGCAGATTAACAAGATCTTTAAATAACACAATTATAATTAATCAAGGCTAGGGTTACATACCTTTTCCTTAGCAGAACGATCACCGGTAAAAATAGATCAAGAACACCACCAGGATGTAATCTAAAATAAGATCACACCACGATCTTGTACACACGTGATACGATGAGCTAATCGTGAGTCTAGCACGAACAGAACCGAGCCTTCTAAGTCTATGGAAGATCTACCCAACAACCCTAGAGAGGGGCTAGGACTAGATCTAAAATAGCTTATAGAAAATCAAAGAAGAACCCTAATAAGGGTGTGTTTGGCCGGCGGTTAGAGCAAAGAAAAGAGAATGGGATGAAAAATTATGAAGCCTTAGGTGTGTTTATATAGCCCTTGGAAAACTTCTCTTCCAAGGTTAAACAAGATAAAGCAACAAAATCTTTTCCCTTCTCTCTTGTCTCCTCTATTTAGGCCGGATATATTATGTGCTAAAAGGGGGTTTCCAGAACTTTCTGACACCTTCTTTTAGCTTCTTTAATATTCTATAACGATCGTTTAAAACTTAACCTTTAATTACTTAACGGTCGTTAGCTGCAGTTTGATTTAATAAATATAATAAATATATTTAATAAATAAATTAACTCTTCACGTAATGTGTGCAATCCCGTGATCTCGAGTTCGATCCTATCACACGACTATCAATTTTAAAGTCCATAAACTTTCAGCTCCCACTTGGACAAAATTCGAATGTCGTGATCACATTGATTAGCGTCTAGTTACACTAACAATGTCACTAGTACAACTCGAGTAAGGCTTCCTGGACAAAACCTTTTAATGATATATAATCATTATTATTATCCTCTCATTTCAAATACATTGTTAATAAGGATATGGATCTTAGTCATTCCTTCATTAACTATTCTGTTTCTCGTTTACGGATATAGCAAGATTACCAAAACACATTTGGGTGTGGCCACACAAACATCTTACTATTCCCCCGAGGGGCCCAGTTGTATTTATACTTCAAAATAAATTTTGAAGGAAACGAATCCCATTTCGACTACAAGCAAAACACATGAACTTCGCAACACTTCTGAAAATAACCCTTATGACTACCAGTTACGTTTAGCGTTAGGTTACCTTACAGAAATGCACTACAACCAATGCAGTTTTCTGGTATCTCAGGTCTAAGGATAACTATTTATGATTTACTTAATGACAAAGATCCATAAAGTAAAATCACATAGTTGGGATAAGTCCAATATTTGATCCATCAAATATCATCCAAAATTGACCAATATACTTTCAAGTATACTCTGTCACCATTTCGAATTGTCTTAGTTTAATAATACTCCCATATTATTAATCGACAACGGACATTTAGAAACATCAAAATGCTCATGGATTAAAACATGTAAAATAGGATACAAAATTAAATAACAGAAAAATAAACGAAATCCATTCTTTATTTCATCAATTTAATAATGTCTTACATCCTTTATCCAAATACTAATCAACAGATTTATTGCATGAATTCGCTAGCCAGTTGCAGCCCAATTGCCTTGGCATGCTTAACTACCTTTGGCCTAGATAAAGCCTTAGTAAAAGGATCAGCTACGTTATCATCTGTGTGAACTTTTATTAATTTTATTTCTCGAGCTTCCACTTGTTCTCGAACGTAGTGATATCTACGTTTAAAGTGTCTGGCGCCCTTCATGACTCCAGGGTCATTGGCGAATATTATTGCCGCAGAGTTGTCGCAATATATATCAATAGGTTCTTTAATTGAAGGCATCACTCCAAGATCTCCAATAAACTTCCTAATCCAAACAGCTTCCATTGCAGCTTCTGAAGCGGCCATGTACTCAGATTGAGTCGCATGCATAGCAATGGTTTTCTGCTTACTGCTCTTCCAGTCAACTGCTCCTCCATTGATGACAAACACATAACCCGTCTGAGACTTCGTATCGTCTTTATCACATTGCCAGGACGCATCACAGAATCCTGTTACATTCAATTCTGTGTCTGGTTTACCCCCGAATACCAAAAACATATCTTTCGTACTTCTCAAATACTTCAAAATATGCTTAACAGCAGTCCAGTGGGACTTCCCTGGATTCTGTTGGTATCTACTGACCAAGTTCTGAGCAAACGCCACATCGGGCCTTGTGCATCTTACAGCATACATAATAGATCCTACAGCCGAAGCATAAGGCACCTTCTTCATGTAAGCCACCTCTTCAGGTGATGATGCATCTTTCTCATGACTTAACTCATGCTTAACCTCCATCGGTAAGAAACCTTTCTTAGAGTTATGCATGTTATATTTCTTCAATATCTTATCAATATAAGCATCTTGGCTAAGACCAATTAACCGTCTACTCCTATCTCGATAGATCTTAATTCCCAGAATATATGCAGCATCTCCCAAATCTTTCATAGAAAAACATTTACCAAGATAATCCTTAACTTCCTTAAGTCTTGGAATGTTACTTCCCATGATCAATATGTCATCGACATATAGAATTAGGAACACTACATTACTCCCACTAGCTTTACGGTATACACATGGCTTATCACGATTTTGAATAAATCCAAACTTTTTGATTTCTTCATCAAATCGCTTATTCCATTGACGTGACGCTTGCTTCAAACCATAAATAGATCTTTGAAGTTTGCACACGCGCTTTGGATATTTAGGATCAACGTACCCTTCTGGTTGTTGCATATAGATATCTTCATCTAAGCGACCGTTCAAGAAGGCAGTTTTAACATCCATTTGCCATATCTCATAGTCATAGTATGCTGCTATAGCTATGAGAATCCTAATAGCTCGTAAGTCTGCTACAGGAGAAAATGTCTCCTCGTAGTCTATGCCAAAAGTTTGAGTAAAACCTTTAGCCACTAAACGTGCTTTATAAGATTGTACATCACCATCCATGTCAGTTTTCTTCTTATAGATCCACCTATTTTTCACTACTTTAGCATTTTTAGGTGCGTCCACAAGAATCCAAACATCATTGATTTCCATGGATTTCATTTCCTCATTCATCGCAACCATCCATTTTGACTTTTCTGGATCAGACATTGCGGATCGATAGTTAGCAGGTTCACCAAGATCCCCTACTTCCTCCTCATCATCCTCTATGTATAGACATAGTTTGTCCGGCGCACGTATAGTCCTTTGAGACCTACGTGGAGGAATTAATTCCGGTGGAACACTCAGACTTTCTGGTTCTACAGGAATTTCATCGCTAGTATTTTCAGAAGGCAATGTATCTTCTTGAATTTCTTCAAGATCATAATTTCTCCCACTGAATTCTTGATTTACAAGATCATTTTCAAGGAAGTTTCCATACCGAGCCACAACTATCTTGTTCTCAGCCGGATAATAAAAGTAGTAACCCATAGTTTCCTTAGGGTAACCTACAAAGATACATTTTACTGAGCGTTGTTGGAGTTTATCTCCAGAGTCACGTTTCACATACGCCTCACAACCCCAGACTTTCAAATAAGACAAATATGGCTTCTTGCCATGCCATAGTTCATATGGTGTCTTATCAACCTTCTTTGTGGGAACCTTATTCAGAATACGAACAGCAGTTTCAAGAGCATAATCCCAAAAAGATAATGGTAAAGTTGTAAGATTAAACATAGATCGTACCATATCCAATAATGTACGATTTCTCCTTTCAGATACACCATTTTGTTGTGGAGTATACGGAGAAGTAAGTTTCTGAACAATTCCATTCTCACTTAAATAATCTTTAAACTCTTGACTTAAATATTCACCACCACGGTTAGAACGAAGAGCTTTAATCTTCTTTCCCAATTGTAACTCTACTTCGGCTTTAAACGTTTTGAATGTTTCAAATACCTCATGTTTATGCTTAAGTAAATAAACATAACCATAACGGCTATAATCATCCGTAAACGTCAAGAAGTAGCTAGCACCTTTCCTTGACACATGTCTAAGTGGTCCACACACATCAGTATGTATCAAACCAAGTAGTTCAGTAGCCCTTTCAATATTGCTATTAAAAGGTTTCTTGGTCATCTTCCCAGAGATACAAGATTCACATTTATCAAATGATTCATCATTGATATTTTCTAAAAGCCCATCACGTTGAAGCTTTTGTATGCGAGTCTTCCCAATGTGGGCAAGTCTATAATGCCAAAGATAAGAAGAGTTCTTGTCTAACTTACTCTTCTTATTCATGCTAAAAACAGAATTATTTTTCCTCTTGGGATTTATATCATGCATGTTAATTTCAAAAACACCATTCACAGAAATTGCATCAAAATAGAATAAACCATCTTTGAAAACAGAAATTCTATTATTATCAATCGTGTGAGTAAATCCAAGATCCAACATACTAGAAAAGGAAATAACACCCCTAACAATTGTAGGTGCATAATGACAATTATTTAAAAACATTACTAAACCCGAAGGTAAAACTAATTTAAATATTCCTATAGCTTCAACTGCTGCTTGTGCGCCATTGCCCACTTGCAGAAATTGTTCCCCATAGGTAAGTCTCCTCTTCAACTCAAATCCCTGCAGGGTATTACAAATATTAATACCACATCCCGTATCATATACCCAGGAGTTTGATTTGTATGAAAGATTAAATAACTCTATCATAAATAAGTTACCAGAAGATGGTGCTGCAGCAGCTTGCTCAGCCTTCTTCTTGTGTTCTGCCATTTCATGGAGATAGAGAGAGCAATTCCTCTTCCAGTGTCCAGTCATCTTGCAGTGGTGACAAGTCTCATCTTTCAGAGATTTCTTAGCAAAGTTTTGCTTTGGTTTTGATGTAGTCGCAACTTGCTTGCTCTTATCAACCTTGCCTTTGCCTTTCTGCTTCTTATTCCCTTGCGGTTTTGGTTTCGACACTCTACCCTTTTGTACATAAAGTACTTGAGGAGTAGCAGTGAGTGCCTTATCTTTCAAACCCTTTTCAAAGTCAATGAGCATTGCATGCAAATCATTAACTGTCTTCCCCGTGCAATGCATATTATAGTTACGAACAAAATCACCAAAGTCCTTATTAAGGGACCTATTGATCAAGTTAATAGCCATATTATGATCGAAGGGTTGTCCTAGTGCGATGAGTTGTTCCATATAAGCCCTCATCTCCATGTAATGTGCACTTACGGACTTTCCAGGAGCTTGCTTGCAGCTATGTAGAGCATCCACTAGATCATAGATCTCTACAGCTTGTGGCGTTTCATACACTGCCTTGAGTTCATCAAGCATTTGCTTAGGAGGAAATAGCTCATACTTCCTTTGAAGTGATGGAGCCATTCTCCCTAACATTACAGCAGCCACCTCATGGTGCTTCTTAACGTTAGCAGCGTGTTGAAGCCTTTGCTCATCAGATGCGCCTTCAGCAAGATCCTCCGGAAAAGGAGTTTCCAAGATATTGATAGTACCCGCTGCTCTCAGAACAATTCTTAGTGAGCGGTACCAATCATTGAAATTAGGGCCAGTAAGTTCAGGCCGTTCAAAAAATGCTTTGAACGCCGAGCTTATTGTCAGATTGTTTTCGGGTTGAGCCATTTCTACAGAAATAAGTTCAAACATTAGTATTTTTGATAATAAAATTCAAGAAAATAAAATTACCCCGGTAATAAAACCATAGTATTTCCTTGAAAAACTAGAATCCATATTGACATAGATTTATCACATCAGTTGATCTGCTAGTGACAAATGTATTCAACATAGTAACTTGTCGAACAATAATTGCCAAATCATATTGCATTTTCTAGATATGTCAGGGATTTACATTGCCAAAAACTTTTGCATTGTAAACATGTTTTATCCCTTCTTTATGCCTTAAGTTTCCAGTTCTCACTGAGTAACTCAATTAAGTCGACTAATATAAAGAACGTAAAACCTTCATGTGCAATCTTATTCAGTCATGAAGTTTTCTCTCCATTACAACATCGTCCGATATCTTATATGACGACAATTGTAACTTCAAGTGTTCGTCAATTAGAGGGCATTAGGGTATAGATTTTGGTGTCAAAATCATGTATGGAGAAGCATGCATACATCTCCATAGCATAAGTTTAATAAAACGTTTAGTAAACTTTTTGGTGAGACTAAAAGTTCATCATATATTTGCAAGTTGAGGTATTGGTTAAACCAAACAACCTTAAAGAATTATTCCAATAACAACCGTAGGTAATTCCAATTTTGACGCACAGGCGAGCCGGGAATTTGGTCAGCGTAAAAGCATAGCACCTCCTTCCTTAACCGGGTACTTGACCAGCGGTGCGTTATACCCACTTTATAGTTTGTCAAAATTGAGTAGGCCGTTAAGTTGCTATTGCAATTCTAATCAACACAAATCATATGTAATTTAGGTCTCAAAACAATTCATTAATTTTGATAAGATTTAGTCCATATTATTTTTCTTAAAAAAAAATTACCCTTGTTTACAACATACAAAAAAAACGCATGAAAACAAGTAGTAAAAAAAAACTAAATCAAATAGCCACATGCAAACAATTTATTCAAAGAACATCAAATCAAGGGTTTTTATGAACATAAAAAGTCTTCCCTAATTTTAAAACTTTGAATCAAATGAAGCAAATAGCAATCAAAATTATATGATCCGTAAAAACATGCATGTTTATTACGATCTTCCATATTCTCTTAACAATTAAAACTAGTACGGATCGTAACCACACATGACATAACAATTAATTCATGCATAAATCTAAAGTTAATTACCATGTAATTTTAGGGTTTACAAAAAAAATTTTTTTTTTTTATAAAAAATTCGACATCAGTCGATTTTAATAATAATAAAAAAACAAAACCCTAATTTTTCATAAAACCTAAAAAACAACATGTAATTTTTTAACACAAATCATTATTAGTTAAAAAACTTTAGATCTTGATAATTATAATCATGTTAAAACGGCTCTGATAGCACTGATGGTTTAAGATCATCATAACAATTATAAAATCCCTAACATAGATCAAAGAGCATACAGCGGAAGCAGATTAACAAGATCTTTAAATAACACAATTATAATTAATCAAGGCTAGGGTTACATACCTTTTCCTTAGCAGAACGATCACCGGTAAAAATAGATCAAGAACACCACCACGATGTAATCTAAAATAAGATCACACCACGATCTTGTACACACGTGATACGATGAGCTAATCGTGAGTCTAGCACGAACAGAACCGAGCCTTCCAAGTCTATGGAAGATCTACCCAACAACCCTAGAGAGGGGCTAGGACTAGATCTAAAATAGCTTATAGAAAATCAAAGAAGAACCCTAATAAGGGTGTGTTTGGCCGGCGGTTAGAGCAAAGAAAAGAGAATGGGATGAAAAATTATGAAGCCTTAGGTGTGTTTATATAGCCCTTGGAAAACTTCTCTTCCAAGGTTAAACAAGATAAAGCAACAAAATCTTTTCCCTTCTCTCTTGTCTCCTCTATTTAGGCCGGATATATTATGTGCTAAAAGGGGGTTTCCAGAACTTTCTGACACCTTCTTTTAGCTTCTTTAATATTCTATAACGATCGTTTAAAACTTAACCTTTAATTACTTAACGGTCGTTAGCTGCAGTTTGATTTAATAAATATAATAAATATATTTAATAAATAAATTAACTCTTCACGTAATGTGTGCAATCCCGTGATCTCGAGTTCGATCCTATCACACGACTATTAATTTTAAAGTCCATAAACTTTCAGGCTTCTCAAATGAAACTATGTTATGAGTGCTTATTGGGAAATATCGGATTGCGCCGAAGAGACTTGGCTAGAAATAATGCAAGCAATGAGCCTGATTTGACTTATGAAAATTACCGGGGAAAAAACGACTAAGCAACTTTATAAACATCTCAAACCGAGCTGCATTTTCGAATAGTTGTGCTAGGCATTTTCTAATAGTTGTCATAAATTAACACATTTGGAGCTTCCAAATTGTCAGTCGGGTCCTGTATGTGGACGGACCCACATAGGAGCCGGGTGTAGCACGGGCTACACCTATTTTGAGGCCACGAAGTGAAAAAAAATTTAAAACTGTCATTTTTTGGTATGTGCAACACCTAAAATGTTTTGTGCTAGGTTAGTTTCTTACGACGTAACTTTAGTTGACCTAAAACTTTTTTGTGCAACACCCCTTTTAAAATTCTGAGTCCGCCTGTATCTGAATTTCGTGGGGTTTTCCGAATCTTCGCAGCGTGAACTTGTACATGGTATATATTAAAACCTACAAATGTGTGGGTTTCTGACGCGGGGTCTGAGCCTTGAAAGTTTTATATGCCGCACTACACACAATATAAATGAGACCGACATAGCAAAACTTGTAAATCTCAAAACTATATATTAGCAATTGAGTACCCCTGCATATAGGACAGTGGTCACAAGCTCCTGAATCTTTCTGGTTATGGGTTTTGTAACAACACTCAGCGAGCTTAGTGTAGCTTTTCTTAACTGCGACGTAAAGTTGAGACTTGAGATACATCTTATATAATATATGCAACATATGTGGATATTTGAATGTCATATATAAAATAGAGTGGCTCTTTTTCTTGCAGCGGGCAACTGCTAAGAGCTTCTCAAGCTTTCCTATGCCTCAAGAAACTTAGCTTTATACGAAATATCTTTTAGTAGTAAAACTATGGTGTCATTTGCTGTTGAACTGATTTGTACATCCCCGAATTCGCAATTTCTTAAGATCATGGTGAGTTGGATGCATATTATCATATTGAACCATTTATTATTCTCAAATCTTTAACAAATACTAATTCATTTATATAGGCTGAAAGCAAGGATGCAGTCGATATCGATTACGTACAGCAGAATGGGGAAACTACAGATTCGGAAGTGGTGTTTAATTTCAATGGTTCCAAGTATGAAGTTTGTTAAATAAAGTCTTTACACGCTTGTTCACCTTTGCTAAAGAAAATGGTTATATATTCGCGCAGCGCTGACACGATATTACAACAAATGAAACTACGCAAAGCCTCGCCCATAGCCGAAATAGACCTTATCAAGTGGTCCAACATATGACTGGTGATGATTTATTTTACCTTTTATATATATGGGATTTCTTTTATAGTATGTTTGGGAGAATGTAATGGTGCTATGATGCATATTCAATATGATAGTTGTCTCATTTGTGTCATTGGTGCAATGCTGTGCTTTGATTGGAACACAAAGCTGGAGTTCACTTTTAAGCAAGAAACAGATTTCATGCTAGCTTGTTCTTTTACATTTCCTGATGTCTCAGTGATTTCGATGGCACCAGATCTTACAATGCTTGCGCCATATGCTTTTGTGTTTCGATGGCACCAGATCTTACAATGCTTGCGCCATATGCTTTTGTGTTTCGATGGCACCAGATCTTACAATGCTTGCGCCATATGCTTTTGTGTTTCGATGGCACCAGATCATACATCCTGACTTTCAGCATATGAGTTTTGCACAAGGTCTCCTGCCGATGATTTAAGAACGATCGACCAAAATTGACAATGAAACAAAATTGACAATGAAACATCAATATGCAGTACTAATTAAACGGATGTCCATTTCATTTACAAATAATCTCAAATTTTCAACCATTTTTAATCTAAATTCATAATTTTATAAATAATAATAATAGTGATCAACATCAATTTCTAAAACCTTGACAATATTTCAAAGCATCATTGCTTTAAACTCATCAAAGGTAAGAACACCATCACCGTTAAGATCAAACTGATTAATCATACCGACACACTCATCAACACTCCTCGACTCACCTAATCGATTGAGCATCCTATTCAAGCTTTTCGGTGTAATACAATCACTTCCATCGTTTTCATACAATCTAAAAGCCTTCCTTAAATCCTCTACCTTGTCATCTTCATTATCGCTTTCCATTAAACTAACAAAATCGTCAAATCCTAGTTCATGCCCGTCAACTTTGCTCCCATGCAACGACTCGACTATAACTTGTACATCTTCTATTAAAACTTGCTCGTGACAGATCATGCCTACACGACGGTGTAGCTCGGATGGTGAGACCATGCCATTGTTGTCTTCATCAAAGTGATCAAATACACGCTTGTAATCATTTGATTTGCTCATGTTTTATAAAAATTTCTTGAGTTCTTATAATCTTTATTATAAACTATGATGATATTATGGAGTAGTACGTGATGTTTTGAGTACTTATATAGGTATGGATTTTAGGCGTGGTTTGATGGTAATACTGAATTTATTTGGTTTTGGTATTGAAATGTAACGTATTGGAATTGATTATGAAGCTTACAAGCAGTTTCTTCATGGATTTGATAGCGAATATTGAAACTGCTAGGAAAGTTCATTACATAGAATAAGTTCGTCACGTAGGTTTTGATTGTGACAGTTACGACTCTCGTTTATTCATGTTTGCGATTTTTTTTTTTTGGTAGTACTTATTTCTGAAACGCGTGTATTGTGATTAGATGTTATATTCGTTTTGTTATGTTATATGTTTTAGTTTAGAAGATTAAAAGTTTATCTACGTAAAGGTGAAAAACACAATGTAAGCAATACCGCAAATACAAGGTAATATGATATTTGGAGTCGTAGACTCTTTTTCGGTCTTTTATAAAGATTTTTGCACCATAAAAGATCTGTTTTTTGGACGGTTTAGAGAAGTTTTAGGCCGAGCAAATTTTTCATCGAAACGTGAGCTCATTGGAGACACACACTCAATACCGGAGAACACACTTTTATTATACGTTGATTATTTATATTAAGCGTTTAATAAAAAATTCATTTTATTATTTAATTAACGGTGTTTAAATTGGTTACGCTATTAACTAATTTAAAATACACGTTTAATTAACTGAGGGGCTAAAAATCAACTCTAGGAAACCTTAGGGAGCCCTAGTCAGCTGAATTCCCTATAGGGGGTTTTAGAAAGATTTTTTGTTTATTAATTAAGCTAAATATTTATCTTAATTAAGTTTTTTTAGAGTAGGGATCAAATTTCTTAGGAGGTGTGAAGGTTATAAATACCCACACTTAGCCTAAAAAATGCGTCCCATATACACCCCATTTGGAGGTCAAACCGATCGGCCAAAAACCAAACAACCCTCAAAACCCTAAAAATCACCTAAAGTGTAAACTTTTGCAAGATCGACTTCATTTTGGTACTCCATTGGGAAAGTTTCAAAGCCTAATACTAAACCCCTGATCCTCGTGTCAAAGTTTTAGCTTCGTCTTTGTTCCCCTTGTGGTTCGTCGCAACATAAACCCTAATTAGGGTTTCGAGTGGTTTTTCCCATGTGTCTTTTAACGCTTATAAACCGATCTTTACGTAATCGCACTTAAGGTTTTAGATCTATGCTTTCTAGTTTCAAGATAAATACACAAGTTTATTTGAAGTGAATTTACTACTAGCATCATAGTGATTGTTCGTTTGACGTGTCGTATAAGCAAACGATAAAGACGGTTATTTAATCGTTAAGTTGAAGATCAAAATCAAGACTCATTAATTGATTTATTCATTTAATTCAAGGTTGGTTTTAAATTTTTTTTATTATGTGATTAATTTTGCTTGTTATAATAAATTCATTCCGCTGTACACTTTTAGTTAATGATTTAACTAATACTTAAATCCCATCTATATATACATAAGCCACTGGTTTCATGGATTTGCACATACTATGATATTCGTACATCTATGTTAGCATTTCCATGGTTTAAAATAGCGCGCTCTATAGCGGGCTATAGCCTGAAGCGTGGTCTCCACGTTACGAAACGGACTAAGGCATCATTTCTAGGCGTAGCGTGCTAAAAAGCGGTATAAAGCACGATAAATTGCGCAGCGTGACACTTTTTTTGATTTTTTTGCAAATTTATAAGAATTTGATTTGTTTACTAGTTTTGGCTATTTAGTAGACTTTGGCTTAGTAATTTTACTATCTGGAAAAATTCTTGAGTAACTACTAGCCGATTTTATTTTAAATTTAAATTAAAATATTGTTGCATTTTGTAAACTCACTGTATAGATATTAATTTATAAATATTTTGTGCCGGTATATATCACGCTTCAGATAACGTTATACTTTCGCCATAGCTTGTATAGCTTGAAACTTGACAATACTGTTACGTTACGTTTCACGCTATTTACAACCTTAGGCATTTCTATCTTTATAAAATTATTATATGTATCAATAAACGTTCAGACACATGAGTCATAAAATGGCTACTCATATCGAAGCATTCAAACCATATATGGGTGGTCTACCTGTTTAACCTTGTACCACAGTTATATTAGCCAACGATCTTGAACATGTGAATCTGTTAAAAACATAATATCAAAGTAGCCGAGATAGATCTTACACCCAACCAACCGCCCCTTGGTATAATTTATTAATAATCAGAGTACAAAACAAAAAGATAAAGACTAGTCCCCAAATGGATACTAGTCGAACGATTACAATAGAAATGGTGAGATCGTCCCTACTAGGTTGATCCAATCTCCCTCACATACATAGATCACTCAAACACACTCTATACAAGATGAAAAATCAAACTCTCAGGTCAAGTTATGAACTTGAAGAGAGAGGGAGAAAGATGAGAGAGCTGGGCACACAGATGTGTGTGTGTGTGTGTGAAATGAAGTGATAGAGAAAACCCTAGTTAAAGACGAGGGTTATATTACTCGCCAAGTGATAATAGGCCTCAACGGTTCCAAAGACAAAGCCCACCAAGAAAAGACAAAGCCCACCAAGACAAGAAAAGCCCACATATCAATACCTGTAGATAAACAAAAAATAACACAAGAGATAAAAACACACATATGGAAGATTGTCAAAACAACACCCTTCCTCAATGTGACATATGAGAGAGCAAAGAATCATTTGCCAAACATGTTCACAAGCCTCAATTGTTTACATAATTTTAAGTGTTGGTTAATACCATGAACTTTTGTAAAAATGTCAGCAGTTTGATCAAGTGAAGCAATCTTGATGGTGTTAATCACACCATCTTGTACCTTTTCCCTTACCAAGTGAACATGAACTTCAAAATGTTTGGTTCTTTCATGAAACACAGGATTGGCAGCAATCTGTATAGCAGAGCTACTGTCACTATAAAGGTTCACAAGAAACAAGGTTTTAATCCTTAGATCACTAAGTAAATTAGTGATCCAAATTACTTCACAAGTAGCACTAGCCATACATCTATACTCAGCCTCAACTGAAGATCTGGATACTGTGGGTTGCTTCTTGCTCTTCCAAGAGACAAAAGACCTTCCAAGAAAAACACAGTATCCTGATACAAATTTTCTGGTTTTAAGACATTTGGCCCAATCAGCATCAGTGAAACAAGATAGCCTTAAAGAAGTATCCCTATAGAACTGAATACCAGCCCCAGGTGAATTTTTGTGATACCTAATAACTCTCAAAACAACTTTTAGATGAGATTGAAGAGGTGCATGCATGTGCTGGCTAAGGCAATGGACAACATAAGATATATCAGGTCTGGTATGAGTAAGGTAAATAAGTTTCCCAAGTAATCTTTGATACTAAAAAATGTTTGAGAGAAATTTATCATCATTACTTTCATCAACAGCCAAAACACAATTTTCAGGCAAGGGAGTTGCTGCTGGTTTAGCAGCAAGTAAACCAAACTCATGAATAAGTTCTAGACAGTATTTCCTTTGGGTCATGCAAATCCCATTAGAATTTTCAAGAATCTCAATACCTAAAAATTACCTCATAATGCCAAGATCTTTAATTATGAATTCGGTTATTAGAAAGCTTTTAAATGATTCAATTTCCTCAATGCAGTTACCAGTAATGATAAAGTCATCAACATACACAAGAAGAGCAATAAGCATATCACCATTCTGTTTAGTGAAAAGAGAGTAATCAAAGTTACTTTGGATAAAGCCATGCTCTACCAAGACAGTGGTAAGTTTTGCATTCTACTGCCTTGGGGCTTGCTTAAGACCATACAAAGTTTTATTAAGCTTACATACATTGCATTTATCTTTGCAATTAAAACCCAAGGGTAGAGTCATATAAATGTCCTCATCAAGATCACCATACAAGAAGGCATTATTAACATCAAGTTGGAAAAGAGGCCAATCATTAGAACATCAATGCTAACAAGTCATCTAACAGTGACCATTTTCACAACAGGACTGAAAGTCTCATCAAAATCAATGGCTTCCCTTTGACTATAACCTTTAACAACAACTCTAGCTTTAAACTTATCAACAAGGCCAGAGGACTTGTATTTAATCTTATAGATCCACTTATTGTTAAAAGCCTTTCTATCAGCAGGTAAATCACATAAGGTCCAAGTATTGTTCCTTAAAGAGCCTCTATTTCATTGTTCATAGCCTCAACCCACCTACTATCTTTCACAGCTTCATAGTAGGTAAAGGGTTCAATAGATTGATTAAGAGTGGTAGCAAAGCAGAAATTAGTAGTGTTCAACTTAGAGTAGTTAACATGCTTCTCAATACCATACTTAAGCTTGCTATCAAGAACAAAATCACTGAGTCTAGCTGGAAATTTAGTGGGTCTACTAGACTTTCTAACAGGATGCTCCCCTTCTTGAGGATGGTCCCCACTATGCTTAATAGAAGTATTAGGAGAATTTTAATTCTCAAAATTTCCCTCAGAGCAGGATTGCACATTTTCACCTATGGTGGTTGTAGAGTCCTCCTCCTGATGATGCACAAAGGCATCATCAATAGTGGGGTGAACCCTACCATCCACACCAGGTGTTGCTCTCTCATCATCATTGGGACTTGAAGATGTTTAGTTATCAAAAAAGGTTAAGAGTTCAACATCACTTGTAATGACTACATCTGTTGAATCTTTTCCAATATTGTTTTTCATTTTGAAAGGAAAGACAGTTTCATAGAACTTCACATCTCTAGAAAACAAAATTCTTCTATTATCCAAGCTAAATAGTTTATAAGCCTTTTTAAAAGAAGAGTAACTAATTAAAACACATTTCTCAGACATAGATGTGAGTTTGTCACTGTTATTCAGACAGGTAGAAAACACAAACATTCAAGACACTTTAAATGAGAGAGGTTGGGTTTTTTCCTATAGAGCAATTCATAGGGGGCCTACTATTTAAGACAGAAGAGGGGAGCTTGTTAATCAAATACACAGCAGTTAAAATACATTCAAACCAAAAATTAATAGGAATCCTGATGTGTCGTTGATAGTATAGTGATAATTAAGATACGTTATAGGGTAAATTAGAAAATTACCTTTAGGAAAAAGTAATAGACTAATATTACCAATGACGAATTCAATTAAACACGTGATGAACCAAGTTCGTTGTACACGAAGATCGAGTGAATTTGAGACGTTTTGTTTCGTTTTGGACAATTGATTTGAATTGGTTTTCGGTTTTTAAACTAAAAATTAATTCTACCAATTTTAAACTATTTAAACTTAACCTAAAGTGCATGAATCGTAAACCCCGCTATATTTAAAATCTATAAACAATTTGAAAATTAAGCTATTTAATAATCTATAAAAAAATAATCTAATTAATAAAAATAACTTTTAAACTATTTAAAAATCTAATTAAACTTTTTAAGCTAATTACTTTAACAAAATACTTATACTAAATCTATTTTAAAAACTATATTTATTTAGATTTAAAATTATAAAAAATCTAATTATTAAAATTAACTAATAAAACTTTTAAATTAATAAAAACATTTTTACTTTTGTCTTTTTTTTATTTTAAAACTATTTATTATTTATTTTATTAAAACTAAGTTTTACTTAAAATGTGTTAAAACTATACGAAAATTAAGATTTACTTAATTAAAAATCGGCCAGACACAATAATACTATATTAATTGAATAACGGAAAGTAAACACCAAAGAGCTATTAGCTCACTTGGCAAACACGCTTGACTGTGAAGCAGTGGGTCTCGAGTTCGATTCCCATGAGTGACAAATTTTTTGCTAATAATTCCTTTTTGACAGATTAAATACTAGAGGTCACAGGAGTGACTCCTTTTGTACAGAACTTATAGATAAGCTGATAAGGTTATCAGCAAATGAGCTTCTTAGACCAGTGGATCCGATAAGCTATTAGCTTGAAAAATTAAACAGTAAAGATAATCTAGCAGCTAATCAAACAATCATGCAGGAAAATACATTAAACTAGCCGAATCATAAGCTAACAATACATCAGTATCCAAGATACCCAATTAACAAAGTGACTATAACTAAAAATCTAAGCAGTAACCAAAAAGCCTATTACAGATTCAGCAAAGTCTAAACAAACTAATTTAAATAGCTATTCAAGATTAAACTCCAAACAGATAATCAACAAAAAACCTGTTCAAAGCAATAAACTAGGCAGTTACAGTAACTTATAAATTCAGAAACTTCTCACAGCATTATGCCAACTTATTCAACTTCTAAGATCAAGAATATCATATCATAACTCATCACTTGAACATTCCATATAACAAAACTTAAGCAAAGCAGAATAATCAACTCTTATACTATGCAGTTATATTCAGCTAGCAAATCTACTCAGTACTCTCATAAATCTTAAACAAGTTAAACAAATACTCTGTTAACAAACTTAAACCTAAATGATCAAATCAGATTAAAATACAGTACTAGTAAACTAACTATATCAGATTTATTAAGCTGAAACATAACATACAAATCATTTAAAACTAAACTTTTAAAGTTAAGGAGCTAAACCTTGAAGACGATAACCGTTGAGATGAAGGTAGGGCGCTGAGCCACCTTTGGACCTAAAAGAACCACCATCACCTTAACTCGAACCACCAACATCAATCCCCATTCACCAATTTCTCGAATCCGAGCAGATTTGGTATAATTTCTTCCAGTGGGGAAGAAACTTAAATCCCAATTTTTATTTAAGTAATTAATTAAAGCTATTATTTAGCTTAATTAAATAATTTTATCAGTTATTAACATCAAAATTAATAAGATTGCAAAGGCAGTATATAAAAGATTAAACTCAGGAACTCAAAACTTTAAAACTAAACTTTTCATTAATTCAAATCAACATTACATTATCGAAAAGAAAATTACAAGTCTACACTAATTTTTACATTATAAGAGTAAATAAAGAAAGGGATGAGATTACAAGTAAAATAGGGGGGTTTTTATAGCCATCCCAAGGCTTGCTGAGGAGGGATATCCACATCTTCAAAGGAATATTCCATCTTCTTTTCAGCCCTTGGATCTTTATTTTCTCTTTCTTTGTTGATCATACGGTTGAAAATCACACACTAGCACACGAATTGCCAACGTGGCATCCGTGTGTGCTAGTTGTGTTTCTTTTAAGCCTTTTGATTGGTGGAATGGGAATATTGAGCTGTCAAAGCCATATATAATTGGCCACGTAGCATGCTCGTTCCTCATACTCTCTTTCTTAAACCATGGGGGTTTTATTCCCACACACGTGAATTACACGTGTGCCATAAAAGCCCCAATTTATTTCAAGATTATTTGATCTAGGGTTTTTTTACACAGCAACTTATTGTTACTGGTTTTTCTTTGAGGTTGAAGAAAGGGTAGAGAGACATAGATAGTATCGAGAATTATTTAATGGATGTATGGGAAAAAGTGTGAAGTGGGTGAGAGGATACACGGTTTATTTATTTAGTGGTGGAAAGTGGTAAAACGTGTGACAAAAAACGTGAGTGGTTGGAATTGTTTTTCGTTTATGAGAGAAAGTAAATGGTGAGAATGTAACGTGTTTTATACACGTTTGACTGATCACAGTCCTTTAGTTTAATAAAACCCTAAAGCCCATTTACTTCATTCGTTTATTAACTTCCACTTTGGGCCTTTTGAATTTGGACCCTCATTATTTCTCATCCGTCCATATAACATTGAAATGGGCTTTTAAAAATGGACTTTTGTTATGAAAGTAAATAAGAATGGGTTTTTAAACCCATTTTCCCAATTTGGGACCCACTTGGCCCAATTAAGATTAAATCCACTCAAGTCGAGCTCGTTTTTGGCTTCATTGATCTTTTCTTCAAACTTCGTGTCGGTTTTTTGCCGATTATCGCGAACGTGGTACCTACACACATTCAAACAAGAAACAAGCATATACAAGGCATTTTTGATACATTAATTGCAAATATTGAATGTTTTAAGATACAATTGATATGACTATTTAAGCTCATATCAAACTCCCCTTGCTAAACAATTGCCGTGTCCTCACGCAATGATAAAATAAAACAATAACTACACCATTATTCAACTTTTTGACTTTTTATTTTGCAAAGACATAATGTATTGCTTTCATTATTTAAAAATAACTTTAAGGATCATAAAACTCAAATAGATTCATCGTCCCCGACTTTTCACTTTTCCATGCCAAGTGCAAAAACAAGATCATTGTCAATCATAAGCCCCAAAATTAAACCAACTCATTCAAGTAATTTGTGTTAAACTCAATCTCCTATTATTCCTAATTGTATCTCTAGATTTTATTTGTCATTCACCCAAAGGCTCATTTGACTTTATTTGATATTTATTAGTCCAAAAATGAAGGCAAGAACGGTGTAAACTCAACACTCAAAACCTAACCTCGACTTCAAAAACCGTTGTCACTAAAGAAAGCCCACATCAAGGATAACTTAACACGATTTAGGGATAAATCCCGGACCCGAAATTTGGCTAATATGGCTACTTAAAAGCAACAATAAAACCTCCAAAGTCAATTATGACCTTATTAATGGAGTTAGCAACAACTACATCATAACACCTTGTGGCTCTTTAAGATGCAATTGTGCTCCTTATTTAAAATCCACACCCTAAGGCTCCTTGGACAAAAATAAGGGAATTGACTTCACCATCCCACCTTACGGATCATAATGATGAAGCAATTTTTATTCAACACGCCCCTTGACATACACCCTAAGGCTCTAATGACAAGGTTAGTGCTACATGACTCCCACCCGAAGGCTCCTAGAGAACATGTTTTTATTTATTCTTCTTATTTATATGATATTTATAGTACGCCAAATTTCCGCAATCCCATGATCAAAAGTCCATGACGCTGACATCCTTAATGTGTTCTCACTTTAATTACAAGGGAAGAAAAAGAAGGAGCTACGAGTTAAGAAATCAAGCCTAAACCGCTAAAAACTTCATTTATTAAGCAATTATTATTCAAGTGTGGAAAGTAAGTACGAGGAGATTAAATCAAACACAAAAATACTTGCACAAAGAAGAATTTAACCTTAGAAACTTATGATTGAACTCTATCATCTCTTGTTCTCCATATTGTAAAATTTCAAAAATGTAAAATCAATGGATACTTAGCCTATTAAATCAAAGTTTTGGGTTTTCAGGTCATCTATAGGATCTTGCATCTTCTTATACTTTTTCAAGTTTTAGAATTTGCGTTTTAAAGTTACCTTAATAAACGACTTTCTAGGATCAATTATAGGAGCTTGCGAAAAGTTCTTGTTCTTAACTCGTATGAATTAAGACTTTCGCGTTTTAAAGCTCCCTATATAAAAGCCTAGCAAAATTTAATTCAAATACGTTAAGGAAAAGCTAAGGTTAAAAACCAAGTCGAGTCAAAAACTATCTTTATTTTCACCAACGGAAAGCCTACATTCGTGTCAAAAGCACTTATTTTATTTATTAAAACTTAAAAATAACACTAAAAATTTAAAATTTTATTGAAAAATGAGAAAAACAATACGTTTAGACACGACAAAAGCAATTGCAAGCGATTATATCGATTGACTCCCCCATGCTAAAACCAAACATTGTCCTCAATGTTTCTTAGCTCAAGAGTAACACCCCCTTGCTAAAACACGAAGAGTCTAATGCAAATTCCTAGCATGGAAAGAGCACGCAAATCTATAAGCCGTTTATTAATTATGCCTCAAGATAAAACATTAGTTGATAAAAATCAAGGGTAAAAAGAGTGTGCCCCTTGTTGGCATTCAAAGAATGGAAGATCAAGTGGACCGGCAAAAACCGAACACGAGAGTCTTCAAATATTAGGGTCATACCTAAGATTCACAACACAACAAAACACGAACACGAGCTTAAAAGATCAAGCCTTATTAGTGTTAGAAAATAGAAAGAAGATAGAATGTATGGGACTCCCCCACAAGGTACCTCGTTTTTGTTCACCGAGTCATGAGCTCGACTCGATCCCCGCATTCATTGGTCCTTAGGGAAAGTGGTAAAACCGGCATAATGGAATAAAATCCAACATAAAGCACGATGCCGGGGTCAAATATCACATCCTCGTTGTCGGATGACAAACGAAAGGATAAAACTCTAACACAAATCTCTAAAAAGAGATGGTAGTCACAAATAAAGGTATGGATGTAGCATGCTCCCCGAGATAAACTCGCACCAAGATGATTAAAAAGTCTTCCAATTATTACATCGGTGAAAGGCCTAGATTTCTGTAAATCAACGATTCCGGGGTCGAATACCTCGTCCTTGGTGGAGAAAGGAATAGACAACAAGGTGTCGTCCCCCCATGCTAATCCTAAATCATATAAAGCACATGGTAATGGTGGTATAAAAGTCTCAACACTAGTGGTTTCAACTTGCATGACTTTGTTGACCTTATCACTATTAGGAATGTGAACAAAGGGGTCATGGTACTCAAAATGAGTCGCATGAAAAACCCGCACATTAAGATCAAAGCGAGTGGGAAGGATAATTGGAGCAAAAGTAATTTCTCCCTCCGGGTCAACATTATCATCATCATAAATCGGGTGATCTAACCAAGAGTCTTCATCACCGTCATTAGATTCTTCCTCAAATTCTGAAGGAATGTCTATATAAAGAAACTCATCAACCTCCTTCATAAGAAGCTCATCATCACAAAGGTTGTGAGATGTAGGAGGTATAATGCTCTCAAAATCCTCTTGAAACAATGGATTATTGTTCATTGAAGCTTCAAAGAGAGGATTTGAGTAAGTCACGAAAGTGTCGTCATCCTTGTCATCACAAGAAATATCCGACAAAGTATCGAGTGTATCACACTCGGATACTAGATCATCATTCTCATTAGAAGGCAATTCATCGGAGAATTCCTCGAGAATGGTAGGTAAAACACAAGAATCACGCTCGATCTCGAGATCGGAAACGTCTTCACTTCCCCGTGGAAGTGGATCAATGATAGCAAAAAGTTCATCGATGAACTTATCACATGAATAGTCACTAACCTCACTCGGTGTGAAGCTAGGAATCAAAGGCTCTTCAATTGAAGATTGTGCCTTAGGAACATCAATATGATCCTTCGAAGAGAGTGAAAATGAGTCTATTTTCAAAGATTGTTCAATTAAAGCAATATCACTCTCGAGATCAAAATTCTCACTAACAAACTCACTAGCATCAAATGGTGCACTAAGGTACTCATCAATTTGTTTTTCAATCTTAGAACTTTCATCCTCGTGTGGAGTGAATGTAGATGAGGAAAGGTTACAACATGTTTCAACAAAGAAAGATTCTTCATTGGAATTTGACTTTTTAATTTCACAAAATGGAGTTTCCAAAATTGGAAAAACACCTTTATCAAAAAGAGCTTTCTTGTTACTTTCAATTGTTTCAACAAGTTTAACACTTTCAACTTTTTTAGAAGCAAATCTTGGAATCTTTTCTGGTTTAAAAACAATGCTTTTTTCACCATAAAACAATTTAATTTCCTCTTTCCTCATATCAACTTGAATTTGAGCCGTGCACAAAAATGGTCGTCCTAAAATAATTGGCACACGAGGATTGGTCTCATAATCAACAATAGCAAAATCAGCTAAGTACAAGAAATTTCCCACTTTCATAATGACATTTTCCGCTATACCAACCGGTCGAGTGGTGGTTCTATTAGCAAGCTCAATGATCATACGAGTGGTACTAAGTGGTGCATAGTCAATGGTTTTCCAAAGGGCTAGGGGCATTATGTTAATGCTAGATCCTAGATCGGCTAGGCCTTTGCAAACCCCAAGCTCATTGAAAACACAAGGTATCAAGAGTTGACCCGGATCTTTATACTTCTCGGGAAAGACATCAAAGAAAACCGAGGTACTAATCACATTCAAAGTAGCCTTAGTGACTTCTAGAAAAGTTTCCTTAGGTTGAGGCTTAAACTCAATCACTTCAACTTCATCTAAATTTTCACAATCATCATAAACGGTTATGGCCTTAAGCTCTCCCTTCGGGTTTGGAATGGTATTACTAGGTAAGCAACCCGAAGAAGATGACGGTTTAGACATAAATCCCTCAAACATCGAAAGCAATTTATTTTGACTTTGTTCCAAACTTTGGTGCATACGATTTTGACTTTGCTCTAATCTTTGCTCAAAACGGTTTTGGTTTTGTTCAAGTCTTTGTTGATTAAGCTCAATCTTATTGTTTTGCCCTTTAATCGTATTTTGAAACTCATTTTTCAAAGTTGCCATTTGTCCTTGAATGTTATTTTGAAAAGCTTTCAAATTTGCCTCATTTGACTTAATGTAGCTTGACAAATCATTTTGGTTATTGCTTTGAAAACCTTGATTGTTTTGATTAGCATTAAACCCATTTCCTTGATTAAAATTCCCTTGGTTACCACGGTTAAAATTATTCCCATTGTTTCCATTGTTGTACCTATTTTGAACCGGTGGAAAACCCGGTGGAGCAACATGATTTTGACGAGGAACTTGACCGTTGGAGCCATAAGTTCCCGTCGCGGCAAAAGCACTAGCTTGATCAAACCCCGTGGTTAAACAAGCATGATTAGGATGTGCTACACCACATGATACACAAACATTCTCAACCATATTAATGGATCCATGAGGATTCTTCCTAAGCTCATTCAAAATCGTGTCAATCTTAGAGTCCAATCTAGCAATCTCGGGATTAAACGAATTCACATTGGAAACACCCGGTGTGTTTCGTGAATATTGTGCTATAGACTTATTCTCAATTATTCCCCACGCGTCTCTCGGAGTTTTTCTTAAAAGATTACCACCCGCGGCGGCATTTAAAGAATCTTGTTCAATCATATTTAGCCCATTATAGAAAGTATTAATTTGATGCAATTCCGAGAAACCGTGGTGTGGACATTGTCTCAACAAATCTTTAAATCTTTCCCATGCAACCCCAAATGATTCATGCACTTTTTGTTCAAATCTAGTGATCTCATTCTTAAAGTGTGTTGTCTTAGATGGTGGAAAGAAATAATTCATGAACTTAGACACTAAATCATCCCATGTTAAGATCGAACCCGGTGGTTCTTTCTCATACCAAATCTTAGCATTACCCTCGAGCGAGTACGGAAAAAGCATGAGCTTAATCGCGTCATTCGGCACATCTCTAAACTTGAGAGTCGAGGTAATTCGAAGAAAGTTCCGAATGTGAGAGTGAGGGTTATCGGTCTCATTGCCACGAAATTGGTCGGCACGAATGAGCGATAAAAGACCCGTCTTAATCTCATAATGATCCGCCAAAATAGCCGGCACAACGATTGCTTCCCCATACCCTTCAGTGGATGCACGGAGCAATTCCTCCATTGTTCGGTTATCGGCCATCTCTACAACAATAGGTGGAAGCTCGGGTTCCACTATTCGTTGTTGACGATTTCTATTTCTACGAGGAATATTTTCAAGCCTATTAAAATCAATCACAAGACGAGAAGAACGTAATTGCATACACTACAAAGACAAGAATTTAGAGGATTGAAGAAAAGAACGACAAGAAGAATATTATTTTTGGTATTTTATTTGGTATTGCTCAATCAATAATGATCGATAAAAAACAAGGAATAAGGATAACTACTATGGAAGTAAATTACCCTCGGTTGACTTTGAAACGATAGGTGAAAACCTAAACGTCTCGAGGTTCAATAAGTAAACTACAAAAATAAGATTTATTACTACTTGAGTCGGTAAACCAATAATAGGTTGTCCCTCTCAATATACGCACAAGCAAGCGGGAAAACGAGGTGGCACAAAGCACTTAAAAACCTTTTTCCTTAGACGGCCTTTTATAGCACGTCGCCTTATACCCACCTTATAGTTTGTATAAATCGAGTTCAAACTTCTTATTAGTATTTATCTATTTTGCCTTTTATTTTTGTTTTGGATTCGACTACAATAGCTAGGTGATGAAATCCCAACTAAGGCCTTATTTGAAAAGTATGTAAATTTATTGTTCTACGTAATACAATAAATTATTCACAAAAAACGAGAAAAACGATACATACTATATAATAGAAAAATAACAAAACTTTCCAAGGACGGAAAGGGTCTTCAAATCAACGATCAACAAATCTCCACAAAGACGAATCGTACACAAGATCCCCGGCAGCGGCGCCAAAATTTTTGATGTGTCGTTGATAGTATAGTGATAATTAAGATACGTTATAGGGTAAATTAGAAAATTACCTTTAGGAAAAATTAATAGACTAATATTACCAATGACGAATTCAATTAAACACGTGATGAACCAAGTTCGTTGTACACGAAGATCGAGTGAATTTGAGACGTTTTGTTTCGTTTTGGACAATTGATTTGAATTGGTTTTCGGTTTTTAAACTAAAAACTAATTCTACCAATTTTAAACTATTTAAACTTAACCTAAAGTGCATGAATCGTAAACCCCGCTATATTTAAAATCTACAAACAATTAATTACTTAAAATTAAAACAATTTGAAAATTAAGCTATTTAATAATCTATAAAAAAATAATCTAATTAATAAAAATAACTTTTAAACTATTTAAAAATCTAATTAAACTTTTTAAGCTAATTACTTTAACAAAATACTTATACTAAATCTATTTTAAAAACTATATTTATTTAGATTTAAAATTATAAAAAATCTAATTATTAAAATTAACAAATAAAACTTTTAAATTAATAAAAACATTTTTACTTTTGTCTTTATTTTTATTTTAAAACTATTTATTATTTATTTTATTAAAACTAAGTTTTACTTAAAATGTGTTAAAACTATACGAAAATTAAGATTTACTTAATTAAAAATCGGCCAGACACAATAATACTATATTAATTGAATAACGGAAAGTAAACACCAAAGAGCTATTAGCTCACTTGGCAAACACGCTTGACTGTGAAGCAGTGGGTCTCGAGTTCGATTCCCATGAGTGACAAATTTTTTGCTAATAATTCCTTTTTGACAGATTAAATACTAGAGGTCACAGGAGTGACTCCTTTTGCACAGACCTTATAGATAAGCTGATAAGGTTATCAGCAAATGAGCTTCTTAGACCAGTGGATCCGATAAGCTATTAGCTTGAAAAATTAAACAGTAAAGATAATCTAGCAGCTAATCAAACAATCATGCAGGAAAATACATTAAACTAGCCGAATCATAAGCTAACAATACATCAGTATCCAAGATACCCAATTAACAAAGTGACTATAACTAAAAATCTAAGCAGTAACCAAAAAGCCTATTACAGATTCAGCAAAGTCTAAACAAACTAATTTAAACAGCTATTCAAGATTAAACTCCAAACAGATAATCAACAAAAAACCTGTTCAAAGCAATAAACTAGGCAGTTACAGTAACTTATAAATTCAGAAACTTCTCACAGCATTATGCCAACTTATTCAACTTCTAAGATCAGGAATATCATATCATAACTCATCACTTGAACATTCCTTATAACAAAACTTAAGCAAAGCAGAATAATCAACTCTTATACTATGCAGTTATATTCTGCTAGCAAATCTACTCAGTACTCTCATAAATCTTAAACAAATTAAACAAATACTCCGTTAACAAACTTAAACCTAAATGATCAAATCAGATTAAAATACAGGACTACTAAACTAACTATATCAGATTTATTAAGCTGAAACATAACATACAAATCATTTAAAACTAAACTTTTAAAGTTAAGGAGCTAAACCTTGAAGACGATAACCGTTGAGATGAAGGTAGGGAGCTGAGCCACCTTTGGACCTAAACGAACCACCATCACCTTAACTCGAACCACCAACATCAATCCCCATTCACCAATTTCTCGAATCCGAGCAGATTTGGTATAATTTCTTCCAGTGGGGAAGAAACTTAAACCCTAATTTTTATTTATTTAATTAATTAAAGCTATTATTTAGCTTAATTAAATAATTTTATCAGTTATTAACATCAAAATTAATAAGATTGCAAAGGCAGTATATAAAAGATTAAACTCAGGAACTCAAAACTTTAAAACTAAACTTTTCATTAATTCAAATCAACATTACATTATCGAAAAGAAAATTATAAGTCTACACTAATTTTAACATTATAACAGTAAATAAAGAAAGGGATGAGATTACAAGTAAAATAGGGGGGTTTTTATAGCCATCCCAAGGCTTGCTGAGGAGGGATATCCGCATCTTCAAAGGAATATTCCATCTTCTTTTCAGCCCTTGGATCTTTATTTTCTCTTTCTTTGTTGATCATACGGTTGAAAATCACACACTAGCACACGGATTGCTAACGTGGCATCCGTGTGTGCTAGTTGTGTTTCTTTTAAGCCTTCTGATTGGTGGAATGGGAATATTGAGCTGTCAAAGCCAATTATAATCTGCCACGTAGCATGCTCGTTCCTCATACTCTCTTCCTTAAACCATGGGGGTTTTATTCCCACACACGTGAATTACACGTGTGCCATAAAAGCCCCAATTTATTTCAAGATTATTTGATCTAGGGTTTTTTTTACACAGTAACTTATTGTTACTGGTTTTTCTTTAAGGTTAAAGAAAGGGTAGAGAGACATAGATAGTATCGAGAATTATTTAATGGATGTATGGGAAAAAGTGTGAAGTGGGTGAGAGGATACACGGTTTATTTATTTAGTGGTGGAAAGTGGTAAAATGTGTGACAAAAAACGTGAGTGGTTGGAATTGTTTATTCGTTTATGAGAGAAAGTAAACGGTGAAAATGTAACGTGTTTTATACACGTTTGACTGATCACAGTCCTTTAGTTTAATCAAACGCTAAAGCCCATTTACTTCATTCGTTTATTAACTTCCACTTTGGGCCTTTTGAATTTGGGCCCTCATTATTTCTCATCCGTCCATATAACATTGAAACGGGCTTTTAAAAATGGACTTTTGTTATGAAAGTAAATAAGAATGGGTTTTTAAACCCATTTTCCCAATGTGGGACCCACTTGGACCAATTAAGATTAAATCCACTCAAGTCGAGCTCGTTTTTGGCTTCATTGATCTTTTCTTCAAACTTCGTGCCGGTTTTTTGCCGATTATCGCGAACTTGGTACCTACACACATTCAAACAAGAAACAAGCATATACAAGGCAATTTTGATACATTAATTGCAAATATTGAATGTTTTAAGATACAATTGATATGACTATTTAAGCTCATATCAAATCCCATCCTGAAACATAAAACTCCTGGCTACACTAAGCAGGTGTCTATGTTTCCTTTCAGCAATATCATTTTGCTGTGGGGTATGAGGACAAGAGGTCTGATGGATGATACCCAAAGAAGAGAGCATAGTGTGAACTTTGTTGTTAACAAATTTAGTCCCATTATCAGATCTAAAGATTTTGATTTTAGAATCAAACTTATTTTTAACAAGATTAATAAACTGAGTTAACCAATCAAAAACTTCATCCTTAGATTTCAAGAGATAAGTCCACACAGCTCTAGATTACTCATCCACAATGGTAATGAAGTATCTATACCCTTCCTTACTTTGAACTTTAAGGGCCCCACAAGTCCAACTGAACAAGGTCACCAAGTTGACTAGATTTGTGATCACTCAAGGGAAAAGGTTCCCTTGTTTGTTTATCCCTATGATAAGTTTCACAAACAGAAATGGTGGTGTTTTTGGAAAGTTTAAAGTCAGTCTTGAGAGCATTGAGGACTTGGTCAGCGGGATGACCAAGTCTGCAGTTCCAGATATCTTTAGAGGTGTTAAAAGTTAATAAGTGTGTAAACACTTATCCTTTTGCCACTAAAATCAATGAAAAACAAGACCAAAACGTGTAATTAATATCGTAAATGTTAGAATTATGCGTAGTTTGTGTTCTTGTTGTGAAATAGGTACAAAAGATCAAAAATAAATAAAACACGGGATTTCACGGTCATTTATCGAAGAAAAAGTGAAAGATAAAGTCAAAGGACCAAAAAGTGTCAAAAGAATGAAGTTTGGAGGACTAAAAATGAAGATTTGATGAAGATTTTACAACAAGGACCATTTTTTCCAATCTCCAAAGTCATCCACTAATAAACCACATTGAAAAGCACAAAATTATGAAGCCAACGGTCCCGACCTCGCGTCGTAACTCTTTACGGTTTGCTTTCTATTAATTTTTAAGTTTAATTAGTTTTTAAATAAAATTAATTAGTCTTTAAATAAATAAATAGTTTTTAATAAATTAAATATATATATATATATATATATATATAATATTTTCCGAAAATAAATAAATAAAATAAAGTTTATTAAAATTTATATTAATTTTCGTAATATATTATTATTATTATTATTATTATTATTATTATTATTATTATTTATAATTAATAAAACCTGGTCAATTAGTCAAACACAGGTCAAACACCAGTCAAACACAAACGAAAAGGGGTTAAGACAAATGTTTTGCATATATAAACCTGAAACGCTGCATGCCCCAGTGGCTGCGTCTTTCGGCTTTGGCCTAACATACCCGAGTTCGATTCTGAGCAAGGGCAAGGCTGGCTATTTATAGTCAGTGCCACATGGCACTTTCTCAGTGGTCCACGTGGCGACCCGACCATTGACCCGACCCGACCCGTTGACCGGTTCAGACCGTTGACTGGTCCAGACCAGACCCGGTTCGGATCAGACCCGGTTCAGACCGGCTGGTCCAGACCCGGTTCAGACCGGTTCAACCCGGTCCAAACCGGCTGGCGTCAGCACCACGTGGCGGCGGCTGGCCAATGCCAGCGCGCCACGTGGCACTGACAATTCACTGTTCCTGTGCAGGTACTAGGATGATATGGCGGCGGCTGACCAATGGTGATGCGGCACGTGGCAGTGGCAGGAAGACGCTGACATGTCAGTCCGAGGTTGCAGGCGGCGCAGAGGTGGCAGTGGCGGCTGGCGGCTGGCCAACCAGGAGGCGGCACGTGGCGGCGGTGCCGCCACGTCAGTACGAGGTGGCAGGGAAATGCAGTATGGCCGATGAATCAGTTGCGGCTGACCAATGAAAAGACGCCACATGGCATGGTGATGAAAACAAGAGAATGAATTAAATGGTCAGGCGTGTGTTCAGCTCATGATGGCAGCTGTATCCCACTTGCTTAACTTTGAAGCAAAAATTCACACGCATAAAGGACAGCTGGCCAACCACTTGCTTAACTTTGTAGCAAAAATTAGATAGTGAAATTACTATAATACCCCCATGTTGGCTGCCTATATAAAGCCTCCCCCATCCCATTTAATCAAGTTTTTTTTTCTAGTTTTTTCTCTTAAGTTTTTCATATAGTTTTATATTTTGTAATTTTAATTTTCAAGTTTTTAATAAAATTGAAGTTCTAACTTAATAATATTCTCATTCTTCCTTTCTTTTTAATTTTATAATAATCTATCTTATTATTTTGGGATAAGTTTTTATAACATTTTTCCAAATAAGATTAGATTTATATAAAGTTTGGAATAATTAATTTTATTTCAAGCTTATTGTTGCCTTTTAGTAGATTTAGCTTATTTGTGGAGTAATCGTTTAATTAGCTTTTTAGCTTTTTAAATCTCATAAGTCCTAAGCTTAGGCTTACGACTTATTTATAAGCTAGCTTTTTATTTAAGCACTTTAGTTTTTATTAATTAGTTATTTAGTTCTATTAGTTTAAGCTTTAAAAAAATTAAAAATATTTTCAAAAAACCAAAAAATAGTTAGATATATTAGTTTTTTATATTAAAAAGTTTAGATCAATAAGTTTAGAGTTTAAAATTTAAAGTATTTTTATAAAACCTTAAAAAAATAGTTAGATCTATTAGGTTTTTAAATAGATTAAGTAGATCTATAATTTTTAGCTTTAAAATTTAAAATACTTTTTCAAAACATAAAAACATATTTTAGATCTATAAGTTTTAATTAAATATCTTTATCATTTAATAATTATTGCTTATTATTCTACCCTTTTATGTTTTATTTGATCTTGGCGTATCGATCTATCATTTTCGAAGAAGAGCTTATAGTTGATTAATTTAGTTCAAGTTGATATGGTTGATTAGTTTGGTTAGAGATTAATTTGGTTGGTCGTGTACTTTACGGGCCGGGTACGCTTTTGATAGTTTTGGTATTGGGAGGCCGTGTACTTAACGGACCGTATTTTGTTGATGTTGTTTGTTTAGAGCGTTTTTCTACGGACTACGGGTACTAAAGCTCTCCTTTTTATTTTTCTAGTTTAATCGTTTTAGTTTTATTTAATTAGATAGTTTTAGTTTAAATTGTTTTTAATAAAAGTTATATTTTTTTATAAAAATCGGTTTAATTAGTTTTAGTTATTATTACTTGTGTTTAAAAAAAATAGTTTAAAAGTTTTTAAAAGTATATTTCATTTAGATAAGCTCGTTATTAGTAAAAAGTTTACACCTTTTTGTGATTATTAAGCTTATTAGTACATAAAGCTTGTAGCTTTATCGTCTAAAAAGATTAGTAAGCTTAAAAGGTTTAAGCTTTATGCTTAATTTTTAAGTTTATCTTTGTGATTTCATTTTTCGTCACTTTTATTTGCTATTACGTGCTTGCATTTAGATTAATTTCTCATTTAGATTTATTTTTAATTATAGTTTATTTTTGTTGCATCTAGATCTATATTTGTAGTTTAATTTTACATTGCATTTTAGAGTAATATTTACATGAATTAATTGCGCTTTTATTTTTATATAGTCCTTAGCCTACATATTTTTCCCATTTTTAGCTTAAATAGACATAGATTACCAATCAAGTATTATTAACCAAAAAACAATTAATCCACGTCATATCTGATATCAATTCGAGTGAGTCGAGGAAAACGAACTTAATTGATTAAAAATCCTTCCATTAAAATGGCGCCGCTGCCACTTCGCTCGTTACGATTGACGATTTGGATTTTGGGATCCGTTCGATTTTGAACGTTATTTTTCTTGTTAAAAAATCTAAACATAAAAAATCAAAAAGATAAAAATACAAAAAATTAATAAAATCATAAAAAGCAAACTCTTTCCTAAGATTTGCACCAAAAAATTTAAAAAATCCAAAAGTAATACTTTTCCTAAAGTATTACACCAAAAATACTCCTCTTTATCCTCTATTGTGTTTAATTCTTTTCTCTACCCCTCTTATTTTTAATTTCTTCATGGATTCGTACTGCGTAAGGTGTGGGAGACCATGGAATGGTTATCAAACATGTCAATGGTGCACATGTGAGCGATGCGGCTATTATATCGACAATACACAACTTGGATTTTGTCCACTTTGTAATTCAGCCAATTCGTACTTCACCTCTCCCATATATGAGGATCCATATCCGCAAAATGCACCGGGTTTTTCTCCATACCCGTGTTGCAACTATTGTGGGGGCCCTCACGATACTTCTTATTGTCAACCGATGAATTATGAGCCACATCCATGCTATAATTCCGGTTTTCAAAATTTTGAACCCCCACAATACTCCGTCGTTCATCAACCTTCTTTTGAGGAACAACTCACTATTTTGGATGGAATTCTAGAAAGCTTAAAACAACTCAAAGTTAGTTCGCATGACGAAAGCCGACAAGAGCAAGTATCTAATCTTAGTGCTTCTACTCCTCCTCTTGTGCGTTCTTACTATTATGATGATGATGACGATGAGAATTCTATTTCTTGGAATGATCTTGTTGCTCAACATCCTAGTGCAATTGTAATTCCTTCTCTCGATATCCCAAATGCATCTAAGGATTGTGATACATCGAGTGAGATTAGTGATTTTGGTCTCGACAAATTCTTTGATGAAGTTTGTGATGTGCCGACTTTTACGGAGCTTACGGACGAGGTCGCTTTTACGGATGAAATTTCTCCATGTTATGAGGATTTCACGTTTGAAATTTCTCCTTTTCACCCATTTCCACCAGGAGATGCGAGCGATGACGATTTATTCTCTCCGATTTATGAGAAGTTCACCGATGAACTTGCTCTTTTAGATGAGGTGGAAGACATTATTCTTCGCGATAAATTATTGAAAGTTCATCTTCTTATATCTCAAATTGAAGCGTTGAATTCTACTCCTATCAATGAATTTTTACCTCCGTCTTTAACTCCCGTTGAGAATAATGACCCATATATGGAAGAAATTAAAAATCTCTCAATACCTCCGGGTATTGATGATGATGACACGGAGAGGGACATTCTCTTTGATAATTTTATTAATGAAGATATTGTCCCAAGTCCCCCTCCCGAGCACCTTTCCTCCCAACCTTTAGAACCTATTACCGAGGATGAGTGCTTTGACCAGGGAGGTGACATTGACTATTCTATACTTGATACCGTTACGGCTTTGCCACTTGGTGCGCATTCATTGTCTTTGCTTCCTTTACCCATCCCACCTCCCGTGGATCACGACCTCACATACTTTTCGTATGTTGAGAGGACTTTTCTACCTTTTAAGACTTATCCTACTGCCTCTCACTTATTAATGTCCTCCGGGAACGAGGACAAGGTCTTTGATCCCAGTATAATATTAGAGGTTTCCCCATGGACCATTTAATTCGGGGTCGAGTCAGGCTCGTGACTCGGTTAACAAAAACAAGCGCTCTTCGGGAGGCAACCCGAGTATCCTTTTTATCTATTTTTTAAATAAGTGTAGGGGGAGCCAAGTAGGTTGTTTGTGTGTTGTGATGTTGTGCAGGGATGTGTGCTTTCAAGATCTACTTTTTGGTGCTTTTGACACGACCCGTGATCCCGTGTTCCCATGTAACCGATTTCTTCGATAAGTTTTTGCTATTTTGATTCAGTTTTGTCTATAAATAAAACGTGAAAAAATGTAATCACTTTAGTTGTCTCTTCCTTAGCTCGATTTAAACAACGTACTCAATGTCCTAAGTGTAGGGGAGTTTATTCTCCCACATGCTTAAACATTGAGGACAATGTTTATATTAAGTGTAGGGGGGATTTCTATCGAAATTTTAGTGGGCTTTTCCATGAATTTGACCCCATTTAACCGGAAAATTTAAAAATTTTTCAACATTTTTCAAATTTTTGATCTATTTTGGCCTAGTAGTATTTCCATTTATTTTCTTTCCTTTTGTCATCGCATCGTATTTATATTTTCTATTTCAAGAATAAAGTCAAAAATAAATAAATGAATAAAATGGATTTAACAAGTTTAGATATCTTTGATACATTAGGCCCGTCGTGAATATTTTGACTCAACCCGAGTTTACTTATCCGAGTTTACTCTAGCTAGTATCCTTAACCATATGGATCTTAATTGGTTTATTAGGATAAGCATCCACGAGTCTTATTCCTTGAGATTTTAAAATTGTGGAGAACGAGAGATGATAGAGTTGATAATAAGTTTAAGGGTTAATTCTTGCTTATAGGAGTTTTTGTGGCTCTTTATTTCCACTTGTATAATTAATTTCTTAATAAATGAGGATTTTTGCGGTGTCGATTCGATATCTTAACTCTTAGCCAAATCTTTGATCTCCTTGTAATTAAAGCATGAACTCATTGAGGGTGCCAGCGTTGTGGACTTCCGACTAAGGTGGCTCATAGCTACTAAGTAGGAGGTATTCAGACCATAGGACCGCGAGATTTGGCCTACTATATATATCATAAATAAGAAGAATAAGATTAAAACATGACCTCAAGGAGCCTTAGGGTGTGGGGCATGTAGCACGAACCTTGTCATTAGAGCGTTAGGGTGTATGGCATGGTAAGTGTTGAATAAAAATTGATCAAAAAATCAATTCCCTTGTTTATCGTTCAAGGAGCCTTAGGGTGTGGACAATAGATGAGGAGCATTTTTACATCTTAAAGAGCCTAAGGGTATATGATGTGAACTTGCTAAATTCCACATAAAGTCAACATGACTTTGGAGGAAATAATGAATAAGTAGTACTATTGGCCAAATTTCGGATCCGGGAATTTATTCCCCAAATCGTGTTAAATCATCCTTGATGTGGGCTTACTTTAGTGACAACGTTTTTAAGGACGAGGTTAGGTTTTGAGTGTCGGGTTTGCACCGTTTTGCCTTCATTTTTGGAATAATAATTATCAAATAAGTCAAATGAGCCTACGGGTGAATGACAATCCTTAAAAGCTAGAGATACAACTTAGGAATTGGAGAAAGAATATTACACAATTGCCTTATATAAGTGGTCTTAACCTAAGAACTTATGGTAAACAATGATCTCGTTTTTAAGCTTGGTATGGGGAACGTGAAACTTGAGGGTGATTAATATTCATGACACCAAAGCCCTAATTTAAGTCTTAGATTTCTTTACGAGTTTCTTCCATCAAATAATTTCCAAGTTAATAAAATTGTTATAACTTTTGTTTTTATCGTAGTAGTAATGTATATCTTAATAAAGGCCAAAATGGGTTAATTATGAGAAAAATATAACTTTATGCTTTAAAATTATGCATTGCATGGGGTCATTGCAATGGTCAAGTGTAGAGGATTTAATAAGTGTGTAAACACTTATCCTTTTGCCACTAAAATCAATGAAAAACAAGACCAAAACGTGTAATTAATATCGTAAATGTCGGAATTATGCGTGGTTTGTGTTCTTGTTGTGAAATAGGTACAAAAGATCAAAAAGAAAGAAAACACGGGATTTCACGGTCATTTATCGAAGAAAAAGTGAAAGATAAAGTGATGAGGCTGCTTTTATACATAGTCTCATCGTCCAAATAGGGCTTAAAATGCATTAATTATCATCAAAATACCCATATATATGCTTGTGTTTGTTGCTTGTGTATTTTAGGTACGGATATTGAGAAAATGACAAAAGATCACAAGGATCATACAAAAACGAACACGAGAAACGAAGCCGCACAATGAACTAAGCCCTAATGAAGACTTTCCCAAGATAAACCCTTGAAGATTTGAAGAATTATGAAGAAGGGTCCTCCAATATCGAAGAATTGACACTTTATACCCTTGTATCCTCATAAATACAAGTTTGGTCCCTAAAGTTTGTCAAAATTACAAAAAGGGCCCTCTACTTTGAAGAATTGGCAAGTTTAGCCCCTCAACAAAGCTAAATTGTCAACCATTGTCCTCCACAAAGTCAAACACATCATGAAGTCCTTCAAAGTACAATAAATTACAAGTTTGGTCCTTTGAAAATCCCAAAATTACAAAAAGGACCCTTAACTTTCAACATTTGGCAAGAATGGTCCCTCATCAAACAAGACTTGACAATTTCAGTCCTCCAAAATTCTCAACATACAAGTCAAGACCATTATCCATCATCAAAATGCCAAATCAGCCCTTGAAGAATTAAAAAATGGCAAGAAATACCCCTGAAAATACTTTGGAAAAGTATTTGGGGCAAAAGTGTGAAAACTGAAAGTTTAAATACAAAGGAAATTCAGTTTTGAGTGATTATTTACAAAGTAGCAAGTTGATGAAAGATGGGGGTTTAATGCTGGCCAGACAACATAGTAACCTAGACCAACCAGAAGCTGCCACCTCATCCCACTCACATTTTCCACCAATCCCCTCTCTTCATTCTGCCACCTCACCAATCCACTCATACCAGATTAACATCTTATTTAATTAAGTTTAAATCTGGCGCCTTAACATGTTTTTAAACATGTCTTAACTCAAAACAGGATCAAACACATAACTATTCACCAATAACACAATTTGGGGTTTTCTTAATTACTTGTAATTAAACCTTAAAATGGTGCAGATTAGTGATTAATGATCATGTTAGCATAACCCAACCTTAATATTGGTCAACACATCATTCACGTGTCCACATGGGACCTCCCCTGCTACACTCTTGAAGAAGAAGACAAGAAGAGCAAGTCATCCAACGTCCCACAATTGTGCTTACTTTCTAAGCATCATACAAACCCTTTGATCACATTTTCTTGCCAGCTATCACCACAAACAGCCAAGAATTCTTCACAAGACTCCAAGGTTTTCAAAATCTACAAGGGCAATTTTGGAAGTTCAAGCATTAGGTGTAACACCCCACTTATATAAATGGACCGTTACGTGTATTTATGGCGTGTCATCAAAGCATGCAAGGCAATGTATTAAACATTAAATGACCAAACGGGAAAATACCGAAATCAAACATCGGTAGTCCAACATAAGCTCCAAATATAAAGACTAAATACTGAAAGAAAAAGGACGAAACAATGTCCAACAACCAAAGAGATGTAAAGTATGCATGCATAAAATAAAGGAGTCTGGATAGCTCTTCATCCAATGCACGTACTCTCTTAGCAGTCCTAAGATCGTCCCTGTGTACCTGCCGTTTGGAAACATGAAAGGAAACTACGGCTGAGCATAACGCTCAGTGGACGGATATAGCCTGAATAGGATGTACTGAAAGAAAAGGAAAGGAAGACTACAATGACTCTATAAGACTGATATGACATGTGATACAACTCTGCATAAAATCTGATAAACCTTTTCATATATACTGAAACTGAAATATAACTTATTAATTCTGAAAACATGCATTTCCTGTATTTTAAATTTGCCAAGAGCTTATATAGGTCATGTATTAAATCAGCTGCTGCATGAATACATGGAGGGGTGTCCTCGTCATGCTATAGAGGGGTGACCTCTAAATAACTGTGCTGGGTGGAGGGATCAACTCCAATGTGAAGGATGTAGAGCACACACCACATTCACCTGCTAAACTGTAACTATAGCCTAGGATGCATCCATACGCCCCACTAATAATACTGATAAAATGGCCAAGCTGAGCTGAGTGGAACGATGCAGGATATCACTCTCCTGCATGTGAGTCACGACACCGGTGCCTCTAGTGCCGTGGTTACGGTACCTCCGTAACTAGTACATAAACTAATCATGCTTGTATATAAGGCTCAGGCAATTTATTTTATTATAAACATAATTTCTGATAACTTTAAACATATACTGGGGAAAACATTTGGCTGCAGACGGGGAATCCTAATCATGCATAAGAAAGGAAGTCCTTACTGAAAGGACGGGAATCCGTACCTTTAGTCCAGTAACTGACTGAATGGAAGACTGAACGAATACTACTCGGGCTTCACGCGTGCTACATAATTAAAAGACGCGAATAAGTTAACTGATATCCGTTATCAAATTTTACTGGTCTTGTTGGTTTCTTATTTATTTATTCAGATATTCTATATGTATGATTACGGCTAAATCTGACCATTAAAATAATTTATTTTAATGAATGAACGTTATACTAATGGCTACGTACAACATATTTCTGACGGTAAATATTTCCATAAAAGTAGTTCGCTAAAATAGAAACTCCTTAATTTATAAGTTCTCACATAGTTTAATTCGTTTTCTAAAATATACCCTTTTAAATATTAACTAATTAATTTAACTTAATACACATAAAATATATATATATATATTAAATAATTATAAAACAACTTAATTTAAAATAAGAAAAGGTATAACATAAAAATGTTTATTTTATCATTTATAAAAACGTCCCGAGCTTACCGACTAACAATTAAACATATACACCAAATCTGTCCGAACAATTAGTGACAGAATTTCGTGTCACCAAAAACTGTCGCTAAAGCTGTTTATTTAAAAACTGTCTAACCCTAACAGTTTTGCGACAGAAAAATCTGTCGCTAAACTGTCGCTAAAGTTAATTAACTTTCTTGTTTTTCTGTCTATTTTTTTCCCACTGCTCTAAGTACCTCGTTCCCACTGTTTACCAAACAGTTCCCCCCGCTTGTTCTATTTTACAACCAAACGCACCCTTAGGAATTTTGGCTTGGGTTTGGCAAGAAAAGGACCACCGAGACCGGCTGTGGTCTCGGTTGGGTCGTGCAGCACACACACCGAGACCCTATATGGTCTCGGTTCCCTTATGTAACCAACCCGACGCCCCCCTTTTATTTATTTATTATTTTTTTTTTCTTTCTCGCGGCTGTGGGAAAACAACACCCGACGCCCCCTTTTTTTTTTTTGTTTCTGATCTGCGTCCAACACCAACATAAAGAAGGAAAAAGAAACAAAGATGTGATTGAGGTTACCTTGTTGTTCGCCGGCTGGAAGAAAGAAAGAAAAGAGTGGCGGTTTTTCTTTTTTTTTTTTTTTTTTTTTGTCTTGATCTGCCGGCAGCCAACCAAAAAGAAACCCTAATCTCTTATTTTTTTTTTTTTGTACGTATGATATGGGAAAGGAAGGACACCGTGTGTTTTGTATATCCCCAAATGGGCTAAGCCCGAATCTTTCCTTTATTTTTTTTTTATAACCGGCCTATCATTTTATTTATTTATTTATTTATTTATTTATTTATTTTTTTAACTTGTATAAAAATAACACTTGTAATAAAATAATACTTGTAATATTTTCTCGCGTTTGTTCCGTTGGTAATTTCCACGTGTACGTTTAAGGAAAAATATCCCGCGTAAATAACAATAACCGCGTATTTATAAATTCTCGATTTTAAAATACGGGTTTTACAATTCTTCCCCTCTAAAAGAAATAATTCGTCCCCGAATTAAAATACGGCCGTACTGGGTTTTACAATTCTTCCCCTCTAAAAGAAGAATTCGTCCCCGAATTACAAAGTATTTAAGCTGACTGAAGTAAAGGCTGAAATGCTGATAAATTGAACGACATAAAAGCTGAAAGGACATACCCGAATCAAAACTGAAAGTGAGGATAAGAAGTCCGTATAGACTCCTCCGTTTCCCAAGTGGCCTCCCGCTCGGTATGGTTCCTCCACAGGATCTTGACGAAAGGGATGGTCTTCCTTCTCATGACTCGATCCTGGCGATCTAAAACCGCTTCGGGTTCCTCAATATAGGATAAATCCTCCCGAATCGGATAATTTACTTTGTGAAGCTCGTGATAGTTGTACCCCCTGAGTAGAGAGACATGAAACACGTTGTGGACGTGTGAAAGCTGAGGCGGCAGCGCCAACCGATACGATACTTCCCCGACACGTTCAAGGATTTCAAATGGTCCGATGTAGCGGGGGCTAAGTTTGCCTTTGAGGCCGAACCATCTGACGCCGCGTGCGGGTGATACTTTGAGGAACACACGATCTCCAGTCTGAAATGATAGATCTCTGCGATGTCTGTCGGCGTAACTCTTCTGGCGAGTACGCGCTTCTTGCAGTTTTGCCCTAGCGATGGCGACCTTTTCATTGGTCATTTCTATCAATTCTGGTCCCTCAATCAAACGTTCCCCAACCTGATCCCAACAAATAGGAGCACGGCATTTCCTGCCGTATAACATCTCGAATGGAGCACGCTTGATACTAGCATGCCAACTGTTGTTGTAGGCAAACTCGACCAAGCAAATATAGTCATCCCAGTGTCCTGTCCATTCTAATGCACAGGCGCGTAGCATGTCCTCTAAGGTCTGGATAGTACGCTCTGACTGACCGTCCGTCTGAGGGTGGAAAGCTGTGCTGAGCTTGAGCCTAGTTCCCCAAGCTTTATGCAAGCCTCTCCAGAAATGAGAAGTGAACCGTGGATCTCTATCTGATATAATTTCGGAGGGTGTACCATGTAACCGTACAATCTCCTCGGTGAATAGTTTCGCTAATTTACTGACTGCGAAATCTTTACGAATAGGAATGAAATGTGCTGACTTGGTCAAACGATCGACAACTACCCAGATTGCATCATGTCGCCGCTGAGTCTGTGGTAAACCGGTAACAAAATCCATAGAAATCTTGTCCCATTTCCACATTGGAATTTCTAATGGCTGGAGTAACCCGCTGGTACGCTGATGTTCTATCTTAACCTGCTGGCAGGTCAGACACTTAGACACAAATGTTGCGACATCCTGCTTCATGCCGCTCCACCAGAAATGCTGCTTAAGATCATGGTACATTTTTGTGGAACCCGGGTGGATGGAGAACGGAGAGCTGTGAGCCTCAGTCATTAAGGCTTCTCTAAGAGCAGGATCTTCTGGAACGCAGAGTTTGGTACCCTGCCATACAATACCGTCGTCATCGATGCGAAATTCGGTCTGACGGTCAATGTTCTGGACAATCGCCCAGATTTCACCATCATCCTTTTGTGCGGCTTTAATCCTAGAGAGTAAATCTGGTTCTACTCTCAAACTAGCCCAGTATCCCCTTTGTCCGCGCACTAAGAGCTCAATATCATACCGCTCTAAATCCCGAATAATTTCTTCATGAACTTTGATGCCATTTACCATACCTGACTTTCTGCTAAGGGCATCTGCTACTACGTTTGCTTTGCCTGGGTGATACTGAATATTAGTGTCATAATCTTTTAGCAGTTCTAACCATCGCCTCTGTCTCATGTTCAGCTCTCGCTGTGTAAATATATACTTGAGACTTTTGTGATCGGTGAAGATATCACACGACTCACCGTATAAATAATGCCTCCAGATTTTAAGGGCGAAGACGACTGCTGCGAGCTCTAGATCATGAGTAGGATAATTTTTCTCATACGGCTTTAGTTGACGCGAAGCATAAGCGATGACTTTCCCATGCTGCATAAGAACGCAGCCTAAGCCTTTTCCTGATGCGTCGCTGTATATCTGATAACCACCTGTACCGGATGGGAGAGTAAGTATCGGTGCTGAGATCAATCGACGCTTGAGTTCCTCAAAACTCTTTTCTCTCTCCTCGGTCCATATAAACTTCTCACCCTTTCGCATAAGTTGGGTCAATGGTAACGCCAAACGTGAGAAGTTTTCCACAAACCTGCGGTAGTAACCTGCCAACCCAAGAAAACTACGTATCTCTGTGACAGATGTCGGTCTTGGCCATTTGGTGATAGCCTCCACCTTTGCAGGATCCATAGTTATTCCTTCTGCAGAAACAATATGTCCTAGAAACGCCACTGTATTCAGCCAAAACTCGCATTTCGAAAATTTTGCGTATAGTTTTTCTTGTCTGAGAATCTGCAAAACCGTACGGAGGTGGTCCTCATGTTCCTTTTTGGATTTGGAGAAAATGAGGATATCATCGATGGACACAATTACGAACTTGTCTAAAAATTCGTGGAAGACTCTGTTCATTAAGTCCATAAATACTGCGGGCGCATTCGTGAGACCGAATGGCATGACAACAAACTCGTAATGACCGTACCTCGTGCGAAAAGCAGTTTTGGATATATCCTGCTCTTTTACACGCAACTGATGGTAACCTGACCGTAGATCGATTTTTGAAAAGTGCTTGGCACCCTGAAGCTGATCGAATAAATCGTCAATACGAGGAAGTGGATAACGGTTACGAATAGTGAGCTTATTCAACTCACGGTAGTCAATACACAAACGCATACTACCATCCTTCTTCTTTACAAACAAAACGGGAGCGCCCCAAGGTGACACGCTTGGACGGATGAAACCCCTTTCGAGAAGTTCCTGAAGTTGATCCTTCAGTTCCTTAAGCTCTACAGGAGCCATACGGTAAGGAGCTTTAGATACTGGTTCTGCACCTGGAACGAGATCGATACCAAATTCTACCTCTCGCATGGGAGGTAAACCTGGAAGTTCCTCTGGAAAAAGATCTGGAAAGTCTGACACAACCGGCTGATCATGAATCGAAGGTGTTTCAGAAGTCGTGTCATGGACTGTAGCTAGGAAACCCTCACAACCATGATATAGTAAGGTACGAGCCTGTAAAGCTGAAATGATCTGGACATGTTTTCCTGGTAGGAAGCCTCGGTGAATATACTCTGGTGTCTGGACATCACCAAAGATGACCTGGTGAGCATGGCAATCGATGGTGGCATGATGAGTCGATAACCAATCCATACCCAGAATAATATCAAAATCACACATATCCAAAGGAAGAGCACTGACTGGACGGATTTTATCATCAAACTCAAGAGGGAGATCCTTATATACTTGGGTAATGAGTACGGAGTCTCGCATGGGGGTAGATATACTAAGTGCACTGTCTAGTGGCGTAGGGGTCATGTTTATTCTAACAGCATATGAAGTAGATATAACCGAGTGCGTGGCGCCTGTATCGAAAAGCACGCATGCAGACTGTCCGTGTATAAACAAAATGCCAGTAATGGTACCTGCGGTCTTATTTGCTTGATCACGGGTAGTAGTGTAGACACGACCAGTGGTTGGTGGTAGTGGTGGTGGCGGAGGTAACATCTGAGGAGTCTGACCTGAGGTACCAGCAGTATTCCCGCTCTTGCAATCCCTCTTCAGATGGCCCGGTTGGCCACACTGGAAGCAACCACTCATACCACGACGGCACGGTCCCGTGTGCTTCTTTCCACAAGTGACGCAAGTGGGATAAGTGTGCACGGCAGAAGCAGCTCTGGTTTGCTGAGAACCTGATTCACGATGATAAACACGTGTCATGATGTTGATATTTTAAACTGAAATGAGGCTGTTTGACTGAAATTTAAAATTACCAGAATTTGCCGGCCGGGCAACCTGTTGACCCCTGTTGTTTTGGTCACGCCCCTGTCCAGCATCTCTGTTGGAATTTACAAATAAATTTAAGATCTGTTTTACATGATAGTTTAATATTCTTGGAGCTTAAAGGCTCACCTGTAGCTGCCAGAGGAGTTGGAGTTGCCGCGGTAATTATCACCGCCGTTCCTCCTATCTGACCGATTACGGTCATATGACTGACCGTGGTTCCTGTAGTTCTGATGCGGAGTAGCCGATTGGGATCGGTCTCCTCCTCTGTGTCTGCAAGATTTTAATAACATATAAGTTGCCAAGCCATAATGGCTAAATTGTTTAAGTTTGTTGGGTGAGATGTACCTCTTCTCCGGGCGCTCTAAATTCTCGAGCTCGTCCCTCTCAAAAAGCATCTCGATGTCCCGAGCTGCATTAGCTACTTGTGACACATTAGTGAATGTGGCACTCATCAATCTATCTGCAGTCCTGGTGTGAAGAGCCCAGCGAAATTGCTTCACTTGCTCCTCTACGGTACCCGCAGCCTCCCCCAAGAATCCAGCCATCCTGAGGTATCGGTGCATGAACTCTATACTGTTCTCGCCATTATTCTGACGAATAACGTGAAAGTCCCTCTTCATCTTAGCTTGCTCCGCATGCGGGAAAAACTGGTCATAGAACATCGTCTTGAAACGTGCCCAGGTCAATGCAAGTTCCCAAGCATCTCCCCCGTTGGACAGTTTCTGAGACCTCCACCAATGTAGAGCAGGACCCTCCAGCTTGTAAACCGCAAGCCTAACTTTGAAAACATCACCACAACCCATAGCTCCAAAAATTTTCTCTATATGGTAGATCCAGTCTTCTGCATCAGTTGGAGCTACAGTCTGCTCAAACAGTCGGGGCTTTTGCTTGTTGAACAGATCCAGCCAAGCGGGTAAAGTGGCAGGTGGTGGCGCAGGAGGGTTGTTATTCTGCTGAGGCCCATTTTGATACTCAGCTCGGATCTCATCACGAATTTGGGGTAACATGGCCTGTATAGCAGCCTGAACAGCAGCAGCAATGGCAGCTGCGTTAGGATCATTCTCGGTGTCGCGCCTGGGTGGCATCTGAAATAAAAGAGGATAAATCGACAAAAACGTAAGAACCTGAAGTAATAAATCTGAGTATGCTTAGTGTAATTCATGAAGGTATAGTTAACAAAACATGACATGAATACTAGTGAACGCCTAAGGTCAGTTCACAAAATGAAAATTTCTGAAACATAAATCTGACATGAGTAAGGATGGACGCCTATGGTCAGTTCATCCATACAAAATTTAAGCGGCAAGGGTGAACGCCTATGGTCAGTTCACCAAAACGAAATGTTCTTGAAAAGCACATGCGATTAAGTATGGCCAGTCCTGTACCAACCGTTTACTTAATCAAAATTTTAAAAAAAATCCGACTGATAAAATTCATGAGTAGCATGGAAAATAACGACGCCAAAATACAAGAAATTCTTGGTGACTACCCACTAGTCACAGGTCAAGTTTTAGAGCCTACATGTCGAACCTTGCTCTCTGATACCATAATTGTAACACCCCACTTATATAAATGGACCGTTACGTGTATTTATGGCGTGTCATCAAAGCATGCAAGGCAATGTATTAAACATTAAATGACCAAACGGGAAAATACCGAAATCAAACATCGGTAGTCCAACATAAGCTCCAAATATAAAGACTAAGTACTGAAAGAAAAAGGACGAAACAATGTCCAACAACCAAAGAGATGTAAAGTATGCATGCATAAAATAAAGGAGTCTGGATAGCTCTTCATCCAATGCACGTACTCTCTTAGCAGTCCTAAGATCGTCCCTGTGTACCTGCCGTTTGGAAACATGAAAGGAAACTACGGCTGAGCATAACGCTCAGTGGACGGATATAGCCTGAATAGGATGTACTGAAAGAAAAGGAAAGGAAGACTACAATGACTCTATAAGACTGATATGACATGTGATACAACTCTGCATAAAATCTGATAAACCTTTTCATATATACTGAAACTGAAATATAACTTATTAATTCTGAAAACATGCATTTCCTGTATTTTAAATTTGCCAAGAGCTTATATAGGTCATGTATTAAATCAGCTGCTGCATGAATACATGGAGGGGTGTCCTCGTCATGCTATAGAGGGGTGACCTCTAAATAACTGTGCTGGGTGGAGGGATCAGCTCCAATGTGAAGGATGTAGAGCACACACCACATTCACCTGCTAAACTGTAACTATAGCCTAGGATGCATCCATACGCCCCACTAATAATACTGATAAAATGGCCAAGCTGAGCTGAGTGGAACGATGCAGGATATCACTCTCCTGCATGTGAGTCACGACACCGGTGCCTCTAGTGCCGTGGTTACGGTACCTCCGTAACTAGTACATAAACTAATCATGCTTGTATATAAGGCTCAGGCAATTTATTTTATTATAAACATAATTTCTGATAACTTTAAACATATACTGGGGAAAACATTTGGCTGCAGACGGGGAATCCTAATCATGCATAAGAAAGGAAGTCCTTACTGAAAGGACGGGAATCCGTACCTTTAGTCCAGTAACTGACTGAATGGAAGACTGAACGAATACTACTCGGGCTTCACGCGTGCTACATAATTAAAAGACGCGAATAAGTTAACTGATATCCGTTATCAAATTTTACTGGTCTTGTTGGTTTCTTATTTATTTATTCAGATATTCTATATGTATGATTACGGCTAAATCTGACCATTAAAATAATTTATTTTAATGAATGAACGTTATACTAATGGCTACGTACAACATATTTCTGACGGTAAATATTTCCATAAAAGTAGTTCGCTAAAATAGAAACTCCTTAATTTATAAGTTCTCACATAGTTTAATTCGTTTTCTAAAATATACCCTTTTAAATATTAACTAATTAATTTAACTTAATACACATAAAATATATATATATATTAAATAATTATAAAACAACTTAATTTAAAATAAGAAAAGGTATAACATAAAAATGTTTATTTTATCATTTATAAAAACGTCCCGAGCTTACCGACTAACAATTAAACATATACACCAAATCTGTCCGAACAATTAGTGACAGAATTTCGTGTCACCAAAAACTGTCGCTAAAGCTGTTTATTTAAAAACTGTCTAACCCTAACAGTTTTGCGACAGAAAAATCTGTCGCTAAACTGTCGCTAAAGTTAATTAACTTTCTTGTTTTTCTGTCTATTTTTTTCCCACTGCTCTAAGTACCTCGTTCCCACTGTTTACCAAACAGTTCCCCCCGCTTGTTCTATTTTACAACCAAACGCACCCTTAGGAATTTTGGCTTGGGTTTGGCAAGAAAAGGACCACCGAGACCGGCTGTGGTCTCGGTTGGGTCGTGCAGCACACACACCGAGACCCTATATGGTCTCGGTTCCCTTATGTAACCAACCCGACGCCCCCCTTTTATTTATTTATTTTTTTTTCTTTCTCGCGGCTGTGGGAAAACAACACCCGACGCCCCCTTTTTTTTTTTTTTGTTTCTGATCTGCGTCCAACACCAACATAAAGAAGGAAAAAGAAACAAAGATGTGATTGAGGTTACCTTGTTGTTCGCCGGCTGGAAGAAAGAAAGAAAAGAGTGGCGGTTTTTCTTTTTTTTTTTTTTTTTTTTTGTCTTGATCTGCCGGCAGCCAACCAAAAAGAAACCCTAATCTCTTATTTTATTTTATTTTTTGTACGTATGATATGGGAAAGGAAGGACACCGTGTGTTTTGTATATCCCCAAATGGGCTAAGCCCGAATCTTTCCTTTATTTTTTTTTATAACCGGCCTATCATTTTATTTATTTATTTATTTATTTATTTATTTATTTATTTATTTTTTTTTAACTTGTATAAAAATAACACTTGTAATTAAATAATACTTGTAATATTTTCTCGCGTTTGTTCCGTTGGTAATTTCCACGTGTACGTTTAAGGAAAAATATCCCGCGTAAATATAATAACCGCGTATTTATAAATTCTCGATTTTAAAATACGGGTTTTACATTAGGGTTAAGCATTTTTATCTGTTCTTAGCTCACTTGTAAGGCTATATATAAAGCCATAGGGTCTCACTTAGACGTTTGCTTTTGGTTTTTCCTTGTTCAAGCACTTGTAAATCCCTTTTCAGTTTATGAAATCTGAGTTAAGTGTTTTGAAGAAAGACCAAGTGCCATCTTATTATTGCTTGTTTATGTTCTTAGTTTACTGAATTTGAATTAAAAACCTGTTTTCAAAAAGAGGAGTGTGCAAAAGTTTGCACATTTTCTTCATTTTCTTGATATTTTGCTAAGTTCTTGGTCTATCTTGGAATTCTTGGGTTATAGGGCTGATCATAGCATCCTAATTGTGTTGATTAAGGTGTGGTGAGGCTTATAACTTGGGGATAATCAAGTGTGGAGGACAAGAGTTGCATCAATCAAGAATTTTTCAAGTTTCTGATTTTATACTTGTGCTTCTAACCTTGTTGATTCTTAGCAGGCCTTGTTGTGGAAGCTTGTGCTTGTTCTTGCTAGCACATAAGCTCAAAATCCGTGGGTGTGGATGTACATCCATGAGGTACACACCCTTAATCCCAAAATCTGATAATACTTTGGATTTTTTTGATATTTGAGTGTTGCTTTAGTTCTTGTGTATTTTGTGGCTTATACTTGCTTGAATCTGTTAATCTTACTTGTTATTGTGTTAATTGATGCTTGGGTGGTCTTAAATCTCATTTTTCCTTTGAAAATTTTGATTTTGAAAAGATAAAGGGGTGTTTGGGTCTACATGTTTGTGATTTCATCTTGATATTGTGTTGTTAGAAGGTATTGTTTGTGCTTGGTATCTGATATATGCTTGGTTGAGAGTGTTTTGCTGCAAGTTTTTGGGTTTGAAGCCTTGAATCAAACAATCTGCTATAGAACCTTTGTTATTGCCTGTTTTGACCTAGGATTTTGGGAACACTTAGTGTGTATGCATGCTTAGGGCTAAAAGTGGTTTAAACAAAGTAATTGTAACCTGTTTGAAAGATTTGAGGTGTTGAATCTGGCTTATTGGTCAAATACATCAGCAAAGTGTAAAACTGCATGTGTTAGTGTTCATCAGTAACATTAATTGGCTTGAATCTTGCTTAATTCTTTGAATCATTGCATGAAACCTGTTTAGACTTGCTTATTTGAGTTTAATATAGCTTGTGTATGCATTTGGTTGAATCTGGCTGGCTGATTTGTGCTAAAACTGCTTATAAGTGCTCAACTGCTTAATTGTTCATGTCTGTATCATATCTGGGACTTTATTGATTAAACTGTATCAATTGGGTGTTTGTGATTGTGATATTTTGATTGTTATTGACTCCTTTTGATCCAAAGATCATTTGGGTGCCTTTGTGTAATCTGAATCTCCAAAAAAGTCACTAAAGACAAAAAGTCAAACAAGTCAAGCAGTGGAAAAAGTTTCCACTGCTCAACACTCAAAACTAGCCCCTGCTAGTGTAAAATTGGACTCAGCTTATCAATAAGCTATTCTAGCTTATCCAGACTTGCAACAACTTATTTTTTGTGATAGATCTTCATTATTTGACCCATTTGAGTAGACTGGAGCTTATCAGACTTTGACTTTGACTTTTTGCTAGAAAACCAACTTATTTGACTTTTACATAAGTGCTTATTTGCTTTTTCCAGCTTATTGAGTCAGCTTATTTGAAAACTCTTTGTTGATTTTGCTTAATTAAGTCATTTAAAAGCTTTAGGAACTTGAATCAGCACTTGGGGTGGCCTAGAACTCAAAAACGACTATTTTGTCGTTTTCTGTAGATTGCTTATTGCATTTTCAGGATTATTTCTTGGGCTTATTTCAAATTTCTTTTTGCAGAAGTCTTATTTAGGACAAAAGAAGCTTGTGTGTTTAATTTCAGCTTATGGCATTGGCTTATAGCTTAATGGGCCAGAAAGCCCATTAAGAATAAGCTGTTTGGTATAAGCTAGCTTATTTCACACTTTCAGCTTTTGGGCCTTTGTAAAAAGTTGTTTAGAATCAAATTTTGAGTCAACCTGTGCTTTTTGGGCTTATTTTGAACACTTTTTGTTATTGGGCCCAAATTTGGCCCAATAAGGTACTGTTTTGGGTTTAGCCCATTTTCTAGGCCCATTAAGGGTATTTAGGTAATTTCACTTTCATTTCTGTGTTATTTAGGTTAAAATTAAGCTAGTTTGCAAGTTTTTAGAATTTTTTATGATTTTTGGATTTTTAATAATATTTTAATATTATTTTATTGTTAAAAATTAAAAGTCTGATTTTCTAAGTTTTTATATTTTTCCTAGGTTCTAGACACTTAATTAGGAATTTTTTAACTTTCCAAATATTTTTAGAGTCTTTTAATTATTTTCTAGAATTAATTTAAGTTTTAATTGATTTTAGTAGTTTTTAATTGTTTAAAAATAGTTTTTAGTGGTTTTAAAATTTTGAAAAATACTTTTTAGCTTAGTTAGAGTATTTTTGAGGTTTACAAACTTTAAAATCTTGTTTGGGACTTTTTAATAATTAATTTTGATTTTTAGGGCTTTAATTAGCATTAAAAAGTCATTATCTAATTAATTAAAAGGTTTTGGCAAGTTTGGATTTTTTGTAAACTCTTAGAATATTATTGTGGATTTTTGGTAATTTTTAGGAATTTTTAGGGTAAAATTTTAATTTTAGTGCTTTTTACGATTCTACGTGTACGCCTTTTTCGACTTAGTTTAATCCGTCTTCGTAACCGTCATTCTCTTCTAATCTCATTTCTATTTTTCTTTTTCAACAATATAATCATAAATCTAATCCAAGTCATTACACACATAACACACTAGCCTCCTTGAGAACGAACTCATTTTAGGGTCATTAATACACGGTTTTCCTAAATCGTCGTATTCATTACTTATCCTATTTGCTCTCTTTTCCTAAAGAGTAGTAAAAATCAACTATCATTTTGGCGCCGCTGCCGGGGAGGCGTGTTGTGTTTTGATTGGAATTGTTGTTTTTATATACTAACCATAAATAGTATTTGTATTAGTAGCACTCTACTAATACGTATTATCGGTTTTCGGTTTTCGTGTGAATACTAATACTATAGTGTATACGTAGAACAATAAATTCACAAGTACTCCAAATACGTGAGCAATCACAACCTTGACTTGGGAGGTCATTACCCAATCATTGTATTCGAATCTCAAACCAAAGAAAAAGGCAAAAATAGATAAATACTTTCGTGAAGCTCAATCTTGAAAAATACAAACTATAAGGTGGGTATAAGGCGGATATTATAAAATATATCCTAAGGAAAAAGGCTCTTAAGTGCTTCGCGCCGCCTCGTTTCCCCGCTTGCTTGTGAGTATTTGATTTTTGAGAGCTAATCGAGGGTTTTGCCGCCCAAAGTATTACTAAGTATCATATATATTTTCTTGGTTTCCATTGATTAAACCCTCTTGAACGTTTTGGTGTTCCACCAACGTTCTAAAGTCATCGAAGGCGTTCACTTCACGTGATCGTTTTCATTCCTTGAGGCTTCTTTAATCGAGAGATTTGATTAAGGAGGAGATTTGTAGATTTGTGTCTACTTAATACATTCACCAAAATCCAAAAAGGTTAATACAATCAAAAACCACAAAAAAAAATTGAAAAAAAATACAAAACACCAAAAAGAATCTTCTTTGCTCGTCCCCTCGTTGTACGTGACGTTTATGCCAACTCGTAATCAAGCAAGACGTTCACGTAAACGAAAGAAAAAAACTCCCACTCCTAATCTTTCTAGTGAGGAGTCTCCTATTGACGAACCCATTGTAAGAGAAGCACCAACCATGGCGAATCGAACTATGATGGAGTTACTTCAAGCACCCACCGAGGGTTATGGAGAGGCTATTGTGATTCCCGCTATCCTTGCGGAGAATTTTGAGGTGAAAACGGGTTTGTTGTCGATGATCCAAAACAACAAATTCCGTGGTGATGAGAAGGACAATCCACACAACCATATCCGCCAATTCAATCGTCTTACCACCACTTGCAAGTTTAAGGATGTCTCGAATGACTCGATTAAGATGATGCTTTTTCCGTATTCCTTAGCGGGGCCCGCTAAAATTTGGTTAGAGAAAGAGCCACCCAATTCTATATTGACGTGGAAGGATCTCGTGTCTAAGTTTGTGAACTAATTTTTTCCGCCCTCTAAGACTACGCACTTGAAAAACGAGATTTCAAAGTTTTCACAAGAGTTTAATGAAAGTTTTTCAACGGCTTGGAATAGGTTTAAGGAAATGTTACACGAATGTCCTCATCACGGTTTTTCCGAGTTGCATCAAATTGATACGTTTTACAATGGACTTAATTATCATGAAAGGGATTATTTGAATGCCGCCGCGGGTGGTAATATTTTGTGTAAAACGGTTGAGGAAGCTTTGGTGATAATTGAAAATAGATCTAAGGTGTATAGTCCTCGTAGCACGTCTAGTGTTCGTAAGGCTTCGTCTTCGGCTTCACCTTCTTTGTCTACTACCATCGATGCTTGCCAAATTGAGGCAAACTTGGAAAACAAGATTTTTGATAAGCTAAAAGGACTTTTGATTGCGTTTAAAGTTGGTAAACAAAGTGCTCCCGCTACGGCTAAAGCGGTTGAGGTTTCTTGCATGTATTGTGGTGGAGGTCATGATTTCTCCGAGTGCATTACCAACGGTGGTAACACTTCGAGTGCCTTCGCGGCCACGGGAAATTACAACCAAAACGGTCAAGTTTCCCGCTCCAATCAATTGACTCCACCGGGTTTTGGTTCAAATCAAAATGCTAACAACAACTATCGCAACAATCAAGTTGGTTTCAAAAACAATTTCAACAAAGGAAACTATGGTAATCAAGGGGCTAATAAACAAGTTTCAAACAAGAATCAAAATGATTTTCAAAACAACAACAAGGGTTTGCAAACATTGAAAGATCTTCCAAGTGAGTTTGTTGAATACGCTAGTGGGAATGATGCTAGGTTTGACAATATTCAAAGAGAAATCATTAGCCTAAGATCCGAGTTTAAGAACGATTTGAAGAAAGAGTTGAAAAATGAGTTAGCTAATGAACTTAAAATCCACACCAACAAGATGGAAGGAAATGTCACTAGGTTACAACAAAACCAACAAAAAATGGAACAAGGGCAACATGAGATTAAACAAGAGATGATTAAGGCCAAGAAAAGGAAATCCATGTTTGAAGATAAAATCTCGTCTATGTTTGAGGCAATAATGTGTAAACCGTCTTCGAGTAGTCTTCCTAGAAACACCGTATCCAACCCTAAGGGTGAGATAAAAGTGATTACCTCACGTAGTGGTAAGACACTTAAGGAACCGACTCCTCAACCAATTACTCCTACGGAGGAAGCAATTGAGGAAGAACCCGAGGTGGTGGTCCAAAAGGAGCCTGTCCCAATCCCACGAAGTACTGCTCATGCCACACCTACGGTTGACCCATTACCATCATTGGAACCCGAGATTCCAAGGGCTATGCCTACTATGCCTCAACCCACACCACCTTTGCCCTATCCATCGAGACTTAGGAAGGAGAAACGTCAAGAGCGCGACAATTATCAATTTGAGCTTTTTATGAAAATGTTTCGTGATTTGCACTTTAATGTGAGTTTCACCGATGCTTTGGTCATGATGCCTCGATTTGCCGCTAACTTTAAGAGTATGTTGAACAACAAGGAGAAATTGCACCAATTGTCTAGTTGTTCGTCGATTTATCTTAATCGCATACCTCAAAAAGTCGGTGATCCCGGTAAATTCTTGATTCCATGTGCAATCCAAGATATGGAGGAATGATTCGCCTTGGCCGATCTTGGTGCTAGCATTAACTTGATGCCACTTGCAATCTTCAAGTCGCTCAATCTTCCTAATCTTACTCCTTCACAAATGTCTATCGAGTTGGCCGACCATTCCACGATTCCCGCATGTGGTTTGGCGGAAGACGTTTTTGTGAAAGTGGGGAAGTTCTACTATCCCGTAGACTTCATCGTTGTCGATATTCCCACGGATCCTCAAGTTCCTCTCATTTTAGGTCGTTCGTTTTTAGATACGTCTATGGCTTTGATCGATGTTCATGCTAGAAATATCACCTTACGTTTGAACGACGAGGAACTTGTTATAAACGCAACTCAAAACTCTCAAATTTCTCATGTTTATTCTGTTGCAACCATAAACCTCGTTGATATGATTGACGTGGTTTGCGAGGAATTTTCACAAGAAGTTCTAGGTTTTGGTGATGAAGAAACTAGTGGCAATCCCACTATGTTGGATCCAATTCTTGATAATTCGACACCAACCTTCACTCCATTTGAAGGTGGTGGTTTTACGTTGGAAGAATTCGATGTTCCACGTACTTGTAACGAAGACCTCGACAACGATGAGGACTTCTCGATTATGAAGGATTTTCTTAACGATTTCCCATTTCCTCCACCCGAGGAGGTTATGAGTATCGAGCCCAAATCTTCACTTAAGGAACCACCTATCCTTGAGTTGAAAGATTTATCTCCTCATCTCGAATATGTCTATTTGGAGGAGGATGACAAGTTGCCGGTTATTATTGCGAAGGAACTTTCGAATGATGAAAAAACCACACTTGTCGATGTTCTAAAGGACCACAAGAGGGCAATTGCGTGGAAGTTATCCGACATTAAGGGGATCGATCCCAAGTTTTGTACCCACAAAATCTTAATGGAGGAGGATTACAAGCCCGCAATCCAAAGTCAAAGGAGGGTGAACCCCAAAATTCACGACGTCATCAAAAAGGAGGTCCTTAAACTCCTTGACGCGGGAATGATTTACCCTATTTCCGATAGCCCTTGGGTGAGTCCTATTCATTGTGTCCCTAAAAAGGGAGGGATGACCGCTGTGCTAAACGATGCCAACGAGTTGATTCCCACTAGACTCGTGACCGGATGGAGAGTGTGCATTGACTATCGTAAGTTGAATGAAGCCACTCGAAAAGACCATTTTCCCTTGCCCTTCATGGACTAAATGTTGGAGCGTCTTGCGGGAAACGATTTCTATTGCTTTTTAGATGGTTTTTCCGGTTACTTCCAAATTCCCATCGATCCTCGTGATCAAGAAAAAACTACGTTTACGTGTCCATATGGAACGTTTGCCTATCGTAGAATGCCATTCGGACTTTGCAATGCACCGCGAACCTTTCAAAGGTGCATGATGGCTATTTTTCATGACATGATCGAGAAGACGATGGAAGTCTTCATGGATGACTTTCCGTGTTTGGTAATTCGTTCACTTCGTGTTTGTCGAACCTTGATAGAATGTTGAAACGTTGTGAGGAAACCAACCTTGTGCTCAATTGGGAAAAGTGTCATTTTATGGTTAAGAGTGGAATCGTCTTAGGGCACAAGGTCTCGAAAGCAGGGATTGAGGTAGATCAAGCTAAGGTAGACGTCATCGCCAAATTACCTCATCCTAAAACCGTTAAGGGAGTTAGGAGTTTCCTAGGCCACACGGGCTTTTATCGTCGATTCATCAAGGATTTTTCAAAGATCTCTCGACCCATTACACATCTTCTTGAAAAAGAGGCACGTTTTGTCTTTGATGAAGATTGTGTACGAGCCTTTGAAATCCTTAAGAGGAAACTTACCGAAGCTCCCATTCTTGTTGCTCCCAATTGGAACCTCCCCTTTGAGCTCATGTGTGATGCTAGTGATTACGCTATTGGGGCCGTTTTGGGGCAACGTCATGATAAGCACTTCTTGCCTATTCACTATGCTAGCAAGACGATGACGAGGCTCAACTAAAATACACTACAACGGAGAAGGAGTTCCTTGCCGTGGTGTATGCATTTGAGAAGTTCCGACCTTATCTCGTCTTAGCTAAATGCATAGTGTATACGGACCATTCGGCTATTAAGTATCTCATGGCAAAGCAAGATGCTAAGCCTAGATTACTTCTTTGGATTCTCCTCCTTCAAGAATTTGATCACAAAATCGTTGACAAAAAAGGTGCCGAGAATCTAGCGGCCGATCATCTTTCTCGTTTGGAAGATCCTCACCAAAGTGTTTACGAGCCCAAGGAAATCACCGAAACATTTCCGCTCGAGACACTTGGTGTAGTGAATTCTAAGCTTGATTCTTCCACCCCATGGTTTGCGGATTTTGCAAATTACCATGCGGGTAACTTCATCATTAAGGGTATGACGACTCAAGAAAAACGAAAATTCTTTCGTGACGTCAAGTTCTACTTTTGGAACGACCCTTACTTGTTTCGAACTTGTGCGGATCAAATCATCCGACGTTGTGTATTTGGCACCGAAGCTTCTAACATCCTTAGAGCTTGTCATGAGGGACCCACGGGTGGTCACCACGGTGCTAATCTCACGGCTAAGAAGGTGTTTGATGCCGGCTTCTTTTGGCCTACTATTTACCGAGATGCACAAGATCTTGTGAAGTCGTGTGATTCATGCCAACGACAAGGAAAAGCCTCACAAAAAGATGAAATGCCACAAAATATCGTCCAAGTGTGTGAGATCTTTGACGTTTGGGGTATAGACTTTATGGGGCCGTTCCCATCATCTCGTGGTAATAAGTATATTCTCGTTGCGGTTGACTACCTATCTAAGTGGGTGGAGGCCAAAGCCTTGCCCACCAATGATGCTCGTGTGGTAGTCAAGTTCTTGAAAAGCTTGTTTTCTCGGTTTGGAACCCCTCGTGCTATCATAAGCGATCGTGGAACCCATTTTTGTAACGACCAATTCGAAAGGGTCCTAAGGAAATATAGGGTTACACATCGGCTTTCTACGGCTTATCACCCACAAACGAGTGGGCAAGTCGAGGTTTCAAACCGAGCTTTGAAGAGGATCTTAGAGAGGTCCGTTGGGGAAAACCGACAATTATGGTCGGATAAGTTGGACGATGCTTTATGGGCCTTTAGGACCGCTCATAAGACGCCCATTGGGTGCACTACCTATAAGCTTGTGTATGGAAAGAATTCTCATTTGCCTATCGAGTTAGAACACAAGGCTTATTGGGCCCTAAAGCATTGTAATGATGATATGGAGACCGCGGGAAAACACCGGAAAATGTAATTAAATGAATTGGATGAATTGAGGGACATTGCTTATGAAAATTCATTGATTTACAAAGAAAAAACTAAAAAGTTGCATGATTCTAAAATTAAAAACCGGGTTTTTAACATTGGGGATCAAGTTTTGCTTTTTAATTCTCGCTTGAAAATCTTTTCCGGTAAGTTGAAATCCCGTTGGTCCGGTCCATTCACCGTGACTCAAGTGTTTCCATATGGGACCATCGAGCTAGCTCAAGATGATGGTCCTAACTTCAAGGTGAATGGACATAGGTTGAAGCACTACTTCAGCGGGGAAGTTCCATCATTGAACTACCTCGACCAAGTCACCTTCCCCAATGATAATTAGTATTGAGGGGATCGAGTCGAGCTCATGACTCGGTAATCAAAAACGAGGAGCCTCGTGGGGGAGTCCTATGCTTATCCTATGTACATCTTATCGCTTTCGAATGTAGTAACGTGTGGGGATTTGTGCCCTTCCAACCTTTGTTCCGTGGTTGTTTGTGAATTGTGGACTTTAGATGATCATGATCTTCATGATTGGAGCCTCTTGTGTTCGTTCTATGGGAGCACTCGATCGTTTGCTTTGAAGACTTTCTCAATATATCCTTTTGATGTTCTAACCTTAGGTTTTTAACACACTTCATAAACGGCTATTAATTTATTGGTTACACCCTTTCCATGCTAGATTAGGCATTCGACTACGTCTCTAGTATGGGGGTGTTTGCACCCCTAGACTCGAAACATTGAGGACAATGTTTAACTTTAGTATGGGGGGTGAATAGATACTTGCCTTGCCAAACCTTCACGCTTTCTAAAGTTTATCTTTTTGTTGCAAAATAAGGCTAAAAATGGCCAAATTTTAAAAATTTTCTCATGTTTTATAAGTGTTTGAAGACACGAATGTAGGTTTTCCGATGGCAAGAATAAGAGTAAATTTTTACTCGACTGTGCGTGTTGAGCACTTAGCTTTGATTCCTTAACTACACATTAGGCTAAGTCTTTTAAATGAGGACGAGAAATGATAGGGTTAATTATAAGTTACTATGCTAAACGTAGAGTACTCGTATTCTTTCAAAAACTCATGTGTTCTCGTTGTTTGCTTATTCTCCCTTCGCATGTAAATATTTTTTGCTTAATAAATATTGACATAGCGGTTTAGTTGGGATTGTTGGGTTTCTAGTCTTTTCTAGTAGCTTCCGTGTAATTAAATTGGGAAGACATTAAGGTATCGGCAGCGTCACGGTTTTGAAGTATTGGCACCCTAATAATCAAAAGCTTCACCCAATAATAAGATTTCAAGTGCTCACCTAAATCAAGCAAACAATTTGAAGCCCCACAAGGCCGAAAAATCTATGCAAAATTGAAAGTGAATCAGGCCTTAATCTTCGAAGCTTTAAAGATTCAAAATTCGCCTTAGCGTGAGGATATACGTCTTTGGCTAATAAAACTACCGATGAGGTGGATAATAAAAGGCAAGGCAAGACCGAAGTCATAATAAAAGCTTCATGGCGAAGTTGAATAAAAGATGGAGGTAAACCAAAGATAATAAGGCCCTTCCGTTAGGGGGCGTATAAAAGTCTTGGTAATAAGTCTCATGTTCAAAAATTTTATAAAACCGTGTTTATCGATTCTTCTTGTCAACTTAATTTTTTGACATCGTTGTCTATTGGGAGGGGTTATTGATTTGATGGTCTTGGTTACACCGTTAGGACTCTATTTTTAGACCTAAATCTCTAATATCGCATAAGTCAAACAATGTATCCTCGTGAAACATTCAAGACAATATAAAATATAAAGATACAACTTAGGAATAATGGGAGGATAAGTACGTGATTAGGGCTTATGAGTAGTGTTAGCATTCCTAACTTATAATGACAATGATCTCGTTGCACGCTTGGCATGGAATTGGGGTGAAAATCGAGGACGATGAAATTATTTCTAACAAAGCATTCACGTGTTCTTATTCTATGAACCTAAACGTCCCATTTTGCGATGAAAATCATACATTATGTCTAAAACGCAAGTAGTAGTAGCAATAGTAGTAGTGTAGCTAGTTTATCGTTCAATAAAGTGAATAAAAATGAATTTTAGAGATGCTACGATACTTTATTCTAGCATTGCGTGAGGGCACGGTAATGGTTTAGTATGGGGGAGTGATGAGGCTGCTTTTATACATAGTCTCATCGTCCAAATAGGGCTTAAAATGCATTAAATATCATCAAAATACCCATATATATGCTTGTGTTTGTTGCTTGTGTATTTTAGGTACGGATATTGATAAAATGACAAAAGATCACAAGGATCATACAAAAACGAACACGGGAAACGAAGCCGCACAATGAACTAAGCCCTAATGAAGACTTTCCCAAGATAAACCCTTGAAGATTTGAAGAATTATGAAGAAGGGTCCTCCAATATGGAAGAATTGACACTTTATACCCTTGTATCCTCATAATTACAAGTTTGGTCCCTAAAGTTTGTCAAAATTACAAAAAGGGCCCTCCACTTTGAAGAATTGGCAAGTTTAGCCCCTCAACAAAGCTAAATTGTCAACCATTGTCCTCCACAAAGTCAAACACATCATGAAGTCCTTCAAAGTATAAGAAATTACAAGGTTGGTCCTTTGAAAATCCCAAAATTACAAAAAAGGACCCTTAACTTTCAACATTTGGCAAGAATGGTCCCTCATCAAACAAGACTTGACAATTTCAGTCCTCCAAAATGCTCAACATACAAGTCAAGACCATTATCCATCATCAAAATTCCAAATCAGCCCTTGAAGAATTCAAAAATGGCAAGAAATACCCCTGAAAATACTTTGGAAAAGTATTTGGGGCAAAAGTGTGAAAACTGAAAGTTTAAATACAAAGGAAATTCAGTTTTGAGTGATTATTTACAAAGTAGCAAGTTGATGAAAGATGGGGTTTAATGCTGGCCAGACAACATAGTAACCTAGACCAACCAGAAGCTTCCACCTCACCCCACTCACATTTTCCACCAATCCCCTCTCTCCATTCTGCCACCTTACCAATCCACTCATACCAGATTAACAACTTATTTAATTAAGTTTAAATCTGGCGCCTTAACATGTTTTTAAACATGTCTTAACTCAAAACAGGATCAAACACATAACTATTCACCAAGAACACAATTTGGGGTTTTCTTAATTACTTGTAATTAAACCTTAAAATGGTGCAGATTAGTGATTAATGATCATGTTAACATAACCCAACCTTAATATTGGTCATCACATCATTCACGTGTCCACATGGGACCTCCCCTGCTACACTCTTGAGGAAGAAGACAAGAAGAGCAAGTCATCTAACGTCCCACAATTGTGCTTACTTTCTAAGCATCATACAAACCCTTTGATCACATTTTCTTGCCAGCTATCACCACAAACAGCCAAGAATTCTTCACAAGACTCCAAGGTTTTCAAAATCTACAAGGGCAATTTTGGAAGTTCAAGCATTAGGGTTAAGCATTTTTATCTGTTCTTAGCTCACTTGTAAGGCTATATATAAAGCCATAGGGTCTCACTTAGACGTTTGCTTTTGGTTTTTCCTTGTTCAAGCACTTGTAAATCCCTTTTCAGTTTATGAAATCTGAGTTAAGTTTTTTGAAGAAAGACCAAGTGCCATCTTATTATTGCTTGTTTATGTTCTTAGTTTACTGAATTTGAATTAAAAACCTGTTTTCAAAAAGAGGAGTGTGCAAAAGTTTGCACATTTTCTTCATTTTCTTGATATTTTGCTAAGTTCTTGGTCTATCTTGGAATTCTTGGGTTATAGGGCTGATCATAGCATCCTAATTGTGTTGATTAAGGTGTGGTGAGGCTTATAACTTGGGGATAATCAAGTGTGGAGGACAAGAGTTGCATCAATCAAGAATTTTTCAAGTTTCTGATTTTATACTTGTGCTTCTAACCTTGTTGATTCTTAGCAGGCCTTGTTGTGGAAGCTTGTGCTTGTTCTTGCTAGCACATAAGCTCAAAATCCGTGGGTGTGGATGTACATCCATGAGGTACACACCCTTAATCCCAAAATCTGATAATACTTTGGATTTTTTTGATATTTGAGTGTTGCTTTAGTTCTTGTGTATTTTGTGGCTTATACTTGCTTGAATCTGTTAATCTTACTTGTTATTGTGTTAATTGATGCTTAGGTGGTCTTAAATCTCATTTTTCCTTTGAAAATTTTGATTTTGAAAAGATAAAGGGGTGTTTGGGTCTACATGTTTGTGATTTCATCTTGATATTGTGTTGTTAGAAGGTATTGTTTGTGCTTGGTATCTGATATATGCTTGGTTGAGAGTGTTTTGCTGCAAGTTTTTGGGTTTGAAGCCTTGAATCAAACAATCTGCTATAGAACCTTTGTTATTGCCTGTTTTGACCTAGGATTTTGGGAACACTTAGTGTGTATGCATGCTTAGGGCTAAAAGTGGTTTAAACAAAGTAATTGTAACCTGTTTGAAAGATTTGAGGTGTTGAATCTGGCTTATTGGTCAAATACATCAGCAAAGTGTAAAACTGCATGTGTTAGTGTTCATCAGTAACATTAATTGGCTTGAATCTTGCTTAATTCTTTGAATCATTGCATGAAACCTGTTTAGACTTGCTTATTTGAGTTTAATATAGCTTGTGTATGCATTTGGTTGAATCTGGCTGGCTGATTTGTGCTAAAACTGCTTATAAGTGCTCAACTGCTTAATTGTTCATGTCTGTATCATATCTGGGACTTTATTGATTAAACTGTATCAATTGGGTGTTTGTGATTGTGATATTTTGATTGTTATTGACTCCTTTTGATCCAAAGATCATTTGGGTGCCTTTGTGTAATCTGAATCTCCAAAAAAGTCACTAAAGACAAAAAGTCAAACAAGTCAAGCAGTGGAAAAAGTTTCCACTGCTCAACACTCAAAACTAGCCCCTGCTAGTGTAAAATTGGACTCAGCTTATCAATAAGCTACTCTAGCTTATCCAGACTTGCAACAACTTATTTTTGTGATAGATCTTCATTATTTGACCCATTTGAGTAGACTGGAGCTTATCAGACTTTGACTTTGACTTTTTGCTAGAAAACCAACTTATTTGATTTTTACATAAGTGCTTATTTGCTTTTTCCAGCTTATTGAGTCAGCTTATTTGAAAACTCTTTGTTGATTTTGCTTAATTAAGTCATTTAAAAGCTTTAGGAACTTGAATCAGCACTTGGGGTGGCCTAGAACTCAAAAACGACTATTTTGTCGTTTTCTGTAGATTGCTTATTGCATTTTCAGGCTTATTCCTTGGGCTTATTTCAAATTTCTTTTTGAAGAAGGCTTATTTAGGACAAAAGAAGCTCGTGTGTTTAATTTGAGCTTATGGCATTGGTTTATAGCTTAATGGGCCAAAAAGCCCATTAAGAATAAGTTGTTTGGTATAAGCTAGCTTATTTCACACTTTCAGCTTTTGGACCTTTGGAAAAAGTTGTTTAAAATCAAATTTTGAGTCGACCTGTGCTTTTTGGGCTTATTTTGAACACTTTTTGTTATTGGGCCCAAATATGGCCCAATAAGGTATTGTTTTGGGTTTAGCCCATTTTCTAGGCCCGTTAAGGGTATTTAGGTAATTTCACTTTCATTTCTGTGTTATTTAGGTTAAATTAATATAGTTTGCAAGTTTTTAGAATTTTTTATGATTTTTGAATTTTTAATAATATTTTAATATTATTTTGTTGTTAAAAATTAAAAGCCTGATTTTCTAAGTTTTTATATTTTTCCTAGGTTCTAGACACTTAATTAGGAATTTTGTAACTTTCCAAATATTTTTAGAGTCTTTTAATTATTTTCTAGAATTAATTTAAGTTTTAATTGATTTTAATAGTTTTTAATTGTTTAAAAATAGTTTTTAGTGGTTTTAAAATTTTGAAAAATACTTTTTAGCTTAGTTAGAGTATTTTTTAGGTTTACAAACTTTAAAATCTTGTTTGGGACTTTTTAATAATTAATTTTGTTTTTTAGGGCTTTAATTAGCATTAAAAAGTCATTATCTAATTAATTAAAAGGTTTTTGGCATGTTTGGATTTTTTATAAACTCTTAGAATATTATTGTGGATTTTTGGTAATTTTTAGGAATTTTTAGGGTAAAATTTTAATTTTAGTGCTTTTTACGATTCTACGTGTACGCCTTTTTCGACTTAGTTTAATCCGTCTTCGTAACCGTCATTCTCTTCTAATCTCATTTCTATTTTTCTTTTTCAACAATATAATCACAAATCTAATCCAAGTCATTACACACATAACACACTAGCCTCCTTGAGAACGAACTCATTTTAGGGTCATTAATACACGGTTTTCCTAAATCGTCGTATTCATTACTTACCCTATTTGCTCTCTTTTCCTAAAGAGTAGTAAAAATCAACTATCATAAAGTCAAAGGACCAAAAAGTGCCAAAAGAATGAAGTTTAGAGGACTAAAAATGAAGATTTGATGAAGATTATACAACAAGGACCATTTTTGCCAATCTCCAAAGTCATCCACTAATAAACCACATTGAAGAGCACAAAATTACGAAGCCAACGGTCCCGACCTCGCGTTATAACTCTTTACGGTTTGCTTTCTATTAATTTTTTAAGTTTAATTTGTTTTTAAATAAAATTAATTTGTCTTTAAATAAATAAATAGTTTTTAATAAATTAAATATATATATATATATATAATATTTTCCGAAAATAAATAAATAAAATAAAGTTTTTATTAAAATTTATATTAATTTTCGTAATATATATTATTATTATTATTATTATTTATAATTAATAAAACCTGGTCAGTTAGTCAAACACAGGTCAAACACCAATCAAACACAAACGAAAAGGGGTTAAGACAAATGTTTTGCATATATAAACCTGAAACGCTGCATGCCCCAGTGGCTGCGTCTTTCGGCTTTGGCCTAACAGACCCGAGTTCGATTCTGAGCAAGGGCAAGGCTGGCTATTTATAGTCAGTGCCACGTGGCACTCTCTCAGTGGTCCACGTGGCGACCCGACCATTGACCTGACCCGACCTGTTGACCGGTTCAGACCGTTGACCGGTCCAGACCAGACCCGGTTCGAACCAGACCCGGTTTAGACCGGCTGGTCCAGACCCGGTGCAGACCCGGTTCAGACCGGTCCAAACCGGCTAGCGTCAGATGACGTCAGCACCACGTGCCGGCGGCTGGCCAATGCCAGCGCGCCACGTGGCACTGACAATTCACTGTTACTGTGCAGGTACTAGGATGATATAGCGGCGGCTGACTAATGGTGATGCGGCACGTGGCAGTGGCAGGGCGGCGCTGACATGTCAGTCCGAGGTTGCAGGCGGCGCAGAGGTGGCAGTGGCGGCTGGCGGCTGGCCAACCAGGAGGCGACACGTGGCGGCGGCGCCGCCACGTTAGTACGAGGTGGCAGGGAAATGCAGTATGGCAGATGAATCAGTGGCGGCTGACCAATGAAAAAACGCCACGTGGCATGGTGATGAATACAAGAGAATGAATTAAATGGTTAGGCGTGTGTTCAGCTCATGATGGCAGCTGTATCCCACTTGCTTAACTTTGAAGCAAAAATTCACACGCATAAAGGACAGCTGGCCAACCACTTGCTTAACTTTGAAGCAAAAATTAGATAGTGAAATTACTATAATACCCCCATGTTGGCTGCCTATATAAAGCCTCCCCCATCCCTTTTAATCAAGTTTTTTTTCTAGTTTTTTCTCTTAAGTTTTTCATATAGTTTTATATTTTGTAATTTTAATTTTCAAGCTTTGTAATATTCAAGTTTTTAATAAAATTCAAGTTCTAGCTTAATAATATTCTCATTCTTCCTTTCTTTTTAATTTTATAATAATCTATCTTATTATTTTGGGATAAGTTTTTATAACTTTTTTCCAAATAAGATTAGATTTATATAAAGTTTGGAATAATTAATTTTATTTCAAGCTTATTGTTGCCTTTTAGTAGATCTAGCTTATTTGTGGAGTAATTGTTTAATTAGCTTTTTAAATCTCATAAGTCCTAAGTTTAGGCTTACGACTTATTTATAAGCTAGCTTTTTATTTAAGCACTTTTAGTTTTTATTAATTAGTTATTTAGATCTATTAGTTTAAGCTTTAAAAAAATTAAAAATATTTTCAAAAAACCAAAAAAATTGTTAGATATATTAGTTTTTTATATTAAAAAGTTTAGAGTTTAAAATTTAAAGTATTTTTATAAAACCTTAAAAAATAGTTAGATCTATTAGGTTTTTAAATAGATTAAGTAGATCTATAATTTTTAGCTTTAAAAATTAAAATACTTTTATAAAACATAAAAAAATATTTTAGATCTATAAGTTTTAATTAAATATCTTTATCATTTAATAATTATTGCTTATTATTCTAACCTTTTATGTTTTCTTTGATCTCGGCGTATCGATCTATCATTTTCGAAGAAGAGCTTATAGTTGATTAATTTGGTTCAAGTTGATATGGTTGATTAGTTTGGTTAGAGATTAATTTGGTTGGCCGTGTACTTTACGGGCCGAGTTACGCTTTTGATAGTTTTGGTATTGGGAGGCTGTGTACTTAACGGGCCGTATTTTGTTGATGTTGTTTGTTTAGAGCGTTTTTCTACGGACTACGGGTACTAAAGCTCTCCTTTTTATTTTTCTAGTTTAATCGCTTTAGTTTTATTTAATTATATAGTTTTAGTTTAAATTGTTTTTAATAAAAGTTATATTTTTTATAAAAATAGGTTTAATTAGTTTTAGTTATTATTATTTGTGTTTTAAAAAATAGTTTAAAAGTTTTTAAAAGTAGATTTCATTTAGATAAGCTCATTATTAGTAACAAGTTTACACCGTTTTGTGATTATTAAGCTTATTAGTACATAAAGCTTGTAGCTTTATCGTCTAAAAAGACTAGTAAGCTTAAAAGGTTGAAGCTTTATGCTTTATTTTTAAGTTTATCTTTGTGATTTCATTTTTCGTCACTTTTATTTGCTATTACGTGCTTGCATTTAGATTAATTTCTCATTTTGATTTATTTTTAATTATAGTTTATTTTTGTTGCATCTAAATCTATATTTGTAGTTTAATTTTACATTGCATTTTAGACTTTAGAGTAATATTTACGTGAATTAATTGCGCTTTTATTTTTATATAGTCCTTAGCTTAAATAGACATAGATTACCAATCAAGTAATAACCAAAAACAATTAATCCACGTCATATCCGATATCAATTCGAGTGAGTCGAGGAAAACGAACTTAATTGATTAAAAAATCCTTACATTAAAAGTCATGGCAGTGTTAACAGTACCTAGGCTCTTAGACTTAATGTCATTAAACAAATAGAGCCCCCCGGATTCACTACCAGTCCCCAGAACGCTCCCCTTGGCCAAGTCCTGAATATAGCATTTATCTTCATCCAAACCAACAAACAATTTGCTATCTTTAATAAGTTTGTTAACAGACAACAAACTAACACAATATCCAGGCACAACCAACACATCATGAAGAACAACATTATTAGAGAGCTTGAGGTCACCAATGTGACATATATTAGCAATAGTGCCATTGGGATGACCAACAGAAATGTTGAGATTGGAAATGTCAACAACATTGCACATACCGACTGTGGAAGTGGTAAGGTGTTGGTTTGCTTGAGAATCAATGATCCATCTCAAAGTAATGGTTTTGATAGTAAATTTAGAGTTCCCACAAAAAAACTTGGAAAAATTAATATTGAACCAAACATTAGCATTAAAAAAAGATATTCTACCTGTCATATTGGACTGAGTGTTGCCAGAGGTGTCATTGATCAGATTAAAAAGCTTCTGCATTTGTTCAGTGGTGAAAGAGTTTGGAGAATTACAAGTGGAAGCCTGTTTTTCTCCAGTTTTAATGTCACAATTAGCATTAAAATTAGATTTAAAATCAATTTGCCTTTGACTATTACCCCCCTTTTTGTAACGAGCAGGATAACCAACCAATTCAAAGCATCTATCAACAGTATGGCCAATTTGATTACAATGAGTGCACAAAAGGTTAGGGTTAGGACCCCTATAACTTTTGGACCCATTGCCCTTGTTAGGGGTTCTATTTGAAGCATTGGAAGTACTTCTCCTATTTTGGTTAAAAGTCTTAGCAGCAAAAGAAGTAGCATTCAATTTTGCCTATGTATGGTCAGAGTTCTCAGGAACACCCTAATAAGTGTGAAAACACTTATCCTTTTACCACTTAATTATAATAATAACCAAACCAAAACGTGTATTTTATGTCATATATGTCGGAATTATGCGTGGTTTGTGTTTTTGTTGTGATTTAGGATCAAAATGTGAAAAGGGAAGAAAACATGGGCTTTCACGGGCTTTTATCGAAGAAAAAGACAAAAGACGAAGTCAAAAGATCAAGAGTGCAAAAAGAACGGAAGTCCAAGGCCTATTCTGAAGATTTATCGAAGAAAAGTCTAAAGACGGAATTTTAATAAAGCCGAAGAACTCAAGTCTAATTAATGAAGAAATTACAAGACCAGTTTAATTAATCCCGAGACAAAGTCGAAAAAGTCAAAGAATTTAGAAGACGAAATGACGAGAAAGAAGGAAGCTTCCAACACATGCTAACCTCCATTCTCCCTATAAATAGAGACCTTTCATCTCATTTGCTTCTTGTTAGCTAATTTGACAACTTAGCTCTCCACCTTTAATTACTTGCACCATTTATTTTCATGTCATTTACTTAATTGTTCTTTGATTTCTTGCCTTTAATTCCAAGTAAGTTAATTTTGTTGAATCTTTATTCTCCTTTAATCAAGCTTTTCATTATCATTCTTATTAGTTTTCTTGTTTTTGATTTGATATTGATTCGGATTAAGCATTCATTTTGCTTATTTGATTAAAAAGTTTACCTTTTTATTCCTATCTAGGCTTTCATACGATTTAAGCTTTGAGCTTGACATGCTTATTGGCTTATTTTGTATTTAGCTTATTAGTTTTAGAGTTTTTAAAAGTTTATTTTTTCTTAAAGTTTATTTTATAAAGTTTGCTTATTTTGTGTCGTGAAAGTCTTTAAATTTGTGCTTATTTTGTTCGTCTTATTATTGTTTTGGTAAGTTTCGGTTAGTGCTTATTAGTCTTAGCTAATTTAGTTTTGCTTATTCTTGTTTTAATTAAGTTTTTGTTATTTGCTTATTGTCAAAGTGCTTATTTGGTATTTGCTTATTTGCTTATTGGATTCCATCGTAACTTTCTTAAAGGTTTTTGCTTGTTTCGATCGAGTAAGTGTGATCGCATAAACCCCTAGGGTTTCTACTTGCGATCCATTACTGCGATCAAGGACTAAGATCAGACTACGATCGTCCATCACGATATAAGTCACGATTGCCCTGTTGCGATCTGTGATTGCGATCGTTGGTTGCGATCTGTGGATACGATCACTTGGTCACGATCGTCCACTTTGATCCACTTGTTGCGATCGTGGTGGAGTACGATCCAAAACTTGCCCAGAGTACGATCTGGGAGTACGATCGTCGCTGCGATCGCTTGTTGCGATCTGTGGCTACGATCTAGGGTACGATCCAGGGTACGATCGTTGGTTGCGATTGTGACTGCGATCTGACGTTTGTTTGACTTTATTTCTTGTTTTATCTTAGTTTTTAAATTTAACTTTTCCCGCATTTTTACTTAGTGTTTTTCTAGTAATTTTTAGTTTAATTTTTAAAACTTATTTTTCCATCATTTTACTTTAGTGTTATTTTAATCGTTTTTCTTTATTTTAAATTTCAAGTTTACATTTTTATTACATTGTCAAATTAATTTTTCGTCAAGCTTTAATTTTTGTCATTTAATTAATTACTTTTAAAGTTTTAATTTTGCGCAATTTACCTTTTAATCAGTTTTAGTTTTAATTACCCGTCATTTACTTTAACGTTTTGCAATTTAATTTTACTACAACGACTAATCTATTTGTTTTCACCAAAAGACGACTGAGTCGCACTTAAACCAGTAATCAATTCGATTAGACACATAATAGAACTTTTTAACTAAGTAAAACCTAGTTATTACACCCCTATGGGATTCCTCTCTAGATACAGTGACATAGGCTTCCTTAACATCAGGAAGTAGATCCCTGGTGAGAAGTGCAGTTCTAACAGGTTGATAACTTTCATCAAGCCCCATTAGTAACTGGATAAGCCTCATGATTTGCTGATGCAAAGACAATTCAGTGCTAGCAGAACAGGAGCATTTAACATCACAAACACATTTAGGAATTTTAGAAACAACATCAAACTCTCTCCAAAGAGAGTTCAACCTATGATAATAGTCATATAAATAACTACCCCCCTGTTTAACAGACCCAATCTTTTGAAGTAAGTTATAGACAATAGAACCATCAACTTTATCATAAGTTTCATTAAGATCTTTCCAGACAGTAGCAGCATTTTCAGAGTAAACAAGGCCCATATACACATCATTAGAAACAACATTCATAATCTAGGTAAGAAACATAGCATTGCATCTATCCCATTGGGTACACAAGACATCATCAGTATAAGACTCTCATAAACAAGAACTATCAACAAAAGAATACTTGTTTCTAGCTTGTAAAGCAAGTATCATAGCATTGTTCCACATTCTATAATTTTCAATTCCCAATAATTTGAAAGGAACAAGAACATAGCTACTATTATCACTACTATGAATATGAAGTGGGTTTCTAGCATCCAAATTGCTAATGAGAGCAACATGATTGGTAGTGGTTTCAGGGAGACCCCTACCACCACCATTTCCTCCACCACCATTGGGTGTAGGAGGAGCACCACAAGCACTCATGATTCACACAAAGAAAGAGCAGAGCAGACAAAAACAATAAACAGATAAGAGCAACAACCAAAACCAAGTATAACAAGCCAGAGAAAAAAGAACAAATATAATCACAATAAACACACAAAATATGAGCACCATAAATGTCAAGTTTTGGACTGGGATTGGCCAGAGCAGGTATCCACACCAGTCAAGGCTGGAGGGTCAAGGTGTTAACCGAATCCGTTTGCACCCACAAACTTGAACAACAGTAGCTCACAAAAGTAACTAAGAGAGATAAGTAAGATAATGAAAGAGGACTTACAGTGCATTAACAGCAACCAGTATCTATAAAAAAAACCACCCAATCTCTATATTCACTTAGTCTAGAGGATGGGTGAGCCACCAATAAGAAACCCCCAGAAAAGAGAACCAAATTAGGGTTAGCAAAACCTAATAAAGATTTACCTGAGCGAACTTACCAAAAATGGTAACGACACCACCAAAGGTGATACCAGGATACCAGAGATAGAAAAACCCCCAAAAATTAAATTAGGGTTTCAAAAAACCCTAATTCAATATTTCAAGATTTTTAACGGCACTACCGAAATAAGCAACGGAACCACCCATTAAAGCTTCCTGGGCACCAAAGAATCAAAACCCCAAAAAAATAAAATTAGGGTTTGTGAAAACCCTAATAATAATCTTTGATAAAAGGAATGGCACCACAAATACAAGCTTCCAAAGACGTCAAGAGAGCTAAAATCACCACCAAAAAAACAAAACCCTAAAAAATAAATTAGGGTTTCACCAAATCAAAAAACTGATATAACAAAAGACACGAGAGAGCTTAGATAGGCTGAAAGATCTATAACCGAAAGCTCTGATACCATGCTAAAAAACATAATATCAAAGTAGCAGAGATAAATATTACACCCAACCAACCACACCTTGGTGTAATTTATTAATAATCAGAGTACAAAACAAAAAGATAAAGACTAGCCCCCAAATGGATGCTAGTCGAACGATTACAAAAGAAATGGTGAGATCGTCCCTACTAGGTTGATCCGATCTCCCTCACATACATAGATCACTCAAACACACTCTATACAAGATGAAAAATCAAACTCCTAGGTCAAGTCATGAACTTGAAGAGAGAGAGAGAGAGAGAGAGAGAGAGAGAGAGAGAGAGAGAGAGAGAGAGAGAGAGAGCCGCGCACACAGATGTGTGTGTGAAATGAAGTGATAGAGAAAACCCTAGTCAAAGAAGGGTTATATTACTCGCCAAGTGATAATGGGCCTCAACGGTTCCAAAGACAAAGCCCACCAAGAAAAGACAAAGCCCACCAAGACAAGAAAAGCCCACATATCAATACGTAGATAAACAAAAAAAATAACACAAGAGATAAAAACACACATATGGAAGATTGTCAAAACAACATAATCACTTATGAATTAATTGCCTTTTAAAAAAAAGAAAAAAAAACTTGTTATGAATGTAAGAGGTATTCTAGATTTCTAAGCCCATTTTAAAATGAAAGCCCATAGAAAGACTTAACTTTAATAAGAAAGTGCTAACTAACAACGGCCCGTACAATTAAGCATGTGTAGTTTACTACTTTACTGTCGATTTGATGAAAGAAACAACAGAACTGTTTAAAGTGGATTCAATGGCTTTACAACATACTGGTTGTGTAATCTGTAATCTTCATTATGAATCATTGTCTCTAGCCTCTAGTCGTTAGGGTCGTTCTTGGGTTTTGGAGGCCGTGAGCGAGAACTAAAAATTGAGGTCTCAATGTAAAGGCTAAATGAAAATTGTTTACGTTTTTAAAAACGTATAATGTATCTTTCACGATTTCATTTTCGGCAGATTTCCTATTTATAGATGACTATCGATAATTTAAGGTAGTTCAAGACATTACGATATCGTCTATTATACAGAGAAAAAGAAGTGCTAACATTAATGTCTTCTTGGTTCATCGTCCTAAGGAACAATAATACACAAAAGATCAAGCTTAGTTTTAAAAAGATTGATACGCGGCTTTTCTTTTCCCTTGAAACGTGACGTATCTTTGATATAAGTTTATATTGGCTCGGAAACATGAATACTTTCTGATACAAGCACTTGATGCAGACCATTCTATCACAAAAAGATACTCCAATGACAGCATATGTTCAACTAACAAGCAGAAGAAACTGAAACAGAATGTTTTAACTGAACATTGTCATCTCATGAATTGTACCTTCCTTTACTTAGAAAAAAAAAATTATTTTACAACCACCAATTGTGACATCCTTTCACCAAAAATATGATTTACTGTTACATTACAACAACAAATTAATATAATGCCCAAATAAACTATAACTTGCTCATCAGTGACCAAAAAAACATAAGTCAACTTTTAATGTTACATTGTGACTTGACTTAGGTTCTAATCTTTTCCAGACTCTCCAAGACTGTTTTCATACGAGGGCGGATCTCAGGGTCTCGTTCAGTACACGCAAGGGCTAAATGGAACACGGTTAACACTTCTTTTTTCGCATGTACTTCTTGAAGCAACATGGGGTCTACCATATCAGACAACGGGGTTTCCTCCTCAAAACCTTTTCGTACCCACTTCACTAGATCAGGGATTTCAGTCGACGTCGAGGTTGTTGGAGAGGATTGCTCGGGTGACTTTCCCGTTAGCAATTCAAGTAACATAACACCAAATGAATATACATCCCATTTTTGTGTAGGTTTGTTTGATGAAACTCGGGCTTCTGGTGCACGATAGTTGTTGACTTTTTCAGTTTGGGCTGACTTTAAGTAAGGAAGGGCACCACCCATGAAGCCACCTGAGGACGAAGGGTTGTTGCCAGTGATGGTGATAAGACGGTTTAAACCAAAATCTGATATGTACGGTTGTTGCTCGTTGTCAAGGAGAATGTTTGAGGGCTTAATGTCTCCATGAACAAATTTTCGAGGACTACATTCGTGGAGATATGCTAACCCTCTCGCTGTTCCTTTTGAGATCTTTAGCCGTGTTGACCATGAAAGGATTGTCGATGTTTGACCTGTTATCAGTAACATCAGTAACCTAAAAAATGATTCTAATGAGATGTCAAATTTACTCCTGTCGTCATATAAGGTTGTCTTGTGGCTAACATATTCTTAATTGGTTATCTGCTTAACATAAACGTGTATCAACTAACATGTTTATTAGACTGAGTACGCAGTTTTAATCTTATCTACATAAAAATAAGCAACTAAATAAGTAGTCCCAGACGCCTGCTAATGTATGGGCTATACAAATCGATTATGAAATTTAAAATGCCCAGGAAAGAAAAGTACCGCGTAGAGCAGAAGCCAAGTTGCCATTCGATATGAAATCACTAATTAGCAGTTTCTCATCAGGAGCCCAATAATAAGCTCTCAACTTAACCACATTCGGATGTTTCACCTTCCCGATTGCTTGTACCTCCGCCACAAACTCCTTATACCGTTGTTCACCACCTTCACCCAATCGTCTAACAGCCACAGGAATCCCATTCCCGAGGACAACTTTATACACAATCCCTAACCCACTTTTCCCCAACACATAAGCTGAAGCTCTCAACAACTCATCTAACTCAAAACTAAACCCTTTATCAATCGCCACTAACTCGCCCCCTTCACCACTGCCACCGCCACTATTACTACCACCACCGTTAACACCACTACCCTTTTCTGATTCTGCCTCAGAATCCGTGCCAGGAAATCCACTGACACACGGAAACAAACAGAATTTCGACTTCTGATTCCCACCAAACTTCACTTTACAAGTACAGCTACAACAACCGTTAGAGTCTTTTCTCCTCCAATAAAAATAAACAATAATCAAACAAATTAATGCCACTCCAAATGCATCAGCTACAGAAATTAATACTATTAAACCCGGTCTTAACCCTTTTTTATCCTCACCACTGTCGCTCACTGGAGTCGAACTTTGACTCCCGGGAGGACTTGACGGAGTATTCTTCTGGCAAGTTTTCGCCAATGGAAAACCGCAAAGTAACGGATTATTCAAAAACGCCGTCGGACCCTGATTCGAAAACGAACCCGTTTGCGGAATCTCTCCGGTAAAGTTATTATCCCGGAGGTCAAAGCTGACGGTCAACGGCAGCTCACCCAAAGATTCCGGCAACTTTCCCGCCAAATGATTAAACGAGAGATTCAATGTTCCACTTAGTGATTTCAGCTGCCCAATATCATACGGTAAGGACCCATTGAAGAAATTAGACGATAAATCCAACTGAACCAAATTCGCCAACGACGGGAAGATCCCTGCCGGAATTTCGCCGGAAAATTGATTTCGCGCCAAAATCAACCGCTGCATCTGCCGACAGTTTCCAAGAAACTTTTTAAGGATACCCGTCAACGCATTACGCGATAAATCAACGTTTTGAAGACGTGGTGGGTTGCACATGCTCGCCGGAAGCTCGCCGGAGAGGTTATTTCCGTACAGAAATAAGCTGTGAAGTGAGGTGGCATTAAATATCTGATCAGGGATTGAACCGTATAAATTGTTGTCATGTAAATTCAGTCGCCGGAGATAGACCAAATTTCCGAGCTCTGACGGAATATAACCCCGGATATTTTTTCCGGCGAGTGCTAGTCCGACGACACGTGGACTGGAGTCACCTGAGATATTAGCACACGTGACTCCAGTCCAATGACACGGAGTATTGTCGTTTTCGCTCCAGTCTGATAAGACCTTGTCGCCACTATCGATAGAGGACTTTATCGATAGTAGCGACAAGCCATCAGACGTAAGAGCGGAAACATAATTAATAAAAAGTACTAACAATAATAATAAAAATGTAAGTTTTTTGTGCATTGTGAATATTTGGTTAGAAATGAGTAAAGGGTGGTTTTTTTTTGGAATTATGATTTAGTGAATTGAAGCATTGGTATTTGATGATTTAATGTTATGGGATATGGTGGTGGTGGGTGGTGGGTGGTGGTTGTGATGGTGTAGTAAGGTGGTAGTGGGTGATGGTATTTATTATGAGAAGTAGATTATGAGAAGGTGATGGTTTAAGGACCCTACCACATATTGGTAACTAGAAGTAGAAGGAAAGCAATGGCTACTTTATACTAGTATGTGTTTTGTTACTCTATACTATACCATAGTTGGTGTTATGATATTATAGCAACTAGTTTGTATAGTTTTAGTAATACTAGATTTTAAAAGATTTGTAGATCATAAGATCTTAGTGTATCTCTTCTTTCACTAACAAAGTCAATTTTGCTAGCACAATTTTTATGTTTTTAATCCTTTTATATGTTTTTGCTAGTCATTGTTCTTTAAAGCTTTTTAGAAATTAATTGTATTGTTCATAAATTGTGAGTTAATGTCATGATCATTATATACTTTTTTTCGTTTTCTTTAATTGTCTCCAACATTTTTTTCCCTCAACAATTAAGATATATTCAATGAATCTAAATATTTATTTATTTAAATAAAAAAATTATTTTCATAAATATAATAAATGTAACAATTAGTTTCTTTAAAAAAAATAAATGAGATAGTAAAATTATAAATTTATTAGAATATAAATATTTTACTTATAAAATAAATAATATTTTGAGACAAATTAAAATAGGGATCACTTTTTTCTTCACAAACACAAATTATTGTTTCCATTAATGATCATTTTTTTCTTTTTTTTTTACATTATCCAAGATATTAGTATTATTATGATTATTTTATCATTCTAAACATATGTTAGTAAGCTTTACTTTGCAGTGATCGAATGATATAACTTTTATGTTTGTTTGATAATTGTAATTAGTTTTTTTTTCTTAAATATCTTAATTAAAAATAGATTTTGTATCAACGAGTGTTTATATAGAAATTGAGAAAGTGTTTATTTAAAAATATATGAAACATATATGTAATTATAAAAAAAAAGAAATAAAGATATAATGGTTATTTTAGGTTTAAATAACAATTAATATTTATTTAAAGGTTTTATTATATATAAATTTAAGTATCTGGACATATATGAAATTTCAAGTTTAAAGTTTGATATAAATAAAAAATTTTGTATAAAAAAAGATATATGTGAAATTTTTAAGTAAAGATTGATCTATATGAAATTTAGTAATGAAAGATGGACATATATGAAATTTTCCTAAACAATAATAAGACTAATTAAAATGAGATAGAGAGAGTATGTCTTTTGTTACTACGGAGTATATACTATTGTTAGTGCTATTATTACGAGAGTTGATTTGCACACTCTTAAAAGTTATTGGCACATTTAAATTATGTGTGTTGTATTATATACTATACCATTAGATGTAAGTATATAAACAAAAAAATATCTAACAATTTAAGTACGTAAATAACTTTTATAACTTTTGTAAGTGTGAAAATCATTAACCTATTATTATAATTATAAGATTTACTTGTATAATCTTGGTGCTCTCATATGTTTAGCTACTCATTGAACCTTTTTAGAAATTAATTTCTTGCGTGGTTGATAAATTGTGTGTTGTTGTCATGATCATTTTTGCTTCATAGGTACTATAATAACATGTGTGAGATGCATGTATTTAACTGAGTGAAGCATTAAAGTGTATTAAACGTTTTTATTAGCATTATTTAAACTACTATAAAAGCTTGTATTTAATGTTATTATTACTATTGTTTAAGCTATTCTGGAGAATCTGTCTAGAACAATAAAGTTTAGAATTACTAAAAATTGGTTATGTCGTTGTCACTAACAAATTAAGGAATTTTTTTATTTTTTTTGATGGAACAAATTAAGGAAATTTTGTGTTTGCTAGTAAACAACCAAATGGCCTATTGAACTTATGTCGTTAGGAGTTGACATCTATCTTACCTTAAATAATCAAACTTGTATTCTAAGGAAATTTTTATTATACCGTACATTGAGGCGTGTATCTATGCCCGACTGTATCGGTGTCGACGTGACACAGCGTTGATTAACGTTATTGTTTAACGGCGTTGCTCTTGACGTCGCATGAGCAACACGCGTTGAATTGAAATTAAAAAAAAAATCGTATTACCCTCTCCCACACACACCCAATGGGCGGTAATATCATCCTCTCTCACATTATTCTCCGAAAAAACGATAACCTCAAGTCATTGTCTATATTATATTTACACGATCGGTTACACTGTCCAAATATTATAAAACTCGTAAGCGTGAAGGTGCGAACCTGAACACTTCATCATTGAGTAGAAAATGGCATTCGTTGAACGACAATTGCCAAAAGTTCAATGCTAATATCAAAGGAAGCAAGTGTTTGAGAAAAAACGACGAATGCGATATGAGCAATGCTAAATCCTCCTACATTATCTTCCTACTTATCCTCCTACCCACATCAAATTAAAACATGTGTAATCCACTAATTCTCTTTCTTAATTTCATCCATTGATCAATCAATTTGTCATAATCATAAAAGTAAGAAGATATGTAGGCATATCAAGTAGAAGGATAAATCATTTCCCATGCGATATGTATATGTTGAAACGAGCTCACACGTGAAAAGCATAAAGGAACCGATTTACATATGAAGACGCTTAGGCCGTTTTGAGGACCTATCGGAAATGGGACTCACCCGAACCGGTTGATTTAACAGGAGACGTTCTCGGGGCAAGCCAAAAGGATCTATTCCGTCGGAATGCAAGACTACGTTCATCCGGCAAACCACGTCCCGCCAAAAACTAAATCTGAAACTACAACAAGCACCGGTGGAAGTAACACGTCGTCTCAATTCGAGGAGTTAATGGAAAACAAGCTTCTACTCAAACGGGAAGCCGCCTCCGAGGCATTCGAGGTTGCAGCCGAAAAGGACCGCACCCTAATGCGTTTGGAGGAGTTGAAGTTTCTCGCAACTTCGACGAGGAAGACGCTTACTATATCAAGATGCAAAAAAACAATCAAAGATAAATATAGGTTGGGAGAAAACTAGTTGTTGGGGCGTAGGAATTTTTTTATTTTGTATGTTTTTTATTTTTAGTATGTTTTTTTATGTTTTTTTTTTCGTAATATTTTTTTATTGTATTGTGTTTTTTAATTTATGAATGAAATGATTAGTTTTTTAATGAAATAAGTATTTATTTAGGGATTTTATGAGAATTAAGAGGTGAATGGTGTTATTTATGAAAATGGGTGATTTTGATGTTGGTGTTATGCTAATGTTGCACTAACGTGACAACAACACTTTTTTGATGTTATGATGCTACTACACTTAGACTCTTAAATCTAACAAAACTTTTACTATGTGAACACTAAATAACATGTCTTCTCAAAAATTTACAAATATATATTATAACTATTATACATTTACCATACACTTATGAACAGTAAATGGTATTAAATAATATTTCTTTCATTATTTTAATTTGATTATATAGTCTACATGTCCCCTACCTGACGCGCCACTTGTTGGTCCCTTGTAATTAGTGCTATACTTAAGAATACTAAGTATATTCTTAACCCATGGTTAAGTAATGTAATAAACTCAATACGAAGTAAAGTAAATAACACAAAGGTTTTCAACGTTAACTCTTAGCTTTATTAAAGAATTATACCCTATTGAATACGAAGCTACAATAGGGATTGAATAGACAATGTGTGTTTTGGCGATCTCCTCACTAACAAGCTAGTCCAATCCTAACGATTGCTAAGCTTGACGATTCTATCAACAAGAGTTTAGAACTCAAGTGTTTGATCGTATTTGGAGGAGAGAAACTTTGTTTGTGAATGTCTAAAGCATTTAGTGCATCAAACTTGTTTCTCTCCTTTTACAAGCATCCTATTTATATAAGAAAAGTAAGATAGAAGACAAAGAATTGCCTATGTGCAATTCTTGTCTTATTGGTACAGTGTACAATCTTGTCTTAGCCTATTCTAAGTATTAGGATATAAGTCCTTTTACAGTTGTCAGTACCCTATCTATCCTAAAAGGGTAAGTCACGCTAATTATGTGATGTACTCCATCTTATCATAATTCAACTTATCCCGCCTTTACTTCAGTCTTGAAGGATGCTTGTTTCTTCAGGGAGATCGTATGGGGTTCAGTGAGTCTATTGCCACAACTCACTGAACCCATCACCTTCTTCTTCGTCTTATAAGTCATTCATTGAGCTTCGCCTCTCTGAATACTCGAGTCTTTATTTTAGACTCGGTCTAGGAACTCGAAGGTAACACAAGCAACATACTTTCCATTGTTATAATCGAGTCCACTGGTTTGACAAAAAGTTTTAAAGTCTAAAATCAATGGCGTCTTCTCATTTTCACAGTGAACTCAATGACACAATTCTTATGTGACTTGGTCTCAGACCCCTGAGATCCTTCAGGCCCTTAGGTAGTAGGGGTTACAACCACAGCCGTATACCAGAACTCCCTGAGATATTCATGGCAGAAGACTGAGGGGGTTTTAGTAAAAGTATCAGCCCAATCACAGTTTTTCAAAAATTTGCAAATTGGTTTTGTTATGACCATTGTAATAGTTATATGTAATAGGTAGACTAGGAGGTATGTAGTTCCTCCTGGTCCTAGTCGTAGTAGGAGCAAGTCCTGCTCCTGGTCCTAGTCGAAGTCAAACTTTATTATTTACTTAATATTCTGTTAGGATATGCATGAGATATGTTAGGAAAGGATATGCATATCAGTTTTGCACGTTTTCATTAATGATGTATTAGGGTTTCCTTGTAGTATAAAAGGAACCTTAGGCAGAAGGGTTATACACACCTTCACAAAACGTAGTTCTAGTCTTTATCAATATTAGAAATCCTTAGAAAGGATCAAGTTTTTATAGTTATTCTGTTTCTCTTGTTTATATTTATATTCTACATTCATATTGTGTATAGAGTCTCTTTGTGATTTGACTTGTGATTACAGAAGTCATTCACCGGTCCTGACAGGCTGCAAGATCTACTTCTAGTAGACCTAACAAGTGGTATCAGAGCCTGGGAGGGTCTCTATACAAGCAGAATCAAGTTCTCTTATTACTAACAATCTGTTTATCATGTCTGCCTCAACTTCTACTCAAACAGGAGAAGAAGGCACTCCTAAAATTGTGCAACCTCAGCAGATCATGGCTACGGTTTCCAACACGAATGGAAAATTCCCTCTTCTGAAGAAAGGTGAATATGATAACTGGGCAATGAAGATGGAATGGTGGATCACCAACACTGATCAAGATCTTTGGAAGATCATTCTGAATGGAAACAGCAGAAAGCTTACTGGACGAGACAAGAACGGTAATATTACTCTTCTTGACCCTAAAACTCATGAGGAAATCATCGCTATTCAGAAGGAGGTAAAAGCAAAAACAATTTTGCTTCAATCTCTTCCTGAAGATCACATGGGTGACTTCTACCATTTGGATGATGCCAGAGAGATCTGGAATGGCATGAAAGCAAGGTTTGGCGGGAATGAGGAGTCAAAGAAAATGCGAAGGTCCATGCTGAGAGATGAATTCACAGAGTTCAAAATCTCAGAATCGGAAGGTCTGAATCAAGGGTATGATAGGTTCCAGAAGATATTGAGCCAGTTGAATCAACTTCGGTCCAAGCCTGATGATGGTGATGTTAATGCAAGGTTTCTTAAAGCCTTACCCTACTCTTGGAACCAGGTGGTAATCTCTCTTAAAGCCAAAGGTGGGCTTGATTATCTCAGTTTTGATGATTTGTTTCATAGGCTCAGAACCTTCGAACCTCATGTGAGAGGATATCCTAGTGACTCTTTTCCCACCCCTGCTAATTCAGCCTTTGTGATCTCTATGGCATCTAGTCCCATTGTCATATGCAAGTAGCCCGAGCAATACTGTTTCTCCCCAGCATACTATTCAGCATACTGGTGCCATGTCATATGCTTCTAGTCCCATGTCTTCTACTCCTGATCCTGCTGCCAAGTCTGGTAGTATGGTAGAAGCTGTTCTTCATTCTTTTGTGGCTGATGTTACTGCTGAACAACAACTTGCGTTTGATGACTTCAAACAGATCGATAAGCTTGATCTGGATGAGATAGATCTTAAATGGCAGATGGCCATGCTTACTCTTAGGGTTCACAAGTTTGAGAAGAAAGCAGGAAGGAAGTTTAATTACAACCCTCGGGAGCCAGCAAGATTCGATAGAAGCAAGGTACGTTGCTATAACTGCCAGCAACAGGGTCACTTTGCAAGAGAGTGCCCTGGCAAGAATGATCAGGAGAAGAGCAGGTACTCCGCTTTCAAGGTTCAGGAGGTTAAAGATGACAAAAAGGCATTGGTATCTGTTGACTCTATGGTCAACTGGAATGATCATCATGCTTCTACTCTGGAATCAGCGGAATCCACGACTGACGTGTTGGCAATGATTGCTGGGAATCTCTCTGATGCAGAAGAAGCAGAAGAGTTTGCTCTTATGGGCATCTCACCTCAGGTACAACATTGTCCTCTTGGTTGTCATGATAAATACACAGAACTGTTGTCCCAATTTAATGAAGTAAATGATCAAAATGATAAGTATTATTTAGAGGTTCAAGCCTATAAAGCTTCATTAAACACATTGGAACAACAAAAGAAGTGGTTACAAGATACACAACGTGCGTATGAGGATAAAATCAGGATACTAAGCATTGATTTAGAAAACACTACAAATATGCTTAAATATACAAAAACTGAAAGAGATGCTCGTATCAAAGAAAAAGAGGAGATGCAAGCTAAATTAGATGCTACAATGTTAAGATTTGACAAATGGCAAAAGGCACCTAAAAATCTTTCAAAATTAATTGATAGTAGCATGTCTGGCAGAACTAAAAGAGGCTTAGGATTTGAAAAATATATTGATTCTAAAGATGTATTTGATTTATCTTTCTCAAGCGTCTTTGATGCTGACAAAGAGGATGAGGGCAAACCTAGTTACAATAGGTTTAAACCAGCAGCAGAAATGCATGCTGTCCCTCCTCCTCTTACTGGAACTTTCATGCCCACCTCATGGCATAATGACTCGGATGGATCACAGATGCTTGAGTCCCCAACAAGTTCTACTAATACTAACGACTTTGTCTCATGTACTTTCAGTGACAAAGCCGGTGACTCTGCATCTAATGATTCAAGTGAAGAGTCAAGACCTACGAGTTCCAAGTCGGATGAACATGCTGCTACTGGTGCTAGGAAGTGTGAAGAAAAAGTTGCTGTCAAGTCAAGTGTGTCTGGTCCTTGTTTATTGAGTCCTAGGAAGAATGTTTTTCCTAGAAATCTGTGTAATAAAGTAGGCAGTATGAAACAGTCTCATTCTAATAAAAGGTCTTTCAAAACATGTTTTGTTTGTGGCAGTTCCTTTCATTTAATTAAAGATTGTGATTATTATGACACACATGCATCTGTTAATCATGCTTTACTTGCTCCTGGTTCACCAGGAGCTGCTCCATATGCTACTAGAAGACTTAATCCTAGTGCTCCAATGTTTCATACTTCTAGAGTATCCTCTCCTTTCACGTCTGATTATTGGAGAGAAAATGGATTCCAAACAACTAGCAATTATTTTCCAAATTATAATCCAAACTATGCGCATCAGTTTGACCACTCGTATTTTGGTTTGGGAAATTTGGGAACTGCTGTTAAGCCCTCAGCACGTTGTTCTTGGTTCAATAACAATACCCATATGATGCATAGACAACCAAGAAACAATAGTGGATCTCATCAATCTTCTCGGCATTCTTCTAATGATCCACAAGGCAGGCTCAAACCTGAAAAGGTTTGGGTCCCCTTAAGACACTAACTTTTGTATTGTTATTATCTTGTTGTTGTAGGTTACTCCATACCAGGATCCTAGTCTAGGCATTGTTGATAGCGGTTGCTCTAGGAGCATGACTGGCAATAAAAGCCTTCTCTCTAACTTTGTACCATTTTATGGGGGCAAGGTCTATTTTGGTGGAGGTGAAGGCAGAATCACTGGCAAAGGAACGATAGACTCCAAATCTAAATTTTGAGCAGGTCTACTATGTGGAAGCACTTCAACACTTCAACTTGATATCGGTCTCTCAGATTTGTGACAAGAAGCAGTTTGTACTCTTCACCGATACTGATGCATTTGTGCTCTCCAAAGATTTTAAGCTTCCGGATGACTCACAAGTTTTACTCAGAATCCCTAGAAGACACAATCTATATAGCATCAAGTTGAATGAAGTCAACCCTACTGGTCAACTAGCATGTCTGGTTGCAAAAGCCTCGGAAGATGAAGCCACAAAATGGCACCGAAGGATGGGACATGTGAACTTCAAGACCATTCACAAACTTGCCAATTTGAATCTGGTCTCTGGTTTACCTCCCAAGACGTTTAGAAATGACATAAATTGTGTTGCTTGCAGCAAAGGCAAACAACACAAAGCATCCTTCAAGGCCATTACTGCTTTAAGTCTCATTACTGAACCATTGCAGCTTCTACACATGGACTTATTTGGTCCTACTTCCATCAGAAGCATAGACCACAAGCAATTCTGTTTGGTGGTGACTGATGGTTATAGCAGGTTTGCGTGGGTGTTTTTCATGGCTGCCAAAAGTGAGACCTACTCAATTCTTCGAGATTTTCTTACCTTGATAGAGAATCAGTTGTCCAAGAAAGTTAAAGGTATTCGATGCGACAATGGAACCGAGTTTAAAAATAGAGACCTCCTCGCACTTTGCAATGCTAAGGGCATCAAAAGAGATTATAGTGCTGCTAGGACTCCTCAACAGAATGGTGTGGCAGAAAGAAAGAACCGGACACTAATAGAAGCAGCAAGAACTATGCTTGCCGATTCCAAGCTTCCGACCATGTTCTGGACAGAAGCTGTTAATACTGCAAGTTATGTTTTGAATAGGGTGTCTATTATCAATCCACACAAGAAAACACCTTATGAGCTGCTCACGGGCAAAGTTCCAAATATTGCTCATTTGAAGCCTTTTGGGTGTCCAGTCACCATTCTGAATACTAGTGACTATTTGGGGAAGTTTGATGGCAAGGCTGATGAAGGATATATTGTAGGATATTCAGCTCATTCTCGGGCGTATCGTGTCTACAATCTTCAAGCCAAACGGATAATTGAAACTATTAATCTCAGGTATTTTGAGGAGAAGACAAACATACAAGGAACAGGTCCAGAATGGTATTTTGATCTTGATTATCTTAGTGATTCGTTAGGATATTTTCGTTTCAAAACTAACCATGATGCAGGACCACAAGTGTTTGCTACTTCAAGTACTGGTGTTCCTTCTAGTCTTTCTGATTCAGATGATGAGGATGACATTTTTGTGGTTCCATCCTATTCCACCATGGTTTCTCCTACTCCTCCTAGTGATGCAACTCCATTGGATGTACAGGACTCCCAAGCAGCTCTTGATACTCTTCTCAAGCAACAACAAGAAGCTACTAACGCAGCGGCTCAAGGTAGTTTTGAGTTTCCCTTGGTTGCGCCTACTGACAAAGTTGCTCCTGGTACTCCAGCTTCTGCTCCTAGTGCTAGTCACTCACCTACTAGTACTCCGGCTAGTGAGTCTGCTTCCAATACACGTTTCTCCAGTCCTTCTGGTTGGGGAATCATGAAAAGAAGTCTTATACCAAGCTGGATGATATACATAAACAACCGGTAGACGGGATTTTCCAAAACGCTTCATATGATGCTGATTTTGTTGGTGATCTCAATAACTTGGCACCAGAAGTGGAGGTTTCTTCCAATCCAGTCTTGCAACCACATAAAGACCATCCTACCACTCAAATTATTGGAGATCCTGGTTCTACCGTCAAGACACGCAGAATGCAGCAGAAGGCCTCGTCTGATCATCATGCTCTTGTGGGCTATATTGAGGATCAAAAGCGTAATAATCATACGGACTTTCAACACTGTTTGTTTGCTTGTTTTCTTTCACAGGTGGAACCTAGGTCTGTTTCACATGCTCTTGAGGATCAAAGTTGGGTGGAGGCTATGCAGGAGGAAATGCAGCAATTCTTGTTTCAGAATGTTTGGGTTCTGGTTGACTTACCAGATGGGAAGACAACTATCAATACCAAATGGATTCTCAAAAACAAGAAGGATGCACGGGGAATTGTTGTCAGGAATAAAGCTAGGCTTGTCGCACAAGGACACACTCAAATTGAGGGCATTGATTATACTGAAGTCTTTGCGCCTGTTGCAAGGATTGAGGCCATTCGTCTGTTTTTGGCCTTTGCTTCGTATGTTGGCTTTACGGTGTTCCAGATGGATGTCAAGAGTGCATTTCTCTATGGAAAAATTGACGAGGAAGTGTATGTTACTCAACCTAAGGGGTTTGTTGATCCACTTCATCCCAAGAAAGTCTACAAGGTGGTCAAGGCTCTTTATGGGTTACATCAGGCTCCTAGAGCCTGGTATGAGCGTCTCTCCACTTTCTTGTTAAAGAATGGCTATAGAAGAGGTACTATTGACAAGACACTATTTCTTCGGCGGAACTCCAAGGATATTATTCTTGTTCAGGTTTATGTGGACGACATTATCTTTGGTTCTACAAGGAAGGAGTGGTGTGATGAGTTTGAACACTTGATGAAAGGCGAATTTCAGATGAGTGCCATGGGAGAACTGTCATTTTTCCTTGGTCTTCAGGTCAAGCAACAATCGGATGGGATTTTCATCAGTCAAGATAAGTATGTTCATGAGATTCTTCAGAAGTTTGACATGGATCCTCTTAGACCAGCAACAACCCCTTATGAAGTTGCTAAACTCAAACTTAAGAATGAGCCAGATCCACCGGTAAATGTTCATATGTACAGGTCTATGATTGGCTCTCTCATGTATTTGACTGCATCACGTCCAGACATTATGTTTGCAGTAAGTGCTTGTTCTAGACACCAGGTGACTCCAACGGTTTCGAACTTAAATGCAGTGAAGAAGATTTTCAAGTATATCAAGGCTCAACCTAAATTGGGTCTATGGTATCCTAGAGAATCTCCCTTTGTTCTTGAAGCATACAGTGATAGTGATTATGCTGGTGCTAATAATGATAGGAAGTCTACTACTGGTGGTTGTCAATTTTTGGGTCGTCGGCTTATTTCATGGCAATGTAAGAAACAGACAATCGTAGCTACTTCTTCCACAGAAGCTGAATATGTAGCTGCTGCTAGTTGCTGTGGTCAAGTTTTATGGATCCAAAATCAGATGTTGGACTATGGGTTCAATTTTATGAATACCAAAATTTTTATTGACAATCAAAGCACTATTTGTATTGTGAAGAATCCTGTATTTCATCAGCGGACAAAACATATTGAGATTAGGCATCATTTTATACGCGATGCAAATGAGAAGAAGCTGATACAGGTTCTTAAAGTTCATACGGATGACAATGTTGCTGATTTGCTGACTAAAGCTTTTGATGGTCCTCGGTTTAACCACTTGGTGGTTCATATTGGGATGGTCAATCCGTGACGTCTCGGATTGAGGGGAGGCAAAGCCTAAGGGGAGGCTTTGTGTACATATTAGGTCAGTCTAACGTATTCATAGTATTTAACAACATAATTTCTTGGTTATGGTGGTGTGTGGTACTTCTGATGGAGGATTTTTGCTCTCTTCTGATGGATATGGCCTTATATGACTGGCTTCTGGTCCTCTTTGGTCAGCTTCTAGTTCTGCTTGGTTGCCTTCTGGTGGTTTAAAATCCTTCCATGTCTATTGGTGTTTGACTCTTGGTACTGGTACTGGTCTGGCTAATGTTCATTCTTTTTGTCCTGTGTTAATCACGTTTTGCTCCTGGTCTGACTATTGTGTACTTTGACTTTTGGTCAACGCTCCCAATACTGGGGTTTACAAGTTTGAATTCAGCAAATAAATTGGGGGTAAGTTATTATGTTAAAAAGGGCAAGTGGTTAGTATGCCATTATGGTTTAATTTGAAAGGGCAACCCCCCATTAATAGGGGTCAATGAACAGTTACCATTTTCTTCCTATATGGTCAACATACATCCTTGACTCACTCATTACAATTAAAACACACACAAAAACCGCTTCTACTCCTTTCATCCCAATCCAAATCCCTCTTCCATCCATTCATCAAGATCCATGGCTGCTCTTGCTTATCAACCTGCTCATAATCGTGTTGCTTATCTGGGTGATGGTCATAATCGTGAACATTTTGCTGATATCTTGGAGTTTATTGAAGCTTCAAACTTAAGGTTTGCATTTACTGTTTGTCCTACAATATATGATAGTGTGGTACGTCAATTTTGGGCGTCGGCTGAGCTTGTGAATGTGGCTGGACGTCCACGAGCACTCCATGCTACCATAGATGGACGTGCTTATGTGGTCACTGAAGCATCTATTCGCTCTTCTCTTCATCTTCAGGATGAGGGGGGTATTGTATTCCTTCCCAATTCGGAAGTATTAGAGGGTATGGCTGCCATAGGTTATGAACATGGGGGGAAGTTTAACTTCCAAAAGAATAGGTTTTCCCCTCAGTGGAAGCTTCTGGTTCACTATTTAATCCATTGTTTGAGTCCCAAGTCGGGGAGTTGGGATGCGTTCCCTACTCCTTTGGCTACTGGTCTTATATGTTTAGCCCAGGGTAGAGTGTTTAACTTTTCACATTATTTATTTGAGGGGATGGCTAGTAATTTGTCAACTGCTGGTTCTAGGAAGAAATTTCTTATGTACCCTAGGTTTATTCAACAAATACTTGTTTGCATTCCACGTGATAGGGCTGAGCATGTACCATCTAAACTAACAGCGAAAGTGTATTACAATATGATGAATGGGTTTACTGGGGATTGGAGGCCACTGACTCAAGCCATGATGGGGTTGGCTCAGGGTCCTATAGGTCAGGAGGAGGAGGCTCCTGAGTTGGTTGTGTTAGATGATGACCCCATGGAGGAGGAGGAGGCTCCTACTGGTGGTGACATTCCTGTGGTAGAGGAGGAGCTAGTTGCGGAGGTGGTGGTTGAAAAACCATCCCCTTCCAAGGCTGGTCCTTCCTCCGTTCCACACCAGTCTCCATTTGTGGAGACTCCACCTCCTAGCCCTGCCCCACACTCGACTGATATCCCGTTTACTGCTAGTTCTCCACAGGTTGACCCCAATGTTGCTTCGGACTCCCGTGATGCTTTCCCTGAACCAAGTTCTCTTGGTGGGCAGGCGGAGGAGCCTACTACACTGACATCTTTGCTAGATCTTATGCACAGGTACCATGAGAGGATGCTTTGTTTGGAAGCTGACTTGAACCAACATCGGAAGCTCACAAGGGAGTTTGTTCTTCCTCTGGCCGATCGTATTAAGGTATTGGAGAATCAACAGCGTCGTCGCAAGAAGCATGTGGTTCTTTCGGATTCTGAGGATGAGGGCGCGGAGAATGTTGAGGATGGCTTGACGTTGCTGGCAAAGGCTGCCTTTGCTGATAAAGTTTATGATGATCTGCCTGGTCCTCCAATGTCCTCCAATGCTCCTTCTTCTAGTGCTATTCCCCCTTCTATGGGTGGTGATTCTGATGCTGCTGCTGGTTCTCATGCTGGTCCCTCTAATGATCCGAAGGGAAAAGCTCCAATGACTGATTCTCCATCTCCCACCCGCAAGCGCTCTCGTCGACAGCTTGAAGAAGACAGACTTGGTGAAGAGGCTGCTCGTCGGGTTCAGGCTGAGATTGATGAGGAGGATAGAGCTGCTGAGGAAGAGCTTCGTGAGCGAAGGCGTGCGCAAATTCAGCATGATGCTATGCACTGGACTGATGGTGCATGGATGCAAGTGTTGACTGTTCTCACTCGGGATTATGCTCAGTTTAAAGATTTGTTGGGTGATGATGTTGATGAACACAATTGTATTCCGCGTGCTATGGTGATGATGCGTAAGCATCAGTTGACTCTTGCTGAAGAACTCAAGAAACAGCGAAGGAACAGACCTCTTTCTCGGACTGAGCAGCGCCAGCAGATGTAACGTTACGTGAAATATCAATCTGCTGCTCATTTCAATGCTCCGTGGTCTTGGAATCGGGTGCGAGCTTTGACATTTGATGAGCTTAAGGTTCTTTATGAGAAGATGGTGAAGCGTCAGAGTCAACCTATACCGGAAAGATTTATTTACCATCCTCGTGGTGTGACTGCTTCTATGCCTGCTGCTTCTACTGCTCCTTCGTCTGTGCCCATTCCTGGTTCAGATGGTAGTTCTTCTGGTTCTGGTGCTGTTTCTGTTGGTCCTTCTATTACACCCTTGGTTGCTCCTATTGGTTCTACTGCTGGTCCTGCTACTACCATCTTTGTTACGACCACCACCACTCATGCTTCCACCACCACACCTGTTACTCCTACCACCACCCATGTTCCTGCAAGTGCTTTTGTTGATCCCACCATACCTACTGCTGCTACATCTGATGTGCCATCTTCATCACCACAAGTTCCTGCCACACAACCTAATCCTACTTCTGATGCAGCACCTAGTGGTTCTTTGGGTGGACATGTTCACGAGTCTACTTCTACTGCTGCTCCTGCTGTTGCTGAAGTTCAGGTGAAGGTTGAATCCACTCCTTCGCCCCCCACGCCTCGACGTTCCACTCGCCAGAAACTTACTCGTCGTGTTCGCCGTGGTAAATCAGTTCCTTTTGAGAAACGTGATCCTGAGAACTTAATTGATGCAGCTTCGGATAGCGATTCTGACTTACCCTTGGGCAATGGAAGTATTACGGGTTATACGGTTGAGAGGTCTACAACACTTCCTGGTGGCGTCTCCCATCGGATAACTTTGAGTGATGGGACTGTGCGAATGGTCACGGGTTTGCAGGGTGTGTTATCATGGGCTGACCGTATGGATCTTATGGCGTTGTTTGGGCTTGTTGATTCTAGTATGCCGTTTAACCCCATGGCGGTGTCTTCCTGGCCTGGTATCCGTCTTTGGGCCGATCTCAAGCTTATGTTGGATCCTCCTCCATCTGCTACTCCTTTGGGCGTATGGAAGGATCAAATGCAATGGGAGATTGTTCGCTGGAAGCTTTATGCTGGATGTGGAGTTCATGTGTTGGAGTTAGGTTCTGGTCATGTGGTGTTTATGTTGACGGATGTTGTGTATCCTTTGACTATTTCTTCCATGGAAGCAATGCTGGCAAGTCACTTGCAGATTTCTACTGCTCCTTCTGGGAATGAGTCGAGTATGGCTACATCTTTGGTGGAGGGTATTCAAGCACGGTTGCTAGCGGATAAGAAGGCCGCTTCTGGTATGTAAGGTGAATGGGTTGTAAGTGCTTATATATTTGAATTTTTGTTCTTATTATGATTCTTTTCACCAATATGTACAGTGATTGGTGACTTTTATTCTTTATAGTTAAAAAAAAAAAAAAAAAAACAAACAAATCACACAAACTAATAAAAAAAAAAAATACTTTTTATATAATATCTGCTTATACTTTAACACAGTTTAGCTTTTATACTTGTACATAATATCCCTTGGCTGGTTCAAAATGTGGTTCCTGGTTTGAGTTTGTTCTGTTACTTGGTTTCACTTGGTGTTGGACGTGATCCACACAACAAATGGTTCTCAACTTACCATGTCTAATCGACAAGAAAAAGTTGATTCACCTTGAGGGTACGGCTCCTGGTGCGATTATCAAATCCGTTGATGGTTGCCAGGTTACCTAAAACTGGATGGTTTTCACTTGCCATAGTCTTGGACTGAAAAGTGGCTAATCCAAGGGGGTACGGCTCTTGGTAAAGATCTTATCAAATCCGTTGATAGCTGTAATAGCTTGCTTAAAGCTATAGGGTGTTCAACTCACCGATGCTTCATTGCTAAGAGTTGGCGAGTCCAGAGGGGTACGGCTTCTGGTAAAGACGCATCAAATCCGTTGACGGCTGTGATGGTTTACCTAAAATCATCAGGGTACTCCCACTCACCATTGATTCACGTTCTAAGAGTTGGGCTGGGTTCTAGTCTCCCAGGGTGATGCTTATTCCACCAGAATGACTAGCTAGCCCAAGAGCGAGCAACTACTTGGTAAAGGCTAATCAAATCTGCTCATGTTGCTGAAAAGATTCAACCTGATGCTGATTTGTTACAAGCTTTGGAGAAGCTTCTAGTGTTTCATGCGGCTGTTCTTCTGATTCTTATCTTGTTGATGCTGCTATTTGTTTTGCTGATTCAATCCTCGGGTTTTCTTTGCACGTTTTCCAGGAAACTTGAACTCAACAGGTCAAATTCAAGTTTAGGGGAGGATTGTTAGGACCATTGTAATAGTTATATGTAATAGGTAGACTAGGAGGTATGTAGTTCCTCCTGGTCCTAGTCGTAGTAGGAGCAAGTCCTGCTCCTGGTCCTAGTCGAAGTCAAACTTTATTATTTACTTAATATTCTGTTAGGATATGCATGAGATATGTTAGGAAAGGATATGCATATCAGTTTTACACGTTTTCATTAATGATGTATTAGGGTTTCCTTGTAGTATAAAAGGAACCTTAGGCAGAAGGGTTATACACACCTTCACAAAACGTAGTTCTAGTCTTTATCAATATTAGAAATCCTTAGAAAGGATCAAGTTTTTATAGTTATTCTGTTTCTCTTGTTTATATTTATATTCTACATTCATATTGTGTATAGAGTCTCTTTGTGATTTGACTTGTGATTACAGAAGTCATTCACCGGTCCTGACAGGCTGCAAGATCTACTTCTAGTAGACCTAACAGGTTTGTAGGCTGATACACTACTCAAGTAATTGAAATTTCCCTCATACTTGTTTCTTGCAAAATGGACACCCTCACTGATGAGATGCTCAGCCTGAGGAGCATATGTTATAGATTTGTATAGTGCCATTTAAGTTATTTTTGAAGCTTTAAAGAAAAGGACAATGGCACTTTGTGGAAATCAAATCAAGACTTGTTTCTTGTTATAATACAACAAAGGTTCACCAAGTGACTTAATGCAAACTTTTGCCTTGTGAAGAGGATCAAGAGTTAAAAACACCAAGTAACTTTGATTGTTTGTGGTGATCAATGTGATTACCTTTTACAAGAAACTTTATTTGGAAATACCGTTTGAACACACACACTTTTCTTTGAGAGAAAAATTTGACAGAGTAAGATTGCTAAAGTCTTTGTGTGTGTGTGTGTGTGTGTTTGTTTTGATTGTAGGGTATTTATAGGCTCGGATGTGAAAGAGAGTTTATTTGTTATAATTTCTTTTCACATCCGCATTGAATAAAAATGTACAAGTGGTCCGCCTATTTTCTTGGCAACTGTTCTGTTACTGTAGAGATAACGCTTTTGTAGAGATGACGTGAGGTCACGTGCATTTGAAAGGACGTTTTTTACAACGGATTTTGCTAGAAAAAAGGCAAGCATTTAATGCCCAGTGGGATACTTGACATTTGGTGACCCCTTGACTGGTTTATGACAATTTATTGAAGGAATATATGTTCCTTATTTAATATTGTGACTCAGCAACCTAGGACATTAAGTAACTAAATCCTTAGAGCATTTAGTTACATCATTTAATGTACCTCAGTGTCAAGGGATAGACAATAAGAGATATTTACTCAGGGAGGAGATTACGAATATACATTATACTGAATGCGTTGTCATCAGGGAGCCTGATTAATCAATATTCAGCATACCAAGTTCAACTTTCAGTCTAGTGAACGTTGGTTCATCCAAAGGTTTAGTGAAGATGTCAGCTAGCTGATACTTAGTGGGGGATGAAATGCAATTCAATATCTCATTTTAAGATGTGATCCCTGAGAAAGTGATATCTTATGTTTATGTGTTTAGTCCTTGAGTGTAAGACTGGATTATTTGAGATGGCAATCGCACTGGTGTTGTCACAAAAGATGGGGACTACTTTGTATTCCACATTATAGTCCCTGAGTTGACTCTTCATCCAAAGGATGTTTGCACAATAACCAGCAGCTGCCACGTACTCAGCCTCAGCAGAGGACATTACGACTCACTACTGTTTCTTTGCACTCCAACATACTAGCTTGCCACCTAGGAATTGACATGCACCTGAGGTACTTTTTCTATCCATATTGCAGCCAGCATAGTCTGAGTCTGAGTATCCTTTAAGATCGAAGCTTGAGCAACAAGGATATCATAGACCTAGTGAAGGAGTACCCTTCAGGTACCCGAAGATTCGTTTAACAACAGTAAGATGTGATTCTTTGGGGTCGGCCAGATATCTTGTACATAAAATTGTTGAGAACTGAATATCAGGCCTGGTTGTTGTTAGGTACATTAATGATCCAATCATTCCTCTGAATAAGGTTTGATTGACTGGTTTACCAGTGAGATCAGGACCTAAGTTGTTAGGGGGAACCATGAGAGTCTTTACTGAAGCACACTCAGAGATGTCATATTCTTTTAAGTATTTCTCTGGTGTATTTTTCTTGACAGAATGAGATCCCTTTGTCCCCCTGTTTGATTTGTAGTCCAAGAAAATATGTTAATTCACCCATCATACTCATTTTAAATTTCTTTGTCATAAGTTTTTCAAAATTTCTACAAAGGTCATAGTTAGTAGATCCGAATATGATGTCATCAACATATATCTGAACTAGAAGAACATCCTCCTTGGTTCTAAAGATAAATAATGTATTGTCTATCTTCCCCCTGACAAATTTGTTCATTATCAGGAAGGTAGAGAGAGTTTCATACCATGCCTTTGGTGCTTGTTTAAGTCCATATAGGGCTTTGTCAAGTTTACAGACATGGTTTGGGAACTCAGAGCTCTCAAAACCAGGAGGCTGAGCAACATAAACTTTTTCAGTGATCTTTCCATTCAGGAAGGCACTTTTTACATCCATTTGGAAAACTTTGAAGTTCATGTAAGTAGCATAGGCAAGGAAAATCCTGATGGCTTCCATTCTTGCTACAGGGGAAAAGGTCTCTTCATAATCAATGCCTTCAAGCTGACCACACCCCTGAACAACAAGCCTAGCTTTGTTTTTGATGACAATTCCATCCTCATCAGTCTTGTTTTTGTACACCCATTTTGTACCAAGAGCAGATTTCCCTTTAGGGAGAGGAACAAGTTTCCAAACTTTGTTCCTAAAGAATTGATTGAGCTCTTCTTGCATGGCCTTAACCCACTCTGGATGTGTCAGGGCCTCTGAAACCTTTTTGGGTTCAACTTTAGAGAGAAAGTCTGCAAACAGACATTCATGGGCTGATGCAGCAGAAAGTTTAGCAGCCTGACTGCATGTGAGCATCCCCTCAGACATATCACCAATTATATTTACAAGCTCTATGTGTTGTTTTCTTGACCATCTGTCCTGAGTACTTGGATTAGAGCTTGTAGATAGTTGATGAGTATCAGAGACTGGTGATTCAGTACATAGTACTAGGACATCACTTCTCACTGAAGGATTTTCAGTGACAGGAATGTCGATATTCTTATCAATTATCCCTTCAGTGTCTCCATGGATCATAGAATCAGTTGATTCTTCAGCCTGAGTAGGGATAACTTCAGGGACATGTTGATTTGTGATTAAGTTATCGATTGACCTATTGTGAGCTGTTATATGAAAGGATATATCAGCATCAGTTTGATACTGCTTTGAGGGACTATGTTCATACTCATCAGGAGGATATCTTGATGAGTCATTGATCCCAATCTCTTCTATTGATTGATTTGTGAAGTTAATGGCATCCATACTTTCATCAAAGGTGACATAAAATGACTCCTCAACTTGTTGTCTCCTTGTGTTAAAGACCCTAAAGGATTTGGAGACAAAAGAGTATCCAAGAAAGTATCCATCATCAGCTTTTGCATCAAATTTACCAAGATGGTCCTTTTGATTGTGAATGAACACAGGACATCCAAACATATGAAAGTAGCTGATATCTGGAATCCTTTCCCTGAATATTTCATAAGGAGTCTTATCATGTCTTTTGACTATAATACATCTGTTCTGAGTATAGCAAGCTATTTTCACAGCCTCAGTCCAGAAGTGTTTTGAAAGATTGTATCCATTGAGCATGGTTCTTGCAGCTTAAATAAGAGTTCTATTATTCCTTTCAGCTACACCATTTTGTTCAGGTGTGTAGGGAGAAGATAAGTTCTGAGAAATTCCTTTCTCATCACAGAAACTCTCAAGCTCTTGGTTCTTGAATTCTATTCCATTATCAGCCCTTATTTGTTTAACTTTGATGTCATTTTGATTTTCTACTTGCCTGATAAAAGACATTATGAATTCAGGAGCTTGGCTTTTCTTTTTCAGGAAGTATACCCATGTGTATCTAGAGTATTCATCAATAATCACAAGGTTATATTTCTCATGATTTATAGACATTGGACTGACAGGCCCAAATAAGTCCATATGAAGAAGATAAAGACACTTCCTGATAGAAAAGTTTTGTTTTGGCTTGAAAGAAGCTCTCTTGTGTTTACCTTTTTCACAGGCTGAACAAGGTTTGTCTTTTGAGTACACAAGAGATGGTAAGCCAAGAACTTTGTTTTGTTTTTCAAGTTTGTTCATGTCTCTGAAATTGAGATGTGACAGTCTCTTGTGCCAAAGCCAATTGACAAAGTCTGAGGCTTTAGCAAAGAAACATGCTCCTGAGTGAGTTACAGATGACATGTCTAAGACTTATACATCATTTCTTCTTGGAGCAGTCAGCACAATTTCTTTGCTCGCATTGAAAATTGTTCCTTGCTTATCATCAAATTGAACGATGTACTTAGCACCACACAGTTGGCTGATACTGATGAGATTATACTTCAGACCGTTTACAAACGTCACTTTTGAGAAAACTATTCCACCATATTTTATTGAACCATATCCCTCAGTAACACAAGATGAGTTATCACCAAATACTAGCTTAGGACCTGGTTTCTCCACGTATTTGTGCAGATAACTTTTGACCCCTGTCATACTTCTTGAACACCCACTGTCTAAGTACCAGACAGGCTCCTTAAAGTGTTTCTGCACAAATAACGAGGTGGATTAGTTTCTCTTGTGAGCCCACTTTTTAGTAGGCTCTTTGGCTCTAGGAGCCTGACGTCTTTCACCTCGTTTGAAGTACTTAAACTCAGCATGGTTTGAGGTAGAATGAACATTGCTTCCACATGTGTTGCAGCTTAGTCCCACTGAGGATTTAGTGCTTTGAGATGACTCAGCTAGCATTCTCTTTCTGACCATAATTATTCTATTGTGTCCTAAGGAAGTATGATCATTGCTTCCACAAATATCACACTCAGGGTAGTATACACAATCATCAGGTCTATGATCAGGGATGCCACAATATGTACATGGTGGGAAAGGCTTAGCCTTCGATTTTATGATTTGTTTAGAGGCGGGCCCATAGTTGTAAGGCTGAGCATTATATCTATTAGCATTTCTAATAAAAGCCATGTGTATTTCATGATCTGATGTCCTGTGATCTTCACTTTTACACTTCATGCAATAGAGAACTCTAAAGAAGTTATTAGTAGTATGATTTGTGTAGTGACATAGCTCACAAGAAGGTTTCTTTGTTTTAACTTTCTTGGAAGACTCATGTTCAGTTTTATTACTTATTGATGATTTAGGCTGTGAGGACACATATGTTTCACCCTGAGTTTTAGAGACTGAGTTCAACTTCTCTTCTATGAAAAGTTGGAACAATCTACTTAACTCCTCTTGATTCACAACAGGAATAGAGTTGACTGAGTTTGCAGGAGTCCCCGAGGGAGAGATAGGTTTGGTTGTTTTCTCATTGACAGTTCCTGACTCAGTGTGATTTGATGTAACTTTTGAATCAGGCTTTGTTTGTTCAGTACAACCTAACCCAACTCTTCCTCTAGGCGAGTGTTCTTGATAAGATAGTGGAATTAGTTCAAAACATAGACTTGCCCCTTGAAGATTTTTCAAAGGAGACAGACGAGTCTGAATATCCTTAGCAACACTAGGTGTTTCAGTGTTACTGGGTTTATTTGGGACATCAGTCTCTTCATTAAGACCAAGTTTTTCATTAATAACCTGAGATTCAGGGATTAATATTTTTCTAGTATCAAAGTTAGGCAACACACTCTCATGATTTGATATTTCAACTCAGTCTTTTGACTTTGGAATCATTTCTTGATCAAACCCTACTGAGGCTGGAAGAAATGCTTTTTCACTCATTTCCTTACTAGGTGGCTTTTCAGTGAGTTGACGTGCCCCAAGAATTTTCTTCTTTTGGGTAGGAATTTAACTGTTTATACACTGAGAAGATAAGGTAGAGCTATTGGTCCATTTCTCATTGATGCGTTTTTCTTCCTTAAGTTGTTCTTGAAGAGCATGATTAATTTTAGTGAGTTCAGTGTTCTGAAGTTAACAACTTACTGCTTCAAGTTTGGCTTGTTTCAAGATCAATAAATCTTCTCTATATTTGTTTAATTCAAAAACAAGTTTATTATATTTTGAAAGAAGGTTTAATCTCTGCTCTTTAACAAACGATAAGTCAATGTTTATATACTTAAGGAACCTTTGCCAATCAGACCCTTCATCCATAGAGAGGAGCATGTTTACCTTTCTCATTGTGATGTCAACCCATTCTCCATTTCGAGCATGACTCTTCCCAACTGATAGTTCATCATCAGCTAGAGCCATCAACACTTGATATCTGACTTCCTCATCTTCTGAGGGAAAGTCTTCATCATCCCAATCAAAGGTTTCAGCTACCAGACATTTGGCTTTGTTCTGAGGAGGCTTTTGAGTCTGAGTAGTTGAAGGTTCAGCTTCTAAGAGTGTAAGCTTTGCTTTAACTTTTTTTATACTCAGACCTATAATCCTTCTCAATTTTCTTATTATTTTGAAAGCTTTGGTTAATTGGAGAAGCATGAATCAGTTTTGGTGTAAACTTGGGTTGAAAATTGTCATTGACTGATGAATAATTTTGACTTTTATATGAGGCCAATGGAGTTTTTGAAAGACAATATTTTGCAAAATAGCCAGTTTTACCACATCGGTAATAATCCACTCCCTTAGTGGATTGATTTCCAGCAAATCTAGTTCTTTTGATATAACGTTTGGTATTTGCCAACATGGCCCTTTCATGATATTCCTTGTTTAGATCCCTTATGTATTCAGTACTAGATCTTTCATCAACCTCATCATCTGAGGTCTCCTGAAAATCTTGAACAATTACGTTTGAGTAAAAAGCAGTTGTAATGGGTCCATGATCAACTGGGGTAGGTTTGGCTGAGGTGTCTGTTATTAAGGCCTTCTTAGACTCAGGATATCTTCTATTTATTAGATTATCTTCATAGATAAATCTTCCATAAATGTCTGCAAGATCCTAAGTCTGTATGTGATTAGCATTTCTTAGTCCTTGAGAAAAACCAAGCCATTTTTTCAGAGAGACTATTCACAAAACCAACATTGATTTTATGCTTAGACAGTTTCACCCCGTCATTTGATATCTCATTGAGCAAGGTCTTATATCTGGTATAAGTCTACGGAAGTGTTTCAGATGGTTTGGCCCTAAAAGTGTTATATTCTAACTTCAGGTCCATAATCTGATTTTACTTAGTGTCGGATGGTCCTTCGAAACTATGAACAAGATCTGTCCAAGTCTCTTTGGCCGTCTCACACTCGATGATAGCCTCCATAATATCGTCAGGAAGACAAGATATTATGATGCTTTTGAGACGTTGGTCTTGATTGACCACTCTCTTTTCATCGTCAGACCATTGGTTTTCAGGTTTGTCATCACCACCTGCTGTTTTTGGTTTGAATGGACCATTCTTAATACAAGTGATGTAATAAGGTTCCATTCCCATCAAATAACATAGCATTCTTTTCTTCTATTTGTTAAATCTTTCAACTTCTAACTTAGGAGCTTTAACGGTGTAACTTGCTCCTTTTTTGTTAACAAGTTGGGGTACATTACTTTCAGCCATAATGAATCAAGGTTTTAAAAACTTTGAGACAGTAGATAAAAAGTTTTATAATCCTACCGCTCTGATACCACTTGTTGGTCCCTTGTAATTAGTGCTATACTTAAGAATACTAAGTATAGTCCTAACCCATGGTTAAGTAATTTAATAAACTCAATACAAAGTAAAGTAAATAACACAAAGGTTTTCAACATTTAACTCTTAGCTTTATTAAAGAATTATACCCTATTGTATACGAAGCTACAATAGGGATTGAATAGACAATGTGTGTTTTGGTGATCTCCTCACTAACAAGCTAGTCTAATCCTAACGATTGCTAAGCTTGACGATTCTACCAACAAGAGTTTAGAACTCAAGTGTTTGATCGTATTTGGAGGAGAGAAACTTTGTTTGTGAATGGCTAAAGCATTTAGTGCACCAAACTTGTTTCTCTCCTTTTACAAGCATCCTATTTATAGAAGAAAAGTAAGATAGAAGACAAAGAATTGCCCATGTGCAATTCTTGTCTTATTGGTACAGTGTACAATCTTGTCTTAGCCTATTCTAAGTATTAGGACCTAAGTCCTTTTACACTTATCAGTACCTTATCTATCCTAAAAGGGTAAGTCACACTAATTGTGTGATGTACTCCATCTTATCACAATTCAACTTATCCCGCCTTTACTTCAGTCTTGAAGGATGCTTGTTTCTTCAGGGAGATCGTATGGGGTTCAGTGAGTCTATTTCCACAACTCACTGAACCCATCACATTCTTCTTCGTCTTAAAAGTCATTCATTGAGCTTCGCCTCTCTAAATGCTCGAGTCTTTCTTTTAGACTCAGTCTAGGAACTCGAAGGTAACTCACTGAGTGACTGTTCACTCAATGTTCAAGGTTACTACTTTACTTAGGCTGATTGTTATTCAAATCCATCAGTGAGATCATTAAGCACTGAATTGACCTAACAATAGGACACGTAGCTTTAGAATGATACATGTTAAACATAATATAAAAACACACGCTACCCTTCCCACCCATCGTGATCTTCTTCTCAAAACCAGTTTCAATCATCGCGCCATAAATAGTCCCCTTTTAATCCACCAAAAAACATAGACAACAAAAATACAGAAAATGAATTATATATATTATCTCTCGGCTGAACCGCATGAAAAATGAATGCTTAACTCATGAGAAAAATGAACGGCTCAACAAGATAAGGAAGAAGAAATAGAACGAGTCTTAGTATATAGGTTTCTTGGTTCTTCTTGATCCGTGGTAGTTTAGTTTTGAGCTCGCGTGCTCGATAAAACTTCTGATGCTTTTCTCTTTAGTATATAGGTTTTTTGTCTCACTTTAGGATTGTTGCTATAATGGTGGAAGAGATTAGATAGTTTTGGTGTGGATTTAGAGGTTCTGTATGGATTAATTGGCGGTTACTTGTGATTCAAGATCTACAAGGGAGGTTTATTGTTCTTGTTTGTGTGTTTTCTCTTTGTGTTTTTGCTTTGTATTCTTGATTGCGCTTTTTCGCTTAAGCGATCAATTTTCTCGCTTTTGACTACACTACTTTGAGTCTCAATCATTGTAATCGTTAATACTCTGTTTTCTCTTGTAATTTGTTTAAGAACTCAAAATCAAGAATCATATTTGAAGTAATTGCTTGATGCATTAATAAAAATGAGCATGGTACTCGCGCAATACGACGGCGGATACTTGATAACGATTTTAGGTGACAGATGTTACTACTTGACCCGTTAAATTTGTATTCAAATATTGAAATTATAAAAAAAAGTTAAATCAAAATAAAATAACCCTCAAAAAATGAGAAAAATTAAAATATATCAAAACAGATATCGAATCAAAGAGCATAAAATTTTAAAAAGTATGATAAAACTAGATTATAAAAAAATAATTAGATAAAAAGATATTTTAATTTTAAAGATTCAGATAGTTTTTAATAGGTTGTTACAAAATATTATTACAAAATTAGATGTATGGTCGAATACAAAATGAATGTTTCTATAAAAATTAATTTTAAATGTTTTAATTTTCAGACTTTCAAATAATATAAATATCTCAAATGCTTTATAGAGGCAAGATCTATGTTGATTAGCATCTCAAAAATATGAAAAGAATAAATCCTAACCATTCAATATTATCTTCATCCAGTGGCTACAATCCAATCTATCAATCATATCTAAATCCTAAAAAACACATATTATTCCATCATTTATCCACCTACTTTCTCTCCCTACGAAACACACACACATCCAACCTATTCTTTCATCCACCACCATCGCGACCTGCCGCCGGAAAAGAACAACCCTACCCGCTATCACTACCACCACCACCACATCCTCCTCGCCAGATAACAACAAACCTCGTCTTAAAAACCACCGCACAACCACCAACCCACCATACCCTCTACCACCAGATTCACCCGAAGACTTTCTCTTTCTAACACCAGATCCACCCACAACCACCACTCCCGGTCACTAATATAGGTACGCATCACCTCCCCGACTACTGCACCACCACCACATCCTCCTCGCTGAAAAAACGTTGCACCACCACTAGCATCAGATCCTCCTCCATATCATATCAAGATCAATAGAGCAACGCATCATTGTCATGTGAAGATTACTCTCTGGAATATCATTTTTACCTTTTGTATTTGTGTTTTAGTATGCAATATCACACGTGATTGTGGGCTTTCTAGTTAAGTGTGGTAACCCTAGTATATTTGTTTATGTGGGGATTACAATTTTGTCTTCAACCGGTCGTTGGGCCTTTTGTTTGGTTTCTATTGCTCTCAAACCGGATGACGCCTTCAATGTGTCGTGCACTATTATGAATATTTGGTTTCATGGGATGACATTAGTCTCTTGTAGGCCTTGTGGTTTATGTATGATGTATGATTGGTTTGTATTGTGTGACATCTTTAGTTTTTAGTTTGGGTTCTTTTGTGTTTTTCTTTGTTGTATTTCATGTATAAGCGAATAATAAAGAAGTTATCGAACGAGTTTGAAGTGTTGACGAATGTAATGATGTTAAATAGGCTCAAGTGTTAGAGAAGGTAGCGTATGTATGAATGTTGATGATGTGGAATTCAACCAACAAGTAATCAAGATAACATGTCATTTGTACTTGCAAGTATCAGATATCGATACACATTTATAAAATGTGATTTTCCATTGATCACATGTGATTTTGCACTGATTACATGCAATTTGAGGTAAATCACATGTGATGATTTGTGCTATATCACATGTGATTTTGACAGAATCACATGTAATTTGTATGGAAGTTACATGTGATTTTGGTGAGTCGCTTAGTGTTTTGATATGAAGCTGTATTGTTATAAGCAAATGAAAATCACATTGGTTTTTGTGAATCACTTATGATTTTGGTGAGTCACTTAGTGATTTTTTATATGAAGTTGTATTATAAACAAATGAAAATTACATGTAATTATCACTGAATCACATGTAATTCTATATGTAATTCAGAAGTCAATTTATTTTATATATTTTACATGAATGACAACAGACATTTTAATATATTGAAAGAATTATATGTAATTCAAATAAATCACATCTGATTCATCTAAAATGGATTTTTTAGAAGAAGTTAAGGTTTCAAAATGATTGTATAATATGAAATTCATGTAAAATCACATATTATCACTGAATCAAATGTAATTCAAAAAGAATTACATGTGATTTAAACAATCACATGTAATTCAAAAGCCAATTTGTTTTATATATTTTAAATGAATGACAACAAACATTTTAATATATTGAGTATTGACAGAATTACATGTGATTTAAATAAAATTACATGTGATTCATCTGTTAGAAGAAGTTAAGGTTTCGAAATACTACATGTAATGCAAGCAAAATCACATGTAATTATCACAGAATCACATGTAATTCAAGAAAATTACATGTGATTCAAACAAAATCACATGTAACTCAAGAAGCCAATTTGTTTTATACATCTTATATGAATGATAATAGACATTTTAATATATTGATAGAATTACGTATGATTAATACAAAGTTATATGTGATTCAAACAAAATCACATGTGACTAATTTAAAGTGGGTTTGTTATAAAGAGTCAAGGTTTTGGAATGCTTTGCTCTGTCTTCTACAATCCTTCTTACTTTAGAAAGAAAAAAAAGATTAGATCACTTTTGAAGACTTTCAAACGTTATACAAAAACCAGTGTACAATATGTCTATGCATATGTTTGTGATCCTCATGAATATGCGACCTAATAAAATAACAGAGTGCTCCATGTTTACTCAATCTCAGCATACACATAATCAACAAAAAAAATATTCTTCTGGAGTGAAAGTCAAGTATATAGAAGATCAACGGAAACCCTATTCAACTTTAATTTCATTACAGGAGCACGAATATCATGCACAAGATTAATATTTGTTACATCAACATCTCCATCAGCATTCTGTTAAGCTTACCAAACAAACCTTCTTGTGACAAATCATACAATCATTAACGAGATGACTGACCAACATGAGCGATAAAACTATAAGATTAGCTAACGAGTAGAGCATATCTTACCTGCTAGGGCAAGAAAATACTTGGAACAACACCTAAATCTTTCAACATATTATGAAAGCACATATGATTCTCTCAACCTTAGAAATCTTATCGGCTGACACAATTTATCAAACACCTTATGTGCAATAATCAAATTGGTCAATATTAGATAGGGAATGGTGCTAGTACATCCCTTTGGTTTAATAATTGGAGCGAATATTGGACCTTTGTTACAATTTATTACCTATAGAGACTTGTATGATGAAAGGTTAAAAGTGGATCTTACTGTCAAAGACATGTTATGTAATGGTACATGGATATGGCCAAAGGAATGGAGGAACAAGTTTCAGATTATAACAAGCCTTGAGGTCCCTAATATTAATGTAGATCAAAATGATCAAATTTTGTGGAAGCAAATAGATGGGAGGACATGTGATTTCTCATTTAAAATTACTTATCATGAAATTACTAGTCCAACTACTCAAGTTCCCTGGAAGAGTATAATATGGTTCTCTCAATGCATTCCTAAACACTCCTTTATATTGTGGGTTGCTATTCAAGGTAGGCTTAGCACTCTTGATAGATTAAAGAAATGGAACAACCATGCTGTTAATAGATGTTGTCTTTGTCTAAGTGACTTAGAAGATCTGGAACACCTATTCTTTAAGTGTAATTTCTCTAGGAAAGTTCAGAAAGAAAGCATGGAACTTGCTGAAATTAAGGGAGATAGCTATGACTGGGATGAAACTATCATGATTTTGGTGAAGGGGAATAATGAAAATAATATGAAAAGTATGATTAGAAGACTAGTTTTTGCTGCTAGTGTATACAACATATGACAAGAAAGGAATAGAAGAATTTTTAAAGATACCACAAAGAAGACAGAAGATGTGATCATTGACATTGCTAATGTTGTTAAACATAAGCTATTGGGGATCATTATTAAAGCTGATAGTAATCTTTAAGAGATTGAAGGAAAATGGTCGATTGCCTTTATTAGAAAGAGTTAGATTGACCATGAAGGAATTGGTTATTGGTTGGAAGTGAGGTTGGAGCTGCAATGAGAGTTAGGTAGGTATGGGGGTATGGGAAATGTAGTCATGATGGGAAGTATCCTTGAGTGTCTGCTGGTTGGAAGTGATGCCAGCTTGACTGGAAATGTAGGTTCCTCTTAGTAATGCTCAATGGAACTGTGAGTTTTCCCCGTTCTTAATTATGCCCTTATGTAGGAGCCTCTATAATTACAGATGTATATGGTACATTGGAGTCATAGGTAGGGAGTTTATATTTGAGGGAAATGTAGTTAAGGATGAGTTTTCTCACATGGTTGCCTAACTTCAACATTTTCTGGAGTTAGATGATTGGTGAACTAGGAATACATTTAGGAAAGTATTTTTGTGGTTTTACTGTCTTGCTTGGATAGTATTAACCAAGATAATTTCTTTACATGAAGACATTGGTCTTGTAATGTCTGTTGTATGTGGATAACTGATTTTAGTATCAGTTTGCATTTCAAAAGGATAATAGGACATGTCTATATCCTTTGCTTATTTGTAACTTTGATGATATTATTAATAAAGTTCACAGTTTCCTTTGAAAAAAAATAAAAAAAATAAAAAATATTAGCCTTCAAATTCAACTCCACATTCTTTCAAATCCGTTACTACTGTAATGTAACAAACTAACAACCAGCAATGATATCATGAGATTAACAAAACTGCTCAAATGAAAAGGACGGACACGTTAATATGATCAATTGTAGTGAAGAAGATGGTTGGTGGGGTACATCAGGGCGATGGGGTGCGATGGTGGTGGGTGGGTGTTTGTGTGTTTTCAATGTATGTCTGTGTGTCGCGGGAAATGAGAAAGATAAACTCATCTTGGATAACCGTTTGATCAAGTTTGAAATCAAAGGATGAGATTTGTTCTTTTGAACTTTTATAAATACATGTTTTACATGAGACTTTTCAGGCTTTATAATATTGTAAGAAATAAGATAAGATAAAAAGAAGGTTATATGTTGTGAGTTCTTTTGGATTGAATCAAACATCATGTGTTACAATTTTCATTTTAATTGGTTAATTCCAAGTACTTCTTTATGCGTTATTAGCAGGGTACCCGCGCGTTGCGGCGACGGTACCTTGTAACATAATTTTTGGAATTTTTTAATGTTTTTCTTACAACGACATCATGAAAAACGATATTTTATTAGGTTTGAGTATCTTTATGTAACTGTCTAGCTGAATTGATGACGACTTCGGTTGCCGGTTGAATCCGTTTGCCCGGTTCGATTTTCATAACTATATACATTGTCATTTTAGGTAGACATAATATGCACGTTTTTTTTATAAAAATATGCTTTTAATTGTTGTACAACTTAAATATATGATTGTATTTTAAAGTAAAAATTATATATTAAGTTGTATTAATTATATTTATTTTTAAGTGTGTATTAATTATTATGTATTAATTAGTATTAATATGAGTATAAATTACTTGTACCATGTGTTATTTCAATTGTAAAATAGGGTGATGGGGTAATTTAATTGTATAATTTAATGTAAATATGTTATAATTAAATGTTTGAAATTGCTATTTTACTACGTTAGCTTTTTTTTTGCTTGTACTATATGTTATATTTATTGTAAAAAATGGTGATGAAGTATTTCAAATATAGTATTTAATTTCCTCTGTTACAATTTTATATTTTAAGTTTTTATTTTGGCCAGTAAGTTTATTTTGCTTGTGTCATGTCTTATTAATGTTGTATGTTGAAAATTCAAGTATTCTATTAATAACTTATCAAAATGTTTTATAAAAGAGTTAGATATTAGTCGTTATTTGACAGACGGAAAACCAAGTTATCAACTTTGTTCTTGAAATTGGCTTAGTAGAAGTCGAACATGTTCAAGAAAGAAGTTTAGATTTTTTATGAAATAACGAGAGCAATAAGTGATATGTGATCTAGTGCAGCAAATGGTGTTTTTTTAGCGAGTTTGCTTCGGGCTTTTTGTTTCTACGCATGTATGTATATTTTATTTAAATGATATTTTTTCACTTTGAAAAAATAAGTAAACATGACTACAAAAATGAGAAAAAAATATTACGAAAAGGTCAAACTTTGGCTTGATTAACGTTTAGTTTAATGAATTATTCGACTAATTTTAAGTAAACTTGAACACTTGGTTTGAAATTTGGGGCATGAAATTAGCCAAGCTGCCAAACCAATACCAACATGACCGGGCATAATGTGATTGTCATGTTTGCCCCTTGATTAGTTGTTAGGTTGTCAAAATCTCGATCTTTATCTTAGAATCTTACGATTTTATGATTCTGTAAAGAAAAAACGATCTGGATCTTACGTAAGATCTTTGCATGCTTAAGATCTTATAAGATCCCGATCTTGATCATAGGATCTTAAGATCTACTACGATCCGATCTTACTTTTCTCGAATGACAAAATAAAAAACTCCAAATTTATATGTTTTATTTCGTATAATCTAAAAAATAACATGTAAATCTTCTTATATATTTCATAATCATAATTTAGGACCATATTTTTATGAAATATTTGTATAATTTTGTGTTTACGATATATATTAATTTGTAAATTTGTAAAATATTGCAAAGACTACTAAGAAAATTATATCATAGTAGGATCTTACGGTCCCGATCCTATTTTATGATCTCGATTTTGCAAAGACGAAAACGATCCTAGATAAGTTCCCGATCTTGAAAACCTTTGTTAGAACATCATATAGGTTTAATGCTGTCTTATTATAGACATAAAAACACCTAATTATCAGTTCAAATTTTTTAAGAACATTTTATTATATCAACAAGCATCATAGGTTATTGTTGAATGATTCATGAGGGTTCTCATGCAGAGACGGAGTCAGGAATCGGTGTTAGAGGTGGTCCGAATTATTTTTCAGTAGTAATATAATATATATTTTTTTTGAAAAAATGTTCAATAAATATTTTAACCTAAGATGATAAATTGTAAAGTAAAAAGTTCAAAATCAAACTTGTAACAAAAATACACTACATGTGTACTGTAGTACAACACTAACTCATTAAAAAACACATTTATATAATAATAAATTTTTTTTAAGTCATCTTTTTCACTTAAAAGGACCTTCATTAAAACAAAACAAGAACATTACTGTAAATTTCTTATTAAATTGATTCTTGGCTTGATTTCTTCTCACGTTGCTATATGTAAGTCTGCTATTGTTGGGGGTGGCACAGCACCCTCTGGCCCCCCAATGGCTCCGTCGCTGTTCTCATGGTTGACTCTTTTGTTTTTGTTTTTATATGGCTACCAAGTATTAGTGATTTCCTGTTTTAAAAAGAAAAGTATTAGTGATTTCCAAAGAATTTTTGCTTTTGGAACTATAACAACTCACACTTGTAGCAATATAGCATAGAAAACTTTAGATTTTAACAATTGTACACATAATTCTTTATGTAATAATTAGACAAGCATAAGATAGGTAAAGTGTTAATTAATTTTCCCAACAAGTCTTGTACTGAAAAAGTTCAAATGAAAGTGCATTTGTGCCCATTTCTTGCAAACTACTTGAATGGACACACTAGAGTTTGTTTTTATTTGTTAGGCATTGTTGGGTTGGCTACTTGCAATACACGTCTTTTTCATCCAACCAACACCACCCATACACTCCTTTTCATTATGATGGAAATTGTATCGTAATCCCATATACGATTATTATTTATCATGTATTCATGTGTTTGTGTTACAATAATTATTAGGTCCCATATAATTGCTAGTCCTAACTCCTAAGTATGTGAATGTATGAAAGTGTGTTACTTATAATTTTTACACAAGTATTATTGTGTACTCCTTTATGTCTAAAAGTAGCATATGCATGGAACATTATATAAGCACGAGTGTGAAATTTTGCACCTTTCAAACTATTTGGAAAATTATGGAAAACATAATACTTGAGTTGGCTTCTTTGCAAAGACTTCCCCTTTCAATCATCATATAAGAACTTCGTGATAACAAAATCAGAAAATATTATTAAGTGTAGAAATTCCTAACAAACTTATGATGAATTTTTAGCTGAGATTGGTAATATGATAATGATACATCATGCATATGGATTTGTCAAGTAACCCATATACATTATGCTTTCTTTTTTGTACATTTTAGGCTTTTAGCATTGTACAAAAGTGATATCCATTCGGCCATAAAATCAAATCTAATATATACAAGAATTTTTTGTTTATTTAAATTAGATGAACATTTACAAAATGAAGAATTATACTTTTGTTCCCAGAAGTGCTTATATTAAAATATGAATGTAAAAACTTAAAAGTAAACCACCTTTGAGTGGGAAATAATGAATGATAATTAGAATGCGAGGTACCAATGATGAAAACATGCTTAGAAGCTAAACTCTATGTCTCAATAATAACATTCGATTTCATGAACGCTAGACAAGTAAAATATTCTTTAAAGAATTATCACACGTCAAATATTGCATGTGGCCTCTTAAATTTATGTAGAGTATAAAATTCACTACTCTATGATTGGAAATTTGATTTCATATTTTATATTTCTTAGATCTAAAGATTATTCTTTCTCTACACGTACCAAAACAGTTATGACCATCATAACTTCTTTTGTTTATAGTCAAGTGTTAGATCTTAACCTAGAGAGTCAACTCTAACAATTTGGGATGATCCAAGAAGCTCTCTTAATGAAATGTTAAGTTGTTATTAAAAAAAACCAAAATCATCAAGCTCGACATCTAAAAGTATATGATTGATAATATGATATTCGACTTGTCGAAGAAATAATGTTTCTATGTCCCAGTCTCTGACATGTGGAAAACTTTTGAAGTATTGGCCATCTTATGTTAATTGCAAATGACAACAAAAAGACATTGGAAAGCTGCAATTTTCATTATACTCACATTTAACAATCATCCAAAAAGTGTACCTTCTCTTGCTACATTTACTTAAACAAAACTTTGAGGTCTCACGTGTACATTAACTTAATAACGTTGTATTACAAAACTCATGAAGCACGATGCATAATTAAGATTAATAAGGTTTTAACCTAACCAAGATGTTTAACCTAAATATTTCATAGTTGAATATATTTGGTCAAACTTAATGTAATCAATATCCATTTTGGTTGTTTTTATGTTATGACAATATAGGTAATGTTTTGAAAGTAGATTTTTAAATTGATCTGATTGACTTATCGGATCATCGGATCAATTTGGGTTAACTCAAGTCAACTCGGTTTTAATATATATATATATATATATATATATATATATATATATATATATATATATATATATATATATATATATATATATATATATATATATACTAGCTTCGTAACCCGCCCAACGGGCGGGGTCGTTTTTTTTCTTGTTAGGGAGGATTTGTTGTTTGTGTTTTTAGTTTATAATTTAATATTTAGTATATTTTTGTTATACTTTACGCTAAAATAGATTTTTCTAAAATAGGTTTTATATATAATTTAAAATGTATCATTCTTTTTTTATATATATTATTTTGTGATTGGATATATTTTATTGAACTAATACGTAGTTTCTTTGTTGTGTGTTGTGTTTTTTTTTGTTTTTTTTTAGTTGTAATTTAATGTCTAAGTATATTTTTGTTATAATTTACGCTAAAATAGGTTTTTCCTAAATATGTTTTACATATAATTTAAAATGTATAATTTTTTTTAATATTATTTTGTGATTGGATGTGTTTTATTGAATGAATACATTGTTTTTGTTGAATTTGTGTATGATTTTGTAACGATTTGTGTTAAATCGTACCTAAAAATATCATCAAAATATCCTCTTAATAGACCAATAATACTAAAATATGCTAAATATAAGTAAAAATATGTGTTTTAAACTTTATTGAGTCCTGGAGATACAAAGGATATAAAAGAAATAAAAAATGGTGATTTTCGGACGCGTTTTGTCAATGTTTACACGTTTTTTGAGATGCAAACGGGGTTTACATTTAACCAAGGGCACATCGTTGATAAGAGCACGAGATTACGATTCCAAAGGTACTTTCATTTTTTATTGGGGCCATTCGATGCATCTTTTATAGGTCGGACAAGCCTATGTATTATATAAGCCCAACACAAGCCCAACTAATCTATCTTTAAATATATAGGTTTGCATGCTTATAATGAAAACCATGCATAGCACAGTTGGTAAACTGAGTGGTGCTAAGTTTTGAGGGAGGAGACCAAGGTTCAAATCTTGTTAGTGGTACTTTTTGCCATTAATTTGATTTAACAAAATATTCGACCCGTGACCCGTTGAACATGACCCGAGATCTGACCCGGTTCAATCAAGTTCAGATCAGACCCGGCTCGGCCCAAGTTTGAACCGAGTAGGACCGGTCTAGAACCGGATCGACCCAAATATGAACCGGACCGGTTCACACACGGCTCGACCCAGATATGAACCGGACCAGTCCTGACCCGGTTCGGCCCAGAATTTAACCGAACCACTCCAGGCCCAGCTCGGCCCAAAACTTGAATTGGACCGGTCCATTACTTCAAAACGCAGTTTAAAAATTTTCAAAAAACTGCGATTTCAATCCCGAATTTCATGGAATTTGGAGATTTTCTAGGAAATTCTGAAATACTATTGGCTAAAAGATGTGACTGGGATATGACTGAGATTAAAACTGTGGTTTCAAATCATAATTATACCTATATATAATATAGATATATATATATATATATATATATATATATATATATATATATATATATATATATATATATAGTGTAACTTTATTTACAGAACCCATCTTAGTGACAGAACTTGCAGAACTCTTCTTTTTTAAGGCAAACATGTATGTTTGAGGGAGTACATGTATGTTTTTAGAGAATATATGTATTCACGAAGTATAGTTGGAGTTCTTTTTGTCAAAATTAAATTAAATTAAAAAAAAGATATCCAAACACATACATGTTTGAGGGCGTGCATGCATGTATGTGCACGCATTCAAAAACATACATTTTTGAAAGCGCGCATGCATGTATGTGCACCGATATAAATACATACATGTTCGCTTTCATAAACATACATGTAAGCCTTCAAACATACATGTTTGCCTTAAAAAACAAGAGTTCTGCAAGTTCTGTCACTAAGATGGGTTCTGTAAATAAAGTCCCCCATATAGTGTAAGGTTATTTTCAGAACCAAACAAATGTACAGAACTGCGAAAACCACCTTTATACTCTTAAAAATGCATATGTATTTTCATCATTATGTTTAAATTAACATCTAATAATTGTTTTATTGGTTATAGATCTGAGTGTGATGATCGATGTGAAGAGTGCACATGTGTTTTCATATTATCCAACGAAAAGATAGTTATAATACATACAAAACAAATACATGTGCATGGTCCTAGGATACATGTTCCTAGTAACCTACGACAATGAAAATTTATATATTTCTACCTAATGAACTAACCCGATGAATATACATGTGCATTTGAAGAGTAAAAAGGTGGTTCTCGCAGTTCTGTACATTTATTTGGTTCTGAAAATAACCTCACCATATATATATATATATATATATATATATATATATATATATATATATATATATATATATATATATATATATATATATATATATATATATATATATATATATATATATATATATATATATATATATATATATATATATATATATATATATATATATATATATATATATATATATATATATATATATATGGTGAGGTTATTTTCAGAACCAAATAAATGTACAGAACTGCGAGAACCACCTTTTTACTCTTCAAATGCACATGTATATATATCGGGTTAGTTTATTAGGTAGAAATACATGAATTTTCATTGTCGTAGGTCACTAAGAACAAGTATGCACATGTATTTTTTTTGTATGTATGATAACTATCTTTTCGTTGGATAATAAGAAAACACATGTGCACTTTTCATATCGCTCATCATACTCGGATATATAACCAACAAAACAACTATTAAATGTTAATTTAAACATAATAATGAAAATACATATGCATTGTTAAGAGTATTAAGGTGGTTCTCGCAGTTCTCTACATTTATTGGTTCTAAAAATAACCTTTCACTATATATATATATATATATATATATATATATATATATATATATATTTATATATATATATATATATATATATATATATATATATATTTGTAATGATTAGAAAAAATTATTTATATAAATCATGAAGTCTTTCATATATTAAATATATAAACTATTTATTAACATATATAATATATAAAATAAATATATGTCACAAATACGCATAATTTACATGCTTTATTTGTAAAAAAAAATGAAAAAATCGAAACTCAACCGAGTTACTCGGACCACCCTAAACCCGACGGATTTAACCAGGTTTTGAAATTGTGAAACCCAGTTTGTTGGGAATAAAATGTAGTCAAGACACTTGGACGCTGACAAGAGCAATTTGGACGTTGATAGGAAGAAATCAAGCGTTGACAGGACAAGCGTTGATAGGAAGAAGTCAAGCGTTGATAAGAAGAAGTCAAGCACTGATAGAAGACTTAGTCTACACGTTTTATGTTTCTAGTAAAGATATGTCCGACAATGTATTTCCTATGTTTATCTTTACCAAGAATAGCTGATATGTAGACTCTTGTACAAGGTTCCTTAATCTATAAAAGGAGGCCTTTAGGTTTTAGTTTGATATACGTTTTACACTTTCATTGTACGCAAGTTCGATTTATCAATCAAAGTGAAAATTTTGTTTATCTTGTTTGTGTGTTCTTGTTTGAGTATTAATTCTGCATAATACTTGAATTGTTTCATATACAACAAAGTTTCTCTACGTGTTTAACTTGATTTAATCTCGTTTACACAAGTTAAATCGATCTAAGTTTAGGATCAACAAGTGGTATAAGAGCTTGTTGAGAAACTTTGATCTAAAGAACACAAAAACCCTAAATCGCTAAAAACCCTAATTTTCAGGAAACGCTAAAACTAAAACACCATGTTTACTCCAGAGTTAACCTCCTCCTCCTCAAGCCCTAGCATCAAGATTCCCATGCTAGACCCAGACAACTTTGAGCTGTGGAAGTTTAACTTTGAGCAGTATCTTCAAATCCATGACCACACCCTATGGGAAATTATTGAATATGGAAACACATTCAATAAGGCTGCCAAGATTGCAGCTGCTATCTTGGTAAGATCAACTCCAGGCTCTACTGAAGAGGATCGAAAAGAACAACCTGAAGATGGAAGAGCTGTCTCAGCTGAGGACGTTGCAAAGAGAGGGAACGACATGAAAACCCTAAGCATCCTCAAACTCTCTTTGGGACAAGCCAATCAGCACAAATATAGAGGCTATGATTCTGCAAAAGATCTTTGGGCAGCCCTTCAAGTTGCTTATGGTGGTAATGATGATACTGCCTTAGAGAAAAAGAAGCAACTCTTGCATGAGTATGCTGTATTTAAAGCCCTTCCCAATGAAAAGCTAAGTGGAGTGAGAAGCAGACTTCTTGACATTACAAGCAAGTTGTCATTCATGGGAACAGTGCATGATGATGTTGATATCATCACCACTTTCCTTAAAAGTCTTGGTGATGCATGGAAGATTGAAGCAAGGTGTATGATTGCTAATAATACTAAAAAAAGTTCCACTTTTGATGATGTTTACAATAAACCGAGGCTTGTAGAGAATGAAATCCTTTTGGAGCAAGGAAACAAGTCTACCAATGGAAATATGGCTTTCTTCTCACATAGTAAAGGTCAATTTGATCAAAGGGAGTCATACATGCACCCCGTTACTGGATCACCTTGTGTCAACGTTGGATAAAGCTTTGTCAGCGCCTCACATTCAGACACTGACACATACAATGTTGACTCACCAAGAGTTAAGCCTATTGGTATTGATCTAGATACTGTGTGTGTGTGTGTGCATACATTGCTTCATTGCCCAATGGTTCAGTGATTACATATGAGGACCTTGAGCAAATTAGTGATGAGAATTTGGAGGAGATGGACATAAAGTGGAATATGGATCTTGCAACCATAAGGGCAAATAGATGGAATCGAAGATTTAAGAAGAAGATGACTTTTAATGCTAAGGACACTGCTGGATTTGATAAATCCAAGGTTGAGTGTTATAATTGTCATCGAATGGGACACTTTATGAGAGAATGCAGATTTCCAAGAAGATCTGATGCTGGAAAACCCTCAAGCCAAATCATCAAGGTTCAAGATCCCAAAGCTATGGTTGCTATGCAAGACATTGATGGTGTTGGCTGGGATTAGAGCTATTTGGCCAAGGATGAGGAAGAGAGCAAAGATTTGGTTGCAGAAAAGGAAGAAGAGAAGCATGTTCACTATGCTCTCATGGAACACTCTTCATCTTCATCAGACAATGAGGTATATGATGATGCATTTTGTAGTAAGGGTTTTCGTTTAAATAATGAAAAGCTTAACAAAGAAGTCTTAAAATTAACAGCAAATGTTGTTAATGAAAGATGCAAGTTATCTAATTATCAACTTGCTCTTACTCAAACTGAAAAGACTGTGGCTGAATATAAGAAAATGTAGTTTGACCTAAATGATCAAATCAATATTTTAACTCATGATTTAAATGCTAGTGTTGAGGTTAGAAACATTTTGGAGAGAGCCAATGGTGCTTTACAAGCTAGTTAGATGAGTGATAGGTGTGAAAACACCCATCCTTTTACCACTTAAATCGGGCTAAAACGAGACCAAAACACGTATTTAATATCATTTGTTTGGAATTATGCGTGGTTTTTGTGTTTATTGTGTTTTCAGAGTCAACCGGATGAATAATGAAGAAAACATGGGATTACACGGGTTTTATCGAGGAAAAAGACTCAAGACGAAGTCTATTGTCCAAGAGATGCAAAAGATTTGAAGTCATTGTGCCTATTTGAAGATTTATCGAAGAATAGAGCCAAAGATGGAAGATTCATATATGTCGAAGAACTCGAGTCTATAAAACAATAGATTATAAGACGAGTTGGAATAATTCACCGACACTTCTCAAATCCAAGTCGGCAACGTTTATTTAAAAGACGCATGAAGACCTAAGAAGAAAGAAGAAAAAGAAGCCTAAATCAAGGCCCAATCAAAAGCCCATCACCACCATGTACACGCCTATATAAAGGCCCTTACTTCACAAAAATTCACACTTAGTTTTTAGTTTTTAGTTTTTCTCTCTAGTTTCTAGAGAGAGAAAGTCTTAAACTTTCTCTCACTAGTTCATCTTTTTCTTTTAATCTTTCAAGATTAAACATCTTTGTATTGCTTATTTCATTAATCAAAGTTCTATTTTAAGCTTTTATTTCTTAATCTCATTCTACTTTTCTTTGATTTAAGATTGATTTTGGTGTGATTATCATGTGATCCGTGTTGTTCTAATTGATTTCATGCTAAAAAGTTATTCTTTTGATCATTTTATAAAATTTCATTTGATTAAGCTTTAAGACTTTTGTGCTTATTGGCTTATTTTTATGATCATCTTATTTTTCTTATTAAAAGTTTTATTAAAAAGTTTATGTTTTTATTGTTTGATCTAAAAAGTTGCTTGATTTCGAGTTAGATAAGTTGATTAAAGTGCTTATTTGATTCGGTTTTGTTGATTCGATTTAGTTTTGGGAATAAGCTCAACTTAATAGCTTATTTTCTAGCTTTTAGCTTGAATCCCTTAGATTTCGGAAAGGGTTTTAATCCCCTTTCCGATTGGTTTTTCCGACCGGGAGCAACATCTAACCAATTCCCTTGATTTTAGGAAAGTTTGTTACTTCCCTTTCCGATTGGCCCTTATTCCGACGGCTCCCATCTCCACATTCCGATCGAGTGATCGGATTAGGTCTTTGATATTCAGATTGGTAACACAAGCATTCCGACGGTCACTTGCCTCTTTCCGATTGGTTCATTGTTTGCACATATTCCGATTGTTAGCTAGCTGCATATTCAGATTGGGCCTCAAATCTCATATTTCGATTTGGCAACATTTATATATTCCGATTGTGGTGTATGTGCTTATTTCGATTGACATTTTGCCCCTATATTCCGATCACCACCAATCGGAATACATTCCGATTGGTACACTTTTCCCATTATTCCGATTAAGTTGTTTTACTTTGCTCCGTTCTTACTTTCTTTTAGTCTTTTCCAATCAAGTTATATTTTTCACAAAGTGTTCCAAGTGTTAGATTTTCTTGAATGTCTATTTGTTTTTTCTAGTATAATCTTTAAAATTTCCAAGCATTTAATTTTAAGTTCGTCTTTTACTTTAATCATTTAAATCTTTAATCTTACTCTTCGACACTTAATTAATTGTTATTAGTTTTAAATAGATAAACAAACCAACCAATTTTTATTAACCAAGAACAAATCATTCCACTTAAGACCAAGATCAATTCGAGAGGATATCGAGAAATATTTTGAACCCATTGAAAATCCGTGTATCAAATGGCGCCGCTGCCGGCTCTTCTCGTTAAGATCAAAAGTTTTTTGTGAGAACTTGGATTTTGGGATCCGTTCCCCGTGAACGTTACTTTTTCAAAAATTTTCAAAAACAACTAAAAAATACAAAATTTTCAAAAATCCTAAAAATTAAAAAACAATAAAAACCAAAAATATTTTTGCTTTGTTTTTCTTTGTTCGTTCTTTTGCAGGTGTATGCGCACTCGATCCACGTCTTATCAAGAGCCCGAGCCTCTCGATAACTTAGACATGGCTGGTGTACAAAACAACAATAACATACCACCTCCGAACAACAATAATAACAACAACAACCCACCTTTCAACAACATGAATAACAACAACAATGAGCCCCTTCCGGATAATCGCCCGATGATTGAATTGCTGCAAGCTCACGTTGATGGCAACACGGATCCAATTGTCATCCCTCCAATTGCTGCCAACAATTTCGAGCTAAAGTCAGGCTTTATCCAGATGGTCTCCGCTCAGCCATTCTTGGGACGAACCATTGATGATCCACACGACCACATCAAGAGATTTCTACAACTCACCAACACGGTCAAGTTCAATGGAGTTCCACAGGAGGTTATAAGGTTACAACTTTTTCCCTTTTCTTTAGAGGGACAAGCCAGGCATTGGCTTGCTAAGGAACCGCCACAGAGTATTCTCTCGTGGACGGATTTGGAAACAAAGTTCATCAATTACTTTTTTCCACCCTCTCGTACTACCGCTTTGCGGAATGAGATTATAAACTTTGAACAAAAGTACGATGAGTCTTTCAGTGAATCTTGGGATCGTTTTAAAGATCTTTTAAGAAATGCCCACAACATGGTTTTACCAAAGTACATCAAATTAATACTTTTTACAATGGTTTAAGCATGAGTGACCAAGATTCACTGAATAGTGCCTCAGGGGGTAATTTATTGGCTAAGACTTCCAATGCTGCTTGGGACATCATTGAGAATAAATCTCGTGTGCAAACCAAGAGTGTTAGGACCAATGTTGCTAGTGCTAGCACTAATGACAGCGACAGGCGATTAGACAAAATCACTACTCTTCTTGAATCGCTTGTCACACATACCGTCAGCAACAACAACAGCAACAACGCCAAAAACGCTCAAGTGAACGCTGTCAGCCAACCTTGTGAGATATGCGGTGGTTCTCACTCTTACACAACTTGTACCGCCACCCAAGATTACCCTGCTGAGAATGTTAATGCAGCATATGGCACCTACACTCAACCTGCTTATCAAGCAAAACCTCAAGGTGACCGCAACCTGCTTAGCTACCGTTCCAACAACTATCTCTCACCACCTGGTTTTAATTCTAACAACCAAAACCAACAACAAAACCTCAACCGCCCTCCTCAACAACAACAAACTCGCACACCATACATCCCTCCTCATAAGCAGCAACAACCACCTCAACGTAACAACCAAGTTTACCAGCAACCTGCTTATCAACCACCCGCTTACACTGCTCCTTCCAACCAAACCCCCGCATCACATCAAGACATTGGAACCTACATGAGGACTAACGATGTGATCGTGGATAATCTCCAACAGGAAGTGCGCAACTTGAAAGCAGACCTTATAAACAAGGGAATGATCTGAGAGCTGATATGAAGAACACTATGGATAGTCAAACGAATGACTTGAGGAACATGATGGCTAGTTTCTTCAATGGTAATCAACCCTCTTCTTCGGGTACTCTTCCGAGTAATACTGTTGCGAACCCAAGAGGGGAGATGAAAGCAATCACCACTCGAAGTGGTAAAGGTACCAAGGAACCCGAGCTTCCTATACCTCCACCGGTGGTTGTGACTAAGGAGAACGAGTCACCTGCTCCTATTCCTCATCCTTCTCCTTCCCCAACTCCTCCACCTCTTCCTTCTACCCCTCCTCCACCCAAGGATGTGAGTGATCCTATTCTTCCAAAGCCTTCCTCTTCTTCCAATATACCTTATCCATCTAGGTTGAGGAAAGAGAAGCTCAAAAGCAAGGACGATATTCAGGTTTCGAATTTCCTTAAAATGTTCAAACAACTGAATTTCAATATCTCCTTCGCTGAGGCTCTCGCTCACATGCCTAAATATGCTAAAATGTTTAAAGATCTTCTGAGCGACAAAGAAAAGCTCCTCGATCTCGCCAACACCCAACTTAATGAGAACTGCTCTGTAGTGCTCTTGAGGAAATTGCCAATCAAGCTTGGTGATCCGGGTCGTTTTCTTATCCCTTGCAATTTCCCGGGAGTAGAGAATTGCATGGCCCTAGCCGATCTAGGTGCCAGTATTAATCTCATGCCTCTAAGTGTTTGGAAGCAATTATCTCTCCCAGAGCTAGTCCCCACCAAAATGACTTTGGAATTGGCTAACCGTACGGTTGCTTATCCAGTGGGGATAGCCGAAGATGTCATTGTAGGAGTCGACAAATTCACCTTCCCTGCTGATTTTGTTGTCGTCGACTACGAAATGGACCCCCGTGTACCACTTATTGTTGGTCGTCCATTCCTTAGGACCGGTCGCACTCTCATTGATGTTGAAGCCGGTGAGCTTATCATGAGAGTGGGTGACGATAAAGTAGTCTTCAACATGGGAAAGTTGTCTAAACAACCTTATTCCAACGAGAGTGTTAATTGTATTGACGTTCTGGATGAGGCTTGTGAAGCACACTTTATTGATGCTTGCAAAAGTATTCCTTCCTCTCTTCCCAATGTTGAGACCGTGTCCTCCATTGATTCATCGTTGTCTCTATTTGGAGATAGTGATTTATTCTGGAACAATCTTGAAGATACCATGGGAGATGCGAATTTAGCTACTAATGATTCTCCCACCGAGGGGGATGAAGACATGAATTTCTTTGACAATCTTCTCACTGAAGACAATCCTTCTCCTCCATCTCCCACGGTTATTGCTATCGATGCCACGACTTTGAAAACGCCTCCCGTCGAAAATCCTCCGGATTTAGAACTTAAGGAGTTGCCGCCCCATCTCGAGTATGCGTTCCTTGAAACAGAGAAGAAGTCACCCGTCATCATCGCTAAGGACTTGCAAGAAGAAGAGAAAACTCGTCTCATCGCTGTGCTTAAAGCTCATAAGAAGGCAATTGCTTGGAAAATTTCCGATATCCGCGGAATTGATCCGAACTTTTGTACTCACAAGATTCTCATGGAAGATGACTTCAAACCCACAATCCAGAGCCAAAGAAGGGTTAATCCTAAAATTCATGATGTCATCAAACAAGAGGTTATCAAACTTCTCGATGCCGGCTTGATCTACCCTATTTTGGATTCGCCATGGGTAAGTCCCGTCCATTGTGTGCCCAAGAAGGGAGGAATAACCGTTGTTCCCAATGAACACAACGAGTTGATTCCCACTCGTCTCGTTACTGGGTGGAGAGTTTGTATTGATTATCGCAAGCTCAATGATGCCACGAGAAAAGACCACTTTCCTCTTCCCTTCATGGATCAAATGCTCGAGCGTCTAGCTGGTAATGACTATTACTGCTTCTTAGACGGTTTCTCCGGGTATTTTCAAATTCCCATCGATCCCAAGGACCAGGAAAAGACCACATTCACTTGTCCCTATGGAACATTTGCTTACAAACGCATGCCTTTTGGTTTATGTAATGCTCCGGGGACATTCCAAAGGTGTATGATGGCTATCTTCCATGACATGGTGGAAGACACTATGGAAGTATTCATGGATGATTTCTCGGTCTATGGCGATTCATTCTCTGCGTGCCTTGCCAATTTGGAACGTATGCTCAAGCGGTGCGAAGACACTCGCCTAGTTCTGAATTGGGAAAAATGCCATTTTATGGTAAAAGAAGGCATCGTCCTAGGACACAAGATCTCGAAAGCCGGTCTTGAAGTAGACCGTGCTAAAGTCGATGTTATCGCTAAGTTGCCTCCACCTTCAACCGTGAAGGGTGTGAGAAGTTTCCTGGGTCATGCGGGCTTCTACCGTCGCTTCATCAAAGATTTTTCTCAAATCGCTCGCCCGATGACCCACCTCTTGGAAAAAGATACTCCTTTTATCTTTTCCAAAGAGTGTCTTGACGCCTTCAACTCGCTTAAGGATAAGCTAACTAAGGCACCCGTCTTGGTTACCCCTAATTGGGAGCTGCCTTTTGAGTTGATGTGCGATGCTAGTGATTTTGCTATTGGAGCGGTTCTTGGACAAAGAGTGAACAAACACTTCCAACCAATACATTACGCTAGCAAGACAATGACAGGGGCACAATTGCATTATACGACAACCGAAAAAGAGCTTTTAGCTGTTGTCTATGCTTTTGAAAAATTCCGCCCCTATCTTGTCCTTTCTACCACCATTGTGTACACCGATCATTCCGCGCTGAAGTACTTGTTGACAAAGCAAGATTCCAAACCAAGACTTCTTCGCTGGGTTTTGCTGCTCCAGGAATTTAAAATCGAAATTCGCGATAAAAAAGGAGCAGAAAACCTAGCCGCGGATCATCTCAGTAGACTTGAGGATCCTTACCAAGGGGATCATCCGAACAAAGAAATCAATGATTCTTTTCCCCTGGAGACCTTAATGTCTATCAACTCAACTGCTGACGAAACCCCGTGGTTCGCAGACATTGCAAACTACTTAGCGGGTGGAATCCTCGTTGACGGGTTAACATCCCAGCAAAAGAAGAAGTTCTTCAAAGACATAAAGACTTACTTCTGGGATGACCCGTATCTTTTCAAACAATGTGCTGACTTGATTATTCGCCGATGTGTTGATGGACCGGCCGCTTTCGAAATCCTTGATGCTTGCCACAAAGGACCCACTGGTGGTCACTTTGGTCCCAACTACACCGCCAAAAAAGTGTTTGATTCAGGATTTTATTGGCCCTCCATTTATCGTGACGCTCACGATATGGTTAAAAAATGTGATGCTTGCCAGAAACAAGGCACGATCACACATAAAGACGAGATGCCTCAGAATTTCATTCAAGAGTGTGAAATCTTTGATGTTTGGGGTATCGACTTTATGGGGCCATTTCCTTCATCTAAAGGAAACAAATACATCCTTGTTGCCGTTGACTACGTCTCCAAGTGGGTTGAAGCCAAAGCTTTACCTACTAATGATGCAAGGGTGGTTTGTAACTTTTTGAAATCGCTGTTCGCTCGATTCGGCGTTCCTCGTGCTATTATCAGTGACCGCGGGACTCATTTTTGCAACGATCAATTTGCAAGAGTCATGGCCAAGTATGGTGTCAATCACCGTCTTTCCACCGCTTATCATCCCCAAACCAATGGGCAAGCCGAGATATCCAACCGTGGATTGAAGCGAATTTTGGAGCGTACTGTGGGAGAGCATCGTGCCGCGTGGGCCGATAAGTTAGATGATGCTCTGTGGGCTTTCCGTACTGCTTACAAGACCCCGATCGGTTGTACACCTTATCGTCTTGTGTACGGGAAAGCATGCCACCTTCCCATCGAGCTGGAGCATAAGGCGCACTGGGCCTTAAAGTGGGCTAACTTCGACATCAACAAAGCCGGTGATCATCGCAAGATTCAACTCAACGAGCTCAACGAACTGAGAAATGAAGCTTATGAGAACTCGCTGATCTACAAAGAGAAGACGAAGATCCTCCATGACGCAAAAATCAAGAACCGAGAGTTCCATGTTGGTGATCAAGTCTTACTTTTCAACTCTCGGTTGAAGATCTTCTCTGGCAAGTTGAAGAGCCGCTGGTCTGGTCCATTCACCGTCGCCAACGTCTTTCCGTATGGGACCATTGAGCTTTCTCAGCCAAATGGGCCCAATTTCAAGGTGAATGGCCAGCGTCTGAAGCTGTACTTTGGTGAGGACATCTCTCAGGAGATGATTCCATCCCTCACCACGTTCCCCATGAACTAATTTTGGGTCGAGTCAGGCTCGTGACTCGGTCATAAAAAACAAGCGCTCCTCGGGAGGCAGCCCGAGTATCTATCCTTTTACGTTTTAACCTCCTAAGTGTAGGGGGGCCTGCATAGGTGTTTGTATTTGTGTGGTGATGTGATTACAGGAATTAATGCACTCTTGGAAATTTTGAAGAACCGTGCTCCCGTGTTATCCGAAATCCGGTTCTATCTCTCAACTATCGTGATTCAATTTTCTTCATACTCACATTTGAAATTGATCACTTTAGTCGTCTCTTCCTTAACTTGAGTTAACCAACGTGCACAATGTCATAAGTGTAGGGGAGACTTTTCCCACATGCTTAAACATTGAGGACAATGTTTATCTTAAGTGTAGGGGGGACTTCTATCGAAGTTTTAAGTGGACTTTTCCATGAAAATGCCTTCATTTAACCAGAAAATCATCTTTTTCAACATTTTTCAAATTTTTAATTAACTTTGGCCACTTAGTCGTAATTCTTAAATTTTTATCGTTGCTTTCATATGTATATATTCCGCAATAAAGTCAAAAATCTTTAATAAGTGGTGTAGCTAGTTTAGAAATCTTTGATATATTAGGCCCGTTGCGTTTATTTTGACTCAACCCGAATAGACTTATCCAAGTTTATTCTAGCTAGTATCCTTAACCATGTAGACCTTAATCGGTTTATTAGGCTAAGTGTCCACGAGTCTCATTACTTGAGATTTTAAATTGTGGAGGACGAGAAATGATAGAGTCAATTATAAGTCGGTACTCTTGCACAAGCTCACTTGGTGTAATTATTTGCCTATTCTCCCATCACTTGCTAATAATTTATCTGCAATAAGTAAGGTCTTACGATTTGAAAAGTTACTTAGCTTCTAGCCCAAGATCGTTTAAAAGTTGCTCGGTAATGATAAGAGTTCATAGCCAAGGCATAACTTATGAAGCGGGGCGCGAAGATTGGCGAGTCCGAAAAGGCCCTAACAAGGCATGAGGATTCAATTTTATTGCTGAAGATCCAAAGTGATGTGAAAAGCATTATTCCTAAAGTCAATATGAAGGATCAAGACTCACGACGAAAAGCAATCAACTCCCATAAAGATCATGGAGAAGTCTATCCGAAAAGACCCTAACAAGGTATGAGGATAAATAGATCCAAGTCCGAAAAGGAGGCTGATCGTTGTATCTCAAAGTCCCAATTAGAGACTGAAGAAATAATCATGAAGTCGTGGTCAACAAAGTTGGAGTACCCCTCAAAAGTCTCCAAGTGAAGAAACTCTATTATGATGAGAAGACCATTATCTCAAGAACGTCTCTCGAAGATATGAAGTATGAAGTACATGCCAAATATCGGCCCGAGAAAGGTCTCAAATCGTGAACCAAGTTATGCCAAGATATGAACTTTTTGATATCCCGAGAAGCAGTTTTAAAAGATTTTGTCCTTTAGCTAACTATTGATCAAATCGTCCTACTTTGCTTTCAGCCCTAAATAACTATCGAAATAAGTCCAAAAATGCATCTTCATGATCATTCTAAGACAAAAATAAAATATAAGAGATACACCTAGGAATAAGGGAGTCTAAGCATTTAATTAAGCCATGTGTGTAAGTGTTTGAATTGCTAACTTATAATAACAATGATCTCGTTTTTAAGCTTAGTTTGGGGAACGTGAAACTTGAGGGTGATAAATCTTCGCAGCACCGAAGCCCTAATGTAAGTCCTCGATCTCTTTGCAAGTTATTTCCATCCTTTTGTTTGCTTTAAAGTTTTAAATTTCTCCTAGTATTTTTATTTTCGTTTAGTAGTATATTAATAAGGCCAAGGTTGATTGATTATGAGGAAAGTGTAAATGTGCTTTGTCACTAAGCATTGCATGAGGGCATGGCAATGGTTAAGTGTAGGGGATTTGATAGGTGTGAAAACACCCATCCTTTTACCACTTAAATCGGGCTAAAACGAGACCAAAACACGTATTTAATATCATTTGTTTGGAATTATGCGTGGTTTTTGTGTTTATTGTGTTTTCAGAGTCAACCGGATGAATAATGAAGAAAACATGGGATTACACGGGTTTTATCGAGGAAAAAGACTCAAGACAAAGTCTATTGTCCAAGAGATGCAAAAGATTTGAAGTCATTGTGCCTATTTGAAGATTTATCGAAGAATAGAGCCAAAGATGGAAGATTCATATATGTCGAAGAACTCGAGTCTATAAAACAATAGATTATAAGACGAGTTGGAATAATTCACCGACACTTCTCAAATCCAAGTCGGCAACGTTTATTTAAAAGACGCATGAAGACCTAAGAAGAAAGAAGAAAAAGAAGCCCAAATCAAGGCCCAATCAAAAGCCCATCACCACCATGTACACGCCTATATAAAGGCCCTTACTTCACAAAAATTCACACTTAGTTTTTAGTTTTTAGTTTTTCTCTCTAGTTTCTAGAGAGAGAAAGTCTTAAACTTTCTCTCACTAGTTCATCTTTTTCTTTTAATCTTTCAAGATTAAACATCTTTGTATTGCTTATTTCATTAATCAAAGTTCTATTTTAAGCTTTTATTTCTTAATCTCATTCTACTTTTCTTTGATTTAAGATTGATTTTGGTGTGATTATCATGTGATCCGTGTTGTTCTAATTGATTTCATGCTAAAAAGTTAATCTTTTGATCATTTTATAAGATTTCATTTGATTAAGCTTTAAGACTTTTGTGCTTATTGGCTTATTTTTATGATCATCTTATTTTTCTTATTAAAAGTTTTATTAAAAAGTTTATGTTTTTATTGTTTGATCTAAAAAGTTGCTTGATTTCGAGTTAGATAAGTTGATTAAAGTGCTTATTTGATTCGGTTTTGTTGATTCGATTTAGTTTTGGGAATAAGCTCAACTTAATAGCTTATTTTCTAGCTTTTAGCTTGAATCCCTTAGATTTCGGAAAGGGTTTTAATCCCCTTTCCGATTGGTTTTTCCGACCGGGAGCAACATCTAACCAATTCCCTTGATTTTAGGAAAGTTTGTTACTTCCCTTTCCGATTGGTCCCTTATTCCGACGGCTCCCATCTCCACATTCCGATCGAGTGATCGGATTAGGTCTTTGATATTCAGATTGGTAACACAAGCATTCCGACGGTCACTTGCCCCTTTCCGATTGGTTCATTGTTTGCACATATTCCGATTGTTAGCTAGCTGCATATTCAGATTGGGCCTCAAATCTCATATTTCGATTTGGCAACATTTATATATTCCGATTGTGGTGTATGTGCTTATTCCGATTGACATTTTGCCCCTATATTCCGATCACCACCAATCGGAATACATTCCGATTGGTACACTTTTTCCCATTATTCCGATTAAGTTGTTTTACTTTGCTCCGTTCTTACTTTCTTTTAGTCTTTTCCAATCAAGTTATATTTTTCACAAAGTGTTCCAAGTGTTAGATTTTCTTGAATGTCTATTTGTTTTTTCTAGTATAATCTTTAAAATTTCCAAGCATTTAATTTTAAGTTCGTCTTTTACTTTAATCATTTAAATCTTTAATCTTACTCTTCGACACTTAATTAATTGTTATTAGTTTTAAATAGATAAACAAACCAACCAATTTTTATTAACCAAGAACAAATCATTCCACTTAAGACCAAGATCAATTCGAGAGGATATCGATAAATATTTTGAACCCATTGAAAATCCGTGTATCAATGAGGCTATCAAAAACAAAGATAATGTAGATCTTAAAATCCAGAGATTTGATAAAGCTTCACAAACCCTAGAAAAATGTGTTAGTGAACAAAGAGATTCTAGGGATATGACTGGGATTGGGATGAAAGAGTATGCTGGTGTTCCACCACCTACTGGGAACTTTTATGGTGTCCTTAGAAAGGATTTGTCTTGGACTGGTATACCAGAATTCCAAGAAGAGGAATTTATTCCTCCACCAAGAGTTCTTACCCCAGTAGAGGAATACACGCAGAAATTGACTGATTTGGACCAATGGAAGAAAGCCAACCCTACTTTGTTTGTTAAGGGTGGCATGCTTAGTGACAACCCAAATGAGTCTACACCCATAAAAGTGACCAATCCTACTACTGGAAAGACTTTTGACCTTGGCTTAAACGTTGATAGAAAACCTAGTATTAAATATGCAGAAATGTATAGAAAACCTAGGTCACCAAAAAGTCAAATTAGTGATAATGGGACAGGTTTCTTTTCATCTAGACCTAGAGTTATGTCTAGAAAAGCATGTTATACTTGTGGAAGTTTTTCACATTTAGCTTATAAGTGTGTGAACGCTTTGAAGGTTAACGCTGATAGAAAGTCAACCATAGTCAAACCCAAACCTTTTGTCCAACAAAGTCCACAAGTTGTTAGACCAGCCCCATTCTTTACTAAAGGGTCTAATACTTATGGACAAAGACCTTTTCAGAAGACCAATACATGGTCTAACAGACAATGGGTTCCTGTAGCAAACCCTAGGTTCAACGCTGATAAGGGTAATTTCAGCGTTGACAAGAACAAATTAAACGCTGACAAGAACGTTGCTAGACCAAGTAATGTCAAATATTTGCAACCAAAGGGAAAGGGGTCTAAAGCTTCTTCTAGCTTATTTTGGAGACCTAAAAAAGACCAAAACCCTAATTCAGATGGGATTTCTATGACCTGTAACAGATTTCATTATATTTCAAAGGTCATAACTAAACCAATTGGGGTTAACTGGGTGTTTGATCCAAAAAGGGATGAACAAGGGGTTGTCATAAGGACTAAGTCTGTTCTTGTTGAACAACCAAATGAATCCAAGTCTGTTCAGGCTTGGGTTCTCAAAGAAAACTAATTTGTTTTCTTTATGTGCAGGGCATTCAAAAGCAGGTTAATGATTATGGCTATTGGGATAATGGATGCTCTAGGCACATGACAGGGAAGGAAGACTACTTGACAAACTTCACTCCCATTAAAGATGGTGACAAAGTGTACTTTGGAAGCGGATATGGAACTATCACTAGCAAAGGCACTCTTATCACCAACAATTTATGTTTTGAGAACGTGTTTTTGGTAAAGGAACTAGACTATAATCTATTTAGTGTATCACAAGTGTGTGATAACAAAAATAAGGTTCTTTTCACTGATACTGAATGCTTGGTGTTGAGCAAAGATTTTAAAATACCAGATGAGAATTCATTGATTATAGAACACCTAGGCATAAGGACATTTATAATGTGAATCTTAATGGAATTAGGATGAATAATAATTTGTCATGTCTATATGCTAAGGCTTCAGTTGATGAGAGTAATCTTTGGCACAGAAGATTAGGGCACATTAATTTTAAGAATATAAATAAACTTGTGAGACATGGTTTAGTTGATGGTTTGCCTGAAAAGGCTTTTTACAATGACCATTCTTGTGTTGCATGCCTTAAAGGAAAACAACACAAAGTCTCCTTTAAGTCTAAACATGTGCATTCTAGTTCTAAACCTCTTCACTTACTGCATATGGACTTGTTTGGTCCAACTAATATAGAAAGCTTAAATGGTAAATCCTACTGTTTTGTCATCACTGATGATTTTTATAGATTTACTTGGACTTTCTTTTTGTTGGAAATTCACTTTATGTGACGACATTTAAGAATTCCCATTAGTTATCATAGTCACACACGCTTAGACTAGACTAGGAAACAATGTATAGTTTAGGTGCGGTGTGTGACTATATATACCCTTCCAAGGCTTCCAAGGAGGGGTGTTGCTTGTGTTTCATTTGTGTTCTTAATACATTTTCTATCTTTTCACACACAACCTCTCTCTCTCTCTCTCAACCATGGTTGCCACCATCCACCACCCACCTAGACCACCAGATTAGTAAATGAAAATCCACAATTGGCATCAGAGCTTCAGTTCAATCCTTGGATCGTGTTTTTGTCATTGATTTTGGTGGTCTATTTTTTTCTGTCTCGATCTATTAATTTTTTGTCACAATGGTCAAATCTGTCTAAACATTTTGTCACTTTTGTGTCACGACAGTCTTAACAATCTCCGTCAAACTGTCCAAAGTTATTCATGTTTCTCATTTTATACCTGCTATGGATTCTGTCTAGTCAAAAGTTTGCACTTTTATTTAAATCTGCAAATTTTTTTTCTAGTTAAATGATTTTTTCTTTTTCAAGATCGAGAATAAATTTATTTATTTTTCTGGGTTTCTTTTGATATCTTAAAGATGACGAGATGCAGAAAATATTACAAGTCTTGATCTGTTCTTGGTGAAAGGACTGAATCAATCATCAGATCCAGTATTTTTGGTAAAGTCAAGTTTGGTCAAAAACCCTTTGCGATGGCAATTTTTCAGATGGCACATTCCGATGCATGCATTCCGATGCTATCATTCCGATGGCCACTTTCGATCGCATGGATTGCAATGGGGTTTTTTTGATACATTTTGATGGGTTCGACTGTACCCATTGAGATGGGACTCATTCCCATGGGTCTCATTGCGATGGGTGGTTCGACCTATCGCTATGGCATATTAAGACGTCATGCTGCTAAATTTTTTTCCAACATTCCGATGGAAGTGAAAACATTGCGATGATTTTTTTAAGAAAACATTGCGACTGTTTGACAAAAACGAGACCATGTACGTTTAAAGTTATACCGAGGACCTACATATGGCATCAAGAGCCATGGGATGATTGTTTGGTTTTTGTGTTTGTGTTCTTGATTATCTCGCCTATTTTGATCCGAATCCACACGTACCAAATTTTTTTTTTTTGTGTTTTTTATGGTTCAATCTTGATATACTTCATCTAGTTACTTATTATAGTGATTTGGTATTGGTATTTTGGTTAAAAACACAAAATATTTGGGTGTTTGATTCGTTTCTTGGCTTAAAATTCCGAATTTGTTGTGTACTATCCGAGAAAAGTGGTACTTTTGTCTCCATCGTAAAATTGGTATCCATCGCAAAAACCTAGGGTTTCTACATTGCGATCGAAGGGTATTCAGACACTTATTCCGATCGTGAATTGCGATAGCTCCTTGCATCGTACATTGTGATCGGGTATAAGGCAATATTGAAACGTTACTCTTCCAAAATTTCATTAGCCACATTCCGACAGGTATTGCGATCAAACATTCCGACAGGTATTGCGATCAAACATTCCGACAGGTATTACGATCAAACATTCCGACAGGTATTGCGATCAAATATTCCGTCAGGTATTGCGATCAAACATTCCGACATGTATTGCGATCAAACATTCCGACAGGTATTGCGATCAAACATTCCGACATGTATTGCGATCAAACATTCCGACAGGTATTGCGATCAAACATTCCGACAGGTATTCAGATAGACATTGCGACAGAACTTGTTTTGTACATTCCGATAGAGTGACAAGATTTCCAAGATTTTTCAAAAACGTGTTTCGTGTGTAATTTTGTCTTGGAATTTTTGGTTTATTGAGAACATAACTTAGGGGATTTCAACATTATTTCTCGGCTTTAACACACAACAACAAACACAATTACTTTCTTTCATTGATCGATCGACAAGTAATCCTTACCTTCATATATCATCGAGTTTCAATGGAATCGTTTAATTCAACATCTCAAGAGGGAGACTTGCATCTCATGCAAAACATAGCTAGAGAAAGTGGTATAATATTCTTTTGACTACTCCAGTCTCATCTAGTGACCATTTCTTGGTTTCAAGGAGGAAGCGAATTTCTGACACTCTTCGGTCAAGATCATTATATATTCATCGATTCAATATTCCTCAACTTCAACCAACTAGCTGAGCAACTTCACAAAGAAGACTTTAATCACTCTGCATCAGCATCTTCATATCAAGATCTAGTGACACAACTTACGCACTTCTTCAAATTCAACATTCTTAAGTTTGACAATTCAGGGATATGTCAATCATTTCTTCAGTACACACAAACGGAAATTAAAGAGTTCCGTGGTACATTGTTGAAATTAATGACATCGGTCTCGTCTTCAATGTATGAAAGATCTCGACTTCAGCAAGCGTATGATAATGGAGTGCAAGAATCTACGATGCAGATGCAAGAGGAGAATGATCATACGGTTGACACCTTGGAGCCTAAAGATTGCAAAAGCAAGGATTCAGGAGGACAACATGATACAAGCAGCATGTCAGGGATTGATGACACCATACCCGTATATGACGAAGAGTCTACAAATACGGTACAAAGGAATGTGGTATATGATGTCTATGCCGATGAACTACCGCATGTTGCGCATTCCGAACCTAATTATGACAAACATGGGATGGAAAAGGGTGATAGTTTTACCACTTCAGATTCATCCGATGTGAGTCAAAATGGGGGAGAAATTGTTCAGAATGCTATAGTACATCATGATAAATGCTTTATGACTCCTTCACTAACCGATTCTGATTCCAAGATTAAAGAGCTTGAAACGATTTTAACTCAGCAATCTAAAGCTCTTGAGGATGCCAAAATTGAATTTTCGAAGAAAGCGGATAAATTTGAAAAGTATTTTGAAAAACTTGAAAATTCAAACGTTGTTCTTGAAAGAAAATTAAATCAAAAAATTCAAGATTCTAAAGCTGAAAAAGATAATTTTGTGAGACAAATTAAGTTGCTTGAATCTAAGTTGGCATCCCAAGATGAATTGCTCAAAGAGAATGAGACTTTAAAGGCTCAAGTACAGGAAAAGGTCTTTGCTATAGCTGCGTTGAAAAACGAATTGAGAAAAACTAAAGGATCTAGTGTGGATACTAAGCTTGAAAAACCATCAATCTTGGGGAAACCGCCTCAAATTCAGTCTGTTAGACAACCGACTGCATTTAGATCCGAGCGACCAAAATCCTCGAGACCGCGGTTTGCCTCCCAAGTTGATATGGTTTATATTTCTAGACCAGTCACTCCACTATATAGGCCCAATGTGACTAAAACAGCTTTTACAAGACCTAATCACATGATTGCATCTAGCCTCCCCAGACATAGTATAAAGAACACATCTCGAACTAGTTCAAATGATGTTCGCCATAAATTTGGTCTAAGGGAAGCTATTCAGAAGACACAAGTAAGAGATAGGGATTTTAAACCTAGTCAGATGCCTTCTAGATTACCCAACACTGCTAACCGTAGCATATCATATCCTAGGAGCATCAATCAAACATCTAGGAAATCTAGATCTTACTCGGACATTAAATATGCTACTTGTAAAACATGTAGGAAATGTGTCTTTAAAGCCAATCATGATTCTTCTGTCAAGAAATTACTTAATGAGGTGAACTCCCGTGCTAGACTTAAATCCCAGTAGGTAGCTAAAATCAAACCCATGGGTAAAATGTGGCGCCCCACTGGTAGAACTTTCACTCTTGTAGGAAACGAGTGCCCTTTAACTAGGATAGTCTCTGATTCTACTAAGACTACTAGGGAGGATATTGAAAAGGATGATACATCACTTAAGCCTGAACTTAAGGTTTTCTATAAAAGGAAACGTTTGCCAGCTAAGATAAGTGAATCATCTAATCAGATCGCCTCTGACACAAGTAAAGCCAACTGTGAACCCCCACGTGCTTCTAAAATTGATATCGCTAACCCATGTCAAAGCATGCAAATTCCTAATGAGAATGCAGGTACCAAAGTTGATGTTCCAAAAGAGCGAAGCGGTCCAATCGTTGTATACCGTTCAACTAAGGACACTCTTCGAGTTTGGCTACTGAAGAAGCAGGTATCGGAGAAACAAGTGTCTAAGGGGATTCACGGTTAAGCTCGTGTAAAAGGACTTATAGTCACATTACAGACTGTAACTCGATCTTCAAAGAAAGGAAGGTTTATCACCGATGATAAACTTAACCTTACAACGAGAAATTAATTTTTCTCGGGCACGAGCTATTATTAAAATTATTCAAAGATTTTAAGCTCGTGTATATGGCTCACATTCAAATCAGAGTCTGTGACCCGAACTTCAGAGAAAGGGAAGTTTATCTACGCAACGATAACTTACCCTCAAAACGAGAAATTAAGTTTTCTCGGACACGAGCTTATCCTGAAACCATTCAAAGGTTTTAAGCTCGTGTATATGGCTCCTCGCTAAATGATAGGCGATGACCTGGACTTCAGAGACAGGGAAGTTTATCTACGCAACGATAACTTAACCTCTTAATGAGAAATTAAGTTTTCTTGGACACGAGCTTATCCTAAAACCATTCAAAGGTTTTAAGCTCGTGTATAAGGCTCTTCATTAAATATCAGATGATGAACCGATCTTCAAATAAAGGAAAATTTATCACCGATGATAAACTTATCCTCAAAAACGAGAAATTAAATTTTCTCGGACACGAGCTTACTTTAAAACTATTCAACGGTTTTAAGCTCGTGTAAAATGGTTCATTGTTAAATGTCAGACATTGACCCGTTCTTCAAATAAAGGAAAGTTTATCGCCGATGATAAACTTATCCTCACAACGAGAAATTAATTTTTCTCGGACATGAGCTTATATTAAAAACATTCGAAGTTTTTAAGCTCATGCACAATGGCGTATAATTATATTTCAGATTATGCCCCGGACCTTAAAGAAAGGAAAGTTTATCGCCGATGATAAACTTATCCTTACAACGAGAAATTAATTTTTCTCGGACATGAGCTTATATTAAAAACATTCGAAGTTTTTAAGCTCATGCACTATGGCTTACAGTTAAATATCAGACTATAACTCGGACCTCTATTTTAGGAGAGCTTATCTTTAGAGATAGCTTATCCTCGTAACGGGAAATTAATTTTTCTCGGTCATGAGCTTGTATTAAAACATTCCAAGTTTTAATCTCATAAAGGAAAGTGTATCTTTTAAATAAGAGAAGTTTTCTTCATAACGAGAAATTCACCTTTCTCGGTCATGAGCTTTACGTTAAAACATTCAAAGTTTTTCAAGCTCATGAAAACGATTTCTAAGTAAATGTCAACTTAGGACTCGTTCTTCAGTTAAAAGGAAAGTTTATCGCCGATGATAAACTTATCCTTAACAACGGGAAGTTTACAACTTCTCGGACTTGAGCTCGTTTTGCAAGATATTCAACATCTTAAGCTCAAGTAATTGGTTTTCAAAACGTTGCACACAATTTTTCGAGAATTTCTCAAAAAGGTTTTCTAAATCTTTCAAAATTGTGTGTTCAAAAAATGTTTTGATAAAAAGATCATGTCTTCTGGGATCGATAATATTTACGATACTAGAAATCTCATTCAATAATGACACAGGGTTGTAAATAAAGTTCGACCAGAATTTCAAATGTTTTAAAACATGCTCAAAATGGCTTGCTATTATTTCAGATAGTAACCCGTTTTTAATACTCAAGTCAAGCATTTCACCGGAAAGCTTTGACTTAACAACGGGAATTAATTTTCTCGGGCATGGTTTACTTTATAACCATGTAAGGGATTGTGTTTACGTTATAACACAATCTAACACGAATATATGTACGCATCAATGCATTTATTTGTTAAAACAAGAGAAATCTTGTTTTTATGAAGTTATCATCTCCACCAACCGTAGTAATTTACAATTGATATCTACAAACTCGACGATGCGACTACTCAAACGACGACTACAACTCTTTCAATAAAACGCGGATCAACAATTGAGGGGGAGCAATTGTCCAGCATTCAGAATCTTTGACGTCGAAAGTGCCAAGTTCACATGGTGGTGTCAAGACAACGATATCAATCGTACACATGGAGTCAAGAGATAACTTCAAACGTGATGAGGCGACCAACATTCATGAACAAGAACCATGTGCTTATTTCATATGATGTTGTCCATCATTCAGGTCCAACCTCATAAATCGCTAATCTTGTGAATAAATTATCATATATGATCTTTGCATGTGATAAGTACCTTACACTTGTGTTTAAAAGGTACTTCACTCACGTTTCAAGTACACCCTCATTAATTCGAGGGGGAGCTTGTGTAATTCATGAAGATAACTGGATTTGCATCTTTCTTCCCAAATTTTCTTAAAAATGCTATTAAATCAATTGATATTAAAAACATCGATTGGGTTAATACTTTTAATATGGGGGAGAAAATGTGATTTAATATGGGAAATGATTAATCACAAATGGTTTGACTTAACGTGATAGCTCATCCCGACATGTTCGAAATGTTTTCAAATATCGTGGCATATGTTAAGGGGGAGCAAAATGGATTTGGATATCAAAATGGATTTCATGGTGACATATACTTACCTAAAACCCATTTAATTCACGACGATGAAGATTGTGGTGTCATAAGGATGGTAGGATAGGTTAAAGTCCAATGATTCTTCTAGAACTGGAGGAATCTTCCCAAGGACATTCCTAGCTAGAAATAGTAGTCCTTAGGAAAGATGGAGAAAGATTGTGAACGTAGCTGAATGCTGACCAAGAACTTAAATTAGCACTGGAACAATCACAACAAGGTGCTAGTTATGACGTATTAGTAAGCATTGAAGGGGTTGAAGAATGAAAAAGAATTGTAAAGATAAAGGGTGAAAATAAAGAAGCCCTCCTTACAACTTAGGCAGAAACCGGGTCAACACATACGCTATTGAGATCATTTTTTAATGATGCTCGATATTGAAGATAGACATCATGGACCCAGTGATGCAATGCACAACCCATCCCAGCTAACTCAGATATCTTTTAAAAGATATTTGTTTTAATCACACGGAGACAACATATTATCTGTTGATTTATTCACTCTAAATAAATTGGTATTGAAATGGTGGCACTCCTCTCCAGCCTCTGTCACTAAAAATACAAAATGCACGATCGAGTCTAGAGCCATTTGAGATCATCAAATATCTCATTAGGACACACTTTCATAAATCCTTGCTTCTTCACACACTGTGAAAAGTAAGAAAGATCTTAAGAGTCCTACGCAAAATCTTCATGATCTTGCCTGAACATCCGAGTAATACGAAAGTATTTACAATGAAGATGGAAATCCTTCTTGAGCAAATATCAAAAAGCTCATGGTAGGTGACTTGTGGGATTCTTTATGAATCAAACTTGTGATAACTAGAAAGCAACAGTGGTTTAATTCTTAAATGAATTTAAACACGTTCCAGGCCTCTACGCAATATCTTAGTGATCTTGCCAGAACACTCAGAGTGATACCTTAGTGTTCACAGTGATGAGTGGAAATCCTTCTAGTGTTAACCTCAAACAACACTTGGTAGGTAACTTGCAAGATTCTATACGAATCAAGCTCGTGACAACTGGAAAGCAACGATGGTGCGGTTCTTAATTGAATTTCACTTGTTCCAGGAACAGGAATTGACGGCTTCAAATCATGCGGATATTATTATCCAAATGATTCACTCTTTATATTCGCGGTCAGCTTTGGACGGTCGAATAAAGAGAACGGGTTTTCCCGCGAAATCTTGTCAAGGAGGTTCTTAATTGAAACTACCTGCCACAAGTACTATATTTAATATCGTCCAACGGTCTTCACCGACCGGCGGTAAAATGCTACCGAATTAGAATGAAATGTTCAAGGCCATTTCATCTGTGTATATGTTTTGTTGCTAACTGTCTTATGCAGCGTAACAAGAAGGTGGCATTGCGGTGTTCAATCCAGAAGAAGTCGTCAACACATGCTTATGCTTTCTGCACTTAATGCTTCAACAAATTCAAGAAAGTCTAAAAGTCAAGTCTTCCGCTGTATCAAACTCTGAAGCTTTTAAGAATTTATAAAAGTATAAGTATGTGGATCATGAAGTCACGAAGAGGCAAATATCACAAGTGATGAATGCACAAGGTCAAGGCAAGGAAACATGCTCAAGACTAAAGTCAAAGGTCTCATCTGCATATTCACAAGAACAAGATCGAAGACTCAAGCATAGTATGCTAGGTTTAAGATTTTGTAAAATGGTGTGACCTCCCTTAGGGGGAGATTGTTTGAAATACGTTTTTCCAACGAAAGTCTCTGTCACGTCATTATTATCATAGATCACGAGCTATAGACTATTTAGAACATTGTAACTTGGAGTGACCTCCCTTTGGGGGAGATTGTTGGAAATACATTTTTACGTATTTAGAAAGGATCGGTCACTCCAATGATATTGGGCTCGTGACCCATTAAGTATACATATAGTCCATATAGCCCACATGTAGGGTGGGCTATATATACCCCCTCCTAGCATGTTAGGGGGTTGGTCATTCTCATTTTCACACATTTAATCTAATCTTTCATTTTCTCTCCAACCTCTCTCTACTTTCTCTCTCTAGTTCTTCATCTATCTCTCTCTAGTAATCATCTCCATAGTTAGATAATCCAAGGATTACGAGGACCTACACTTTTTAGCTTTGAAAAGTGACACTGCTGATACTTTGATTAACTTTATTAACCAAATTGAGAAGAAGACTGGTAATGAGGTTAAGATGCTTAGAAGTGATAATGGTGGTAGAACCCCATAACAAAATGGGGTAGCTGAGAGAAAGAATAGAACACTCATAGAAGCAGCTAGGACTATGTTGGCTGATGCTCACTTTCCCATTGCTTTTTGGGCTGAGGCTATGAATACAACTTGTTATGTTCAGAATAGGGCATTAATCAACAAGATCCATAACAAAACACCTTATGAGCTATTTTGGGGCAGGAAACCTATTATTGGTTTTCTTAAACCTTTTGGATGTCATGTAGTTGTTTTGGACACTAGTGATGCCTTAGGTAAGTTTAGTGCTAAAGGTGATGAAGGCTACTTTATGGGTTATTCTGTGCAGAGTAGAGGATATAGAGTTTACATTAAGAAAGAAAAACGTATACTTGAAAAGGTACATGTTAGGTTTCTAGAGAGTAAACCTAGTGATCCTGAAAGTGGTCCAAATTGGTTATTTGACTTGGAACCTCTATCTAGGACATTGAATTATATGCCTATTACTAATCCAAACATTGTGAAGGTGACTTTAAATGTTGTGGAAGAACCAATTGTTGATATTTCATGTAAACAGGTTGATGAAGAGGTTGGATCACAAGCATACAAATCAGCACCCATACTTGAGTATGTTACCATTCCTATATGGACAGATGCATTTGCTGATGCTGCTGCTGGAAAAGAGAAAGGTGGTCCACAAGTATCACCAGTTGAAAACATGCATAGATTCTTCAAACGATGACAGAGGAAAATCTGGCACTAACAAGACAAATTCAAGCGTTGATGGCTCAAACATTGACAACCCTAATTCAGGCGTTGACAACTCTTTTGACCATTTATTTTCTTCCAATAATTTGGAACAAGGTGAACCTTCAAACAGAAATGGAGAGGTTCACTCAGATGATGATGGAAGAGCATTTGAAGAAGATATTGGCAACTTGGAGACTGAGATTGATGATAATACAATTATTGAAGGAGGATTACTTACATCTACTATGAAGAATCATCCTTCTTCTTTAATCATAGGTGATGTGATGACTCCTGTGAAAACTAGAAGGTCTCATCAGAACCATAGAGGATTTATTGCCAATATTCACAAGAAGGTTGATACCCCTCTTGTTCAAGCATGTTTGTTTGCCTGTTTTCTGTCACAACAGGAACCCAGAAGATTTTTGATGCTCTCAAAGAACCAAGTTGGGTGGAAGCAATGCAATATGAGCTTCACCAATTCGCTATTCAGGATGTTTGGGAGTTAGTTGATTGTCCCAAACATGTCAGGCCTATTGGGACAAGATGGCTTCCTGCATGGGATTTACAGTCTATCAAATGGATGTGAAGAGTGCTTTTCTTTATGGCACAATTGTAGAGGAGGTTTATGTAATATAGCCTCCTGGTTTTGAAGATTCAGAACATCCAAACAAGGTGTATAGAGTGAAGAAAGCTATGTATGGACTTCATCAAGCCCCAAGAGCATGGTATGGCACATTGTCCACCTATCTGGGGGAAAATGGATTTAAAAGGGGCACCATAGACCAGACCTTGTTTACAAAGAAGACTGGTAAGGATTTCTTACTTGTACAGGTCTATGTGGATGATATCATCTTTGGCTCTTCTGGTCCAAAGATGAGTGAAGAATTTTCCAAACTCATGACAGACAAGTTTAAGATGAGTGCAGTGGGGGAGATGAACTTCTTTCTAGGGTTACAAGTACAGCAGAAAGAAGATGGTATCTTCATCTCTCAAGACAAATATGTAGCAGAAATCTTGAAGAAGTTTGGATTTTATCCACATGAGAAACGGGCTAGCACACCCATGGATAGGGAACACCCTTGGGGAAAGGTTGGAGATGGAAAAGAGGTAGATGTCAAGCATTATAGGTCAATGATTGGTTCATTGATGTATCTCACATCTTCAAGACCTGACATTATGTTTGCTGTGTGTGCATGTGCACGCCATCAAGTGACTCCCAAAGAGTGTCATCTTCATGTTATCAAGAGGATTTTTAGGTATCTTAGGTGCTATCCTACTTTGGGATTATGGTATCTGGTTGTAGGAAAATTACACCTCTTGTTTAGGAAAACAAAGGAGGGTAAATGAGCGGTAAGTATCGAGTGATGATTTAGGAAAATCAAGCACTAATGACCCTTATGGTGTGAAAGTTCGTTTCCTAAGGAGGTATATGTGTGTGACTAAGATGTAAAATATTTGAGATTAATATTTGGTTTAGAAGGGGATGAGAAAAGAAGATGACGAAGACGTAAAAATTACTACTAGAAAGTTAAAACGTAAAACCGTACAAACTACAAAAATAAAAATTAATTCTAAAAATTATCAAAAATTCACCAAAAATCAAAATAAATAAACTAAGAGTTTACCAACGATCAAAACTTTTTCAAACATTTTAAATAATTAAATATTCAATTTTTAAATGCTAATTAAAGCCCTAAAAATCAAATAAATTATCAAAAAGCCCAAATAAAGATTTTTCAATTGGTAAACCTCTAAAATGACCTAAAAAGATTAAAAACTATTTTTAGAAAATTTTAAACTAATAAAAACTATTTAAAATGATTTAAAAACTATTAAAACTTAAAATAATTATAAAAATTAATCTAAAAGTGATAAAATTATTCTAAAAGTTGCTAAATTCCTATTTTAATGTATTAAACCTAAGAAAAATGTAAAAAGATGGAAAATGTGAAATTTGAAAAATAATAATAAAATGATATTAAAATAATATTAAAAATCCAAAAATTATAAAAAATTCTAAAAACTTGCAGACTAGTTTATTTTAACCTAAATAATCAGAAAATCAAAGTGAAATGACTAGAATACCCCTATTGCGCCCTCAAATGGGCCAAAACCAAAAACAGTCAAACCAAATGGGCTTTTGGGCCCAAAAAGTCAAACTTGGCCCAATTGACTTGAAAAAGCCCTATCTGACTCAAAATTTAATTCTAAGAACAAAACTCTAAAGGCCCAAAAGCTGAATGTGAGCTTATCACAGCTTATTAAACACACAGCTTATTCTTATTGGGCTTTTCAGCCCATTAAGCAATAAGCTAATGCCATAAGCTCTAATTTGACACACAACCTTCTTTTGGGATGCTTATGAGATCTGTAAAAAGAAATTTTGGAAAAGCTCACTCAATAAGCTAAAAATAAGCAAAGTAAAAATTCACTAAAAGACAAAATAGTCGGGTTTGAGATTTAGGGCACCTTAGAAGCTCTAGTTTGTTGCAAAAGCTCACAAATAGCTTAACTAAGAATAATCAATCAAGAAAATCACAAAAAGCCAAGTAGAATAAGCTGTATGAGCAAATAAGCTGGCTGAAAAAGTCAAATAAGCTAGTTTTCTAGCAAAAGCTTAACCAAAAGACTTGTAAACTTCCAGACTTGATATTAAGCTGAGAAAAATGAGTTCTATTACAAAAACTAAGTTGTTGCATGTACCAATAAGCAAAACAGATTCAATAAGCTTGGAAACCAAGTTTGACCAAAAGTCAAACGTTGATAAGTTAAAATCAAACGCTGACAGGAACAAAGTGGACGTTGACAGACTTAATGAAGTATATGGACTTGTTTTTCACCCTGCTGGTCAAGGTTTGAGTGCAAACCTTGTGAATCAAAGCTTACCAGTTGGGTAAACTTGATGTGTTTTGGCACAAATAAGCCAATAAGCCAGTGGGCTTATAAGCTATGAACAAAACAATCCAAATAGCCAAATAATCTCACAAGCAGCACACAAATAGGATTCAAGCAACAAAACAGCAATCCTTAAACTAGAATTCAAAATGCAACACCAAATGAGGTGGTCACTTTGCTGATGCAAATGACCACTTTAGCAACTTTTGATAAGCTATAAAAACCACAATAAGCTACCAAATTCAACAACCAGACAACCAATAGATAGCTTATCACCTAAACTATTCCCAAACCAGATTTCAGACCTTAGATCCAAGTAAAAAAGAAGTTATTGGATCTGATGTGTTTGACCAATTCCAAAACCACTTTTATCAGATTTTTTCAAAACTTCAAATCTCTTTTCCAAACTTTCAGAAAGTAAACCAATGACTAAAACTTGTATATTAAGACTTGTTTAGACCTCCCAAACCCTAAGAACCAAGGGCACAAGGCCACAAGGTCTTATGAACCAGTAATCCCAAACAACCCTTAATCAAGCACTTTTCAAACAAACTTTTGATTTCTTCTAATAACCTATTGATTTTAATGACCAAAAACACTTTCTAGGCACTAACTAACACAATCAAACACAAAAATAACCAGCACAAACTCAAGAACACAAAATCATATGCCAAAGTTCAAAATAAGTAGAAACATGAAATTTTGAGAGGAATCTTAACAAGGGGTTATACCTGCCTTCCACAACATCCTAGGAAGGCCAGCTATGCTCCTTGGACCTTGTTCAACAACTAGAACAAGACCAAGGTACTTCAATAAGAAAGATGAAGAATGCCTTGGTTGATGTTTCAAAGCAGAAACTCAAGGACTTGATGTCTTCAACACAAGCAGCAAACAACTCAACCAAGGGCTCTAATCCCTCCACAAGCTTGGTGTCAACAAGCTTGCAAGAGCTTATAGCAAATGGTTAAGGGTTAGTACACAAAAATAAGCAAAATCAGAACCTTCTTTCAAGCTTTTTCAAACTTGAAAAACCTTACCAAACATAAACGTCCTTGATCCAAAAGGTTCAAGCACACTTATAACAATCAATGGAACTCAGAATCACCCTTTAAACAACAGCAACTTTCAAAAACATAAAAAGGAATTAAAATTTTCTCAAAATACCAACTTTTATAAATTTTAAAAAGGAATTACAATGTTTAAAGAGTAAGACTAGAACCAAGGGACTCTCACATGTTGAGGTCTCCTTTTATAGGCAAATGCCTGGCTAAACACTATTCACAAACCCTAGCTCTGATTTCTCTAAAATGCTCTTGAGTCTTCTAGATCATTTGATGGAATGAGCTGTCCAAATGCATCCAAACCGTTTAAAGCAGCTTTGATATGAAGCAAATGATGTGGGCTGTTGATCTTGACACGTGGCAAGCCTTGGTGAGGAAGTTGTCACATGATGGTGAAACGGTTTTGGTGGTGGGGCCTCTTGGTGAGTGGGAGTGAGTGTTTTAAGGTTGGGATGAGATTATAGGCGTGTGAATCAAGTGTGGGAAAGGGTAATTTCATTTTACCCTTTGTTTTAATGAAGATAGTTACTGGGTTCTTGGGGTGAATAATAGTAACTTTTGATCCGATTTTGGGGGGTTGGAAGTTGTTTGGCGCAATTTGTGTATTTGAATGTTTGAGTGCACACATTTGGCCCTTCTTCTTTTTATTTCCTTTCATTTGTGTTTAAAAACGTGTCAGCGCCCATTTCCTTTGTAACAACTTTCAGCTTTTGGCAAATTTGGAACAAAACTTTCCAAAAAGGTTTATAAGGATTATTTTTGCCATTTTGAGATATTTCAAGGGCTGATTTTGGACAATCTTGATCTTCAAAGGTCTTCAATGTATCTTTGGCTTGATGAGGGACCATAATTGACAATGTTGAATAGTTGAGGGACTAAACTTGTCATTTCTTCAAAGTTGAAGGACCATTTGTGTGATTTTGACAAACTTAAGGGACCAAACTTGTAATTATAAATATACAAGGGGTTTAAGTGTCATTTCTTAAATAAATGAGGATCAATCTTGTATGTCTTCAAGTCTTCAAGGGTATTTGTTGAATTCTTCATGAATTAGGGCCCGGTTCTTTGTACGGCTTCGTTTCTCGTGTCCGTTTTTCCTTGTATCTTGTGATCTTTTGTCTTTTTCACGATATCCATACCTAAAATACACAAGTAAACAAACACAAGCATATATATGGTATTTTATGACATTTTAATGCATTTAAAACCCGAAAAGAACGATGAGATCATGTATAAATGCCATCTCATCACTCCCCCATACTAAGCCATTGCCGTGCCCTCACGCAATGCTATAATAAAGTATCTAAGCATCACCAAAGTTCAATTATATTAACCTTTATTGAAAAGTAAAAGACTTGCAACATACTACGAAGATGTGAAAAGACATAATGTATGATTTTCATCACAAAAAGTGACTTTTAGGGTCAAAGAATAGAAACAAGTAAATGTCCCTTAGAGTAAACTTCGTCATCCTTGATTGTCATACATTCCATGCTAAGTGTAAAAACGAGATCATTGTTGGTACAAGTCACAATGCTAACACTTCTCATACGTCCAAATTGTGTAATACTTTTTCTCCCCGCAATCCTAGTTATTATGAAAAGAAATGGGTTAATAGCATTTTTTATCTATTTGACATGGATCACAAGTGATTCATATTGACTTATTTGAGTAGTTATTAGTCCGAAAGCAAAGTATCACGATTTAATCGATAGTTAGCCGAAGGACAAAATCTTTTAAAACGGCTTCTCGTGTATCTCCTTAAGTTCATATCTTGGCATAACTCGTTTCACGATTTGAGACCTTTATCGGACCGATATTTGGCATGTACTTCATACTTCAAATCTTGGGAAGACGTTCTTGAAATTATGGTCTTCTCTTCATATATTTGGAATTTCTTCACTTGACGTTTTTGAGAGATTCTTCATATTAGGACCACGACTTCATCATTTTTCTTCAATCTTTACTTTGGATTTTGATATACAACGATCCGCCTCCTTTTCGAACTTGGATATATTTATCCTCATACCTTGTAAGGGTCTTTTCGGATAGACTTTCTCCATGATCTTTAGGGGAGTGATTGCTTCTCGTCGTGTGTCTCGATCCTTCATATTGATTTAGGAATAATGATACTTCACATCATCTTTGGATCTTTAGCAAAAATAGAGCTCCTCATGCCTTGTTAGGGCCTTTTTGGATGATCGCCAATCTTCGCGTCCCGCTTCAATAAGTTATGCTTGGCTATGAACTCTATGCAACCCCGAGCAACTTTTAAACGATCTTGCGCTAGAGGCTAAGTAACCTTTCAAATCGTACGACCTTACTTATTGCAATTATGATTTATTCCTAATGCATTGATCTTATGGGAAGAAAAAGCCACAATTAAAAACATATGAGTTTTTGAAAGAACACTTTCATGTTCTACGTTTAGCATGATCACTTGTCTAACTCTATCATTTCTCGTTCTTCACTATATAAAGACCTCTAATTAAAGAGACTCGTGAATACTTAGCCATGCAAGTCAAAATTAAGCTAAATTTGGATTAGATTTCATTAAGACTATATCAAATCAAAGTTTTGGGTTTTCAAGCCACCTATAGGATCTTGCACTTTCTTGGACTTTTCAAGTTTAGAGAATGCGTTTTATAGCTCCCTTGATAAGTGACTTTCTAGGATCAATTATAGGAACTTGCGAAAAGTTCTTGTTCTTAACCCGAAAGAGTTAAGACTTTCGCGTTTTAAATCTCCCTAAATAAAAGTCTAGCAAAACTTGAATTGAGCGGGTTAAGGAATGTAAATGGCTCCAAATGCCCATCAAGTCAAAAATTAACTCTTATTCTACCCATCGGAAAATATACATTCGTGTCTTAAAAACACTTATGAAAACTAAGAAAAATTTTAAAATTTGGCCATTTTTAGCCTTATTAGCAAAACAAAACATTGAAAGTTGAAAAGCGTGAGGGCGTAGCAAAGCAAGTACCTATTCACCCCCCATACTAAAAGTAAACATTGTCCTCAATGTTTCGAGTCTAAAGGTGGAGCACCCCCATACTAGAGACGAAGAGTCGAATGCTTAGGATCTAGCATGGAAAGGGTGATCAACAATATATCTAAAGCCGTTTATTAAGTATGCTAAAAGATAATTGTTAGAACAATAAAGATATGTCATGGATTCGTGAAAAACTTCTTCAAGCAAAAGATGGAGGCTCACGTAAACGAACACGAGAGTCTTCAATCGTAGATGATGATGATGATCTAGATAACACAATCACAAACAACCACGAGACAACGAGTTAAAAGGGTGCAAGTCCCCTTATTAGTGAATAGTAAGCATAAAGGATAAGCATGGGATCTCCCCCACGAGGCACCTCGTTTTTGATTACCGAGTCATGAGCTCGACTCGATCCCCTCAATGCTAATTATCATTGGGGAAGGTGACTTGGTCGAGGGCAACCATTGAAGGAATTTCCCCACCAAAGTAGTACTTAAGCCTATGTCCATTCACCTTGAAATTAGGACCATCATCTTGAGCTAGCTTAATGGTCCCATAAGGAAACACTTGTGTAATGGTGAACGGACCCGACCAACGAGATTTCAATTTCCCGGAAAATATCTTAAGTCGAGAGTTAAAAAGCAACACTTGATCACCAACGTTAAAAACCCGGTTTTTAATCTTTGAATCATGAAACTTTTTAGTCTTTTCTTTAAAAATTAATGAATTTTCATAAGCATTATCTCTTAATTCATTCAATTCATTCAATTGTATTTTCCGGTGATCTCCCGTGGTCTTCAAGTCAAAGTTTGCATGCTTAAGGGCCCAATATGCCTTGTGCTCCAACTCAATAGGCAAATGACAATTCTTCCCATAGACTAACTTATAAGGAGTGCAACCGATAGGTGTCTTATAAGCGGTCCTAAAGGCCCATAAAGCGTCATCAAGTTTGTCGGACCATGAAGCACGATTTTCTCCAATCGACCTCTCTAAAATCCTTTTCAAAGCTCGGTTCGAAACCTCGAATTGCCCACTCGTTTGCGGGTGATAAGCCGTAGAAAGACGATGAGTAACTCCATATTTCTTTAGAACCTTTTCGAATTGGTCATTACAAAAATAGGTTCCACGATCGCTTACAATAGCACGAGGGGTTCCGAACCGAGAGAATAGTTGCTTCAAAAACTTCACTACCACACGAGCATCATTAGTAGGCAAAGCCTTAGCTTCCACCCACTTAGAAAGGTAGTCCACCGCGACAAGGATATATTTTTTGCCATGAGACGATGGGAACGGCCCCATAAAGTCTATTCCCCATATGTCGAAAATCTCACACACTTAAATTATGTTTTACGACATTTCATCACGTTGAGACGATTTTCCTTGACGTTGGCACGAATCACACGACTTCACAAGTGCGTGTGCATCACGATAGATAGAAGGCCAAAAGAAACCGGCATCGAACACTTTCTTAGCCGTGAGATTAGCACCGTGGTGACCACCCGTGGGTCCCTCGTGACAAGCTCTAAGGATATTAGAAGCTTCGGCACCAAACACACAACGTCGAACGAGTTGATCCGCACAAACTCGAAAGAGATAAGGGTCGTCCCAAAAATAGAACTTGACGTCACGAAAGAATTTTCGTTTTGTTGTGTCGTCATACCCTTGATTATGAAATTGCCCGCATGGTAATTTGCAATGTCGGCAAACCATGGGGTGGTGTCTTTAGAATTCACTATAGCGAGAGTCTCAAGAGGAAATGTTTCGGTGATTTCCTTGTTCTCGAAAACATCTTTGTGAGGATCTTCTAGACGAGAGAGATGATCAGCCGCTAGATTCTCGGCTCCTTTTTTGTCAAGCACGGTGACATCAAATTCTTGGAGGATGAGCATCCAACGAAGCAATCTCGGCTTAGCATCTTGCTTAGCTAAGAGATACTTGATAGCTGAATGGTCGGTATACACGATGCTTTTAGTCAAGACGATATAAGGTCGGAACTTCTCAAAAGCATAGACCACGGCAAGGAATTCCTTTTCCGTTGTGGTGTACTTTAATTGAGCCTCAGTCATCGTCTTACTAGCATAGTGGATAGGACGGAAATGCTTGTCATAACGTTGCCCTAAGACGGCCCCTATAGCATAATCACTTGCATCGCACATGATTTCAAATGGTAATTCCCAATTAGGGGCAACAAGAATGGGAGCTTCGGTAAGTTTCCTTTTGTGAGTTTCGAAAGCTCTAACACAATCCTCATTGAAGTTAAAAGGAGCATCCTTCTCGAGAAGGTGTGTCATAGGTTGATAGATTTTCGAAAAGTCCTTGATGAAACGACGATAAAAGCCCGCGTGGCCTAGGAAACTCCTAACTCCCTTAACGGTTTTTGGATGAGGTAACTTGGCGATGACGTCTACCTTAGCTTTATCGACCTCAATCCCCGCCTTCGACACCTTATGTCCTAAGACGATTCCTTGTTTACACATAAAATGACATTTTTCCCAATTAAGCACAAGATTGGTTTCTTCACAACGTTTTAACATTTGCTCGAGATTAGATAAACACGACGTGAACGAATTGCCAAACACCGAGAAGTCATCCATAAAAACTTCCATCGACTTCTCGATCATATCGTTAAAAATCGCCATCATACACCGTTGAAACGTTCCCAGTGCATTACAAAGTCCGAAAGGCATCCTACGATAAGTGAACGTTCCATAAGGACACGTAAACGTAGTCTTCTCTTGATCACGAGGGTCAATAGGGATTTGAAAGTAACCGGAAAAACCATCTAAAAAGCAATAGAATTCATTTCCCGCAAGTCGCTCCAACATTTGATCCATGAAGGGCAAAGGAAAGTGGTCTTTACGAGTGGCGTCATTTAACTTTCGGTAGTCAATACACACCCTCCAACCGGTCACAACACGAGTGGGAATTAACTCGTTGTTTTCATTAGGCACAACGGTCATTCCTCCCTTTTTAGAGACACAATGGATTGGGCTCACCCATGGGCTATCGGATATAGGATAAATCATTCCCGCGTCAAAGAGTTTAAGGACCTCTTTTTTAATGACATCGTGAATTTTGGGATTCACCCTTCTTTGACTTTGAATTGCGGGTTTGTAGTCCTCCTCCATTAAAATCTTGTGAGTACAAAATTTTGGGTCAATACCCTTAATGTCGGATATTTTCCACGCAATTGCCCCTTTATGAGCCTTAAGAACTTTCAAGAGCTCGGTTTTTTCATCATTAGCAAGACCTTTCGCAATAATAACCGGCAACTTGTCATCACCTTCCAAGAATGCGTATTCAAGGTGAGAAGGAAGATCTTTCAATTCAAGGATAGGTGGTTCCTCGATTGAAGATTTTGGTTCAACACTCATAACTTCCATCGGCGGAAGAAATGGTGGAATAGAAATTTCATCACTAATCAACACCTCATCTTCATTGTCGATTTAATTTGAAGTGAGATCGCCTCCTTGGAATGGAGTGAGATTTGGTGTGGAATTAGAAAGAATCGGATCCAAAATAGTGGGATTGCCACTTGACGAGCTATCGGAAAAACCTAACACTTCTTGTGAAAACTCATCGCAAACCACATCAACGATGTCAATGTGATTGATGGTAGCGATTGCATAAACATGAGAAGGTTTCGAGTTTTGAGTAGCGTTTATAACAAGTTCCTCTTTGTTGAATCTCAAAGTGATAGTTCTTGCATGAACATCGATAAGCGATCTCGAAGTGTCTAAAAATGAACGACCTAAAATTAGAGGAACTTGAGGATCCACGGGGATGTCAACTACTATAAAATCAACGGGATAGTAGAACTTCCCCACTTTCACGAAAACATCTTCGGCTACTCCACATGCTAAAATCGTAGAATGATCGGCCATCTCGATAGACATGTTCGAAGGAATAAGAGCTGGAAGCGAAAGCGATTTCCAAATGGAAAATGGCATCAAATTAATGCTCGCACCAAGATCGGCCAAGGCGAGGCATTCTTTCATATCTTGTATGTCACAAGGAATGAGGAACTTTCCGGGGTCACCAACTTTTTCCGGTATGCGGTTAAGATAAACCGAAGAACAATTAGCAAGCTTTGAAATCTTTTCCTTATCGCTCATCATACTTTTAAAAGTGGAAGCGAAACGAGGCATATACAACAACGCGTCGGCTAAACTCACATCAAAATTCACTTGTTGAAACATTTTTATAAAAAGCTCGATTTGTTGTTTGTTACGCTCTTGCAATTTCTCTTTGTTTCGTCTCGAAGGGTAGGGTAAAGGTGGTGTGGGTTGGTCATTAGGAAACGGCCTTGGAAACTCGGGTTCCACAATTGGTATTGGTTCAACCGTAGGTGTGGTTTGAGCGGTACTTCGTGGGATTGTAATGTGCTCCTTTTCGACCATCACCTCGGGTTCTTTCTCGATTTCCTTCTCCGTAGAAGTACTTGGACGAGAGATTGGTTCCTTGAAAGTTTTACCACTTCGTGTAGTAATAACCTTCATTTCTCCCTTCGGGTTTGGAATGGTATCACTAGGAAGACCACCCGAGGAAGAGGGTTTACACATGATTGCTTCAAACATCTTAGCCATTCGGTCCTCAAATTTTGATTGCCTAGCATCCGCTTTTAATAACTCTTGCTTAATCTCATGTTGTCCTAATTCCATCTTTTGTTGATTTTGTTAAAGACGTTGGACATTTCCTTCCATTTTGTTTGCATGAGTTTTAAGTTCATTAGCAAATTCGTTTTTAAGCTCGTTTTTCAACTCGGATCTTAAGCTAACCATTTCACGTTGCATATTGTCAAACTTAGCATCATTTGCTTTTGCATAATTCAAAAACTCTCCTTGAAGATTTTTGGTGTGATCATTTTGAAAACCTTGTGTGGTGTTTTGAAAATCACGGTTTTGATTTTGATTAGTGACTTGTCCATTCCCATTTTGATAATTCCCCTTGTTGTAATTGCGTGAATTGCCTTGGTAATTACCACCTTGGTTGTTGTTTCGATAATTATTAACATTTTGATTTGGTGGAGCTTGATTTTGGCGGGAACCTTGACCGTTTTGGTTATAAGTTCCCGTGGCTATATAAGCACTCGAAGTGTTATCATCCGCGGTAATGCACTCGGAAAGATCATGAGCTCCACCACAAGACAAACAACTCTTAGCAACCGCTTTAACCGAAGCGGAATTTGAAGCTTCTTGAGCTTTCCAATGGGACATAAGATTAGCAAATCTATCAAAAAACCGATTTTCCTCATTAGCTTCATCATGTAAGGCATTAATGCTACGAGACGATGGTGACGATGATGAACCCAATTTGGTAACACTCGGTGTGTTACGAGGGCTATAAACCTTAGACCTATTTTTAATTATCACCAAAGCTTCCTCAACCGTTTTACACAAAACCCGTGGCGGCATTTAAATAATCTCGTTCATGATCATTAAGCCCATTATAAAAAGTATCAATTTGATGCAATTCCGTAAAATCATGGTGTGGACATTCATGTAACATTTCTTTAAATCGTTCCCATGCCATTGAAAAACTTTTATTATTTCTTTGCACAAATCGTGAAATCTCATTTTTCAAATGTGTTGTTTTAGATGGTGGAAAAAACTTGTTCACAAACTTAGAAACGAGATCGACCCATGTCAAAATCGAATTTGGCGGTTCTTTCTCAAGCCAAATTTTAGCGGGTCCATCTAAAGAGTATGGAAACAACATCATCTTAATGGCGTCATGTGGAACATCCTTAAACTTGCTAGTAGCGGTGAGACGGTTAAAATTCCTAATGTGGTAGTGCGGGTTGTCTTTCTCATGACCTCTAAACTTATTTTCTTGCAACATCGACATTAAACCCGTCTTAATCTCGAAATTCTCCGCAAGGATGGCGGGAATCACAATAGCCTCTCCAAAACCCTCGGTGGGTGCTTGTAGCAACTCCATCATAGTACGATTAGCCATGACGACTTCTTGTTCTACAATAGGTTCAACAATTAGAGGTTGTTCAATCAACGTCTCTTGATTTGCTTGATTTTGAAGACGTTTACGAGCTCGTTTTGCTTGATTACGAGTGATCATAAACTTCACGAAGAATGGGAGGTGAGCAAAGAAGATTCTTTTTGGGTGTTCTGTGAATTTTCATTTTTTTTGTGTTTTTGATTATATTTAATTTTTTTGGATTTTGGTGTATCTTCGTAGACAACAATCTACAAAATCTCTCCTCGAATCAAACTCTTGATTAAAGAAGCCTCAAAGGAATGAAAACGATCACGTGGAGTGAACGCCTTCGAATGACTTTAGAACTTTGGTGAAAACCAAATTGTTCAAGAGGGTTTAATCACAAAGAAACCAAGCAAATATATTATACGTAATAATACTTTGGGCGGCAAAACCCTCGATTAGCCTTCAATCTCAAAATACTCACAAGCAAGCGGGGAAACGAGGCGGCGCGAAGCACTTAAGAGCCTTTTTCCTTAGGGTATATTTTATAATACCCTCCTTATACCCACCTTATAGTTTGTATTTTTCAAAATCAAGCTTCACGAAAGTATTTATCTATTTTTGCCTTTTTCTTTTTGTTTGAGATTCGAATACAATAATTGAGTGATGAAATCCCAATTAAGGTTGTGTTTTCACACTTTTGGAGATATTGTTTATTTGTTGTGATACTTAATACAATATAGTAATAATATTTTTACAAGAAAAACCAAGAAAACCGATAATACCTATTAGTAGAGTTCTACTAATACAAATACTATTTATGGTTAATATTAAAAACAACAATACAAATTAATCACGACACACCTCCCCGGCAGCGGCGCCAAAAATTGATTGTAGTGTTTTACTACTCTTTAGGAAAAGAGAGTAAATAGGGAAAGTATCGAGTGATGATTTAGGAAAATCAAGCACTAATGACCCTTATGGTGTGAAAGTTCGTTTCCCAAGGAGGTATATGTGTGTGACTAAGATGTAAAAGATTTGAGATTAATATTTGGTTTAGAAGGGGATGAGAAAAGAAGATGACGAAGACGTAAAAATTACTACTAGAAAGTTAAAACGTAAAACCGTACAAACTACAAAAATAAAAATTAATTCTAAAAATTACCAAAAATTCACCAAAAATCAAAATAAATAAACTAAGAGTTTACCAATGATCAAAACTTTTTCAAACCTTTTAAATAATTAAATATTCAATTTTTAAATGCTAATTAAAGCCCTAAAAATCAAATAAATTATCAAAAATCCCAAATAAAGATTTTTCAATTGGTAAACCTCTAAAATGACCTAAAAAGATTAAAAACTATTTTTAGAAAATTTTAAACTAATAAAACTATTTAAAATGATTTAAAAACTATTAAAACTTAAAATAATTATAAAAATTAATCTAAAAGTGATAAAATTATTCTAAAAGTTGCTAAATTCCTATTTTAATGAATTAATCCTATGAAAAATGTAAAAAGTTGGAAAATGTGAAATTTGAAAAATAATAATAAAATAATATTAAAATAATATTAAAAATCCAAAAATTATAAAAAATTCTAAAAACTTGCAGACTAGTTTATTTTAACATAAATAATCAGAAAATCAAAGTGAATTGACCAGAATACCCCTATTGGGCCCTCAAATGGGCCAAAACCAAAAACAGTCAAACCAAATGGGCTTTTGGGCCCAAAAAGTCAAATTTGGCCCAATTGACTTCAAAAAGCCCTATCTGACTCAAAATTTAATTCTAAGAACAAAACTCTAAAGGCCCAAAAGCTGAATGTGAGCTTATCACAACTTATTAAACACACAACTTATTCTTATTGGGCTTTTCAGCCCATTAAGCAATAAGCTAATGCCATAAGCTCTAATTTGACACACAACCTTCTTTCGGGATGCTTATGAGATCTGTAAAAAGAAATTTTGGAAAAGCTCACTCAATAAGCCAGAAATAAGCAAAGTAAAAATTCACTAAAAGACAAAATAGTCGGGTTTGAGATTTAGGGCACCTTAGAAGCTCTAGTTTGTTGCAAAAGCTCACAAATAGCTTAACTAAGAATAATCAATCAAGAAAATCACAAAAAGCCAAGTAGAATAAGCTGTATGAGCAAATAAGCTGGCTGAAAAAGTCAAATAAGCTAGTTTTCTAGCAAAAGCTTAACCAAAAGACTTGTAAACTTCCAGACTTGATATTAAGCTGAGAAAAATGAGTTCTATTACAAAAACTAAGTTGTTGCATGTACCAATAAGCAAAACAGATTCAATAAGCTTGGAAACCAAGTTTGACCAAAAGTCAAACGTTGATAAGTTAAAATCAAACGCTGACAGGAACAAAGTGGACGTTGACAGACTTAATGAAGTATATGGACTTGTTTTTCACCCTGCTGGTCAAGGTTTGAGTGCAAACCTTGTGAATCAAAGCTTACCAGTTGGGTAAACTTGATGTGTTTTGGAACAAATAAGCCAATAAGCCAGTGGGCTTATAAGCTATGAACAAAACAATCCAAATAGCCAAATAATCTCACAAGCAGCATACAAATAGGATTCAAGCAACAAAACAGCAATCCTTAAATTAGAATTCAAAATGCAACACCAAATGAGGTGGTCACTTTGCTGATGCAAATGACCACTTCAACAACTTTTGATAAGCTATAAAAACAACAATAAGCCACCAAATTCAACAACCAGACAACCAATAGATAGCTTATCACCTAAACTATTCCCAAACCAGATTTCAGACCTTAGATCCAAGTAACAAAGAAGTTATTGGATCTGATGTGTTTGACCAATTCTAAAACCACTTTTATCAAATTTTTGCAAAACTTCAAATATCTTTTCCAAACTTTCAGAAAGTAAACCAATGACTAAAACTTGTATATTAAGACTTGTTTAGACCTCCCAAACCCTAAGAACCAAGGGCGCAAGGCCACAAGGCCTTATGAACCAGTAATCCCAAACAACCCTTAATCAAGCACCTTTCAAACAAACTTTTGATTTCTTCTAATAACCTATTGATTTTAATGACCAAAAACACTTTCTAGGCACCAACTAACACAATCAAACACAAAAATAACCAACACAAACTCAAGAACACAAAATCAGATGCCAAAGTTCAAAATAAGTAGAAACATGAAATTTTGAGAGGAATCTTAACAAGGGGTTATACCTGCCTTCCACAACATCCTAGGAAGGCTAGCTATGCTCCTTGGACCTTGTTCAACAACTAGAACAAGACCAAGGTACTTCAATAAGAAAGATGAAGAATGCCTTGGTTGATGTTTCAAAGCAGAAACTCAAGGCCTTGATGTCTTCAACACAAGCAGCAAACAACTCAACCAAGGGCTCTAATCCCTCCACAAGCTTGGTGTCAACAAGCTTGCAAGAGCTTATAGCAAATGGTTAAGGGTTAGTACACAAAAATAAGCAAAATCAGAACCTTCTTTCAAGCTTTTTCAAACTTGAAAAACCTTACCAAACATAAACGTCCTTGATCCAAAAGGTTCAAGCACACTTATAACAATCAATGGAACTCAGAATCACCCTTTAAACAACACCAACTTTCAAAAACATAAAAAGGAATTACAATTTTCTCAAAATACCAACTTTTATAAATTTTAAAAAGGAATTACAATGTTTAAAGAGTAAGACTGGAACCAAGGGACTCTCACATGTTGAGGTCTCCTTTTATAGGCAAATGCTTGGCTAAACACTATTCACAAACCCTAGCTCTGATTTCTCTAAAATGCTCTTGAGTCTTCTAGATCATTTGATGGAATGAGCTGTCCAAATGTATCCAAACCGTTTAAAGCAGCTTTGATATGAAGCAAATGATGTGGGCTGTTGATCTTGACACGTGGCAAGCCTTGGTGAGGAAGTTGTCACATGATGGTGAAACGGTTTTGGTGGTGGGGCCTCTTGGTGAGTGGGAGTGAGTGTTTTAAGGTTGGGATGAGATTATAGGCGTGTGAATCAAGTGTGGGAAAGGGTAATTTCATTTTACCCTTTGTTTTAATGAAGATAGTTACTGGGTTCTTGGGGTGAATAGTAGTAACTTTTGATCAGATTTTGGGGGATTGGAAGTTCTTTGGCGCAATTTGTGTATTTGAATGTTTGAGTGCACACATTTGGCCGTTCTTCTTTTTCTTTCCTTTCATTTGTGTTTAAAAACGTGTCAGCGCCCATTTCCTTTGTAACAACTTTCAGCTTTTGGCAAATTTGGAACAAAACTTTCCAAAAAGGTTTATAAGGATTATTTTTGCCATTTTGAGATATTTCAAGGGCTGATTTTGGACAATCTTGATCTTCAAAGGTCTTCAATGTATCTTTGGCTTGATGAGGGACCATAATTGACAATGTTGAATAGTTGAGGGACTAAACTTGTCATTTCTTCAAAGTTGAAGGACCATTTGTGTGATTTTGACAAACTTAAGGGACCAAACTTGTAATTATCAATATACAAGGGTTTTAAGTGTCATTTCTTCAATAAATGAGGATCAATCTTGTATGTCTTCAAGTCTTCAAGGGTATTTGTTGAATTCTTCATGAATTAGGGCCCGGTTCTTTGTACGGCTTCGTTTCTCGTGTCCGTTTTTCCTTGTATCTTGTGATCTTTTGTCTTTTTCACGATATCCATACCTAAAATACACAAGTAAACAAACACAAGCATATATATGGTATTTTATGACATTTTAATGCATTTAAAACCCGAAAAGAACGATGAGATCATGTATAAATGCCATCTCATCAGTATCCAAAAGATTCCCCATTGGAGCTTATTGCATATTCAGACAGTGATTATGGGGGTGACAAGTTTGATAGAAAATCCACAACTGGTGGATGCCAATTTCTTGGGAGTAGGTTGATATCTTGGCAATGAAAGAAACAAAAAGTGGTGCCCAATTCTACAACTGAAGCAGAGTATGTTGCTGCAGCTGCTTGTTGTGGACAAGTCTTATAGATTCAGAACCAGCTGTTGGATTATGGGTATAATTTCATGCATACCAAGATTTTTGTAGACAATAACAGTACTTTATGCATTATTAAAAATCTTGTACATCACTCTAAAACAAAACATATAGAAATTAGACATCATTTTATAAGAGATTGTTTTGAAAAAGGTTTAATACAACCAAATAGGGTTGACACAAAGGAAAATGTGGCTGATTTATTAACTAAACCTTTTGATAGTGGAAGATTTCAATACTTGGTAACAAGTATTGGAATGATCAATCTTACTTAATATGTGTTTTGGGAACTTCTTATAAAAGTATGTACATGATATGTATTTGTTATTGGTCTTTGTACAAAATTAGATTTCCACTTTATTTGTCTAACGCTGACAAAGGTTATTTAAACGCTGACAAGTGTTAAATTGACGTTGTCAGCAACATGTTAGTTTTGTGGTTTTTGATCTAATTATGCAGGCGTTGTTAGCATTGTACAATTGGATACAGAGTTACTTATGGATTCTTGGAGCATTATTGGAGTATGTTTCAGTTTATGGATGATGGTTGTAATATTTATATTCCTATCTTGACATAAATTTTTATTACATGCATATTATTTGGCAACTTATGTATCATCGTTTAAGGGGAGGTTTAGGAACCCTTTAGGACTTTTTGGGTATTCATATAATACTCTTATCACAATTCTAGATTGTGTCCACTGGTGAGTATGAATTAGTTTACTAACTCATGAGGCACTGTAGCATGCAAAGTTGATATACTATGCACGCTGCCAAGACTTTTTGGCCTAGAATTGGATGTGGTCTGTTGGGAGACTTGGGTATGATTTTTATTGGGCTTACCTGGGAAGTTACAAAGGATTTTATGAGATAACTTCACTGTTAAGAACTTTGGTTAGCAAGGGACACTTGAGGACTGTTATGTCTATCTTGCTTAAGCAAGTGTGCATGATTGGACAGTGCTTGCCACCCTATATTAATTTTTAGTTTATAGGTTATCTTCACTAGGATAAATCACTTTGTTAAGGTCCTTTTTCATTTTTCTTATTTTTATTTTTGGACGTTGACATATTTATTTCCAAACGTTGTTAGGACCAATTTAGACGTTGACATGGATTTTTCCAACGTTGACAAGAATATAGCCGTTGGGCGTTAATAGGTTATTTTTAACCGTTGACAACCATTGGTTCCTACCCAGTTGTTATTTTTGACGAAAATTTGGGCCGTAATTTTGGGAGTTGGTAACTTTTTATTAATGCACAAGATAAGTTATTTTCTTTTCAAGATTTTCATCATTATATTTTGAAAATAACTGCCTAATTTTTAACCAATCACATGTGCCTACCTCTCCTATATATTTGGCTCATTATTTTGAAACAGGGTAACTGCTTATTCTTGTCTAACTAAATTTTCTCATATATTCATCTCTCATAATCTTTCACACATCTTTCTACATCAATGGCGCCTAGGTTTAAACCGAGTGATTTGGTATTGGGATTTAAAAGTCAGCATAACATGGTTGCCTATTTGGAGGCTGATGATGCTCTGTTTCCTCAATATACTCAGATGGTGGCGTATTTAAATGCATCCCCTCTTAGGTATTCACTTTCTCATACTTCACTTATCCCTGTCACTCATATTAAGCAGTTTTGGAATACTGTCACTTCCTCAACGATTAATAATGTGATTACATTGACTGCTACAGTCCATGGGCGTTCATGGGTGGTTACTGAAGCCTTGGTTTGCCAGGCTTTGCATCTTAATGATGCAGATGGTATAACCACCCTCCCTATTGGTGAGCTAGAACAAGGCCTTCAAGCTTTGGGTTATCCTTTCCCTAAAGAGGGATCTTTAAATAAATATTCAAAACAGGAATTTCCCCAAGCTTGGAAGTACTTAATACATGTCATACTTCAATGTTTGAGTCCCAAATGTACTGCACATAATGAAATTAACAGATCTATTGGTAGTGCCATTGTGTATATTGCTAATGGGCAACAATACAATTTTTCTAAAATGATTTTTGATGGCATGTGTAAAAGCAAGGGTAGCAAGATGACTCTAGCTTACCCAAGATTTTTTTAATGGTTTTTGATGAACAAAGGTATTGCACCAGGGATCATGATGATTTTTATAAGATCCTTGTGAAAAAGAAAGAATTTTTTGGAAAGATGAATTCACCCCCCCCATAGAGACTTACCCCTTACCCAAGCCATGCTTGCTGTTATTGCAGCAGCACAACCACAACCAGACCCATTACCTGAACCATCACCATCACCCCAACATATGGAACTTGAACAAGATTCCTTCAACGCTGACACATTAAATGTTGGCGTTGACACTTCAAATCCAAACGTTGACACCTTTCTACAACAAACCCAAACACCCCTTAACCTCCAAACTGTAACCCAATCCACATCATCTTCCTCACCCCCAGACTTTAGGATGGAAAAACACCAAAGGACCATTAGAGTGTTCTCCTCTGGTGGTCCTAGCCATGTTGCGGAGAGAACCACCACCACAAGTGTGGTTGGTGATATGGGTCAGGCTAGGACTATTGGTACTAGCTTAGAAGCAGGCCAAGCCAGTCCTAACATCATTAAGACCCCATCCATGCCACGTGACTCTACTTTGGGAGGTCAAGTTCCCATTCTAGAGGAGGGAAGATTGGAACCCTATACGTTGTTGGAATTGACGGTTGTCTGCATTAGCTTGCAAAAGCAAAATGCAGACATTGTACATATTGTCTCTACCCAAGGCCTTGAACTCAAGCAATTGAGGGAGATGATTGTTGTTTTGGAAGCTACTGAGGCTAGGAGAAGGCAGACAATAGTCCTTTCTTCAGGGGAGGATTCTTACAAAGGGGAGGAAGCTGCTACTGAGCCAGTTAATTTAAGTAATAAAGGCTCAAATGAAGGAGAATCTTTGGGTACAACTAAAGCTCTAACATATTTGAAGAGACAACCAGGTTTTGATGTTTCATTAGTTACCCCTACAAATTTGAATTTATCTTTTACTGAGATGATGGAGCAGTTCACAAGAAGCGCTGACAAGAGTAAGGTGAGCGTTGACAAGCAGATTTTTGACGCTGACAAGCCAAGCACTGATAGGAGTAAGTTAGGCGTTGACACACAGGTTTTGGACGTTGATAGACCTGCAGGTATGGTTGATGTATTCCGGTCATCAGCTATCATCAAGGAAGTATCTACACAGGTATCATCATCCTCTTTACCCGTCATTGATACATTAGATAAGGGTAAAGGGATTATGGTAGAAACATTGTCTCCCAAGGATGCAGCCCAAGTAAAATTTGATTCAATGTTGGCTGCACAACTTGAGAAAGAAGATAGGATGAAGGAAACTGCTATTGAGAATAAGAAAAGCAGTGATGATAATAGTACAGATTCAAGTGTTATGATTATTGAAGAACCATAAAGACTTGAATATGGTGATGTGTTGGCAAGGGAAAAACTTGCAGAGTTGAAGATGAAGGTGGATTATGATATGCCTGAAGTTGCCCAGATGTACTTTGCATGGGAGAATAAGATCATGGAGAATCCAGACATATCTTTATCAGATCAGATTTGGGGATTGAAGATTCTACTCAGGATTCAAAGGGATTGTCAGGTAATCCTAAAGTATAAGGCCAGCAAAGTTTTCTCATAATCTAAGAGGGATAGAAGGGAGCTTTAATATATGTTGCTTAGATGTCATCAAGGGGGTTGGACATTTCAGAAGTTGCAGGGATTGTCCTTTGATGAATTGGAGTATAAAGCTTATCCTATTTGGGCAAGAGTGCAAGAGATGAACACTATCAGACTTCTTTCAGATGAAAGAAAGGAAGAGCTTACAGAAGGGATGCAAATTCAATAGGCTTTAATTGTACCAAGACCTTTGAAGAAGGGAGTTCCACTTGAGTTCCCAGGAAATATGGATAGAGTGAATCCTAGTGAAGCTGTTGTTAGAAGGAGCATCAAGCTCTCATCCTTGGAAGTTTCACATATGGTGGAAGTATTACCTGATGATTCCAGAAACCCTATAGTTAGCTATAAAGAAGATGCAAGTGGGTTCTGGATGATTGGCAGATATGGGAAAGAGGTACATACTTTTACTACTCTTATGTCTTTGTTTGCAAGCTTGGATAGGGAAGACTTGGCAGAACTTTGGAGGTTGATGCAGGCCAAGTATGAGACTGAACCACCTATTTCAGTCAATGGAATAAAGATTTGGTCATCATTCAGAAGGATGTGTGCACCATATGAAGAAGATCCTGTTTGGAAGGATCTTGATGATGATATCAGTGGACTTCAATGGCGTCTATATTCAACTGCTGGTGTGTATCATTTGAGTAATACAAAGTTTTCTGAGTATCTTCTTGTGGATGCTGAGTATCCTATGTCCAAAGAAGTTTTGGAGAAAATGATGACAACACAGCTGGAAATTGACTACTCAAGTGACGTGGCCAAAGATTTAATTATATATATTTATTTCCAATATAATGAAATTTGTAAGAATCCTCCTAGTTCTTAGTTTTTATTCAGAAACTTGATTACTAGAGTAGATATCAAGTTTAGGGGAGGATTGTTGGGAATAGAATGTATTCAAGACAGCTGGACGTTGACAAGAGCAATTTGGACGTTGATAGGAAGAAATCAAGCGTTGACAGGAAGAAGTCAAGCGTTGATAAGAAGAAGTCAAGCACTGATAGAAGACTTAGTCTACACGTTTTATGTTTCTAGTAAAGATATGTTCGACAATGTATTTCCTATGTTTATCTTTACCAAGAATAGCTGATACGTAGACTCTTGTACAAGGTTCCTTAATCTATAAAAGGAGGCCTTTAGGTTTTAGTTTGATATACGTTTTACACTTTCATTGTACGCAAGTTCGATTTATCAATCAAAGTGAAAGTTTTGTTTATCTTGTTTGTGTGTTCTTGTTTGAGTATTAATTCCGCATAATACTTGAATTGTTTCATATACAACAAAGTTTCTCTACGTGTTTAACTTGATTTAATCTCGTTTACACAAGCTAAATCGATCTAAGTTTGGGATCAACACAGTTTAATATGACCTATTTTTGTTTTTCTAGAATCGAGTTAACCGATTAACCCGATCGAACCAAACCGGATTTCTAAACATTGATTATAGGGACTTAGATATGCTAATAAAGACAAGTTTCAAGTTTGGTTATTTTTTTTTCTGAACGATTGGTAATGGTTGTTGAACGTTGTTAAACTCTAAAGGCTAAACGTGATAAACCATAAAGGGGTTGAACAATTTCAACGATTTAAGTTTTTAGTTTCAAATTTTATCGTAGACACAAGCGATGTTAATATGTATAAGTAAATGTAAAATAATAAATGAATAAAGGATTAATGTGGTGTTTGTTTTTTCAGAAATGCCTCTTAATAGCATTTTAATCTGACTCATTAAGATGCAGTTAGACATTTGGGTCATTAATACTGTTTGTTTTTTCATTTCATTCAGAAGCAGTAAGAGGTAACCAGTGTTAACAATATATGATCATTAAGAGGCAGTAAGAGACATAAATGTCTGATTGAACTAGATGTAAATGGGCTATCTTAACACCTCTTAACGTCATTTTTCTATTTTTAATTTTGTTACTTTTTTTGTTTTTATTTATTTATTTTTATTTTTTATTTTGTTATATTTTATTCTATTTTGGTGTTATTTTTCATTCTTTTTTTCACATTTGTCTTTTAGAATCGTTGCATGTGTTTTGCTAGATAAAGAGTTTATAAAATGATTTGTGACGTTTCATATTTTGTTCAAATTGAAGGGTTGGGTTTCAGACTCATGTATTTAAACTCTAACGTGATCGATTCAGTTTATCATTTTAAAGTTAGATTTAAATTTTGACACATTTATCTTAGTAAAAAACCATGAGATTGCATGTTTTGTTTAAAAGACTTTTGGCTTTAAATCGATTGTATTATAACTTTTATTATCTTGTACTCCCTCCTCCTAAAAGTATAGTCCCACTTTGACTTTTCTGGTCTTTCTTTTCCAACTTTGACCTTAATTATTTAAATTTGTGTTATATAATACTTGATAACAATTATGAAAATAAAAATACATTTAAAAACTAATCAATTCATATATTTATCATTAAGTATTATATAACACAAATAAAACTACTTAAGGTTAAAGTTAGAAGAAAAAGACTAAAAAAGTCAAAGTAGGACTATAATTTTGGGACGGATGGAGTATTTAATAAAGTTTATTTCTTGTGTGAATGCATTTGTATTATATTTCAATTGTAAAACTAAAGTTGATTCGGATTTAGATTTCTCAACCACTTATTTAGATTCAGTTGGAAATCAGATTCAAACTTTTCTACCGAATATTTAGATTTAGATGTGCGAATCTGATTCAGATTTAAAATGTCTTACTAAACAAACAACACCTAAGCTAGTGGTGTCTAAAGGCTAATCGTGAAAAACAATAAAGTGTTGAACAATTTCAGCGTTTTAAGTTCGTAGACTAGGGGAATGGAGGCAAACTCACTCACCTGCACGTCAGCGCCAGATCAGCTTTTTAACGAACTCACTACGACCCACTCAAACTCACTTTTGGAGGTAATGACACTCACTACAACTCACTATAACTCACTACACATCACTCCCACTTTTTTATTAAATATTTTTTATTCATAAAATAAAAACTTTTATTCATACATTTTATTCAAACACGGTACATGCGGGTAATGAAAACAATACACAGATGAATAAAAACATTACAAAGGATATTAAAAACAACACATGGATAAATAAAAACGATACACGAATAATTTAAAAAGGAAGTGACTGCGGATAAGTTTTCAAAACCTCCCAACAATGAAGATACTTAAACCGGCACATATACCGAGCTTCATAGTCAAGGGCGTTACTTATTACATCCTCGTAAGTTGCTCCAATTACCCGTGTACAATTTACGTTGTGGTAACATCCAACAAACCTACGCATGACCAACATTAGGGACTTCCATTTCCTGTTCATGTTATCATGTGTTTGTTTCCTCGGATCATCTAAACGGCCCTCCATCATGTGCGAAACCTTGGCCCAAAAATTACGAGAATCTCTTGTGTTAGACACGGAGTTTTCAGCAACAAAGTTCCAAGCACGATACAATGTTATTTCTTCCTCGGGTGTCCATAGTAGCGGCGCCATTAAAGATGTTAAAAAGAAGATGATGTTTTGGTGTTTGAGGAAGAAGATGATGTTTTGGTGTTTGAGGAAAAAGATGATGTTTTGGTGTTTGAAGAAGAAGATGTGAAGAAATGGTAAGTAAAAATGGGATTTTATAGGAAAAAATAGGAATAAAAATTAAGTAAAAATAGGAATAAAATTTAAATAAAAAATAAGTAAAATAAAGAATAGAAAGTGACGCTGGTGAGTTTGCCTGTGGTTTTTAGTCATAGCGACCAAGTCGCGCGTGAGTGAGTTCTTGGGGGGATGGAAAGTCGCGCGCGGCTTGTTAAAGTGGCTCGTGGGTTTTATACCACTCCCTTAAGCCTTAATTTTAAATTTTATCGTAAAACATAAGTAATGATAATATGTATAAGTAAATGTAAAATAATAAATGAATAAAAGATAATCTAGTGGTGTAATTGAGTTTAGCCAAACTCAAATTGGGCTTGAAATTTATAAGATAGAGTTGAGTATGGCTTGATGGCTTGATGATTTCTAATGATCCAGGCTTGAGCTCGAATTGCAAGCTTGAATTCGACTCGAATTCATATATAAACATTATATCTGATAGCTAAACCTATCAATACATTCAAAAACTACGTGATAAGATCAAACTTTTCTTCATTACCTTGAGTTGTCGAGATGCATATGTGATAACATTTTCTCTTTGCATTAACACCGCTCCTAGACATTGGAGAGATGTATCACAGTAAACAACGAAATCGTCATTTCCTTCTGGTAATACTAGGATAGGGGCTTCACATAGCTTTTTTTTAAACAATTGAAAGGCCGATTCTTGATTTTCTCCCCATATGTACTTCTTTTTTCTGGGTAAACTCAATAAACGACTTGGAAATCTTTGAAAACCCTTCAATGCATTTTCAGTAATAGTCGGAGAGTCCTAAGAATTGGCAAACTTTGTAGCTGTAGTTGGAGATGTCCAGTTCTTTATTTCGTTATTTATTGCTTCAATATTGGCAAGTTCAACATGAATTACTTGATTATCAATGATGTGTCCGAGAAATTGCACAACATTAATCCAGAAATCACATTTGGAAAATTTGGCATACAACTTCTCTTCTTTGAGCAATTCCAAAATTGTTCTCAAATTATTATCATGTTTTTCTTCGTTACGAGAGTTGATCAAAATATCATCGATGCAGACGATTACGAATGTATCCAATTAACGTTTGCACACATGGTTCATGAGGTCCATGAAAACAACAGGTACATAAGTTAACCCTGGCATAACTTGAAATTCGTAGTGTTCGTGTCATGTTCTGAAAGCAGTTTTCAGAATATCTTTGACCTTGACCCTCAGTTGATGATAGCCTGATCGTAAGTCGATTTTAGAATAAACTCTGAACCTTGAAGCTGATCAAATAAATCATCGATCCTTGTTAATGGATAACTATTCTTTATGGAAAGTTTTTTTAATTTTAGGAAACTGATACACATTTGAAAAGATCCGTCCTTTTGTCTTAACAAATAAGACAGTAGCTCCCCAAGGCGACATACTTGGTGGATGAGGCCTCAGTGAGGTAACTCTTGCAATTGATCGAATAATTCTTACATTTCGGAAGGAGCTAATTTGTAAGGTGCTCGGACTACAAGTGCGGCTCCGGGAGTTAAATCAATTTGGAATTCTATTTGACGAGCAGGAGGGAGGCCAGGTAAATCTTTAGAAAAAACTTCTAAAAATTCTCTAACCACTAGGATATCTTCCAATTGTTTTTCATTGAACTTCTTTTCCATCACTTGAGCTACGTTGACTTGGCATCCTTGTTATATATATTTGTCGGTTTTAATACAGGAGATGAGGCTTAGTCGAGTTATACTTTTGATCATCGTGAATGATTAAAGTTTCACCATTGATAGGCATATGGACGGCTTTCTCATCACAAAATTTTTAGCATAATTCTTGGATAACCGGTACATACTAATGACGATGACGAAACTACCGAGCTTAATCGGCATGAGATCGATTTCGAAAGGATGATTTAATAAAATTAGAGTACAACCTTGAATAACAGTTGTAGAAACTAGAAGGAAGGGGGTTGAATAGTTTCTATGATTAAGGTCTCAATTAAAAATCTTTTCAATTAAGTTTGTCCAAAAATTTCCTTTTATATGAAAACTAGTTTCATAGATGTGAAGTTAATTTTCAAACCATTTGCTATATCTAGTGATTATGAAAGTATTATGCATGAAAGTAGATATGAATGAGTAAAGAGTAAGGAAAGAAACAACCTAAGGCAAGACACCAAGATTTATAGTGGTTCGGCAATCTCTCTCTTCGTTCCTACTCCACTCCTCGAATACACCTTACTCGAGATTTCCACTATATCCACAAGCTCCCTTCTTGACAGAGAAAACCTTACAACGTTGCTTACGTTGTTTTCCGACAGTAAGCTAAATGTCACGACCGAATCTTAGCTAGGACCAATCTACACACGTCGCCTACTTCACAATTTTTCGACACAAGGCTAGATGTCGAGTTCTAATCCAAAACTAGAACCAATCTCCGTCACCCATCTTCTTTTCCGACACAAAGCTAGATGTCGAGTCCTAATCCAAAGCTAGAACCAATCTTCACAACTCTTCACTTTCAAGTTGAGTGAGAACTCACAAGACACATACACACATCGCTTGGTAGTTTAGTGAGAACTAGCACATAAGACTTATTACAACACAAGACCCATCCAAGTATACACACATAGCTTGGATCTACACAAGACAAATCTAAGTATACACATATACATTGGATTTACACAAGACTGATCAAAGTATTCACAAATACATTGGATCTACATAAGACTAATCTAAGTATTCACAAATACATTGGATCTACATAAGACTCAAGCATACAAAATGATGAACATGACTAGATCTAAGAAATGATGATCTTCATCAAGGCTTCATCTTTAATCACATCACAAATGTGTGAGTGATCTTCTCTTTGGATAAGTAAAGAAGAGGATCAAGAGGATAATCATAAGTAAACATACTTATCAAATTAAGTGATCATTTAATAATGATTGTAAACATAGAAAGAAGATAAGAAGTTAAGAAATTGTCCAATAAAGTTCATTGGAAAATGAAAATATGATCCACTATTTTTGCGGACAAGCAGCAACGGCTCTCTAGGCGCGGTTCAATAAATAGGCTTGCGGTTCCATATCACTAAGGAACCGTAACCCGCTATTTTGAACCGCGACACTAGAGTACGCTCCTTTTTGTCCTGTAGTGGGGAAATTACATTTGGGGAAGTTTATACCTCAAGGGTATATTCCTAGTGTTGTCCCATATTTTGTGATGATATAACATGAATTAAAGGAATAAAAATAGATGAAATCTAGAGAGAGAAAGTAGAGAGAGAATGGTTGGAAACTTGGGAATAATAGATTAGAGAGAGAATGAAAATGTAACCAACCACCTCCTAACATGCTAGGAGGTGGGTATATATAGTCCACCCACATGCGGGCTAGTTTGGCTATATATTAATAGGCCGGGCTTGTATTTTGGGCTTTAAGTAGCTTAAACACAAGCCCGTGAATCACGACTTTTCTACTATCTATTACAACATTCTAAGAATAATACATAATAATCTTATGACCAAACATTCTTGTTTGACTCAATATTTTGTGGCTAACAATCTCCCCCAATGAGAGGTCATTTCCCTTCGACATTTGGAGATTTGTAGAGATTACTAATCTCGCCATAAATGAGTCTTGAACGTGTAATAGTAGTCTTGTTCCTTCATGCTGTGATCTTTGAGCCTTTGTCGTTGTCTTTCGACTTTGTCTTTGATGTTGAGATCTTCAAATCTGTGACCGAATCATTCTTGATGATACAATATTTTGAGACTATCATCTCACTCACTGAGAGGTCATTCCTCTACGACATGCGATTATTTATGGAGATAATTAATCTTTAGTATTGCGATCTTCAAAACGACTGCTTCATTCTTGCTGGTCACCATCCTTGACTTGTCTTTGCCATATTGCGATCTTGTGTCTTCATCCACATGCTCACACTACATCATCTTGAATATATGTCTTTGGGCATGAGTATGTGGTTTTTAATCTTTGACTTTGCTGAGTACATCGTAACGCCACCTTCTCGAGATAAAACATAGACACGGACTGAATGGCTTTGACATTCGTCCTAAATCGGTAGCGTTTTACCTCCGGTCGGTGAAGACCGTTATACGGCATTAAATACCGTACATGTGATTAGGTAGGTTCAATTAAGAATCTCCTTAACAGGGTTTCACAGCAATACTAGCCGTTCTCTTTACTCGACCGTCTCAAAGCAAGACTGCGAACATAAAGAGTGAATCAATTAGGATAAATATCCGCTTGATTAAAGTCGTTAACTCAAATTCCTGGAACAAGATTGATTCATAAAGAATCTTACCATTGTTGCTTTCCAGTTGACACAAGATTGATTCATAAAGAATCTCGCAAGTCACCTACCGTAGTACTGTTTGAGGTTGACGTTAGAAGGATTTCCATTCATCACTGTGAATATTAATGAATATCCCTCTGAATGTTCTGGCAAGACCATAAAGATATTGCGTAGAAACCTGAAACGAGTTTGAATCAATTCAGAATCAAACAACTATTTTTTTTTCATTTTTACACATGTTTAATTCATAAAGAATCTTACACATGACCTACCGCAGTGCTGTTTGATGTTAACACTAGAAGGATTTCCACTCATCATTGTGAATACTAGGTAGTATCACTCTGAGTGTTCTAGCAATATCTCAAGGATATAGCGTAGGACTCTCTTTATCGTCATTCCGTGTGTTGTAACGAGATTTGATTGATCTTTAGGCTCTAGACTTGATTTGTGCAGTTTTAGTGGTCGGAGGCTGAAGCAGATGCCACCTATTCAATATCAACTATCTCAGACTGAGAAAGTCAATAGAAGTCGTGTTGATCCCCGTGACAATAAAACAATCTTCTTTTGAGAGAAGCCTGAGTCAACTGAGGAAGGGTTGTGCATTACATCACTGGGTCCATGATGTGTTGACCCGGTTTCTGCCTAAGTTGTATGGAGGGCTTCTTTCTTTTCACCCATTATCCTTACATTTATTTTTCATTCTTCAACCCCTTCAATGCTTACCAAGTCATCATTACTAACACCTTGTTGTGATTGTTCTAGTGCTAGCATCAGTACTTAGTCGGCATTCAGCTACGTTCACATTCTACTCCATCTTTGTGACAACCGTGGTTTTGAGGTTCGTCACTCGGTCTTATTTTTAGGTTATTTTATGTGTGACTATGTGTTTTGTGTATTTACATGTTTATTTTGCGTGAACGAAGTTGGTGTGGACATCGTTTATGGGTATATGGTACTCATAAGTAAATCGAGGAACGGTTATTTCATGTTCATGAGGTCACAAATTGGTGACTATGAAATGAAATGGTGTTATTTTGGTGTTTACGTATACGTATAAGTATTATAGTAAATTGTATTTTTTTAGGATTTGGGGTTTAGCATTTAGAGGTCTCGGGTAAGGTGTTTAGTCATGTGAGTATTTTTCGGGATGGTTTTAAGTCATTTAGGACTTAGTTATAAAGTTTATTTCAAAATTTAAGATTTTTTTTAAAACTGTATATTTTACGTCTTTTACGGTAAACGCGTAAAATTGACTAGTTTTACGTTTTTGAGGTTTTGGAGGTTTTAAGAGCTGAAATAAGATAAGGTAATTTAAGGAATTATTATTAATATATTAATAAGTAATAAAAAGAAAAAAAAACAAGGGTGTGGGTCGGTTTGGGCGACGAAACAAAAAGAAAAAGAAAGGGAAAAGGAAAGTGGAATTTCTATTTGGATTAGGACTCTTGTATACACTATATAAGATTTTTAACTATAAAAATCATATTATTTTTTCTACCTGGAGCTTATAGCCGACGGTTTCACAAGAGTTTTTTTAGGGTTTCATTGTTTTTTTTTATCTTCCATTAATCTTAAGGTAAAACCTCAAATCCCTTTTCAATTTAATTGTTTTCAATATTTTTATAATCATCTTATGATGGATTTAGGTTAGGGTTTAAATTAAAAACTGTATATTAATGATATTATAATGATTAGGTGAATTAGAGCTTGTAATTAGTGGAGTTATGGGTAATTAATTAGGTTAATTTAATTGAATTCGTTTTTTAAAAACAGGGCAGAATTTTAGGTCAATTGTTTTGATCATATATGGAGTTCTACAAACTCTTATTTTAGGAACCAAGTATCCCTGGAAAGGTAATTCAGTTGGCTTTCAAATGCAAGAAAGGAGAACTAAATTGGAGGTCGGGAAGTGGGTCAAAAACAAGTTACATCAGTCAGAGTTCAAAACAATTTTGAAATCAGTCAGGTTTAATTTAATGTTTTAAGGTGATTGGGGTACTTAGGAGTACACTTGAGCCCTCTAATGAGCATGGGTGTTGGTTTATATATTAAATAAGAGACCTGAAGGGTGTCTAAGCAAATAGGTTAGGGTAAGACCCCCTAATCATAACAAACTTTTTGTATGTTCAAAATTGGTAAAATGCGGATATGCAGAAGTATATATATATATATATATATATATATATATATATATATATATATATATATATATATATATATATATATATATATATATATATATATATATATATATATATATATATATATATATCGGGGCCTTAACAGTAGCTTTAAGGTTGGGGAAAAAGGGAGGAGTTAGCTAACATATGTAAGGGCATAAAGTTTCCTTTACAGAGGTCATGGGTATAGTTAGGTGGGCGTTTGGCTTATAGTTTGGAGACCTAAAAACTGGGACTGTTTTGGGTAAAATGTTAACGGGACGGGTTATGAAGTAAACTAAGTTAAGGGCTTTATAGAGGGGTGTAATGAGATGCTTAGAGCATATAAATGAGGTATAAATATGGGAGAAGGTTAGATGTCCATCATGGGTTGATGAGCCATCTTAGTGTTTGGTTCATGTTTTGATTGTGTGCTTTTGTTTGTTAGTTTTTGCTAGGGCGCGGATTTTTGGAGAAGCTCAATCAGGTGAGTTTCATAGTCCTATATCTTTTAATGATTTTCACTTCCAGATGGGATGGAAGAGACACTGTATGGTTTTGTAACTAATGTTGTGAATGTTTTTATGGTTTGTGATGGACTTGTGTGTGCACTTATGTGATTAACTGCTATGTGATCCTTGATTGTGTTTATGATTTAGATCGGGGGACACGTACCGTCTCAGTTATTGTGGTTTGACTTGGTACCAAGGGGATGTTGACAAGGCGGGGCCTTGGGGAGGTACATAGATGTGTGAGCATCTATGGGACCAATGGATAATGACAAGGCGGGGCCTTGGGATTGGTACATAGGTGTATGGGCGCCTATGGTACCATGGTGTTTGGTAAGGCTGGGAGCCTTGGATTTGGTTTGGAATGATTGATCTTGAATGTTAGTTCTTAATGCATATTTGTAGCACATTGTCCATATGTTTAGTGGTTTATGGTGGTTCACAGCTTATTTTAATCTGTTTTGGGTTGGAGTCTAAACCTATGACTCTTACCAACATTATGTTGACGTGTTTTAGTGTCTCTTTCAGGTGATAAAGTGGTTAAGCATGAGAACATATGTGACTAGGATTGGAGTCGCGTAGGAATGCATTTAGAAGGAGATCCCTGTTCCTTCTTAGTTTATTTTTCTGTTTGTTTCAATAAGTGATACTATGAACCTATATTTTGCTTTGTTTGCGTTATTTGTTTGTCTTGGGTAAGAGGTAGGACTGTTACCTACTTACCTAGAATCCTACATGGATGAGATATTGTCATGACATTTGTGTCACCTATTATGACATTTTTAATTCATATAGTTCTCTCTATAGACACGCTGTTGTTGTGATGATATCCATACGTCGCGCCCCATATTCCGCCATGGTGGGGTGTGACAATCTTTCATGAGGACTTCTAATGATCTATTGGATTATCCTTGGGAAGATCCCTCCGGTTCTGGTTGGATCATAGGACTTAAACCTAACCACCCTTTTGACACCAATAACGTCGTGGATTAAAGATATTGTGGGTATAAGATTGTAACCATAAACACACTTGAAAGTCTATCAAAGTGTTTGAAAAACATTTAACACCTTCATAGTTTTGTCGTTTGAGAAATGCTCCCCCTTCACATGTGCATCGATAATCGAAAGTGTTTCGCACATGTGGGTAAGAGTTAAAGTGCTTGAGTCTATAGATCACATTTTAATCACATTTTCTCCATTATGTCTAATATATAAATTCGTTAAAGGAATTAAAGGAAGAAAAATAGATGAATTCTAGAGAGAGAAAGTAGAGAGAGAAAAGAGAGAGAATGGTTGGAAACTTGGGAATATTAGATTAGAGAGAGAATGAAGATGTAACCAACCACCTCCTAACATGCTAGGAGGTGGGTATATATAGTCCACCCACATGCTGGCTTGTTTGGGCTATATGTTAATGGGTCGAGCTTGTATTTTGGGCTTTAAGTAGCTTAAACACAAGCCCGTGAATCACGACTTTTCTACTGTCTATTACAACGTTCTAAAAATAATACATAATAATCCTATGACCGAACATTCTTGTTTGACACAATATTTTGAGGCTAACAATCTCCCCCAATGAGAAGTCATTTCCCTTCGACATTTAGAGATTTGTAGAGATTACTAATCTCGCAATAAATGAGTCTTGAACGTGTAATAGTAGTCTTGTTCCTTCATGCTGTGATCTTTGAGCCTTTGTCGTTGTCTTTCGACTTTGTCTATATAGTACATAATTTGGTACATGGTATTTTCTTTCTTTTGTTGAGTTATTTTATGTACCTGAGGTATAGTATTTTTCTTTTGATGTTTAAGTCATGTCCCTAAGAATCATATGGTGGTTCGAGTTATTAGGAGTAGGTGGATATGAAGGATTTTAAGCTGTTTCTACTCGTATGGGCGACATGACTTATAAGTGATTATGTTTTCGTTTTGGATTTAGTCTATGCTGTTTTAGCTAGACTTTAGATTTATGTATTCCAATAGTTTGACTATATTAATTTAATGGATGGAGTTTTGGACTTTATTGGTTATGTCGTTATGAGCTTATGTGAGTAGATGGATATATGTGTTATGTGTTGTATTAATTCTATTAAGTGTCATCATAGGAGGGAGTGCATTGGGGAAAGGGTAATTGTATAAGTATGGTGGTCAACATAGTTATACAAGTACCACAACTTCAATGGATTCCTAAGTATGATTGCATGAAAGAGGGTTAATACATGCTTGTATAGTAGATGTTAGACGGATTTAAGTATATGTATCCCGATATGTCTATATATGTATGATCCCCTATAATTATCGATTGTATCCTTAGGAGGGTGGCTAGCTCGCTTCTTTTTAGATATTCAACCTCCGTTGTAGCGTATTCTTTGAGTTTCGTATTTCACGTGTACATTTTAAAATGGTGTTATTGGTTTTAAGTCTATTGAAATAACTTGGGATTTCTTTTGAGATAATGAAATCTTTTGTGTTGGGTCTTACATTTCTTTTGGTCGGTATATATTGAAAAAAGGGACTTGGAAATTTACTATAGAGTTAGATAGTTGGTTGTATTCGGTAAAATAAGGGTAAGGTGTTGGAGTCTTGTTTGAAACAAGATGTAACATAAGATTTTTTTTAATCAACACTTATTTATTTCAAGTTCTAAAAGACTTTCTTTAAAATAAAACGAAATAAAATTTCTTTCTACTTACATAGTTTATATAATTGAGTTTAACCGATTTACGTCATTTATAATTATTTATACAAGGTTAAATTGAGTTCATGAAAATTTCACATACAATTATTTCTTTCATTTAAAAGGATTGCATTAATCACTAAGTTTATTCTTTAGTTTTCAAAACAACTAGTATAAAATGGTTTTGGTCGTAACTTGTTCGTTTTTAAAGCTTTTTGGGTGATTCAAAAGCCTAAAATTATGTACTCGGAACGTACTTTTCAAATATTCAGAATGTATAGTCATGGGAGGTCAGTATCCTGGTCGAAATTATTGTACAAGTGTCGGGTTAAAGGTTGAGTTTTGAATAATAGTTTATTTTTATGATTTGGGATGCACGAGATACCTAGTCTTTGAGTTGAGTTTTTGAGTTCGTCAAGAGGGTTGTTTGTAGATTGTTTGAGTCACATAGATGTGGGGAGGTAAAGAAAAAAAATATTCTTTTGGAAAAGTCGATCTTGTGCACGGTTTAAATAATATGTCGCGGGGCGTAAGATGTTTTGGTTGCCATTAAGTGTTTCTTGAATCATTTTTCGTTGTCATGAGTCATTTGAATTGGTACATGTTTGAGTTTTCCTTTTGAGTTTTTGTGGTTTTGGTCTGTTTTAACTCGTGCACGTGAAATGACGTTAGTTATCCGTGGGTTTGATTCGTCGATCGTATCTAGTGGATTCAGGATGTAGTTTTGGTTGCCTATTGATTGGGAGCGTTGAGGTAGTCATATGAAAGACTTGGTCGCGCCTACACGATTAAGTAGGTGACCATGAGAGAGTGGTCGGAATGCCCTTAGTGGGGAGGAAAGAGTTAGAAGTTCGTAGACGAACTAATATGGTCATGAGGTCTATTAGGAGTGCCAAGGGGGATGAATAGAGATTTGTATAATGTATGGATATTGGCACAAGTAACGCGCCATAGAGAGTGTTGGAAGGGGATATAATACCTCAAGGGTATTTATGATTGTTTGTAAGGCATGTAAGTTTTCTGAAAATTTCCTGAGATTTAGTAGGTTTGCCTATTACTTTGAGGTAGAAGCATGAATAGAGCAAGTAGGAGAAGTGAGAGGAGTTGTAGTTAGTGCCTTTCCAAGGCAATTGTTGATGGAATGATTTAAAAACAGGAGTTGTTAGAAATTGCAAGGAATGCAAGATAAAAGTTGAGTTGCTTAGTAGTAGATTGGATGTGGAAAGCGGTTGAATAGTTTGATAAGAGGAAGTATTGGTCTTTTAGAATGCGTGTAGAATTTTGCGAGTAGAACGAGGTAGGAATTTATTCGTATTGCCACTAAGAGAGGGTGCAAGTAGGACGTAGTTGAAAACTGCTAAGGATATTGTATGAATGCTTTGGGTTACCGTTATGCATTTAGCTTCGCTAGATCACTAGCGGTTTTCATGGAGTCAATGAATCGAGTGTGCATGAACGTATATAAACGAGTTGTCATCGGGAGCATCGACGACATCTTGATCTACTCAAATCTAAGAAGGAGAGTGAGGCGAATTATGAGTTGGTTTTGGAGTTGTTAGGAAAGGGAATTATACGTGAGATTTTCAAGTGTGAGTTTTAGGATTAAGTTGACCAGGATGAGTAGTTAGAGATGATGGTATATCATGGAACCAGAAAGAGGCGAAGTAAAGAGGGATGAGGAAGCGTTTTGGAGGCTGAAGAGGTGATTGGATAATGATCCGGTCTTGGCATTGTCGGAAGGACTAGATGAATTCGCGAAGCATGACGATACGTGGAGCAAGGATTTGGAGGTGTACGAGAACGACAAAGAAAGGCGATTGCTTATACGATACAGGAACTGAAGATTTGGAAGAACTAGATAAGACTTAGTGAGTGGAGTTGGACTGTTATATCTGCCTAGAATGCTAGAGGCATTTGGGGTACTAGACGTAGAGAATGATCTATACGGATCATGAATGTCTCTAACACATATTCAATCATTTTGATTGAACATTTTGCAAAGGTGATGGGTGGAGTTAAGTGATGAAAGACAATTGCAAGGCTAAGTACCATTTGGGAAAGGCAAGCATGGTTGATGAGACATGGAATAAAAAGAATAAAGTGAAGCTGAGACAAACTTGAACTATATGGATGACGTATTAGGGTTGTTTGGGTGCAGGATGTAGGGTGCACGAGTTGAGTTGTCTAAAGCAGAGAACGCGCCAACATTTATGTTGCGTGGCTTGGACAATCATATGGAGAAAAGGGACGTAGACTATACTTCCTACATAGATAGGAGTGGCTTAGAAAGGGCAATGTAAGGACGAATTTGGTGGAAGGGATATATAATGCGGTGGAGGAATAACTACGATGAGAGTTGGGTGATAGTCGATAGACGGACTAATTCATTCCATATTTCAAGAGGAATGAGAAGTCACATAGTTGAGAAGTTGGAAGGATTGCGCACAAATGCGATGGAATAGGAGGTTTTGTGTAAAAGTTAACCTAATAGGTATGGAATGCCTTATGAAGGATTATGGAAAGGGAAGAAACAATGCGAAGCAAGCGTAGTATATCGTTGATAGACTAATGGTTGGTATGAGCATACTATAGAGGTAATTGAGAAAGACGCCTAGAGCATTGGTGTGGGATTTGGAGATAGTTTGAGAACGCGTTATATTAGGAAGAATTCTCCTACAAAGAGAGAGTCACCGATGATAGGGGCATGTTCCCCATTGAGGAGGATGTAGGGAATAAAGGAGGAAACGCCTAAGTTATAGGCTGAAGACGGGATATAAGATGGTATGGAAATTAAAATTGTGGAAATACAAGCGAAAAGTAGTATGGAGGAAGAATAATTAGAGGGAGTAAGAGGTTGTCAAGATGGTGGGGTGATATTGAAGGGAAAACCGTTATAGCAAGAGGTTAGTAGTCACGAACAATGGAACGTTCACCTAGAGAAAAGGTGTAGCACCTGTTAGTATGAAGGATTGTTAGTTACTTGGTTCCGAGCATGGGAAAGCAAGGATGAGGTGTTGGTTATGACATGTTTCATGTGCATGTTATGGGAAGCTTTTGGTTATGCAATCCTGCATATACCATTGGATGTGATAAAGGTTGGGAGAAATTCTGAATGATGGAAAATCCGTAGAGGATAGAAGCCGTTAGGTCTGGTGATAGAAACTGTTGGAGTTAATTCATAGGAGATGAGGTGGATCACCGTTACAGTGGGATGAAGTTAGAAGCGGCCAACGTATTGGACCAGAGGTGGATCGGAAAACTATAGAGGTGGTGGCAGTGACTAAGTAGAGGTTGAAAATAGCAAAGAACCGACAAGAGAGCTATGCGGACAAGAGGCGTAAGCCGTTGAGATTTGAGATAAAGTTATGCTAAAGGTTTCACCATGGAAAGGGGTGATGTGGTTTGGAAAGAAAAGGGAAGTTAGCACCTAGATTTGTGGGTCCATTTGAAATCCTTGAAAGGATTGGGCTAGTGGCGTATAGGTTGAGATTACTGGAGGAATTGAGTAGTGTGCATGATGTATTTCATGTATCAAACTTGAGGAAATGCTTAGCAAGAACCGACTTGCAAGTACCGTTAGATGATATTAGTATCGATACGAGTCTTCGTTTCATCGAAGAGCCAGTAGAGATTTTGGGTCGTGAAGCTAAAACGTTGGAAAAAGGGTAATATACCGTAGTTATGGTAAGATGGAATTTGGAACGTGTACTAGAGTTCACGTAGGAACGGGAAGGATTTATGAGGAGCAAGTATCCTCAGCTATTTGATAATGAAGATCCTAAGGAGTAAATCTCGGGACGAGATTTCTATTAGGAGGGAGTGATGTGACAACCGTGGTTTTGAGGTTCATCACTCGGTCTTATTTTTAGGTTGTTTTATGTGTGACTATGTGTTTTGTGTGTTTACATGTTTATTTTGCGTGAACGAAGTTGGTGTGGACATCGTTTATGGGTATATGGTACTCATAAGTAAATCTAGGAACGGTTATTTCATGTTCATGAGGTCACAAATTGGTGAATATGAAATGAAATGGTGTTATTTTGGTGTTTACGTATACGTATAAGTATTATAGTAAATTGTATTTTTTTAGGATTTGGGGTTTAGCATTTAGAGGTCTCGGGTAAGGTGTTTAGTCATGTGAGTATTTTTCGGGATGGTTTTAAGTCATTTAGTACTTAAAAGTTTATTTCAAAATTTAAGATTTTTTTAAAACTGTATATTTTACGTCTTTTACGGTAAACGCGTAAAATTGACTAGTTTTACGGTTTTGGAGGTTTTAAGAGCTGAAATAAATTAAGGTAATTTAAGGAATTATTATTAATATATTAATAAGTAATAAAAAGAAAAAAAACAAAAAAAAAACAAGGGTGTGGGTCGGTTTGGGCGACGAAACAAAAAGAAAAAGAAAGGGAAAAGGAAAGTGGGCTTTCTATTTGGATTAGGACTCTTGTATACACTATATAAGGTTTTTAACTATAAAAATCATATTATTTTTTCTACCTGGAGCTTATAGCCGACGGTTTCACAAGAGTTTTTTAGGGTTTCATTGTTTTTTTTTATCTTCCATTAATCTTAAGGTAAAACCTCAAATTCCTTTTCAATTTAATTGTTTTCAATATTTTTATAATCATCTGATGATGAATTTAGGTTAGGTTTAAATTAAAAACTGTATATTAATGATATTATAATGATTAGGTGAATTAGGGCTTGTAATTAGTGGAGTTATGGGTAATTAATTAGGTTAATTTAATTGAATTCGTTTTTTAAAAACTGGGCAGAATTTTAGGTCAATTGTTTTGATCATATATGGAGTTCTAAAAACTCTTATTTTGCGATCCAAGTATCCCTGGAAAGGTAATTGAGTTGGCTTTCAAATGCAAGAAACTAGAACTAAATTGGAGGTAGGTAAGTGGGTCAAAAACAGGTTACATCATTCGGAGGTCAAAACCGTTTTGAAATCAGTCGGGTTTAATTTAATGTTTTAAGGTGAGTGGGGTACTTAGGAGTACACTTGAGCCCTCTAATGAGCATGGGTGTTGGTTTATATATTAAATAAGAGACCTGAAGGGTGGCTAAGGAAATGGGTTAGGGTAAGACCCCCTAATCATAACAAACTTTTTGTATGTTCAAAATCGGTAAAATGCGGATAGGCAGAAGTATATATATATATATATATATATATATATATATATATATATATATATATATATATATATATATATATATCGGAGCCTTAACAGTAGATTTAAGGTTGCCGCAAAAGGGAGGAGTTAGCTAACATATGTAAGGGCATAGGGTTTCCTTTATATAGGTCATGGGTATGGTTAGGTGGGCGTTTGGCTTATAGTTTGGAGACCGAAAAACCGGGACTGTTTTGGGTAAAATGTTAACGGGACGGGTTATGAAGTAAACTAAGTTAAGGGCTTTATAGAGGGGTGTAATGAGATGCTTAGAGCATATAAATGAGGTATATATATGGGAGAAGGTTAGATGTCCATCATGGGTTGATGAGCCATCTTAGTGTTTGGTTCATGTTTTGATTGTGTGCTTTTGTTTGTTAGTTTTTGCTAGTGCGTGGATTTTCTGAGAAGCTCAATCAGGTGAGTTTCATAGTCTCATATCTTTTAATGATTTTCACTTCCAGATGGGATGGAAGAGACACTGTATGGTTTTGTAACTAATGTTGTGAATGTTTTTATGGTTTGTGATGGACTTGTGTGTGCACTTATGTGATTAACTGCTATGTGATTCTTGATTGTGTTTATGATTTGGATCGGGGGACACGTACCGTCTCAGTTATTGTGATTTGACTTGGTACCAAGGGGATGTTGACAAGGCGGGGTCTTGGGGAGGTACATAGATGTGTGAGCATCTATGGGACCAATGGATAATGACAAGGCGGGGCCTTGGGATTGGTACATAGGTGTATGGGCGCCTATGGTACCATGGTGTTTGGTAAGGCTGGGAGCCTTGGATTTGGCTTGGAATGATTGATCTTGAATGTTAGTTGTTAATGCATATTTGTAGCACATTGTCCATATGTTTAGTGGTTTATGGTGGTTCACAGCTTATTTTAATCTGTTTTTGGTTGGAGTCTAAACCTATGACTCTCACCAACATTATGTTGACGTGTTTTAGTGTCTCTTTCAGGTGATAAAGTGGTTAAGCGTGAGAACATATGTGGCTAGTATTGGAGTCGCGTAGGAATGCATTTAGAAGGAGATCCCTGTTCCTTCTTAGTTTATTTTCCTGTTTGTTTCAATAAGTGATACTATGAACCTATATGTTGCTTTTTTTGTGTCATTTGTTTGTCTTGGGTAAGAGGTAGGACTGTTACCTACTTACCTAGACTTCTACATTGATGAGATATTGTCATGACATTTGTGTCACCTTTTATGACATTTTTAATTCATATAGTTATCTCTATAGACATGTTGTTGTTGTGATGATATCCATACGTCACGCCCCATATTCCGCCATGGTGGGGTGTGACAATCTTTCCTGAGGACTTCTAATGATCTGTTGGATTATCCTTGGGAAGATCCCTCCGGTTCTGGTTGGATCATAGGACTTAAACCTAACCACCCTTTTGACACCAATAACGTCGTGGATTAAAGATATTGTGGGTATAAGATCGTAACCATAAACACACTTGAAAGTCTATCAAAGTGTTTGAAAAACATTTAACACCTTCATAGTTTTGTCGTTTGAGAAATGCTCCCCCTTCACATATGCATCGATAATCGAAAGTGTTTCGCACATGTGGGTAAGAGTTAAAGTGCTTGAGTCTATAGATCACATTTTAATCACATTTTCTCCATTATCTCTAATATATAAAATGGTTAAAGGAATTAAAGGAAGAAAAATAGATGAATTCTAGAGAGAGAAAGTAAAGAGAGAAAAGAGAGAATGGTTGGAAACTTGGGAATATTAGATTAGAGAGAGAATGAAGATGTAACCAACCACCTCCTAACATGCTAGGAGGTGGGTATATATAGTCCACCCACATGCTGGCTTGTTTGGGCTATATGTTAATGGGTCGAGCTTGTATTTTGGGCTTTAACTAGCTTAAACACAAGCCCGTGAATCACGACTTTTTTACTATCTATTACAACGTTCTAAGAATAATACATAATAATCCTATGACCGAACATTCTTGTTTGACACAATATTTTGAGGCTAACAATCTCCCCCAATGAGAGGTCATTTCCATTCGACATTTAGAGATTTGTAGAGATTACTAATCTCGTCATAAATGAGTCTTGAACGTGTAATAGTAGTCTTGTTCCTTCATGCTGTGATCTTTGAGCCTTTGTCGTTGTCTTTCGACTTTGTCTTTAATGTTGAGATCTTCAAATCTGTGACTGAATCATTCTTAATGATACAATATTTTGAGACTATCATCTCACTCACTGAGAGGTCATTCCTCTATGATATGCGAGAATTTATGGAGATAATTAATCTATAGTATTGCAATCTTAAAAATGACTGCTTCATTCTTGCTGGTCACCATCCTTGACTTGTATTTGCCATCTTGCGATCTTGTGTCTTCATCCACATGCTCATACTACATCATTTTGAATATATGTCTTTGGGCATGAGTATGTGGTTTTGAATCTTTGACTTTGCTGAGTACACCGTAATGCCACCTTCTCGAGACACAACATAGACACGGACTGAATGGCTTTGACATTCGTCCTAAATCGATAGCGTTTTACCTCCAGTCGATGAATACCGTTATACGATATTAAATATCGTACCTGTGATTAGGTAGGTTCTGTTAATGCAAAGCAATGCCTAAAAATATTGTTAGTATTAATTAATCTTTCTTAGTTTTGATCACGACAAATTACAAATACATTTATTGTCAAACACAATCATAAAACGAATTATCTAACAAACACTATCATCAAGGTAATAATCATTACACAAACATATCTTAATCATGCTTAGTGATCATAAAAGTGATTAGCCTTAAAACTCACTTTTTTCAAACATTACAAAAGATTTTTAATAAACTTTATTTTTAAGAAAATGTTTTATTAAAATGAAAATGCAAATTTGAATATGGCATATTCCAAATGCCATAAGAATATCCTTTGAAGGTTTAAACAGCCTCAGATAGTTCAAATTCACTAAAAGAAAAAAAAGGAGCGGAGTCTACGCCGGTGGTACCTTAGCACCTACGGCAGTTCCTTATCGATAAGGAACCGCGGGCTCCAATAAGGAACCGCGGCCAGATATATCCGTTGGATGTTTTGTCCTATAAATAGTGGATCAAATCTGCATTCTCATCAACCCTTTTTGGACATTTTCTTCAGCCTTCTTTCTCCTTTCTAATCCTAGTCATTTGTAAATGATCACTTAATGTGTTAAGTATGTTTACTCATGATTATCCTCTTGATCTCCTTCTTTACCTTGTCCAAAGAGAAGATCACTCACACACTTGTGATGTGATTAAAGATGTAGCATTGATGAAGATCACCTTCTCCTAAAGATCTAGTCATGTTCATCAGTTGTTTATTTGTGTCTTGTGTAAATCCAATGTCTTTATGAATACTTGAACTAGTTGTGTTCATCCAAGTTATTTATGAATACTTGGATTAGAGTTGTGTACATCCATTGCACATGTGTGTGTTTGGATTTATGTTGTGTAGATCCAAGCTACATGTGTGTACTTGGATATGATTAGTTGAGTTGTAATTGGTTGTATTAGTTCTCGCTAAACTATAAAGTGATGTGGTTGTGTCTTGTGAGTTCTCACTAAACTATAAAGTGATATGTAGTTGTGTTGTGTGAAGTTGTCACTTAGCTTCAAAGTGAAGAGTCGTGAAGATTGGTTATAGCTTTGGATTAGAACTCGACATCTAGACTTGTGTCGGAAAATGGTGAAGTAGGCAACGTTGTGAAGATTGGTTCTACCTTTAGATTAGAACTCGACATCTAGCCTTGTGTCGTAAAAGAGTGAAGTGGGCGAGTTGTGTAGATTGGTCCTAGCTAAGATTAGGTCTCGACATTTAGCTTAGCGTCGGAAAATAATGTAATAGACGTTGTAAGGTTTTCTCCGCCAAGAAGGGAGCTTGTGGATATAGTAGAAATCTCGAGTAAGGTGTACTCGAGGAGTGGAGTAGGAATGAGGATGGATCCTCGTTGCCGAACCACTATAAATCTTGGTGTCTTCCTACTAGCTTGTTTCTTTCCTTACTCTTTACTTACATTCATTATCACTACACTTACTATACATTGTTAATGCATTAGAATTGAACCTAATCATTATGCAACTAGCTTTTAAGTAAAAGATAGTTTTGTGCACCCACCTAATTAAAAGGAATTTTAATTAGGAGATAAACCGATGAGAAACTATTCACCCCCCCTTCTAGTTTCTAGAATTGGTATCAGAGCGATGGTGACACAAGATCTTTGAAGTATATTGTACTTTAAAACATGGATCGATCCATTGTCTCCTAAATTAGAAGGTTAAGTTGTACTAAAGTTTTTCTTTGGTCAAAACTACTTTTTGTTGAAAATAAGCCTTTTAAAATGTTAATATTTCATATTACTTAAATTAGTAGTATTAATGCATTTTAGATTTACTCTTGAAATGTATCTACTAGTTTGCATCTTGTTATGTGTAGGTACTCATGAAGATAAATCATTCTATTGATTATGGATTGAGTTACTTACACTTGTAGAAGACTCATCTTCTTTGATTTCCAACATCATTGAATGATGATATCAAGATGGGTAGAAGTGATACTAGTCTTTGAAGACTTAGTAGTCACTATTAGTGATAGTTGGGCTTTGCATCGATTCCTTGAAAGCTTGGAATACAATTTGTGGCCAAGGTACGCATTCGTTCTTCCACACGCCCTATTGATTATTCTTTTGACCATTAATTGACTATATGCTTGTTCTTGGCATCCTTTCCTTGACATTTATTTGTGGTTTGTGATTATTTTCTTTTTCCCTCTCAAACCTTCATTTCTTGGATACTTGACTCACTATGGAGATGTAAGGTGAGTTAGTAGAAGCTTAAAGTATCAAGCATGATTTCCATGGTTTTCAACCTTACGGTTAGTAGGCCCTATATCATGTGTAACTTGTGTAATTAAGCTCATCTCTAGGATGATTAGTGAATCCCTTGAGATACCAAACTACTTCATTAAGTTGTAGGTGGATTTTACACATTTGGAATTGAAATACTCCAAGGATATTGTTATTGTTAATTCTAGCAATAATTATCCGATCTTGTGGGAGAGAAAGTGAATCTATACTTTGCTCATATTTTGAAATAGAATAAGACTACTCTTGAAAATGATCTTATTCTATGCATCAAAATTGCTTGGTTTAATTCATTACCAAAGCCGTTTAGACTATCGTCGGAAAGGCACGTCTTAAACCACTATATATGACACAAGCTCTTCACATCATCAATTTGAAGAATGTCATTTGTCTTTTGAGTAATGATCTTGGTCTTGATTCATGATACTAGTGATTTTCTATGGGTTCAGATTTATCTCGGAATCTTCTCGAACTGATCATGGTTCAAAGTGGAGTAGTTGTTCTTGGTTACAAAAAGGGGTGTGATTTTCTATGCTACTAAAAAAGGGATCAAATGAATGAAGGTTTGTTAAAAAGTTCGGAATAAAGGAAAAAAAGTTCGGAATGAAGGAAAAAAGTTCGGAATGAAGGTTTGTTAAAAAGTTAGGAATGAAGGAAAAAAGTTCTGAATGAAGGAAAAAGTTCCGAATGAAGAAAAAAGTTCTGAATGAAGGAAAAAGTTCTGAATGAAGGAAAAAGTTCTGAATGAAGGAAAAAGTTCTGAATGAAGGAAAAAGTTCCGAATGAAGGAAAAAGTTCCGAATGAAGGAAAAAGTTCCGAATGAAGGAAAAAATTCCGAATGAAGGGAAAAGTTCCGAATGAAGGAAAAAGTTCCGAATGAAGGAAAAAGTTCTGAATGAAGGAAAAAGTTCTGAATGAAGGAAAAAGTTCTGAATGACGGAAAAAGTTCCGAATGAAGGAAAAAGTTCCGAATGAAGGAAAAAATTCCAAATGAAGGGAAAAGTTCTGAATGAAGGAAAAAGTTCTGAATGAAGGAAAAAGTTCTGAATGAAGGAAAAAGTTCTGAATGAAGGAAAAAAAGTTCCGAATGAAAGGGTAGAAAAGTTCCGAATGAAAGATTAGAAAAGTTCCGAATGAAGTGATTTTGAAAGTTCCGAATGAAGGAAAAAACGGAACTTGCGTGTTCATTCGGAACCTGGAAAAATTCAAGAACAGTAGGAGATAGAAAAAACAGGGGAACGCGATTTCAAGCCAAAATCCACCAAGTTTTTAACTAAAACTTAAACAAAACTAACCACGAATCATATACTAACCATAAACAACAAATCCCATCAATAAAAACTTAAAACCCAATAACTTTTAAAGATCAAAATTAACCAAATAAGAGCTTTAACTTTGAATCTAAAAGATGAAGATGAACAAGATGAAATTAAGGATTAAATTGATAGATTAATGTTTAAACAATCAAAGGACAAAGATTAAACTACAAGATTGGTAAAAACAAGAATCGAAATCACCAAACACCCTAATGGTGTTGGTGATGCCTACAAACAGAAAAAGAGAGAAAAAAGGAATGAAAAAAACTGAATGAAAAGTGTGAAGGGAATTCTTTATATAGGTCTTCCATTTGGTTGGTGAGTGGGCTTTCTCCCTTTCTTCTTGTCTTCTCGTCTTTTCAGAAAAGTCGACGTTTTCGATTCTGATTCGGGATTTGTCGACGATTAAATTCAACTCGTCTTTTAATTTCTTCGTTTAATAGACTTGAGTTTCTTCGACATATGTAAATCTTCAATCTTTGGTCCTTTTCTTCGATAAATCTTCAAATAGGCCCAATGACTTCAAATCTTTTGCATCTCTTGGACAATAGACTTCGTCTTGAGTCTTTTTCTTCCATAAAACCCGTGCAATCCCATGTTTTCTTCAATATTCATCCGGTTGGCTCTGAAAACACAATAAACACAAAAACCACGCATAATTCCAAACAAATGATATTAAATACGTGTTTTGGTCTTGTTTTAGTAAGAAATAAGTGGTAAAAGGATGGGTGTTTACACACCTATCAAATCCCCTACACTTAACCATTGCCATGCCCTCATGCAATGCTTAGTGATAAAGAAAATTTACACTTTTCTCATAATCAATCAACCTTGGCCTTATTAAAATACTACTAAACAAACATTAAAGTACTAAGAGAAATTAAAATCTTTATAGTAAACAAAAGGATAGAAAACCATTTTCACTTGAAAATAGCTATATGGAAATAACTTGAAAAGAGATCAGGACTTACATTAGGGCTTCGGTGCTGCGAAGATTTATCACCCTCAAGTTTCATGTTCCCCAAACTAAGCTTAAAAACGAGATCATTGTTATTATAATTTAGCAAATCAAACACTTACACACATGGCTTAATTATATGCTTAAACTCCCTTATTCCTAGGTGTATCTCTTATATTTTATTTTTGTCTTAGAATGATCATGAAGATGCATTTTTGGACTTATTTCGATAGTTTATTTAGGATGAAAGCAAAGTAGGACGATTTGATCAATAGTTAGCTAAAGGACAAAATCTCTTAAAACTGCTTCTCGGGATATCAAAAAGTTCATATCTTGGCATAACTCGGTTCACGATTTGAGACCTTTCTCGGGCCGATATTTTGCATGTACTTCATACTTCATATCTTGAGAGATGTGCTTGAGATAATGGTCTTCTCATCGTTAATAGAGTTTCTTCACTTGGAGACTTTTGAGGGGTACTCCAACTTTGTTGACCACGACTTCATGATTATTTCTTCAATCGCTAATTGGGATTTTTGAGATACAACGATCCGCCTCCTTTTCGGACTTGGATCTATTTATCCTCATACCTTCTTAGGGTCTTTTCAGATAGACTTCTCCATGATCTTTACGGGAGTTGATTGCTTTTCGTCGTGAGTCTTGATCCTTCATATTGATTTTGGGAATAATGCTTTTCACATCACCTTGGATCTTTAGCAATAAGATTGAATCCTCATGCCTTGTTAGGGCCTTTTCGGACTCGCCAATCTTCGCGCCCCGCTTCATAAGTTATGCCTTGGCTATGAACTCTTATCATTACCGATCAACTTTTAAACGATCTTGGGCTAGAAGCTAAGTAACTTTTCAAATCGTACGACCTTACTTATTGCAGATAAATTATTAGCAAGTGATGGGAGAATAGGCAAATAATTACACCAAGTGAGCTTGTGCAAGAATACCGACTTATAATTGACTCTATCATTTATCGTCCTCCACATTTTAAGACTCGTGGATGCTTAGCCTAATAAACCAATTAAGGTCTACATGGTTAAGGATACTAGCTAGAATAAACTTGGATAAGTCTATTCGGGTTAAGTCAAAATAATCACAACGGGCCTAATATGTCAAAGACTTCAAAACTAGCTACACCACTTTATTAATATTTTTGACTTTATTGCGGGATATATACATATGAAAGCAACGATAAAAATTTAAAAATTACGACTATATGGCTAAAGTTAATAAAAAATTTGAAAAATGTTGAAAAAGATGATTTTCCGGTTAAATGAAGGCATTTTCATGGAAAAGTCCACTTAAAACTTCGATAGAAGTCCCCCCTACACTTAATATAAACATTGTCCTCAATGTTTAAGCATGTGGAAAAAGTCTCCCCTACACTTATGACATTGTGCACGTTGGTTAAATCAAGTTAAGGAAGAGACGACTAACGTGATCAATTTCAAATGTGAGTATGAAGAAAATTGAATCATGATAGTTGAGAGATAGAACCGGATTTCGGATAACACGGGAGCACGGTTCTTCAAAGATTCCAAGAGTGCATTCATCCCTATAATCACATCACCACACAAATATAAACACCTATATAGGTCCCCCTACACTTAGGAGGTTAAAACAGAAAAAGGATAGATACTCGGGCTACCTCCCGAAGAGCGCTTGTTTTTGATAACCGAGTCACGAGCCTGACTCGACCCAAAATTAGTTCATGGGGAACGTGGTGAGGGATGGAATCATCTCCTGAGAGATGTCCTCACCAAAGTACAACTTCACTCGTTGGCCATTCACCTTAAAATTAGGTTCATTAGGTTGAGCGAGCTCGAGAGTACCATATGGAAAAATTTGGGCAATGGTGAATGGGCCTGACCAACGAGATTTCAGCTTGCCCGAAAAGATTTTCAACCGAGAGTTAAAGAGTAAAACTTTGTCTCCAACTTGGAACTCTCGGTTCTTAATCTTAGAGTCATGAATGAGCTTAGTCTTTTCCTTATAGATCAAAGAATTTTCATAAGCCTCATTCCGGAGTTCATTCAGCTCATTGAGTTGGATCTTGCGTAGGTCACCGGCTTTGTTGATATCAAAATTAGCCCACTTCAAGGCCCAGTAAGCCTTGTGCTCCAACTCAATGGGGAGGTGGCATGCTTTCCCGTACACGAGACGATATGGTGTACAACCAATCGGAGTCTTGTATGCAGTACGAAAAGCCCACAAAGCATCATCAAGTTTATCATCCCATGAGGCACGATGCTCTCCCACGGTTCGTTCAAGAATTCGCTTTAATCCTCGGTTAGATATTTCAGCCTGGCCATTAGTTTGTGGGCGCTATGCGGTGGAAAGACGATGATTTACACCATACTTAGCCATGACTCTTGCAAACTGATCATTGCAAAAATGAGTCCCGCGATCACTAATAATGGCACGAGGCACACCGAATCTAGCGAATAGCGATTTCAAAAAGTTACAAACCACCCTTGCGTCATTAGTGGGTAAAGCTTTGGCTTCAACCCACTTTGAAACGTAGTCAACGGCTACAAGGATGTATTTGTTTCCTTTAGAGGAAGGGAATGGCCCCATAAAGTCGATACCCCAAACATCAAAGATTTCACATTCTTGAATGAAATTCTAAGGCATCTCGTCTTTATGTGTGATCTTGCCTTGTTTTTGGCAAGCATCACAACGTTTAACCATCTCGTGAGCGTCACGATAGATGGTGGGCCAATAAAATCCCGAGTCAAACACTTTTTTGGCGGTGTAGTTGGGACCAAAGTGACCACCGGTGGGTCCTTTGTGGCAAGCGTCAAGGATTTCTAAAGCTGCCGGTCCATCAACACATCGGCGAATAATCAAATCAGCACATTGTTTGAAGAGATACGGGTCATCCCAAAAGTAAGTCTTAATATCTTTGAAGAACTTTTTCTTTTGCTGGGATGTTAACCCGTCAACGAGAATTCCACCCGCCAAGTAGTTTGCAATGTCTGCAAACCACGGGGTTTCATCAGAAGTCGAGTTGATAGACATTAAGGTCTCCAGGGGAAAAGAATCATTGATCTCTTTGTTCGGATGATCCCCTTGGTAAGGATCCTTAAGTCTACTGAGATGATCCGCGGCTAGGTTTTCAGCTCCTTTCTTATCACGAATGTCGATTTTAAATTCTTGAAGTAGCAAAACCCAGCGAAGAAGTCTTGGTTTGGAATCTTGTTTAGTTAACAAGTACTTCAACGCGGAATGATCGGTATAAACGATTGTGGTGGAAAGGACAAGATAGGGGCGAAATTTTTCAAAGGCATAGACAACAGCTAAAAGCTCTTTTTCGGTTGTCGTTTAATGCAATTGAGCCCCAGTCATTGTCTTGCTAGCGTAATGGATCAGTTGGAAGTGTTTGTTCACTCTTTGGCCCAAAACCGCACCAATAGCAAAGTCGCTAGCATCGCACATCAACTCAAAGGGAAGCTCCCAATTAGGGGTAACCAAGACCGGTGCCTTAGTAAGCTTATCCTTAAGCAAGTTGAAGGCTTCGATACACTCGTTGGAAAAGATAAAAGGAGTATCTTTTTCCAAGAGGTGGGTCATCGGGCGAGCGATTTTAGAAAAATCTTTGATAAAGCGACGGTAGAAGCCCGCATGACCGAGGAAACTTCTCACACCCTTCACGGTTGAAGGTGGAGGCAACTTAGAAATAACATTGACTTTAGCACGGTCCACTTCAAGACCGGCTTTGGAGATCTTGTGTCCTAGCACGATGCCCTCTTTTACCATGAAATGGCATTTTTCCCAATTAAGAACAAGGCGAGTGTCTTCACACCGCTTAAGCATACGTTCTAAATTGGCAAGGCAAGCAAAGAATGAATCGCCATAAACCGAGAAATCATCCATGAAGACTTCCATAGTTTCTTCAACCATGTCATGGAAGATAGCCATCATACACCTTTAGAACGTCCCAGGAGCATTGCATAAACCAAAAGGCATGCGTTTGTAAGCAAATGTTCCATAGGGACAAGTGAATGTGGTCTTTTCTTGGTCTTTGGGATCGATGGGAATTTGAAAATACCCGGAGAAACCGTCTAAGAAGCAGTAATAGTCATTACCTGCTAGACGTTCGAGCATTTGATCCATGAAGGGAAGAGGAAAGTGATCTTTTCTCGTGGCATCATTGAGCTTGCGATAGTCGATAAAAACTCTCCACCTAGTAACGAGACGAGTGGAAATCAACTCGTTGTGTTCATTGGGAACAACGTTTATTCCGCCATTCTTGGGCACACAATGGACGGGACTTACCCAAGGCGAATCCAAAATAGGGTAAATCAAGCCGGCATCAAGAAGTTTGATAACCTCTTGTTTGATGACGTCGTGAATGCGAGGATTAACCCTTCTTTGGCTCTGGATTGCGGGCTTAAAGTCATCTTCCATGAGAATCTTGTGAGTACAAAAGTTTGGATCAATTCCGCGGATATCGTTAATTTTCCAAGCAATTGCCTTCTTATGATCTTTAAGCACGGCGATGAGACGAGTTTTCTCTTCTTCTTTCAAGTCCTTAGCAATGATGACGGGCGACTTCTTCTTATCTTCAAGGAACACGTACTCGAGATGGGGCGGCAACTCCTTAAGTTCTAAATCCGGAGGATTTTCGATGGGAGGCGTATTCAAAGTCGGAGCATCGATAGCAATAACCGTGGGAGATGGTGGAGAAAGATTGTCTTCTTTAAGAAGGTTTTCAATGAGGCGAAGATCTTCATCCCAATCGGTGGGAGAATCGTCATTAGCTAAGTTCGCATCTCCCATGGTGGCTTCCAAATCTTTCCAAAGGAAATCACTTTCTCCAAATAGAGATAGTGATGAGTCAATAGAGGAAACGGTCTCAACATTGGGAAGAGAGATAGGAATAGTTTTACAAGCATCTTTGAAGTGTTCTTCACAAGCCTCATCAAGAACGTCAATACAATTAACACTCTCGTATGAATAAGGCTGTTTAGAAAGCTTTCCCATGTTGAAGACAATTTTATCGTCACCCACTCTCATGATAAGCTCTCCCGCTTCAACATCGATGAGAGTGCGACCGGTCCTCAAGATGGACGACCAACGATCAATGGCACACGAGGGTCCATGTCGTAGTCAACGACGACGAAATCGGCAGGAAATTTGAATTTGTCGACTCCTACAAAGACGTCTTCGGCTAACCCCACTGGAAAAGCAACCGTACGGTTAGCTAATTCCAAAGTCATTTTGGTGGGGACTAGCTCAGGGAGAGATAATTGCTTCCAAACGCTTAGAGGCATTAGATTAATATTGGCACCTAGATCGGCTAGGGCCATGCAATTCTCTACTCCCGGGAAGTTGCAAGGGATTAAGAAACGACCCGGATCACCAAGCTTGGTTGGCAATTTCTTTAAGAGCACTGCAGAGCAATTCTCATTAAGTTGGGTGTTAGCGATATCAAGAAGCTTCTCCTTGTCGCTAAGAAGATCTTTGAACATTTTCGCGTATTTGGGCATGTGAGCGAGAGCCTCAGCGAAAGAGATGTTAAAATTCAACTGTTTAAACATTTTAAGAAAGTTCGAAACCTGAATATCGTCCTTGCTTTTGAGCTTCTCTTTCCTCAACCTTGAGTGATAAGGTATATCGGAAGAAGAGGAAGGCTTTAGAATAGTAGGATCACTCACATCCTTGGGTGGAGGAGGGGTAGAAGTAAGATGTGGAGAAATTGGGGAAGTAGAAGGATGAGGAATAGGAGCAGGTGACTCATTTTCCTTAGTCACAATCACCTGTGGAGGTATAGGAAGCTCGGGTTCCTTGGTACCTTTGCCACTACGAGTGGTGATTGCTTTCATCTCCCCTCTTGGATTCGCAACGGTGTTACTCGGAAGAGTACCCGAAGAAGAGGATTGATTACCTTGGAAGAAACCAACCATCATGTTCTTTAAGTCATTCGTTTGACTTGCCAAAGTGTTTCTCATATCAGCTCTCAGATCGTTTCCTTGTTTCACTATGTCTGCTTTCAAGTTGAGCACTTCCCGCTGGAGATTTTCCATAATCACGTCATTGGTCCGCATGTAGGTTTCAACATCTTGATGCAATGCGGTGGGTTGGTTGGGAGGAGGAGCATGGTATGCGGGTGGTTGATAAGAAGGTTGTTGGTAAACTTGGTTGTTTCTTTGAGGTGGATATGGTTGTTTGTGAGGTGGTATGTATGGTGCACGAGTTTGTTGTTGTTTTTGAGGAGGGCGATTGAGGTTTTGTTGTTGGTTTGGGTTGTTAGGAGGAAAACCGGGTGGTGAGAGATAGTTGTTCGAGCGGTAGCTAAGCAAGTTGCGGTCACCTTGAGGACGAGCTTGATAAGCGGCCGGAGGATAGGTACCGTATGCTGCATTCACATTCTCAGAAGGATAGTCTTGGGTGGCGGTACAAGTGGTGTAAGAATGAGGACCCCCGCAGATTTCACATGGTTGGCTGACAGCATTGACTTGAGCATTTTTAGCGTTGATGCTGTTGGTGTTGCTAGCGGTTTGGGTAGCAAGCGATTCAAGAAGCACGGTGATTTTGTCATGTCGCTTGTCGTTGTTACTAGTACTAGCACTAGTGGCATTGGTCCGCATACTCTTGGTTTGCACACGAGACTTATTTTCAATAATATCCCAAGCGGCATTGGAAGTCTTAACCAAAATATTACCCTTCGAGGCACTGTTTAGTGAATCTTGGTCATTCATGCTTAAACCATTATAAAAAGTGTTAATTTGGTGCACTTTGGTAAAACCATGTTGTGGGCATTTTCTTAAAAGATCTTTGAAACGATCCCAAGATTCACTAAAACACTCATCGTACTTTTGTTCAAAATTGATAATTTCATTCCGCAAAGCGGTAGTACGAGAGGGTGGGAAAAAGTAGTTGATAAACTTGATCTCTAAATCCGTCCACGTAAGAATACTTTGTGGCGGTTCTTTAGCAAGCCAATGCCGGGCTTGTCCCTCTAAAGAAAAGGGAAAAAGTTGTAAACGGATTACCTCTTGTGGAACACCATTGAATTTGACCGTATTCGTGAGTTGTAGGAATCTCTTGATGTGGTCATGTGGATCATCAATGGTACGCCCCAAGAATGGTTGAGTAGAGACCATCTGGATAAAGCCGGATTTGTGCTCAAAATTGTTGGCTGCAATCGCGGGTATGACAATTGGATCATTGTTGCCGTCTACATGTGCTTGCAGAAGTTCAATCATCGGGCGATTGTCTGGTAGAGGCTCATTGTTGAGAGGTGGATTGTTATTGTTGTTATTATTGTTGTTGAGAGGTGGGTTATTGTTGTTGTTTTGTACACCGGCCATGTCTAAGTCTTCGAGAGGCTCGGGCTCTTGATAAGACCTTGATCGTGTACGCATGCACCTCCAAAAGAACTAACAAGGCAAAAACAAAGCAGAAATATTTTTGGTTTTTATGTTTTTTAATTTTCAGGTTTTTTTTTTGAAAATTTTATATTTTTTAGGATTTTTGAAATTTTTTATGAAAAAGTAACGTTCACGGCGAACGGATCCCAAAATCCAAGTTCTCACAAAAAACTGTTAATCTTAACGAGAAGAGCCGGCAGCGGCGCCATTTGATACAATGTATTTGTATGTGGATTCAGATTTGATCTCGGAATCTTCTCGAATTGATCACGGTTCAAAGTGGAGTAGTTGTTCTTGGTTACAAAAAGGGGTGTGATTTCCTATGCTACTAAAAAAGGGATCAAATGAATGAAGGTTTGTTAAAAAGTTCGGAATGAAGGAAAAGAAGTTCGGAATGAAGGAAAAAAGTTCGGAATGAAGGTTTGTTAAAAATTTCGGAATGAAGGAAAAAAGTTCTGAATGAAGGAAAAAGTTCCGAATGAAGGAAAAAGTTCTGAATGAAGGAAAAAGTTCTGAATGAAGGAAAAAGTTCCGAATGAAGGAAAAAGTTCCGAATGAAGGAAAAAGTTCCGAATGAAGGAAAAAGTTCCGAATGAAGGAAAAAGTTCCGAATGAAGGAAAAAGTTCTGAATGAAGGGAAAAGTTCCGAATGAAGGAAAAAGTTCCGAATGAAGGAAAAAGTTCCGAATGAAGGAAAAAGTTCTGAATGAAGGAAAAAGTTCCGAATGAAGGAAAAAGTTCCGAATGAAGGAAAAAGTTCCGAATGAAGGAAAAAGTTCCGAATGAAGGAAAAAGTTCCGAATGAAGGAAAAAGTTCCGAATGAAGGAAAAAATTCTGAATGAAGGGAAAAGTTCCGAATGAAGGAAAAAGTTCTGAATTAAGGAAAAAGTTCTGAATGAAGGAAAAAGTTCTGAATGAAGGAAAAAAAGTTCCGAATGAAAGGGTAGAAAAGTTCCGAATGAAGTGATTTTGAAAGTTCCGAATGAAGGAAAAAACGGAACTTGCGTGTTCATTCGGAACCTGGAAAAATCCAAGAACAGTAGGAGATAGAAAAAACAGGGGAACGCGATTTCAAGTCAAAATCCACCAAGTTTTTAACCAAAACTTAAACAAAACTAACCACGAATCATCTACTAACCATAAACAAAAAATCCCATCAATAAAAACTTAAAACCCAATAACTTTTAAAGATCAAAATTAACCAAATAAGAGCTTTAACTTTGAATCTAAAAGATGAAGATGAACAAGATGAAATTAAGGATTAAATTGATAGATTAATGTTTAAACAATCAAAGGACAAAGATTAAACTACAAGATTGGTAAAAACAAGAATCAAAATCACCAAACACCCTAATGGTGTTGGTGATGCCTACGAACAGAAAAAGAGAGAAAAAAGGAATGAAAAAAACTGAATGAAAATTGTGAAGGGAATTCTTTATATAGGTCTTTCATTTGGTTGGTGAGTGGGCTTTCTCCCTTTCTTCTTGTCTTCTTGTCTTTTCAGAAAAGTCGACGTTTTCGATTCTGATTCGGGATTTGTCGACGATTAAATTCAACTCGTCTTTTAATTTCTTCGTTTAATAGACTTGAGTTTCTTCGACATATGTAAATCTTCAATCTTTGGTCCTTTTCTTTGATAAATCTTCAAATAGGCCCAGTGACTTCAAATCTTTTGCATCTCTTGGACAATAGACTTCGTCTTGAGTCTTTTTCTTCCATAAATCCGTGCAATCCCATGTTTTCTTCAATATTCATCCGGTTGGCTCTGAAAACACAATAAACACAAAAACCACGCATAATTCCAAAAAAATGATATTAAATACGTGTTTTGGTATTGTTTTAGTAAGAAATAAGTGGTAAAAGGATGGGTGTTTACACACCTATCAATTCACATCTCTTGACTCCTCTCCCTTTGCCTTTTCGCTACGAGTAGTCGTTCGTTTGTTTCGGTCTTTTCCTATCTCGATTCAACTCATAATACTTCAACAAGGCATTATTACCTAGTGTTGTGGTGGTCCAATGATATCCTAAAAGGTTTAAGATATATTTTTAAGTATTTTAAAATTTTTGGTTTTCAAAAATTCATCGTTTTTCTTTGATAAAAACCTGCCTCTTTAGGCAGTTCTGTGACAATCCGTCAATTTATGGTTGATATTTTATTCTCAAATATTATTTAAAAGTATTATTATAATGTTATATTATGAACTCACTTATTTTTGGGAAGAAATTTGGATTTACGTCTTGAAGTAGCATCGACTACGTCTAAACCGGAGGATTCAACGTTACGTGCTTACGTTTACATAAACCGTTTTGGTGACAGTCCGACATTTCAAAAAATAAATTTATCCGTGATTATTATTTTGGGATTTTAATTTTGAGTTGGTTCATAAACTCACAAATTTACGAGAAGAGATTAGGACTTACGATTTTATTTTAACGTCCTTTACGACTAAACCGGAAACCTTAGGATTACGTATTTACGTTTTCGAACTCCGTTTTTGATGAGACAATTTTTATTAGATTCGTTTTGTGCCGTTGATTCATAATTTAATAAAACATTTTTCGTAAAATGACCCGAGGGCACGCAAATCGAGGAAACTAGAATCGAGGAGTACCCGTAAATAAATGGGGATGAGACAAGTGGGACACTTGTCCCACCCCCACTCAAAACCGGCCATAACAAGCTACCAACACCATGAGGTGTCAAAACCTCATAAACAAGTAATACACTTGTTAATTTATGCTTACAAAGTAGGCAAAGCTTACAACAAAAACCATTAGCTAAAACAAATCCTCACATTTCCTACATGCAAAAACAACTAAACTCTCCCACTCTCCCTCTTCCTTGCCGTCCCAAAATCAAGAAGAAACACCCATTTGATCTAAATTTAACCACAAATCTTATGTTATTCTTGCATAAGATGAAGCCCTTTTGAAACCCTATTGATTGGTGGTGATTATAACATCCAAGGAGGAGTTTCCATGGAGTCTTGGGGCTGATTTTCCACAAGGTGTTCATGAAGAATGGTGGTCTTGAAGATGGTCTTGGTTATCCACAAGTTTCTCCATCAAAATCTATGTCCAAATCACAACCTACATCAACTTGGTGGTAAAAAGATTGTCCTCCTCATCCTCTTGTTATTTTTGATTATGTAATCTTGTATTTCTTTTACTTATTTATATGTATATGATGATGAATGATGATTAAAAATATTGTGTGGGGATTTGGTGTTGATAAACATGCTTAAAAAGATGAAAAACTATAAGAAACAAGGCTAAAATCTTGTTTAAATTGTTGGCTGTATAAAACAGTAAAGAATCATATGATGAACTGATAAAAATGGCATAGATTAATAGATATACTGTAAGTAATATGTCTTGTACACATGTGAGAGTTGGCCATGCAATGGAATCATTTTAATGAGTGAGATATGATCAAAACAAGTTTAGAGTACAAATCTGAGTTCACTGTTTTGGACGATTTTTAGAAAATACTTAGATGCTGATTCCACAGTAGCTATAGAAGAGTTAAATGTAGCACATATCATGTAGTTTATGTCATAAAATTTGAGCTTCTATCTCCATATAGAACTCTAGATATGGCAGTTTTGGTGAACATGAAAGTAAAAATCAGATTTTGGAAATTAAAGTATAATAGTATTATATAAGCACTCAAATAAAAATAGTATAAAATGTGAATTTAAAACCCACTAACTCATATAATACATTTATATGAATATTTACAATGATAAATAAGTGGACATTTTATAAAAATGGTAACTTGTTAAGTTTTATAAGTTATAAAAACTATAAACATGATTTTTACGACTTTTTCGGCTATTACCGTAAAATTAACGTTTTTGCTAAATAAAACTTAGACGGTTGGACCCGTCTAATGTAAACTTTTATAAACTCATATACTGATATATAAACATATATAACAAGTAAAAACCGATAAAACCTGAACTATATAACATACGGACATTAACGGGCTAAGTTAACGTTATTGGACTAATAATACAACAAAATGGGCTAAAACACTTGTAAACTTATTTATTGGGCTTAACCCATTTGGGCCCAACATGTGAAGTGTAAATACTGATAATACAAGTATAAAATGTATTAATGCAAGTTAAAGAACTTATAATAAGTTATTGGACTTAAAATATATATAAATAGGTAAAACTAGTAAACTAGTATAAAAGTTATCGACTCATAACACTAAAATGAGCAAATGAAAATATGTAAACCCACTTGATCATCATATATATATAATCATCATATGTATACATAATTGTTATTTTTATAAAGTCATTGGACATGAGTCTATGACGAGTATTATTTGTCTAGGTTTCCGTGATTAAAGCACGTACCGTACGTCCGAATTGCCGATAACCCGCCTTCCCACATCAACGTGAGTTCATAGCCTCGCACTCTTTTAAATGTTTTTATGAAATGTTTTATAAACCCGCGAGGGAGATAACATGTTAGTTTTTATGAAATAGGACACTAGTTGTCCTGATTGTCTGTTTATTGATTTGGACCCGAATGATTGTATGACTCGATAAATGAATATATGACCCGATAAATGAAACGAAATGGATTATTAAAGTTAGGTTATGTCACTAAAAGTCCCATTAGCATGAATTGTGAACTACCGGGATTTGGTAGACGCTTATGCATATAATAGTACTATTTGGGGACGATCACCCCAGTTCGCGCCTTGTCGGTTGATCCCCGTCGTGCCACATTGATTGGTAAGCGAATTTATGTATGAGAAGATTTACATAGCGTGACCTTTGTGACGACACGCTAATTTAGTTGGGCAAATGAGTTTCGGGCTAGCTACCCGTTGTTTGTTTTAGTAAGGTAACAATGTCATGCGGCTTATAATAATCCAAATTAACGAAATACTGCTATACGCTCTGAATTACGACATATTGCCTGACTAGCAATACGGGGTCATACTATTGATATTATGTTCGTGTTTTGGTTTTCATAACCATATTCATATAACGGTTTTGGTTTAACTCCATACAACGTTATAAAACGTATTGTATGATATTTTTACAATATTGGTTCGTATAATGATTTTTAAGGCAAATGCCTATATTATGATTTTCGATAAGGATTTGTATAAAAATGACTTTGGCTATTTTATGGCCTATTACAATGATTTGTACGAAATGATTTTTGGTAATAATTTTATACCAAAGTTATATTGATGGAATTTATTAAACTCTATGAATTCACTCGGCGTTATCGCTGACCTTTTCTTTTAACATGTTTTATCTCAGGTACTTGAAGGTAATTCTCGGGAAGACGACAAGAATTCATGGCCCGCACTTAAATAACAAATTTCCATTCAAATGTTTGTAAAACCTGTATTAAATACAATGACTTGGGACCTATGTAACTTTGATATTTATGAATGGAAATGCTTTATTAATAAACGACGCGATTTTTAAGCGTTGTCTATGATGTGAGTAATGTGCTATCCCGTAACACCAACGACTCTTCCGCTGTATTGGGTTGTATAAATTTGGGGGTGTTACAGTTTGGTACCAGAGCTCTCGTTATAGAGAACGAAAGATTTTTAAAACCAAGGTTTTGAATAAAACATTTCAAAATCTTTTAACTATAAACATTTTTCTAAAAATGTCTAAAAATCTTTTGACTATAACGGTGCCGAAGAATTCCCGAGTTACCGACAAGGCCAGACTGAGAAGTGTTATTTTAATATATATATAACTTGGATTATATATATATATATATTTGATGTAATTTTATTACATGATTGTTTGATGATTATTTTGATACGAGGTATTTATACGACGTAGATTGTCACAAGAAACCCTAACTTCCCTAGTAAATTAATCGAAGCTATTCTCGTAGGAATTCTAGCTATCCTAGATCTAAACCAAGTTGTGGATATTTATGATCCCAACAAATGGTTGATATTCGTAGGAATGTAGATATTAGTTGATTGTGATATTGAGAAAGAATTGGCGAGATTAAAACTGATATCGATGTCTTGACGATCTTTCCTTATAGAGTGGAGTTTGACAAAACGTTACCACCTGGAAAGGTGTCATCTGATTCGTTGTCACCCAATTCTTAAATTTGAAATCGAAAGGGTGAATGTTGCACTTGAGGCTGTCATTGGAACCATTACCCAAAAGCCTCATGCCACTAGTACCTTTCCGAGAAATCTAATTGAATGGGTGAGTCATCTCATGCTAGTGACTCATTTGATAATTGTTGTTGTAAGAGCTAATAGGATTGGAAATTAAGTGTTGATCATACCGAGCTTTTATTGCCCTTTCAAGATGTAAGAATAAGATTGAAAGTATTGGAGAATGAGGTAGGATATCGAATTGAGTATAAAATTGGTTGAAACTTGAATAAAGTAAAATTTAACTTGTATGGAATAAGAAATTGTTAAGAGGAAGTTGTTAGGTCCTGTGATTGAATTATAAGTTTTAAATGATTGTTAGTTTGTGTTAAGTGTTGTTCCTAGGCCATTGTCCACTGACGAGGATGCCTAGTGTCTAATAAATAAATTGAAGAAATCTTCTTCTGAATTGGGACCGATGGATCTTTCGGGACATGTGGAACACCTAATGACTCTTGTAGGTTAGTATTCATTGTGGTATCTTTTAAAAATCCCTAACTTAATTGAGATATCAGTTGGTAGGATGAGTTCTGAGAATTGTATGACATAGTGACACGTAATGTGTTACGGTACAATTTTGACTTGTTTGTGATTAATGAAAAAGACTACCTTTGATTGCTAAATCCTACATGTATCGATGATATCTATCTTTTATTGCTTCATCCTAATGTTCGCATTAGTGATGCAACCATTGAACAAGTACTCTTCTCGATTTGAGTTACGTTGTGGATTAATCTTTTTGAGCGCCATCAAGGTCATGAACCTCATGATTATTTGGCTAAGCTCATCTCCTATTATATTGAAGTTAGTTCTTGGTGAACAACTCTTCATCACTCTTTTGCAGATCACTGATTGTTTTTACAAGATAAAACAGTATCCCTTGATAAAAGATTGAATTTTCATCACCGTAAGGATTATTTAAAGTGAGATTTATAAGTGAATGTTATTGAAATAAAGTTGTTTATAAAACACCTTGGAAAACTTAATTGTTTTCATAACAAAGAAAATCTTTATAAATTTATTTTTGATTCTTATATAAGAATTAAGCATGAAAGTGTTTATATTATAAACATGATGATAAAATTTGGACGAACTGAGTATTGCATCGTTAATCTTGAAATTATATATAGTTGCGCGCCTAAATACAATTTAGAATGGACCATGCAAGGCTGATTAGTAGTCACCATAAAACTAATGAATAAACACTAAATTTTCTTTGAAGATTGTGAAAGATTAAAATTTATGAGATCTACAAGAAGTGAAAAATAAGGACATAGTGTTAGGGACACCTACATATATGCCTGTAACATCTATTCTTCTGAGTCGAATTTATTCATCGGTGGAACTTGTCTTATTTGACAATTGATATTCCCTTCTTGTCCAATTCTCCCGTAGTGAGATTCTTAGGAAAAGTATCTGATTACCGAGTGTTGATACCCGACTGGATGTATTGACGTTCGTATCATTTCTTATGATTTGATTTCATTTGAATGACCTGGGTAACGATCCGAGGAGCTTTCGAATGCGTACTCAAATTATGAAAACATGGGATATATTTATATTCGTTAAATGTTTTCGTCTATATCTGATTTGAAATTCTATCGCGTAAATCATGCGTTGACCTTACTCTTTTAAGGTTAGTTACGTCTCCAGATATCCTTGAATTTGTGAAGGATTATGAGTTATTATTAGACTTTTGAGAAGTTCACATCTTATCGACGGCAATACAACTGGAAAGTTGATAGGGCCAGTAGAATGGATTGATTGATTATGACATGACGACATTGTCTTAATTGATGGGAACTCGAGTAGAATTCCCCTAAATGATAAGATGTTGATTATCAAAAGTGATCTAGATAATTCTTGATGGATGACCATATCCTGCATTTAGACTTGAAATTATACCGTGAATGGTTGTGAATTAGTCATAGATATTATAATCTAGAAAGAACTTAAAGAAAATTTATTAAAAGATGTTTCCGTTATCTGAAACTTTAGGAATTATTTATTGGTGAATTACCTAGACTTTCGCCACTAAGGCAAGTTGAATTTGGTATTGATTATATTCCCGGTGCTGCACCTGTGGCTTGTGCACTGTACGTCAGCACCATCTGAATTAAAAGAATTACCGTACAACTGAGAGAGTTGTCGGAGAAAGATTTTATTCTACCGAGCTCATCATCATGAAGAGCTATGGTGTTATCATTCCTTATATTTATAGATTACTGTGAACTGAGTAAATTGACAATCGAGAACGATATCCATAACTCGAAATGGAAGATTTGTTCGATCATTTACAAGGTTCTGGCGTATGTTTTAAAGATTTGATCCACGACATGGTTATTATCAACTTCGCGTCCGCGAAGAAGATTATCTATTCCAGTCACTACATCCGGTACTTGTAATGAACATTATGAGTTTCACGTGATGTCGTTTGGATTGACTAATGCACCTGTAGTATTCATGAATTTGGTGAATCACGTGTGTAGGCTGTAATTTGATAAATTCATGCTTGCGATCATTAATGACCATTTGTTTGTTTATAATAATAAGAATGAGTTAATAATTATTTATAGATTGCCCTGAATTGGCCGAACAATAAAAACATGTACCTTGAATAATTAACATGAGATTAAAGACTTAAACCTTTACATTATTTGACTATGTGATTAATAGATAATGGAATCTATACTGACTCTTCAAATTAGAGCCATTTAAGACTTTGGGTTTTACCAAAAAGAAAATGGGAATATGTTTTGACAAATGTTTTAACAAAGGATTTTAAAGGGATTATTCCCTTATACACAAAACATTTAACTAAACTCCTGTTTAGGGGTAAATGTTTTTGCATACCTTAGGACAACTTAAGAAGGATTGAGGAAAACCATTTAAACCATAACTTGAAATTTGAAACAACAATTTTTGCTTTTCAACTAAGAAAATTTTGACCGAAATATAAACAAAGGTTTCTCGAACATTTACGAATCTTATTAATTATTTTCGATAAATCAACTGAAAATAGTGTTAATTAAATTAAAAATTATTTTGAACATTTTCATATAATTGGACAGACTAAGAAATTTAAAATCTTTACGTTTACGTTTCATAAAAAATGAATATTTAAAATTTAATTAGTTATAATAATTATCGACGCTTTAGACGTCGGATTGAGTAAAACGGATAAAAATGATAGTTGAGAAGAAACTAAAACTTAGAAAATGTGAAGAAAGAAATTTTTGATGAATGTAAATACTGACACGTTGTGTAGAAAAGTATAAAGAACCAATTAGAATGTGTTCCTTAGTAATGATGATACAAAATAAATTGTTGAACGATATAAAATATGAACGATGTTTGTAAAAGAGATAATATAGATAATAAAAGGGGTTCGCGGCTAATGTGAACCATTAGAATTGAGAAGCCGGTAACGTTAAATGTTTTAAAAGACAACTTGTGATTGTCTAAATATGGAGGATTGTGAGATATAGTTATGTTGGAATCTTGTAAGTATAAGTATTATATTTATGTCATTTCTGACTAAAAGTATCTTTGTCTGAAGAAGTTGTACTAATGGCAAATTATGAAGGCAGACATCGCCTCATACATTAGTAAACGTCTAGCTATCGCAAAGGTCATCATCTGAATTTGATTCGATTTGGGTCATCGTCGACAGACTGACCAAATCTGCTAATATCATTCTCGTTAATGATAAATTCTTGATGAAGAAATTGACTCTTTTGAATTTAAAGGGGTTATGTAAACATAGTGTACCTGTATCGAACATCTTTATCAAGATTCTCGCTTCACATCGAATTTCTAGAGAATTGCTCAGAAGTCATTAGGAACGAACCTTGATGAGAGTACTACTTACCACCCCAATCGAAGGGACGAGGTAAAGTAACGATATAAAATACTAGAAGTCTTGTTTTATGTTTGAATGATTGACCTTTGGTAATGAACCGTATAATCGCTTTCCTTTGGAAAGATTATCATTGATAATTATCGTATTGGGATCGAGATCGAATCTTGTTAGGAACTATATTAGAGCATTTGTAAGCCGAAGTTGAGATGAAGACACCCGACATACACCCATTGTGAGTTGGACATGTCTTTTAGGTTTAAGGTTTCCTATGATGGCGAACCTAACCTTACAAAATACTCGACCCACGAGACCTGAAATGATTGTTGAAATTAGGATTTGATTATTGACTGCCGATAGTGGGCAGGAGGTTATGTGAACATGAAATGTAGATCTTGAAGTGCCAGATGGGTAGCGAAGTTATGCCAAAAATTTTAACCTTGGAAAAATGAATTAATGATCTGAAAGATCATGGGATATAAGTCCCCGTTGTATGGGACCATTGAGATGATGTAAAAGATTTGGTTTGAAAGGCATATACGTTGGATCTACCCAAGGACTTCAAGATATGCGTGAATTATGTTTCGTATATCGAACTTGATAAAATATCTATCAAGTGAAAATCTGAATTCTTCTTAATAAAGCTTAGATCGGCGAAAAGTTGCATTCATCAGAAACCCGTGAGCATCATGGATAGAAAAAATAAGTTAACATAAGCCTGATCTTATTCCCGTAGTTATGAAACTCGCATATTGTAATGAATTACACTTGTGAGAAAAGACCGAATGTGGAGGAAATATCCACATGGCTTTAACTCTATAAGAAGCGAGTAGTAAGGTAAGATGATCTTTGAGGACAAAGATCCTGTTTAGGGGTAAATGCTGTGACAATCCGTCAATTTATGGTTGATATTTTATTCTCAAATATTATTTAAAAGTATTATTTTAATGTTATATTATGAACTCACTTATTTTTGGGAAGAAATTTGGATTTACGTCTTGAAGTAGCATCGACTACGTCTAAACCGGAGGATTCAACGTTACGTGCTTACGTTTACATACACCGTTTTGGTGACAGTCCGACATTTCAAAAAATAAATTTATCCGTGAATATTATTTTGGGATTTTAATTTTGAGTTGGTTCATAAACTCACAAATTTACGAGAAGAGATTAGGACTTACGATTTTATTTTAACGTCCTTTACGACTAAACCGGAAACCTTAGGATTACGTATTTACGTTTTCGAACTCCGTTTTTGATGAGAAAATTTTTATTAGATTCGTTTTGTGTCGTTGATTCATAATTTATAAAAACATTTTTCGTAAAACGACCCGAGGGTACGCAAATCAAGGAAACTAGAATCGAGGAGTACCCGTAAATAAATGGGGATGAGACAAGTGGGACACTTGTCCCACCCCCACTCAAAACCGGCCATAACAAGCTACCAACACCATGAGGTGTCTAAACCTCATAAACAAGTAATACACTTGTTACTTTATGCTTACAAAGTAAGCAAAGCTTACAACAAAAACCATTAGCTAAAACAAATCCTCACATTTCCTACATGCAAAAGCAACTAAACTCTCCCACTCTCCCTCTTCCTTGCCGTCCCAAAATCAAGAAGAAACACCCATTTGATCTAAATTTAACCACAAATCTTATGTTATTCTTGCATAAGAGGAAGCCCTTTTGAAACCCTATTCATTGGTGGTGATTATAAGATCCAAGGAGGAGTTTCCATGGAGTCTTGGGGCTGATTTTCCACAAGGTGTTCATGAAGAATGGTGGTCTTGAAGATGGTCTTGGTTATCCACAAGTTTCTCCATTAAAATCCATGTCCAAATCACAACCTACATCAACTTGGTGGTATAAAGATTGTCCTCCTCATCCTCTTGTTATTTTTGATTATGTAATCTTGTATTTCTTTTACTTATGTATATGTATATGATGATGAATGATGATTAAAAATATTGTGTGGTGATTTGGTGTTGATAAACATGCTTAAAAAGATGAAAAACTATAAGAAACAAGGCTAAAATCTTGTTTAAATTGTTGGCTGTATAAAACAGTAAAGAATCATATGATGAACTGATAAAAATGGCATAGATTAATAAATATACAGTAAGTAATATGTCATGTACACATGTGAGAGTTGTTCATGCAATGGAATCATTGTAATGAGTGAGATATGATCAAAACAAGTTTAGAGTACAAATCTGAGTTCACTGTTTTGGACGATTTTTAGAAAATACTTAGAGGCTGATTCAACAGTAGCTATAGGAGAGTTAAATGGAGCACATATCATTTAGTTTATGTCATAAAAATTTGAGCTTCTATCTCCATATAGAACTCTAGATATGGCAGTTTTGGTGAACATGAAAGTAAAAATCAGATTTTGGAAATTAAAGTATAATAGTATTATATAAGCACTCAAATAAAAATAGTATAAAATGTTAATTTAAAACCCACTAACTCATATAATACATTTATATGAATATTTACAATGATAAATAAGTGGACATTTTATAAAAATGGTAACTTGTTAAGTTTTATAAGTTATAAAAACTATAAACATGATTTTTACGACTTTTTCGGCTATTACCGTAAAATTAACGTTTTTGCTAAATAAAACTTAGACGGTTGGACCCGTCTAATGTAAACTTTTATAAACTCATATACTGATATATAAACATATATAACAAGTAAAAACCGATAAAACCCGAACTATATAACATACGGACATTAACGGGCTAAGTTAACGTTATTGGACTAATAATACAACAAAATGGGCTAAAACACTTGTAAACTTATTTATTGGGCTTAACCCATTTGGGCCCAACATGTGAAGTGTAAATACTGATAATACAAGTATAAAATGTATTAATGCAAGTTAAAGAACTTATAATAAGTTACTGGACTTAAAATATATATAAATAGTTAAAACTAGTAAACTAGTATAAAAGTTATCGACTCATAACACTAAAATGAGCAAATGAGAATATGTAAACCCACTTGATCATCATATATATATATAATCATATGTATACATAATTGTTATTTTTATAAAGTCATTAGACATGAGTCTAAGATGAGTATTATTTGTCTGGGTTTCCGTGATTAAAGCACGTATCGTACGTCCGAATTGCCGATAACCCGCCTTCCCACATCAACGTGAGTTCATAGCCTCGCACTCTTTTAAATGTTTTTATGAAATGTTTTATAAACCCGCGAGGGAGATAACATGTTAGTTTTTATGAAATAGGACACTAGTTATCCCGATTGTCTGTTTATTGATTTGGACCCGAATGATTGTATGACTCGATAAATGAATATATGACCCGATAAATGAAACGAACTGGATTATTAAAATTAGGTTATGTCACTAAAAGTACCATTAGCATGAATTGTGAACTACCAGGATTTGGTAGACGCTTATGCATATAATAGTACTATTTAGGGACGATCACCCCAGTTCGCGCCTTATCGGTTGATCCCCGTCGTGCCACATTGATTGGTAAGCGAATTTATGTATGAGAAGATTTACATAGCGTGACCTTTGTGACGACACGCTAATTTAGTTGGGCAAATGAGTTTAGGGCTAGCTACCCGTTGTTTGTTTTAGTAAGGTAACAATGTCATGCGGCTTATAATAATCCAAATTAACGAAATACTGCTATACGCTCTGAATTACGACGTATTGCCTGACTAGCAATACGGGGTCATACTATTGATATTATGTTCGTGTTTTGGTTTTCATAACCATATTCATATAACGGTTTTGGTTTAACTCCATACAACGTTATAAAACGTATTGTATGATATTTTTACAATATTGGTTCGTATAATGATTTTTAAGGCAAATGCCTATATTATGATTTTCGATAAGGATTTGTATAAAAATGACTTTGGCTATTTTATGGCCTATTACAATGATTTGTACGAAATGATTTTTGGTAATAATTTTATACCAAAGTTATATTGATGGAATTTATTAAACTCTATGAATTCACTCGGCGTTATCGCTGACCTTTTCTTTTAACATGTTTTATCTCAGGTACTTGAAGGTAATTCTCGGGAAGACGACAAGAATTCATGGCCCGCACTTAAATAACAAATTTCCATTCAAATGTTTGTAAACCTGTATTAAATACAATGACTTGGGACCTATGTAACTTTGATATTTATGAATGGAAATGCTTTATTAATAAACGACGCGATTTTTAAGCGTTGTCTATGATGTGAGTAATGTGCTATCCCGTAACACCAACGACTCTTCCGCTGTATTGGGTTGTATAAATTTGGGGGTGTTACAAGTTCTTTATCTCGACAGCTCAATAGCACGGTTCCTTATCGATAAGGAACCGCAGGCAGTAGATTTTGTCAGAGCGCCAGTTTTATTAAAATATTTTTTTCAAACTAGACCTTCTCTCTCCTTCACACACAGCAGACGATTTTTCCTTGTTTTTCCACCATTGTTGAAGCTTCAAAAAGCTTCAATTACTCAAATTAATTGATTCAAGTTCGTGGGCTTCACTCATCCATCATCCAAGATCAATTAATTGTAAGTTATTTCTTTCAAATTCAACTAACTTGTTCTAGGGTTCATACATTCATAATTGGGGATTTTTGAAATTGACATTGAATTAGAACCTTATTAGGAATATGAGTTGACATAGTATTGTTACTATGATTCCTTAGGTTCATATTTATTGGGATTTCACTAAAACCCATTTGTAGAACAAATCTAAATTTTGACTAAATAGTTTGGTTGATTGATGGAATTTATATGAACCCATGAACAAGTTGGTAATGGCATTGTTAAATGCTTACCTAAAAACTTTGTTTTGAAAAACCAATGTTCTAGTTCATTGCTGATCTTACATAGTTCATATGTTTTGATCAATGGTGAAATGGGTACATTGTGAATATGAGAATGATAAGGATTAAACCTTGATTTATCAAGAGATTGATAAAACACATTCTCACTTTGCTTGATTTTTGATCTATATGTAACATATGAGTAATTGGAGAAATATGTTTATATGTTATTTTATAGGTACTATCATCATGACCACAGGATATCAAAATGACCATCTACTCACTAGAAGATACATGCCTAATCCTTCTTTGACAAATCTAACTCGCTCTTTTCAAAACACTTATCATAATCTCGAGTCTCGTTGTTTCCATGAAGGACGTATTGTTCCTTCTAACCTTCGTGGACTTGATTTCATTCGATTCATGTTCAATACCATTGGATTCGATTGTTTGCTTGATATTGATGAGCCAATCTTTCCTTCTTTCCTCATGGAATTCTTTAACTCATTCAAGTTAATACACATTAACAATGGTTTATCTTTAAGATTTTACATCAAGGGGAAAACCTTTGTATACACTCTCGAGGAATTTGGTGAGATTCTCGGAGTTCCATACGAAGGTCAATGTAGATTCACCGATGCTTGGGGTGTAAACCACTTAGAATCGGCCCCTGTTGATGCGCATTACTCGACTGAGATTCCTTCGGCTTCGGCCATCTCTCGTGCCCTTGCTTCACCTCGTGAACATCCTATTCTTGGTAATTTTGAAGGAGAATTTTGTGCTCTCACTCCTTGGGAATTACTAACTAGCGATCTTAGTGATTTTATGGTCCCTTGGGCCGAAATCATTAGGGAAAATGCAATGAGTTTGGTTGGTGATCGCAACCATGTGCCTGATTGTCTTGCACATATGTTGTATTGTGTTGTTACCACTACTCCATACAACCTTTCATTTTTCATGGCTAAAAGGATAATATTTATTCTCAGTGGATCTCGGTTTACTCTTCCTTATGCCATGATTCTCTCACGGCTTCTTAAGAGTGTGGATCCCTATGATCGTTAGACTCAATGGTTATGAACCATTATATCTAGGTTGATCATCGTTCATATGATAACATAGCGGAAAAGAACAATGATCATAACAAGGTGTTTGGACACAAAGAACACATGAATTAAAACAATTGGGTTGCTTATTATATTAATAACAAACAACCACTAGACGTGTATACATTGAATCCCACGTCTAGTGCGACACACACTTTAGGTTTACATTGTGAATGAATGATATATGAATAAAACCTAAGACTCTTGTTCCTTTTATAGTGGAAGGAACAGAATCTACAAGAGATAATATCAAATAAACATCTAAATCTTCTATTTAGATAAACTATATATTGTGTATATCATAAATAATATACTCAATATATTCCCTAAATAGAATTCTCCATCAGCGTGTAAACATCTGTCAGCGTCTCAACTAGCCGTGTCAGCGGCTTTGACAAACGTCTTGATGTTTTCTTCGTTTTGAGTTTCTGCCACATCAACTCATATAATTTTAGACCCAACAATCTTCCCCTAGTTGATGTCGGCAAAACTCTTTGTATATCTCTTGTAAGTTGTACATGATCTTCAGATTGCTTCCCCTCAAGTATAGCATGCGTATCTTCCCCTTTTTGTCACATCAACAAGGAAGTAAACAATGTATGCAATCTTTGAAGATTCTCCAAATGTAGCTCTATGTAATGATCCTGAAGAAAAATAAATAAAGTATTCTTGATGTTGAAGTAAAACAACCCAATCTTATGTTCCATGTCTTGTTTATCCATGTGATGAAGAACTTATACTCATGGTACAAAGTATAAGTAGACCTCGATCCCTTGTCAATATTCTCATCCTTTGTGAGACACTGAGCACGATAATGTAACTCCTTCAAGTGTTATGACAAGTCTTCGTCACCAACCATGTAAAGCACGAACAAGTTACCTTTAAAGTCTATGGCACTTTAAGATATGATAGAACACAAACTCGCGAAAATCTTCTTCAATCATCAAACTTACCATAAGAATTCTTCCCCTTAAACTAACACCTCTTCATGACGATTTTAATGGAATCACATCTTCATACCATATGTAAAAGTCTTGTGATGGATAACTCTTTCTCAAGGCTATCCCGATTACATAGTTTAAAATATCCATCAAATCCTCACGAATAGTTGCTAACTTGCATTAAAATCATTAATCCCTTTAAAAATATCCGAGCCATAAATATCATCATGATATTCTAAATTAAAACGGAGATTCCATGTACCTTCGTGTGTATAATCCTCCTTTTTGTGTGCTTAAAACGTACCCATTTTCTCTAACAGCAGCAATCAGTGTGTTGTCCAATATCTAATTCTGTCCAATATCTTCATCAGATGCATTGTCCGATATCGGATGACACTTATCAGCGTTGAAATAGCATATATCGGACAACACTGTCAACTTGACAGCGTTGACTTATTCCTTGTCAGCGTCGAAACCCTTCCTGTCAGCGTCTCAATTACAAACGTCAGCGTCAAACTTAAACTTTGTCAGCGGCTATCTTTTTGGAAACCCACGTTGGGAACTATAAGCTTATATGTTTCCTTTTTGCTTTTCTTAAGAAAAACTAGATCAAAGGTATATATAAGCTTAAACAAACCATCCAGTATCTTCACAGTACATGTATCACGTCCAAAAATAGATACATGTGATTTCCTTCTTTTTCTCCAAACGTGATCAATCTTGTTTAACCAAATCCAAATTAGCCCAAAGCTTTTTCACTTCTTAACTCGTCCTTGCTGTTTTGTTCGTATGAACACTAACTTCTCAACCAATCATATGCCTTGCTAAATTGCAATGCAACCGTGTGAACTCAAATCTTTTCCTCCAATCAGCATCAAGCAACCGTGTGAACACTTAACTCTCCACCAATGGAAACGAGGGACTCACGGTAATATAGTGAACTAGCATGTAGAGGATCAAACTTTAAATAACAAATTAGGGTTTTGGCCGTGTGAATGAAACTATGAAGAGATCGTGTGAACACACATGCATCATCCAATAGAAAAATCCTCAACCGTGTGAACACATATCTTGAATAGCCAAAATACGTTGACTTGATTAAATAAACATAGGAGATCCTAAAAATCATGAAAGAATAATTCCTTAATTTTGTATCCAAGTCTGACTATTCTTCTGATCAAATTTACGTCTCTATCTTGACAGCAACTCACATCCTTTTCTTTTCTTCCTTATGCAGATAATAACATTATACAGACAACAATGTTACTGTTTCCCTCCTTGGATAATAACTGCATAATTCTAGGGTTTCAAATCCTAAATCATGATCTAAGACTTCACAGCATCGATCAATCTAGGGTTTTGTAGAATGAGCATTGAAACCCTAATTTTCAGCATATCTTCAATCTTTGCTGCAAACATGTTGCTAGGGTTCATCACCAGTCCATGAAGAACTAATTCCCCAAAGCTAACAACATGTCTTCTTTTCTGTATAGAACCGATCTAGGGTTTGTAGAAACCCTAAATCATGATTTCATGCAAATCTGAAAATCTGAAAATCACTCATCAGCCAACTTTGACGCCTAATAACTTTTGCCTGGGGATAAAACTCGACAATCCCTCCGGTGGATGTTTAGATCTATGTATGTAGAACACACATATAAAATTTCGTGACGATCCAACGGTTCAATCAAAAGTTATGACCTTCTGAATACTGCTGCGCACACAAAAACGTCCAGAAAAACCCTAGACGGATTTTTCTTTTCTTCACCATACACGAACACCTCGTCGGACCTAGATATCAAGAGCCTTAGGCTCTGATACCAATTGTGGATCCCTATGATCGTTAGACTCAATGGTTATGAACCATTATATCTAGGTTGATCATCGTTCATATGATAACATAGCGGAAAAGAACAATGATCATAACAAGGTGTTTGGACACAAAGAACACATGAATTAAAACAATTGGGTTGCTTATTATATTAATAACAAACAACCACTAGACGTGTATACATTGAATCCCACGTCTAGTGCGACACACACTTTAGGTTTACATTGTGAATGAATGATATATGAATAAAACCTAAGACTCTTGTTCCTTTTATAGTGGAAGGAACAAAATCTACAAGAGATAATATCAAATAAACATCTAAATCTTCTATTTAGATAAACTATATATTGTGTATATCATAAATAATATACTCAATATATTCCCTAAATAGAATTCTTCATCAGCGTGTAAACATCTGTCAGCGTCTCAACTAGCCGTGTCAGCGGCTTTGACAAACGTCTTGATGTTTTCTTCGTTTTGAGTTTCTGCCACATCAACTCATATAATTTTAGACCCAACAAAGAGAGTTCTTCGTGAACATCCTCCTCTTAATCCCTCTTCTTTTCATTCCGTGGTTCGAGTCATGTTTCCCATTGAAGGAAATGTCCCTTTAATTCTCGCACATGACTTAAATAAAGATGAAAATGTCTCTCAAGACAATTCTCTCATTTCTCGTTATGATTTGTCATCATCTATCTCTCAATTGTCTTCACTAGACATTGATTCAGACTATTAGTATTGTCTCAATCTTCATCTTTAGGATCGAATCAGAAGTGAATCAAGGCGAGGAGGAGATGATCATAGATGAATGATATATACCACTCTTGTGAGATTAACATGTGTGTAAACATGTATGGATTGTTGAACTTTATCTCTTCTCTTATCTCTATTCTTAGTATGTTGTGTACTCTTTAACTAACATTTTGTGTTTGGATTGCCTAGTATTTTAATCCTAATTATCCATGGTATCGATTTTTCGATTTACATGGCTCTCTACATCTTATGTTACTAGATAGCTTCCTAGTCTTTGATTATATGTTCTCTTTGGCTTGATAAACCTTAGTATAAAATCTGGGCTAGCAAAAGTATAAGGAAGTGCTATTTTCAAACTCCTCTGGTCGCGGTTCTATATCAAAGCTGCGGTTATTTAGCGATAAGGAACCGCGGACCTACGTAACGAACCGCCCAATACTGTTTCAACAGAATCTTTACTTTACACTGTATTCTTTAATCTGTGTAAAACTTTGATAAAACTTTTGTAAAAACCTGCACTTTCCTAAGCTAGTGTTGGAAATACGTTTTACGCATTTAGAAAGTCTCGGTCACTCCAACAATGTAGTTATAGGCTCGTAGTTAAGTTAAGCATTACTTATTACATAGCCCGACCCATGAGCATGTTCATGGGCCGGAAGCCCAAGTCCTTTAAGGACTTGGGGTATTTAAACCTCTCTCCACCATGGAAAGAGGTGTTGGTTGTTTTATTCTCTCAATTCAATATATGTGTTTTCTTTCATTTCTCTCTCTAACTCTCTCTCTCTAGAAAAACATCAACCCCCTTGTTTTACAAGATTATCATTGTTCTACAATTGGTATCAAGAGCATGGGATGAGATAAAGGCTTGTTTTTTTGTTGAGTCGTGTATTCTTTACATTCGTAGAGTACAAGTTAGCTTTTTTGGCCGAAATCTTCAAAATTTTTTCGTTTGATCGTAGTGATAGGTAGTGTAACATAGGAATTTGGGCTTAAACGTGTTCTTGGTATCTTGGTTTTCCTTAAAACTTCAGTTTTTTTGGATCAAAAATGCAAAAAAAGGTTGGGTTCTACATTCCGAAATTTCAGCAGATTCATCCATCGGAAAGTACAAACTGTACTTGGGCCTCCATCGCAATAACTTAACCATCGGAAAGGGTTAGGTTTCTACATTGCGATCGTGGGATTTTTATCACTTATTCCGATCTGAATCATTCCGATAGCTATTGTGATCTGAGATTCCGACGGGTATAAGTAAGGTGTGTTAAGTCGTTACTCTGCTTAAATTTTGTCAGCCACTTTGCGATCTGAATCATTCCGATAGCTATTGCGATCTGAAGCATTCCGATAGGCATTGCATTGCGATCTAGGCTTTCCGATACCATCACCACTGCTACAAGGTTACATTGCGATCTAAAGCATTACGATCTGAGTTAATTCCGATAGCACTTTGCGATCTGAATCATTTCGATTGCTTTGCATTACGATCTAGGCATTCCGATAGTAAGACTTTCCGATCTAGGTATTCCGACAGAACGAACATTGCGACAGAATTTGTTTTAGATACTTAGTGGATTTTCTTCTATTTGGCATTTAATTTGGTAATTTGGAAACGTTCAAAAGCTAACACTACAACAAGATAACAATATCTTTTAGTTAACAACACAAAAAACTCATAACTTTATTTCATTGTTCGATCATCTTTGATAATCTTATCCAAGGGATAACAAAATGAATTCACATTCATTTATGCCGACTATGACTTCACTCACCGATATATCGATCATTTCGGGTACCGATACTCGCCCGCCTTTGCTCATCAAAGATTTATTTGAATCATGGCAAAGTCGAATGAGAACATACATCATGGGCAAACAAAGTGGTCGACTTATGCTAGAATCAATTGACAAAGGTCCATTAGATTGGGGAGAGGTTACCATCAACAATGTGACAAGGCCAAGGCAGTATCATGAGTTAACCGATGCCAACAAAGCCATTGCAGATGCCGATGAAAGGGCTGTTCAGACAATTCTTCAAGCCCTTCCACCTGATATCTTCAGAATGGTGAGTGAACATAAAGTGGCCAAGGATCTTTGGGATCGACTTGCGGTTTTGCTACAAGGGACATCTCTCACTAAGCAAGAACGAGAATGTCAATTATATGACTTGTTTGATAGATTCCAATACATTCCAGGGGAGACTCTTCATGATTTCTACTAGCGTTTTACCACTCTGATGAATGACATGAATGTCTATAATCTAAGGATTGAACAATTTCAGTTAAACACCAAGTTTTTGAATACACTACCCCCTGAATGGAGTCAATATGTGACGGATGTCAAAATGATTCGTGATCTACACAAGTCCAATTTAGATCAACTCTATGCTTTCTTACAACAACATGAGAAGCATGTGATCTAAAACCGAATTTCTCAAGGACCTTATCATGAACCAATGGCATTATTGGCAAATCATCCTACACTGTCATATCACAACTCTCAGCTTGCTTTAGGACACAAATATTCATATCAACCTGTGTATCAAACACCAAGCTTTCCACAATACTCGATTCTGCCACCGCCACCAACATCTTATCACCAACCAGCAACATCATCATCACAAGGAGATTCACACCCCTCACCTTATGCTTCACACCAGTATTCACCGTATCAACCTCCCACCAACCCTGTTAGTACCTATCCACAACTCGAGGCTCCTCAACATCATTACTCACATCAAGAAAGTGTTCCAACCAATCAGTTTGCTGCTCAACCAGCATCAGCATTATACTGTGAAGATGATATCCCTGTCCCTGAACTTAAACAAGGAGATAGCCCTACTGAAATTCTAGCTCTGTTGTCTGCATTTTTAAGTCAAACTTTGAACAAAAGAGGTTACCGAGGTTCAACACCAACTAACAATCAGTTAAGGAACTCGTCTAATTCTCGACAGCAGGCAACAATTCAGGATGGCAAGGTCATGGTGCAACCACTTCAAGGGAGATCAAATTCGTCTACTGCTGGTGCACGTTCATCCAATACTACTGCTACAAGGGCTAACAGCAATGGTAAAATGAAGGTGGTTATTTGCTACAACTGCAAAGGGGAAGGGCACATGGCCCGAGAATGCAAGCAGCCTAAGAGGAGAAGGGACGACACATGGTTTAAGGAGAAGATTTACCTGGTGAATGCTCAAGCCCAAGGTCGTGAGCTTGATGAAGAAGAATTGGCATTCCTTGCAGATCCAGGAGTAGCGGAAACTGATCGTCTCACAACAGTCATCACCAACAATGCTGCTTATCAATGTGATGATTTGGATGCATATGACTCGGATTATGATGATTTTAACACCGCCAAAGCAGCTCTCATGGCAAATCTTTCACTCTATGGGACTGATACCATTGCTGAGGTACCAAATACTGCTACAGATACTAGCATTGTACCTAATCAAGTTGAGCAAATGTCTGAGTATTCGGAAGAGCCTCCGGTGGTTAGTAATTCAATCGATGAGACAAACAATGATAGCAATAACATTGCAAGTCCTCAGATTTTGAGTGAACCACAACCGGAAGCTCCTATGACTATTAATTCGTCTGCTCAACCTGATTTGGTTATGGTCCCTGCATCTTTGCTTAGCCAAATGAATAATGCAGTCCTTGAAACCCTTAATGCTAATCAGACTTTATCTGCTGAGCTTGCTTTGCATAAGGACAAGGTTAAAACCTTGGAAATGACTCCTGTGTCCACTACCTTAACCAATCCTGAATTTGATAGGTTTAGGAAAGTTCAAATGGACAATCTGCTTGAAATTGAAAGTTTAAGAGCAAACCTTTCGAATGAGCTTAAAGAAAAAGAGTCAGTCGTCACTAATTTTCAACAACTTCAAACAGATTTTGAAATTCTGGAATCCAAACAGCTTGAAATGGAAATTAAGACGTCTAACAGAATAAAAGAAACGGAACTTAAGCTTTTAAAACAATATGCTGCTTCACATCTAGTACACTTGTTTCATGCTTCATTTAAAGAGTTCAACTTATCGCGTCTCATAGACTTACCACCTAACCCGGGTTATGCAAAGCAAGCACATAACCACAACCCCCGACTGTATGATGCAACAAAGTTAGGATTGGCATTAGATCCGATAGTGTTCTCAAGTGATTCTATAACACCATATGATGAAAAGCAGTTAAAACTACTTTTGACATATCCTGAATATGATTATGCTTCAATGAATGTACAAAATGCCACAATAGATCTTAGAACTCGTTTTAATATGAAAAAGAAAACTCTCCAAACATCCACTTTCATGCCGACTAGAGAATGCCTTAGTATAATTCCTACACTTGTCAACTCGGACAAACCAAAGGAAATTCCTAAGAATCTTCCCCTGGTTAGTACGGTAAGGCTCAGTATTGAAGAGCTTGGGCAATACCTTACCAATTTTGACAAGGTCATCTTGGAATGTACGACTTCAACGGCTCAAACCGCTGGAGAATGGGCATTCGAACACATGAAATCGGTGTTTGAAGAAGCAATCGTTCCGTTTGTGAACCATATTAAACAAGGAGTCTATAATCTAGCGTGTAATTTAAGTTTTGAAATTGGTGAAGTTCAAAAAGTTTTCAATAACATGGATGATGCCTATGAACAACACTTAATTGAAAAGGAAAAAATCTTATCAGAATATGACCGCTTTTTAGAACATATGGTGTCTCTGGAAGTGATGCAAGTTGTTACTATTCAATATACTCATGAAATTTCATCTACTGTGAATATTTGTGATGATGTGCATAAATCTGTGAATACTAATGAACATGTGAATACTGTAGAAAATCATTCTTGTCATGAATCCAACGCTGAATTTTTAAAGCTTCAAGATTCATATAATACACTTTCAAAAAGTTTTAACGAGCTTCAACAACATTCTATATCTCTTGAAATTGAGAATCAATCTAAAAATGAAACTCTTTCAAAACTAAATGATGGTGGAAACTCCGTTGAGACAAGTGACAAGATGATTCAGATGGTTCAAAATTTAGAAGAAGAGATGATGAGACTTAAGAGAGAATTAGTAGAAAAAAAAACGGAACTAGAGGCTGCAGAGGCTCACAATCATGTCCTAGAAACTAGAATTAATTCTATACTAGGAGAGCGTGAATCAGTAAGGCATGGAGACTCACAAATTTCTGGTTCAATAGAAGAACACCTCGCGTTTAATGCGACAGAGCGAAAGTCTTTAATTGACAAACTGAACAAGAAATGTGAGGAAACCTCTGACCTAAAAATTCAGCTCATAGACAAAAACATGGTTTTGGCCGAGTTAAAGGAGACACTTCTTCTCAACCGACAAGAAGTTGTTAATAACTTAGCTAGCAATTCTGCACCGTCCTCTAGTGCTCCAACAACCAAGTCAGTAGTGCTTTATAAGAACACGCTCCATAAGAAAAACCCGGTTACCTACGATGACTATATGAGGAATGCAACTAAGCACGTAGATCTGGTTAGGGATACTTTAGATGATTTGTATGCGCTAGATCCCTCAAGCAGTTACTACTACAGAGCTCATGAATATATCAAGCGTGTTCAATATTGCTTAGCATACTTGCAATATATAGGCAAACCGGGTTCTGCACTACTCACTACTCGACCCATTGCTGTCACCCCATTCAATAAGACTCCAGGAGCAAAACCGTCATTGACACTATCAAGTAAGGCACCTTTAAAATCAGTAACTAATGTTCCCTTGGCTTCTACAGGAGTAAATGTGTCCACTAAGGCTAAAGGATCTCGAGGAAAGAAAGATAGGATCAAGCCTTCCACTAATAGGACTGACAAGAAGAAAGTAGAAGTGCACCCTAGGAACGTTGTTTCAGTTTTAAATAAAAAGAATCACGTAGCTAAGACAAAAGGTCCTCTTTATGAGTGGAAACCTAAGCAAAGTGTGAATTCTAATGCGAAATGTTGGAATTGTAACGAATGTATGTTTTCTAAGCATCATGATTTATGCCTTATTGATCACGTGAATGAAATGCATGCTATTAAGAACAATCTTGAATGGACTCCAACAGGGAAGAAATTTACCCAAGTTGGGTGGCAATGGAAACCCACTGGTAGGACCTTTACTGCAAATGGAACTACGTGCCCTTTAACTAGGATCACATCCACGGAAGTTAGGTCTAAGCGTCCTTTAAATAGGAACACTAGCACTAAGAAATGGAAAAAGCGCCCTTTAACTAGATCTGCCCCCACTAATGTGCCTACCAGTGGTATTGTCCCCAGTCAAAAAGTACCTCAGAATACTAGACAACTAGAATCTAAACCAACCACTAGTAAGAAAATCTGGAAACCTAAAGTTTTGTCTGATAGCAAATCTAAGATAACTATATCTGTACCTGCTAACTCAGAAGAACAATTAGAATCCGATACATCGTCTGTGTTTGGTAAAATTTTCAGGTCGTCCAAATTATTCTTTGGTATTTGGACTCGGGGTGCTCCAAACATATGACTGGAGACCGCTCGATGCTCAAAAATTTCGTCAGCAAGTTTCTAGGAACGGTAAAATTCGGCAACGACCATATTGCAAAGGTTATGGGTTATGGTGAATATCAAATTGGGAATGTCACGATTTCAAGGGTTTACTATGTAGAGGGACTTGGTCATAATCTATTCTCAGTAGGACAATTCTGCGATTCTAACCTTGAAGTGGCCTTTCGACAACATACTTGCTTCATTCGCGATCTTGCAGGAAATGATTTGTTAAAGGGTTCTCGAGGGGATAATCTATATACTTTGTCTATTCAAAACATGATGGCCGCCTCTCCTGTTTGCTTACTCTCCAAAGCATCTAAGACCAAGTCATGGTTGTGGCATCGTCGGTTATCTCATCTTAACTTTGATGCTATTAACCATTTGGCTAGAAACGAACTTGTTCGTGGTCTTCCAAAACTTAAGTTCGACAAGGATCATTTATGTTCCGCGTGTTCATTGGGGAAAAGCACCAAGAAATCTTACAAACCTAAAGCAGAAGACACCAACCAAGAACCATTGTATCTTTTGCACATGGATCTTTGCGGGCCAATGCGTACAGCTAGTGTGAGTGGTAGAAAATACATCCTCGTCATCGTGGATGATTTCTCAAGGTTTACATGGGTAAAGTTTTTAGCATCTAAGGATCAAGCTCCAGAGTATATCATTACCTTCTTAAAGATGATCCAAGTACGTCGTAATGCTACTTTTCGCCGCATTCGGACTGATAACGGCATTGAGTTCGTTAATCAGACTCTTCGAACTTATTATGAAAAGGTTGGTATTTCTCATGAAACATCTGTGGCTCGCACTCCACAACAAAATGGTGTCGTTGAAAGACGTAACCGTACACTTATGGAAGCTGCTCGAACTATGTTGATTTATGCGAATGCTCCTTTATTCTTATGGGCTGAGGCAGTGGCAACCGCATGTTATACCCAAAACCGCTCAATCATTCACAAACGTCATGGTAAAACTCCATATGAGCTACTTCATGGACACAAACCCGATATTTCATATCTTCATGTGTTTGGCGCACTTTGCTATCCAAATACAAATAGTGAAAATCTGGGAAAACTTCAACCGAAGGCTGATATTGGAATTTTCATTGGCTATTCACCTTCAAAGAAAGCTTACCGAATTTACAACCGTCGTCTTGGCAAGATTGTAGAAACTTTGGATGTCGATTTTGATGAGCTGACAGCAATGGCTTCTGAGCAACACAGCTCTGAACCCGCATTACATGAGATGGGAACCGGTACAATCAGTTCCGGATTAATTCCCAACAATCCTACTTCTCCATCATTTTTACCACCAACAAGGTCCGAGTGGGATAAATTATTTCAACCTATGTTTGATGAATTTTTCGATCCACAGAGTAATGATTCTCCAGCAACTGCAGCAGTAGCTCCGATTCCCGTAGTTGTTGCTCAAGATAATGGAAATCTATCAGAGGCATCTACTGTTACTCTTGAACATGATGTCCCATCCCCCACCGATTCTCAAACAACACCTGAATCATCACCCCCACTCGTTCCTAATGATGTTGAAGAGGAACTATATGCTCACGATCTGGAATTTGCTCACTTACAAGAGCTTCCTTTCTTTGGTTCACATATACCTGATGACCCTACGGGTGCGTCTACTTCAGAAGAAGCTCCTGCAATCGTTCACTCTCGACCACCACGGATTGAATCTCACAACACTAAATGGACAAAGGATCACCCAATCTGCAATATTATTGGTGACATCGATCGACCAGTTTTAACACGCCATCAACTTCAAGAACATGCATTATACTGCTATTTTGATGCATTTCTTTCGGACACTGAACCTAAAAACTGGCAACAAGCCATGACCAAATCATCATGGATTGAAGCTAAGCAAGAGGAACTTAATGAATTCCAACGTCTTGAAGTGTGGGAATTAGTTCCGTTACCCAGCAACGTTGAAATCTTGACACTGTTGTGGGTATACAAGGTAAAGCTTGATGAGTTAGGTAGTGTGCTGAAAAACAAAGCTAGATTGGTCGCTAGAGGTTACAAACAAGCTTTGGGTATCGATTTTGAAGAATCCTTTTCTCCTGTTGCACATTGGAGGCAATTAGACTATTCCTTGCTTATGCTGCTCACATGAATATGATCGTCTACCAAATGGATGTTAAGACGGCATTTCTTAATGGTGAATTAAGGGAAGATGTCTATGTAAGCCAGCCGAATGGATTCGTCAATTCAGAGTATCCTAATCATGTGTACAAGCTCAAGAAGGCTCTTTACGGGTTGAAACAGGCTCCACGCGCGTGGTATGATCTCTTATCGACGTATCTCATCTCCAAAGGCTTCTCCAAAGGCAAAGTGGACCCCACATTATTCATTCTCAAGGAGGACAACGACATGATACTGGTACAAATTTATGTTGATGATATAATATTTGCTGCTACTAATCAACGTTTGTCTGACCGTTTTGAGAAAATTATGTCCACACGTTTTAAGATGTCGATGATGGGAAAAATTTCATTTTTCTTAGGGTTGCAAATTTCTCAGAATCCCAGAGGCATCTTTATTAATCAATCCAAATTTGCTCTTGAATCCTTAAAGAAATATCACTTTGAAAACTGTGACCCCGTGGATACTCCAATGGTGGAGAGATCCAAGTTAGATGAAGATAAGGAAGGGATAGCTGTCGATCCTAAACTTTACCGTGGAATGATCGGCACCCTTCTCTATCTGACTGCTAGCAGGCCTGATTTGCAATTTGCTATAGGCATGTGTGCCCGGTATCAGGCTCGGCCTACCGAAAAGCACTTACATGTTGTGAAAAGGATCTTTCGGTATCTAAAAGGAACACTTAATCGTGGTCTGTGGTATCCGAATGATTCTTCTATTGCATTAATTTCATATGCAGATGCAGATTATGCCGGGTGTCAAGATACAAGACGTAGCACTTCTGGCAGTGTGCAACTCCTTGGAGATAGACTTATCAGTTGGGCATCAAAAAGGCAGAAAAGTGCTGCGATATCAAGTACTGAGGCTGAATACATAGCTATGTCCGGTTGTTGTGCTCAAGTTCTTTGGATGAGATCACAATTGACTGACTACGGTCTTGGATTCAACAAAATCCCGATGTACTGTGATAACAAAAGTGCAATCGCTCTATGCTGCAACTATGTTCAACACTCTCGAGCAAAGCACATTGACATCCGCTACCATTTCATCAAGGAGCAAGTGGAAAATGGAGTGATCGAACTATACTTCGTCAACACTGAGTATCAGCTGGCAGATATATTCACAAAGGCCTTAGATCGAGGACGCATCGAGTTTTTGATCGAAAAGCTAGGCATGAAATCATTTTCACCAGCGACACTTAAGGAGTTGGCAGAAGAGTCTGAAGAATAATACTGGTAAACTATTCTCGAGTATCCTTTTGATCGTGATCTTGTATATTATAGTACATACTTAAACCATCAAAAGCAAAATACAAAAAATATAAAATCAAGAAAAACCATAAAAAAATATAAAACCAAGAAAAACCATAAAAAATATAAAACCAAGAAAATACATAAAAAATATAAAACCAAGAAAACCCAAAAATATTTTTCGTTTCAACTCGGGCATGTCTTTTAGTACGGTAATATTTACGGCTTTAGAAATGTCGATTACTATTGACACGGCGCCATAAATAGAGTCCGTATAAAAGTTGTACAAGTTTTGAAACATGCCCATAATGGCTTGTGGTTATTTTTGACTGCAACCCGCTTTTCGTATTAAAGTCACGTATTTCTTTTGAAAACGTTGGCTCACAACGGGAATTAAGTTTCTCGGGCAAGGTTTTACTTTAAAACCTTGTAAGGGGCCAACTACAACTATCCCTTATTAACTTAAGGGGGAGCATTAACATGTTCTATGGCCAAAACATCGATTTCATTTTTACCCAAAGACCGGTTAATCCATTCAATATACCAAATATTAATGGTTAACATTTTGGATAAGGGGAGAAAATGGGATTAAGGAGACTTAAAAAATATTTGGCTAAAACAATGAAAAAGACGTAAAAGATAAACCAACTTAACATGTGTTATGCACAAGTTAAGGGGGAGCGTTTTGATGATCAAAACACTTAAGGCACAAAATCTTTGATTTCAATATCACAAGTGCTTTAAGTTATTTTTCAAGGATTTTTCATGGTGACTATATCAACCTAAAACAACACATATCTCACGACGATGTGGTGACAAAAGGGTGGTAGGTATAGATATTAGTCTAATGATTCATCAGAACCGATGCAATCTTCCCAAGGACAATTCCTTAGATAGAATTAGAAGTCCTAGGAAAGTTGGAGAAAGATTGTGAACGTAGCTGAATGCCGACCAAGTACTTAAGTTAGCACTGGAACAATCACAACAAGGTGCTAGTGATGACGTATTGGTAAGCATTGAAGGGGTTGAAGAATGAAAAAGAATTGTAAAGATAAAGGGTGTAAAGAAAGAAGCCCTCCTTACAACTTTAGGCAGAAACCGGGTCAATACATATGCTATTGAGGTCATTTTTGCTAATGATTCTCGGTATTGAAGAAAGACATCATGGACCCAGTGATGCAATGCACAACCCTTCCCAGCCAACTCAAATATCTCTCAAAAGGTATTTGTTTTAATCACACGGAGATCAACACGTTATCTATTGGTTTATTCACTCCGAATAGACTGGTATTGAAAAGGTGGCACTCCTCTCCAGCCATCGATCACTAAATCAAAACGCACAATCGAGTCTAGAGCCAAGAGATCATCAAAAGTCTCATTAGGACACTTTCCATTTATTCCTTGCTTTCTCACACACCGTGAAAAGTAAGAGATCTTTTATGAGTCCTACGCAGTATTCTTGCAATATTGCCAGAACATCCGAGTGATACGCAAGTATTACAGTGAAGATGGAAATCCTGCTTGAGCCAACATCAAACAAGCTCATGGTAGGTGACACGTGCGGTTCTTTACGAACTAATCTTGTGACAACTGGAAAGAAATAGTAGTTTAATTCTTAATTGAACTTAAACTCGTTCCAGGCCTCTACGCATTATCGTATGATCTTGCCAGAACGCTCAGAGTAACACTCTTTAGTGTTCACAGTGACGAGTGGAAATCCTTCTAGTGTTAACATCAAACAGCACTTGGTAGGTAACAAGCAAGATTCAATTTGAATCAAGTTTGTGACAACTGGAAAGCAATGATGGTGAATATCTTAATTGAAATTCACTTGTTCCAGGTTTCATGAATTGACGGCTTCAATCATAAGGATTTTTAATCCAAATGATTCACTCTTTATGTTCGCAGTCAGCTTTGGACGGTCAAATAAAGAGAACGGGTTTACCCGCGAAATCCTGTCAGGAAGTTACTTAATTGAAACTATCCGTCACGGGTACGATATCTAATATCGTCCAACGGTCTTCACCGACCGGAGGTAAAATGCTACCGAATTAGAATAAAATGTCAAAGACATTTTATTCGTGTCGTTGCTGTGTACCTGTTAAAGACGGTGGCGTTGCTGTGTACCTGATGAAGACGGTGGCGTTGCTGTGTACCAGTTGAAGATGGTGGCGTTGCGGTGTACCTGTTGAAGACGTCCTCACATGCTTATTCCTTTAGCATCAAGTACTCCTGAAAATTCAAGAAAGTATGACCTAAAAGTCTTCCGCTGTATCGACTCTGAAATTTTCAAGAACTCAACAAAGGATAAGTGTGTGGGACATGAAGTCACAAAGAGGCGAACCTCACAAGAAAAGTAAAGGCTGCACGTAAAAGGCCAAAAGAACATGTTCCAAGCAAAAAGGCTGATATCATTCAACACATATTCACAAAAGTAAAGAAAAAGAAAGAAAAGAAGACTACGAGCTCAAGAACAAGATCTAACATGCTAGATTAGGACTTTGTAAATTTGGAGTGACCTCCCTTTGGGGGAGATTGTTGGAAATACGTTTTACGCATTTAGAAAGTCTCGGTCACTCCAACAATGTAGTTATAGGCTCGTAGTTAAGTTAAGCATTACTTATTACATAGCCCGACCCATGAGCATGTTCATGGGCCGGAAGCCCAAGTCCTTTAAGGACTTGGGGTATTTAAACCTCTCTCCACCATGGAAAGAGGTGTTGGTTGTTTTATTCTCTCAATTCAATATATGTGTTTTCTTTCATTTCTCTCTCTAACTCTCTCTCTCTAGAAAAACATCAACCCCCTTGTTTTACAAGATTATCATTGTTCTACAGCTAGGCTACCTAATTTCATTGTTCACATAAAATGATTTTAACCTATTACTTGTTTGGATCATCCCCTTATCTTCTTAAACCCTCTTTTGTTGATTATGTTCTTCATCCCTTCAACTCTTCTATTAACCTCAACATTTAACCATGGTATCCACTAGAACATCCAACTCCTCCAAAACATCCTCATCCAAAAGAAGCCTTAAGGTGAATCTCAAGTCCTCTAAACTTGGTTCTCAATCTTCTTTCAAACCAAAAAGTGAAGCCTCACCTATCCTCATCTCCTCATCACTTTCACCACCACTTGCCTCATGGCAAACAACCTCAACACATGGTACTAACCATTCACATGATTCTACCTCCTCTACATTCCAATCAAGAATGAGTGAGTTTTCCTCTCCATTCATTTCTAGCCCTCCCTTAAATGTGAATGCTCAACCACAACCTCATCAAACGATTCCCTTTGTTTTTTAGCCTATTCCCTTCACTCCACCAAATTCACCCATCTCATCTGTTTCACCCTTGGATACCATGCCTTCTCCTCATCCTCCTACCAACAACACTCCTCTCTTGGGTGTTCCCATTTCCCATCTCTTGGGTGATCCACACTTGTTTGATTTTTTCAACGACACTTTAATACTTAGTTTTTACACCTCGTATAAAATCTTATCGTCCGAATCCTTTCGAATTGAGAACCGGTCTTAAGTGAGACTCAATCGTCTTTTGGTGAATCAAGAGAATGGTTTGGTTGATTGTTTGTTTTAAACTATAAGCAAGTAATTAAAGTGTCGTTGAGTAAAATGGAAGAATAAAGATTAAGACTAAAATGATGAGTAAAAATAAAAGCATGGAAACTTAAAGGCTAGATTAAGAAAAATACTTTAAAACTTAATAAAAACTAACACTTAGAAATTTAATGAAAATAATACACTAAATTAGCCTAACCGGAATAAACCAAAACAAGCCCAGATCGGAATATATTCCGATTTGGTGGTCGGAATAAGGGGTGTTATGCAATCGGAATATCCACAAAAGGGACAATCGGAAAGTGGGACAAGAGTCCCGATCGGAATATACAAATTTGAGGCCAATCGGAATGTTGGGCAAACAACTACAATCGGAATATAACAAAAAGGACCAAATCGGAATACCACAAAACTGCTCAATCGGAATAACAAGGAAAAGGGGCAATCGGAATATAAGCTAGACTACCACCCGTCGGAATATCAGGGGGGCAAAATCTGAATGTGCAAAACCCTTTTCCGATTTGATCAATCGGAAAGAGGGATGGGGCTGGTCGGAATAGATGGATCGGAAAAGGGTTTATAACCTTTTCCGATTTTGGTGGGATTCGGTTAAGCTAGGTAATAAGCTAAATTTATTAAGCTAATACCCGAAGCTAAACAAACCAATAATAAACCGGACCAAATGAGCAATTATCACAACTTATTCAACCTCAAAATAAGCAACTTTTTGGATCAAACAATAAAAAAAACATGAAATTTTTAAGGAAAACTTTTACAAGTAAATGAGCTAATCATAAAAATAAGCCAATAAGCACAAAAGTCTCAAAGCTTATTTGCATGAAAACTTAGGTAATGATCAAAAGATTAACTTTTTAAGCACGGAATCATTTAGAACAACACGGATCATATGATAATCGCACCAAAATCAATCTAAAATCAAAGAAAAGTAGAATGATATTAAGGATTGAAAGCTTAAAATAGAACTTGATTAATGAAAATAAGCAATACAAAGATGTTTAATCTTGAAAGATTAAGAAAGAAGATGAAATTTAGTGAGAGAAAGTTTAAGACTTTCTCTCTCTAAAACTAGAAAGAAAAATGAAAAAGTGAAAATTAACTAAAACTATCTAACCACCCTCCTAATGACTATTAGGAGGGTATTTATAGGGAAGGTGGGAGGAGTGCATGTGTTGCATCTTCTTTCTTCCTTTCTTCACGTTTTCTCGACTCGACTTTAATTCTTTGTCTTTGTCGTCTCGGGATTTGAACTTGTCTTTTAATTTTCTTCTTCTATTAGACTTAAGTTCTTCGACTTCGTTAAACTTCCGTCTTTAGACTTTTTCTTCGATAAATCTTCAGAATAGGCCTTGGACTTCCGTTCTTTTTGCACTCTTGATCTTTTGACTTCGTCTTTTCCCGTTTTCTTCGATAAAAGCCCGTGAAAACCAGTGTTTTCTTCCTTTTTCATATTTTGGTCCTAAAACACAATAAAAACACAAACCACACATAATTCCGACTTTTAGGACATAAATCACACGTTTTGGTCTTGTTATTATTGGAAATAAGTGGTAAAAGGATAAGTGTTTTCACACTTATTAAATCCCCTACACTTGACCATTGCAATGTCCTCATGCAATGCATTAAATTTAAAGCACGGTTTACATTTCCCATCATAAATAACCCACCTTGGCCTTTATTAAATACTAAACATAAAAAGATAGAATAAGTAAAGAAATTAAAAACTTACATTGGTTTTGGCAGCCATGAACGTTTATCATCCTCAAGTTTCACGTTCCCCATACCAAGCTTAAAAACGAGATCATTGTTATTATAAGTTAGCAAACTATCACGAATCATGTGTGCCAATTACTCACTTAGACTCCCTTATTCCTAGGTGTATCTCTTATATTTTATTTTTGTCTTGAATGATCACGAGGATGCATTGTTTGACTTATTTCGATAGTTATTTAGTCCGAAAATAAGGTGAACGATTTAATCAATAGTTAGCTAAAGGACCAAATCTTTTAAAACTGCTTCTCGGGACCTTATAAAGTTCATATCTTGGCATAACTCGCTTCACGATTTGAGACCTTTCTCGGACCGATATTTGGCAGCGACTTCATACTTCGAATCTTTGAGAGACGTTCTTGAAATAATGGTCTTCTCTTCATAATATGAATTTCTTCACTTGAAGTTTTGAGAGATTCTTCATCTTTGGACCACGACTTCTTCATTTTTCTCCAATCTTTATTTTGGACTTCGTTATACAACGATCCGCCTCCTTTTAGGACTTGGATCTATTTATCCTCATACCTTGTTAGGGTATTTTTGGATAGACTTCTCCATGACTTTTGGGGAGTTTTTGCTTTTCGTCGTGTGTCTCGATCCTTCATATTGATTTTCGATAAATGATTCTTCACATCACTTTTCGATCTTTAGCAACAAAATGTAGCCCTCATGCCTTGTTAGGGCCTTTTTGGACTCGCCAATCTTCGCATCCCGCTTCAATAAGTTATGCCTTGGCTATGAACTCTAATCCGTACCGAGCAACTTTTAAACGATCTGGGGCTAGAAGCTAAGTAACCTTTTAAATTGTACAACCTTATTTATTGCAGATAAATTTTAACAAGCGGAGGGAGAATAGGCTTATAATTAACTCACATAAATTCACGAAAGAATACCAAACTTATATTTGACTCTATCATCTCTCGTTCTCCACAATTTAAAATCTCAAGGAATGAGACTCGTGGATGCTTAGCCTATTAAATCAAAGTTTTAGGTTTTCGAGTCATCTATAGGATCTTGCAAATTCTTAGACTTTTTCAAGTTTAGAAATCGCATTTTAAAGTTCCCTTGATAAACGACTCTCTAGGATCAATTATAGGAACTTGCGAAAAGTTCTTTTTCTTAACCCGTGAGAGTTAAGACTTTCACGTTTTATAGCTCCCTATATAAAAGCCTAGCAAAACTTGACTTAAACACGTTAAGGATACTAGCTAGAGTAAACTTAGGTAAGTAAACTCGGGTTATTCTAGCAATGGAAACATAACAAAGGCAAATACAACTATACAACTAGGCCAAAATAGATTAAAAATTTTGAAAAATGTCGAAAAATCAAATTTTCCGGTTAAAATGAGGGCAAATTCATGGAAAAGACCACTTACTTCGATAGAAGTCCCCCCTACACTTGAGATAAACATTGTCCTCAATGTTTAAGCATGTGGGAGTAAACTCCCCTACACTTAGAACATTGTGCACTTTGTTTAAATCTTGCTAAGGAAAGGACAACTAAAGTGAATTCAATGTGAACATATAAAATATAAAATATTGAATCACAAGAGTTTAGGATAGAACCAGGAAGATGGGAACACGGTATCACGGTTCGTCAAAAGTCATCAATACACTTTTTGAAGCTTTAATCCCTGCACAGCACAAGAAACAAGACAACAAACAAATACGAGGCTCCCCCTACACTTATTATGAAAGCATTAAAGGATAGATCACGGGTTGCCTCCCGAGAAGCGCGTGTTTTTGTTCACCGAGTCACGAGCCTGACTCGACCCAATTTTAGTTCAGGGGGAACGTGGTGAGGGATGGAATCATCCCATGGGAGATGTCCTCACCAAAGTATAGCTTCAGACGCTGGCCATTCACCTTGAAATTGGGCCCATTTGGCTGAGAAAGCTCAATGGTCCCATATGGAAAGACTTTGACGACGATGAATGGACCAGACCAGCGGCTCTTCAACTTGCCAGAGAAGATCTTCAACCGACAGTTAAAGAGTAAGACTTGATCACCAACGTAGAACTCTCGGTTCTTGATTTTTGCGTCATGAATGATCTTCGTCTTCTCCTTGTAGATCAGCGAGTTCTCATAAGCTTCATTCCTCAGTTCATTTAGCTCGTTGAGTTGAATCTTGCGATGATCACCGGTTTTGTTGATGTCGAAGTTAGCCCACTTCAAGGCCCAGTGCGCCTTATGTTCCAGCTCGATGGGGAGGTGGCAGGCTTTCCCGTACATAAGACGATAAGGTGTACAACCGATCGGGGTCTTGTAAGCAGTACGGAAAGCCCACAGAGCATCATCTAACTTATCGGCCCACGCGGCGTGATGCTCTCCCACAGTACGCTCCAAAATTCGCTTCAATCGACGGTTGGATATCTCGGCTTGCCCATTGGTTTGGGGATGATAAGCGGTGGAAAGATGGTGAGTGACACCATACTTAGCCATCACTCTTGCAAATTGATCACTGCAAAAATGAGTCCCGCGGTCACTGATGATAGCACGAGGAACGCCAAATCGAGCGAAAAGCTGCTTCAAAAAGTTCACAACCACCCTCGCATCATTCGTAGGGAGAGCCTTAGCTTCAACCCATTTAGACACGTAGTCGACTGCGACGAGGATGTACTTGTTCCCTTTGGAGGATGGAAATGGCCCCATAAAGTCGATGCCCCATACGTCAAAGATTTCACATTCCTGTATGAAATTTTGAGGCATCTCATTCTTATGTGTGATCTTGCCTTGACGTTGGCAAGCATCACAATGCTTAACCATTTCGTGAGCGTCACGATAAATGGTGGGCCAATAGAATCCAGAATCAAACACTTTTTTAGCGGTGTAGTTGGGACCAAAGTGACCACCGGTGGGTCCTTTGTGGCAAGCTTGGAGAATGTCAAAAGCTGCCGGTCCGTCAACACATCGATGAATGATCAGATCAGCACATTGTTTGAATAGAAAAGGGTCATCCCAAAAGTAAGTCTTAACATCATTCAAGAACTTCTTCTTTTGTTGGGATGTTAACCCTTTGATGAGAATACCACCCGCTAAGTAGTTTGCAATGTCCGCAAACCACGGGGTGCCATCAAGATTGAGATTTATAGACATTAAGGTCTCAAGGGGAAAGAGTCATTTATCTCTTTGTTCGGATGTTCCCCTTGATATGGATCCTCAAGTCTGCTCAGATGATCCGCGGCCAGGTTTTCAGCACCCTTCTTGTCACGAATTTCAATGTTGAATTCTTGAAGGAGTAAAACCCAGCGAAGAAGTCTTGGCTTAGAATCATGCTTTGTCATCAAGTACTTCAACGCGGAATGGTCCGTGTATACGATGGTGGGGGATAAAACAAGATAGGGGCGAAATTTCTCAAAAGCATAGACAACAGCTAAAAGCTCTTTTTCGGTTGTCGTATAATGCAATTGAGCCCCTGTCATTGTTTTGCTAGCATAATGGATTGGTTGGAAGTGTTTATTCACTCGTTGGCCCAAAACCGCACCAATAGCAAAGTCGCTAGCATCGCACATCAATTCAAAAGGCAGCTCCCAATTAGGGGTAACCAAGACCGGTGCCTTAGTTAGCTTATCCTTAAGAAGATTGAAGGCTTCAAGACACTCTTTAGAAAAGATAAAAGGAGTATCTTTTTCCAAGAGGTAGGTCATCGGGCGAGCGATTTTAGAGAAATCCTGAATGAATCGATGATAGAAGCCCGCATGACCCAGAAAACTTCTCACACCCTTCACGGTTGAAGGTGGAGGTAATTTGGCTATGACATCAACTTTAGCACGGTCGACTTCAAGACCGGCTTTAGAGATTTTGTGTCCTAGCACAATGCCTTCTTTTACCATAAAATGGCATTTTTCCCAATTCAGAACAAGGCGAGTGTCTTCGCACCGCTTAAGCATACGTTCCAAATTGGCAAGGCAAGAAGAGAAGGAATCCCCGAAGACCGAGAAATCATCCATGAAGACTTCCATGGTTTGTTCGACCATATCATAAAAGATAGCCAACATGCACCTTTGGAATGTCCCAGGGGCATTGCATAAGCCAAAAGACATTCTTTTGTAAGCAAATGTGCCATAGGGACAAGTGAATGTTGTCTTCTCATGATCTTGGGGATCGATGGGTATTTGAAAATAACCCAAGAAACCATCAAGAAAGCAGTAATATTCATTACCCGCTAAACGTTCAAGCATTTGGTCCATAAAAGGTAGAGGGAAATGATCCTTTCTCGTGGCATCATTGAGTTTGCGGTAGTCTATACAAACTCTCCACCCAGTAACGAGACGGGTAGGAATTAACTCGTTGTTTGCATTGGGCACAACGGTGATTCCGCCCTTCTTAGGCACACAATGGACTGGACTAACCCATGGTGAATCCGAAATAGGGTAAATCATACCCGCATCAAGAAGTTTGATAACCTCTTTTTTTATGACTTCATGGATTTTAGGATTCACCCTTCGTTGGCTTTGAATTGTGGGCTTAAAGTCGTCCTCTATGAGAATTTTATGTTTGCAAAAGTGAGGATCAATTCCACGGATGTCGGAGATTTTCCAAGCGATAGCTCTTTTATGCTTCTTCAACACGGCGACAAGTCGGGCTTTTTCTTCTTTCAGGTCCTTCGCGATGATGACCGGTAACTTCTCGTTGTCTTCCAGGAAAACGTACTCAAGATGAGGAGGTAGGTCCTTAAGCTCGAGAGTGGGCGATCCTCATGTGATGGTGAAACTAACGATGGATCATCATTAGTCACCTCTTTAGGAGAAGGAGGAGACAACGAGTCCTCATTGAGAAGTCTCTCAATAGTACGAATGTCTTCATCCCAATTAGTGGACAAATTATCATACTTAATATCAAGAGGACCCAAACTAGCTTCGAAATCATCCAAGTCACTTTCTCCAAAAGGAGTCAATGCTGGAGCAATTGAGGCAACGGTCTCAACATTGGGTAGAGAAGAAAGAGTACTTTTGCAAGCATCATGAAAATGTTCTGCACAAGCCTCATCGAGAACATCAATAGCATTAACACTCTCATATGAATAAGGTTGTTTAAAAATCTTACCCATGTTGAAGACAATTTTATCGTCACCAACTCTCATGATTATTTCGCCCGCGGCTACATCAATAAGAGTGCGACCGGTCCTCAGGAATGGACGTCCAACGATTAATGGAACACGAGGATCTATCTCGTAGTTAACGACGACAAAATCCGCCGGGAAGGTGAATTTGTCAACGCCAACAAAGACATCTTCGGCTATCCCCACTGGATAAGCAACCGTACGGTTGGCTAATTCCAAAGTCATTTTGGTGGGGACTAGCTCGGGGAGAGATAATTGCTTCCAAACACTTAAAGGCATTAAGTTTATACTGGCACCTAGATCGGCTAGGGCCATGCAATTCTCTACTCCCAGGAAGTTGCAAGGAATCAAGAAGCGACCCGGATCACCAAGTTTGGTGGGCAATTTCCTTAAGAGCACTGCGGAGCAGTTCTCATTAAGTTGGGTCTGAGCGATGTCAAGAAGCTTTTCCTTATCACTTAGAATATCTTTAAACATCTTAGTGTATTTGGGCATGTGAGCGAGAGCCTTGGCAAAGGAGATGTTAAAATTCAATTGTTTAAACATTTTTAGAAAGTTTGAAACCTGAATATCATCCTTGCTCTTTTGCTTCTTTTTCCTCAACCTTGAAGGATAAGGTATATTGGATGAAGAAGAAGGCTTTAAGGGAGTAGGATCACTCACAACCACGGGTGGTGGGGAAATGGGGATAGAAGGTGAAGGAGGTGAGGAAAGTTGCTCTTTTTCCATGTTCACAATCACGGGTGGAGGTGTAGGAAGCTCGGGTTCCAGATAACCTTTTCCACTACGAGTGGTGATTGCTTTCATCTCCCCTCTTGGATTCGCAACGGTATTACTCGGAAGAGTACCCGAAGAAGAGGGTTGATTACTTTGGATGAGCGAACCAATCATATCACGAAGGTGAACCGCTTGATTATTAAAAGAGTCTCTCATGTTTGCATTAATGTCATTGCTGTGTTTTGCCATGTCATTCCTTAGCTCGGCTCGAATATCGTTCCCCTGTTTCGCCATTTCTCCCTTCAAGTTGCGGACTTGACTCTGAAGATTCGTCACCATCTCCCGATTAGTCTTCATGAATGTCTCGACGTCTGAACTTACTGCCATCGGTTGATTGAGAGGTGGAGCTTGGTAAGCTTGAGAATTTCCTTGAGGTGGGTATTGATTTCGTTGGGATTGATATTGATTGTTTGCACGAGGTTGGGATTGGTTGTAGCTTTGTTGTTGGTTTTGGTTTGCAGGAGGGAAACCGGGAGGAGCAAGATAATTTTTGGAACGATAACTTAGCAAGCCACGGTCTCCTTGAGGGCGGGCTTGGTAGCCTCCCGTGGGATAAGTGTCGTAAGCTGCGTTAACGTTTTCAGAAAAATTGCCTTGGGTTGAAGGACAATCCTTATAAGAATGAGGACCACCACATGTGTCACAAGAAATAGCAACGACTTTAGCTTGTTGAAAGTGGTTAGTGGCCATGGCCATGAAATTCTTGTTCATTTCAGCGAGTTGTCGAGAAATTTCAGTCATTTCAGGATTGGAGGTAGTAGATGAAACATTGACTCTCTGATTAGATCTTGAGGATGCGGATGAATCCCAATTCTTGTGGTGAGTAGTCATGTTTTCGATCAACTCTCGGCACTCCTCCGGTCTCCTCTTCATAAAGGTACCACCGGCGGCGGCATTGATCGTGTCACGATCACGAAAAGTGAGACCATTGTAGAAGGTGTCAATGAGAGTGACGGGGAGCATATTGTGATTTGGACAGCGGTCGATCAAATCATTGTATCGTTCCCAAGCATCGAAAAGCGATTCATCATTTTCTTGCATGAATCCACTGATTTGGTTACGAAGGCTAGTGACCATGGATGGGGGGAAGTAGCGCGATAAAAAGCGTTGAGTCATGTCATTCCACGTATGAATAGAATTCTTAGGAAGACGGTCAAACCATTTTTCGGCATGGTGAGAAAGCGAGTGGGGAAAGAGTTGAAGGCGAAGGTCATCCATAGAAACACCGGAGCACTTCATGCTTTGGGTTATGGTAATGAATTTGTCGAGGTGTTTGTTGGCATCATCATCCGGAATTCCACGAAATGGGTTAGTTTGCACTTGCTGGATCATGCGATGCTTCAACGAAAAATCCTGAGCCGTGACGTGCATTGGCGCAATCGGGCCTCCGCGTCCGTTCATGGTGGGTTGACACAATTCATCCATCGTTCGTAAATCAGGTAGGTGGACATTGTTGTTGTTGTTGTTGTTGTTATTATTGAGATTGGGTAGAGGTGGGTTATTATTGTTGTTATTAACACCAGCCATATCTAGATCTTCACGAGTCTCGGGCTCAGAATAGTTCGAAGATCTAGTACGCATACACCTGCAGAAGAAAAATATACACAGAGAATATCTATATAATCTTTTTGGTGCAAAACCTTTTGAAAAGAATTGCTTTTAATGATTTTTTTTAATGTTTTTGTATTTTTGAAGAGTTTTATATTTTTATGGATTTTTGAAAATTTTTAAAGCAAGGAAAATAACGTTCAAAGAACGGATCCCAAAATTCAATGCGTCTATCACTAGAAACCGTTAATCGTAACGAAAAGAGCCGGCAGCGGCGCCATTTAAAACTTGGTTTTTACACCTCGTATAAAATCTTATCGTCCGAATCCTTTCGAATTGAGAACCGGTCTTAAGTGCGACTCAATCGTCTTTTGGTGAATCAAGAGAATGGTTTGGTTGATTGTTTGTTTTAAACTATAAGCAAGTAATTAAAGTGTCGTTGAGTAAAATGGAAGAATAAAGATTAATACTAAAATGATGAGTAATAATAAAAGCATGGAAACTTAAAGGCTAGATTAAGAAAAATACTTTAAAACTTAATAAAAACTAACACTTAGAAATTTAATGAAAATAATACACTAAATTAGCCTAATCGGAATAAACCAAAACAAGCCCAGATCGGAATATATTCCGATTTGGTGGTCGGAATAAGGGGTGTTATGCAATCGGAATATCCACAAAAGGGACAATCGGAAAGTGGGACAAGAGTCCCGATCGGAATATACAAATTTGAGGCCAATCGGAATGTTGGGCAAACAACTACAATCGGAATATAACACAAAGGACCAAATCGGAATACCACAAAACTGCTCAATCGGAATAACAAGGAAAAGGGGCAATCGGAATATAAGCTAGACAACCACCAGTCAGAATATCAGGGGTGCAAAATCTGAATGTGCAAAACCCTTTTCCGATTTGATCAATCGGAAAGAGGGATGGGGCTGGTCGGAATAGATGGATCGGAAAAGGGTTTATGACCTTTTCCGATTTTGGTGGGATTCGGTTAAGCTAGGTAATAAGGTAAATTTATTAAGCTAATACCCGAAGCTAAACAAACCAATAATAAACCGGACCAAATGAGCAATTATCACAACTTATTCAACCTCAAAATAAGCAACTTTTTGGATCAAACAATAAAAAAAAAACATGAACTTTTTAAGGAAAACTTTTACAAGTAAATGAGCTAATCATAAAAATAAGGCAATAAGCACAAAAGTCTCAAAGCTTATTTGCATGAAAACTTAGGTAATGATCAAAAGATTAACTTTTTAAGCACGAAATCATTTAGAACAACACGGATCATATGATAATCGCACCAAAATCAATCTAAAATCAAAGAAAAGTAGAATGAGAATAAGGATTGAAAGCTTAAAATAGAACTTGATTAATGAAAATAAGCAATACAAAGATGTTTAATCTTGAAAGATTAAGAAAGAAGATGAAATTTAGTGAGAGAAAGTTTAAGACTTTCTCTCTCTAAAACTAGAAAGAAAAATGAAAAAGTGAAAATTAACTAAAACTATCTAACCACCCTCCTAATGACTATTAGGAGGGTATTTATAGGGAAGGTGGGAGGAGTGCATGTGTTGCATCTTCTTTCTTCCTTTCTTCACGTTTTCTCGACTCGACTTTAATTCTTTGTCTTTTTCGTCTCGGGATTTGAACTTGTCTTTTAATTTTCTTCTTCTATTAGACTTAAGTTCTTCGACTTCGTTAAACTTCCGTCTTTAGACTTTTTCTTCGATAAATCTTCAGAATAGGCCTTGGACTTCCGTTCTTTTTGCACTCTTGATCTTTTGACTTCGTCTTTTCCCGTTTTATTCGATAAAAGCCCGTGAAAACCCGTGTTTTCTTCCTTTTTCATATTTTGGTCCTAAAACACAATAAAAACACAAACCACGCATAATTCCGACTTTTAGGACATAAATCACACGTTTTGGTCTTGTTATTATTGGAAATAAGTGGTAAAAGGATAAGTGTTTTCACACTTATTACTCCTACCAACAACACTACTCTTTTGGGTGTTCCCATTTCCCATCTCTTGGGTGATCCACACTTGTTTGATTTTTTCATGCACAATGGAACTAATTGCCCTTGTTGCTTGAATAAATTTAACCTCATTGATATCCTTAGGTTGGAGATGATTGGGGCTCACATTAAGTTGCAAAGCTTCTTGTTGAACCTATTTGCTAATCCTCCACCTCCTAGGAGATAAATGATGGACTTTAAAATTAACATGCTTTTCAAAAGAAGATCAAGATAAAAGAGACCTATGAACTCAAGACCTAGTTGTTAGCTATCTTTGTAGTAGTTAATTATCTTTTCAATTCTTTTATTTCCTTTCCTTTCCCTCATGTTTTTCTCACGTGGATGATTTATGTATTTAGTTTTTATGTGCTTTAATCTATGTGATCACATTTAACAACTTTAATTTATTTAAAGTTGAATCTAAATCTATCACAACCTCTAAAAACATGACTTAAAATTGGACCAAAATGATATTTAAATACTTTGTCACCCTTTGTCAAGACATTCTTTGTGAATGTGTTGCTTTTATGCAACCCTAGAATTCTCTAGTGCTAAAAGAGGTAAAAATCTAAGATTTTCAAATTTTTGAAAAAGTCTTATCTTTCTCCAAAACTTTTGAAAATATGGTTTTACAGTCCACTGGACGCGGTTCTCTAGCATCCAGGCGGTTCAATATCGATATGGAAGCGCGGGCTTCTTTAAAGAACCGCGCCCAGTAAAGCCGATATTGGCTTATTTTTGGTCTTTCTTCTTTGACCACTGTTTTGGTTAAGATTCTTTGTTAACCCAATTTGGCAAAACATTTTCTAAAACCTTTCTTTTTCATTTCAAATCTTTGCCTTGTCTATTTTCTTTAAATTCTTCTCTTTTGGGAGTTCTTTCCTTCATCCCTCATAATGCCTAATTCTTCCTTTTCTAACCTTGACATTTCTTTGTCACAAACTTCTCAACCTAAAGCTTCTTCTTCTAAGCTTTCAAAGAAACCGAAAATCTCAGTTAAACCCATTTGGATAAAAAAAGATCAAGAATCCTCATGATTATTCTTCTCTAAAATCCTCCAAGAATTCCTCTTTCTCTCCGATTCAATATTGGAATGAGACTTACTCTATAAATCCAATTACCGGAGAAAAAGAAATTCTTCCACCACCACCTAAACCTTTCAACTCTCCTCAACTCAATGGCCTATCTTCTTTCCCTAACCTCACAAGGCATTGTGAAAACATCTCTTATTCATTATCTCCCTCACCACCAACCTCTAATCTTGATGGACCTCCCCCATCTAACGACTTTGTTTTGCATCATGGTTCCTCGTGTGCTTGTTGTCGTTTTCAACAAATTGAACTTGCTCATATCTATGACAAGCTAAATTTTCTTGAATTCCTCCTCACTCGACCTCCTCTCAAAGTTTTCTTTCCCGTGAACAAAACTTCGAATGATGCTTCGTCGTCTTTCTTTTCCAACTAAGGCACTTTTAGTACTTTAGTTGTTTGAGTCAATAAATTTTAAGCAATCTTGGAAGATTATCACTATTAGAGTAGCTTATGCTTTGAGTCAATAAATTTTAAGCAATCCGGTTGTTCCCTTTTCTTTGATGTGGCCGGCGGCTATGGTGAGACAAGGAGGAAGAGGACAAAATTTTATAAACCTAAAAATAATGAAGTTATTTTCCTCCTGATGTTTTTATTAAAATTGGTTTTGGGCTAAAAGGCCCACTTGGCCTCCTTTCTCTTGCTCTAGCCGCGGCATAGGGGCCCCACCAAGGGTAAACCCGTAGCTTTTCGTGTGTTAAATAACTAACGTGTGTGTTCGTGATTTATTATTCGTGATTTTGGTCTTTGTGATCGTGTCATATTTATTATATTCATGATTGTTCGTTATTTATTGTCGTAACACGTGTATTAATATTATAAATGAAAACTTTAAATTTTACCGTGTTTTCGTAAGTTACTGTTCACATGTACTGTTTATAGGTTTTTAATGTGGGTTTTACAATTTATCTTGTATGTTATTTCATATTTTTGTAATATGAATGTTATGTGTGTTATCTTTCCCTCTAATTCTATTTTATACATTTGTTAAGGAGTTGATCATGGTTAAAACTTAAAATTAATTATGGGTGATTCCATAAATTCTAAATTTTAACCCATTGACATTTTCAATTATCTTTGATTGGTTTGGATGTTTCTTTTCTTCCTTTATTCCACCAATTGAACTATGATGTTGTCAATACACACTCTTTGGGCATACTTAGCAAATGCTTGCTTCTAATTTGAGATTTCCTTTCCTTCTCCCTCTCAAGTTAGTTAGTAAGTAGTGCACATATATACATTGGTGTTTCTTTTCTTTCTTCTAACCTTTGTGTAGCATGTCACCTTAGCTCATTGACTTGGTGTCCTAAGCAAGGGGGAGTAAGCACCAAGGGGGAGCTACTAGCAAAAGTCTGGTTCTTTTCTTCTTCATAGACTTGTGCTAACCTTTTTGCTTCGAGAAAGGGTGAGAAATGATAGTGATAAACTCGTTAATAATTAGAATAAACTTGTATTTTACGTATATGAGTTTATAGTTTGTCGTATTCAAAAAGAGGGAGATTGTTAATGCAAAGCAATGCCTAAAAACATTGTTAGTATTAATTAATCTTTCTTAGTTTTGATTACGACAAATTACAAAGAAATTTATTGTCAAACACAATCATAAAACGAATTATCTAACAAACACTGTCATCAAGGTAATAATCATTACACTAACATATCATAATCATGCTTAGTGATCATAAAAGTGATTAGCCTTAAAACTCATTTTTGTCAAACATTACTAAAGATTTTTAATAAACTTTATTTTTAAGAAAATGTTTTATTAAAATGAAAATGCAAATTTGAATATGGCATATTCCAAATGCCATAAGAAAATCCTTTGAAGGTTTAAGCAGCCTCAGATATTTCAGATTCACTAAAAGACAAAAAGAAGCGGAGTGTACGCCGGCGGTACCTTAGCACCTACGGCGGTTCCTTATCGATATGGAACCGCAGGCTCCAATAAGGAACCGCGGACAGAGATAGCCGTTGGATGTTTTGTCCTCTAAATAGTGGATCAAATCTGCATTCTCATTAACCCTTTTTGGACATCTTCTTCAGCCTTCTTTCTCCTTTCTAATCCTAGTCATTTGTAAATGATCACTTAATGTGTTAAGTATGTTTACTCATGATTATCCTCTTGATCTCCTTCTTTACCTTGTCCAAAGAGAAGATTACTCACACACTTGTGATGTGATTAAAGATGTAGCATTGATGAAGATCACCTTCTCCTAAAGATCTAGTCATGTTCATCATTTGTTTATTTGTGTCTTGTGTAAATCCAATGTATTTGTGAATACTTGGACTAGTTGTGTTCATCCAAGTTATTTGTGAATACTTGGATTAGATTTGTGTACATCCATTGCACATGTGTGTGCTTGGATTTATGTTGTGTAGATCCAAGCTACATGTGTGTACTTGGATATGATTAGTTGAGTTGTAATTAGTTGTGTTAGTTCTCACTAAACTATAAAGTGATGTGGTTGTGTCTTGTGAGTTCTCACTAAACTATAAAGTGATATGTAGTTGTGTTGTGTGAAGTTCTCAGTTAGCTTCAAAGTGAAGAGTCGTGAAGATTGGTTCTAGCTTTGGATTAGAACTCGACATCTAGCCTTGTGTCGGAAAATGGTGAAGTAGGAAATGTTGTGAAGATTGGTTCTACCTTTAGATTAGAACTCGACATCTAGCCTTGTGTCGTAAAAGAGTGAAGTGGGCGACGTTGTGTAGATTGGTCCTAGCTAAGATTAGGTCTCGACATTTAGCTTAGTGTCGGAAAAATAATGTAAGCGATGTTGTAAGGTTTTCTCCGCCAAGAAGGGAGCTTGTGGATGTAGGATATTGTAAATCTTGCTTATGTTTAGAGAGAGAAAGAGATAGAAAGATAGATGATTTCACACACACTTTAGAGAGAGAAAGTGATTAACTATGTGTAAAAACTAAAATGAAACCACACCTTCTCCATCTAAGGAGAGGGTTTACATACCCAAGCCCATGTGATGGGCTTGGGCTTACAATGGGCCGCCGGCCTACACAAGTTGTAGGCTTGGCTTGGCCTTGTTTGTTTAATATTTAGTTAACTAAACTACGAGCTTTTACTTATACTATTGTTGGAGTGACCGATCCTTTCTAATACGTAAAACGTATTTCCAACAATCTCCCCCTAAGGGAGGTCACTCCAAACAAGGGCGTTGCTCTAGTTACAATAATAAAATAAACCTAGCATACTATGCTTGTCTTGAGCTCGTAGTCTTCGTCTTTCTTTTCTTTTTCTTTTCTGGTGAACATGCTGATGTGATCTTTGATATCAATCTTTAGCATTAATCTCTTGCCTTGATCTTGTGCATCCATCACTTGTGATATTAGCCTCCTCGTGACTTCATGTCCCACATACTTATACCTTCGTAATTGTTGAAAGCTTCAGAGTTTGATACAACGGGACTTTTAGGCTTTCTTGAATTAGATAAAGTATTATGTGCATAAAGTATAAGCATGCGGGGATGACTTCTTCTCGGATTCCGTAACGCCACCGTCTTCAAATGCCGCAACATAAGTAGACACGAACGAAATGGCTTTGAACATTTCATTCTAATTCGGTAGCATTTTACCTCCGGTCGATGAAGACCGTTGGACGATATAAGATATCGTACTTGTGGCATGTAGATTTAATTAAAAATCTCCTTGACAAGATTTCACGGGTAAACCCGTTCTCTTTACTCGACCGTCCAAAGCTGACTGCGAACGTAAAGAGTGAATCATTTGGATAAAATTATCCGCATGATTGAAGCCGTTAATTCTGATTCTTGGAACAAGTTTGATTCATTAAAGAATCGCACCATCGTTGCTTTCCAGTTGTCACGAGCTTGATTCATACTGAATCTTGCAAGTTACCTACCAAGTGCTGTTTAAGGTTAACACTAGAAGGATTTCCACTCATCACTGTGAACACTAAGGTATCACTCTGAGTGTTTTGGCAAGATCACTTAGATATTGCGTAGAGGCCTGGAACGTGTTTAAATTCAATTAAGAATTAAACAACTGTTGCTTTCCAGTTATCACAAGTTTGATTCATAAAGAATCGCACAAGTCACCTACCATGAGCTTTTTAATGTTCGCTCAAGAAGGATTTCCATCTTCATTGTAAATACTTTCATATTACTCGGATGTTCAGGCAAGATCATGAAGATTTTGCGTAGGACTCTTAAGATCTTTCTTACTTTTCACAGTGTGTAAAGAAGCAAGGATTTATGGAAGTGTGTCCTAATGAGATATTTGATGATCTCAAATGGCTCTAGACTTGATCGTGCACTTTGGATTTTAGTAATCAGAGGCTGGAGAGGAGTGCCACCATTTCAATACCTATTTATTCGGAGTGAATAAATCGATAGATAACGTTGTCTCCGTGTGATTAAAACAAATACTTTTTGAGAGATATATGAGTTAGCTGGGATGGGTTGTGCATTGCATCACTGGGTCCATGATGTATTATCTTCAATATCAAGCATCATTTAAAATGATCTCAATAGCATATGCATTGACCCGGTTTCTGCCTAAGGTTGTAAGGAGGGCTTCTTTCTTTACACCCTTTATCTTTACAATTCTTTTTCATTCTTCAACCCCTTCAATGCTTACCAATACGTCATAACTAGCACCTTGTTGTGATTGTTCCAGTGCTAACTTAAGTACTTGGTCGGCATTCAGCTACGTTCACAATCTTTCTCCATCTTTCCTAAGGACTACTATTTCCAGCTATGTAATGTCCTTGGGAAGATTCCTCTGGTTTAAGAAGAATCATTAGACTTAACATATCCTACCATCCTTATGTCACCATAATCTTCATCGTTGTGAAATAAATGGGTTTTGGGTAAGTATATGTCACCATGAAAATCCATTTTGATATGCAAATCCGTTTTGCTCCCCCTTAACATATGCCACGATATTCGAAAACATTTCGCATATGTCGGGATGAGGCAACACATTAAGTCAAACCATTTGTGATAATTTCCCATATTAAATCACATTTTCTCCCCCATATTAAAAATATTAACCCAATCGATGTTTTTAATATCAATTGATTTAATGAAGTTTTAACAAAGGTTTTGGGAAGAAAAATGCAAGTCCATTTTATCTTCATGATACCAAATGTATGAGATATGATACCGATTTGTAACATGATCACATATTCACCATATTAGAAAAAATTGACAAGGTTGGACCTGATTGATGAGAACATCATATGATAAGATCAAATGGTTCTTATCGGCATATGTTGGTCGCCTCGTCACGTCTGAAGTCATCTCTTGACACCACGTGTACGATTGGTATTGTTGTCTTGACACCAATTAGTGAGCTTGGCACTTTCGGCATCGAAGATTCTGAATGCTTGACAATTGCTCCCCCTCAATTGTTGACCCGTGTTGTACTGAAAGAGCTGTAGTCGTCAGTTGAGTAGTCGCATCGTCGAGTATGTAGATACTAGTTATAGATTGTTGTGGTTGTAGAGATGATAGCTTCATAAAAACAAGACTTCTCTTGTTTTAACAAATAAATGCACTGAATCGTACATATATTCGTGTTAGATTGTGTTATAACGTAAACACAATCCCTTACATGGTTATAAAGTAAACCATTCCCGTGAAAATTAATTCCCGTTGTTGAGCCAAAGCTTTCATAAGAAATACTTGACTTTAATATGAAAACCGGGTTGCATTCAGAAATAACTACAAGCCATATGGGCATGTTTTATGAAATATTTACAACTTTTGTACGAACTCTATTTATGGCACTGTGTCAATATTAATCAACATTTCTAAGGCCGTAAATATTATCGTACCAAAAGACATGCCTTTGAAAAATATTGTTAAAATATTTTTAGATTTTTCTAAATTTTTCAATTTTTATGGTTTTTATATGGTTTTATATTTTTGTATTTTGCTTTTGTGGATAAAAATATAAACAATATATACAGATGATCACCAAGGATACGGAGAATAGTTTACCACCACTATTCTTTCGCTTCATCTGCCAGTTCCTTTAGAGTCTCAGGCGAGAAAGTTCTCATTCCTAGCTTGTCGGCCAAAAATTCCATTCGAGCGCGATTTAAAGCCTTCGTGAAAATATCCGCCAATTGATACTCAGATCGGACAAAGTAAAGCTCGATCACTCCATTTTCCACTTGCTCCTTGATAAAGTGGTAGCGAATGTCAATATGCTTCGACCGGGAGAGTTGAACATTGTTGCAGCATAAGGAAATTGCACTCTTGTTGTCACAGTACATCGGAATTTTGTTGAAACCTACACCATTGTCGGTTAATTGCGATCTCATCCAAAGAATTTGAGCACATCAACCGGACATAGCTATGTATTCTGATTCCGTACTTGAAATTGCAGCTCTTTTCTGCCTTTTCGATGCCCAACTGATTATTTGATCTCCTAGTAGTTGCAAAGTTCCACTCGTGCTACGCCTTGTATCTTGACAACCCGCGTGATCCGCATCAGCATATGCCATTAGTGCGACCGAAGAGTCCTTCGAATACCAAAGTCCCTGATTAATGGTTCCTTTAAGATACCGAAAGATACGTTTAACAGTAGCTAAGTGTAACTCAGTAGGCCTAGTTTGATACCGAGCACACATGCATATTGTAAACTGAAGACTAGGTCGACTAGCTGTGATATACAGAAGGGTACCGATCATTCCACGATAAAGTGTCGGATCAACGGCAACTCCATGTGGATCGGCATCAAGTTTAGCTCGTTCCACCATTGGAGTATCCACAGGGTCACAAGATTCCATCTTATATTTCTTAAGCGATTCAAGGGCATACTTGGATTGATTGATAAAGATGCCTCTGGGACTCTGAGATGTCTGAAGTCCTAAGAATAATGATACCTTGTCCATCATTGACATCTTAAACTTGGAAGGCATGAGTTTCCCAAACTCGTCGGATAAGGTTTCGGTCGAGTCTGCAAATATAATATCATCAACATATATTTGTACCATAATCATATCTTTACCTCGTTTCTGAATGAACAACGTAGGATCCACCTTGCCTTTAGCGAAGCCTTGCGTAATGAGGAATTGTGACAATAGATCATACCATGCGCGTGGAGCTTGCTTCAACCCATAGAGAGCCTTCTTAAGCTTGTACACATGATTAGGATATTTAGGATTCACAAAACCATCCGGCTGTTGAACATATACCTCTTCCTTGATTTCACCATTGAGAAATACCATCTTCACATCCATCTGATAGACGATCATATTCATATGGACTGCATAAGCAAGGAATAGTCTAATAGCTTCCAAACGGGCAACAGGTGCAAAAGATTCCATAAAGTCGATGCCTAATAATTGCTTGTATCCACGAGCTACTAGTCTAGCTTTGTTCTTCAATATTCCGCCTAACTCGTCGAGTTTTACCTTGTAAACCCATTTCAAAGTGAGTAACTACACTTGATCCGGGCATGGGACAAGTTCCCATACTTCAAGACGTATAAATTCATTAAGTTCTTCTTGCATAGCTTCTATCCAACAGGATTGAGTAAAAGTTTCTTGCCATGTCTTAGGTTCAACTTCAGTGAGAAAAGCATCAAAATGACAAAAAATTGCATTTTCTTGTAACTGACTTCGTGTGGATACCGGACGATTAGGGTCACCAATAATAGAATCTATAGGATGATCCTTTGTCCACTTGCTGTCATGTTCACGAATCCGTGGATTGGAGTAAACCGTGGTAGGAGCTTCCTCTGAGTTGGACGATCCAGCTTGATTAGGGTCGGGAATAGGTACACCAAAGAATGGAAGTTCACGCATTTGAGCGAATTCCAAATCATGATCATGATCATCATCCTCTTCATCATCAACAGGCATGACATGAGTAGTTGATTCGGTAGTTGGTTGAAAATTACTCGTTGAAGGTATATCTTGACCAATTGTAGGTGCAGACGTATCTGATTGTGCTTCGGTTGCTGGAGGGACAAGTTCGGTTACCGGAGCTATTACCTCAGGTTCTGGAGCAACAATACTTGGAGGAGTAAAGAATTCATCAAATAACGGTTGAAACAACGTATCCCATTCATTCCTAGAAGGTGGTGTAAATGATGATGAAGTAGGGTTGTTTGGGACAAGACCAGAACTAATGTTGTTGGGTCCCATTTCATGAAGTGCGGGTTCTGAGCTGCTTTTCTCATAAGCCATTGCTGTCAGCTCATCAAAATCATCATTCATAGTTTCGAGGATCTTACGAGACTTACGGTTGTAGATTCAGTATTTCTTCTTTGCGGGTGTGTAACCAATGAAAATACCAATATTAGCCTTGGGTTGAAGTGTTCCCAAATTGTCACCATCATTATTTGGATAGCAAAGAGAACCAAATACATGAAGATATGATAGATCTGGTACTTTTCCATGGAGAAGCTCATAAGGTGTTTTACCATGGTGTTTACGAATTAGTGACCGGTTTTGGGTGTACACTGCTGTAGATACTACCTCTGCCCATAAAAACAATGGAGCCTTTGCATAAATTAACATCGTGCGAGCAGCTTCCATAAGTGTGCGATTTCGCCTTTCAACGACACTGTTTTGTTGTGGAGTGCGAGCAACTGATGTTTCATGAGATATGCCAACTTCTTCATAATAATCATGCAAATATTGATTCACAAATTCGGTTCCATTATCTGTACGAATGCATCGGACAGTAGTGTTGAGACGCACTTGAATCATCTTGAGAAATCCGATGATGAATTTAGGTGCCTCATTTTTTGTTGTAAGAAATTTCACCCATGTAAACCGAGAGTAATCATCGACATTTACGAGGATGTACTTTTTGCCACTAAGACTTTCAACACGCATTGACCCACAAAGATCCATATGCAACAAATAAAGTTTCTCTTGGTTGGTGTCTTCAGTCTTGGGTTTGTATGATTTCTTAGTGCTTTTCCCCATTGTACACGCGGAACACAAATGATCCTTCATAACTAGAAATTTTACTCCAGTTAAAAGTTATCATTGTACCAATCTCTTCGAATTGAAAACCTGATTTAATGTGCGACTCCGCTGTCTTTGGTGAAACAAAAATGTGTCGTTGTAGTATATTAAAAAGTGCGAAGACGTAAAAGTAAAATGACGTTAAAGCAAAATGGGCATTAAAATTAAATCTAAGTCTAGTTAAATATAAATGGTGCAAAATTAAAACTTTGAAAAGTAAATAGATTAAACAACTAAAAATAAAAGCGTGACGAGAATTAAAATTAGACAAAGTATAAAAATGTAAACTTAGAAAATTAAACAAGACAAAATATAAAATTAGCACCCAATCGGAATATATTCCAATCAACCCTCGTCGGAATGTGTTAAACCGTCCAATCGGAATGTAGATTGGAATACCAATCGGAATATGTCACTTCTTCAGATCGGAATACCCAAACCTTGCATGATCGGAATAAGTACTTACCTGATCGGAATATGGGATAGACGCTGGTCGGAATGCTGATCGGAACCCTTAATCGGAATATCGTCACTTACCCTGATCGGAATACCAAACAAGCACCTCGGTCGGAATAAGGAATGAACCACCAATCAGAAAGCTGTCACTAGACCAGATCGGAATACCCAAACCTTGCACTGATCGGAATACCAACTTACCCACCAATCGGAATGTCGAAAACCCTTTTCCGACCAAGCCAAGGAGCTATGGTCGGAATGTGAAACCCTTATCCGATCACTAGATCGGAATCCGGAGGAAAAGGCACGAAATAAGGTAGAAAAATAAGCTACTAAACAAATAAGCTCAAGTTTAAAATCCTAAGGCAAACCGTGTAAAAATAAGCTACTAAACTGAAATTTAAAGACTTTTATAACAAGAACAGAAAAAGGTTTACGAAAAACAAACTTTTATATAAAAATAACTTTTATAAAAACTTTATAAACTTAAAGATAAACACAATAAGCTATAAAAATCAATAATCTAAATCAATCAAAAGCATAAAAACACAATCTTTAATCAAATAAGCAAGAAAATAAGCATGTAAACATAAAGATCAAGCAATAAAGAAAGGTAGAATGAGAGATCAAACAAGTAAAGTAAAGGTGCAATAAAGATAAAATTAACTTACTTGAAAATTAAAGTGCAAGACAAGGTAATTAAAGGTGCAAGTAATTAAAGGTGCAAGGTAATTAAATGTGCATAAAAGTAAGGTGGAAGAACTAGTGTCACTCTAGCCAACCAAATGAAATGATAATACTAATGTTCTATATATAGGGGAGGATTAGGAAGCTTCCTCCCCTCCTTCATTTTCTCTTAATTGCATCATTAGGCCCTTTCTTCTTAATCTCTTTGTTAATTGCACCATTAGTCCTTAAGCCTTTGAATCTTCTTTAATCTTGGACTTTAATGACTTATGGCTCGGGATTTCTTTAAACTCGTCTTTTAATTCTTCAATAAATAAGACTCGAGTTCTTCGGCTTTTGGTAAACTTCCGTCTTTCGATTTTTTCTTCGATAAATCTTCAGAATTGGTCTTGGACTTCCGTTCTTTTTGCACTCTTGACTTCTTGGCTTCGTCTTTCATCTTTTTCTTCAATAAAAGCCCGTAAATGCCGTGTTTTCTCCACTTTTCACAATTTCGTCCTAAATCACAACAAAAACACAAACCACGCATAATTCCGACATAAAAGACATAAAATACACGTTTTGGCTCGGTTATTATTGTAATTAAGTGGTAAAAAGGATGGGTGTTTACACACCTATCAAATCCTCTACACTTGACCATTGTAATGTCCTCATGCAATGCATTAGTTACAAAGCAAGATTTCATTTTTCATCATAATCAATCCACGTTGGCCTTTATTAAAGAGATAGAAAATAATAAACATTCAAAGTAAAGAAATCAAAAAGCATACCTTGGGTTTTGGAAATGTCGTGAATAATCATCATCCTCAAGTTTTCACTTTCTCCAAACCAAGCTTAAAAAACGAGATCATTGTTATTATAAGTTAGCAAACTAACACGAACTCATGTGGGCCAATTATTCACTTAGACTCCCTTATTCCTAGGTGTATCTCTTATATTTTATTTTTGTCTTGAATGATCACGAGGATGCATTGTTGACTTATTTCGATAGTTATTTAGGCCGAAAATAAAGTGAACGATTTAATCAATAGTTAGCTAAAGGACAAAATCTTTTAAAACTGCTTCTCGGGACCTCATAAAGTTCATATCTTGGCATAACTCGCTTCGCAATTTGAGACCTTTCTCGGACCGATATTTGGCAGCGAATTCATACTTCAAACCTTGAGAGACGTTCATGAGATAATGGTCTTCTCTTCATATAGTAATTCTTCACTTGAAGTTTTGAGAGATTCATACTTGGACCACGACTTCTTCATTTTTCTCCAATCTTTATTTTGGATTTTGATATACAACGATCCGCCTCCTTTTATGACTTGGATCTATTTATCCTCATACCTTGTTAGGGTCTTTTCGGATACACTTCTCCATGAATTTTGGGGAGTTTTTGCTTTTCGTCGTGTGTCTCGATCCTTCATATTGATTTTCGATAAATGATTCTTCACATCACTTTGGATCTTTAGCAACAAAATATAGCCCTCATGCCTTGTTAGGGCCTTTTCGGACTCGCCAATCTTCGCATCCCGCTTCAATAAGTTATGCCTTGGCTATGAACTCTAATCCATACCGAGCAACTTTTAAACGATCTTGGGCTAGAAGCTAAGTAACTTTTCAAATCGTACAACCTTATTTATTGCAGACAAATTTATTAGCAAGCGATGGGAGAATAGGCTTATAATTAACTCACATAAATTCACGAAAGAATACCAAACTTATAATTGGCTCTATCATCTCTCGTTATCCACAGTTTAAAATCTCAAGGAATGAGACTCGTGGATGCTTAGCCTATTAAATCAAAGTTTTGGGTTTTCGAGTCGCCTATAGGATCTTATAAATTCTTAGACTTTTTCAAGTTTAGAAATCGCATTTTAAAGTTCCCTTGATAAACGACTCTCTAGGATCAATTATAGGAACTTGCGAAAAGTTCTTGTTCTTAACCCGGGAGAGTTAAGACTTTCGCGTTTTATAGCTCCCTATATAAAAGCCTAGCAAAACTTGACTTAAACACGTTAAGGATACTAGCTAGAGTGAACTAAGATAAGTAAACTCGGGTTGAGTCAAAAGATTCACAACGTTTGAAAATTAAAGCCACTTATTAAAAGATTTATTCTAACAAAGGAAGAAAATAACTATACAAAGGGAAAAACTAATAGGCCAAAATAGATAAAAATTTTTGAAAAATGTCGAAAAATTGATTTTCCGGTTAAAATAAGGACAAATACACGGAAAAGGCCACTTAACTACGATAGAAGTCCCCCCCTACACTTAACATAAACATTGTCCTCAATGTTTAAGCATGTGGGAGTAAACTCCCCTACACTTAGGACATTGTGCACTTTGTTTAAATCTCGCTAAGGAAGAGACAACTAAAGAGATTCCTATTTCAATATTAAGAAAATATAAAATAGTAAATCGAAAAGAGTTTAAGATAGAACCGGGAAGAGGGGAACACGGAAGCACGGGTCGTCAAAAATCGTCAAGAGTGAATCATTGAGCGCTCGAATCCCTGATTAAGAGAGGAGAGGAGAGGAAATAGCAAACCAACGGGTCTCGCCCCTACACTTATGATAAAGAAAGATAAAAGATAGATGCATGGGTTGCCTCCCAAGAAGCGCTTGGTTTTTTATTACCGAGTCGTGAGCCTGACTCGACCTTGAGTAGCAGAGGAAGAAGCATGAGACATATCTACCAGGATCAAAGACATAGTTTTCGTCCATCAAATAGCACATGCTTAAGGCGAACAAGGCAAGCCAAAGAAGAATAGGCAAGGTTCCCTTAAGCAGCGATGGAGTACGGTGGAAGCAAAGGTGAAGTGGTGCAAGCAGATTTCCATAAGTTCCAAAGATATTTCTTTTTATTTCATCAGGTGGATACTGAGATGGCTGCAGAATTTGGATACCGGGGTCGAACACCTTTTCCTTTAGGGGAAAATAGCACTCAGGCTCAGCAGAATAGGAAGAAGATCCGCGAAGAAGCACAACCTCGTCCTCAGAAGGTGGACAAAGAGGTGTTAACTCATACGTGCTGCGAATATCGGTGTCGACCGGTTTCTTCTCCTTTGAAAGAATGTTCTTCAAGTCCAAATAGGATCAAGACGATAATCTTCAAAATCATAAGGAGGAGCATCACTCTCATGAGGGAAGTAAGTGTTGAGAAACATAGAGAAGTCTTCCTCAAATGAGTAATCGTTCAAAGTAGGATCGAGTGATGGCGGATGATCTTCATCATGTGAAGAATCGCTCGAAAGAGTATCGGCCTCATCAAAATCATCATATGTGGGCAGATCGGGATACTCAGAAGTAAGGTCATCATAATCATCCGAATCTGAGCTAGGCTCATCATCATAAGCATCGAATATCGGTGGAGAATCATAAATGGGAGAAGGTTCCAAAGTGGAGCGAGAATCATCCACATCATTATGAAAAAGTGGATTATCGATGCAAGAATCAAATATAGGATTGTTGTAGACAACAAAGTCATCATGCACATTAATCATATTCACTGATTCTCGACCTCCAAAGGATTTGCTTGTAAGCTTCCTCATTTTGAAAACTTGTGCATCATCCCCGACTCTTAAGATTAACTTACCTTCGGCCACATCCACTAAAGCTCGTCCAGTTCTCAAGAATGGCCGACCAAGTATTAAAGGAATACGAGGGTCCATTTCATAATCAACAACGACAAAGTCGACCGGGAAAGTAAATGTGCCAACTTTTATGAACACGTCTTCGGCTATACCAACGGGGTAAGCGAGAGTGCGATTTGCAAGTTCAAGAGTCATCTTTGTTGGAGTGAGGTCGGGTAATGATAGTGTTTTCCAAACACTCAAAGGCATAAGATTTATACTAGCCCCGAGATCAGCAAGGGCAGTAAATTCTTCGGTTTTGTTGAACACGCAAGGCAACACAAAACGACCGGGATCTCCAAGCTTTTCCGGAAGTTCTTTAAGAATAACTGCAGAGCAGTTTTCATTTAAGCGTGTGTTGGCGAGTTCAATCAGCTTCTCCTTCTTGTTAAGCAATTCCTTAAATGCTTTGACAAATTTGGGCATGTGGACAAGTGCTTCAAGAAAGCTAATGTTGAAGTTCATTTGAGAGATCATCTTCACATAGCGTGACGCTTCAGAGTCATCCTTGGTTAGCATTTTGGTCTTGCCTAAACGAGAGGGATAAGGGATATTGGGTTTGGGTGGTGAAGGTGAAGGTGATGGTGAAGGTAAAGGTTGATATGTTGAAGGGTCCTTCCTAGGAACATCGTCATGATGAGGCGGAGACGGTAATGGTGCACTACTACTAGGTGTAGGAGGAGTAGGGATAAATGGTGGTGGAGGAGATGTAGATGATGGTGGTGGGATTGGTGGATCGACAATGGTAATTCCACTACGAGTAGTAATAGCACTCACATTTGCTCGCGGATTGGTGACGGTATTTGAAGGTAGAAAACTCGATGAAGAAGGTTGAGCGGCGGGCAAGAAACTAGCAAGCATATTCTTCAAATCATTGGTTTGATTGCTGAAGGAGGATTGAATATTATCTCGAAGCTCGGATCTTATCTCATTTCCTTACTTGGTGATATCTCCTTTTAGATTGATTATTTGGCTCTGTGGATTCTTGATTTGCTCACCGTGGGTTCTCATGATGGCTTCAACATCGGGATTACTGGGTGGGTTTTGTTGGGCGGGTGGGTGATAAGGATTAGAAGCTCTTGGTGAGATTTGGTTGCTTCTATTGTAGTTGTTGGCGGGGTTTTGGTTTTGAGGAGAAAAACCGGGTGAAAGGTAATTGTTGGACCGGTAACTCAACAAATTTCTATCCCCTTGAGGTCGAGCTTGGTAATTTTCCGGTGAATAATTACCATAAGCTGCATACACATTTTCTGGATTTCCTTGAATAGAAGGACAATCGGTGTATGAGTGAGGACCGCCGCATGTTTCACAAGAAGGTGCAACCGCTTTAACTTATTGTTGTTGTTGGTTTGAAGCGAGAAGCGTGATACTTTTGCTCATTTCAGTCATCATGCGGGTGAGTTCGGTCATATCAGGGTTTGCTGAGGTAGAAGAAACATTGACTCCCGGGTTGTTCCTTGAAGAAGCAGAGGAATCCCGTTTTTGTGGTGAGTAGTCATGTTCTCAATTAGCTCTCTACACTCCTCGGGTCTCCTTTTCATGAATGTGCCACCGGCGGCTGCATTAATCGTATCACGATCACGAAAAGTCAAACCGTTGTAGAAAGTATCTATTAAGGTCACAGGGAGCATGTTGTGGTTTGGACAACGATCAATCAAGACATTATATCGCTCCCAAGCATCAAAAAGAGATTCATCAGGATCTTGCATGAAACCGCTGATTTGATTACGAAGGCTCGTGACCATGGATGGAGGAAAGTAGCGCGACAAAAAGCGTTGAGTCATGTCATCCCAAGTGTGAATAGAATTCTTCGGGAGACGATCAAACCATTTCTCGGCATGATGCGATAAAGTATGTGGGAAGAGTTGTAGGCGAAGAACATCCATTGTGGCACCAGACAACTTCATGCTTTGGGTGATTGTAATGAACTTGTCGAGGTGTTTGTTGGCATCATCATCAGGCAATCCACGGAATGGGTTAGTTTGCACTTGCTGAATCATGTGGTGCTTCAACGAAAACTCAGGAGCGTTGATTTGCATCGGCGCAATCGGGCCTCCTCGTCCAAACATGGTAGGTTGACAAAGCTCCTCCATTGTCCGAAGATCGGGCTGTGGAAGAACATTGTTGTTATTATTGAGGTGCGGTGGATGATTATTGTTGTTAACACCTGACATAGCTAAATCTTCTTGAGTCTCGGGCTCTTGATAATTAGAAGATCTAGTACGCATACACTTGAAAATGCAAAAGAAAAAGAAACCAAACACAAAGACAATATATATACACAATAAAGATAAAATCTTTTTGGATTTTTTTTGAAATTTTTAATTTTTATGGATTTTTATCAATTTTTAATTTTTATGATTTTTGAATTTTTTATGCAAGAAAAATAACGCTCACAAGTGAACGGATCCCAAAAAGCAACGCGTCTCTCACAAAAAACCGTTAATCTTTATGATAAGAGACGGTAGCGGCGCCATTTAATAACTAGAAATTTTACTCCAGTTAAAAATTATCATTGTACCAATCTCTTCGAATTGAAAACCGGATTTAATGTGTGACTCAGCTGTCTTTGGTGAAACAAAAATGTGTCGTTGTAGTATATTAAAAAGTGCGAAGACGTAAAAGTAAAATGACGTTAAAGCAAAATGGGCGTTAAAGTTAAATCTAAGTCTAGTTAAAAATAAATGGTGCAAAATCAAAACTTTGAAAAGTAAATAGATTAAACAACTAAAAATAAAAGCGTGACGAGAATTAAAATTAGACAAAGTATAAAAATGTAAACTTAGAAAATTAAACAAGACAAAATATGATAGATCTGGTACTTTTCCATGGAGAAGCTCATAAGGTGTTTTACCATGGTGTTTACGAATTAGTGACCGGTTTTGGGTGTACACTGATGTAGATACTACCTTTGCCCATAAAAACAATGGAGCCTTTGCATAAATTAACATCGTGCGAGCAGCTTCCATAAGTGTGCGATTTCGCCTTTCAACGACACTGTTTTGTTGTGGAGTGCGAGCAACTGATGTTTCATGAGATATGCCAACTTCTTCATAATAATCATGCAAATATTGATTCACAAATTCGGTTCCATTATCTGTACGAATGCATCGGACAGTAGTGTTGAGACGCACTTGAATCATCTTGAGAAATCCGATGATGAATTTAGGTGCCTCATTTTTTGTTGTAAGAAATTTCACCCATGTAAACCGAGAGTAATCATCGACATTTACGAGGATGTACTTTTTGCCACTAAGACTTTCAACACGCATTGACCCACAAAGATCCATATGCAACAAATAAAGTTTCTCTTGGTTGGTGTCTTCAGTCTTGGGTTTGTATGATTTCTTAGTGCTTTTCCCCATTGTACACGCGGAACACAAATGATCCTTATAACTAGAAGTTTTACTCCAGTTAAAAATTATCATTGTACCAATCTCTTCGAATTGAAAACCTGATTTAATGTGCGACTCAGCTGTCTTAGGTGAAACAAAAATGTGTCGTTGTAGTATATTAAAAAGTGCGAAGACGTAAAAGTAAAATGACGTTAAAGCAAAATGGGCGTTAAAATTAAATCTAAGTCTAGTTAAAAATAAATGGTGCAAAATTAAAACTTTGAAAAGTAAATAGATTAAACAACTAAAAATAAAAGCGTGACGAGAATTAAAATTAGACAAAGTATAAAAATGTAAACTTAGAAAATTAAACAAGACAAAATATAAAATTAGCACCCAATCGGAATATATTCCGATCAACCCTCGTCGGAATGTGTTAAACCGTCCAATCGGAATGTAGATTGGAATACCAATCGGAATATGTCACTTCTTCAGATCGGAATACCCAAACCTTGCCTGATCGGAATAAGTACTTACCTGATCGGAATATGGGATAGACGCTGGTCGGAATGCTGATCGGAACCCTTGATCGGAATATCGTCACTTACCCTGATCGGAATACCAAACAAGCACCTCGGTCGGAATAAGGAATGAACCACCAATCAGAAAGCTGTCACTAGACCAGCTCGGAATACCCAAACCTTGCCCTGATCGGAATACCAACTTACCCACCAATCGGAATGTCGAAAACCCTTTTCCGACCAAGCCAAGGAGCTATGGTCGGAATGTGAAACCCTTATCCGATCACTAGATCGGAATCCAGAGGAAAAGGCACGAAATAAGCTAGAAAAATAAGCTACTAAACAAATAAGCTCAAGTTTAAAATCCTAAGGCAAACCGTGTAAAAATAAGCTACTAAACTGAAATTTAAAGACTTTTATAACACGAACAGAAAAAGGTTTACGAAAAACAAACTTTTATATAAAAATAACTTTTATAAAAACTTTATAAACTTAAAGATAAACACAATAAGCTATAAAAATCAATAATCTAAATCAATCAAAAGCATAAAAACACAATCTTTAATCAAATAAGCAAGACAATAAGCATGTAAACATAAAGATCAAGCAATAAAGAAAGGTAGAATGAGAGATCAAACAAGTAAAGTAAAGGTGCAATAAAGATAAAATTAACTTACTTGAAAATTAAAGTGCAAGACAAGGTAATTAAAGGTGCAAGTAATTAAAGGTGCAAGTAATTAAAGGTGCAAGGTAATTAAATGTGCATAAAAGTAAAGGTGGAAGAACTAGTGTCACTCTAGCCAACCAAATGAAATGATAATACTAATGTTCTATATATAGGGGAGGATTAGGAAGCTTCCCCCCGTCCTTCATTTTCTCTTAATTGCATCATTAGGCCCTTCCTTCTTAATCTCTTTGTTAATTGCACCATTAGTCCTTAAGCCTTTGAATCTTCTTTAATCTTGGACTTTAATGACTTATGGCTCGGGATTTCTTTAAACTCGTCTTTTAATTCTTCAATAAATAAGACTCGAGTTCTTCGGCTTTTGGTAAACTTCCGTCTTTCGATTTTTTCTTCGATAAATCTTCAGAATTGGTCTTGGACTTCCGTTCTTTTTGCACTCTTGACTTCTTGGCTTCATCTTTCATCTTTTTCTTCAATAAAAGCCCGTAAATGCCGTGTTTTCTCCACTTTTCACAATTTCGTCCTAAATCACAACAAAAACACAAACCACGCATAATTCCGACATAAAAGACATAAAATACACGTTTTGGCTCGGTTATTATTGTAATTAAGTGGTAAAAAGGATGGGTGTTTACACACCTATCAATCCTTGTTAAATGAAAGTTTAGGAAGACCACAAACAAGTTCGTTTTTCGCCAAATGATTAATAGCGTCAAAGTTAAGATGAGATAACCGTCGATGCCATAACCATAACTTAGTCTTTGATGCTTTGGAGAGAAGACATACGGGAGAAGCGGCCATCATGTGTTGTAGAGACAAAGTATACAAGTTATTCCCTCGAGTACCTTTCAATAAATCAACCCCTTCCAAATTACGTATGAAGCAGGTATGCTCTCGAAAAGCAACTTCTAGGTTTGCATCACAAAATTGTCCCACAGAAAATAAGTTGTGACCGAGACCTTCCATATAATACACTCTTGAAATTAAAAATTCCCAATATGATATTCACCATAACCCATTATCTTTGCAATATGATCATTTCCAAATCGAACCGTACCAAGAAACTTGCTGACGAAATTTCTAAGCTGAGAGTGATCTCCAGTCATATGCTTGGAGCAACCAGAGTCCAAATACCAAAGAACAATTTGGACCACCTGTTTTCAATAACAACAGTAGACAATGCATTGAAAACTATTGGTTCCGGAGTGTTAGCAGATACAGATATAAGATTATCAGAATTGCTAACATTTTTATGACCCTTAGATTTCTTGCGTTTTCTAATGTGAGTTTTAGCATTAACAAGTTTTACTGTTCCAACTTTCTTAGGTTTTGGATTATTCGCGGGCACTACAGTGGGAGTAGACCTATTTAAAGGGCACTTGGTTCCTACAGTAGTGTCGGTGTTCCTAGTTAAAGGACACACTTCTATTTTGGTAGCCTTGGTACTCCTAGTTAACGGGCACGCTTTCTTCGCTTTAGTGGGAGTGATCCTAGTTAAAGGGCACGCACTTCCTACTATAGTGAAAGTTCTACCAGTGGGGCGCCACATCCAACAAACTTGGGTTAATACTTTCCCAGTCGGTTTCCATTCTAAACCAGTTTTCCAGGCATTTATCTCATTCACATGGTCAATAAGGCAAGAATCATGACGACTAGAAAACATAAATTCATTGCAATTCCAACATTTCAAATTAGAATTCACAGTAGGCTTAGAACGTTGCACAACCGCAGAGCCTTTAGATTTAGCTACATGATTCTTTTTATTCAAAACAGAAATAACATTCCTAGGATGGGCTTCTACTTTCTTCTTCACTTGACTACTAGATGGGGGCAAGATCCTATCATTCTTCTTGTTTCTTTTAAGCTTAGATCTTTGAGCCTTAGTAGTGGTGCTTACTCCTGTAGAAGGCAACACGAGAATATTAGAAGTTGGTTTTGATTTTTCCTTATCTTTAGTGACCAATGTTTGAGATGGTTTAGTCCTAGGGCCCTTATTAAATGGTGTGACGGCTATAAGGTTCCTTTTGATTGCACTAGAGGACGATGCTGAGACAGTGGTTGCGTTATCCACAACATTCTTACCTTTTAGAGTACGAAGTGTTTCATTTAACACGGCCAAGGCCAGATTTTTATCACAAATTTGTTCCCTCAAATCAGATATTTCCACCGACTTTTGATTCAATTGTTCAATCAATGATTGATTCTGTGCAGTGGTATTAGCACATGCGGGCTTTACTGAATCTAAGAGTTGTGTATCTTTCTGTTTTAAGTTATCAACTTTGGAAAAAATCTTGGAAACTCGATTATCTAGATCAAGTTTTAAATTCTCAGCGGCCTCAAGTACATTCACACAGTTAAGTTCCTTAAATTTCTCTATGTCTATCGGCAATGATTTAGCAACATTGTCACTTGGCTGACGCTGTTTTGATTATAAATTCAATCGAAAATTCTTTTCAAAGTTTGCATCATCGATATTAACACCTTCGAATGACGTTTCAAAGATTTCTTGAATAAATTGTTGCTTGCATTCAAGCGAAATACAATGTGTGTGAATCTCATCAAAACGTTTTGAAAGCGAAGAATATGAATCTTGAAGCTTTAAAAGTTCAGCGTCAGATTCATGACAAGTACTATCTACCACATTATTCACAGATTCAACATTATGCACAATAGAATCATTATCGACACTTTTATTCACACAGACGGAAACTATATCATGAGACATCACTTGCTTCAGAAGCTGATCATTTTGGCGTGAAACCCGTTCTATTTCAAGTAAACTGTTTTCATAAGCATCATCCATTTCATTGAAAACACGTCTGACTTCTTCTATTTCCAAAAGCAAATCTTGATCAATAGTACTAAGACAAGCTTAAACATTGTTTACAAATGGAACAATTTCGTCTCGAAATGCAGCTCTTGTGTGCTCAAAATTCCATTCACCTTCCGTTATGGCCGAAGCCGTCGTACGTTCCAAAATGACCTTGTCAAAATCGGCTAAGTGTTGGTGCACCGCATTTAACGGATGCCTTACTTACCGGTGGAATTAACTTAGTTAAATCCTTTTTGACAAGTGTAGGAGACGTACTAGGAGGGTTTTCCGTTGACAAACTTTGAGGCACAAAGACTCTTAATTGAGCTAATTCCTTTTGTAAACGAATAGGGTCTTTTTAGACAATTGATCTTTGTTATACTGATCATAATCAATCTTATGGAATTTTGAAAGCATTTTAGAATGAGTTTCTTCCGCAAGTGACTGTGTCTCCTCAGTACTACGAACAAAAGGTGCTTCTTTCGATTTGCCGATTAGGGTCATATCATAAAGACACGGAATATATTCCTGAGCTTGTTTTGCATAACCAAGATTAGGTGGTAAATCTTAAAGACGCTTAAGTTCGAGTTCTTTAAACGATTTAGTTAAAAGATGAACCTTTTCTGTGGAAGCGTATTGTTTTAAAAGTTGTTGTTCTTTGAATTTAAGAAGTTTGGTAGCATTAATTTCCAATTCAAACTTTTTAGACTCGAGAGTTTCGAAATCCATTCTGAAAATCATTGACAACCGACTCTTTTGCTTTTAATTCATTGGAAAGATTAGCTTTTAATGATTCTATTTCTTTCAAGTGTTCAATCTTTTCAAAACGAAATTGGTCGAATTCAGAATAAGTTATTTTTTCAGCTTGAGGGACCATTTCAAAAGCTTTGACCTTTTCTTTATGCAACGCAAGCTCAGCTGTTAGAGTGGAATTCGTATCTACGGATTGTCTGAGAGCCATATGCATTAGATCAATAATATGTTTAGGCACCATGACCAAATCATGTTAAGCATAAGATTCCATACCCGTCGTAGCATTTGGTTGAGGTTCACTCAAATGTGTAGGATTGGATACCACATCATTTGAGTTACTAGTTCCTGAATGCTATTCAAGGTTGTCATTTTCATGCCCAACTTAATGTTGGTTATCATCAATATTATTAGATGTGGTTGGTACCTCACTGACGACATCAGAACCGTAGTGAGAGAGATTAGCAACGAAAGCAGCTTGGGCAGAGTGAATGTCATCAGAATCTGAATCATATACGTCAAGATCATCTGCTTGATAAACTGCATTAGAAGTGGAAACAACTGCAATGCCTTCATTATCTGCTGCCCCTGGGTCTGCAAGAAATGCTAACTCTTCTGAATCCAAAATATTTCCCTTAGACTGAGCATCGACCAAATACATCTTCTCACGAAACCACGTTGCATCCCTTCTCCTTTTTGGCTGAGTGCATCCCCTAGCCATATGACCTTGTCCTCTACAATTGTAGCAAGTCACAACCTTTTGTGGACCAATAGGGCTTCGATTTCCATTAGCTTGAGAATTCACAACTTGAGCATTCACAGTCCTTGTAGGAGGTCCATATGAATTTTGCCTTCCCTGAATAGGTTGCACAGTCACTTGACCATCTTGGACAGTGGCTTGTTGTCGAGGATTTGAAGAGGTGCGGAGCTGATTGTTTGTTGGTGGAAATCCTCTAGCTGCAACAAGTTTTGATAAGTAGGCAGTGAGATGGTTTAGAACATCAGCTGACGTATCATTTGGAGTAAAGAACGGTGCTTGGATTGGTGGAAGTTTATTGGAGTAGAAGGCTTGTGCTGGTTGTGCTTCAACTGGAAAATATCCTTGCTGAGGAGTATAACCCATTGGAGAAGTGTTGGCTTGTGATGGTGATGTCTGATGTGGTGGTTGATGTGGAAAAGATTGTTGATAAACACTTTGTTGAAATGCTTGCTGTGGCATCATTAGTGGTTGATAAGATGGTTGATGTGGTTGCTGATAGGTGTGTGATGGTGGCTGCTGCAAGTATGATGGTTGTTGATAAGTATAAGCCATATTTTGTTGAGAAGCATACATGGCAAGTGGATCATGAACTTGAGGTGTAGACAACTGATAACGCCTAAATCCAACATGTTTTTAGGAGCGTTATCCGTACTTTTGTACATGTATATTGGTTAATTATATGATACTTTTGTGCATATTTGTGCCCAATTGTGTTTGCAAGTCTTTGTGTAGCCAATTGCAGGAATAGAGTATAAAACAACATAAAAATGAAGAATTTGTTAGTGCAAACATTATGATGCTTTGTCGATATAATCTCTTTGTGTTTTGTTGATGACAAACGTATAATTCGCAATACATTATGTAAAATGTTAAGGTACTCGTAATCACTCAAGAATACATTTGTATACTTCTCTCGACACCTCCAAGACCGCATTCGGCATGAATCACTCAAGGTATGTACAAACATGTCATTAACCTAAATAAGTGATCAAGGATTAATATTTTCTTAAAACTCACATTTTAATCAAATGTGACAAAAGATTTTAATTAACTTTATTTTTAAGAAAATGTTTTATTAAAAAGAAAATAGAAATTTGAATTTGGCATATTCTATATGCCAAAGGAGTATTCTTTGAGGGTATAAACTGACCCAGATGGCATATCCCCACTAAAGGACAAATTTGTACGGACTCCGACGTGGAGGTTCCTTAAAGGAACCCACGATTCCTTTTTGATAAGGTACCGCAGGTAGAGATAAGGAACCGCGGGTGTTTTTGACCATTGTAATCTTGCCCTATAAATAGTAGATCATTTCCAGATTTTCTTTCAACCCTTTTTTCACAGTTTCTTTCAAAACCATCTTAGATCCTTGATTAGTTAGTTTTGATTAATCTTGTTTAAGATATGATTCTATCGCCAATCTCCTTATCCTCTCAAGTGCAAAGAGAAGAACACTGTTGGAAATACGTTTTACGTATTTATGAAGGATCGGTCGCTCCAACGATAAGTATGTAATGGGCTCGTGATCCATTTAGTTAATGTATAGTCCATATAGCCCACATGTAGGGTGGGCTATATATATATATCCACTCCTAGCATGTTAGGAGGGGTTGGTTGTTCATTTCACATTTTTTCATAATTCCATCTTTACTTTCTCTCTCTACTTTTCTCCCTTCTCTCCTTTCTCTGTCTACTCCCTCATCTCCTTCCTTCATCTTTCTTATATTTATCCTTTATTCAACCAACTTAATCCATCAAATCAATCATGTAGAATAGACCAATGATTTCGTAGACCTTCAGTTGGTATCAGAGCCAAGGTTTGATTGGTTTATTCTTGCTTTTATTTTTTTATTGATTTTGGTGGGTTTTGATTTAATCAAGCTTTTATTTTAAAAAGTTTGTATTTTTTATATATAAAGTTTGTGTTTTTATGTTTTAAATCATAAAAAGTTTGTATTTTTCATATAAAGTTTGTGTTTTTATGTTTTAAATCATAAAAAGTTTGTATTTTTTTATTGTTTTTAATCACAAATTTCTATAAAAAGTTTGATTTACTTATTTTATATAAAAATCACAAATTTTTTGTTAATCATCAATTTCTATAAAAAGTTTGTATTTTTTATTGTTTTTAATCTATCAATTTTATAAATTTCTAAATTTTTATCAATTTTATCATTTTTTTATTTTAAAGTTTGTATTTTTTTTATTATTTTTATTTTTATCAGTTTTATACATCTCTCTTGATCTGGGTTTCTGTCAAGTTTTTGTCCAACTGTCTTTCTTTATATTTTTTATTATTTTATTTTTATTTTTAGGATCAGTTTATCATCATCTTTCTGTCCAATTATCAATAGTTCATTTGTTTTTGTCCAACTGTCAATTTTTGTCCTATTATCATTCATCATCTTTTTGTCCAAGAATCTCAGTCAGTCTCATCAAGTTCCGGGTGAACAAAAGTTACGGGTGCACAAAAGTTCCGGGTGAACGCAAGTTCCGGGTGAACGCAAGTTCCGGGTGAACGAAACTTCCGAGTGAACGAAAAGTTCCGGGTGAACGAAAAGTTCCGGGTGAACGAAAAGTTCCGGGTGAACGAAAAGTTCCGGATGAATGAATAGTTCCGGATGAACGAAACTTCCGAATGAATGACACTTCCAAATGAATGAAAAGTTCCGAATGAATAAATTCTTCCGAATGAACACAATTCAAACATAACGGGAACCTTTTTGACTCGACACCAATTTTCGACCAACACTCAACTCTCGGACTCACCCTCGACACAAAAACAAACTCAATTTTTGACCTCTCGTCTCACACGACTCACCCTCACTCTCGACTGTCTTTCCCTCACACTCGACACACTCGACATCCAACTTCACTCGATTTGACTCTCGTCCACAACACACGACACAGTAACAAAAACTTGACTCAATAATCCACAACTCTCTCGACTCGTCATTAGACTTCACAACACCCTCACAACACCAGAAACCCACTCGACACCCATCCACAGACTCTTTTCGTGACATAAAACTCATCCAACACACGTCAACATCCACAGACCCACACAAATCTTTACACAAAAAATCAATGTTTTACACAAACTCACTGAAATAAACACTCTTTACACATCTCTCGACTCACAAAATCTTGACTGACTCAAACTTTCAAACAAACCATTCTCACCCGACTCGACCCTCATACAAACACTCGACTCCCTAACCAGCCTAACACTACACCTTTCGACTCAAAACCTTTCGACAGACTCCCTCACACACCCTCGGACACACACCCACAAACAATTTTAATCCCATCGTCACAGACTCATCTTTCAATCTACTAGACTTAAAACCCATTTTTGTTTCGAAATAAAATAAAGATTTACAACTTGCTAAAATCAATTACTGGTTAAAATCACAACCTTGACCCATTTTGTTTCGGTTTGAAAGTTGTCTCAAAACAAAAGGACTCTATCCTTTTTTATCAAACGTCATAAACGACTCAACAACTCTCCACAACTCATCGACCCATCACAACTCTCGCATCCAAACAAAACACACCCTCGACTACAGCCCTCACAGCCCTCACAGACAACACAACCAGAAAGACACGACAGATGAGAGAAAGGTTGTGATTCGACAATAAAAGTAAACCTACCCGAGACCTCTAAAAGAGATCTTGAAGCCAAACGAACCTTGTGTTTCGTTGTGATTATTGTGATGAGATGGATTGAGATGTTTACGATGGTTATATAAAGGGTGTATTAACAAAGATGGATTTATGATTGGATCTGGTTTTGGTGTGGAGAGAGATGGGGGGCGGATTCTTTTCAGAAAGAGATATTAGAGAGATGGGGGGCGGATTCTTTTGGAGTTGACTATTTTTTTGAGATTTATATAAAGAAAGGGGACGGAGATAACTAAGCTCGAGTGAGTGGTTAACACAGCCACGTTTTTGGCATCTTTGAGAATTTTTAGGACACGTATGTTTCTCTAAATTAAGTGGGACGGAGAAAACAATTTTATTTATATTTTCATTAGTTTCATTTTCCTTTTATATTTTTACATTTGTTTTATCACATTTTTAGTTTCATTTTTATATTTTCATTTTTAGTAAATTTTTTGTTTATTAAGTTTTGGTACGTCGTATTAAGGCGGGCATTCCGTTAAGAGTTAACGTGGAAAAACATTTGCCGGTTTAAAAGTTTTTGTGGCCGGATTTGAAAACAAAAGTGACGGGCTTTATTTTTCGTGGCTACGGATTTTCTTAATCGGATATTTTTATTTGTACGTGAAGAAGGTTTTTATCATCAATCGAGGTCTTTTCAGATTTATTTACGGATCGTTTCGTTGGTATTAAATGGATTCGTTCAATTCGCCATGTCAAAAGGGAGAAGCGCATAATTTGCAAAACAAAGTTAGGAAAAGCGGCATCATCTCCTTTCAAATGCTCCAGTCTCATCTTGTCACTCTTTCGGGGATTCAAGGAGGGAGCGAATTTGTGACAATCTTTGGTCCAGATCGTCATATATTCATCGACTCAATTTTCACCACTTTGACCCAACTCGCCGAGCAACTCAACCATAACAACTTTAATCACTCTGCATCGGCACTCGCATATAAGGCTCTTGTGACACACCTCACGCCTTTCCTCCAATTCAATATCATCAAGCCTGAAAGTTCAGTGATTTGCCAATCATTTCTTCGAGATACACATACCGAGCTTCGAGTTTTCCGTGATACGATTTTGAAACTCATGTCATCGGTCTCGTCTTCGATTTATCAACAATCACAACTTCAGCAAACGTATGATAATGGAGTGCAAGAATCAATGACGCAGATGCAAGAGGAGAATGGTCATACGGTTGACAACTTGGAGCCTAACGATGGAAAGAGCACGGGATCAGAAGGACAACATGATATAAGTGGCACGTCCGGGAATGCTCACGAGATCTCTCTTGATGACACCTTACCCGTTTATGACGAAGAGCCTGCAAACATGGTACAATGTGATGTTGGTTATGATGTATATGCTGATGACATGCCGCATATTGAGCATTCTGAACCTAATTATGACAAACATGGGATGGACAAGAGTGATAGAAATACCACTTATGATTCATCCGATGTGAGTCATAATGGGGGAGAAAGTGTTCAAAATGCTAAACATCATGATAATTGTCTTATAACTGCTTCATTGACAGCTTTCGATTCCAAGATTAGAGAGCTCGAAACAATTGTAGCTCAACAATCAAAAGATCTTGAGGATGCCAAAATTGAATTTTCAAAGAAAACGAACAAATTTGAAACATATTTTGAAAAACTTGAAAAATCAAATGTTGAATATGAAAGAAAATTGGATCAAAAAGTGTTAGATTCTAAAGCTGAAAAGGATAATCTTTTGAAACAAATTCAACTGCTTGAATCTAAGTTGGCATCCCAAGATAACTTGCTCAAAGAGAATGAGACTTTAAAGGCCCAAGTACAGGAAAAGGTCTTTGCTATAGCCGCGTTGAAAAATGAGTTAAGGAGAAATAGAGGACCTAGTGTGGACACTAAGCTTGAAAAACCATCAATCTTGGGGAAACCGCCTACAAATCAGTTCGTCAGACAACCGATTGTCAGACAACCTACTGCATTTAGATCCGAGCGACCACAATCCTCGAGACCGCGGTTTGCCTCCCAAGTTGATTTGGGTCATATTTCTAGAACAGTCACTCCACCAACTAGGCCTAATGTGACTAAATCAGTTTTAGCAAGACCTCATCACATGATTGCTCCTAGTTTCTCTAAGAATAGTTCAAGTAACACGTCTAGAACTAGTTCAACTGATGTGAGCCATGATTTTGGTCAAAGGGAAGCTATTCAAAAGACACATGTAAGAGATAGCAATGTCCAACCTAGTCAGATGCCTTCTAGATTACCCAACACTGCTAACCGTAGCATGACATCTCCTAGGAGCATCGATCAATCATCTAGGAATTACTCGAACATTAAATATGCTACTTGTAAAACATGTAGAAAATGTGTCTTTACGGAAAATCATGACTCCTGTTGTCACACTCCCAAAATATCAGAGTATAATGGCGACAAGGGAGTGGTGACGTCATGATTATCATACACACATAGTCACAAAGAACGACCTCTAAATGAGACGTTCGGAAAATAGATCACTTGTAATTAATAAAATAAGTTGTTTTAACAAAGTGCGGAAGCATAAACTGAATATGGTTATAAAACATAGTTTTCTCAAATGGTACAAATGATCGTTGTTTCAAAGAAATGACGGCAATGCATGAGACCTCATTTAGCATCTTCCTTCTTAATACCTGAGAAAAACATTGCTAAAGTGTCAACATAAAGTTGGTGAGTTCATAGGTTTAGTTAGTTGGAAATGTTTAATGAACCACAAGATTTTCCCAAATGTGATGACAATATAACAGATACAAAGTCATCCCAAAAGTATTTATTACAGTCTAAGCTCGTGACACCGAAGCGTTAACAACACCGGCAGTATAATCATATAAATGTAGCCCAAACTAGATGCCTAAACCCACGACATCCTATATCAGATTCAAATGAAACTGTGCCCGCTTGTCCCCTTGTTGGACAAGACAGACAGGGACGTCAATCCCGATAGATCTATCCATTACATTCGCGCTTACACAAAGTAATTAACGGTTCACGATTCACGGGCCAAAGCAACTGGGTTTTTAGTGGGACTTAGACTAATATATAAATCAGTAAATGCACTTGTGTTCAAACGTTAAAATCAAGCAATGTCTCACCCCAAAAAGCAGTGAAAATAGTAAAGTATGGGGCTATAAACTCACCTTGTAAATTCAGCAAAGAGAACGAAGATAAAATAGCTCGAGAGTACGGTTACGCTAGCCGCGACCTAATTAATTATGAGAATCGAGTTACGATACGAATGATTGTATTATTAAATGACTCGATACCCTAGTTGTGCTTGACGAAACCATACGTTTATGAAAAAGTACGATTTACGGAAAAGTACGATAAATAAAATCGGTTTATTAAATGGTCGGGTTTCACGGGTTAATTTATAACTTAAATTTTACAAAATTCGTTTTGGGCTTTAACCAAACTAATTAAACTTATAAGGCCCAAATTGGGTCCAAATCCTTTACACACAAACCGGCCCAAGGGTCCTTAGACCCGGCCCGGCCCACTGGCGGAATAAACAAGGACGGGAGGAGTAAGTATGTGTGTTTAACACACACAATCCCATAACTGAGAGTGAAACTCTCTCTCTTCCCTCGATATTAACTCCACCGTCCCAAAACTCTCTCTCTCTTAATCTAGATCGGTTCAAACCCTTTCCCATGGCTAATATCTAATCATTTGAGATATAATAATCATGTGTGGTGGTCTGAGGTGTTTTAGATCACGTGAGATGTGGCGTTTAATCCCCACATCAAACCGATTGGTTTTATGATGTGTTCTCCCTTGCGGTTTCGTGAATCAATAACCAAAATCAAAGATAAGTTTATTCTCCTTGTTTCTTTTAAAAGCTTTAATTGATTTTCGATTTAATAAATATCAGTGGGTTTAATTTATTTGTATATACTTGTTGTAAATCATATGATTCTCGGATTGAAAATAAACAAAATTAGGGTTTTGAAATATTTGGGGGTTTTCATCAAAATCGGGTTTAAACATAATTAATTGATGTTTTCATTTATAAAATCAAACTAATTTTAATATAAAATCGATTTATAAAAATTAGGGTTTCGGTCATTTGGGGGTTTTTGTATAACTCCTTTTTAATTAAATTAATTAAGGGGTTTGGGTTTAGATTAGGTTTAATTAACGTTCTAATTAATAAAAATTTGATCTAGGGTTTTATGAAATTGGGGGTTTTTATATATTCGACTGAATCTCATATTTATGTGATGTTTCTGAATTGAAAAGTACTAATTTACTGTTTAAAAAGATGTTTAAATAATTAGGGTTTCGATTTGAATTGGGGGTTTCTATACCCGCGGCATGATTAATGGTTTCTGTAAAATAAAACTTGATTAATACATTTGGATTGGTTGGTAATAATGGTTAATAATTTGGCAGAAAGTAGAACTTGGTTGGTTTGATTAGGTTCTCGGTTTGGTTCTTGATTGGGTCTCGGTTTGGTTGGACATGGGTCTCGGTTTGGTTCTAAATTGGGTCTCGGTTTGGTTCTTGATTGGGTCTCGGTTTGGTTGGACATGGGTCTCGGTTTGGTTCTTGATTGAGGTCTTGATTTGGTTGAACATGGGTCTCGGTTTGGTTCTAAGTTGGGTCTCGGTTTGGTCTCAATCGGGTCTCGGTTTGGTTGACAGCAAAGTAATATCATATACATGTTTGCATTTAAAAAGTTTAACAATTTTTCAGTTTTTAGTTAAAAGTATAAGTCCATTACAATGACTAACCATTGTTTCGTTTATTCGTAGGTTCGTACAAAACAAGCACATCTAGACTTCAAAAGGAAGGACGAAAAGACAAAAGACTCACAATGGGGATGCTACGTTCGGTTTTGCAGGTTCGGACGGGATGAAGACTTTCTGTTTTGCAGGTTCGACGCGACGTATGGGTCGGCTGGACCTAATCTTCTACCCAGGAGTTGTATTTGGAAAGACTTGTGCAGATTTTTGATGTTTGTATTTTGGACTGAGATAACTTGTATTTGGACATTAGATAATACCTTGGGTTTGTATATAATCTTGTATTGTTAGTCTAGGGTTAGTGTAAATCTGAAAATGTTAACTTGTGATATACCCAAAAGGGGTAAACTAGGCAAGTGTGCTGTCCTTTAGTGAGGCAATAAACTATGAAGGTTATATGAAATGTAGACATGTGACAGAAATTTGAGACCCTTGTAAGGCAAGCTTGGCAATAAAATTGAAGGTTTATACTCAGTATATGTACACATGCTGTGACAGCTTATACACTCGACTCGGGTTCACAATGTTTAGGTTTAGATGCGACTGAATAATCCCGACACCAAAACCGTTTAGCATACGATCCCAAAACAAAACAATTGTGCGAGACGTCACGAAATCTTAATAACTATAACAAATAAACGTACGGCAAAACATAAGACGCTCACAAACTTGTGTATTGCATTCAACTTAATAATCGCGAAACATTGAGATGTTACATATGCTCTCCCTAAAAAGGGCTTTGTCCGCAAAGCAAAACAATTAACACGTTCATGACGACAACTAGTCGGTAAACAGTTAAAATACTCGTACTACATGAATAAATAAATGATGGAAATTTGACGAATGTCACAGTATTCCCATGTTTTAGAGATTTCGTCACGAAATCAAGACGTTGTTGTAGTAGGTTGGTTAGCGAAGAGATGAGGATACTTGCTCTTGAATTGATCTTCACGTTCCCACGTGTATTCTGGACCTCTACGCGCGTTCCATCGGATCTTCACAATAGGTATACGGCTTTGCTTGAGTTGTTTAACTTGACGGTCCATGACTTCTACGGGTTCTTCTACGAAGTTGAGTTTGTCGTCGAGTTGAATCTCCTCCAAAGGGATAACGAGTGCTTCGTCGGCTAAGCATTTCTTCAGATTGAAAATGTGGAACACATTATGCACTCGGCTAAGTTCTTGGGGTAATTCCAAACGATAGGCTACGGGGCCAATCCTCTCTATAATCTTGAAGGGTCCAATGTAACGAGGGTTTAACTTTCCACGCTTTCCAAAGCGAATCACACCTTTCCAAGGTGAGACCTTCAACATGACTTTGTCACCAACTTCAAACTCAAGAGGTTTGCGTCGCATATCAGCATAACTCTTCTGTCGATCTCTTGCGGCTTGCATACGGCTCTTAATCTTGAAGATCTTCTCGGTAGTCTCGTGTATGATCTCAGGTCCAGTGAGTTGTGCTTCACCGACCTCTGCCCAACACACGGGTGAACGACACTTCCTACCATACAGTGCTTCGAACGGCGCTGCCTTAATGCTAGTGTGATAACTATTGTTATATGAGAATTCCACCAGAGGTAGGTGTCTATCCCATCTATTTCCAAAGTCAATCACACAAGCTCTCAGCATATCTTCTAGGGTTTGAATGGTCCGTTCACTTTGACCGTCAGTTTGGGGATGATACGCAGTGCTCATATCCAACTGCGTTCCCAATGCCTTCTGCAGTGACTTCCAAAACTGCGAAGTAAATCGGCTGTCTCGGTCGGAGATTATAGACACAGGCACACCGTGCTTCGTGACTACTTCCTCCAAGTACGTCCTTGCTAACTTATCCATTCCATCAGTCTCCTTGATGGGTAGGAAATGAGCCGATTTGGTGAGTCGGTCGACGATTACCCAAATCGTGTCGAATCCGGCTGCGGTCTTTGGTAGCTTGGTAATGAAATCCATAGTGATCCTTTCCCACTTCCATTCTGGCAGTTCGGGTTGGACCAATAATCCTGATGGTTTCATATGTTCGGCTTTGACTTTGGCACAAGTCAAACACTTGCTAACGTATGTAGCAATATCCGCCTTCATATTCGGCCACCAATACAACATCTTCAGATCATGATACATTTTATCAGATCCCGGATGTATGGAGTACTTTGACTTATGCGACTCATGCATAATCAAGGATCGTAGGTCACCATGGCATGCTAACCAACTCCTATTATCAAGGCATAACGTTCCATCCGAACGTGCTTCCAACTTCTTTATCATTCCTCCAACATCTTCAGTCTTGAGAATTTCTTCCTCGACTGCTTCTTTCTGAGCCTTGAGAATTAAGGATGGAAGGTCTAAGTCAATGGTCATCATTAAAGCCTTCACCCTAAGAACTCTCTCCTTTCGACTCAAAGCGTCGGCCACGACATTTGCCTTGCCCGGGTGATAACGGATCTCGCAATCGTAATCACTGAGCAACTCTAGCCAACGTCGTTGTCTCATGTTGAGTTCCTTTTGATTCAAAATATGTTGTAGACTCTTATGGTCAGTGAATACAACACACTTAGTACCATAAAGGTAGTGTCTCCAAATCTTCAAGGCAAACACCACTGCTCCCAACTCTAGGTCATGAGTTGTGTAGTTCTTCTCGTGCACTTTTAGTTGTCTTGATGCGTAAGCTATGACCTTAGTCCTTTGCATCAGTACTGCACCTAACCCTTTTATGGATGCATCACAATACACCACAAAGTCTTCATTACCCTCAGGTAGGGCTAGTATAGGTGCTTCACACAACATCTGCTTCAATGTCTGGAATGCCAAATATTGCTCCTCCTTCCACTCAAACTTCTTATCCTTTCGAGTCAATTCCGTCATTGGTTTAGCTATCTTGGAGAAACCTTCAATGAATCTCCTATAATAACCAGCAAGACCTAAAAATTGACGGATCTCCGTGGGCGTTGTTGGAGTCGCCCAATCCTTTACAGCCTCGATCTTAGCAGGATCAACGTGAATACCACTGCTGTCGATCACATGCCCAAGAAATTGCACTGTGTTTATCCAAAACTCACATTTGGAAAACTTTGCATATAACTTCTCCTTCCTTAGCAGTTCTAATATGGTCTTCAAATGTTCCTTGTGCTCTTCTTCGTTACGAGAATAGATGATAATGTCATCGATAAATACAATCACAAACTTGTCCAAGTATGGTTTGCAAACTCGGTTCATGAGATCCATGAATACCGCAGGTGTGTTTGTCAAACCGAAAGGCATAACTTGGAACTCGTAGTGTCCGTACCGGGTTCTAAAAGCCGTTTTATGAACGTCTTCCTCTCTAACCCTTAGTTGATGATATCCTGACCTTAAATCGATCTTCGAGTATATGCTAGATCCTTGCAATTGGTCGAAAAGATCGTCAATCCTCGGCAATGGGTAGCGGTTCTTTATCGTCAGCTTATTCAATTCTCGGTAATCGATACACATTCTAAAGGATCATCTTTCTTTTTGACAAATAAGACCGGCGCTCCCCAAGGTGAGGAACTTGGTCTAATGAAACCTTTGTCAGAAAGTTCCTTTATCTGTTCAGCTAACTCTGTCATCTCGGCCGGTGCTAGACGGTATGGGGCTCTAGCAACAGGCGCGGCTCCTGGCGTAAGCTCGATGTGAAACTCCACTTGCCGTGCTGGTGGTAGTCCGGGTAAATCCTCTGGGAATACGTCCGGAAAGTCTCTAACGATCGGTACATCTTCCACTTTCTTCTCGCGATCTTCTTCTCCTTCCTTTTGTGTTACTTGAACCAAGAATACCGGACATCCCTTCTCAATGTATCTTTGAGTCCTGATACATGAGATGACTTCCAATCTTGATCCATTCTTCACACCACTTCTTTCGCCTTGTATGATGAGTACGTCGTTTCCATAAGGAACACGGACACACTTCTCATGACATACAATCTCCGCGTGATGCTTCGACATCCAATCCATTCCAATGATGACGTCAAAACTTCCCAATTCTATAGGGAGTAGGTCGATACTAAACGAACGACCTTGTAGCCTTACACTACATCCTTTCAGAATAACGTCGGTGGTTACTGACTTCCCATCGGCTAATTCTACATTATACTTAACGTCTAACGCAGTAGGGGTAACATTTAGGCGTTCACTAAATATAGACGACACAAAACTCCTATCCGCACCAGAATCAAATAGTACTGAAGCATAGTTGTTATTGACTAGAAACGTACCAGTCACAACATTGTTGTCTTGCACAGCAGCTTCAGCACAGAGATGATACACTTTGCTAGGTGCCGTGAATCCTCCAGGAGTACTAGTTGTGGCTCGGTTATTCCCTCCTCGGTTCCCTTGATTCTGCTTCTGGTTTCCTTGGTTCTGATTTTGATTCCCTCGAATCTGGTTACTACGACCTTGGTTCCCACTGCTTGGACATTTGTTCTTGTAGTGACCTTTCTCTCCACATCCAAAGCAAGTGACATTTGCTCCTTGGCCACCTTGCGTTCCAGGTCCTCTTTGATTAGTAGAACGAGGTGGTGCTCGGCATTCCTTTGCCTTATGTCCCGCCTTCCCACAATTGTAGCGCGTAGGGGGACATGCTCCTTCGTGGTGTCGGCCACATTTTCCGCAGAAAGGTAGTCTTCCAGCGTAGTTCCCAGTATTTCCTTGTCCAGCAGTGAACACTCTTGCTACTTCTTGTCGCTTGTTCTGGTTGTAGTTGCTTGGGTTGCTGTTGTTGTTGGTATTGTTGTTGTAGTGGTTGCCAGACCACTTTCTTTTATCCCCAGTATTTTCTCCCAACTCCTGTACCACTTGGTACATCAGACTCTGAGCCATGTCGATTGCCTCGTGCAAATCGGTCGGCTTGGATGAAGTCACATTCCCTTTGATGCTCAAAGGTAGTCCTTCAATGTAGCGCTCCAACAATCGGTCATCGTTGGGCACCATTACAGGACATAACAAAATCAGCTCTTGAAAGCGCTGATTGTAAGCAGTAAGAGCAGTACCCTTGACCTTCAGGTTCCACAGCTCAACTTCCATCTGCTTGACTTCATTTCGGGGACAGTATTTCCTCACAAACATAGCTTTAAATTCACTCCAGGGCGTCGCTTGGGCAACGTCAATGGTCACTGCACGAGCATAGACGTTCCACCAAGTCAAAGCACCATCCACTAACGTGCTTGACGCAAACTTCACCTTGTCGGCTTCAGCGACATTGCTAATCCCAAATTGGGATTCTAGCTTCTCAAACCATCTGGTTAATCCTACTGCTCCTTCAGTACCTCGGAAACTTACTTGCGTAACTGCACGAAATTCCTTGTAGGTACAAGTCCGTGCAATAGCGTTAGTAGCTCCTTGGTTGGTCTCCTCCTGTGTGCTAGCTGTACGATTTGCTTCAGCGGTCGCGAGTGCCTCGGCCACTCGTTCGGCTATCATTTGGCTTAACAGGGCGGTGTCAATTCCACCGGTAGCGGCTGGCGGATTCTGCGTTTCGGATCTTCTAACTGGCGCCATAATCTAACAAGGTAATAGGATAATGAGTTTTGCCAGACATAACATGCATGGCACACACAACACAATTATGAAATGCTCCAAGATATAATACACAATATATAATGATCTCACAATTTTTGCAACTCATAATATCATTCATAAAATCGTTTGATAATACATCATAGTTTGTCTTAACATAATAAGAGAAAATAAAATACCAACTAGATAAGACAAACTTCAAAGCTTAGTGGTCATACAGGGATGGGTCGATGGTACAAGATAAATCTAACTAGTGCCCTCACGGCGCTGATGAAGCTCCTTCTCCAACTCTGCTAACCTCCTCTCAACCACTAGCTCACGAGCCTGGGAATCTCTCAATCTAACATCGGTGTCATGACAAGCGGCTCTAAACCTCTTATCCAAGTCTGCAACAGGGTCATCCACTAGTGCCTCTAGTCCGCCTGTCTCCACCAATGGCTCTACTCCCCAACGGGTCATCAGGCTCTCAATCTCCTCAAGACGAGCGTTCGGCATGGATTCCATCTGATCAAGAACAGTAAGAAGCTGTCCTCGTAGACGGGTCACACATACTGTCAACACTGTCTCATCCCTGACTGGACTCTTCTTCGCCAGTGCCTCCAACTTATCCTGCACTTCATTATACTCTTCACCTAAAGCCTCTACAGCATCCTCCAACCTGTTCAACCGTGTCGTCACACATCCATCTGCCGCCCCAAGCATCACCACCGTCGACGTAGCTCTCCTAGGAAGAGGAGTCGTAGCTCTCGGTCCTGTAGAGATACCAGCGTTAGTAAGCATCTCATGGTACACTGCAGGTACAGTCTCCGGTGGTGGTAGTAGTAGTGGTGCCTCTGGGACAGAACTGGCAGGTGTGCGGGCTGCATGCCTGTCAGTGGCAGTGAAAGGTATGAGGGGTCGGTAAGGTGAAAGTGGTGGTCGAGCAGCTCTCCCCCGAAGACGTCGTCTCACATAGTAGAAAGGTAGAGTACCAGGTGCTGGAGCAGGAATAGCAGTCCTTTCTCCTTCGTCTTCAGATGAAGATGAGGAGATGTGTGCTAGGGAAACCTCAGGAGTAGCGGCATATGCAGTAGGAGGGTCCTCAGTGTCTGTGACCTCCATAGGCTCTCCTTCCCCATCTGTAAACTCCATCTCATCATCCTCTGTCTCCTCTACCGTCTCATCTCCAGTCACTGATGTCTGACCTGGTGACTGCACCACGTCAGTGTCTAAGTTATCCTCTCCTCCGCCTTCTAGGCTAAGCACATCGTCAGCTGATGCATCAGGAATACGGATCGGTGAATGACGAACCTCCTCAGCCTCTCTCTCTATATCATCATCTGAAACCATCCGGTACCACGGATATCCTGACGGCGATCCTCTAGGTAGTCCTACTGATGAAATGATGGTCGACTGTGAACTACGGTTGTAGTACGCTCCTGTAGACGTGGAATCATCGGATGAAGACATCGCTGTAATCATAAACAAAATAAATGTGTGTAAATATCTTATAAAATTAGTCCGTAAAAAGGGACATTAACATAGCATAGCAATCATTGTTGAATCCACATGTATCCCATATAACATAATTCAGATTTTGTTGTTGCACATGTAACCCATGTAAATATACCTCGTAATTGTTGATTCACATGTATCCCATTTATTACTTATGTATCTACATATACTTAATACTTACAATCTGTATGATAATCGATTAAACATAGAGCAGTTATAGTCTAGAATTACTAAATGCAACCTAGTTCTCTATAACTAGAGCTCTGATACCAATCTGTCACACTCCCAAAATATCAGAGTATAATGGCGACAAGGGAGTGGTGACGTCATGATTATCATACACACATAGTCACAAAGAACGACCTCTAAATGAGACGTTCGGAAAATAGATCACTTGTAATTAATAAAATAAGTTGTTTTAACAAAGTGCGGAAGCATAAACTGAATATGGTTATAAAACATAGTTTACTCAAATGGTACAAATGATCGTTGTTTCAAAGAAATGACGGCAATGCATGAGACCTCATTTAGCATCTTCCTTCTTAATACCTGAGAAAAACATTGCTAAAGTGTCAACATAAAGTTGGTGAGTTCATAGGTTTAGTTAGTTGGAAATGTTTAATGAACCACAAGATTTTCCCAAATGTGATGACAATATAACAGATACAAAGTCATCCCAAAAGTATTTATTACAGTCTAAGCTCGTGACACCGAAGCGTTAACAACACCGGCAGTATAATCATATAAATGTAGCCCAAACTAGATGCCTAAACCCACGACATCCTATATCAGATTCAAATGAAACTGTGCCCGCTTGTCCCCTTGTTGGACAAGACAGACAGGGACGTCAATCCCGATAGATCTATCCATTACATTCGCGCTTACACAAAGTAATTAACGGTTCACGATTCACGGGCCAAAGCAACTGGGTTTTTAGTGGGACTTAGACTAATATATAAATCAGTAAATGCACTTGTGTTCAAACGTTAAAATCAAGCAATGTCTCACCCCAAAAAGCAGTGAAAATAGTAAAGTATGGGGCTATAAACTCACCTCGTAAATTCAGCAAAGAGAACGAAGATAAAATAGCTCGAGAGTACGGTTACGCTAGCCGCGACCTAATTAATTATGAGAATCGAGTTACGATACGAATGATTGTATTATTAAATGACTCGATACCCTAGTTGTGCTTGACGAAACCATACGTTTATGAAAAAGTACGATTTACGGAAAAGTACGATAAATAAAATCGGTTTATTAAATGGTCGGGTTTCACGGGTTAATTTATAACTTAAATTTTACAAAATTCGTTTTGGGCTTTAACCAAACTAATTAAACTTATAAGGCCCAAATTGGGTCCAAATCCTTTACACACAAACCGGCCCAAGGGTCCTTAGACCCGGCCCGGCCCACTGGCGGAATAAACAAGGACGGGAGGAGTAAGTATGTGTGTTTAACACACACAATCCCATAACTGAGAGTGAAACTCTCTCTCTTCCCTCGATATTAACTCCACCGTCCCAAAACTCTCTCTCTCTTAATCTAGATCGGTTCAAACCCTTTCCCATGGCTAATATCTAATCATTTGAGATATAATAATCATGTGTGGTGGTCTGAGGTGTTTTAGATCACGTGAGATGTGGGGTTTAATCCCCACATCAAACCGATTGGTTTTATGATGTGTTCTCCCTTGCGGTTTCGTGAATCAATAACCAAAATCAAAGATAAGTTTATTCTCCTTGTTTCTTTTAAAAGCTTTAATTGATTTTCGATTTAATAAATATCAGTGGGTTTAATTTATTTGTATATACTTGTTGTAAATCATATGATTCTCGGATTGAAAATAAACAAAATTAGGGTTTTGAAATATTTGGGGGTTTTCATCAAAATCGGGTTTAAACATAATTAATTGATGTTTTCATTTATAAAATCAAACTAATTTTAATATAAAATCGATTTATAAAAATTAGGGTTTCGGTCATTTGGGGGTTTTTGTATAACTCCTTTTTAATTAAATTAATTAAGGGGTTTGGGTTTAGATTAGGTTTAATTAACGTTCTAATTAATAAAAATTTGATCTAGGGTTTTATGAAATTGGGGGTTTTTATATATTCGACTGAATCTCATATTTATGTGATGTTTCTGAATTGAAAAGTACTAATTTACTGTTTAAAAAGATGTTTAAATAATTAGGGTTTCGATTTGAATTGGGGGTTTCTATACCCGCGGCATGATTAATGGTTTCTGTAAAATAAAACTTGATTAATACATTTGGATTGGTTGGTAATAATGGTTAATAATTTGGCAGAAAGTAGAACTTGGTTGGTTTGATTAGGTTCTCGGTTTGGTTCTTGATTGGGTCTCGGTTTGGTTGGACATGGGTCTCGGTTTGGTTCTAAATTGGGTCTCGGTTTGGTTCTTGATTGGGTCTCGGTTTGGTTGGACATGGGTCTCGGTTTGGTTCTTGATTGAGGTCTTGATTTGGTTGAACATGGGTCTCGGTTTGGTTCTAAGTTGGGTCTCGGTTTGGTCTCAATCGGGTCTCGGTTTGGTTGACAGCAAAGTAATATCATATACATGTTTGCATTTAAAAAGTTTAACAATTTTTCAGTTTTTAGTTAAAAGTATAAGTCCATTACAATGACTAACCATTGTTTCGTTTATTCGTAGGTTCGTACAAAACAAGCACATCTAGACTTCAAAAGGAAGGACGAAAAGACAAAAGACTCACAATGGGGATGCTACGTTCGGTTTTGCAGGTTCGGACAGGATGAAGACTTTCTGTTTTGCAGGTTCGACGCGACGTATGGGTCGGCTGGACCTAATCTTCTACCCAGGAGTTGTATTTGGAAAGACTTGTGCAGATTTTTGATGTTTGTATTTTGGACTGAGATAACTTGTATTTGGACATTGGATAATACCTTGGGTTTGTATATAAACTTGTATTGTTAGTCTAGGGTTAGTGTAAATCTGAAAATGTTAACTTGTGATATACCCAAAAGGGGTAAACTAGGCAAGTGTGCTGTCCTTTAGTGAGGCAATAAACTATGAAGGTTATATGAAATGTAGACATGTGACAGAAATTTGAGACCCTTGTAAGGCAAGCTTGGCAATAAAATTGAAGGTTTATACTCAGTATATGTACACATGCTGTGACAGCTTATACACTCGACTCGGGTTCACAATGTTTAGGTTTAGACGCGACTGAATAATCCCGACACCAAAACCGTTTAGCATACGATCCCAAAACAAAACAATTGTGCGAGACGTCACGAAATCTTAATAACTATAACAAATAAACGTACGGCAAAACATAAGACGCTCACAAACTTGTGTATTGCATTCAACTTAATAATCGCGAAACATTGAGATGTTACATATGCTCTCCCTAAAAAGGGCTTTGTCCGCAAAGCAAAACAATTAACACGTTCATGACGACAACTAGTCGGTAAACAGTTAAAATACTCGTACTACATGAATAAATAAATGATGGAAATTTGACGAATGTCACACCTGTATCAAAAAATTGCTTAATGAGGTGAACTCCCGTGCTAGACTTAAATCCCAGTGGGTTGCTAAAATCAAACCCGTTGGCAAAATGTGGCGCCCCACTGGTAGAACTTTCACTCTTGTAGGAAACGAGTGCCCTTTAACTAGGATAGTCTCTGATTCTACAAAGACTACTAGGGAGGAAATTGCAAAGGATGATACATCACTTAAGCCTGAACTTAAGATTTTCTATAAAAGGAAACGATTGCCAACTAAGACAAGTGAATCATCCCCTCAGGCCACCTCTGACACAAGAAAAGAAAACCGTGAACCCCCACGTGCTTCTAAAATAGATATCTCTAACCCATGCAAAAGTATACAAACTCCTAATGAGAATGCAGGTACCAAAGTTGTTGTTCCAAAAGAACGAAGCGGTCCAATCATTGTATACCGTTCAACTAAGGACACTCTCAGAATTTGGTTGCTGAAGAAGCAGATATCAGAGAAACTAGTATCTCAGGGGATTCATGGTTAAAGCTTACAAAGGACTTACAGTCACATAACAGACTGTAACTCGATCTCAAAAGACAGGAAAGTTCATCCCGATGATGACTTATCCTAAAAACGAGAAATTCATTTTTCTCGGGCATGAGCTTATGTTAAAAACATTCCATGTTTTTAAGCTCATGCACAAGGACTTATAGTCACATCACAGACTATAACTCGATCTTCAAAGAAAGGAAAGTTTATCGCCGGTGGTAAACTTATCCTAACAACGAGAAATTAATTTTTCTCGGGCATGAGCTTATATCAAAAACATTCCAAGTTTTTAAGCTCATGCACAATGGCTCCTCGTTAACATGACAGACGACGACCCGGACTTCAGAGACAGGGAAGTTTATCTACGCAACGATAACATACCCTCTTAACAAGAAATTAAGTTTTCTTGGACACGAGCTTATCCTAAAACCATTCAAAGGTTTTAAGCTCGTGTATAAGGCTCATCATTAAATATCAGATGATGACCCGATCTTCAATTAAAAGGAAAGTTTATCGCCGATGATAAACTTATCCTTACAACGAGAAATTAATTTTTCTCGGGCATGAGCTAATATTAAAAACATTCGAAGTTTTTAAGCTCATGCACAATGACTTACAGTTAAATGTCAGACTGTAACTCGAACTTCAAATAAAGGAAAGATTATCTTTTATGATAACTTATCCTCTTAACGAGAAATTCACCTTTCTCGGTCATGAGCTTGTATTAAAACATTCGAAGTTTTAAGCTCAGAAAGGAAAGTGTATCTTTTAAATAAGAGAACTTTTCCTCATAACGAGAAATTAACCTTTCTCGGTCATGAGCTTTCCGTTAAAACAGTCAAAGTTTTCAAGCTCATGAAAACGACTTCTAAGTAAATGTCAGCTTAGGACTCGTTCTTCAGATAAAAGGAAAGTTTATCACCGATGATAAACTTATCCTTAACAACGGGAAGTTTACAACTTCTCGGACTTGAGCTCGTTTTGTAAGATATTCAACATCTTAAGCTCAAGTAATTGGTTTTCAAAACTTTGAACACAATTTTTCGAGAATTTCTCAAAAGGTTTTTCTAAATCTTTCAAAATTGTGTGTTCAAAAATGTTTTGATAAAAAGAGCATGTCTTCTGGAATCGATAATATTTACGATACTAGAAATGTCATTCAATAATGACACGGGGTTGTAAATAAAGTTCGAGCAGAAGTTCAAACTTTTAAAACATGCTCAAAATGGTTTGCTATTATTTCAGATAGCAACCCGCTTTTCATAATCAAGTCAAGCTTTTCACCGGAAAGCCTTGACTCAACAACGAGAATTAATTTTCTCGGGGACGTGACGAGGCGACCGACATTCGTGAACAAGAACCATGTGAATCTTTCATATGATGTTCTCCATCATTCAGGTCCTACCTCGTAAATTGTTAATCTTGTGAATTCATTATTATATATGATCTTTGCACGTGATAAATACCTTACACTTGTGTTTAAAAGGTATTTAATTTACGTTTCAAGTACACCCTCATTAATTTGAGGGGGAGCTTGTGTAATTCATGAAGATAATTGGACTTGCATTTTTCTTCCCAAATTTTCTTAAAAATGCTATTAAATCAATTGATATTAAAAACATCGATTGGGTTAATATTTTTAATATGGGGAAAAAATGTGATTTAATATGGGATATGATCAATCATAAATGGTTTGACTTAACGTGATAGCTCATCCCGACATGTGCAAAATGTTTTCGGATATCGTGGCATATGTTAAGGGGGAGCAAAATGGATTTGCACTTCAAAATGGATTTCATGGTGACATACACTTACCCAAAACATCTCTATTCACGATGATGAAGATTGTGGTGACATAAGGATGGTAGGATAGGTTAAAGTCCAATGATTCCTCTAGAACCGGAGGAATCTTCCCAAGGACATTCCATAGCTAGAAATAGTAGTCCTTAGGAAAGATGGAGAAAGATTGTGAACGTAGCTGAATGCCGACCAAGTACTTAAGTTAGCACTGGAACAATCACAACAAGGTGCTAGTTATGACGTATTGGTAAGCATTGAAGGGGTTGAAGAATGAAAAAGAATTGTAAAGATAAAGGGTGTAAAGAAAGAAGCCCTCCTTACAACTTAGGCAGAAACCGGGTCAATTCATATGCTATTGAGATCATTTTTAATGATTCTTGATATTGAAGAAAGACATCATGGACCCAGTGATGCAATGCACAACCCTTCCCAGCTAACTCAAATATCTCTCAAAAGGTATTTGTTTTAATCACACGGAGATCAACACATTATCTATTGATTTATTCACTCCGAATAAATTGGTATTGAAAAGGTGGCACTCCTCTCCAGCCTCCGATCACTAAAAAAATCCAAAATGCACGATCGAGTCTAGAGCCATTTGAGATCATCAAATATCTCATTAGGACACACTTTCATTATTCCTTGCTTATTCACACACTGTGAAAAGTAAGAAAGATCTTAAGAGTCCTACGCAAAATCTTCATGATCTTGCCTGAACATCCGAGTAATATGAAAGTATTTACAATGAAGATGGAAATCCTTCTTGAGCGAATATCAAAAAGCTCATGGTAGGTTCAAAAAGCTCATGGTAGGTGACTTGTGCGGTTCTTTATGAATCAAACTTGTGATAACTGGAAAGCAACAGTGGTTTAATTCTTAAATGAATTTAAACACGTTCCAGGCCTCTACGCATTATCATATGATCTTGCCAGAACACTCAGAGTGACTCTTTATTGATTACAGTGACGAGTGGAAATCCTTCTAGTGTTAACATCAAACAGCACTTGGTAGGTAACTTGCAAGATTCTATATGAATCAAGCTAGTGACAACTGGAAAGCAACGATGGTGCGGTTCTTAATTGAACTTCACTTGTTCCAGGAACATGAATTGACGGCTTCAAATCATGCGGATAATATTATCCAAATGATTCACTCTTTACGTTCGCAGTCAGCTTTGGACGGTCGAGTAAAGAGAACGGGTTTACCCGCGAAATCTTGTCAAGGAGGTTCTTTATTGAAACTACCTGCCACAAGTACGATATTTAATATCGTCCAACGGTCTTCACCGACCGGAGGTAAAATGCTACCGAATTAGAATGAAATGTTCAAGGCCATTTCATCCGTGTATATTGTTTGTTGCTAACTGTCTTATGCAGCGTAACAAGAAGGTGGCATTGCGGTGTACAATCCAGAAGAAGTCGTCACCACATGCTTATACTACATACAATTAGTACTTCAACAAATTCAAGAAAGCCCGAAGGTCAAGTCTTCCGCTGTATCAAACTCTGAAGCTTTCAAGAATTTAAAAGTATAAGTATGTGGAACATGAAGTCACGAAGAGGCAAATATCACAAGTGAAGAATGCACAAGGTCAAGGCAAGGAAACATGCTCAAGACTAAAGTCAAAGATCACATCAAGCATATTCACAAGAACAAGATCGAAGACTCAAGCATAGATGCTAGGTTTAAGATTTTGTAAAAAGATGTGACCTCCCTTAGGGGGAGATTGTTGGAAATACGTTTTTCCCTATAAAGTCTCCGTCACATCTTAGTTAGCATAGATCACGAGATATAGACTATTTAGAATTTTGTCTCTTGGAGCGACCTCCCTTAGGGGGAGATTGTTGGAAATACGTTTTACGTATTTATGAAGGATCGGTCGCTCCAACGATAATTATGTAATGGGCTCGTGATCCATTTAGTTAATGTATAGTCCATATAGCCAACATGTAGGGTGGGCTATATATATATCCCCTCCTAGCATGTTAGGAGGGGTTGGTTGTTCATTTCACATTTTTTCATAATTCCATCTTTACTTTCTCTCTCTACTTTTCTCCCTTCTCTCCTTTCTCTCTCTACTCCCTCATCTCCTTCCTTCATCTTTCTTATATTTATCCTTTATTCAACCAACTTAATCCATCAAATCAATCATGTAGAATAGACCAATGATTTCGTAGACCTTCAAACACTATCATTACCATGATGTGTTGGGTTTACTACATGATGAAGATCTCTCCTTATATAGATCTAAGTTATGTTTTTAGTCTTCCTACTATGTATAAGTAGAAGATCTAAGTTGTGGGTACACTTGGATGTGTTTGTATGGGTAGAAGATCCAAGTGATGGGTATCCTTGGATTAGGTGTTAGTTGTGTAGATCCAAGTTTGTTAATACTAGGATATAGTGTTAGAGTCATAGATCTAAGTGGTAAGTACTTAGATCTATATGGTTTATGTGTTTAGGCCATAAAACACAAGGTTTGTTATGTTGGGCCATAAAACATAACTAGGGTAAAGAGTTGTGTAGTTGTGAAGAGTTGTGAGTTCTCACTAAACTATAAAGTGATGTGGTTGTGTCTTGTGAGTTCTCACTAAACTATAAAGTGATGTAGTTGTGTCTAGTGTAGTTCTCACTTAGCTTCAAAGTGAATAGTCGTGAAGATTGGTTCTATCTTTCGATTAGAACTCGACATCTAGCCTTGTGTCGTAAAATGGTGAAGTGGGCGACGTTGTGTAGATTGGTCCTGCCTAAGACTAGGACTCGACTTTTAGCTTAGAGTCGGAAATTGGATAAGCGAGGTTGTGTATGGTTTCTCCACCTTAAGGAGTTTGTTGACTAGTGAATTAACTCTCGAGTAAGGTGTACTCGAGGAGTGGAGTAGGGCGAAGAGGAGCTTCGTGACCGAACCACTATAAATCATCGTGTCGGTACTTTCGTTTACATTTATGTCTTTACTATTATAGATGTATTTATATGTTGTGTGTTGTGTGCATCTCATAATCTAAACATCTAAGTTGCGGAAAAGCTAAGGCTTAGTACGTGTGTGCTTCGTGTTTAGATTATAGTCAAGTGTACATCACTTAGTCTAAACATCCTAGTTGCGGAAAAGCTTATGCTTAGTACGTGTGTGCTTAGTGTTTAGACTATTGCTTGATGTACTCTTGATTTGATGTGTTTGTGTGTTTACTTACTTGTAGTATTTATCTTTCAATCAAACACATCTCATATCTAGTCAAGCTTGATCGAGAATTTGATACAAAGGATTGTCAAAGTTTAACATGCAACAAAAGGTTAAGTTCACTGTCGGCAGTTCCCTAAATGGACCGGCGGTTCTTTATTGATAAAGAACCGCGGGTACACATAAGGAACCGCGCACAGTGGATTAAGCCGAAATGTTTTGAAAACTAACTAGAAACTATTCAACCCCCCCTTCTAGTTTCTACAATTGGTATCAAAGCGAGGTTATTCAAGATCTTTGAAGTATATTGTACTTTAAAGCTTGTATCGATCTTTGCTCTCTTTTTCAAAACAAATGGTTTTTAAAATGAAAACGGTTTTTAAAAAATAGAGACGATATTTGTATCAAATAGTTCATGAAGAGTGATTACTTATGAAATGTGTTTTGTTGTTTCATTCGTACAAGTTTTGGTGTTAAATAAACTTTGTATAATAGCTTGAATTAAATCTTTTCATGTTTGGAAGTATAAAAATATTTTGTGTCATAATTAACTCTAAAATACAAGTTCTATGTGTCTAAATTGATTTTTTAGAGTCCTAAGTCCTTCCAAAAAGTTACCAAATGATTTTGGCAAAAAACTCATTTTTTGTCCTCTTTATGGTGGTTCTTTATTGTTCCCCGCGGATCCTTATCAATAAGGAACCGCAGTCAGTCTGACTCAGATTTTTGCAAACTTTGAAAAATCATATAAAATTAACCGTAAGTCCGTAGAAGTCGTGCCACCCGTTATTTCGAACGTAATTGAATTTTATTTCAATTAAAAATGCTTCCAAACCTTTATTAAAACTTTAAAATTTAAATGTTTTATAAGTTCTATACTTTGTCCAAAGTATTGAGTCTCGGTTTGTCGTAAAACTTGTGTTTTACTCTTTTATATTAAGTTGGACATCTCTTGTTGATATATCTTTGTAAATTGATATATTTATAAAGTGTTGAACTTAATTAAATTTTGAAATGTGTCGAAAACTATTTTCAAATAAGATCAAGCTATGTATACGTTGGTATATCTAACACTCAAAACATGGACGAATGCTTTTATGTGTTAAGCTAATTGTTTGTATGCGTTTCTTTGTGTGTTATTATTATATGTAGATATTATTAAGTGTTCCTTGCTATTTGTAGTATTATTGCTTATATGTCTTGTCTCTTGTGCCTTGCTTGGTATTTGTTAGTATCTAGTTCTTCCTAATTAGGATGTATGCTAGATTTCGTGCTTTTTGGTTGCAACATTATTTGTGCATTGCATATAGGATCAACATCTCTAGGTTTATATATGTTATATAAACATCATGTACACCTCGTTATGTTTATTAACACTCTTAGGTTTGAAAGCTTTGGGAGCTTATCAAATCTATTGATTTGGGTCGTCTTACTCGATCATTGTGTGATTAGTTCAAGTAGATAAATGTCTCACTATAAAACATGAAACACCCTTTGAAAATCTTAGCTATATTCTCTTAAAAGAGTGTTTGTGGGAATCAAGAAAGATTTCGATTAAATATCAATGCATTATTCAAACTATGATTGGTATCATTATCAAATCTAATTGACATGTTTTTTAGTGTAGACATGAATGTGGTTTATTAATAATATACATCGGATCATAACTCACACTTGTGTTGATGGTGTTATATTGAATCTACTTGTTCAAATTGTTAGATATATTTTGTTTAATAATTACTTATAATACACAATAGAGTCGGTTTGATAACTTGGATGTTTCATCCGAAATACTCAAGTAATTTACATGGCTATGCAATTTATAAATTTGTCATTTCCGAAAGACCAATCAAGAGTGTTCCTTTGGTTTGTGTAAACTTTGTTTATACAATTCAATGTTATTGGCCTCAAGTTCTATTAAGGTAATTAACCTTAACTAGACTTGTTTGACAAGATATGCAATGGTGCATTCTTTACCCTCATTAGGTCATGCATTGTGTCGCCATGCAAGTTTCATCCTTGCTAAACTTTATTAGGAAAATGTTGGAATTACATTTTGTCTAACTTGAGAATGACTACTAGAGAATTTATGCACTAGGATCTTAATTTGACCTAACGGTTGAATTACTTCCATGTGGGAAGTTGAGTTGGTGTATAACTCGTAAAAATGGTCGTGTTTAGCCTTAATTGAGCACCTCTAGTGATAGTCTCATACTCATTCTCTAAATTGGCTAAATGGCTCTTCCTATACATGACTAATGATAGTTTACTTTGATGAAATTTGCATGTCATTAGGAGTCTTTTTCTTTTGTAGCCATTAGGTTTTTCTTAGCTTTCCTCTTACGTGCTAATTGAACCTATGTGTCTTTCCTTTGTGTGTGTTCTAGTTTTTATTGCTCTTAAGCATGACTATATGATAAGTTAGACTAGAACATTAGGATTTGCTGAATTGGAAAATCCTCCTTCACCACCTAAACCTAGCCTATGTAGGCGGTTCTTTAAATAGACCGCAGCTCCATATCAATATGGAACCGCCGATGGAGATAAAGAACCGCGGGCAGAAGCTCTCAAATTCGGGTTTTCTGAAACTTCCCAATTGTTCCAACACCCTTTGGAATCTTTGTTTCAAACCTTTGATCTCTCCCAAAATATCTTGGGCTTTCCCTTTTTAACCCATTACTAGTTTGGATCATCCCCTCACCCCTTAAACCACCCATTACTACCTTGGTTTCTACAAGAACCTCCAATTCATCCAAAACCTCCTCTTCAAAGAGGCACCTCAAAATTAAGATTAAGTTACCCAAACTTAACTCTTCACCCTTTCACACACCCAAGAATGAGATTGTTCCAATTCTCATCTCTTCATCACCCTCACCACCTCTTGCTCCATGCAAGACTACCTCAACCCATGGTACCAACCATTCTCATGGTTCTACCTCCTCTTCATTCCAATCTAGAATGAATGAGCTAACATCACCCTTCACTCCAAGTACTCTCTTGGATGTGACTACCCAACCTCAACCCATCCAAAGCATTCCCATTATGAATGACTTTGTTGAACCCTTGGTGACTTCACCTTTCACCCCACCAAATTCCGCCACCACCCTTGTCTTTCATTTAAGCATATGGATTGATTATTGTTAAGACATCTAATTTAAGCAAATCTTAGGATTCTAGTGTAACTAAGATTAAAATTATGCTTAAGTTTTAGGCTTGTTTTTTTATACATATTTGTATGATCTTTATTCTCTTGTATTTCCTTTCATGTTTTTTAACATGATTTTTCTTTGAGTCTTGGATCTTGTTGTTATTATGTTTTTTCTTTTCTCTTATTTTGAGTCCTTTTCTTAAACTAATAAGAATTAGGAATCTTCTTGGAGATTTACATTACATGTAGCTTGATTTGTGATATCTAGATAGATGACTTGCTTGTATGCTACTTGCTTATATATCTTCTTGCTTATCCGTATGTTATATGCTTAATTGATTAGTTAATGAATGCATGCTTATTATAAAGGTTTTGTCTTTGTCAAGCAATTCCGATATGATATCTCTTAGATGTGTCTAACTCATGCATGTCCTTAAATGCTACGTGCTAACATGTTTTACTTAGTCTTCTCTTTTTAAGTAATCTTGTTTCTTGCATGCCATATGTGTTAATTGAGCACCTTCTCTACATTGGTTTATTGTAGACTTCATAAGGCATTGCATGAATGATCCTATGTGCTTACTTGATTATGTGTTAGATTTTGTACTAACTCTTCATGTCTTCTTGAGGTTCTTTTGAGTTTCTTCTCTCATTTTCTTTCGAGATTTCACTATCACCTTCTAAGGTATAGTATTCATGAAATAATTTGTGAAGTTATCCTTAACTTCTTTGTTGAGTCTCTATCAATTTACTTTAATCATGCTCTTCTAAGTCGAGTCTCTTTCTTCTAGTCTTTCTAAACTAAGTTGAGTCGAGCCTTACCCTTTCCTCATCATGTAATTGTTCTTTGAACATCCATAATGATTGAGAAGAGCTACGAAACTTTGAGCATGTAGTTTATCGTATGCTAAACACCATTTGGTGCCGACATTCATACGCATTTTTGCCTATAATGTCCTATATCCCGAATTTTTCTTAAAGCGTCGATTTATCCGCTTTTGGTTTTCCTTTATTTTTTTTGGTCAAAAATGTCTCTAGGTTGAGATATTTTTTGTTCCTCTTTTTGAGAGTTGATTGTGGTTAAAATTTACAATTGGTATGGGTGATTCCATCAATTCTAAGTTTTTAATCCCTTGAGATGATATCTTCAAATTCTTGGATGTTTCTTTTCTACCTCTACTCCAAAAATTTTGAATTAATTTCCTCAAAATCCTCTCCTTGTTTTTTTTTGAGAGTTGATGGTTAAATCTTGAATTTTCTTGGGTGATTCCAAAAATTCTAAGCTTTCTACCCTTTGACATATTATCATTACAATTGGTATGGGCGTTTCTTTTCTATCTCTATTCCAACAATTGTGAATTGATCTTGTCAAGATCCTCTCCTTTGATTTGTTTTTGGATTGATAGCATCGCATGCACACTTCTTTGCTTGTCATTGTTTGTGCAAACGACTTGTGTATCATCCCCGTTTGGGTGACATCTCTTTTTATATATGCTCTTGTCTACTAACCTTGTTTTGTAGGACACTTCTAACCATTTTTATAGCTCGTCACTATTCTTGCTTTGTTGGTGCCTCAAGCAAGGGGGAGCCCATATCAAGGGGGAGCATTTGCAAGAGTTCAAGTCATTACATTTGCGATCATTGACTCACTCAAATTGCATTCATCGAACATCTTGCAAGTAATGCATTTTGGACACTCGTAGATAAGCATATTACTATGCTTGGAGTTGGTTAACCTATGGTGATTGAAGACTTCACTAGAATGACGCAAGCTCAATATTTTTGTATGATGGGTTTATGGTTTGGATTCTCGCCTCTCAAACGACAACCACTATGGATGATTAGATTTTTGGATGCATGTTCTCTCGAAGTCAATCCTCATCTTCTACAAATGAAGACTACCTTTTTGATTCGACAAAAGGGGGAGAAGTAAGTGTAAACGAGTAACTTATGCATTTTAATATGTGTTGCGGTTTACTTGTTTGTCATCATCAAAAAGGGGGAGATTGTTAGTGAAAACATTACGATGCTTTGTCGATATTATCTCTTTGTGTTTTGTTGATGACAAACGTATAATTCGCAATACATTATGTAAAATGTTAAGGTACTCGTAATCACTCAAGAATACATTTGTATACTTCTCTCGACACCTCCAAGACCGCATTCGGCATGAATCACTCAAGGTATGTACAAACATGTCATTAACCTAACTAAGTTATCAAGGATTAATATTTTCTTAAAACTCATATTTTAATCAAATGTGACAAAAGATTTTAATTAACTTTATTTTTAAGAAAATGTTTTATTAAAAAGAAAATAGAAATTTGAATTTGGCATATTCCATATGCCAAAGGAATATCCTTTGAGGGTATAAACTGCCCCAGATGGCATATCCCCACTAAAGGATAAATTTGCACGGACTCCGACGCGGAGGTTCCTTAAAGGAACTCGCGGTTCCTTATTGATAAGGTACTGCGGGTAGAGATAAGGAACCGCGGGTGTTTTTGACCGTTGCAATGTTGCCCTATAAATAGTGGATCATTTCCAGATTTTCTTTTAACCCTTTTTGCACAGTTTCTTTCAAAACCATATTAGATCCTTGATTAGTTAGTTTTGATTAATCTTGTTTAAGATGTGATTCTATCCTCAATCTCCTTATCCTCTCATGTGCAAAGAGAAGAAAACTATCATTACCATGATGTGTTGGGTTCACTACATGATGAAGATCTCTCCTTATATAGATCTAAGTTATGTTTTTAGTCTTCCTACTATGTATAAGTAGAAGATCCAAGTTGTTGGTACACTTGGATGTGTTTGTATAGGTAGAAGATCCAAGTGATGGGTATCCTTGGATTAGGTGTTAGTTGTGTAGATCCAAGTTTGTTAATACTTGGATATAGTGTTAGAGTCATAGATCTAAGTGATAAGTACTTAGATCTATATGGTTTATGTGTTTAGGCCATAAAACATAAGGTTTGTAATGTTAGGCCATAAAACATAACTAGGGTAAAGAGTTGTGTAGTTGTGAAGAGTTGTGAGTTCTCACTAAACTATAAAGTGATGTGGTTGTGTCTTGTGAGTTCTCACTAAACTATAAAGTGATGTAGTTGTGTCTAGTGTAGTTCTCACTTAGCTTCAAAGTGAAGAGTCGTGAAGATTGGTTCTATCTTTCGATTAGAACTCGACATCTAGCCTTGTGTCGTAAAATGGTGAAGTGGGTGACGTTGTGTAGATTGGTCCTACCTAAGATTAGGACTCGACTTTTAGCTTAGAGTCGGAAATTGGATAAGCGACGTTGTGTATGGTCTCTCCGCCTTAAGGAGTTTGTTGACTAGTGAAGTAACTCTCGAGTAAGGTGTACTCGAGGAGTGGAGTAGGGCGAAGAGGAGCTTCGTGACCGAACCACTATAAATCATCGTGTCGGTACTTTCCTTTACATTTATGTCTTTACTATTATAGAGGTATTTATATGTTGTGTGTTGTGTGTATCTCATAATCTAAACATCTAAGTTGCGGAAAAGCTAAGGCTTAGTACGTGTGTGCTTCGTGTTTAGATTATGGTCAAGTGTACATCACTTAGTCTAAACATCCTAGTTGCGGAAAAGCTTATGCTTAGTACGTGTGTGCTTAGTGTTTAGACTATTGCTTGATGTACTCTTGATTTAATGTGTTTGTGTGTTTACTTACTTGTAGTATTTATCTTTCAATCAAACACATCTCATATCTAGTCAAGCTTGATCGAGAATTTGATACAAAGGATTGTCAAAGTTTAACATGCAACAAAAGGTTAAGTTCACTGTCGGCGGTTCCCTAAATGGACCGGCGGTTCTTTATTGATAAAGAACCGCGGGTACACATAAGGAACCGCGCACAGTGGATTAAGCCGAAATGTTTTGAAAACTAACTAGAAACTATTCAATCCCCCCTTCTAGTTTCTACAGAATTGTACGAGTACGAAGAATCCTAGTCAAGTTCAAGACCCGTATACAAGTTACAAGCCTTTGAAGATCAATTTCGGGTGCAAGAACAAGTATTTCCATGGAGCAAATAAAGATATTCAGCATGAAAGTTGCCACCATCAACATACATCCAACTTGCCACTGGCAAGAGTGAAGTTGCCACCATCACATGGGAGTTGATTTGCCTCCATCATCACATGGGAGTTGATTTGCCTCCATCATGAGTGAAGTTGCCTCCAACATTTGTCTAGGAAAAAATGTGTCTACATACATGCAAGATCACACAAGAAGTTTCGAGACATGCTTTGGCTCCAAGTATTTGTCTTTGGCTCCAAGCCATGCATTTACTCCATGCCATCAACTAGCTTATAAATAAGACCCTTGGGGTCATGTAACCATAGAATTCTTAATACCTTTCAATCATTTTCTCATTACTACATCAAATAAACTCTCTCATCCTTGTCCAAACTCCCATTCCCGGATTTGAACAAGGTGGTGCTAGAAAAGTGATGTAGGTTTTTCGTACACCTTTTAGGAAAAACGCGTATGAGTGGCAAGTATTAAGTTATACGCTTTAGGAAAAACGTAAAACCGAATAAATTCCAAGTTCGTTCTCGAAGGAGGTGTGTATTATGTGTGCCAGTTATGTAAAATAACAATGTTTGGATTAGTGACGTTTTTGGTTGAGAAGAGAGAAAAATTAAAGACGAGCTACACTACGATTTACACTACGACGAATTAACGTAAAACGCGAACGTAAATACGTAAAACGTGACGAAATTAAAAATTAAACCTAAAAATTAATTAAAAGATTAAACTAAGTCTTAAATAATATAAATAAGAATAAAAATCCAACAAATATATTTTTAAACCTTTTATTAATTAAATATTCAATTTTTAATGCTAATTAAAGCCCAAAAATTAAATATGATTAACAAAATGCCCAAAATATTAATTTATTGAACTAATAACTAACTTATATTATTTAAAGACTAAAAACTATTTTTCTTGAATTTTAAAAACTATTTTTCTATTTTTAAAACACTTAAAACTATTTTTTAAACTATCTAAAACTAAAATAATGATTAAAAAATAATAAAATAATGCTAAAATTAATTTAACAATTTTAAAAATCCTAAATTACTCTAATGAACAGGAGAAAATTAAAAAAGTTTGAAAAATATAAAATTTTTCACTAAAAGACAAAACAGTTTATTAATTAAACCCTAATTAAACTAATTTAATTATAAAAAATAATTAAAAAGTGAACAGTGACTAATTTTAAAACTAAAAATCTGAAATTAATTTTCTAAGTATAAGAAAAATTTTAAAAGTGAAAAATATAAGTTTTTTACACTAAAAGACAAAATCAGATATATTAAAAAGTAATTAAATTAGCTAAATAATCTAAAAATTATCTAATGAACAGTAACAAAAAATTAAATTATACTAGAAAATCAGAAATTTAAAAAGAAAAATAATGCAAAAAGAATCAAACCCTAATTCTTAAAAAAGGGCACAAAAGACAAAATTTTAAGTTACTGATGTTGACACTTGTATTGTTTCTGTCTTTTAGTGTAGCAGTGGCTACAACAAAGCTATCAGTGGGAAAGGAGTTCCCACTGACAGTATAAAAAACGGGTCTGAGCCTTTTGAGGCTTGTAACTTTTGATTGGCTATGTTTTAATGGACAAGAAGGGCACCCCTACACTCAGTGGAGTGTAGGGAGTCAACAAAAGCACAAAAACAACAAAGCACAATACAAATTACTCAAACAAATTACCCTAAAATGATACTGATTAAGGGTCTAAGGGCTGTGATGATTTTTGCTGATGTAATTGGTAAAATGATGAGTTTTAGATGCCAAATTCTTGCATACACCTCAACCCAATCACAAACACTTGATCTAAAACCCTAGCTAGACCTAACCTCTAACATTGAGTGAGCTTACAGAATCTAAAAGGCACAAAAACAGTCAAAAACAGGACTTAACTGATTTTAGCTATTTGTGACCAAAAATGAGCATGCAATCCTATTTTTATCCTACCAGTCTTAAAAATAACTAACAACCACTACTGAATATCATATGTAAGGCATATTAAAACAGGTTTTATCCAACAATTTGTCACCAATTATCAGTTCAAACCTAGTCCCAAACACACCCTTAAATTCTGTGAATGAAAATTAACAAAGCTCTTTCCTATAAAACCTTACCAAACTGATTTAAAATGATCCAAACATGCATAAAGAACTATATTAAGCATAATCAAACAGGGAAAATAACATGTAGCATTCAAACACAAAAATCACATAAATTCTTATAAATCTCAAAAAAAAGGGAAAAGGGGTTCAAGCCTTGTTTAGAGCTGATGCCATCCTTGTCAATCTTTTTTGTGAGCTTATGAGGGAGTGTAGAGAGCTGCTGATGTAGAGAATCAGGGTGGGGACTACAACAGTCCCAAACACACCTACAATGTCTTCAAAAGATGGAAATCTTGAAGCTTTGTAACTTTTGTGTCCTGCCAAAGAAAAGCAAACAGAAATAATGACCTGTGAAGAAGTCAATAAGCTACAAGCAAGCTTATTAAGTAAGCTGTTATAGCTTATGGCTTATGCTAAAAAAATTAATGAAAACAGATTTTTGTGATAAATCCTAGAAAAACTTTCTTAACCAATTGAAATTAACTAATTACTTCAAACACAAAACATACCAATAGCTTCCACTTTCACTTCCACTATTGGCATGATTGTGTATTTTCTGAAAAAAAAAAAAAAAAAAAAAGGGAAGAACACGTTTTTAACAAACCAAACTGAAAACCTTTGAAACTTTAAACTAAGTGAACATTAAACTAAAAAAACAAGTATTAAATAACTTGGGAACTCAGTAATTGCAGGATTAAAAAAATGTTCATTTTCATTAATAATTTTGAAAACTTACAAAAACTGGAACAAAGCACACTCCACAGCCTGGAGGGTCTTTAAATACTAAGCTATAGAATGTCCTAGAAACTATAAACCCTAAACTAGCAAATTCCAATAATGCCCTTGTGGTTAGTTTGAAAATTTGGTCAAAGAAGAGCCATGTGAATGCTGAGAAGAGTCCAGCTGTTGCTTTTTGATCTGAGGCGTTTATTTGGTCCTTGGGGACCAAGGAGATGCTTAGGGAGCGTTGGATGACTGTTTGATGCTTTATTTGGCATTTTTGAACAAGCAAGGGAGGACGGGGGACCCTCTTGTGGTCACGGGATTGGTGTTTGAAAGGTGGGATGGGATGAGAAGTGGTTTAATTAACAAACTGGAGTTAATTGACCAAAAACCCTTTGGTTTAAGTAAATTGGTGATTTAGGGTTTATGATGGGGAGAGGATTAGCAGGTAACGTTTGATTTAGATTAGGGGTGGGTTTGGTTTAAAATTTGTGTTTACCCCCAATACTAATAATTTAAACAAGTTTAATTAAAAGGGTTCAAAAAGAGTGTGTGACAGGGTCAAGTTTGGTTGTGGACTGGTTGGGGTGACGTGTCAGGATGTGGGTGGCTGGTGGGGTTTTGTTGTCTGGGCAGGTTTAGTCCCCCATCTTTCTTCACATCTTCATTTAGAAATAAACAGCCAAAGTCTCAATTCCCCTTTATAATAACTTTGCTAAACTTGTCATTTTTGGCACCAAAGTTTATAAAACACATTCACAAGGGTATTTTATGCATTTAATGCATTCTTCAAGGGCATAAATGGTATTTTCTTGAAACTTAAGGACCAATCTTGTAATAATAGAGATTTACAAGGGTCAAAAGTGACAAGTCTTCAAAAGTTGAGGGACCATTCTTGCCAAATCTTCAAACTTCAAGGACTTGATAGAAAATCATGATTCGGGTCCGGTTCTTTGTGCGGCTTCGTTTCCCGTGTTCGTTTTTGCTTGATTCCTTTGATCTTTTGGTGAATTCACGATATCCATACCTAAAATACACAATGAACAAACATAGGCACATATATGGGTATTTTGATGATATTTTAAGCATTTTAAGCCCATTTTGGACGATGAGACTATGTATAAATACAGTCTCATCACTCCCCCATACTAAACCATTGCCGTGTCCCCACGCAATGATAGAATTAAGTATCATAGCACTTCCAAAATTCATTTTATGATGACATTTATTCAAGACATAAATTTAAATAAACTACTACATGCGTTTTAGACATAATGTATTGTTTTCATCACGATTAAGTGACTTTTAGGATCATAGAACAAGAACACGTATATGCTTCGTTAGAAATAATTTCGTCGTCCTCGATTTTCACTTAATTCCATGCTAAGCGTGTAACGAGATCATTGTTATTATAAGTTAGCAACACGATCACATCTCATGAGTGTTAATTACGAACCTAAACTCCCTTATTCCTAATTGGTATCTCTTATATTTTATTTTTGTCTTAATGATCACGAGGATACATCATCGACTTATGCGTGAATAGAGATTAAGTCTAAAAATAGAAACTTAACGGTGTAGCCAAAATCATCAAATCAATAATTCATCCCAATAGACAACGATGTCAAAAAATTAAGTCAACAAGAAGGATCGATAAACACGGTTTTATAACGGTTTTGAACATGAGACTTATTACCAAGACTTTTATACGCCCCCTAACGGAAGGGCCTTATTATCTTTGGTTTACCTCCATCTTTTATTCAACTTCGCCATGAAGCTTTTATTATGACTTTGGTCTTGCCTTGCCTTTTATTATCCGCCTCATCGGTGGTTTTATTAGCCAAAGACGTATATCCTCACGCTAAAGCGAATTTTGGATCTTTAAAGCTTCGAAGATTAAGGCTTGATTCACTTTCAATTTGGGCATAGATTTTTCGGCCTTGTGAGCTTCAAATTTTTGCTTAATTTAGGTGAGCACTTGAAATCTTATTATTAGGTGAAGCTTTCGATTATTCGGGTGCCAATACTTCAAAACCGTGACGCTGGCGATACCTTAATGTTTTCCCAATTTAATTACATGGAAGCTACCAAAACAAATTAGAAACCAACAATAGTGACTAAACCGCCAAATCAATATTTATTAACAATTATTTATGCAAAAGCGTTGGGAGAATAAGCTAATAATTACTACACATGAGATCGTGACGATTACGAGACTTATAAATAACTCTATCATTTCTCGTCCTCATTTAAGAGACTTAGCCTAAAAAGTTAAGGAATCGAAGCTAAGTGCTCAACACGCACGGTCGAGTCAAAAATTACTCTCGTTCTCACCATCAGAAAACCTACATTCGTGTCTTAAACACTTATGAAAAACTAGAAAAATTTTAAAATTTGGCCATTTTTAGCCTTATTTTGCAACAAAACGATAACAAAAAGATGAATATTGGATTGCGTGTTGACGTAAGCAAGGTGAAGTATCTACTCACCCCCCCATACTAAAACTAAACATTGTCCTCAATGTTTTGAGTCTAGGGGTGTAAACACCCCCATACTAGAGACGAAGTCGAATGCTTAATCTCGAGCATGGAAAGGGTAAAACGAATAACCTAAAAGCCGTTTATGAATTATGCTAATAAGATAAACGTTAGAACATAAAAGGATATCATCGGATATCGGAATCTCCAAAGGCAACGATCGAAGCTCGAGTGATCCGTAAAACGAACACGAGAGGCTTCAATGATGACGATGAATCTAATAGATCACAATCACAAACAACCACGAAACAAAGGTTGGAAGAGCACAAGTCCCCTCTTTACATTAACTAAGAAAGCAATAATATTTACAAGGATAAGCATGAGAATCCCCCACGAGGCACCTTGTTTTTGATAACCGAGTCAAAAGCTCGACTCGAATCCCCATAAATGTGATCATTTAGGGATAATCTTGGTATGGTCATTTTTGGTGGGGCTTACATGATAAACAAGGCCCAAAAGTACATGGAGTACTTTAAAAACCCGATAAACGTATACCGGGGTCAAAGATAGCGTCCTCGTTTTCGGATGAAAGACGAAACAACGCTACTTCAACACAAACCCCAATGGGGTAGAAGAAAAGAGATAAGAAGTAGAAAGGTGGGGCAAATGGTAAGTCAAACTTATGAGCTACTCGAGGAAGACTCACACCAAGCAAATAGATAAGATTTCCATTTATTGCATCGGTGGAAGACCGAGATTTCCCTTTACGAGCAATTCCGGGATCGTAAATCTCGTCCTCGGTAGAGAAATGGGGGGAAACATTTGGGGCTTCCCCCACACTAAAACCACACACACCATCGTCAAAAGGAGTAGACGAGGTGGGAGCACTCATATAACGATGTGATGACGGAGTTAAACTTGTAGAAAAATCATTTAAAACATTTTTAAAATCCTTTCCTTTTTCATCGTTTAAAAACTCTCCATGAAAACCCGATTTAATGATGTCGAAAATATTTGGCGTGTCAAATTGAAAATTAGTCGCGCTAAAAATCCTCACATTTAAGTCATTGGTGGGAGGGGGTGGCGGATTATATAAGTTCTCAAAACGTTTGTCAATAAAGAACACCGCCCCCTCGGGGTCTACATACTCGTCATCCTCATGAACGTCGATCTCATCGATTTCTTCATCAAAGATAGGCTTGTCAAACCATGGTTTGTCATTCCCTTCTTTTAGTATCTTAGAAACTCTCTCGAAAAGATCACGATCAAGCACGAAACCATCATTCTTTTGTGGGGATCGTTGATAAGTTAGATCCTCACGAATGTGGTAAACGTCATTCTCAAATGAGGAGTGTTGATTAGGTAACTCCTCGAGAATGGGATTTTTAGTGGTCACATGAGTTGGTTCGTCATCGAAAATAAGACGTTCCAACTCATTAAGTTCATCCTCGATCTTGGAAAGGTCGACCTCACTCGTAGGTGGAAGTGAAGGCATAAGAGCTAGCTCTCGTTCAATGATTTCCTCAATCTCGGGATCAAACTCATAATCATCGTACTTCACATGTTTCTTCTTAGGAGAATAAAAAATAGCATGTGGATATCGAAGTACGTGATCAAGCTCGGCAAAATCGCCATCGTCATCGTCAAAGAAAGAGTCGATGTGAGCGCTCACAACCATGGACTTACAAGCACTAGGGCTATGCTTAGGTGACTTTTCTAAGACGAGAGGATCGATGTCGATAAACCCTTTAGCCTCAACGGGTGTTGGGCTAGGCAAAGGAGGCACTTCGATGGAGTTAGAAGTTGAAGCCTCAAAGACGTGGTCCTTCGAAGGTGGTGAAGACGAATCCATTTTGGTCATTGTCGTGATGGCATTAACGTCGCCCTTCGGAATTGGTGTTTCACTTGTTTCGCTAAAAACATCCCAAAGTGAGTTTTCATCCATAAATTTACACGTACCCTTTTGAATTAGGTACACGTATTCTTTATCATTAAAATTATCATCTTTAAAACCGTTTTTCTTAATTCTTTCAAAACATGCATCAAGCTTCATCCTTTCCGCTAAAGTAAATATTTTGAAATCATTAGAATTTGAATCATTAGGTTTTGAAACCTCAGTTTTTTCATTCTCATAAAATCCTTGGGATTTTCTAGCGAAAAAGTCTATTTTCTCATCCCCATATCTCATAGTAAGTCTCCCCTCGTGAACGTCGATTACGGTTCGAGCCGTCGATAAGAATGGTCGGCCTAAAATAATGGGACATTTAGGGTCACACTCGTAATCGGATATAACGAAATCCGCGGGAAAAACAAACTTTCCAATCCTAACATAGACATCCTCGGCTATTCCAATTGGTATAAGTGGAGTACAATTTGCAAGCTCGATTGTCATGTTTGTGGGGGTAAGCGAAGGCAATCTCATCAATTTCCAAAGAGAATGAGGCATGAGATTGATGCTAGCACCTAAATCGGCAAGGGCTAAACATCCCTCAATCTCGGAAAAATCACAAGGTAATAGAAATTGGCCCGGATCCTTTTCCTTTCTCGGCATACGCCTTTTGGGTTTTTTAAGAAGGATCGAAGCACAAGTTTCTTCAAGGGTTACTTTGGTAAGGTCGACAAAACTCTCTTTTTGAACCGTGGATGGAATTTGAGGTACACGAGGGTGTGCACTCTTTTTCTTGGTTGCCACGTTCACCCCATCGACTTTAGAACAAGAAGACGTCTTAGAAGTCGAGGGTTGAGAGGGATAAACAACACGAAATCCTTCAAGGTTAGGGGTAATCACACGACCTTTCTCACGAGACGAGGCGGCTTTACATTGTTCTTTCGGATTAGCAACGGTGTCACTAGGTAACGAACTCGATGACGAACCCGAGGCTTTGTTCATTATAGCCGAAAACATCTTTTTAATATCAATTTGCCCTTGCTCAATCTTCGTGTTTTGCAATTTTAAAGTATTAGAAAAGTCATTTTTCAAAGTACCAATTTCTCCCTCTAATCGTCTCATATTAGCCTCATTCGTTTTCATGTAACTTTGAAAATCGTTTGACGAACTATTTTGATTAGAATTAAAGTTCCCTTGGTTTTGATTACTTCTTTGAAAATTGTTTTGATTCCCACTTGAAAAATTATTCCCTTGATTGTTATCTCTATTTTGCCAAGTTATATTACGACCTTGATTATAACCTCCTTGATTTTGATTCGAAAAATTTCCTTGTTGATTGTTTCCTTGAAAATTGTTTCGATTTTGAAAATTGTTGCCTTGGTTATAATTTCCTTGTTGTGATGGACCGGCGTTATTTTGATTTTGATTAGAAAAATTGTTGTTTAACGCACTCACATTTGACGTTTGGCCATCCGTAGCCGCACACTCGTAATAATTATGAGGTCCACCATAAAACGTACAAGAAACCTCAACCGCTTTCACCGTAGCGGGAGCGTCTTTCTTTTGCATCTCAATGAGATAAGACGTAAACACATTCGTCAACTTATCGACTTTTGCATCAACTCTCTCAATGTCGCGATTAGAACTACTAACATTGGCGATATTGGCAACACTCGGTGCATTGCGGAGTTGGTAAACCTTGGATCGGTTCTCGATAATTATCAAAGCTTCTCTCGGAGTCTTACACAAAAAGTTGCCACCGGCGGCGGAATTCAACGAGTCTTGTTCGTGAAAATTAAGACCGTTGTAAAACGTATCGATTTGGTGCAACTCGGAAAAACCATGGTGAGGACATTGCCTAAGCAATTCCTTAAAGCGATCCCACGCGTCTCTAAAAGATTCATTCTGTTTTTGCTCAAATTTCGTAATCTCATTCTTGAAAAACGTTGTCTTAGACGGTGGGAAAAAATAATTAACGAACTTGGAAACGAGATCCTTCCACGTAGTAATGGAATTAGGTGGCTCTTTCTCGTACCAATCCTTGGCGGCACCATCGAGCGAGTAAGGAAAAAGCATAAGCTTGACGACATCGGTGTCGACGTTCTTAAACTTGCTCGTGGACAAAAGACGATCAAAATTCCGAATATGGTCGTGAGGATTATCGGCTTCACGACCTCGAAACTTCGTAGCTTGGATCAACGAAAGCATTCCGCTCTTGATCTCAAAATTCTCCGCCTCGATAGCGGGAATTACGATCGCGTCTCCATAACCCTCGGTGGGCGCTTGGAGCAATTCCATCATAGAACGATTGTCGGCCATCTCGTCTAAGGTTTCTTCAACAACGATATTAGGAACGTCGGTTTCTAATTCTCGTCTACGTCGTCGATTCCTTCGATTACGATTGCGTCGATTCGAAGCTTCACTAGAACTGGAATAGTCCTTCGATCGAGTGCGCATGCACTAAGCGTAGAATGGGTGGTAGCAAAGAAGATTCTTTTTGCGGTTTTTCGATTTTTTAATTTTTTTGGTTTTTGATTGGTTTTTTAATTTTTTTGGATTTTTGAATGTATTACGTAGACAAAAATCTACAAATCTCCCCTCGAATCGACTTTCTCGATTAAAGGAGCCTCAAAGAATGAAAACGATCACGTGGAGTGAACGTTCTCGATGACTTTAGAACGTTGGTGGAACACCAAAACGTTCAAGAGGGTTTAATCTTGAAAACACAAGCAAATATAATATACGTAGATAATACTTGGGCGGCAAACCCTCGATTGGCCTTCTTTCTCAAAACACGCACAAGCAAGCGGAGGAAACGAGGCGGCGCGAAGCACTTAAGAGCCTTTTTCCTTTAGGTCGTGAAATACAACCGCCTTATACCCACCTTATAGTTTGTGTTAATTGAAATTAAGCCTCACGAAAGTATTTATCTATTTTGCCTTTAAACTTTTGCTTTGGATTCGAATACAATGATCGAGTGATGAAATCCCGAATCAAGGTTGTGATTTCTCACGTATTTGGAGTACTTGTATATTTATTTGTTCTTACGTAGTACAATATAGTAATAATAATATTCACAAGAAAAAACGAAAACCAATATATCTACAATATAGTAAAAATGATTGTTGTGTGTTTAACTTAGGAAAATTAAACACGTTTTATTTGGATATTATAATATAATAAGGAAAATTAACAAAAATGAGTATGTACGATATTCGCGTTCCAAAAATTGAAAAGCAAAAACGCACTACTCACACAAACACGATACTAATAATGGTAACACAAACACCTCCCCGGCAGCGGCGCCAAAAATTTGATGTAGGTTTTTCGTACACGTTTTAGGAAAAACGCGTATGAGTGGCAAGTATTAAGTTATACGCTTTAGGAAAAACGTAAAACCGAATAAATTCCAAGTTCGTTCTCGAAGGAGGTGTGTATTATGTGTGCCAATTATGTAAAATAACAATGTTTGGATTAGTGACGTTTTTGGTTGAGAAGAGAGAAAAATTAAAGACGAGTTACACTACGATTTACACTACGACGAATTAACGTAAAACGCGAACGTAAATACGTAAAACGTGACGAAATTAAAAATTAAACCTAAAAATTAATTAAAAGATTAAACTAAGTCTTAAATAATATAAATAAGAATAAAAATCCAACAAATATATTTTTAAACCTTTTATTAATTAAATATTAAATTTTTAATGCTAATTAAAGCCCAAAAATTAAATATAATTAACAAAATGCCCAAAATATTAATTTATTGAACTAATAACTAACTTATATTATTTAAAGACTAAAAACTATTTTTCTTGAATTTTAAAAACTATTTTTCTATTTTTAAAACACTTAAAACTATTTTTTAAACTATCTAAAACTAAAATAATGATTAAAAAATAATAAAATAATGCTAAAATTAATTTAACAATTTTAAAAATCCTAAATTACTCTAATGAACAGGAGAAAATTAAAAAAGTCTGAAAAATATAAAAATTTTCACTAAAAGACAAAACAGTTTATTAATTAAACCCTAATTAAACTAATTTAATTATAAAAATAATTAAAAAGTGAACAGTGACTAATTTTAAAACTAAAAATCTTAAATTAATTTTCTAAGTATAAGAAAAATTTTAAAAGTGAAAAATATAAGTTTTTTACACTAAAAGACAAAATCAGATATATTAAAAAGTAATTAAATTAGCTAAATAATCTAAAATTATCTAATGAACAGTAACAAAAAATTAAATTATACTAGAAAATCAGAAATTTAAAAAGAAAAATAATGCAAAAAGAATCAAACCCTAATTCTTAAAAAAGGGCACAAAAGACAAAATTTTAAGTTACTGATGTTGACACTTGTATTGTTTCTGTCTTTTAGTGTAGCAGTGGCTACAACAAAGCTATCAGTGGGAAAGGAGTTCCCACTGACAGTATAAAAAACGGGTCTGAGCCTTTTGAGGCTTGTAACTTTTGATTGGCTATGTTTTAATGGACAAGAAGGGCACCCCTACACTCAGTGGAGTGTAGGGAGTCAACAAAAGCACAAAAACAACAAAGCATAATACAAATTACTCAAACAAATTACCCTAAAATGTTACTGATTAAGGGTCTAAGGGCTATGATGATTTTTGCTGATGCAATTGGTAAAATGATGAGTTTTAGATGCCAAATTCTTGCATACACCTCAACCCAATCACAAACACTTGATCTAAAACCCTAGCTAGACCTAACCTCTAACATTGAGTGAGCTTACAGAATCTAAAAGGCACAAAAACAGTCAAAAACAGGACTTAACTGATTTTAGCTATTTGTGACCAAAAATGAGCATGCAATCCTATTTTTATCCTACCAGTCTTAAAAATAACTAACAACCACTACTGAATATCATATGTAAGGCATATTAAAACAGGTTTTATCCAACAATTTGTCACCAATTATCAGTTCAAACCTAGTCCCAAACACACCCTTAAATTCTGTGAATGAAAATTAACAAAGCTCTTTCCTATAAAACCTTACCAAACTGATTTAAAATGATCCAAACATGCATAAAGAACTATATTAAGCATAATCAAACAGGGAAAATAACATGTAGCATTCAAACACAAAAATCACATAAATTCTCATAAATCTCAAAAAAAAGGGAAAAGGGGTTCAAGCCTTGTTTAGAGCTGATGCCATCCTTGTCAATCTTTTTTGTGAGCTTATGAGGGAGTGTAGAGAGCTGCTGATGTAGAGAATCAGGGTGGGGACTACAACAGTCCCAAACACACCTACAATGTCTTCAAAAGATGGAAATCTTGAAGCTTTGTAACTTTTGTGTCCTGCCAAAGAAAAGCAAACAGAAATAATGACCTGTGAAGAAGTCAATAAGCTACAAGCAAGCTTATTAAGTAAGCTGTTATAGCTTATGGCTTATGCTAAAAAATTAATGAAAACAGATTTTTGTGATAAATCCTAGAAAAACTTTCTTAACCAATTGAAATTAACTAATTACTTCAAACACAAAACATACCAATAGCTTCCACTTTCACTTCCACTATTGGCATGATTGTGTATTTTCTGAAAAAAAAAAAAAAAAAAAAAGGGAAGAACACGTTTTTAACAAACCAAACTGAAAACCTTTGAAACTTTAAACTAAGTGAACATTAAACTAAAAAAACAAGTATTAAATAACTTGGGAACTCAGTAATTGCAGGATTAAAAAAATGTTCATTTTCATTAATAATTTTGAAAACTTACAAAAACTGGAACAAAGCACACTCCACAGCCTGGAGGGTCTTTAAATACTAAGCTATAGAATGTCCTAGAAACTATAAACCCTAAACTAGCAAATTCCAATAATGCCCTTGTGGTTAGTTTGAAAATTTGGTCAAAGAAGAGCCATGTGAATGCTGAGAAGAGTCCAGCTGTTGCTTTTTGATCTGAGGCGTTTATTTGGTCCTTGGGGACCAAGGAGATGCTTAGGGAGCGTTGGATGACTGTTTGATGCTTTATTTGCCATTTTTGAACAAGCAGGGGAGGACGGGGGACCCTCTTGTGGTCACGGGATTGGTGTTTGAAAGGTGGGATGGGATGAGAAGTGGTTTAATTAACAAACTGGAGTTAATTGACCAAAAACCCTTTGGTTTAAGTAAATTGGTGATTTAGGGTTTATGATGGGGAGAGGATTAGCAGGTAACGTTTAATTTAGATTAGGGGTGGGTTTGGTTTAAAATTTGTGTTTACCCCCAATACTAATAATTTAAACAAGTTTAATTAAAAGGGTTCAAAAAGAGTGTGTGACAGGGTCAAGTTTGGTTGTGGACTGGTTGGGGTGACGTGTCAGGATGTGGGTGGCTGGTGGGGTTTTGTTGTCTGGGCAGGTTTAGTCCCCCATCTTTCTTCACATCTTCATTTAGAAATAAACAGCCAAAGTCTCAATTCCCCTTTATAATAACTTTGCTAAACTTGTCATTTTTGGCACCAAAGTTTATAAAACACATTCACAAGGGTATTTTATGCATTTAATGCATTCTTCAAGGGCATAAATGGTATTTTCTTGAAACTTAAGGACCAATCTTGTAATAATAGAGATTTACAAGGGTCAAAAGTGACAAGTCTTTAAAAGTTGAGGGACCATTCTTGCCAAATCTTCAAACTTCAAGGACTTGATAGAAAATCATGATTCGGGTCCGGTTCTTTGTGCGGCTTCGTTTCCCGTGTTCGTTTTTGCTTGATTCCTTTGATCTTTTGGTGAATTCACGATATCCATACCTAAAATACACAATGAACAAACATAGGCACATATATGGGTATTTTGATGATATTTTAAGCATTTTAAGCCCATTTTGGACGATGAGACTATGTATAAATACAGTCTCATCAAAAAGTCAGTTTTTGAGTCCGATAAGCAAAGTTATCATCATGAAACTCTTAGGGATCATTACCCTAATCACTAGTAACATTTTTCACTTTGTAAGACTCTTGATTATGACTTATAATACATTTATTTCTGAGTTTATTTCATCATTTGTTATGAGTAGCTAAGTTTCATTCTACACTTGGTAGGATGATGTTTGTAGTATGAAGTGATGGTTGTGATTGTGATTTATGTTTAATTCAATGTCAAGCTTTCCTATGATCCATTGCTATTTATGTTTCATGTGGCAATTGTTATCAAAACTTAATTTGTTGGTAAAGATTTCATAGGTCGAAAGGGTTATTTTCTATCAACAAGTCATAGCCGATTTGTCTATGATTGGCTATCATTTGTATTGATCATTTCTTAAGAAGTTTTGATTATAAAGAAACATAATTATAAGTGTTAGCAAATTCGTGAAACGACCGTGAATCGAATGTGTTGAAATTGGATTAAGTCTTGAATTGAGTGATTGAGTCTAATGTTTGTTTTCTTTAACCAAGGTCTTGACGAAGATTAAAGCTTTTTAAAACAAGAGATTGGATTATCCATCTAATTATCATAATCATAAATGTTAATGTGTCATCACAATCATACCATTACGAATGCTCAAACTAGTCTTTACCAAGTGTACCTTTAATCATATTATTTATCTCATCATTTTTACTTATTATTTGTTTGTCAACAACTACTACAATCAAGAATTATAGTTTCATTTTAGAATAATCATAGGTTTTCCAAATCCCCGTGAACGATCTCGGTATTACCACATAAAAGCTATACATAAACAAAAGGGTTATACTTGCCCGTGCGTTTTTAGTCAATCCGGTAATTCGTGTTTATAAATTTAAAACTTGTTACCAACACCACGCATCAAGTTTTTAGCGCCGTTGTCGGGGATTTTATTATGTTCTTAGTTCCAAAATCATCCTATAATCAAACCCATTGTAGTGTCCTCATTGCAAACAAACCCAAAAATCAAAAGTAACAAAAAAAATTGACAGGAGAGCATTGCCGCCGGCAACACTCCCCTGCCGCCGGCAACCAACAAACAGAAGCCCCTTTGTCGTCCGGCAAGGAGCTCCTGTCGCCGGCACACGACAAACAGAATACCATTTGCCGTCCGACAAGGCCTGTTTGCCGCCGGCAAGTTCCCAAAATCTAAAAAAAAATATAAAAAAAATTTATGTTTTTAATTTGTTTGGTTTATTTAATTTCCTATTTACTTATTTTCTTATTAGTTATCTTTTGTTTGTTTTTGTTTTTATTACTTGTAATCCTCTTCAAAAGTCGTTCAAGACTTGAATGAACACACGTTCTTCCGGTCAAGAATTTCTTAGTCCATACACCGATCCCGAACGTTATATTCACCAATCTCGAAAAAAACCCCGCAAGAAACACCCCTTTGTTTCTTTTGAAAACCGAATCTCAAAAACCAAAAACCCACCATTTGATAATCTCTTATACGCCTTTTTCTTCTATAAGCTATTTAACGATCTACCATTTCCAATGGCCGACGATCAATCAATGTGGGCAGCCAACCGAGTAGTAGCACATACCCCCGAGGCTGCTATTGTTCAAGTTGAGCTTGGAGAAAACTTTACCGTGAAAGGTCATCACCTTTCAATGATCAAAGATCGCCAATTTGACGGTCGTACGCGAGCCGATCCACATGAGCACATATCTGAATTCATAGAAATATGTGGCATGTTTCGTTATGAAGCCGACGTCGATGGAGACGCCATAAAACTCAAACTCTTCCCATCATCTCTATCCGGAGATGCAAGAGTTTGGTACAACGAGTTGACGCCCGGTACCATTGAAACATGGGAACAAATGAGAACCGCTTTTGTTAGCTGTTTCTTTCCACCCGCCATGTACAAAAGACTCATGGGAGAAATCCGAGGTTTCGCCCAACATCCACAAGAAACACTCATTGATGCGTGGAACCGAATGAAAGACCTACTTCGTAGTTGTCATTGACATGGTTTACTAAAAGGAACCATCATCCAAATCTTTTATCATTGTCTCAATGAACCGACGCAAGCAATCCTTGACGCTGGTGGGCTCTTTCTCTATCAGACTCCCAACAAAACATATCAAATCCTCGAGGACCGAGTTCTCTTAAAACTCGATTGGTCCAAAGATAACCGAACCAAACCTTTCAAAAAAACCGTTGCTTTTGTTGAAAGTAACGAAAATTCCAAACTCATGGAAAAGATGGACGCTCTCACATCTAAATTCGACTCGCAATTCAAAACCATCAAAGACGAAATGAAGGAGATGTGAGGCGAATGTACTCTTTGCGGAGGACCACACCCATCCACGGTGTATGATGATACACCAATAAGAGAACCACCACAAGAAGCAAACTACGCCCAAGGAGGATACCGAGGAAGTGGTTATCGAGGTAACTACTACGGTAGAAATCCCGACATATGGCGTGAGTATCCCAAAAACGAAAATCATAACTCACAACCCCGTGAGAACGGTAATTCCGGTCCATCAAACGAAAAGAAACCCGAAGAGTCGGCCCTAGAGAAAACGTTGTTAGCTTTCATATAATCTCAAAAATCGACAAACACGTTCAGTAAGAACCAATTCTTCGATCTCAAAGCCAACGTTGAAATAGGACAAAGACACCACACCGCAACCATTAATGATCTCGAAACCAAACTCGGTCGAATCACCGATCAATTAGCCAATCGACCAAGTGGGTCGCTACCAAGCAACACTCAAACAAACCCAAAACCATCTACGGATAAACCGTACCGCCCACCACCCGCCCGTAATGAACATGTGAATGCCGTGTTCACAAGAAGTGGGCTGAGTTATGATCCACCACAAAACCCGAACACCAATGCTCCCACTTTCGCCGATGAAAGTGAAGACGAGGCCGATGAGCCCGAGAAGGAAGAAACCGTTCCTCCTTCCAAACCCAAACCAAAACAAACCACACCCATTCCAACACCAACACCAAAGGCATATGAACCAAAAATTCCGTATCCTCAAAGCCTACGAAAAGAAAAGATGGAGGCTCGTACTGCCAAATTCCTTAAGATGATCAAGGAAGTTAAGATCAACGTTCCACTTGTTGATATCTTAACCGGCATGCCCAACTATGGGAAATTCCTCAAAGATCTTGTGAGCAACCATAGTAAGACGGAGCAAATCTTTGTTGCGTTTTTGAATGAAGAATGTTCTGCAGCCTTGTAAAGCAAACTTCCACCAAAGATCGGAGATCCGGGAAGCTTTCTCATACCATGCACCCTAAACAGCAATACCGAATGTCACGCCTTGGTTGATCTAGGCGCAAGTATCAATCTTATGTCATACTCATTATACAAGAATCTTTCAAACAATACTTTGAAACCTACGAGTATGAGTATACCTTTGGCTAACCACACCCACCAATATATCATTGGGATATCCGAGAACATGCTTGTTCAAGTTGGCAAATTCATATTTCCCGCCGACTTCGTAATCCTTGAGATGGAGGAAGACCATCAAGTCCCTCTCATCTTAGGACAACCATTCTTGCACACCGCCGATGCTATCATTCGTGTGAAGAATAAAGAACTCAACCTTGGAGTTGGTGACGATCGAGTCACATTCTTAGTCGATAAAGCTATGCAACACTCCCATTCCAATGATGACACATGCTTCCGCGTGGATGTTATCGATGAAGTAACGGAAGAAGAGTTGGACGCATCGCTTGATGACAACACACCATTCCAAACAACTTCGGAAAAGATCAGCGATACCGATCGTGATCGTGAATTCGAAGAATTCATGGCCCTTGATTCCGAAGTAACTCTCGAAGAAGAGGAAAACAAGCCGTTGGAAGTTTTTCCTTCGAAATCGAACTTTATAATTCATAAATCTATTCATGATCCACCGAAGGATCTTGAGTTAAAACCTCTTCCCGAACATCTCGAGTACGCTTATCTAGAGAAGGACTCACTCCTTCCGGTGATTATCTCGGCCAAGCTCGAGGAAGATCAAAAGAAACGTCTCGTTTCTATGCTCAAAAACCACAAAGAAGCATTTGTTTGGAAAACATCCGATATACTGGGTATTAGCCCAATTTTTTGCAAACACAAGATCAATCTCGAAGACGATTCCAAACCCGTTATTGAGAGGCAATGTCGACTTAACCCAAACATGAAGGAGATAGTAAAAGCCGAAATCATCAAACTGCTTCAGGCAGGAATCATCTATGCCATAGAAGATAGTCCTTGGGTTAGTCCTATTCATTGCGTTCCTAAAAAAGGAGGAATGACTGTTGTGACCAACAAAAATAACGAACTTGTTCCTACAAGAACCGTTACCGGTTGGCGTGTGTGTATTGATTACCGCAAATTGAACGATGCCACACGAAAAGATCATTTTCCTCTACCATTCATGGACCAAATGTTGGAAAGACTAGCGGGGAAAAAATTCTTTTGTTTTCTCGATGGCTTTTCCGGATATTTTCAAATACCTATCGAACCATCCGATCAAGACAAGACCACTTTTACGTGTCCTTTTGGAACGTTCGCTTATAAGCGTATGCCTTTCGGTCTTTGCAATGCACCTGCGACTTTTCAAAGGTGTATGATCTCAATCTTTCAAGACATGATCGAAGTATCCATGGAAGTTTTCATGGATGATTTCTCAGTCTTCGGAAACTCATTCTAGTCTTGCCTTTTTAATCTAGAGCGCATGCTCATCCGATGCAAACAAGCTGATCTCGTGCTCAATTGGGAGAAATGTCACTTCATGGTGACTGAAGGAATTGTGCTTGGACACAAAGTCTCCGGAGCCGGATTGGAAGTAGACAAGGCCAAGATCGAAGTGATATCTAAATTACCACCACCCACTAATGTTAAAGCCGTTAGAAGTTTTCTAGGTCATGCGGGATTCTACCGCCGATTCATAAAAGATTTTTCTAAAATCGCTAGACCGATGACCAAACTCCTTGAAAAATACATAGTCTTTGATTTCAATGACGAATGCATAAAGGCATTTGACAAGCTTAAAGACAAGTTAACGAATGCACCGATCATGGTTTCACCGGATTGGTCGCGACCGTTTGAACTTATGTGTGATGCAAGCGATTTCGCTGTAGGAGCCGTATTAGGACAACGAGAAGGAAAACATTTCCGTCCTATACACTTTGCGAGCAAAACTCTAAATAGCGCACAGCTCAACTACACAATCACCGAGAAAGAACTACTTGTCGTAGTCTTTGCTTTCGACAAATTCCGATCCTATCTCGTGTTGTCGAAAACAATTGTATTCACCGATCATTCCGTGTTGAAATATCTATTCTCAAAACAAGATGCTAAGCCGCGTCTTATTAGATGGATTTTACTACTCCAAGAATTTGACATCGAAATCCAAAACAAGAAAGGAGCTGAAAACGTCGCAGCCGATCATTTGTCGCGACTTGAAAATCCAAACATAGAAGAGTTAAGGGACGAAGATATCGACGATTATTTTCCCGATGAAACTCTTATAAATCTCTACGGACGAATCTCCGTGGTTTGCAGATTTTGCAATCTACCTCGGAAGAATTCTAAGAAAAGGTTTAACCTATCACCAACGATGTAAATTCTTTTCTGACCTAAAACACTATTTCTGGGAAGATCCCTATCTTTTCAAGGTATGCCCCGATGGCATGATTAGGAGATGTGGTTACGGCACGAAAACAAGGAAGATCCTTGATGAATGTCATCATGGCCCTACTGGGGGACATTATGGTCCTTCCACCAGCGCGAAAAAAGTCTTCGATGCTAGTTTTTATTGGCCAACAATTTTTAAAGAGGCCTATACTCTAGTCGAAAATTGTGATGCTTACCAACGTACTGGTAGCCTCTCACGAAGAGACGAAATGACTCAAAACAGCATCCAAGTTTGCGAAATATTTGACATAAGGGGAATTGATTTCATGGGACCCTTTCCCAAATCCCATAAGTTCGAATATATCTTAGTCGCTATTGATTACGTGTCCAAATGGGCCGAATCTGAAACTTTACCCACAAACGATTCACGAGCCATAATCAACTTTCTGAAAAAGCTTTTCTCTCGCTATGGAATGCCGAAAGCTTTAATTAGTGATCGAGGTTCCCATTTTTGCAAAAAACAAATGGAGAAAATCTTAAAGCGTTATGGAGTCACCCATCGCTTTGCAACCGCGTATCATCCACAAACGAGTGGACAAGTTAAAAATACCAATAGAGCCTTAAAATGAATACTCGAAAAAACGGTTAAGGCCAATCCTTCTGTTCAAGGAAACTTGATGACGCTCTATGGGCTTTCCGAACAGCTTATAAGACACCACTTGGCACAACACCTTATCATTTATTGTACGGTAAAACGTGCCATTTGCCCTTCAAAATCGAGCACCGTGCTTATTGGGCATTGAGAAGCTGTAATCCCGATCTCAAAATCGCTAGAGAAAACCGATTCTTGCAACTGCATGAACTCGATGAATTAAGACTCCAAGCTTATGAGAATTCGAAATTGTACAAAGCACGTACCAAAGCTTATCACGACAAGAAACTTCGATCCGAAAAGAATTCAAGAAAGGAGATAAAGTTCTCTTGGTTAATATGCGCTATAAATTCAAAGCCCCCAAGCTAAAACAAAAGTGGTACAGTCCTTTTATAGTAAAACATGGATACCCGTCCGGTTATGTTGAATTGTATGCCAAGAATGGAGGAAGCTTCATTGTTAATGGACACCGTGTTAAACTATACCATGAGGAGTGGAGTGAACATTTCCGCTCAAAGAAAATAAAGAAAAATAAATAGAAGTACGAGTCAGGCTAATGACTCAATAATAAAATAAGCGCTTCTCGGGAGGCAACCCGTGTGTTTTAAATTTTTTAAGTGTGTTTTTCCTTTTTAAAAATAAATTCATGCTTACACCCCACATTTTTAACCAATGTTTTGCTTAAGTGTGAGGGGGTGTAGCATGTGTCGCTTTTATAAAAACCTATAAAAACCCAAGAATAGAGTGTTTTTCCGTATTTTTGTGTGTTTTATCTTTTTTGTAGGTACCGCAAGTTGAAGGCGAAGACAAAACTCTTGTATGATCCATGATATACCCGTAATTCTGGTTTTTCTCTCATTCCCTTGCTTTTGTTTAGTTTTATCACATTGAGGATAATGCTAAACTTATGTGTGAGGGGGTTGTAGGGAAATCGAGAAAAAGATGCTTAATTGCCATATTTTTGGGCTGTTTTTTAAAAACTTTTGTTCTTGTTTTGCCCTCGTAAATAAAAAGTTTCAAGCAATGTATATAAATAAATTAAGAAATTATCCAATCGGTAATTTTTGAAAATTTGAGATTTATTTTTGTGTCAAACTTACACAAGTAAAAGCCTCATATAATAGTAGAAGAAAAATCCAAAAATATAGGAGAAAGTTGCAAGTTCCATGTTTGTCAATACAACATGAACTTTGTAAGTATGTTAATCCATGGCTAGGAGTTTTAGCCAAGAAAAAAAAAATATATATATATATATATATATAAAAGAGAAAAAGAAAGAAAAAGTCAAAAAGACAAATAAATAGCCAATAAGCTATAATGTTATGAAGTTGAAGGAAGAAGAAGAAATAAAAGGTATCGATTAGCCAATGTGCTAAGTCGTGATACATGTTGCTTCAATTCATATGTTATTAGTATTGTTAAAAATCAAAGACTTTCTAGATTTTTATGGGTATTGACTTTATATCTCAATTTTTCAACCTTAAAAACTTAAGTCGATGAGTTTTATCGTGTACTTGTACTAGGTAGACTTGCATCGAATTTTTGTAAAGATACATGTACCTTTGGATTTAATTTTCTTTTCTTTTTGCTTGAGGGCAAGCAAAACATAAGTGTGAGGGGATTTGATAACGCCTAAATCCAACATGTTTTAGGAGCGTTATCCATACTTTTGTACATGTATATTGGTTAATTATATGATACTTTTGTGCATATTTGTGCCCAATTGTGTTTGCAAGTCTTTGTGTAGCCAACTGCAGGAATGGAGTATAAAACAACATAAAAATAAAGAATTGTACGAGTACGAAGAATCCTAGTCAAGTTCAAGACCCGTATACATGTTAAAAGCCTTTGAAGATCAATTCTGGGTGCAAGAACAAGTATTTCCAAGGAGCAAATAAAGATATTCAGCATGAAAGTTGCCACCATCAACATACATCCAACTTGCCACTTGCAAGAGTGAAGTTGCCACCATCACATGGGAGTTGATTTGCCTCCACCATCACATGGGAGTTGATTTTCCTCCATCATGAGTGAAGTTGCCTCCAACATTTGTCTATGCAAAAATGTGTCTACATACATGCAAGATCACACAAGAAGTTTCTAGACATGCTTTGGCTCCAAGTATTTGTCTTTGGCTCTAAGCCATGCATTCACTCCATGCCATCAACTAGCTTATAAATAAGACCCTTGGGGTCATGTAACCATAGAATTCTTAATACCTTTCAATCATTTTCTCATTACTACATCAAATAAACTCTCTCATCCTTGTCCAAACTCCCATTCCCGGATTTGAACAAGGTGGTGCTAGAAAAGTCAAATTTTGAGTCCGATAAGCAAAGTTATCATCACGAAACTCTTAGGGATCATTACCCTAATCATTAGTAACATTTTTTCACTTTCTAAGACTCTTGATTATGACTTATAATACATTTATTTCTGAGTTTATTTCATCATTTGTTATGAGTAGCTAAGTTTCATTCTACACTTGGTAGGATGATGTTTGTAGTATGAAGTGATGGTTGTGATTGTGATTTATGTTTAATTCAATGTCAAGCTTTCTTATGATCCATTGATATTTATGTTTCATGTGACAATTGTTATCAAAACTTAATTTGTTGGTAAAGATTTCATAGGTCAAAAGGGTTATTTTCTATCAACAAGTCATAGTCGGTTTGTATATGATTGGCTATCTTTTGTATTGATCATTCCTTAAGAAGTTTTGATTATCAAGAAACATAATTATAAGTGTTAGCAAATTCGTGAAACAACCGTGAATCAAATGTGTTGAAATTGGATTAAGTCTTGAATTGAGTGATTGAGTCTAATGCTTGTTTTCTTTAACCAAGGTCTTGACGAAGATTAAAGCTTTTGAAAACAATAGATTGGATTATCCATCTAATTATCATAATCATAAATGTTAACGTGTCATCACAATCATAACATTACGAATGCTCAAACTAGTCTTTACCAAGTGTACCTTTAATCATATTATTTATCTCATCATTTTTACTTATTATTTGTTTGTCAACAATTGCTACAATCAACGATTATAGTTTCATTTTAGAATAATCATAGGTTTTCCAAATCCCCGTGAATGATCTCGGTATTACCACATAAAAGCTATACACAAACGAAAGGGCTATACTTGCCCATGCGTTTTTAGTCAATCCGGTAATTCGTGTTTATAAATTTAAAACTTGTTACCAACACCACGCATCAACAACCGAGCCTCGATCACGTGGCATTCGTGTTGTTGAAGAAAAGCTTGAAGTTGATCCACATTGGTGTTATGCAAATCCTTAGCCAATTTAACATCCATCACGTACTTTTCATTCTAAAGGAAGAGTGTTCAAATACTTGGTGTTCAATTGAAACGTAGGAATTGCCATGCCATAGATATTGAGCTCATTCAACAATAGGGTAAATCTCAGATAGTAATCATTGAGAGTCTCCCCTGGTACATAGGCAAACTTATCAAAAGTATCATAAAGCTTACACTCTCGTTCTTGTTTAGTTAACGAAGTGCCTTGCATTAGAACACGAATTCTATCCCATAACTCTTTGACAACTTTATGTTTACTGACGAGTTTGTAGACATCTGGAGGAAGGGCTTGGAGAATGATATTTGTAGCTTGTTTATCACACTTGTCTTGTATCTTAGCATCTCCAGTTAGTTCACCCGTTACGCGAGGACAAGTAACAGCACCTTCCGTCACAATACCATATACCAATGGTCCATTGAGCACCGACGCCCAAATTAGATGTCCATTTTCTTTGTTCAACATATAAAGTTCCATTCGGGAAGCCCAATCCTCATACATAGTTTTCACCAACATTGATGGACGATTATCCGTACCTGAGAGGATGGACTTATCCGTAAGAGATGTGTACTCCATTTCGTTAAGTTAAGATTTACAAATGTTGATCGAACAATGAGAGAAAGTAAATGTGTTTGTTGTTGTGAATTGAAGTCGAGAAACAATGTTGAAATCCCCTAAAATATGTTCTCGATGACCAAAAAATTCCAAGACAAAAAAACACACGGAATACCCCTGTCGGAATAAACTATCGGTATACCCCTGTCGGAATGTACCTATCGGAATAACCCCTATCGGAATACTCATGTCGGAATACCTTCTATCGGAATACCCCTATTGGAATAAACTATCGGAATACCCATGTCGGAATGAACCTATCGGAATACTTCTGTCAGAATACCTTCTATCGGAATACCCTTTATCGGAATACCACAATCGGAATAATGGTCGGAATGATAAACCCTATTCCGATGGAAGCTGTCGGAATGCTTAAACCCCTTTCCGATGGTTTCTGTCGGAATATTTCCCACTTTTCTCGGACAAAACTCGACCAATTCGAGATTTTATGCCAAAAAATGATCAAAACACCCAAAAATTTTGTGTTTTTAGCTACCAAAACTATGTAGAAGATTTGTATCAAGAAAAAACCATAAAAACACAAAAAAATTTGGTACGTGTAAAATGGATCAAAATAGGCGTATGAATCAAGAACACAAACACATAAACAATACAATCATCCCATGGCTCTTGATACCATTTGTAGGATATTGTAAATCTTGCTTATGTTTAGAGAGAGAAAGAGATAGAAAGATAGATGATTTCACACACACTTTAGAGAGAGAAAGTGAGTAACTATGTGTAAAAATGAAAATGAAACCACACCCTCTCTATCTAAGGAGATGGTTTTTATACCCAAGCCCATGTGATGGGCTTGGGCTTACAATGGGCCGCCGGCCTACACAAGTTGTAGGCTTGGCTGGCCTTGTTTGTTTAATATTGAGTTAACTAAACTACGAGCTATTACTTATATTATTGTTGGAGTGACCGATCCTTTCTAATACGTAAAACGTATTTCCAGCAGTGGATATAGTGGAAATCTCAAGTAAGGTGTACTCGAGGAGTGGAGTAGGAACGAGGATAGAGCCTCGTTGCCGAACCACTATAAATCTTAGTGTCTTCCTAATAGGTTGTTTCTTTCCTTACTCTTTACTTACATTCATTATCACTACACTTACTATACATTGTTAATGCATTAGAATTGAACCTAATCATTATGCAAATAGCTTTTAAGTAAAAAATAGTTTTGTGCACTCACCTAATTGAAAGGAATTTTAATTAGGAGATAAACCGAAGAGAAACTATTCAACCCCCCCCCCCCCCCCCCCCCCTTCTAGTTTCTACAGGTTCAATTAAGAATCTCCTTGACAGGGTTTCACGGCAGTACGAGTCGTTCTCTTTACTCGGCCGTCTCAAAGCAAGACTGCGAACATAAAGAGTGAATCAATTGGATTAATATCCACTTGATTAAAGTCGTCAATTCAAATTCCTGGAAGAAGATTGATTCATAAAGAATCTTACCATTGTTGCTTTCCAGTTGACACAAGCTTGATTCATAAAGAATCTCGCAAGTCACCTACCGTAGCGCTGTTTGAGGTTGACGCTAGAAGGATTTCCATTCGTCACTATAAATATTAATGAATATCACTCTGAATGTTCTGGCAAGACCATAAAGATATTGCGTAGAAACCTAAAACGAGTTTGATCAATTTAGAATCAAACTACTGTTGCTTTTCAGTTTTGCACATGTTTAATTCATAAAGAATCTTACACATGACCTACCGTAGTGATGTTTGATGTTAACAATGGAAGGATTTCCACTCATCATTGTGAATACTAGGTAGTATCACTCTGAATGTTCTAGCAATATTGCAAGGATATAGCGTAGGACTCTCTTTATCGTCATTCCGTGTGTCCTAACGAGATTTGATTGATCTCTAGGCTCTAGACTTTATTTGTGCAATTTTAGTGGTCAAAGGCTGGAGCAGATGCCACCTATTCAGTATCAACTATCTCAGAGTGAGAAAGTCAATAGAAGTCGTGTTGATCTCCGTGACAATGAAACAATCTTCTTTTGAGAGAATCCTGAGTCAGCTGGTGAAGGGTTGTGCATTACATCACTGGGTCCATGATGTGTTGACCTAGTTTTTGCCTAAGTTGTATGGAGGGCTTCTTTCTTTTCACCCTTTATCCTTACATTTCTTTTTCATTTTTCAACCCCTTCAATGCTTACCAAGACATCATTACTAGCACCTTGTTGTGATTGTTCTAGTGCTAGCATCAGTACTTAGTCGGCATTCAGCTACGCTCACATTCTACTTTATCTTTCCTAAGGACTTCTAATGATCTATTGGATTGTCCCTGGGAAGATCCCTCCGGTTCTAGTTGGATCATAGGAATTAAACCTAACCACCCTTTTGACACCAATAACGTCGTGGACTAAAGATGTTGTGGGTATAATATCGTAACCATAAACACACTTAAAAGTCTATCGAAGTGTTTGAAAAACATTTAACACCTTGATACTTTTGTCGTTTGAGAAATGCCCCCCCCCCCCCTTCACATGTGCATCGATAATCGAAAGTGTTTCGCACATGTGGGTAAGAGTTAAAGTGCTTGAGTCTATATATCACATTTTAATCACATTTTCTCCCCTATTTCTAATATATAAAATCGTTTGATATTAGAAATACCAAATTTGATTAAAATATACTATGAAAAATAGGGTTGAAAATCTTCGGGAGAAAAATGTGTCTAACTTGGCATGAATTTGGAAAGCTCCCCCTCAAATATTGATCCAACTAAATTGTGATTACGAGGATATGATCCAGATTAAACTTTTGAGGATAGGAGTTGTTGAACACACAATTTTTGAAAGATTATGAACAATCATTGAAAAACTCTTGAAAAAATTGTGTCCAACGCTTTTCGAAAACCATTTCTTTTTGGCGACATAGTATTTCTAAAGCATATACTTGAGTTCATAGACGTTGAATGTCTTGACGAATCCACTCAAGTGTAAGAATATTTCTCTTCTTTTGCTGAGGGTAAGCGCTCTAAATCATACACTCCCCCGTGAATATCGACCCGGGTTGCAATCTGAAAGTGATTACAAGCCATTGTGTTGAGCTCAAAACAGTGAATGTTTTGTGACAAGCTCAACCCAAGATTGATTGCTCTACCCGTTGTTGGAAATATTTTCCAAAATAGACATTTTCCTTTATTAAATATTGAAATGACATGTTTTGAAAAATATTTACAACTTTCATTCGAGCTTTATGTACACACCCGTGTCGTTGTTAAGCGACATTTCTAGGTGCGTCCATATTATCGATATTGAAAGACATGTCGAGAAGAATATTTTTGGATTTTAAAACATTTTTAATTTTGTGTTTTGTTTTTATATGTTTTAAATTTTTGTATTTTTCTTTTTCAATGATATTTACAAGTAGATGGTTGATAGATGAATCAAGCAGGCAACTTTGCCAGAATCTCCAGGTCTGCTGGAGTCAAACATCTCATACCAATTTTCCTAACGAGGTACTCAAACCTATCTTTCGACAAAGATTTTGTAAAAAAGTCAGCTAATTGGTAATCCGTTCCAACAAAGTATAACTCAACGATATCTCTTTCAACTTGTTCATTTATGAAGTGATATCTGACATCGATGTGCTTCGTGCGGGAATGCTGTACCGGATTACAGGAGATGGATATGGCCAACCTTTGAGTCACGGTACATACGTACTTTATCAAAGTGGAAGCCATAATCCGCGAGTTGTGTTCTCATCCAAATAACTTGAGCACAACACGCAGATAGAGACACATACTCTGCTTCGGCTGATGACAGTGACGTACAATCCTGATTCTTGGAAGACCATCCCACGAGATTATCTTGTCTAAGAAATTGTGCACCACCAGAAGTACTTTTTCGAGTATCAAGACACCCTGCGTGATCAGAATCTAAATAGGCGGTTAGAAAGAAACCGGTTTCCTTCGGATACCAAAGTCCCAAATGAATGGTATTCTTAAGGTACCGAAAGATCCGTTTAACCTCCTTAAGGTGCTTTTCTGTGGGTCTGGCTTGATATCGTACACAATAGCAGGTTGCATGTGCAATATCTGGTCTGCTTGCTGTCAAGTACATGAGGAAGCCGATCATGGAACGATATCGCGTTTGATCTATGACATTTCCCTCTAAGTCATCATCTAGGGATGTGGTTTATAATGGTGTCCCAACGGGGTCACATGAAGTCATACCATGCTTTTTGATTATCTCTTGACAATACTTAGCTTGGTTAATAAAGATACCACTTGGGGATTGGTGAACTTGAATTCCTAGAAAGAATTTTAGTTCGCCCATCATAGACATTTCATTTGTCGTGCATTAGTTTTTCAAACCATTTTGAAAGTTTTGGGTTTGTAGACCCGGAAATTATGTCATCAACGTAAATCTGCACAAGCAAAATGTCATCCCCATATTTGTATATGAACAAAGTTAGATCAATGGAACCTTTTGAGAAACCTTTGGATACCGGAAATTTTGAGAGCTCATCGTACCACTCCCTTGGAGCTTGCTTGAGTCCATAAAGTGATTTGTTAAGACGATACACCTTTTTAGGATAATATGGATTAACGAATCCTTCCGGCTGCGTAACATATACTTCTTCTTTCAAAGGACCGTTAAGCGATGAATCCCTTATGTGCAGCATAAGCGAGGAAAATCCTGACCGCTTCCATACAAGCTACTGGTGCAAATGATTCTTCAAAATTAGTGCCCTCTCTCTGGCCATACCCCTTAGCCACTAGCCTAGATTTGTTCTTGATGATCGTGTTTTCTTCATCCATCTTGTTTTTCAGATCCATCGAAGATTTAACGGTGTTACATCGTATGGTCTGTCAACAAGTTCCCAGACCTTAAGTCTTTCAAATTGTTGAAGTTCATCCGTCATCGATTCAATCCAAGCATAATCAGCCATGGCTTCTTTGATGTTTTTTGGTTCAGTTGTACTCAGGCGAGTGCGAACATATAAACATCGCCATCGGTTTCTAGTTGTCGTCTTGTACGAACGGACTGCGAAGGGTTTTCAGTTACTTGAACCAAAGGGTGATCTGGGGTCCAATGATGTGTTAAAGGATGTCGTTGGTATAACATATGCATATTTGACGGATCAACATGGTGAGTAAAAGACTCTCCAGTTTCATCTACCGATGTACTGAATGGCTTGTGAAAATCGTCATTGTCAGATAATGCATCGTCTGCTTGATTTTTGTTCTCTGTAGCAATGACAGTAGTTTTGGATGTTGTAGGATCGATTGTTGAAGTGATATTCTAAGGAGGTAAATCTGCAGAAACTCGTGTTGAAGTAGATGAAGTTGTATCCTTATGTCGATGATGATCGGTATCATCATTCTTATCATGAGTGACAGCGGAAGACTTTGATACAACATGTTTCTCCCCCGTGAAATATTCATTAAACATTGGTCCATATAACATTTCCAACTCTTCTAGTGTCATGTCCACTGTCATATCTGCTCTTCGAACATGTCCAGGAACCAGCTTTGAACTTGACGGTTCATTGTTGTGGTCTTGAGTTCCGAGTTCCGTGCGGTTGTGCACAAAAGTCTTTTGTCGTTGTGGATCGGATGCCATAACCATGCTTGAGTCGTTGAAGCTTTAGCCATGAAACAAATAGGAATTAAGGAAGTTGTGTCTTGAAGTGAATTTGTGTAAAGATCTGTACCCCGTGAACCGGTGAGTAAATCATTCCCATCAGAATCACGAACAAAACATGTCTTCTTCCGAAATGCAACATCTAAATCTGCGTCACAGAATTGACCAACCGAGAACAGATTATGATTGAACACTTCGATGTAGTATACCCGTTTTATCGTGATATTCCCTTGAACTAAATCTCCATATCCTAGGATCGGTGCAAACTGATCATTTCCGAATCAGACCGTACCCAGGAACTTATCCATAAAGTTAATTAGAAGCTTGAGATTCCCCGTCATGTGCTTCGTGCATCCGGAGTCCAGTATGAAGAGAATTATTTCGATCACCTGCAGAAGAATTAGAACACGATGGAGCATTTTCTAAATTGGATTCCATGTTAGTTGTGATTTCTGATTCATTCGTTTCCCTAGTTTCATCACTTAAAGGCACACTAACGCTCGTTGTCACGTCTTCTTTCCTAACCTTACCCTGGAGGACATTGATTAGCAAACCACCATTTCCAAGACTTGCTAGCAGACTCATATAATTCCCTAATTCTGCTTCTATGGTTCTTAGTGGTGGTGTCTGATGTAATACTTTTCTAGGGGGGGGGGGGGTTGCACCAGAATGGTTTACTTTGCGTTTGGGTTTACTAGCACTAATAGGCATCACAATTTGCTTCTTAGTTCTAGTATCTACGCCTTTGACATTATTCGAAACACACATAGCATGATTAGCATTAGCACATTTTCCACATTTCACACAAACAAACTTCATTTTCAAAGCATTCAAATTCAAATCATTCAAATCATCATTACATGAGATTATAGGCGTTTTATTCTTAGAAACATTTAAATTCCTAGGATGGTCTTCTATTTTCTTCATCTTCCCTTGACTCTTGTTTTGCCAAACCTTTTCATTCATTTGAGTGCTCTTAAGCTGAGGTCGGCTAACAATGGCAGTAGGGACTACTCCTGTAGTAAAACACACACGTCTATTAGTGTTTCTAGAAGTCTGAGGTGATTGACTTTCTTTGTTGTGTGTGGATTTAGTGGCCAATCTATACATCTCTGGTTTGATCACATTTGTGTTCTTAATGCTTTGTGGACGTATATCTGTTATAGGAGTAATCTGTGGTAGCCTATCCTTCCCAACCGTCTTGGGGGCAAACCCAGGTTTTGCAAATACAAAATTGGAGAAAACAGATGGTTTTCCCAAGACAGAGGGTTTAGTCACTTTATGCGCATTGGGTTGTCTTACAATAGGTTTCTTAACGCTAGGTTCCACAATTTTCCCACCCATCTTAGCAACGAGTTTCTTCAACTCTGTTATCGCTATCTCCCTGTCTTGTAACTGAGCTTTCAAATCTGTAATTTCCATACTCTTTTCATTCATTTCTCGAAACATTTGGGAAAGTTTTTCTTGAAATTTATTAACATGTGGAAAACTTCCGATGTCTATTTGCAAAGCAATTTCAAGAGTATGACAATGTTTTTGAAGGAAATCAGTTATGTGTTGATGTCACACCCCACCATGGCGGAATATGGGGCGCGACGTATGGATATCATCACAACACACTGTGTCTCTATAGAGAAAACTAAAATGCAAATATAATGTCATAAATGGCGACACAAAGGTCATGACAATATCTCAACAAAGCAGGAGTCTAGGTAAGTAGGTAACAGTCCTACCTCTTACCCAAGACAAACAAATAACACTAAAATCACATATAGGTGCCAACAATATCACTATCAACAATCAGAAAGAAAATAAACTAAGAAGGAACGGGGATCTCCTTCTAAATGCATTCCTACGCGACTCCAATCCTAGCCACATAAGTTCTCACGCTTAACCACGTTATCACCTGAAAGAGACACTAAAACACGTCAACATAAAGTTGGTGAGAGTCATAGGTTTAGACTCCAACGCTAAATCAGTTACAAGCTGTGAATAACAACTATCAACACAATAACATATGGACAATGTGCTACAAGTATGCATTAACAACTAGCATTCAAGTTCAATCAATCATCACAATTCCAAGGCATCACGCCTTACCAACAACCACAATTACCAAGGCATCACGCCTTACCAAACACCATAATTTCCAAGGCATCACGCCTTACCAACAACCATAGTACCATAGGTGCCCATACACCTATGTACCTTTCCGATCCAAACCATACACAAACAAGAATCACATAGCAGTTAATCATATAATGTACACACAAGTCCATCTCAAACCTTAAAAACATTCACAGCATCAATTTATAAATAACTCAACACAGTGTCTCTTCCATCCCATCTGGAAGTCAAAAACAATAATAAACATGAGACTATGAAACTCACCTGATTGCTTCTTCACAAGTCCTCGCACTAGCAACAAGCTAACAAACCAAAAACACGAAATCAATACATGAACCAATCACTAAGATGGCTCATCAACCTATGATGGACATCTATCCTATTCCCATATAAATACCTCATTGATAAGCTCTAATCACCCCATTACCCTTCCTTAACAAGTCCTTAACTTGGTTAAGTTTAATAACTATCCCGTTCACATTTTACACAAAACAGTCCCAGTTTTTAGGTCTCAAAAGATTAAGTCAAACCTCCACTTAAACATACCCATGTTTTCTGTAAAAGGAATATTCATACTTTTACATATGTTAGCTAAAACCTCCCACTTGCCCTAACCTTAAAGCTACTGTTAAGGCCCCGATATATGTATATATATTACTACCTATCCAGATTTCACTGATTTTAAACGTATGAAAAGTTTGTTACAATTAGGGGGTCTTACCCTAAACCACAACCTTATCCCAAGTGCATATACTTACTACAATATATAAACCATCTCTCATGTTCGTTAGAAGATCCCAATGCAACCCTAAGTACCCCAAACAACCCAAAACTTAAAAAGAAAATAGGCTGATTACAAAACTGTTTTGACCTCCGACTGTTGTAACCTGTTTTTGACCAACTTCCCTACCTCCAATTTAGTTCTCGTTTCTTGCATTGGAAAGCCACTTAAATTACCTTTTCAGGGGTACTTTGGATCGCATCTTGAATGTTCCTAGAACTCCCGATATGATCAAAACAATTGACTCAAAATTCTGCCCAGTTTTTAAAAACGGGTTTAACAAAATCAACCTCATTAATTAACCCTAATCCCTCTAATTACAAGCCCTAATTTATATAATCATCATATTATGATTAATACAACATTAATTTACTGTTTTTATATTAAACCCTAACCTAAATCCATCATAAGATGATTATATAAACATTAAAAACAATTAAATTAAAAAGAGATTATGAAGGTTTTACCTTAAGATTTTTGAAAGAAGAAAAATTAATGAAGAACCCTAAATTTCTCCATAGATGTCGACCCATACTTGATCTCCAGGGATTTTATGGATTGTTTTGATAAAAATAAGGCTTTATATACTTTCCTAACAAGTCCTTGGCCCATTACAAAAGCCCGGTTCCCCTTTTTCCTTTTTTTCCCTTTTCTTTTTCTTCCTTGCGTCCCATAACCGACTTACACATATATTTTTTTTTTTTTTTTATTATTAATATATGTATTAATAATATTACCTTAATTTTCCTTAATTTATTTCAGCTCCTAAAGCTTCCAAAACCTCAAAACCGTAAAACTAGTCAAATTTACGCGTTTTACCGTAAAAGTCGTAAAATATACACTTTTAAAAAAAATATCAAATTTTGAAATAAACTTTATAACTAAGTCCTAAATGACTTAAAACCATCCCGAAAAATATCCATATGAGTAATTACCTCATCCGAGACCTCCAAATGCTAAACCGTAAATCGTAAAAATACGATTTTCTATAATACATATACGTATACTTAAAACCACCAAATAACACCATCTCACTTCATAGTCACTACCATGTGAACTCATGAACATGAAATCATCACACATCGTTTCATTCACAAGGTACCCCGTACCGGAAACGATATCCAAACCACAATCTATACACACCAATAAGCACATAAACACGTAAAGACACGTAACTAGCACAAAATAAAACTAAGTGACGAACCTCAAAACTAGGGTTGTCACATCACTTCCTCCTAATAGAAATCTCGTCCCGAGATTTACTCCTTAGGATCAACACACAAACAACAAATCACACGAGGATACTTGTTCTAAATGAACTCCCCTCATTTCTACGTGAACTTTAGTTCAAGTTTCAAAATACCACATATACAAACCAAAAATAATTAAACTCATTGCCAAACTCTTGACCTCACAGTCAATAAATCTCACAAATGACTCTTTGATAAACAAAGACTCTTATTAACACAAGTCCCGAATAACCGTACATGCAAAATGCATTCTCAAACAACCTTTACCAATCTCAATACATGAAATGTATCATGTATACAACTCATTTCCCCAGGTAATTCTATGCTCATAAGCTATCGGTCCGATCTTTCCAAAGGTCAAAAATGGACCTACAAAACTCTACATCAACTCTTCCATTTTACCAAAACATACCACCCGTTACTATGGGTGAAACTTCATACACAACTTTGTCACTAACTCTAGTGGTTTCCTTCTTTCTTACATAGCATCCCATGTTGCTCTCATCCTTTCCACAAATACGGTTACCACATTAGTAGCCTCTTTTACCAATTCTAGTACACAATAGGGACAACTCAACCTATCCTTTCATATAGTGCCTCAAATGGCATTTATCGACTTCTAGTATGATAACTATCATTATATAAGAAACTCAGCCATCGCTAATGAGTTTCCTAACTCCCTCTAAATCAATCACTCATGTCCTCAGTGTGACTCCTAAGGTTGTATAAATATCTCACTTGCCTATCCTTTTCCAGTTAGCCGGATATACTCATATCCGATCATGTTCATCAACTCCCTTTAGTCCGTACTCCAAACTACTTAAAATTCCAATTTCCTTACAAACTGACCTATGACTGTCTTTCACATATCCATTAGTTCTTCCATTGCCATAATCCTTCATAAGACATTCCATACATATTAGGCTAACTTTTACGCAGAACCCTATATTCCATCACATCCGTACGCAATCCTTCCAACTTCTCAACTACGTGACTTCTCATTCCTCTTGAAATATGAGATGAATTAGTCAGTCTATCGACTATCACCCAACTATCATCGTACTTAATCCTCCCCCGCATTATGTATCCCTTCCACCAACTTCGTCCTTACATCGCCCTTTCTAAACTACTCCTATCTATGTAGGAAGTATAGTCTACGTCCCTTTTCTCCATATGATTGTCCAAGTCACGCAACATACATGTTGACGTGTTCTCTACTTTAGACAACTCAACTCGTGCAACCTATATCCTTTATCCAAACCGCCATAATACGTCATCCCTATAGTTCAAGTTCGTCTCAGTTTCACCTCATCCTTCTTATTCCATGTCTCATCGACCATGCTTGCCTTTCCCAGATGGTACTTGGCCTTGCAATTTTTTTCTTTCATCAATTAACTCCAACCATCACCTTTTCCAAAAGTTCAATCAAGATGATTGAATATGTGTTGGAGACGTTCATGATCCGTATAGATCATTATCCACGTCTCGTACACCAAATGCCTCTAGCATTCTAGACAGATATAACAGTCCAGCTCCACTAACTAAGTCTATACAGTTCTTTCAAATCTTCAGTTCCTGCAATGTATAAACGATCGCCTTTCTCTGTCGTCCTCGTACGCGTCCAAATCCTTGCTCCACGTATCGTCATGCTTCGCGAATTCAGCCAGTCCTTCCGATAATGCCAAGATCTGCTCATTATCCAATCCACCTCTTCAGCCTCCAAAACGCTCCCTCATCCTTCCTCACTTCACCCTTGCTGGTTCCATGATATGCCACCACCTCTACTGCTCATCCTCGTAAACTTAATCCTAAAAACTTACTCTTGAAAATCTCACGTATAACTCCCTCTTATCAGACCACTCAACCGCTTCCACATCACATTTACTACCAGGCAACTCAACCTTTATCCTGCATCCCTTGCAATTTCTAACCACCCTCTATGGCGCGTTACTTGTGCCAATATCCATACATTATACAAATCTCTATTCCTCTCACTGGTACTCCAAGAGACCATATATTCACATTTGTTCGTCTACGAACTTCTTCCCTCCCCACTAAGGGAATTCCGACCGTTCTCTCATGGCCACCTACTTAAGCGTGTAGGCGCGACCTAGTCTTTCATATGACTACCTCAACGCTCTCAATCAATACGTAACCAAAACTACATCCTGAATCCACTAGTTACGATCGACGAATCAAACCCACAGATAACTGACGGCATTTCACGTGCACCAATTAAAACAAGTCAAAACCATGAGACTCAAAAGAAAACTCAAACCCAGAACATATATCAATTCAAAATGACCCATGACAACGAAAAATAATCCAAGAAACACCCAATGGTAACCAAAACATATTACGCCTCGCGTCATATTATTTAAACCGTGCAAAAGATCGACTTTTCCAAAAGAATATATTTTTATTTTTTTTACCTCCCCACATCTATGTGACTCAAACTATCTACCAACAACCTTCTAGACGATCTCGAAACTCAACTCAAGGACTAGGTATCCCGTGCATCCCAAATCATAAAAAAATAAAACTACTATTCAAACTCAACCTTGAACCCGACACTTGTACAACAATTCCGACCAGTCCACTGACCTCCCATGACTATACATTCTGAATATTTGAAAAGTACGTTCCGAGTACATAATTTTAGGCTTTTGAATCACCCAAAAAGCTTTAAAAACGGACAAATTATGACCAAAACAGTTTTATATTAATGAAAGATAAAATTGTATGTGAAATATTCATAAACTCAATTTAACCTTGTACTAATAATTATAAATGACGTGAATCGGTTAAACCCAATTATATAAACTATGTAAGTAGAAAGAAATTTTACTTCGCTTTATTTTAAAGAAAGTCTTTTAGAATTTAAAATAAATAAGTGTTGATTTAAAAGAAATCTTATGTTCCATCTTGTTTCAAACACGACTCCAACACCTTACCCTTATTTTACCGAATACAACCAATTATCTAACCCTATAATAGATTTCCCAGTCCACCTTTTTTCAATATATTCCGACCAAAAGAACTGTAAGACCCAACACAAAAGATTTCATTATCTCAAAAGAAATCCCAAGTTATTTCAATAGACCAAGAACACCATTTTAAAACGTACACGTGAAATACGAAACTCAAAGAATACGCTACAAGACACACTTCAAAAGATTCAAAACGTCGTTGAAACTCCACCAAACTCGAGCATTAATAAATCGTTTAAACACAAGAGAGCACTAGGTACGTTCAAGTTATAATAACTACTGAACGACCGTAAATCATAACATAACATCTATCAGTATATATACATCCGCATATGTATACCTATTGAATCCCCCAAACATACTCGTTATCATACACGTAAGTCAATCAATCGCTTTATACGCTCGTGTTTCTATACGAGTAATCACCATCTCACCGTGCCACAACAAGGCATAAAGCCCACCTCCAAAACCAAACCATATCGTGTGACCCCATAATCACACAACAAAACTATAACCCAAAACATATAACACAAAAAGAACGATAGCCATCTCATAGGCACCCATTACATAAACCCATAAATTATACGTACACCCAAATTCTACATCTCATCATATACAAGCATGTACTAACCCTCTTTCATGCAATCATACTTGAGAACCCATTGAAGTTGTGGTACTTGTATAACTATGTTGGTCACCATACTTATACAATTACCCTTCCCCAATGCACTCCCTCCTATGATGACACTTATAAGAATCAATACAACATATAACACATAAACCCATCTACTCACATAAGCTCATAACCACATAAACAATAAAGTCCAAAACTCCATCTATTAAAATAACATAGTAATACTCTTGAAATACGTAAATCCATAGTCTAGCTAAAATAGCATAGACTAAATCCAAAACAAAAACATCATCAGTTATAAGTCATGTCGCCCGTAAGAGTGGAACAGCTTAAAACCCCTTCCTATCCACCTACTCCTAGTAACTCGAATTACCACATAATTCTTAGGGAACATGACTTAAACATCAAAAGAAAAAAAATACTATACATTAGGTACATAAAATAACCCAACAAAAGATAGGAACTACCATGTACCAAATTATGTACTATAATGTACAATTTAGGCAAAATACAACAATGACTAGCGTGGATGATTACGGTTCAACCTGCACTAGTCACAATCCGAAAAGAAAATAACATGTGGCTAAGTATGAACATACTATGGTTCAATTCATACTAGTCAAAACATCACAATAAATAACATCCAAACACATCAATTAATATAAAATGCACACATACTCCTATGACGCCTATATGCAGGGACCCTTAAGCTATAGACTAGGCTACGAAACTAGGAAACCTAATTCTCTATAACCATTGTCTCTGATACCATTCTGTCACACCCCACCATGGCGGAATATGGGGCGCGACGTATGGATATCATCACAACACACGGTGTCTCTATAGAGAAAACTAAAATGCAAATATAATGTCATAAATGGCGACACAAAGGTCATGACAATATCTCAACAAAGCAGGAGTCTAGGTAAGTAGGTAACAGTCCTACCTCTTACCCAAGACAAACAAATAACACTAACAATCACATATAGGTGCCAACAATATCACTATCGAAACAATCAGAAAGAAAATAAACTAAGAAGGAACGGGGATCTCCTTCTAAATGCATTCCTACGCGACTCCAATCCTAGCCACATAAGTTCTCACGTTTAACCACGTTATCACCTGAAAGAGACACTAAAACACGTCAACATAAAGTTGGTGAGAGTCATAGGTTTAGACTCCAACACTAAATCAGTTACAAGCTGTGAATAACAACCATCAACACAATAACATATGGACAATGTGCTACAAGTATGCATTAACAACTAGCATTCAAGTTCAATCAATCATCACAATTCCAAGGCATCACGCCTTACCAACAACCACAATTACCAAGGCATCACGCCTTACCAAACACCATAATTTCCAAGGCATCACGCCTTACCAACAACCATAGTACCATAGTCGCCCATACACCTATGTACCTTTCCGATCCAAACCATACACAAACAAAAATCACATAGCAGTTAATCACATAATGTACACACAAGTCTATCTCAAACCTTAAAAACATTCACAGCATCAATTTATAAATAACTCAACAAAGTGTCTCTTCCATCCCATCTGGAAGTCAAAAACAATAATAAACATGGGACTATGAAACTCACCTGATTGCTTCTTCACAAGTCCTCGCACTAGCAACAAGCTAACAAACCAAAAACACGAAATCAATACATGAACCAATCACTAAGATGGCTCATCAACCTATGATGGACATCTATCCTATTCTCATATATAATCTCTAATCACCCCATTACCCTTCCTTAAAAAGTCCTTAACTTGGTTAAGTTTAATAACTATCCCGTTCACATTTTACACAAAACAGTACCAGTTTTTAGGTCTCAAAACTTTAAGTCAAACCTCCACTTAAACATACCCATGGTTTCTGTAAAAGGAATATTCATACTTTTACATATGTTAGCTAAAACCTCCCATTTGCCCTAACCTTAAAGCTACTGTTAAGGCTCCGATATATGTATATATATTACTACCTATCCAGAATTCACTGATTTTAAACGTATGAAAAGTTTGTTACAATTAGGGGGTCTTACCCTAAACCACAACCTTAGCCCAAGTGCAGATACTTACTACAATATATAAACCATCTCTCATGTTCGTTATAAGATCCCAATGCAACCCTAAGTACCCCAAACAACCCAAAACTTAAAAAGAAAACAGGCTGATTACAAAACTGTTTTGACCTCCGACTGTTGTAACCTGTTTTTGACCCACTTCCCGACCTCCAATTTAGTTCTCGTTTCTTGCATTGGAAAGCCACTTCAATTACCTTTTCAGGGGTACTTTGGATCGCATCTTGAATGTTCCTAGAACTCCCGATATGATCAAAACAATTGACTCAAAATTCTGCCCAGTTTTTAAAAACGGGTTTAACAAAATCAACCTCATTAATTAACCCTAATCCCTCTAATTACAAGCCCTAATTCATATAATCATCATATTATGATTAATACAACATTAATTTACTGTTTTTATATTAAACCCTAACCTAAATCCATCATGAGATGATTATATAAACATTAAAAACAATTAAATTAAAAAGAGATTATGAAGGTTTTACCTTAAGATTTTTGAAAGAAGAAAAATTAATGAAGAACCCTAAATTTATCCATAGATGTCGACCCATACTTGATCTTCAGGGATTTTATGGATTGTTTTGATAAAAATAAGGCTTTATATACTTTCCTAACAAGTTCTTGGCCCATTAAAAAAGTCCGGTTCCCCTTTTTCCTTTTTTTCCCTTTTCTTTTTCTTCCTTGCGTCCCATAACCGACTTACACATATATTTTTTTATTTTTTTTCTTTTTATTATTAATATATGTATTAATAATATTACCTTAATTTTCCTTAATTTATTTCAGCTCCTAAAGCTTCCAAAACCTCAAAACCGTAAAACTAGTCAAATTTACGCGTTTTACCGTAAAAGTCGTAAAATATACACTTTTAAAAAAATCTCAAATTTTGAAATAAACTTTATAACTAAGTCCTAAATGACTTAAAACCATCCCGAAAAATATCCATATGAGTAATTACCTCATCCGAGACCTCCAAATGCTAAACCGTAAATCGTAAAAATACGATTTTCTATAATACATATACGTATACTTAAAACCACCAAATAACACTATCTCACTTCATAGTCACTACCATGTGAACTCATGAACATGAAATCATCACACATCGTTTCATTCACAAGGTACCCGGTACCAGAAACGATATCCAAACCACAATCTATACACACCAATAAGCACATAAACACGTAAAGACACGTAACTAGCACAAAATAAAACTAAGTGACGAACCTCAAAACCAGGGTTGTCACAGTTGAAGTAACTCAAAAGCCTTTTTATCAACATTTTCTTTATGTTTCGAAAGCTTAGTTTCAAGCCGTTCACACTCTTTGATCTTATCAAGATATTTGCATGCAACATTAGAATATTCATCGATATCAGCACAAGATTGAAGAGTAACACACAAAATATCTTTGGAGAGAGATTCGTCTAAGAGTAGATCATATTCGTTTGAAAACTCTAATTTTTTAGTTTGAAGGTCATCAATTTCTTTTTCAATGGACTCAACATATTTGAAACCATCAAACATTTCTGACCGAAATTAATTTTTCAAACTCAAGAACAGTTTCTTTTATTATCTTAGTATTTGGTATTAAAATTTCTTTCACAAGCTCAGTTATATCGTGAGGAATATCTTTTTTCCACTTATCATTTTCACGTTTTTGCCAATCTCTTTCAACGATTGATTGAACATTATCAATGTGATGTTTAAGAATACCAAGTGTTTTTCTACTTTTGATTTTAGAAACATCAAGAGGCAAAAAGTTAATATATTTAGAAACATTTGATTTCTTAGTGGCAAAACTTTTCTTCCATTGAATTCTTTGTTGTTTTGCTTTCAAGAAACAATTCCTCACGAGACTTCTGTTTTTGTGGAGTGAAAAGACCATAAAGACTATTTGCATAAGCATAATTATATGGTTTCACAAAATCTTTATTGACCGGTGATCTACTCTCCTCATCCCAAAGGGATGTCTCTTCACTATCGAGCCTAACTACAAGGCAATCATGATCGGTCCCGTCGGACTCATCAAGATATAAGTGGGGGTTCGAAGATTGAGCTTTTTCGAGGTACTTAGGACTTTCAAAACTAGCTTTACCCTTAAAAAATGACCGAGGTGCTATCATTCTTATGGTTTGAATAGAGTCATGCGTTTTATAAACAACGTTTTTCAAAAAATCGGTTTGTTCTTCGAGTTCTGTTACTTTTTTGTATCTTTTCCTTGTCTATTTTTGAAATCTTGTTTTAATTTTTCAATCTCTTGTTTCTTTTCCTCAAGAATTTTAGCAGAATCGGTGGTATTCATAGAAAGCCTTTGTTAAAGTTCGTTTACTTTTGTTGTGGCAAGGTACGTTTTTTGACGTTCATCACTTAATAAAACATTAAATTGACGTTTTTATTTAGTTAACAAAGCAAGAGCTTTGTTGTATTTATTTTCAAAATCATCCTTTTTAACGTTAATTAAACGACCTTTGTACCCTCAAGCTCTTTTTCTCTTTGAAGAAGCTCAGCCCTATAACTATCAATGGTCTCACTATATTTTATAAGAGCGGCTTTGCTTTCTTCAAAGTTTTGAGTGAGCGTTGTGTTTGCCTTCTTTAATTGCTTTTGACGCTTTTAGTTTCATTGACATCTTTTTGTAAACTAGCAATTAAATTAGCAAGCGCGACACGCTCCTCATCATCATACTCATTTGCATGTTGATCATCCTCAAACTCATTATTGCACATGTCTGATGAATCAGGTGTGGTATTGCTATCAACCATTTCCATCATACATGTGTCAGTAATTGTTGTTGGTAGATCACTATGCTCATGTGTATCACCAAACACATTATATTCATCATCATGTTGTACCTTATCAATTGGCTTGGTATTAAAGATAGGACCATTTTCATATTCAGTGACGTTAAGGACCTCATGAATCTTTACCATGTATGAATAATGTACCTCGACTTCTTGGTCGGGGAGTTCATCGTCTGTGGCTTCAAGCATTTCTCCTTCCTCAGCTGATAACTTGATCCTAGCTTCCATCTTCTTGCATAGAAACATCTTTTCCTTGTGATAAACATAATCTTTAACCCTCTTTGGCTTCCGGCATTCCCTAGCCAAATGCCCAAAACCTCTGCAGTTAAAATATTGAATTCCACTTTGTTGCACAACTTAAGTACCAACAGTTTCCCTATTTCCAACAAAAGTAGCAACCCTCTGATTATCATACTTAGCGGGTTGTCGATCATACTTTGGAGGACTCTCAGCACGCCTTCGTGTTTCATACCTTGGAGGACTTTTGGCAAAGTTGTTCCTCGTGTTTGATGATGTTATGAGGTTGTTGTTGGTGGGTTTGTACATTTTCTTGTATTGCTTCATAATGAAAGCCATTTGTTGCTTGAATTCCCTATCCTTTTGAGCTTGTTCTTCATCACTGTCTTCTTCGGATGATTGCTCAAGTGGTGGTGAGGATGCTCTTGCAACTTCTTTGCAAGGTGATCTTGTGGGAGCATGTGACTTAGAGACAATGGATTATCGTGGTGATGATAATTGAGTAGAGTAGGTCTTTGGAGCACGAGAATGATAATTTGGGTTATGTTGAGTGGTAGACACCAAAGCAAGTGTATTTGCAACCTTTGCTACTCGTTCAGCACGAAGTTCGTTTGCCTCATTCTGAATTTGTTTCAAGATGTCAAAGATTGTGTGATAGGAAACTTCGTCTAACTTTTGTTGTTGTTTCACCGAGGTGAGAAACCGTGTCCACTCTGGTTGAAGTTGTTGTAGAAATTGGACATTGACTTGCATGGTGGAAACATGCAAGTTGTTTTGGGTCATGTCATTCATCATTTTTGTATAATCGGGATTAATATGAATCAATTGATTCCCCATCCTTTGAAGTAAACTTTCCAAAGTTCCAAAATAGGTTTGTTTTCACATCTTGTTTGTTGAGTGATTCACCTTGTTACAATCTTTCAATAGCTGTCCACATTTCTTTAGCAGTAGGGCATGCATCAACCATGGAGTAAATATCATCTCCAATGCCACTGAGAATTAAGTAGATTGCTTCCTTCTCTACATCAAACCAAGCACGGTTCTCTGGTGTGAGGTTGTTTCTCTTTTCATCACGTTCATATGTGGGTCTTCGTCAATTGTGTCTGTGGCTGGTACTGCAGGAACTTGTACCTTTGAAAATTTATAGGGTCCATCAAAAATGCATTGCCTTAAAGCATCACCATTAGATTTTGTGTTAAGATAACGTAGAAAACGAGATTGCCATTGATCATATCGACCAGTCACAAGCATTGGTGGTCTTTCTTTGTTACCCGCCACCATGATGTTGTTGTTTGTCACACGGTACTCTTTAGTAGAATCCATCTCGATAATCTCTTAAATGTTGAAATGAATACGGATCTTAAGTAGATGTTATAGTGATTTTTGTTGAAGAGAAAAGTTGTTCAAATCTCCTAACAAAGTGTTCTCGAGAAACCAAAAATTCCAAGACCAAAAAATTCACGAATCCATAAAAAATTTCTAAATCACGTTTTTTGAAAATCTCGAAATATTTGTAAAATATCGCAAAAGATCTCGCAATAATTCAAGTAAAAAATCTCGCAATAACCGAAAGTGAGATTTAGCAATATCCAAACTTTGCAATGTTTCACTTTTCGCAATAAATCCAGACTTCGCATTAACACTTTTCGCAATACCACTTTTCGCAATATAACTTTTCGCAATACCACTTTTCGCAATAAGTCTTCGCAATGCTGAAAACTAACTCTTCGCAACAACTGAAAGGTCATCTTCGCAATACCAAAAATTTGAGTCTTGCAATATGCAAAACTGAATCTTCGTAATAATGGAATTTCAAACTTCGCAATAATGTAAAAAGTTATCCAACTTCGCAATAATGAAAACCCTTGTTATTGCGAAAATGACACTCTCGCAATATCAAAAATCCTTAAATATTGTGAAGCAAAGATTTCACAATAATTCGACTGTTTCGAAATAAATGAGTAAAAAATGAGATGTTTGCTTAGAAATTCGTGTTTTTAACCAATCCAAAGCACCTAAATCCCTACCACTACTATGTAGGAGATTTTAAGGATGATTAACACCATGAAAAACACAAAAAATTGAGACGGATGATTTTGATGAAAAAATCACACAAACTCAATAAGAACACAAAAACAAATCACTAATCTACCCCGTGGCGATTGATACCAATTGTTGTCCCATATTTTGTGATGATATAACACGAATTAAAGGAAGAAAAATAGATGAATTCTAGAGAGAGAAAGTAGAGAGAGAATGGTTGGAAACTTGGGAATATTAGATTAGAGAGAGAATGAAAATGTAACCAACCACCTCCTAACATGCTAGGAGGTGGGTATATATAGTCCACCCACATGCGGGCTTGTTTGGGCTATATATTAATCGGTCGGGCTTGTATTTTGGCCTTTAAGTAGCTTAAACACAAGCCCGTGAATCACGAATTTTCTACTATCTATTACAACGTTCTAAGAATAATACATAATAATCCTATGACCGAACATTCTTGTTTGACTCAATATTTTGAGGGTAAAAATTAGGCCATTTGGAATATGCCAAATTCAAAATTTCATTTCTATTTTAATAAAACATTTTCTTAAAAATAAAGTTTATTAAAATATTTTGTCACATTTGTATAAATTTGAGTTTTGAAGTTAATCACTTTCTATGATCACTAAACATGTGTAAGATATGTTTGTGTAAGACCTAAATGATTATTACCTTGATGATAGTGTTTGTTAAATAATTCGTCTTTCGGTTATCTTTGACGATAAATGTTCTTACACTTTGTCGTGATCAAAAGTAAGAAATATTAGTTATTATAAATAATGTTTGTAGGCATTGGTTGCATTAACAATCTCCTCCTTTTTTATTACGACAAACTATAAACGCATTTAGGTAAAAACAAAAGTTTTCGAATTATATACGAGTTTATCACTATCATTTCTCCCCCTTTGTCGAAGCAAAAAGGTTAGCACGTGTTTTTAAAGAAGAGAAGACCCGACTTTGCTAGTAGCTCCCCCTTGGTGCTTACTCCCCTTTGATTGAGGCACCAAGTGATCGAGCTATGGTGACAAGCTACACACAAAGGTTAGTAGAAAGAAAAGAAACACCAATGTATATGCATTAGTCACTACTTACTAAGTAACTTGAGAGGAAGGAAGAAAATAAATCTCAAGTTAGAAGTAAGTATTTGATAAGTATGTCCAAGGAGAGTATTTTGACAAGTTCAATTCATAATTGTTGGAATAAAGGTAGAAAAGAAACATCAAACAATTTGAAAATATAATGTCAAAAGGTTAAAAACTTAAGAATTAATGGAATCACCCATACCAATTGTAAGTTTTAACCTCAATGAACTCTCAACAATATGTGTGATAAAGAATTAGCAAAACAAGCAATAACATACATCACAATCATATTAAAAGAAATATGAAAGCACATACAACAAGAGATTCATATTGAAAATATGATGCAAAAGCAAAAAAAGAGAAAATAAAGCAACATAAGCATAACAACTATTTTAGTAGAGATAGTCCTCCAAGATTTCTTAGTTTTTTTTATATTAGACTCAAACAATTAGAACACAAAATGTGTTTTAATTGGCAAAATAAATTGAAGGTGCATCTTCCGAAGATTTGCTCACGGGTACAAATACTCGAAGAGGAGGTCGAGTGATGAGGAATTCAAGAAAATTTAACTTCTCATACACATGAGAAAGTACAATTTGTTTAAATCTACAAAAAAAACACACGAGCTTCCATGATGCAAAACAAAGTCATTTGATGGGGGAGGACCATCATAGTAAGAAGGTGGTGGAGGAGAAGGAGAGTGTGGATAAGAAAGGTTACCATCACAATACTTAGTGAGGTTAGGGAAAGAATGGAGGTCATTTAGTTGAGGAGTGTTGAAAGGTTTATGTGGTCGCAGAAGAGCTTCTCTTTCTCTGATAATTGGATTGATTGAATAAGACTCATTCCAATACTCAATTGGAGAGAAAGTAGAAGTCTTGCAAGGTTGGGAGAAGAATGTTTATAGAAATCCTTGTTCTTCTTGATCCAAACGGGTTTGACCAAAATTTTCGTTTTCTTAGAAAGCATAGAAGAAGAAGCTTTAGCTTTAGAAGGTTGGGACAAAGAGATGTCAAAGTTAATTTTAGAAGAAGAAGACATTGTGAGAGATGAGAAGAGAACTCCCAAAATAAGAGGATTTAAATAAAATAGACAAGGCAAAGAGTAGAAAGAAAATGAAAAGGTTTCAAGGAATGTTTAGCTCAAATAGGCAAACAAAGAATCTTAAAAAGCAATAGTGGTAAAAGAAGAAAGACCAAAAATGAACTAAAATGGCTAACTGTCCGCGGTTCATTAAATGAACCTGCGGTTCAGTATATATATTGATCCGCACGACTAAAATGAGCCGCCCACATTGGACAAAAAAATCCGAAATTTTATAAGTTTGAGAGAAGAGAAGACTTTTTCAAAATTAAGCAAATTTTGTATTTTTACCTCTAATAGCACTAGGTTAGGCTATGGTTGCATAAAGAGCAACATACTCACAAGAGTATCTTGACAAAGGGTGACAAAATATTTAGATAACATTTTAAACTAATTTTAGTCTACTTTTTAGAGGTGACAAATAGATTTAGGTTCATTTTTAATTTAAATTGAAGTTGATTAGTGTGAGAACAAATAAGTTTTAACACAAAAAAAGCTAAATCCATAGATCATCTTCATGACAAATTCATGAAGGAAAATAAAGTACAAGACATAAATAAAAACAACTAACTAAACAAAAGCTAGCTATTTTTAATCTTGATTTGGTAATATTATTGAGCTTGAACTTTTGAAAAGATATTTTTGAAAATATCATCATTCATCTCTTAGGAGGAGGAGGATTGGTGAACAAGGTTATCATGAGGTCATGCACCCTTGTTTAAAGCCCAAAAATTTCACTCCTAAGATTTTGAATGATGTAGTTATTGTAGAGACAACATGGACAATTAGCACCATGTGCCTCAAGAAAACCAAAGAAGTATAGATCACCCATCATCCTAGAGATAGGAACACCCAAAATTGGAGTGTTAGGAGGATGAGGAGGCATGGTATCCAAAGGTGAAATAGGTGATAATAAAGTTGGCTCAACAAAGTCATTCTCAAAAGGAATGCTTTGGAGGGGTATGGGTTTCACATCCAAGAGAGGATTTGGAGTGAATTGTGAGGACAAATAATTCATCCTAGATTGGAATGAAGAGGAGGTAGAACCATGGGAGTGGTTAGTACCATGAATTGAACTAGTCTTGCATGAAGCAAGAGGCGGTGAAGGTAATGAAGAGATGAGAATTGGAGTAATCTCATTCTTGGGTGTAAGAAAAGATGAAGAACCTTGTTTAGGTATCTTAATCTTGATCTTAAGGCTCTTTTTGGTGGAAGAGTGTTTAGAAGAACTTGAGGATCTTTTGGATACCAATGTTGTGTGTTTAGGTTTAGAAAGGCTTAAAGGATGAAGAAGAAGAAGAACCAACAATGGTTTAAGAAGGGAAGATGATGATCCAAAGAAGTAATGTGTTAAAAATGTTTTACGTGAATAATGAAACTTGCTAGGCTTAATTGGGAAAAAGGTAGTTTTTAGCAAAAGATTTATGCATGTTTACAAAGATTTAGAAGAAACAGTGTAAAGCAAAGGTTCTATCAAAATTCCCGACGGTTCCATAAACATACACGCGGTTCAATAAAGATAAAGAACCGCTAGGATTTAAGGATCCTCGGACAGAACCCCTTAAAAATGTGTCTTCTAGCATTTTCATAAGCCCAGATTTAAGCCTAATTTGATCAAGCCAACATAGATTACCAACCAAAATCTAGATAGAAAACTAACACATAATTGTACAAAATCATGTAAATCGAAAGTTCGATCACATGAAACAAGTTAAGGATTAAAATCTAGATAATCCAAACAATTAAGTATTACATTTACACATCAAAGTCTAAGAGCTACAAGAAATGACGATCGTGGTACCAAAGATCAATACTTCTACTCACTCATTCTCTTGAACATTTCCTCAATGTGCCTAGATCCATCACTTGTATTCTCGAGAAGACAAAGACTTTGGAAATACCAAGTTTCAAGATCAATGTCTTGAAAAGTAACAAATGAGTTAGAGGATGACAAGAAGTTGTTAGACTCAAGAGGAGAACCATTAATGCGTCTATACATTGATGGTTGAAGGTTACTAAGAGAGCTCATGCCGGTGTTGACTTCAATCTTATCCTCCCAAGAGGTTGATGAAGATTCATACCCGACATCATGAGCTACTTCTCGATGATCATTTTCCTCTTCTCAAATTTCATACCTAGGCTCTTGTGGAATGTTCCTTTCAATGGGAAGCATTACACGATCAATGGGGCAATAGGATGAAACATTTAGATGAGGAAAATCGTGATCAACTCTTCTAAGAAGACGAGTAAGAAGCATAGCAAAAGGAAGACTCGATTTAGACTTAAAGAGAAAAAATCTAATCCTACTAGCGATGAAATACGCAAGATTGCACGGGGTGGGTGTTGCAATACAATAAAACATATGTGTGAGACATACGGGTACTCGATTGCGGTTACCACCAAGGCACATTGCGTTTTCCCTAATGATTTCGTCCCATGGGATCATAAAATCATTAAGTTCGTTAGTTAGTAATTCCCAAGGAGTGAGAATACGAATGTTTCCTTGAAAATCACCAAGAAGAGAATGTTCACGCAGTTTAGAAATAGCTTTGGTAATGAACAAATGAGAGGGAAGATCGGTCACATAATATACATCAATAGGGGTTGATTCCAAAGAGTCAATACTCCAAGCATCTGTGAACCTAGGATGACCATTATATGGCACCTTGAGAATTTTACCAAATTCTGCAAGAGAGTATACAATGGTTTTCCCCTTAATGGAAAATATTATAGATAAACCATTATTGATGCACATTAAGGTGAACTAACTAAAGAACTCAATAAGAAAGGAAAGAAATATTGGCTCATCAATGTCAAGCAAACAATCAAAGCCAATAGATTTGAACATGTAACTTGTGAGCTCAATCCCTTCAAGATTGGGTGAGACAACACGTCTTTCATGAAAGCAACGATTTTCTTAAGACTGAAGAGTATTATTAAGAGAACAAGATTGACACGAATTAGAAAGAATAGCCATGTACTCTCTAGTTTTCTCATGATCGTTTCGAGTTTCCAAAGGCATAGTTAGTACCTATATAAAACAAAAATTATATCCATAATCACTCGATGTTACATATAGATTAGTAAAAATAAAAAACCTCAAGAATGTGTTTAATCAATTTCTTGACCAACCAAAGGATGATTCCTTATCATTCTTATGTTCACAATGTAACAATTTCATTTTTGACAAATGCATATGAGCTATGCGAATCAAACATGAACTTGAACATACGTTTTCAAAACCTGTTTTTGGGTAAGCATTAACAATGCAATTACCAATGTGTTCAAGAGTTCATATCAATTCCATCATTAAGCCAAATTGCTTTGATAAAAATTCGGATTTGTTCCATAAGTGGGTTTAGTAAAATCATAAGGAATATGAACCTAAAGGAATCATAGCACTAAAACTATGGTAACACACATTCCTAATTTGGTTCTAATTCAGTTTAATTTCAAAAATCCTCAATTATGAAATTAAGAACCCTAGAACAAATTAGTTGAAATTTAATGAAGATACTTACAATTAATCGATGTTAGATGAAGGATGAGTGAAACACTTGTCTTAAAATCAATTAATTTGAGTGATTTGGAAGCTTTTGAAACTTGTTAATGGAGGTTTTATGGTATTCCTCTTCGCCACAGAGAAAAAGGAAGAAGAGGGTGTTTTTAAAAAAGTGTAAAATAATAAAACCAGATTATTTTATGCTCAGTGGGGCGCTGCTCCTTAAATATAAAGAACCACCCTTATGACCGCGCCTATTTAAGGAACCACGGGCAAAGCATGTGTTTAACCTATGAAAACGAAAGAAAATTTTCAAACCAAGTTTTTCTAAAATACTTAAAACATATATTAAGCCTTTTGGAAATCATTGGACCATTTCAAGACTAGGTTATAATGCCCTAATGAAGGATTACGAGTGGAATCGAAACCGAAAAAGAACGAATTAGACCGAGATGGAAAAACGACTGCTCGTAAGAAATAAGAAAGAAGAGAGATACCAAGAGGAGTGAATCAAAGCCAAGTATCAATGCTCAAGAGATGAATGACAATCTTCAAGTTATAGAAACGAAGAGCTTGTGTCATATATAGTGGTTTAAGACGTGCCTTTTTGGTGTTAGAAAAAACGGCTTTGGTAATGAACCATACCAAGCAATTCACTTACTAATAAGTGTCTTAAACTTTTACTAAACATGAGCAAGAGTATAGATTCACTTTCTCTCACACGTGATCGGACAAATTGTTAAGGGTTACAATGATGACATCCTTGGAATATTTCAATTCCAAATGTGTAGTATCCTAACTACAACATATGATGTAGTTTGGTATCTCAAAGGATTAATCAATCAACTCAATTGCACATACTACACATGATATAGGGCCTACTAATCGTATTAGGTTGCAAACCATATAAATCATGCTTGATACTTTAAGCTACTACTAACTCACTCTATAACCCTTAAGTGAGTTAAGTATCAAGACCATGAAGGTTTGAGAGGGTGATAGAATAGAATTACATGCCACAAATAAATGTAAAGGCAAGGATGCCAAGAACAATAACATAGTCAAGTAATGATCAAAAGAATGATCAAAGGGCGTGTGGAAGGACGAAAATGTACCTTAGCTTCAACGTGCATCCCATGTCTTCTTTGGACTAATGAAACACCCGAACTCGACCAAAGTGCATACTAAGTATTCAAGGACCAGTTCACATTTACCAACCTTGATATTATCATCCCGTGATTTTGGATATCAAAAGGAAACGAGTCTTTAATAAGTCTAAGTAACTCAATCCACAATCAAATAAATGATTAATCTTCATGAATACCTACACAAAGTAAGATACAAACTAGTAGATACATTTCAAGACCAAATCTAAAATGCATAAGAGCTACTAGCAAGATGATAATCGAGATGAGATGATATAGCAACAATGAAAAGGTCTATTTTAATTGAAAAAATGGTTTTGATCAAAAAGAAACTTTAGTACAACAAACCCTTCTAATTTGAGGAGACAATAGATCGATCCAAGATTCAAAGTACAATATATAGTTCAAAGATCTTGTGTGACCATCGCTCTGATACCAATTGTAGAAACTAGAGGGGGGGGTGAATAGTATCTATGATTAAGGTCTCAAGTAAGTTTTTACTAAAATTGCCTTTTATATGAAAACTAGTTTCATAGATGTTAAGTCATTTTTCAAACCATTTGCTATATCGAGTGATTTTGAAAGTGATATGCATGAAAGTAGATATGAATGAGAAAAGAGTAAGGAAAAACAACCTAAGGCAAGACACCAAGATTTATAGTAGTTCGGCAACGAAGCTCTCTCTTCGTTCCTACTCCACTCCTCGCGTACACCTTACTCGAGATTTCCACTATATCCACAAGCTCCTTTCTTGGCGGAGAAAACCTTACAACGTTGCTTACATTGTTTTCCGACACTAAGCTAAATGTCGAGACCTAATCTAGGCTAGGACCAATCTACACACGTCGCCTACTTCACAATTTTGACACAAGGATATATGTCGAGTTCTAATCTAAAGCTAGAACCAATCTTCTTTTCCAACACAAGGCTAGATGTCTTGTCCTATTCCAAAGATAGAACCAATCTTCACAACTCTTCACTTTCAAGTTAAGTGAGAAATCATAAGACACATACACACATCACTTTCTAATTTAGTGAGAACTAGCACATAAGACTAATTACAGCATAAGACACATCCAAGTATACACATATAGCTTGGATCTACACAAGAAAAATCCAAGTATATACATATACATTGGATTTACAAAAGAATAATCCAAGTATTCACAAATACATTGGATCTATACAAGACTAATCCAAGTATTCACAAATACGTTGGATCTACACAAGACTAATCCAAGTATTCACAAATTCATTGGATCTACACAACACTTAAGCATACAAAATGATGAACATGACTAGATCTAAGAAAGGATGATCTTCATCAAGGCTTCATCTTTAATCACATCACAAATGTGTGAGTGATCTTCTCTTTGGACAAATAAAGGAGAGGATCAAGAGGACAATCATAAGTAAACATACTTAACAAATTAAGTGATCATTTACTAATGATTAGAAACATATAAAGAAGATAAAAATCTAAGAAAATTGTCCAAAAAGGTTCATTGGAAAATTAAAATATGATCCACTATTTATTACGGACAAGGAGCAACGGATCTCTAGGCGCGGTTCAATAAATAGGCCCGCGTTTCCGTGTCACTAAGGAACCGCAACCCCCTATTTTGATATGTAGCACTAGAGTCTGTTCCTTTTTGTCCTATATTGAGGAAATTCCATCTGAGGTAGTTTATACCTCAAGGGTATATTCCTAGGCCATTTGGAATATACCAAATTCAAATTTTTGTTTTCTATTTTAATAAACATATTCTTAAAAATAAATTTTGTAAAAATATTTTGTCTCATTTGTATAAATGTGAGTTTTGAGGTTAATCACTTTTTAAGACTTAAATGATTATTACATTGATGACAGTGTTTGTTATATAATTAGTCTTTCGGTTATCTTTGACGATAAATGTTTTTACATTTTTTCGTGATCAAAACTAAGAAAGATTAGTTATTACAAATTATGTTTTTAGGCATTGGTTGCATTAACAACATTATTAGTGCTTATTATATTCCCATCGGCAATTCCTATATTACAAATGGTATCTATTGTAATAGGTAGGATATTAAGCATAGAAGAAAGGGACATGGATACAAAAATTCTTATCAGCTCTAGTATTAAACAATAATCTAGCTGAGTGTTGGTTTAAAAGAAACGGACATGTAACTATGTTAGGGTCTTCTTGAGCATCCTTGTTTCCCAACATGTACACTCTTCCTTGGGTATTGTTGTTGGTTCTTGTGCATGCTTTCGATTATGTCCTTTTTCTCCCCGGGCATGAGAGATTATTGGCATGGGTAGTCGGTTATTTCATTAGGTTGTCCTTTGCCTCTGTAGTCGCAGGTAAGATGTCCTTACTTATTCCAAGTTTGGCATCTATTAAGGGAAGGTCCTGTGTGATATCGGTTACATTTGGTACATCGTGGTAAGGTTCCAACATATCTAGAGTTCTCAGTGGGAGTACCACCATAGGCTCTGGCAGTCTATCTTCGGTTTTGTTGTTGGTGATGATCATTATTACGGTAGCGGTAGTTGTTGTTGATGTTACGGTTTTGGTAGTTGTTTGTGTTGGAGGTTGATGAGACTGCTTTTATACATGGTCTCATCGTCCAAATCAGGCTTAAAATGCATAAAATATCATTAAAACTGCCAAATATATGCTCGTGTTTGTTGCTTGTGTATTTTAGGTACGGATATTGAGGAAAAGGCAAAAGATCACAAGAATCATTCAAAAACGAACATGGGAAACGAAGCCGCACAATGAACCAGACCCAAATCTGGAATTTCCAAAATGGACCTTGAAGAATTGAAGAATTGGCAACTTTGGTCCCTCATCTTTGGAGATATGTCAACTTTAGTCCTCCAAGAATCAAGTTATACAAGAAATATACTTGAAGTTTGAAGATATTACAAGTATGGCCCTTGGAAATTAATCAAGATTACAAAGTCAACACAAGGACTTAAATTGAAATGGCACAAGGACTAGATTTAAAATTGATTTTGGACTGGAAATGCAAAGAAGTTAACGGCTGTTAACCTTTAGGGACTGGCCATGAGTTTGCTACACCCTAGCCCACTTAACCCAATAGCCCAATAACCCAAAAGCCCAAAACCCTTAAATGTTTATTACCCGGTTTTATTAAACTAGGTCAAACACTCAGTCAACCCACCCCCACTTTCCCTCCTAACACCCTTTTTAAATACTTTTTTACCCAAAATGGATTAAACACTCCCCCTAATCCCCCATAAACCCTACTCAATCCCAGTTTCAATTAACCTTATTTCAAAGGGTTTTTGATCCAATCCTTCTAGATCCTTAATTCAGGTCCACCTTACCAAAACCCAGTCACTTAAACCCTTCCCAACCAACCCATGTGTGCTACGGACCCCTCCCCTGCTGCGTCACTTTCACCCAAACCCCAAAACCCGACACATCCAACGTCTCACACATACTGCTTGGACCCCAAGGATATTTTAACAGCCAAGATGAAGTTTTAATAGCTGGCAACCCACATGATCCTCCATAGATCACATGGAGCCGATTTGACCAAATTTTCAAGAAGAAGACCAAGGGCTATATTGGAATTCCATGTATTAGGGTTTAGCATTTGTTTAGTTTCTAGCAGATTCTGTAGGCTATTATATAAAGCCATAGGACTTTACATTTTACTTTGTTCCAGTTTTTAGCTCTCAAGCATTTGTAATTCCTTTTTTCAAATTTATAAAGTTGGTATTTTTTTTAAAACTGTAATTCCTTTTATAGTTTTTAAAAGTTGGTGTGTGTTGTGAAAGCTATGACTGAGTTCCAATTACATTGTGTAAACACTTGTGTGTTTTGAATTTTCAGAAAAAGGGTTCTAAAAAAGGGAAATTTTTGGTAAAATTTGGTTTTCTGAGTTAAAAGAGATTTGTGAAAAGGATTTTGAAAGTGAAGTTGTTAAGAAGATTTTGAGAAGGTTTGAAAAAAGGTAAAAAAAAGAAAAAGAGAAAAGAAAACAGAAGGTGCATATTATTGTGTGTTCTATATTTTTTTTTCTCTCTTAGCAGGTTTTGAGTTTTGTTTGTCCAAGGCTCAACATAGGCCCGGGCCTATTTGGAGAAGGCTAAGCAGCCTTGGCGGGACCTGGATGTGGGTCCCACAAGGTAATCCCTTGTTCCATTTTTCATTTTTCAGAAATTTGGAGATTTATGTGATATTGCATGATTTTTGTGAGAAAGAGTTTAAGTGTAAAACCCGCATGCTTTTACCATGAATAGTGCCCTTAAGATCGTACGTCCTAGATTAAAACTTACCTTATTCAGTATTGATCACATTCATGTGCTATTAATCAAGCAAGTGCATACGTGTATGACATGACAAGTATCGATTACGTACGAACTCATGATAAACAGTTAATAAATATGTCACGTGAACATAATTAAATCATGATCACCATTTAAAATACGAACTAGAATAATTACGTAAATACTTATAATATAATTACGAGCGTTAAGATTACGATAACTACATGATAAAATAAACAGAAACGCTTCAGACACGAACACGTTTAACCACGAACGAACACGAATCATCGGGACACGAGAAAGGTACGGGTACCCCATGTGGGGCCCCCATACCCACGGCACATATACCATAATGGGCTTAGCCCATGGACTTTTTACAAGAAAAGGGGGGTTATGTAACTTTTCATTTCATTTTTCACTTTTTCAAGAAAATAAACAAAAACCCTAAAAAAAAGTTTCTCTTCTCCTCCTTTGCTCCTCTTTATGCCGCCACCCTAAGATCACCATAGGAGGGTGATTGGTTGATTTTGATCTTAAAAATCATTGCTTTAATCCGTGTTTGTTCATCCTTTTCCAAGCTACATAGTGGTATATCTTTTTAAACCCTTCTTTTTAATTCTTTTGAATCCTTGTTTATGTTCATGAACATGTTATTGTTTTCTTATTAAAACATGGTAATTAATCATAGATCTAACATGTTTTGGGGTTAATTAAAATCAAAGGTTGTTAAAAGAGGGTGTTTGTTTTTGGCCGCCTAGTTTTATCAACCCGGGGGAGGGTTCGGTTTCTTTTTAGTCGCCACCACCAAGACCATTTTTGGTCTTGGTTGGCTCATGTGGGACCCACGGCAGCAAGGGGGCACACGTACCCCGAGTTTGGCTCGGGGTACGGTGTCGAGTTCATGCTCGATTCATGGTTCGTTGGTTAAATCATGCTTTATGCTACATGTTAATTTTTATGAATCATGAACTTAGGATATAATTAATTAATAACATGAAATATTAATTAAATCATGACTTAGGTTATTTTAATTATTAGTTTAACATGACATTAATTTAACCTAAGTATTTTATGTTATAAGTTATAATTAATTAAATATTAAAACATGCCTATAATTAATTAATTTAGACATGACTTAGGTTATATTATTAATAATAATAATACACATGTTTAACCTAAGTATATTCATTTCATTTTAATTAATACATGTTATACTTTAATTAAAATGCTTAACCTATAGTTTAATTAAAATACATGAAATAATAATTAAACTATACACTATATCATATGACTTAAGAAACAAGCTTATAAACACTTAGACTTATATGATAGCTTATGTAACCAGCTTAATTCTAAATATGGAAACTTCTATTTATAGAAACTTAATTAAATAAGGCAACTAATCTAATTATGGAAACCTTCTATATATGGAAATCTATCTATTTCAGGCAGCTAATCTAATCATGGAAACCTTCTATATATGGAAACTTATTTAATTAAGGCAGCTGATCTATTTTTGGAAACTTTCTATTTTTAGAAACTAATCTATTTTAAGCAGTAAATTCTATTTTTGGAAACTTTTTATTTTTGGTAACTTTCTATTTTTGGAAACTTTCTATTTTTGGAAACTTTCTATTTTTGGAAACTTTCTATTTTTGGAAACCTGCTATTTTTGGAAAGTTACTTATTATTACACAGTAAGTATAATAATACATGAAACACTAGTAATACTTAATCAGATTAATCAGAATACTAGATAAACACAGTTTAAGGCTTTAAACAGTGAACCATGACCTAAAACATACCAAATCAGCTAAAATGAGACACAAAACCCAGTACGTAATCAGTGAATCGATACTTATACACGTGTGTATTCATGTAGCGTTAGTGATCCAGAAGTAGGAGTCTTTCTTCCGTTCATTCACTGGACTTGAGGTACGGATTCCCGTCCTTTCAGTATGGACATTCTTTCCTTATTAGGATTTCCCCGTATGCAGCCAACTGTTTTCCCCAGCATTTGTTTTATTGTTTTGAACTGCTTATGTTTAATTAGCATAATCTATAGCCATATACAAGCATGACCAGTTTCACCTAGTTATGGAGGTACCATAACCATAGCATTGGAGGCACCGATGTTATGACTTCCCCACGGCGGAGTGATTGCTCGTGGCGTCCCTTTTCAGTTTGGCCATATTATTATATCAGGTGGGGCGTATGGGTGCATCCTAGTTATATGTTTTATTCAGTATATCATGGTGAATGTGGTGTGTGCCTTGCATCCTTCACAAGGAGTTGATCCCTCCTACCCAAATCAGTATATTAATTAGAGGCATCCCCTCTAATCAGCATGATGAGGTCACCCCTCCAAGTATTCATGCACGTGACCTTTTCATGACCTATATGGGCTATGGTATATTTATGTTAAAACAGTTTTCACAAGATAGACATAAGGCTTTTCAAACTATAAAACCAGTTTTCTTGATACTTAACCAGTTTTCTCAGAACTTAGTCTTCCGCTGTTATATGTTACATGCTTATCCTATTCATGCTATATTGTACATCCGTGCACTGAGCGTCTTGCTCAGCCGTTACTTTCCTTTCCATGTCCCAAAACGGCAGGTACCCAAGACTCGAGCATTTGGAGGACGCGCATAGGATGGAAGCTGCCAGAAACTTCTTTTCCTTTTTGCCTTCATATAGTTATGCTTGTTTAGTCTTTATTCAGTTCATTCCCTTTATTTATGTTTTGGGCTTATGTTTGGGAACCGATGTTTGATTCCGGTTTTCCCTATGGTCATGTATGTTTTACTACATATCACCTTGCATGCTTTGATGACACGCCATAATCACGCGTGACATTCCATTTATAGAAATGGGGTGTTACAATTATGGTATCAGAGCCAAGGCTTCGACCTGTAGGCTCTAAAACTTGACCTGTGACTAGTGGGTAGTCACCAGGAGCTTCCTAAGTCAACGCTTGTTATTCCCCGTATTGACGTTTTCAGCACCTTTTTGTTTAACCATTACGTTTTCAGCACCTTGTTGTTTTAACCATGATGTTTTCACAAGTATCGTTTTACCAATATGGAATGAACAACCGTCATCCATATTTGGTTATGTGTCAGTGTCTATGCATGATGTTCCTAGTGAACTGTGATTATGTGAACTGAACCCCAGTAGTTCATAACTTTCACATAAAATTTTTTTTCTGTTAAGTTTTGACAATGACTTTTAATTATTTATGTTTCATGCATTCATGAATTTATATCATATGTCATCTATTGCAGGAATTTTGACTAAGTAATGGTTGGTACAGGACTGGCCTATTTAGTCGCATGTGCTTTTATCGAAACTTTTAACTTTGGGACCGACCCATAGGCGTCCCCTCGCCATGTCTTTTGTTTTGGAACCGACCCATAGGCGTTCCCTCGCACATATAAAGGTTTTATAAACTGCATTACGCATTCATGCACTGTTTTCTTGCATAAAATTTTTCTCATGATTTAAATTGGCATAAAAAAATTTTCATGTCCCATCATAAGTTATTATGTCTTTATGTCAAGTATGCCTTCATACTGTCATGGTTAACTTCAGTTTCATGCTGATTATGTTATACACTTCTTCGTAATAGATGGTTTCGTGTTTCCTCGTGATAATTACGTCTTCATGTTGATTATGTTTCACGCCTCTTTTGTTATTTACGTTGTCCTGCAAGACATTGTTAGATTTCTTGAATCATGCTTCCATGATAGTCATGGTTGGTTTCCATTGATCATGCTGTCAGGCAAATCATCGTTGAATTTTGTGTAACCACACTTTAGCGTTTCTCTATGCAACCAGAATGATGTCTATGCTAATACTGCCAGGTTATCATGATGGTTTTCCTAACCGTTTAACCGGTTTACTTTCCTTAAATCATGACAAATGATCGAGCCCATACCGATCATTTCATGTGCATTCCATGTGTACTCCACGTACCGTATTTCATGTGTATTACATGTACCTTAATCCATGTGTATTCCACTTGCAATACTTCACGAGTATTCGCTAGTCGATTCTAAATCATCTCAGGCGTATGTTCACTTGCTGATATTCTACAAGATTGTCGATGCCGCTCATAGCTTGGAGAGGTTACTGAAGGTTGATGCTGCTGATGTTAGGAGACGCTACGAGATGCTGATGTTGATGCTGTTCACAACCTGGAGATCCTAAAAGACGAAGACAAAGGCGTCGGAGCAAAGTAATTGGACGAGAAGATGCTTCACCATCAGACAATTCCCATCAATCATTGTCCCAAATTCATACTTTCATGTCACACGTCGTTCGGCTGTCATTTCAGCCATATGAGTGCAAACCAGTACCAGCCGGCCACTCAGCTAAATAGTTACATGAGTCACTGTCATGAGAATGACCGTCATGGAACCAACAGACAAGATGATAGTAATCACTACTATGACAGCAACTATCCTAGAAATCACAACCGAGGCTCCGGCCACGGACGTGATCAGACATACAAATGATCAGTAACCCAACCGATCCGCCAATTCTGGCATTTTAACCTAATATTTGTAGTTCTAGTTGTTTCATATCTCGAGACACATGTCAAGACATCAGTCAAGACACATGTCTCACGAATACTTTCTGAGGACACATGTCAAGATACCAGTCAAGACATATGTCACGCTTACATTTCTTAGGACACGAGTTAAGACACATGACTCACGTCTAATTATGGAACATTTCTAAGAAATTCAGGGTACCCTCCAAGGGTATATCCATTTTGTTGTTCCATGTATTAATCAGGCCACAAGAATTTCAATACCATTACCGGCGCATAAGTGAGAACTGTCACGTTGCCGATGTCACTTTCATTTCTTTCACCATATTTCATGTATTCATGACCATGAAGGACGCCTTTTGTATTCCCACGCATACGAAGGTTTTCCTTCAGCTTAAGGATAAGATCCAAGCTGCTAACGCATTTCCTCGGACAGACACGAGATGAATTTTATCCTAATTATGTACTATGAACACCACACCATGCTATGATTCATAATTATGTATAGTAATGTTCAGGCTCCTGAATACATTCAGTTTGATTTCCATCAGGAAAATCTATGCAATTATCTATGCTTACAAGCATGTGCATTGTTAGCCATGGTCGCTAAAATTTTCTAGCTGTCAGTAAGACACAACCACTTAACTCTTTTACGCATAGCCAGTTGATTATTCCAAAGTCTTCCTATACATTCCAGAAGAACCTTCAAGGAGAAGGATGGTACCATGAGATTATGTGTCGACTACCGTCGACTTAAACAAATCACCATTCATGACCGTTATTCTCCTCCACGTATTGACGACATGTCCAATCAACCGTATAGTGTTAATCACTTTTCCAAGATCGAACTCACGATCATGCTGCCAACAGTGATGCGTGAAAAAGCAGGACATGTCCATGACTGCTATTCGTACACGAATCGGTCATGCTAGATTTATGATTTTGAATTAGTCGCATCAATGCTTCAACCGCATTATGGACTTAATAAATTGAGTTTCCATGAACTCCTAAACAAATTCATCAGCGTTTTCATTGAGGACAACCTGATTTCCTCTAAGCCTAGAGAAGAACAGGAAGACCATATCTGCACTATGTTGCAAATTCTATGACAAGAGAAATTCTACCCTGGAATTTTTTTTTCCCAATATCAATTCTGTTTGATTACAGTGACACACTGAATCACATGGGTTTCTATGGTTAATCTTACCATGACTCAGCTTATGCGTAAAGGAGAGAACCCTACACTACATTAGGTGTTCTAGAAAATTATATGCTAGGAGAAGTCTAGATTCAGAGACTCAGAATTTCGCAAACTCCTAGGTATCAAATTCTACGAAGCAAGATACAGTTACGTTCATATCTAGGTACCTGACATACCAACAGGTTAAGATAGGACACCAACAAACTGGGATGTTTTCATCATATGAAATTGTGAATCGAAAAGGGACAAGATCTCCATGGATTTTAGTTACCAGATTTCAGCAAACTCAGAAGAAGCATGATGCTATTTGGGTTATTGTCAACAGTTTGATCAAGTCTGCAAAATCCTTACATCCGTACGGATTTCAGAACCAACAGATTGAACGAACATGTTCCAGCCAAGGCTCATCCGATCACTTGGCAATCCCTCAGCTATCAGGTCAGACAAAGATTCGTAATTGTACTCCTAACTTACTTCACGTCTTCATTCTAATTCCACGACTTGCTTTCGCGCTCACGTTCATGACACTATTCACGTTCATGATCGTATTTTGGCTTACGATTTTACGTTCATTCTTTTCTCATTCTGGGAAGTTTGCAAGAACTTAAGAGACCAGACCCAAGTTTAGTATAACTCTCCATCATCAGATAGACGTTTCACGTCATATTCCACGTCTCACCTTGTAGCGTTTTACGTTACCGCCATTATATTCTATGATCACGATATGTCTCACATGTCATGTTCATTCCACGTTCCTCATATCATGATCAAAATAGGTTACACGTATCATGGATCACGAAATGTTTACTCATACTACACTCGCCATATCTCCACGTAGCACGTTCAATATTTTTCACGTATCACGTTCAAAATTTTTCACGTACTACGTTTCTTTATGTCTCGCGCATCGTTTCTAATTATCAGTTAAGTCAGATTGTCTTGCATCGTAACGTTTCAGTTACCCTTGCACGTTAACTCTTATTTTCCTCGATCGAATTTAGGGGATCTACCTTCCGTTGATAACCAAGAATTTCTTCGTATTCCAAGTCAAGGTCAGGAGGACCAAGATTTATCATTAGTGTCAGGATCTTTTGAAGGAACCGTTCCAAGAGGGAGGCCACTTGGAAACGGACAAGTTCATCCGGACTTTTATCCGTTTTTCTCATCAATTAGATATGTCCTTTCAGTCACGTCACGTTCCATGTCTTTTCAAGACATGTCACGTTCCACGTTCCCTTCTACCATGTCACCTTCATTCCCGTTATTTTTCATACCTTTCTAGTTGATTCGGGTATGTTTCGCTTCCAGTTACTTTATCTATAATTCGGGGACGAATTATTCTTTTTAGGGGGGAAGAATTGTAAAACCCGCATGCTTTTACCATGAATAGTGCCCTTAAGATCGTACGTCCTAGATTAAAACTTACCTTATTCAGTATTGATCACATTCATGTGCTATTAATCAAGCAAGTGCATACGTGTATGACATGACAAGTATCGATTACGTACGAACTCATGATAAACAGTTAATAAATATGTCACGTGAACATAATTAAATCATGATCACCATTTAAAATACGAACTAGAATAATTACGTAAATACTTATAATATAATTACGAGCGTTAAGATTACGATAACTACATGATAAAATAAACAGAAACGCTTCAGACACGAACACGTTTAACCACGAACGAACACGAAACATCGGGACACGAGAAAGGTACGGGTACCCCATGTGGGGCCCCCATACCCACGGCACATATACCATAATGGGCTTAGCCCATGGACTTTTTACAAGAAAAGGGGGGTTATGTAACTTTTCATTTCATTTTTCACTTTTTCAAGAAAATAAACAAAAACCCTAAAAAAAAGTTTCTCTTCTCCTCCTTTGCTCCTGTTTATGCCGCCACCCTAAGATCACCATAGGAGGGTGATTGGTTGATTTTGATCTTAAAAATCATTGCTTTAATCCGTGTTTGTTCATCCTTTTCCAAGCTACATAGTGGTATATCTTTTTAAACCCTTCTTTTTAATTCTTTTGAATCCTTGTTTATGTTCATGAACATGTTATTGTTTTCTTATTAAAACATGGTAATTAATCATAGATCTAACATGTTTTGGGGTTAATTAAAATCAAAGGTTGTTAAAAGAGGGTGTTTGTTTTTGGCCGCCTAGTTTTATCAACCCGGGGGAGGGTTCGGTTTCTTTTTAGCCGCCACCACCAAGACCATTTTTGGTCTTGGTTGGCTCATGTGGGACCCACGGCAGCAAGGGGGCACACGTACCCCGAGTTTGGCTCGGGGTACGGTGTCGAGTTCATGCCCGATTCATGGTTCGTTGGTTAAATCATGCTTTATGCTACATGTTAATTTTTATGAATCATGAACTTAGGATATAATTAATTAATAACATGAAATATTAATTAAATCATGACTTAGGTTATTTTAATTATTAGTTTAACATGACATTAATTTAACCTAAGTATTTTATGTTATAAGTTATAATTAATTAATTATTAAAACATGCCTATAATTAATTAATTTAGACATGACTTAGGTTATATTATTAATAATAATAATACACATGTTTAACCTAAGTATATTCATTTCATTTTAATTAATACATGTTATACTTTAATTAAAATGCTTAACCTATAGTTTAATTAAAATACATGAAATAATAATTAAACTATACACTATATCATATGACTTAAGAAACAAGCTTATAAACACTTAGACTTATATGATAGCTTATGTAACCAGCTTAATTCTAAATATGGAAACTTCTATTTATAGAAACTTAATTAAATAAGGCAACTAATCTAATTATGGAAACCTTCTATATATGGAAATCTATCTATTTCAGGCAGTTAATCTAATCATGGAAACCTTCTATATATGGAAACTTATTTAATTAAGGCAGCTGATCTATTTTTGGAAACTTTCTATTTTTAGAAACTAATCTATTTTAAGCAGTAAATTCTATTTCTGGAAACTTTCTATTTTTGGTAACTTTCTATTTTTGGAAACTTTCTATTTTTGGAAACTTTCTATTTTTGGAAACCTGCTATTTTTGGAAAGTTACTTATTATTACACAGTAAGTATAATAATACATGAAACACTAGTAATACTTAATCAGATTAATCAGAATACTAGATAAACACAGTTTAAGGCTTTAAACAGTGAACCATGACCTAAAACATACCAAATCAGCTAAAATGAGACACAAAACCCAGTACGTAATCAGTGAATCGATACTTATACACGTGTGTATTCATGTAGCGTTAGTGATCCAGAAGTAGGAGTCTTTCTTCCGTTCATTCACTGGACTTGAGGTACGGATTCCCGTCCTTTCAGTATGGACATTCTTTCCTTATTAGGATTTCCCCGTATGCAGCCAACTGTTTTCCCCAGCATTTGTTTTATTGTTTTGAACTGCTTATGTTTAATTAGCATAATCTATAGCCATATACAAGCATGACCGGTTTCACCTAGTTATGGAGGTACCATAACCATAGCATTGGAGGCACCGATGTTATGACTTCCCCACGGCAGAGTGATTGCTCGTGGCGTCCCTTTTCAGTTTGGCCATATTATTATATCAGGTGGGGCGTATGGGTGCATCCTAGTTATATGTTTTATTCAGTATATCATGGTGAATGTGGTGTGTGCCTTGCATCCTTCACAAGGAGTTGATCCCTCCTACCCAAATCAGTATATTAATTAGAGGCATCCCCTCTAATCAGCATGATGAGGTCACCCCTCCAAGTATTCATGCACGTGACCTTTTCATGACCTATATGGGCTATGGTATATTTATGTTAAAACAGTTTTCACAAGATACACATAAGGCTTTTCAAACTATAAAACCAGTTTTCTTGATACTTAACCAGTTTTCTCAGAACTTAGTCTTCCGCTGTTATATGTTACATGCTTATCCTATTCATGCTATATTGTACATCCGTGCACTGAGCGTCTTGCTCAGCCGTTACTTTCCTTTCCATGTCCCAAAACGGCAGGTACCCAAGACTCGAGCATTTGGAGGACGCGCATAGGATGGAAGCTGCCAGAGACTTCTTTTCCTTTTTGCCTTCATATAGTTATGCTTGTTTAGTCTTTATTCAGTTCATTTCCTTTATTTATGTTTTGGGCTTATGTTTGGGAACCGATGTTTGATTCCGGTTTTCCCTATGGTCATGTATGTTTTACTACATATCACCTTGCATGCTTTAATGACACGCCATAATCACGCGTGACATTCCATTTATAGAAATGGGGTGTTACATTAAGTGACTGTTATTGGTTGATTTATGCATAATAGATGTTGGTATGCATGTTTAAGTCTTGCTAAGTTAGTTTGGTTAGGATTTGAGTAGGGTTGTTTTGAAAAAAAAAGTTGATTTTCAGTTTAAAGGGGTGTTTGGATTTGTGTTTTTGTCAAGATTTTGTGTTTAAACCTGTTTAGAATCAGTCATTAGGGTGTTAATAGGTTGTATGCTACTTGTTTTGTTAGTTTGTTGGAGTTTTAACCAGTTTGCATGATTAAAATTTGAAAAAGATAGCATAAATCTGTCATCCACCTTACTGCTTATTCTTTGAGTGAATTTGGCCTCTAAATCTGAAAAGTTGGGAGATGTTAGGTATGTTTAGGAGTGAGAACTAGTTTTGAGCTAGGTGATACACTTGTGTGAAAGTTTTAAGCCCTTGATTCTCACTGGTGTGCACATTGAACCAGCAAACAGTCACCAGACCTACCTAAGCCATCACAGCAACTTTTTGTGCCTATTTGTGTGAAATTTTGCTAAGTCTTGTGTGTTTTTTTTGTGTTATCTTGACTCCCTATACTCAACTGAGTATAGGGGTGCCTTTTGTCCATCAAAATCACCACCAAAATCAAGAATCAAGGCCTCTTGATTCTATCTTCATCAGTGAAGATAACACTTGTTCTTTGTGATTCTTAAAACCTAAACTGGGCACGTTTTTCATACTTTTGGGATTGATCTTGTTTAAATAGGACTGGTAATTGTGATTTTGAGTTGAAAGGTTATAAGGTTTGAGTTTTAAGCTTAAAAAATAAAAAAAAATTAAAAAGTGCAAAAAGGACTGGCCAGGACTCGAACCTGCGCCATCCTTCTCACCACACACACTCATTACCGCGATGCCCTTGGGTCTTTTACTGATAAAGACTCAAACAACAATCTATTTAACACGTTTTGAGTTGGGATTTTCCAAAATAAGCCGTGGCCTTTTTAGCTTATTTGAGCTTATTGGTTAAGCTAATTAGCTAAGTCTTATTTTTCCTAGGATTATATTATAGTTTAGGATTTTTCTGGGCTAAACTTTGATTTTCCCTTTCTTTATTTATTTTTTATCTTTTTTTATTACCCGTATTTAGTTAATTAGTTAAAAAATAGCTAAAATAGTTTTTAACTTTTATAAAAAATGTTTTTAGGTTTTGTTAAAGTAATTTGAGGTTTACAGCTAAAAAAGTTTTCAAAAAGTATTATTTTTGACTTTATAGGAATTTAGGGTTTTTATCCAACTTTAAAATTTAATATAAAATTATTAAATAGGTTTTAGAAACTTTTAATTGCATTTCTGTCTTAGTTATATTATTTTAGATTTTTGGTAATTTTTAGAATTATTTTATAAACTTTGAATTTTTTTGATTATTTTATTGTTATTTTATTATTAAAAATTGAAAATTAGTTTTTTCTACTTTTTTTCATTTTTCCTAGATTGTAGACACTAAATTAGGATTTTTGTAACTTTCCAAATATTTTTAGGGCTTTTCAATTATTTTCTAGAATTAATTTAAGTTTTAATTGATTTTAATAGTTTTTAAGTGTTTAAAAATAGTTTAATTTGGTTTTAAAATTTTAAAAAATACTTTTTAGCTTAATTAGGTTATTTTGAGGTTTACAAACTTGAAAATCCTGTTTGGGACTTTTTAATAATTAATTGTGATTTTTAGGGCTTTGATTAGCATTAAAAAGTCATTATTGAATTAATTAAAAGGTTTTAGCAAGTTTTGATTTTTTTGTAAACTCTTAGAATAATATTGGGGATTTTTAGTAATTTTTAGGTTAAAATTTTTAATTTTTGTACTATTTACGGTTTTACGTGATCGCCTTTTTCGTCTTAGTTTAATCCGTCTTCGTAACCGTCTTTCTCTTCTCTCTTTTTTTATTTTCTCTTCTCAATACAATAAAATCATCATCAATCAATTCATTACACAACACACGTGCCTCCTCGAGAACGAACTCACTTTTAGGGTCATTTACACACGGTTTTCCTAAATCGTCGTGCTTGCCCTATATTATTGCCTTGTTTTCCTAAACAAGTGTGATTTTACAACTATCATTTTTGGCGCCGCTGCCGGGGAGGCGTGTTGTGTTTTGATTGAACAATTGTTGTTTTTTTATATAGCCATAATTAGTATTTGTATTAGTAGCACTCTACTAATACGTATTATCGTTTTTTGGTTTTTGTGTGAATATTATTACTATATTGTATACGTAGAACAATAAATTCACAAGTACTCCAAATACGTGAGCAATCACAACCTTGACTTGGGAGGTCATTACCCAATCATTGTATTTGAATCTCAAACCAAAGAAAAAGGCAAAAATAGATAAATACTTTCGTGAAGCTCGATTTTGAAAGTACAAACTATAAGGTGGGTATAAGGCGGTTGTATTTCACGACCTAAAGGAAAAAGGCTCTTAAGTGCTTCGCGCCGCCTCGTTTCCTCCGCTTGCTTGTGCGTATTTGATTTTGAGAGTGAATCGAGGGTTTTGCCGCCCAAAGTATTACTACATATCATATATATTTTCTTGGTTTCTATTGATTAAACCCTCTTGAACGATTTGGTGTTCCACCATCGTTCTAAAGTCATCGAAGGCGTTCACTTCACGTGATCGTTTTCATTCCTTGAGGCTTCTTTAATCGAGAGATTTGATTAAGGAGGAGATTTGTAGATTTGTGTCTACTTAATACATTCACCAAATTCCAAAAAAGTTAATACCATCAAAAACCACAAAAAAATTGAAAAAGTAAAAACACCAAAAAGAATCTTCTTTGCTCGTCTCCTCGTTGTACGTGACGTTTATGCTAACTCGTAATCAAGCAAAACGTGCACGTAGACGAAAGAACAAAACTCCTACTCCAACTCATTCTAGTGAGGAGTCTCCTATTGACGAACCCATTGTACGAGAAGCACCTACCATGGCGAATCGAACTATGATAGAGTTACTTCAAGCACCCACCGAGGGTTATGGAGAAGCTATTGTGATTCCCGCTATCCTTGCGGAGAATTTTGAGGTGAAAACGGGTTTGTTGTCGATGATCCAAAACAACAAATTTCATGGTGATCAGAAGGACAATCCCCACAACCATATCCGCCAATTCAATCGTCTTACCGCCACGTGCAAATTCAAGGATATCTCAAATGACTCGATTAAGATGATGTTTTTTCCGTATTCCTTAGCGGGTCCCGCTAAAATTTGGTTAGAGAAAGAGCCACCCAATTCTATATTGACGTGGAAGGATCTCGTTTCGAAATTTGTGAACCAATTTTTTCCGCCCTCTAAGACTACGCATTTGAAAAATGAGATTTCTAAATTTTCACAAGAATCAAATGAAAGTTTTTCAACGGCTTGGAATAGGTTTAAGGAGATGTTACATGAATGTCCTCATCACGGTTTTTCCGACTTACATCAAATCGACACGTTTTACAATGGACTTAATGATCATGAAAGAGATTATTTAAATGCCGCCGCGGGTGGTAATTTTTGTGTAAAACGGTTGAAGAAGCTTTGGTCATAATTGAGAATAGGTCTAAGGTTTATAGCCCTCGTAACACACCGAGTGTTGCCAAATTGGGCTCGTCATCGTCTCGTAGCATTAATGCTTTACATGATGAGGCAAATGAAGAAAATCGATTTTTTGATAGATTTGCTAGCCTTATGTCCCATTGGAAAGCTCAAGAAGCTTCAGATTCCGCTTCGGTTAAAGCGGTTTCTAAGAGTTGTTTGTCGTGTGGTGGAGCTCATGATCTTTCCGAGTGCATTACCGCGGATGGTAACTGTAAAACCCGCATGCTTTTACCATGAATAGTGCCCTTAAGATCGTACGTCCTAGATTAAAACTTACCTTATTTAGCATTGATCACATTCATGTGCTAATAATCAAGCAAGTGCATACGTGTATGACAGGATAAGTATCGATTACGTACGAACTCATGATAAACAGTTAATAAATATGTCAATTGAACATAATTAAATCATGATCACCATTTAAAATACGAACTAGAATAATTACGTAAATACTTATAATATAATTACGAGCGTTAAGATTACGATAACTACATGATAAAATAAACAGAAACGCTTCAGACACGAACACGTTTAACCACGAACGAACACGAAACATTGGGACACGAGAAAAGGTACGGGTACCCCATGTGGGGCCCCCATACCCACGGCACAACAACCATAATGGGCTTAGCCCATGGACTTTTTAGAAGAAAAGGGGGGGTTATGTAACTTTTCATTTTATTTTCACTTTTTCAAGAAAATAAACAAAAACCCTAAAAGAGTTTTCTCTCCTCCTCTTTGGCTTCTTTTGTGCCGCCACCCATATCAACACCATAGGAGGGTGTTGATTGATTTTTGACATTAAAACAAGTGATAGAAACCGTGTTTGTTCATCATTCTTCAATCCACGTGTTTGGTATATCATTTCTTAACCTTTCTTTTTCATTTCTTTTAATCTTTGATTTTATTATGAACATGTCATTATTATTTTTATTTAAACATGATAATTAAACATTGATCTAACATGTTTTGGTATAAATTAAAATCAAAGGATGTTATAAAAGGGGTGTTTGTTTTGGCCGCATAGGGTAACCAACCCGAGGGGGGTTCGGTTTGCTTATTGCCGCCACCACCAAGACCATTTTTGGTCTTGGTTGGCTCATGTGGGACCCACGGCAGCAAGGGGGCACACGTACCCCGAGTTTGGCTCGGGGTACGGTGTCGAGTTCATGCCCGATTCATGGTTCGTTGGTTAAATCATGATTTTTGCTACATGTTAATTTTTATGAATTATGAACTTAGGATATAATTAATTAATAACATGAGATATTAATTAAATCATGACTTAGGTTATTTTAATTATTAGTTTAACATGACACTAATTTAACCTAAGTATTTTTATGTTATAAGTTATAATTAATTAATTATTTAAAACATGCCTATAATTAATTAATTTAGACATGACTTAGGTTATGTTATTAATACATAATGATACACATTTTAACCTAAGTATTTTATTCCATTTTAATTAATACATGTTATACTTTAATTAAAATGCTTAACCTATAGTTTAATTAAAATACATGAAATAATAATTAAACTATACACTATACCATATGACTTAAGAGATAAGCTTATAAACACTTAGACTTATATGTTAGCTTATGTAACCAGCTTAATTCTAATTATGGAAACCTTCTATATATGGAAATATATCTATTTCAGGCAGCTAATCTAATTATGGAAACCTTCTATATATGGAAACTTATTTAATTAAGGCAGCTGATCTATTTTTGGAAACTTTCTATTTTTAGAAACTAATCTATTTTAAGAAGTAAATTCTATTTTAGGAAACTTTCTATTTTTGGAAACTTTCTATTTTTGGAAACTTTCTATTTTTGGAAACTTTCTATTTTTGGAAACTTTCTATTTTTGGAAACTTTCTATTTTTGGAAACTTTCTATTTTTGGAAACTTTCTATTTTTGGTAACTTTCTATTTTTGGAAACTTTCTATTTTTGGAAACTTTCTATTTTTGGAAACTTTCTATTTTTGGAAACCTGCTATTTTTGGAAAGTTACTTATTATTACACACTAAGTATAATAATACATGAAACACCAGTAATACTTAATCAGATTAATCAGAATACTAGATAAACACAGTTTAAGGCTTTAAACAGTAAACCATGACCTAAAACATACAAAGTAAGCTAAGATGAGACATACAACCCAGTACGTAATCAGTGAATCGATACTTATACACGTGTGTATTCATGTAGCTTTAGTGATCTAGAAGTAGGAGTCTTTCTTCCGTTCATTCAATGGACTTGAGGTACGGATTCCTGTCCTTTCAGTATGGACATTCTTTCCTTATTAGGATTTCCCCGTATGCAGCCAACTGTTTTCCCCAGTATTTGTTTTATTGTTTTGAACTGCTTATGTTTAATTAGCATAATCTATAGCCATATACAAGCATGACCAGTTTCACCTAGTTATGGAGGTACCATAACCATAGCATTAGAGGCACCGATGTTATGACTTCCCCACGGCGGAGTGATTGCTCGTGGCGTCCCTTTCAGTTTTGGCCATATTATTATATCATGTGGGGCGTATGGGTGCATCCTAGTTACATGTTTTATTCAGTATTTCATGGTGAATGTGGTGTGTGCCTTGCATCCTTCACAAGGAGTTGATCCCTCCTACCCAAACCAGTATATTAATTAGAGGCATCCCCTCTAATCAGCATGATGAGGTCACCCCTCCAAGTATTCATGCACGTGACCTTTTCATGACCTATATGGGCTATGGTATATATATATATGTTAAAACAGTTTTCACAAGATAAACATAAGGCTTTTCAAACTATAAAACCAGTTTTCTCAATACTTAACCAGTCTACTCAGAACTTAGTCTTCCGCTGTTATATGTTACATGCTTATCCTATTTCATGCTATATTGTATATCCGTGCACTGAGCGTTTTGCTCAGCCGTTACTTTCCTTTCCATGTCCCAAAACGGCAGGTACCCAAGACTCGAGCATTTGGAGGACATGCATAGGATGGAAGCTGCCATAGACTTCTTCTCCTGTTTCCTTCATATATTTATGCTTGTTTAGTCTTTCATTCAGTTCATTTACTTTGTTATGTTTTGGGCTTATGTTTTGGGCTTATGTTGGGAACCGATGTTTGATTCCGGTTTTCCCTATGGTCATGTATGTTTTACTACATATTACCTTGCATGCTTTGATAACACGCCATAATTACGCGTGACATTCCATTTATCAAAATGGGATGTTACAATTATGGTATCAGAGCCAAGGCTTCGACCTGTAGGCTCTAAAACTTGACCTGTGACTAGTGGGTAGTCACCAGGAGCTTCCTAAGTCAACGCTTGTTATTCCACGTATTGATGCGTTCAACACCTTTTTATTTTAACCATGACGTTTTCAGCACCTTGTTGTTTTAACCATGTTGTTTTCACCAGTATCGTTTTACTAATATGGAATGAACAACCGTCATCCATACTTAGTTATGTGCCATTGTCTATGCACGATGTTCCTCATGAACTGTGATTAGGTGGACTGAACCTCAGTAGTTCATATTTTTCACATAAAATTTTTTCTGTTAAGTTTTGACAATGACTTTTAATTATTATGTTTCATGCATTCATGCAATTATATCATATGTCATCTGTTGCAGGAATTTTGACTAAGTAATGGTTGGTACAGGACTGGCCCTATTTAGTCGCATGTGCTTTTATCGAAACTTTTAACTTTGGGACCGACCCATAGGCGTCCCCTCGCCATGTCTTTTGTTTTGGAACCGACCCATAGGCGTTCCCTCGCACATATAAAGGTTTTATAAACTACATTACGCATTCATGCACTGTTTTTCATGCACAAATTTTTCTCATGATTTAAATTGGCATAAATTTTTTTTATTTTTTTTTTCTTCATGTCCCCTCATAAGTTATTATGTTTTTATGTCAAGTATGTTTTCATCCTGTCATGTTTAACTTCGGTTTCATGCTGAATATGTTATACACTCCTTTATGATAGATCGTTTTATGTTCCTTCATGATAATTCCATTTTCATGTTGATTATGTTTCACGCCTCTTTTGTTATTTACGTTGTCCTGCAAGACATTGTTAGATTTCTTAAATCATGCTTTCATGATAGTCATGGTTGGTTTTCATTGATCATGTTGTCAGGCAAATCATCGTTGAATTTTGTGTAACCACACTTTAGCGTTTCTCTATGCAACCAGAATGATGTCTATGCTAATACTGCCAGGTTATCATGATGGTTTTTCTAACTGTTCAACCGTTATACTTTCCTTAAATCATAATAAATGACCGACCCCATACCGATCATTTCATGTGTATTCCATGTGTACTCCACGTACCGTATTTCATGTGTATTACATGTACCTTAATCCATGTGTATTCCACTTGCAATACTTCACGAGTATTCGCTAGTCGATTCTAAATCATGTCAGGCGTAGGTTCACTTGCTGATATTCTACAAGATTGTCGATGCCGCTCATAGCTTGGAGATGTTACTGAAGGTTGACGCTGCTGATGTTGGGAGACGCTACGAGATGCTGATGCTGATGCTGTTCACAACCTGGAGATCCTAAAAGACGAAGACAAAGGCGTCGGAGCAAAGCAATTGGACGAGAAGATGCTTCACCATCAGATGATTCCCATCAATCATTGTCCCTAATTCATAGTTACATGTCACACGTCATTCGGCTGTTATGTCAGCCATATGAGTGCAAACCGGTACCAGCCGACCACTCAGCTGAATAGTTACATGAATCACGGTCATGAGAATGGCCGTCACGGAACTGACAGACAGGACTATAGTAACCACTACCATGACAGAAAATATCCTAGAAATTGCAACCGAGGCTCTGGCCGCAGACGTGAACAGACATACAAATGATCAGTAGTCCAACCGATCCGCCAATTCTGGCATATTAACCTAATATTTGTAGTTCTAACTGTTTCACATCTCGAGACACATGTCAAGACATCAGTCAAGACACATGTCTCACGTATACTTTCTGAGGACACATGTCAAGATACCAATCAAGACATATGTCACGCTTACATTTCTCAAGACACGAGTCAAGACACATGACTCACGTCTATTTATGGAACATTTCTAAGAAATTCAGGGTACCCTCCAAGGGTACATCTATTTGTTGTGCCATGTATTAATCAGGCCACAAGAATTTCAATACCATTATCAGCATATCAGTGAGAACTGTCATGTTGCCGATGTCACTTTCATTTCTTTCACCATAGTTCATATATTCCTAACCATGAAGGACGCCTTTCGTATTCCCACGTAACGCATTTTCCTCGGACAGACACGAGATGAATTTTTTTTATCCTAATTATGGACTATGAACAGCACACCATGCTACGATTCATAATTATGTACAGTAATGTTCAGGCTCCTGAATACTTCAGCTTGATTTTCCATCGGAATATCTGTGCAAATTTTCTACGCTTACAAGCATGTGCATTGTTAGCCATGGTCGCTAAAATTTTCTAGCTGTCAGTAAGACACAACCACTTAACTCTTTTACGCACAGCCAGTTGATTATTCCAAAGTCTTCCTATACATTCCAGCAGAACCTACAAGGAGAAGGATGGTACCATGAGATTATGTGTCGACTACCGTTGACTTAAACAAATCACCATTCATGACCGTTATTCTCCTCCACGTATTGACGACATGTCCAATCAACCGTATAGTGTTAATCACTTTTCCAAGATCGAACTCACGATCATGCTGCCAACAGTGACGAGTGAAAAAGCAGGACATGTCCATGACTGCTATTCGTACATGACTCGGTCATGCTAGATTTATGATTTTGAATTAGTCTCATCAATGCTCAAACGACACTATAAGAATGAGTTCCCACGAACTCATAAGCAAATTCATCAGCATTTTCATTGAGGATAACCTGATTTCCTCTAAGCCTAGAGAAGAACAGGAAGACCCTATATGCACTATGTTGTAAATTCTATGACAAGTGAAATTTTACCCTAGAAATTCTTCCGATATCAATTCTGTTTGATTTAAGTGACACGCTGAATCACATGGCATTCTACGGTTAATCTTACCATGACTCAGCTTATGCGTAAAGGAGAGAACCCTACACTGCATTAGGTGTTCTAGAAAATCCTACGCTGGGAGAAGTCTGATTCAAAGACTAAGAGTTTCGCAACCTTCTATGTATCAAGTTTCTTCGAAGCAGGATACAGTTACGTTCATATCTTCATACCTGTTATACAAACAGGCTAAGATAGGACACCAACAGACGGGTATGTTTTCATCATATGATATTGTGAATCGAAAAGGGACAAGGTCTCCATGGATTTTAGTTACCAGATTTCAGCAAACTCAGAAGAAGCATGATGCTATCTGGGTTATTGCAAACAGTTTGATCAAGTCTGCAGAATCATTACATTCGTAAGGATTGTAGAACCGACAAATTGATCGGACATGTTCCAGCCAAGGCTCATCCGACCACTTGGTAATCCCGCAGCTATCGGGTCAGACAAAGATTCGTAATTTTACTCCTAACTTACTTCACGTCTTCATTCTAATTCCACGACTTGCTTTCGCGCTCACGTTCATGACACTATTCACGTTCATGATCGTATTTTGGCTTACGATTTTACGTTCTTTTCGTTCTGGGAAGTTTTGCAAGAACTTGAGAGACCAGACCCAAGTTTAGTATAACTCTCCATCATCAGATAGACGTTTCACGTCATATCCCACGTCTCACCTTGTAGCGTTTGGCGTTACCGCCATTATATTCTATGATCACGATATGTCTCACATGTCATGTTCATTCCAAGTTCCTCATATCATGATCAAGATATGTTACACGTATCATGGATCACGATAGGTTTACTCATACTACACTCGCCATATCTCCACGTAGCACGTTCAAAATTTTTCATGTATCACGTTCAAAATTTTTCACGTACTACGTTTCTTTATGTCTCGCGCATCGTTTCTAATTATCAGTTAAGTCAGATTGTCTTACATCGTAATGTTTCAGTTACCCTTGCACGTTAACTCTTATTTTTCCTCGATCGAATCTCGGGGATCTACCTTCCGTTGATAACCAACAATTTCTTCGTATTCCAAGTCAAGGTCAAGAGGATCAAGATTTATCATTAGTTCCAGGATCTTCTGAAGGAACCGTTCCAAGAGGGAGGCCACTTGGAAACGGACAAGTTCATCCGGACTTCTTATCCATTTTTCTCTTATCGATTAGATATGTCCTTTCAGTCACGTCACGTTCCATGTCTTTTCAAGACATGTCACGTTCCACGTTCCCTTCTACCATGTCATCTTCATTTCCGTTATTTTTGCATACCTTTCCAGTTTGATTCGGGTATGTTTCGCTTCCAGTTACTTTATCTATAATTCGGGGACGAATTATTCTTTTTAGGGGGGAAGAATTGTAAAACCCGCATGCTTTTACCATGAATAGTGCCCTTAAGATCGTACGTCGTAGATTAAAACTTACCTTATTTAGCATTGATCACATTCATGTGCTAATAATCAAGCAAGTGCATACGTGTATGACAGGATAAGTATCGATTACGTACGAACTCATGATAAACAGTTAATAAACATGTCAAGTGAACATAATTAAATCATGATCACCATTTAAAATACGAACTAGAATAATTACGTAAATACTTATAATATAATTACGAGCGTTAAGATTACGATAACTACATGATAAAATAAACAGAAACACTTCAGACACGAACACGTTTAACCACGAACGAACACGAAACATCGGGACACGAGAAAAGGTACGGGTACCCCATGTGGGGCCCCCATACCCACGGCACAACAACCATAATGGGCTTAGCCCATGGACTTTTTACAAGAAAAGGGGGGGTTATGTAACTTTTCATTTCATTTTCACTTTTTCAAGAAAATAAACAAAAACCCTAAAAGAGTTTTCTCTCCTCCTCTTTGGCTTCTTTTGTGCCGCCACCCATATCAACACCATAGGAGGGTGTTGATTAATTTTTGACATTAAAACAAGTGATAGAAACCGTGTTTGTTCATCATTCTTCAATCCACGTGTTTGGTATATCATTTCTTAACCTTTCTTTTTCATTTCTTTTAATCTTTGATTTTATTATGAACATGTCATTATTATTTTTATTTAAACATGATAATTAAACATTGATCTAACATGTTTTGGTATAAATTAAAATCAAAGGATGTTATAAAAGGGGTGTTTGTTTTGGCCGCATAGGGTAACCAACCCGAGGGGGGTTCAGTTTGCTTATTGCCGCCACCACCAAGACCATTTTTGGTCTTGGTTGGCTCATGTGGGACCCACGGCAGCAAGGGGGCACACGTACCCCGAGTTTGGCTCGGGGTACGGTGTCGAGTTCATGCCCGATTCATGGTTCGTTGGTTAAATCATGATTTTTGCTACATGTTAATTTTTATGAATTATGAACTTAGGATATAATTAATTAATAACATGAGATATTAATTAAATCATGACTTAGGTTATTTTAATTATTAGTTTAACATGACATTAATTTAACCTAAGTATTTTATGTTATAAGTTATAATTAATTAATTATTTAAAACATGCCTATAATTAATTAATTTAGACATGACTTAGGTTATGTTATTAATACATAATGATACACATTTTAACCTAAGTATTTTATTCCATTTTAATTAATACATGTTATACTTTAATTAAAATGCTTAACCTATAGTTTAATTAAAATACATGAAATAATAATTAAACTATACACTATACCATATGACTTAAGAGATAAGCTTATAAACACTTAGACTTATATGTTAGCTTATGTAACCAGCTTAATTCTAATTATGGAAACCTTCTATATATGGAAATCTATCTATTTCAGGCAGCTAATCTAATTATGGAAACCTTCTATATATGGAAACTTATTTAATTAAGGCAGCTGATCTATTTTTGGAAACTTTCTATTTTTAGAAACTAATCTATTTTAAGCAGTAAATTCTATTTTAGGAAACTTTCTATTTTTGGAAACTTTCTATTTTTGGAAACTTTCTATTTTTGGAAACTTTCTATTTTTGGAAACTTTCTATTTTTGGTAACTTTCTATTTTTGGAAACTTTCTATTTTTGGAAACTTTCTATTTTTGGAAACTTTCTATTTTTGGAAACCTGCTATTTTTGGAAAGTTACTTATTATTACAAACTAAGTATAATAATACATGAAACACCAGTAATACTTAATCAGATTAATCAGAATACTAGATAAACACAGTTTAAGGCTTTAAACAGTAAACCATGACCTAAAACATACAAAGTAAGCTAAGATGAGACATACAACCCAGTACGTAATCAGTGAATCGATACTTATACACATGTGTATTCATGTAGCTTTAGTGATCTAGAAGTAGGAGTCTTTCTTCCGTTCATTCAATGGACTTGAGGTACGGATTCCTGTCCTTTAAGTATGGATATTCTTTCCTTATTAGGATTTCCCCGTATGCAGCCAACTATTTTCCCCAGTATTTGTTTTATTGTTTTGAACTGCTTATGTTTAATTAGCATAATCTATAGCCATATACAAGCATGACCAGTTTCACCTAGTTATGGAGGTACCATAACCATAGCATTGGAGGCACCGATGTTATGACTTCCCCACGGCGGAGTGATTGCTCGTGGCGTCCCTTTCAGTTTTGGCCATATTATTATATCATGTGGGGCGTATGGGTGCATCCTAGTTACATGTTTTATTCAGTATTTCATGGTGAATGTGGTGTGTGCCTTGCATCCTTCACAAGGAGTTGATCCCTCCTACCCAAACCAGTATATTAATTAGAGGCATCCCCTCTAATCAGCATGATGAGGTCACCCCTCCAAGTATTCATGCACGTGACCTTTTCATGATCTATATGGGCTATGGTATATATATATGTTAAAACAGTTTTCACAAGATAAACATAAGGCTTTTCAAACTATAAAACCAGTTTTCTCAATACTTAACCAGTCTACTCAGAACTTAGTCTTCCGCTGTTATATGTTACATGCTTATCCTATTTCATGCTATATTGTATATCCGTGCACTGAGCGTTTTGCTCCGCCGTTACTTTCCTTTCCATGTCCCAAAACGGCAGGTACCCAAGACTCGAGCATTTGGAGGACATGCATAGGATGGAAGCTGCCATAGACTTCTTCTCCTGTTTCCTTCATATATTTATGCTTGTTTAGTCTTTCATTCAGTTCATTTACTTTGTTATGTTTTGGGCTTATGTTTTGGGCTTATGTTGGGAACCGATGTTTGATTCCGGTTTTCCCTATGGTCATGTATGTTTTACTACATATTACCTTGCATGCTTTGATGACACGCCATAATTACGCGTGACATTCCATTTATCAAAATGGGATGTTACAGTAACACTTCGAGTGCTTATGTAGCCACGGGAACTTATAACCAAAACGGCCAAGGTTCCCGCCAAAATCAAGCTCCACCAAATCAAAATGCTAATAACTATCGCAACAACAACCAAGGTGGTAATTATCAAGGAAATCAAAGAAATTACAACAAGGGTAATTATCAAAGTGGAAATGGGCAAGTTTCAAACCAAAACCAAAACCGTGATATTCAAACTTCGACTCAAGGTTTTCAAAATGATCACACCAAAAATCTTCAAGGAGAGTTTTTGAATTATGCTAAGGCTAATGATGCTAAGTTTGATAATATGCAACGTGAAATGGTTAGCTTAAGATCCGAGTTGAAAAACGAGCTTAAAAACGAACTTGCTAATGAACTTAAAACTCATGCTAATAAAATGGAAGGAAATGTCACACGTCTCCAACAAAATCAACAAAAAATGGAGCAAGGTCAACATGAGATTAAGCAATAGTTGTTAAAAGCGGATGCTAGGCAATCTAAGTTTGAAGACCGAATGGCTAAAATGTTTGAAGCTATCATGTGTAAGCCCTCTTCTTTGGGTGGTCTTCCTAGTGATACCATCGTGAACCCGAAAGGAGAATTGAAGGTTATTACTACTCGTAGTGGTAAAACTTTCAAAGAACCCATTTCTCTTCCAAGTACTTCTATGGAGAAGGAAAAAGATAAAGAACCCGAGGTGGTGGTTGAAAAGGAGCAAATTCCAAGCCCACAAAGTACCGCTCAAACCACACCTACGGTTGAACCCACACCAATCATGGAACCCGAGATTCCAAGGCTGATGCCTATGCCTATGCCCCAACCCACACCACCCTTACCCTATCCTTCAAGACGAGACAAGGAAAAGACACAAGAACAAAATAATTATCAATTTGAACTCTTTATGAAAATGTTTCGTGACTTGCATTTCAATATAAGTTTTGCTGACGCCTTAGTCATGATGCCTCGATTTGCCGCAAACTTCAAAAGTATGTTGAATAACAAAGAGAAATTGCAAAAATCGTCTAGTTGTTCTTCGGTTTTTCTAAGCCGCATACCTCAAAAAGTCGGTGATCCCGGCAAGTTTTTAATCCCATGTGCTATACAAGACATGGAAGAATGCTACGCCTTGGCTGATCTTGGTGCTAGTATTAATTTGATGCCTCTTGAGATTTTTAAATCGCTCAATCTTCCAAATCTCACTCCTTTAAGAATGTCAATCGAGATTGCCGATCATTCTACGATTCTAGCTTGTGGATTTGCCGAGGACGTCTTTGTGAAAGTTGGAAAGTTCTACTATCCCGTAGACTTTATTGTTGTTGACATTCCTATCGATCCTAAAGTTCCGTTAATTTTAGGTCGATCTTTTTTGGATACCTCGAGAGCACTTATCGATGTGCATGCAAGAAAAATCACTCTTCGTTTCAATGAGGAAGAACTCGTCATTAATGCAACCCAAAACTCCACTCTTTCTCATGTGTATTCTATCACGTCTTTGTATAATGTCAATCCTATCAAAAACATTTGCAAAAGAATTTCAAATAGAGTTTTAGGAGTTGTTGAGAAAAATGAAGTTCCGTCCCCTCCGCCGGTGGAGGTTAAGAGTGTTAAGCCTACGATTCCAATCTCGAGTGATTCTTCGGATGATGAATACGTTGATCCCGATGGGGAAGTTTTTTTTGTCGACAAACGTTTTGAAAACTTACCACCACCTATACCAAAACGCTTTTCAAATGTGAGAATTTTTAGTGTGACTAACATTGCTTTAGATACACCAAATATTTTTGACATAATCAAATCGGGTTTTCACAAGGAGAGTTTAAAAGATGAAAAAGGAAAAGATTTTGAATTAAATTTGAAAGATTTTTCTACAACTCTAACTCCGTCATCACCACGTGTATTGAGTGCTACAAGCTCGTCTTCTCCTTTTGACGATGCTTTGTGTGGACTTAGTGTGGGGGAATCCCCTTATGTTCCCTCCCCTTTTTCCACCGAGGACGAGATATTTGATGCCGGAATTGCTTATATAGAGAAATCTCGGTCTTCCACCGATGCAATAAATGGAAAATCTTTCTATTTGATTGGTGTGAGTCTACCTCGAGTAGCTCAATGTTTTCATGACTTACCCATTGTCCCACCCTTCTATTTCTTCTCATCTATTTTCTTGAAACTCTTTGAGTTTTTGTTGGCACATGATGAAGTGGCGTTGGTTTGTTTTTCCAATGAAAACGAGAACGCCATCTTCGATCCTGGTATTTTGCACCATCAAAGGACTTAGTCCTTTATACCGGTTGTTTTTGGGCCTTGTTTATCATGTAAGCCCCACCAAAAATTGACCACACCATGATTATCCCTAAATGATCACATTTATGGGGATTCGAGTCGAGCTTTTGACTCGATTATCAAAAACAAGGTGCCTCGTGGGGGAGACCCATGCTTATCCATGTACATATTATTGCTTTCTAATTAGTTAATGTGAGGGGATTTGTTCCCTTCCAACCTTTGTTCCATGGTTGTTTGTGCATTGTGGTTTTTAGATCATGATCTTCACGATTAGAGCCTCTCGTGTTCATTTTATGGGAGCACTCGATCGTTTGCTTTAGAGACATTTCTCAATATCCAAATGATATATCCTTTTGATGTTCTAACCTTAGGTTTATAGCACACTTCATAAACGACTATTAATTTATTGGTTACACCCTTTCCATGCTAGATTAGGCATTCGACTACGTCTCTAGTATGGAGGTTTTGCACCCCTAGACTCGAAACATTGAGGACAATGTTTAACTTTAGTATGGGGGGTGAATAGATACTTGCCTTGCCAAACCTTCACGCTTTTCAAAGTTTATCTTTTTGTTTATCGTTTTGTTGCAAAATAAGGCTAAAAATGGCCAAATTTTAAAAATTTTCTCATGTTTTATAAGTGTTTGAAGACACGAATGTAGATTTTCTGATGGCGAGAATAAGAGTAATTTTTGACTCGACCGTGCGTGTTGAGCACTTAGCTTTAATTCCTTAACTACACATTAGGCTAAGTCTCTTAAATGAGGACGAGAAATGATAGAGTTAATTATAAGTTACTATGCTAAACGTAGAGTACTCGTATTCTTTCAAAAACTCATGTGTTCTCGTTGTTTGCTTATTCTCCCTTCGCTTGTAAATATTTTTGCTTAATAAATATTGACTTAGCGGTTTAGTTAGGATTGTTGGGTTTCTAGTCTTTTCTAGTAGCTTCCGTGTAATTAAATTGGGAAGACATTAAGGTATCGCCAGCGTCACGGCTTTGAAGTATTGGCACCCGAATAATCGAAAGCTTCACCCAATAATAAGATTTCAAGTGCTCACCTAAATCTAGCAAACAATTTGAAGCCCCACAAGGCCTAAAATCTATGCAAAAATTGAAAGTGATTCAAGCCTTAATCTTCGAAGCTTTAAAGATCCAAAATTCGCTTTAGCGTGAGGATATACGTCTTTGGCTAATAAAACCACCGATGAGGCGGATAATAAAAGGCAAGGCAAGACCGAAGTCATAATAAAAGCTTCATGGCGAAGTTGAATAAAAGATGGAGGTAAACCAAAGATAATAAGGCCCTTCCGTTAGGGGGCGTATAAAAATCTTGGTAATAAGTCTCATGTTCAAAACCGTTAACCGTGTTTATCGATTCTTCTTGTCAACTTAATTTTTTAACATCGTTGTCTATTAGGAGGGGTTATTGATTTGATGGTCTTAGTTACACCGTTAGGACTCTATTTTTAGACCTAAATCTCTATTATCGCATAAGTCAATGATGTATCCTCGTGAAACATTCAAGACATAATAAAATATAAGAGATACAACTTAGGAATAATGGGAGGATAAGTACGTGATTAGGGCATATGAGTAGTGTTAGCATTACTAACTTATAATGACAATGATCTCGTTGCACGCTTGGCATGGAATTTGGGTGAAAATCGAGGACGATGAAATTATTTCTAACGAAGCATTCACGTGTTCTTATTCTATGAACCTAAACGTCCCATTTTGCGATGAAAATCATACATTATGTCTAAAACGCAAGTAGTAGAAATAGTAGTAGTGTAGCTAGTTTATTATTCCAATAAAGTGAATAAAATGAATTTTGGAGGTGCTACGATACTTAATTCTAGCATTGCGTGAGGGCACGGCAATGGTTTAGTATGGGGGAGTGATGAGACTGCTTTTATACATGGTCTCATCGTCTAAATCAGGCTTAAAATGCATAAAATATCATTAAAACTGCCAAATATATGCCCGTGTTTGTTGCTTGTGTATTTTAGGTACGGATATTGAGGAAAAGGCAAAAGATCACAAGAATCATTCAAAAACGAACACGGGAAACGAAGCCGCACAATGAACCGGACCCAGATCTGGAATTTCCAAAATGGACCTTGAAGAATTGAAGAATTGGCAACTTTGGTCCCTCATCTTTGGAGATATGTCAACTTTAGTCCTCCAAGAATCAAGTTATACAATAAATATACTTGAAGTTTGAAGATATTACAAGTATGGCCCTTGGAAATTAATCAAGATTACAAAGTCAACACAAGGACTTAAATTGAAATGGCACAAGGACTAGATTTGAAATTGATTTTGGACTGGAAATGCAAAGAAGTTAACGGCTGTTAACCTTTAGGGACTGGCCATGAGTTTGCTACACCCTAGCCCACTTAACCCAATAGCCCAATAACCCCAAAGCCCAAAACCCTTAAATGTTTATTACCCGGTTTTTATTAAACTAGGTCAAACACTCAGTCAACCCACCCCCACTTTCCCTCCTAACACCCTTTTTAAATACTTTTTTACCCAAAATGGATTAAACACTCCCCCTGATCCCCCATAAACCCTACTCAATCCCAGTTTCAATTAACCTTATTTCAAAGGGTTTTTGATCCAATCCTTCCAGATCCTTAATTCATGTCCACCTCACCAAAACCCACTCACTTAAACCCTTCCCAACCAACCCATGTGTCCTATGGACCCCTCCCCTGCTGCGTCACTTTCACCCAAACCCCAAAACCCGACACATCCAACGTCTCACACATACTGCTTGGACCCCAAGGATATTTTAACAGCCAAGATGAAGTTTTAATAGCTGGCAACCCACATGATCCTCCAGAGATCACATGGAGCCGATTTGACCAAATTTTCAAGAAGAAGACCAAGGGCTATATTGGAATTCCATGTATTAGGGTTTAGCATTTGTTTAGTTTCTAGTAGATTCTGTAGGCTATTATATAAAGCCATAGGACTTTACATTTTACTTTGTTCCAGTTTTTAGCTCTCAAGCATTTGTAATTCCTTTTTTCAAATTTATAAAGTTGGTATTTTTTTAAAAAATTGTAATTCCTTTTATAGTTTTTAAAAGTTGGTATGTGTTGTGAAAGCTAAGACTGAGTTCCAATTACATTGTGTAAACACTTGTGTGTTTTGAATTTTCAGAAAAAGGGTTCTGAAAAAGGGAAATTTTTGGTAAAATTTGGTTTTCTGAGTTAAAAGAGATTTGTGAAAAGGATTTTGAAAGTGAAGTTGTTAAGAAGATTTTGAGAAGGTTTGAAAAAAGGTAAAAAAAGAAAAAGAGAAATGAAAACAGAAGGTGCATATTATTGTGTGTTCTATATTTTTCTTTTCTCTCTTAGCAGGTTTTGAGTTTTGTTTGTCCAAGGCTCAGCATAGGCCCGGACCTATTTGGAGAAGGCTAAGCAGCCTTGGTGGGACCTGGATGTGGGTCCCACAAGGTAATCCCTTGTTCCATTTTTCCTTTTTTCAGAAATTTGGAGATTTATGTGATATTGCATGATTTTTGTGAGAAAGAGTTTAAGTGACTGTTATTGGTTGATTTATGCATAATAGATGTTGGTATGCATTTTTAAGTCTTGCTAAGTTAGTTTGGTTAGGATTTGAGTAGGGTTGTTTTGAAAAAAAAAGTTGATTTTCAGTTTAAAGGGGTGTTTGGATTTGTGTTTTTGTCAAGATTTTGTGTTTAAACCTGTTTAGAATCAGTCATTAGGGTGTTAATAGGTTGTATGCTACTTGTTTTGTTAGTTTGTTGGAGTTTTAACCAGTTTGCATGATTAAAATTTGAAAAACATAGCATAAATCTGTCATCCACCTTACTTCTTATTCTTTGAGTGAATTTGGCCTCTAAATCTGAAAAGTTGGGAGATGTTAGGTATGTTTAGGAGTGAGAACCAGTTTTGAGCTAGGTGATACACTTTTGTGCAAGTTTTAAGCCTTTGATTCTCACTGGTGTGCACATTGAACCAGCAAACAGTCACCAGACCTACCTAAGCCATCACAACAACTTTTTGTGCCTATTTGTGTGAAATTTTGCTAAGTCTTGTGTGTTTTTTTTGTGTTATCTTGACTCCCTATACTCAACTGAGTATAGGGGTGCCTTTTGTCCATCAAAATCACCACCAAAATCAAGAATCAAGGCCTCTTGATTCTATCTTCATCAGTGAAGATAACACTTGTTCTTTGTGATTCTTAAAACCTAAACTGGGCACGTTTTTCATACTTTTGGGATTGATCTTGTTTAAATAGGACTGGTAATTGTGATTTTGAGTTGAAATGTTATAAGGTTTGAGTTTTAAGCTTAAAAAAGAAAAAAAATTAAAAAGTGCAAAAAGGACTGGCCAGGACTCGAACCTGCGCCATCCTTCTCACCACACACACTCATTACCGCCATGCCCTTGGGTCTTTTACTGATAAAGACTTAAACAACAATCTATTTAACACGTTTTGAGTTGGGATTTTCCAAAATATGTCGTGGCCTTTTTAGCTTATTTGAGCTTATTGGTTAAGCTAATTAGCTAAGTCTTATTTTTCCTAGGATTATATTATAGTTCAGGATTTTTCTGGGCTAAACTTTGATTTTTCCCTTTCTTTATTTATTTTTATCTTTTTTTTATTACCCGTATTTAGTTAATTAGTTAAAAAATAGCTAAAATAGTTTTTAATTTTTATAAAAAATGTTTTTAGGTTTTGTTAAAGTAATTTGAGGTTTACAGCTAAAAAAGTTTTCAAAAAGTATTACTTTTGATTTTATAGGATTTTAGGGTTTTTATCTAACTTTAAAATTTAATATAAAAATATTAAATCGGTTTTAGAAACTTTTAATTGCATTTCTGTCTTAGTTATATTATTTTAGATTTTTGGTAATTTTTTAGGATTATTTTATAAACTTTGAATTTTTTTGATTATTTTATTATTATTTTATTATTAAAAATTGAAAATTAGTTTTTTCTACTTTTTTCATTTTTCCTAGATTGTAGACACTAAATTAGGATTTTTGTAACTTTCCAAATATTTTTAGGGCTTTTTAATTATTTTCTAGAATTAATTTAAGTTTTAATTGATTTTAATAGTTTTTAAGTGTTTAAAAATAGTTTAATTTGGTTTTAAAATTTAAAAAAAATACTTTTTAGCTTAATTAGGTTATTTTTGAGGTTTACAAACTTGAAAATCTTGTTTGGGACTTTTTAATAATTAATTGTGATTTTAGGGCTTTGATTAGCATTAAAAAGTCATTATTGAATTAATTAAAAGGTTTTAGCAAGTTTTGATTTTTTTGTAAACTCTTAGAATAATATTGGGGATTTTTAGTAATTTTTAGGAATTTTTAGGTTAAAATTTTTAATTTTTGTACTATTTACGGTTTTACGTGATCGCCTTTTTCGTCTTAGTTTAATCCGTCTTCGTAACCGTCTTTCTCTTCTCTCTTTTTCTATTTTCTCTTCTCAATACAATAAAATCATCATCAATCAATTCATTACACAACACACGTGCCTCCTCGAGAACGAACTCACTTTTAGGGTCATTTACACACGGTTTTCCTAAATCGTCGTGTTTGCCCTTTATTATTGCCTTGTTTTCCTAAACAAGTGTGATTTTACAACTATCAGAGGTAAAGGTTCTCTTATCATCAACTTTCGCTTGAGATCATTGGTTCCTTGCACAAAGTTGTGCTTAATTACATGATCTGTTAATCTTTGGGTTATGTTAATGACTTCCTCTAAAGTTTGGGGTTTTGAAGCGATAACACTTCCTTCAATACTTCGAGGCAATCCCCTGATGAAGGATTCCATCATCTTTTCAGGATTTTGCACCATGGCATGACATGGAATTGTCAATTCTTGAAATCTTCTTATGTACGTCTTGAGATCAGTTCCCTTCACGACCAGAGTGTAGAATTCATCCTCTATCTTTTTATCTCAGTTCGAGGATAATATTTCTTGATCAAGAGATTCTTAAACTCGAACCAAGGGGTTTTATAAGCTTCTTATATCCCGATAGGTTGAGCATGGAAGTTCCACCATGATATTGATTCATTAGTTAAGGTACCAGTAGATTATTTCACCTTGCACTCCTCAGTACAATTGCTACGAGAAAATATTGATTTTGTTTGATCGAACTAGCGGTTAAGACCAAGTGCACCTTTTGTGCCTTTGAAGTTAAAAGGTTGGCATCTCATAAATTCCTTGTAACTGCTTTGCTTTGCTACTGGACCTTATCTTTGCTCAGCATTCATGTTTGCATTCTCAACACTAGCCATAGTTGCGGCTTGTGCTTCTAGGGCTGTAGTAACACTATCGGCTACGAGATGCCTAATAGTATCTTGTGATATGGTTGGTGTTGCGGGACCTTGCTTAAGAGCCATTTTATAAACAAGACGATACACGATAATAATCCATATAATGATAAAATCGTATCACATAGCATTGTAAAATATATGAGGATATATAATTGCTTATTTGATAAAAGTTTATACAAAAGAAATAACACATCCTTTAGTATCTCTTTATAAGATATAATGGAAAGTCAAAGATGAAGAGTCGATAAGGAACGTAGAATGACGTAGGAAATTTAATGTGTTGATTATCATTCATATCCGAGGGTAAATATCCAAGTAGATTCATAAATATATGACACATGCATAATCCTAACATAAAATAAATGAAGATTTAATGAATACACAACTTTTTATTTATTAGTGATTTCTCTGTTTATATTTACAAAAAAAAGTTTAACTATTATCACACATCTTGTGGCAGGATGAAGGAAAAACAGAAAGCTAGAAAATATATACAAGCTAAAAAGACCTAAAGCTGGAAATATACATAAAGCTAAAAGTCAGAAGTGTCAGAACTTAGTAGATTTTGGGCATCTTCCTCAGTTCTTCCTCTCGAGTCCATGGATTCGACCCAACAGATGATTCATGTCGGATTGATGGCTATGTTGGAGCCCATTGATAAGTATTTCCATGTTAAGGTTTACACCAGCAATCCCTTCCTCTAGCTTGGTATTCTTGAGCTTTATATGCTTGATCTCTTGTTCATAGCTGCGTTGCTTCTTCTTTAGTTTGACATTTCCTTTACGGGCTTCAGTTTGTTCCGACTCAAGTATTCCTAAACATTCTTGAATTGCAACCCTACCTTTACCAATACCACGGATATTTCTTTCCATCTTTCTAATGCGCTCAATGGAGAGTTCATCAAGATGATTAGCGATAGCGGTAACTTGACCATAATGTCGCTTGATGTATCCAACTTGTGAACTTTCTCCTTGCTAAAACACAGAAGTGTCATCACGGGATCGTTTTGGGGATGAAAGGAAATCCTTAGGAAGAAAGTAACTAGTTGGTGAATTTTGAGATTTAGGAGTATTTTTCAGAGTCCTTACGGGATTGTAACTAGGAGAAGGCATAATGGGTACATATAAGTCCTTTGGGAGACTCAGAGTATAGTCAGGAACCATGACTTCATCATCGGAGATGATAATAAGAGAAGGATGTCGGAAGACATATTTCTACAACAACCCTGTTTAAATAAATAGAAATCATAAATAAATTTTTGTAGCCATCTGCTACAAAATATTCCGGATAATATAGTCGCACGAAGGACTCGAAAAATATATTGTAGTAGTTATAGTTTCTTTCGTTCTTTATAACTTAGGATCTTGATACAAATATGTAACACCTTCATTTTTGGATAAATAAGCGGAAGCTAAATAGGGTATTACTTGATACTCAACAGTCATAATCATAGAAATGACTTCAAAGAGACGTTAAAAAATATAAGTCATCATTCAATATCAGATATTTTTATTTGCTACTAGTAGTGTTGCAAAACAAGGTCTATAAGGCTGATTAATCGCCGTTTAATCACTACAAGACCATCAACATTGTCGATTTATTAAAAGGCGATTAACGATGGTCAAGAGAGGTCAAACTTTCGGAAAACCTGCAAATCTTGTTGAAAATACCAAAAACTTAATTTAAACTTGTGTTTATTACTTATAGTAACTATTTATATAAAACCCGTAATAATAGTTTAATTTCGAGGACGATATTTTCTTTTTAGAGGGGAAGAGTTGTAAAACCCGTATTTTGAGAGTACGACTTTTGGCCATTTATGTCATTTTGAAAATTTAAAGTCGTTTCTGAAAATTCATTTCATTTCTGAATTATTTAAAATATGCATTTAATTATTTAAATAAGTTTAAAATAACTAAACTTTATGTTATAAAATCTTTTGAAATTAATAATTATATGATATATAGTTTATTTAAAATTTTAAAAAATTATTTTTATAAAATAATAATTTTGGCCAGATTTATATATGCATATATAATGATTTGATTTTGTTTAATTACTTAAATTAATAAAAGGTTTAAAAAGGAAAAGAGTGTAAGCTTTAAAGGGTAATATTTTGTAAGATTTATAAACATAGTAAAAATCATTTTTGGTCTTATCAATATGTTTATGTGTCATGTGTTTTTGAAGAGAAAAGGGAAAAAGGATTTTTGATTTTATGACTAAATAAGTTATATGTAGAAAGTAAATAACAATATTGAAAACATGTCTCCCTAATTAATTATACATGCAAAATTTATAATATTTCTTCCCCTAGACTCTCTTTAGCCGTCCTATATTTATTCCCCATTCTATCCTCCATTGTTGATTTTTGGTTAAGGTTTTCTCTACATCTCCATTGTAGAAACTTTGATATTTTGGGTGCTATTGGTGATTTTCTTTCAACCTTCTCCTCCTTCCTTGTGTTTTTGTTGCTTTGGTGATTATCATCATTGTACATTCACCTCATGGTAAGTACTTTAATCTTTGTGTCACCTTCTATGATTTTGTATTTTGTTTATTATGTATATGATTTTTAGGGTTTATAATCTCTAAAAACATGTTTATGGTGATTGATAAATTAAAAAAACCTTTCATAATCTAGATCAATTTTAATCAGCCCTATATTTGTTCTAAATAAGTTATACATGGTTTTGATAAAGATCTAGACATCTTATGATTATATAGATGGGTGAAACATGAGTTACATAACAAGGGTTTTGGACTGATTGGAAAAAGGGTCATCTTGTAACCACCATAAAATGAGTTTTACAATAGCTTTTAATATGAATCTAGTGTCCTTGATTATCTACTCTGAGTCTAATTTGTTAATATGTCCTCCATTTATTTTTAAGAACTTGTTATGGTCGGATTATTACTGTTTTTCCATAAGGTGTCAAAATTGGTATTCTAGACTGAAAATGTCATGTTCACTATAAAAATTCTAACTCCTTAACCATAATGAGTTTTGCTAAGCCACTTTAGCGGGGTGTTTTTCATATGTTAGGACATCCCTTGGATTTTTAGAAAAATTATCAAGGTGTTTAGATGGGTCAAAACCGTTACAACATTCTGTATGTTCTGACCAGAATTGTTTTGGGCTAGTTTGGGCTTATTGGGTCATATCTTGGGTTGGGTAACCTTTGGGCTTAAGCCCTCTTACAGAGGCCTTATTGACCCATAATTCAACCTCTGTGAATATTATGGGAAGTCTATTATGGGATAGTTAAGTAGTGTATCTTACCTTAATTACCGGTAATTCTTTTAAATGAGGAAACTACTATTTTTGGAAAGTCAATCACCTATTTTTGGAAACTTGCATTTTTATGTATATGATCAGTATGTATGAGATGTTTTTATGTATATTGTGCCCTTGGTGACACAGGATTAGGATTTTTTCGTTTTGTGCGGCTCTTTGTTTGGTTTTTGCGCTAAGGTATGGATATTCGGTTCTTTTAGTAAGAACACTCCTTTTACTCTTTTGTATACTCTTCTATTTGATCATTCTCTATGCCATTGCTATATTCCCTATGATATTGATTTTTATTTTGATATTATCTTTGATTTCCTTTTCCTTGTTATGATCCCTTTGTTTGATATGCCTTCTTATGCCTCCGTTTGACCTATTGTAATGTATGCTTTGATATGACCTTTGATTTTGAACCCCTTATGCCCGAGCCATATTTTGTTTCTAGTCATGCAGGTACCATGACCATGTCGATTGATGCACCAACGACATGAAACCATATAGGGCGGTGTGATTATACCCCGGTGTACCCTTTTGATGCGCATAATTATATGTGATATTATGAGTGTGTGTGCTTGTTAGAAATACGTTTTAACGTATATTAGAAGTATCGGTCACTCCACAATATGATTTATGTTGTAATAGCTCGTAGTTAACAATTAGTTAAATGTTACTTATTAAGTTAAGTAAGAACCGGTCCATGGGCTTGTCATGGACCGGCCCAAGCCCAATGTTTGCTTGGAGTATAAATACCCCTTTCCACCATGGAAAGGGGTTGGTTGTTGTTCATGTTTTTATATTAATAAAGACACATTTTCTCTCACTTTCTCTCTCTAGTTTCTCTCACTAGAAAACATCAACCCACTTCATAGATTCATAAGTTATCAATATTCTACATTTGGTATCAAGAGCTATGGGGTGATTTAAGGTAAGGATTGTGTTGCTTTTTTAGTTTTTGAATCAATTAGTGATCTTTAGAAAAAATCAATCTTGAATCTTGTTGTTTTTGGTGTTTTTGTTATTGGGATTGATTGATAAGGATTGGGTTTAGCTTATTTTGGTAAAAATCATAAAACTTTTTGTGGTTTGTGATCAAAAAATCGGATTTAAAGCTGTTTTTCAAGTCTCGAACTATTTTTTCCAGTTTATTCCGAATAGGGATTCCGAATAGGAAGGTTTTCAGAATAGCAGGTTTATTCCGAATAGACATTCCGAATAGGATAGTATTCAGAATAGCAGGATTTTTCCGAATAGACTTTCCGGCTAGAAGAATTTTTCCGAATAGCAGCATTTTTTCCGAATAGGAAATTTTTTCCGAATAGCAATTCTTTCCGAATAGCAATTCTTTCCGAATAGCAATTCTTTCCGAATAGCCCATTTTTCCGAATAGCCAAAAAGTTTCCGAATAGTCAACCTTTCCGAATAGCTTTCCGAATAGCCTATTATTCCGAATAGCAAGTTTTCCGAATAGCCAATTGCCAAATATTCCGAATTGAAGAAATATTCCGCATAAGGGTTTTTCCGCATAAGGGTTATTCAGCATAGGGGTTATTCCGAATAGGACATTTTCAGAATAGGGTTATTCCGCATAGGGTTATTCAGTATAAGGGTTTTTCAGCATAGGGTTATTCCGAATAGGATTGATTCCGAATAGGGTTTATTCTGAGTTAGGGTTATTCCGTATAAGCAAGTTCAAGGGGTATTTGAGTTTTTTCGACGATCTTTAGTGGATTTAATCTTGATTACAACCAACACAACACAAATTCTCAACCTTTCTTCACTGCTCGATCAACCGATAATCTTTGAGTCTTTTAAGTGATCACAATGAATCCGAGTTCATTAATGCCTCAGATGACATCTCTTACGGATATCTTAATTATAACAGGAACTGATAGTCGTCCACCGATGCTTATCAAAGAGGTGTTTGAGGCATGGCAGGGTCGTATGATGCAATACTTGAAGGGCAAACCAACATACGGAAGGCTTATGGTCAAATCGATTTTGAATGGTCCACTCGACTATGGTACCATTGTGGCAAATAACGTGTCTCGACCAAGAGAATATGAAGAACTCACACCGGCACAACAACTCATTGCTGATGCTGATGAAAAGGCTCTACAGACTCTTCTCCAAGCTCTTCCGCATGATATTTATCGCATGGTAAGTCAATATACGGTTGCCAAAGATTTATGGGAACGTCTAAAGGTGTTGCTACAAGGTACGTCTCTCACCAAACAGGAAAGGGAATGTCAGTTGTATGATCTGTTTGATAGATTCACGTACAGCCCAGGGGAAACACTACACGACTATTACTTCAGATTCACTACTCTAATGAATGATCTGAATGTATACAATCTCGTGATTGCTCCATTCCAGGTTAACACCAAGTTCTTGAATACTTTACCTCAAGCTGAATGGGGTGAGTATATTACCGATGTTAAGTTGACCCGGGATTTGCATAAGTGCAATTTAGATCAAATCTATGCTTTTCTTCAGCAGCATGAGAAACATGTGATTATGCACCGTTCTCCTCGAGGTATGTACCCTGATTCCTTAGCTTTGATGGCGAATCAACCAAGCTTGTCACACAACAATACACCTTATATCTTGGGACATCAAGCCTATCATCCATCACCTTATATGACACCAACTTTCCCCCAATACTCGATTCTACCGCAACCACCCACCTCACATCAGCAACAATATCGGTTCAATGCACCTTCACCACAGTATGCTTCACAACTTCATCCAGCAAATATTGCACCTTATGCTCAGCCTTCATATTCTTCTTATCAAGAGAATGCAGCATATCCAACAAGCTACCCTGATCAAATAAGTATTCCTTCTAGTGATTATGCAGCTCATCAAGACCAAGCAATGTATTGTGATGATGAGGAAGTCCCCATTCCTGTATTCCAACAAGGAGCTGACCCAGTTGAAGTGTTAACCACTATGTCTGCTTATCTCACAAGGACTTTAAGCAAACGAGGATACAGAGGATCAGCTCCAACCAACAATCAGTTGAGGAATTCATCCAATTCTCGTCAACAAGCTACTATTGAGAATGGCAGGGTAATGTTTCAGCCTATTCAACCATATCAGGGGAGACCTACCACATCAACTACCAATGCTCGCACGGTCAATCAGGCACCAATGGTCAATCCTGCTCCACGGGCTAATTCCACGGGCAAGTTGCGAATGATTACATGCTACAACTGCAAGGAAGAAGGACACATGTCCAGGGATTGCAAGAAACCCAAGAGGAGAAGGGATGGACAATGGTTTGCAGAAAAGATCTATCTGGTAAATGCTCAGGCACAAGGAAGGGAACTTGATGAAGAGGAGCTTGCATTTCTTGCTGATCCATGGATTGCTGAACAAGACGTTGTCACCACACAGCATGCAGCATACCAAGCCGATGATCTTGATGCGTATGACTCAGACTGTGATGACTTTCAATCTGCAAAGGCTGCTCTCATGGCAACTATCTCCAGCTTAGGGCCAGAAAAGAGATCTGAGGTACTTATTAATACCACCGATAATACCACTGATGCTAGTATTCAACCACATCAAGTTGTGCAAGAGAGTGCTGATTCGAATGAATCTTCGGTGGTGAGTCTTTCAAACGAGGAGACAAACAATGATAGAAATATCAATGTGAGTCCCCAGACTTTGAGTGAATCACAACCGGGACCCATTTCGCATACGCCTACTCCTGCTCAACAAGATTTGGTCATGGTTCCTGCTATATTACTTAGCCAAATGAATGCTGCACTCTTAGAAACCTTAGCTAAGAATAAGAATTTGTCTGATGAGCTTACCTTAAGCAACGAGAAAGTTCAAACCTTGGAATTAGTGCATTCGTCTAGTGTTCTAACTAATCCCGAATATGATCATTTTAGAAACAAACAAATGGGTCACTTGCAAAAAATCGAAACCTTAAGAGCAAATCTTTCTAAAGAACTTAGCGAAAAGGAGTTAGTGGTCACTAATTTTCAAAAACTTCAAACAGATTTTGAGTCACTCGAGTCTAAGAAGAATGAAATGGAGATTAATGCTGCTAATAAGATTAGAAGTCTAGATTACTTGCTTTTAATACAATACTCTGCTTCTCAACTAGTGCACTTATTTGATGCTTCATTTAGAGAATTTAACTTATCACGTCAAAAAGGCCTTCCCCCTAATCCACGGTATGTAAAACAAGCTTTAAGACATAGTCCTAGACTTTATAATGCAACTCAATTAGGATTGGCCTTAGACCCGATTGTTTTTCCCGATGATCGAACAAGTAAGGATCTAGTTGATGAGGATCGGTCATACAATTCTGCAAAATATCCCGAGTGTGATTATTTTAAAATGAATAAGGAGCTTGCAAAAACGGATTTTAGAATTCGCTTCCATATGGACAAAGATCTCATTACAGCACCAACCTACATGTTGAATGAAGAAAACCCTAGTACATTTCCTACACTTGTCAACATGGAAGGTCCTAAGGAAATCCAAAGGATCTTCCACCGGTTAGCACTGTATGGTTAAACTTGCAAGAGATTAATCAATACTTTACTAATTTTGACAAGGTCATTTTGGAATGTACGACTTCAAATGGCCTAAACACCGGAGAATGGGCTTTCGAACACATGAACGAGGTGTTTAAAACTGAGATCAATCCGTTTGTCGAAAGTCTAAAAGGAACTTTTGCATCTCTTAAGGAAAATCTTGTGTTTGAAATTGGTGAAGTTCAAAAAGTGTTTTATGAAATGGACACCGCTTACGAACTACAACTAATTGAAAAAGAAAAGATTTTAACCGAATATGACCGATTCTTGTCTGCAGTAATCTCGTGTGATGTGCTTACTACTGTAAATGTTAATTATTCGAATGAGCTTACATCCGCTATGATTAATTGTGATGCTGTGAATATTTGTAATGATATTTGTGATGATGTTTGTGATCTCTCTGTAAATGTTGCTGATACTGTAAATGAGGTAGATAATCATTCTTGTCACGAATCTAACGCTGAGTTTTTAAAGCTACAAGATTCTTACGATTTACTTTCAAAACGCTTTAATCAACTAGAACAACATTGTATATCTTTAGAATTAAAACAACAAACTCAAAATGAGAATCTTTTGATATCAAATGGTTGTGAAAACGGTGTTGAGACGAGTGACAAGATGATTGCAATTGTTAAGGCATTAGAGGAAGAGATTATGAGATTGAAGAGAGATGTGTCATCAAATGAAACACTCAAATTGGAACTAGAGGCTGCAGAGTCTAAAAACCAGGTCTTAGAAATTAGCCTTTCGTCTGTTATAGGGGAGATGGATCGAACAAGACAGGGACTATCCGCTCTTTATGGTTCACTAGAAGAACGCTTCGCTTTTAATGCGGCACAGCAACAATCTTATGTTGAACAACTGAACTAAAAGTGCGAGGAAATCTCTGATTTGAACATCCTGCTCATTGACAAAAATATGGTTTTGGCTGAGTTAAAGGAGACACTTCTTCTCATCCGACAAGAAGTTGTTGATAACTTAGCTACCGACTCTGCACCGTCCACTAGTGCTCCAACAACCAAGTCAGTAGTGCTTTATAAGAACCCGCTTCATAAGAGAAACCCGGTTACCTACGATGATTATATGAGGAATGCCATTAAGCATGTCGATCTTCTTAGGGATATTTTAGACGATCTTTATGCCTTAGATCCCTCAAGTAGCGACTATTATTCGGCTCATGAATATATTAAGCGAGTTCAATATTGCTTAGCATATTTGCAATACATAGGTACACCAGGTTCTGCACTACTTACTAATAGGCCCATTGCTGTAACTCCATTTAATAAGACTCCAAGATCAAAACCGTCATTGGCACAATCAAGTAAGGCACCTTTAAAATCTGTTGCTAATGTTCCCACTTTGCCTTCTACAGGATTAAAAGAGACTACTAAGGCTAAAGGATCGCCACTCAAGAAAGATAAGATCAAGCCCTCCACTAGTAGTGCCAAAAAGAAGAAAGTAGAAGATCACCATAGGAATGTTAGTTCAGTTTTAAATAAGAAGAATCATGTTAAGACTAAAAGCTCTGCGCCTGTGCAGAAGCCAAAACCATTCGTGAATTATAATTTGAATTGTTGGAATTGTAATGAATGTATGTTTTCCCAACGTCATGATTTGTGTCTTATTGAACATGTGAATGAAATGAATGCTATTAAGAATGGTCTTGAATGGAAGCCAACGGGTAGAACTCGTGCCCAGGTTGGCTGGCAATGGCGTCCCACTGGTAGGACCTTTACTTTAGATGGAACAATGTGCCCTTTAACTAGGAATGCATCCATTGAGGTTAGGTCAGAGCGTCCTTTAGTTAGGAACACTCGCACTCAAGTATGGAAACAGCGCCCTTTAATTAGGTCAGCCCCCACTATAGTGCCTATCAGTGAAGAAATACCTCAGGATTTAAGCCAACTAGAATCTACACCACCCACTAAGAAGAAAAAGGCTAGGAAATCTAAGAAACCTAGAGTTAGCAAATCTAAGATTATTAAATATGTACCTGCTAATAACAAGGAACACTCAGATTCCGATACCTCTACATTGTCTTTGTGTGGTGATATTTTTAGGTGGTCCAAATCATCCTGTGGTATTTGGACTCCGGTTGTTCAAAACATATGACCGGAAATCGCTCGATGCTCCGAAATTTTGTCAGCAAGTTTCTTGGTACGGTTAAATTCGGGAATGACCATATAGCAAAGATAATGGGGTATGGTGAATATCAGATTGGAAATGTGACGATTTCAAGGGTATACTATGTAGAAGGTCTTGGTCATAATTTATTCTCAGTAGGACAGTTTTGTGATTCCAACCTTGAGGTTGCTTTTCGACAACACACTTGTTTCATCCGCAACTTGGAAGGAAAAGATTTGTTGAAGGGATCTCGTGGTGAAAATCTTTATACTTTGTCATTACAAGACATGATGGCCGCCTCTCCAGTATGTCTTCTCTCTAAAGCATCTAAGACCAAGTCATGGTTATGGCATCGCAGATTATCTCATCTTAACTTTGATGCTATTAATCATCTGGCTAAAAACGAATTAGTTCGTGGTCTTCCAAAGCTTAAATTTCACAAGGACCATTTATGTTCCGCGTGTTCAAGGGGGAAAAGTAGCAAGAAATCTTACAAGCCCAAAGCTGAAGACACCAATCAAGAAAAACTTTATCTTTTGCATATGGATCTTTGTGGGCCAATGAGAACTGAAAGTGTGAGCGGTAAGAAATTCATTCTGGTGATTGTGGATGATTTCTCCAGGTTTACATGGGTTAGATTTCTACGTACAAAGGATGAAGCACCGAAGGCTATCATCACTTTTCTGAAATTCATTCAGGTACGTTTGAATACTACTGTCCGCCGTATTCGTACAGACAATGGTACAGAGTTTGTCAACCAGACTCTTCGTGATTATTATGAAGGAGTTGGTATCTCACATGAAACATCCGCTGCACGCACTCCACAACAAAACGGTGTCGTTGAAAGACGGAATCGTACACTTATGGAAGCTGCTAGGACCATGCTTATTTACGCGAACGCTCCATTGTTCTTGTGGGCAGAGGCTATATCTACTGCATGTTTCACCCAAAACCGTTCTATCATTCGGAAACGCCATGAAAAACACCTTATGAGCTTCTACATGACCGTAAACCCGATGTTTCATTTTTTCATGTGTTTGGTCCTCTTTGTTATCCAAACATCAATAGTGAGAACTTGGGTAAGCTTCAACCGAAAGCCGATATAGGTATTTTCATTGGTTACTCACCGTCCAAGAAAGCATACCGAATTTACAACCGTCGTCTTGGCAAGATTGTAGAAACTATGGACGCAGATTTCGATGAGCTGACAGCGATGGCTTCTGAGCAACACAGCTCTGAACCCGCGCTTCATGAGATGGGAACCGGTGCTATTAGTTCCGGATTAGTTCCCAATAATCCTACTTCCACATCATTTTTACCACCATCAAGGCCCGAGTGGGATAAACTGTTTCAACCGTTTTTTGACGAATTCTTTGATCCCCCAAATGATGAAGTTCAAGCACCTGTAGTGATAGATCCAATCCCTGAAGTTGTTGCTCCTGCAAATGAAGCTTTATCAAATGCATCTTCAACTAACATTGAACCGGATGCACCTTCACCAAGTGATTCTCAAACTACACCTGAATCGTCACCTCTACTTGTGCCTAATGATGTGGAGCAGGTGGAGAACGGAGTGATCGAGCTGTATTTTGTCACTACTGAGTACCAGCTGGCGGATATGTTCACCAAAGCCTTAGATCGAGGAAGAATCGAGTTTTTGATCGACAAGCTTGGCATGAAATCATTTACTCCAGCGACTCTCAAAGAGTTGGCAGAAGAATCAGCTGAATAGTCGTGGTAAACTATTCAGAGTATCCTTTGTTTGTGATCATGTATATTATCGTAAATATATAAACCACAAAAAGAAAATACAAAAATATAAAACCTACAAAAACCATAAAAAATATAAAACCTACAAAAACCATAAAAATTATAAAATCAAGAAAAACCAAAAATATTTTTCATTTTTAAATCGGGCATGTCTTTTAGTACGGTAATATTTACGGCCTTAGAAATGTCGATCAATATTGACACGGTGCCATAAATAGAGTCCGTATAAAAGTTCTACATTTTTTAAAACATGCCCACAATGGCTTGTAGTTATTTCTGACTGCAACCCGGTTTTCATATTAAAGTCACGTATTTCCTTGGAAAACGTTGGCTCACAACGGGAATTAATTTTCTCGGGCGTGATTTACAAGCCAAATCATGCAAAGGGATCAAGTTTACTTTACAACTTGGTCTAACACGAGTTAATGTACGTCTCAGTGCATTAATTTGTAAAATAAGAGAAATCTTATTGCCACCACGAATCAAACTTTTCAAGATATCAATTAGAAAATGTTTTTCATCATCCTGTGCCTCGTTAAACAATGACTACAGCTCTTTAAATAGAAAACGGGTCATCGTTTGAGGGGGAGAAAATGTTACATCATCTTTCACATCGAAAAGATCTTCAAAAGTTTTCAAGGAAACTCAAAAAGCTCAATGGTTAATGGTTGGATTGCTTTGGCATTTGTCTTGTTGTTACTTATAAGCTTGTCCTGAATAGATTTGTGCTTGTGTTAAGATAGGTTAATCACTAAGGCTCGGGATGTTAGCATAAGATAGGGTCAAAATGACAAGAATTAAAACTTGGAAAAACAAAAGAATTTTGTTTGTTGAAAGAAGAAAAATTGAGGGGGTAAAGTTGACAATATGTCAAACTTCTGAAAAATTTGACCTAGTCAAATTCACCCACCCCCGTCTCCTCTCTTCTTTCACTGTTTACTTGTTTATCTCTTTGTCGCCATTAACATCCTAGCACACAAACACACGAAAACCAAACAAAACAAATTCAATCATTCATCTTCTTGTTCAAGATCTTCAAAAGGTATTCAATCGGATTAATCATTCATGCAAATCAATTTAATTAACTCTTTTAATTGAAAACAATCGATTGAAGTTACTGATTCATTAGGGTTTAATTAAAATTGGGGGTTTTGCTTGGGATCTATTCGGAATAGAGCAATTGAACTAATTTGGCCTTTAGAACACATGAATCAAACGCATAAGTGCCTAATTAGAAAAATGGTAACTGTTTGTTACTTTCCGAATAGAATGATCTTTCCGCATAGGAAAGTTTTTCCAAATAGAAAGAACTTTCCGCATAGGAGCATTTATTCAGAATAGAAAGAACATTCCGCATAGGAGCATTTATTCAGAATAGAAAGAACTTTCCGAATAGGAGCATTTATTCAGAATAGAAAGAATGTTCCGAATAGGGATTTTATTCCGCATAGGCCCAATGTTCCGAATAGGGATTTTATTCCGCATAGGCCCAATGTTCCGAATAGGGATTTTATTCCGCATAGGCCCAATGTTCCGAATAGGGATTTTATTCCGCATAGGCCAAATGTTCCGAATAGATTTTTTATTCAGAATAGGGATTTTATTCCGCATAGGCTAAATGTTCCGAATAGACTTTTTATTCAGAATAGGGATTTTATTCCGCATAGGCTAAATGTTCCGAATAGACTTTTTATTCAGAATAGGGATGTTATTCCGCATGGGCTAAATGTTCCGAATAGACTTTTTATTCAGAATAGGGATTTTATTCCGCATAGGCTATATGTTCCGAATAGACTTATCATTCCGCATAGGATTTATATTCAGCATAGACCAAGTATTCCGAATTGAATGATTATTCCGTATAATAGATGTTTGAATGGTTTACACGCTTAAGGGGTTAGGTCATATGTCCAATGCTTAAGTTTAAAGTCATAATGATATTCATATTTGTATGTATCAATCTTTGTGTTTTATCTTAAGCAGAGACGATGACTAACCCTACAGTACAACAAATACAAGACACTAAAGCCGCCGCCATTGCTGAAGCCAAGACTCTAAAGTTTCTTCCAAACAACTTCCGGTTGAAGGAGGTATCTCATTCTACCCATAATGGATTTAAGGTAGGTACAGCCATACTTGATAAATCTCATCTCAAGCATGCGCTAAGGAGAAGTGCTTCAGTGCCCTATGACTACCTTTACGAGTTCTGGGCTACCAAAGAGAGGACGTCGAACAAAATCACTTTTTCCTTGGACAACAAGCAGCAGACGCTTACTGTGTCAGACTTCAGGAAGATCTTTGGATTTCGACCGACACTCAAAGGTCAATCATACTCAGCCAACCCGACTAAGGACCAGATCACGGAGATGTTCACTGCCATTGGATGTCTTGACATACGAACCGCGTCTGAGTTTACTACTGCCAAAGTTGGTCAACCATGGAAAGCTATTTTTGGGATTCTAAGCCGATGTTTAACACCCAAAACAACTGGGTTTGATGCTGTTCGTCCACCAATCATCAAGATGTTTTATGGTATGTTTAAAGGTATGGGTATTGACTATGCATCACTGCTGTGGGAGGAGTTTACTTTTCAACTCTTCACAAACACGAAGGGTAAGGTTAAAAGTTACCAGTACCCTAGGTTTATTAAGTTGATCATACATTACTTTATGGAAAACGATGCATCCATTAACAAGCGTGCAGGTAGTCGTCACCACACGATGGATGATGATGATTTGGTAGACTTAAGGCAGGAGACTCATTCGAATACGGTTATTCCTGGTCCCATTCCCAGTCATCTTCTGACCGATGAGATTATCGCATCTGATGATTACAAGAACTTGCTAACAGAAATTGAGAATCAACGAGCAAGCATTCTAGCAGGTGAAGACTCTTCCACCACGGTTAAGAGCAAAGGTAAACGGAAGCAAACAGATTTACCTGAACCCAAAGCCAAAAAGAAGAAGACTGCAGTTAAGAAGGGAAAGGGTACGGCTGATGAGTTAGTTCTCCACGATGAAGAAGATATTGATGATCCTGCTCTTAACAAGGCTGAGAGAAAAGCGATGAAGATAGCTATGGAAAGGAGTAGGAAAGACACGGGAGGCAGTGGTTCGGGTGCACGGGTAAATATTGAAGAAGAGTACGTGGAACCAGATGATGTGTTTGAGTTTGGATCACCTGAAAAGTATTCTACTTCGAAGGAGACATCCACCCCCCCTGTTTCAGCAAGTGTTGCAAAAAGGACGGGTGCTCCTACAATCATAGAATCTACTCAACCTTTAGCAACTCAACTTCCACCAAAACAACCCGTACCAACCAGACCGGTTTCAACACCATTTCTTCCACCACCAATAACTCCCATCCTTAGTACCGTAGTAACAACCGAGCCTATTCCATCAACCCAGAGCAGCTCTGCAACGTCTACAATGGCTGCATTGGTAATGGCCGAAATGTTGGATAAACATACGGACAATCACAAAAGAGAGATGGATGAACTTCGCCAAGAGCTAAATAGACGAGTTCAAAGTGAAGAAGCATCTAGGAAAGCTCAAGAAGAGTTGATTGCTAAGTTCGCTGCAGACATGGAATTTACACGTAAAGCTCATGCAGAAGAACTTGCTCGGGTTAAAAAGGTTGAAGCTGATAGGCATCAAGCACGAATTACGAGACTTAAAGCTATTAAGGATGACTTTAAAGAGCAGAAAGAAGCCCTTGAAGCTTCTATTGAGCAGAGAGTGAAAGACTCCGTTGAATCCCTAATGCCTAAACTACGTGATGAGTTGAAGACACTCGCTGCTGATAACTTGATGATCAAATCATCCAATCCTTCAGAAGCCGCCTACAAGATTGCTTATGACTTGACGGATTTTGAATTAAAGAAGATCCTCAAGGCTCGTATGAGGGAACTTGGATCGTTTGATAAATCTAGGATTCAACGGGCTCTCTTCAAATCCCTGAATGACGCTATCATGGAGGATGATAGGTTGTTCAAGACGTTTGGAAGTGTGGTACCCTACCACATTCTCCCTGAGGAAGAAAGGGAAGAGAGTGAAGAAGAAGAGGGTACTGGTGGAGAAGAAGAGGAAGAAGAAGAAGAAGAAGAAGAAGAAGGAGAAGATGATGATGGTGGTGATGATGATCAGGATGATGATGATGATGATGATGATGATGATAAGGATGATGATGATGATGATGATGATGAGGATGAGGATGATGATGATAATGATGGTAATGATGGTGGTGATGGTCACCAGGAGAGTGCTAAGGGGAGCAACGCGGATAACGATAAGGATGATGATGGGGGTGAACAGCCTAAAGAGGGGGATAAGGTTACCAGCTCAAAGCAACCTGCTAAGTCTGGAACCAAGACCAAGAAAGATGCAGCACAAAAGGACAAATCAACATCCACGGAATCCAGACGATCCAAGTGGCGCCACGATGTGAATGCTACTCCAGCGTCATCTATTCCTGGTACATTTATCGATGTATCTATACCTGTTACCACTAACCCCGTTAGTTCTATTGTTGTTGCTCCTGTGATTGCAGAATCAGTAACCGAACCTGAAGCTGCACAACACTCACCCGTCCATGACACTGCCGAGATGCCTGAATCAGAACAGGCAGATGTTCACGTCTCCACTCCTCTACAACAAGACCCACAATCTACTGTTCCAAGCACAAGGGACTGGGCAGACACGTTGGAGATCGACGAGACTGCACCGCCACAGGCTTGGATCACGGCAGCGGCGCAATATGATCTGATCACAGACGCTGACAAAGATGTCTTGTATCTCCGTATCCGCAGTCCGATTGACTTATGTGCATTTCTTGCTCATGAGTATAAGACTTGGGTTACTCCATCTTTGGTGAAGAAAGCACTGAAGGATAAGAGACTTCGCGCCAAAACCCGGTTGACCCAAATGGAGTTCGAGTATTATGCCGATGAGATCCTGAAAGCTCTGAACACCGTTCAACGGCCAGGTCTTCATGAATCAGAAAGAGCCCCACCTCCACTTGATCCTACTCAAGATAATCAGATTGCTCTTGACTTCTTCGTCACCAATGATCTTGTGTATCTTCTGAAGGGGTCCTCAAAGTACGCAACCTCCCTGACCTTGCTGAAAGCTGCCAACTGGGGGACAATACCCTTTATCGAGGAAAAGGTAAACCGACTCTGGGTCCCAAAGGTAAATCATAATTATGATATGTATGCTGTCATAGGTGCATCTCACTGGGACAAACGAGTTCGAAGGGCGTACAGGGGCTGCTGTCTAGTCAACTCAGGGAGTAACGTTAGATCCGATATCCGCATCTCCAGCATCTTAGGGTTGAAAACTGAAGCCAAGAATGGCTATTATCATGTGACGGAGATTCGCTTGAAAAGGGAGGATGACAGAGAATACAAAATCCAGCAGGGAGATTTTTCTATCATTCGCCTTGAGGATATCGAAGATATGCTGCTTCTGATGACCCGAGATCAACTCACACATATTCCTCGTGAAGACCTCATTGCCTTGAATACAGCACTTCGTATGTTCACACGAAGCGTTGTTATCAAGAAAAGAGTTGAAGATCTTCAGTTGGGAGTCGAAAGCTATCAAAGGAAGCTCAACTTAACCCGTCCAGTGAATCAAGTTCTACCTCAACATGTAGAAAGATGTCCTTATACCGGCATCTCTGTTCCGAATTGTGGCATTTTCTACTTGAACAGTCGAGGTTTAATGAAGTTTATGAGGGTGGGTGAGCTTTATAAGTACAGTGATGGGACTCTTCTACAAGTCAGAGGAAAGTTGGAGCATCTGAACTCGGTTGGGACTTTGCCAGAGATGACAGAGGATTGGCATAAGGGTTATAGGCAGATGGAGAATTATGTGATCAAGAAGATCGATCAAAAGCTCCGTGAACGTAGATTGATGAGGAGCTTGGAAAGATTCGTGGGTGGTAGACCATATTTAGTGCACCACAAGCTACTGCAACGATCCATCTAATGGGTCGTACATTTCAGGTCCACTTTATATTGGTTTTCAATTGTGAATATGTATATTTGTGAATATTGTGCTTTAATGGCTTGATGTAGTGTTAAGGTATGATAATTTTTCAAGAATTTCTCACGAGATTCTAAATCTTTCAAAATATATCATACTAAAGCACTACAACTATCCCTTATTAACTTAAGGGGGAGCATGAACATGTTCTATGGCCAAACATCGATTTCATTTTTACCCAAAGACCGGTTAATCCATTCAATATCCCAAATATTAATGGTTAACATTTTGGATAAGGGGAGAAAATGGGATTAAGGAGATTTAAATGATACTTGGCTAAAAGATGAAAAAGACTTAACGATTATCCAACTTAATATGTGTAAAGCACGTGTTAAGGGGGAGCGTTTTTGATGAACAAAACACCTAAGGTACAAAACTTTTGATTTCAATATCACAACTACTTTAGGTGATTTTCAATGATTTTTCATGGTGGCAATTCCTTCCCAAAACACACTTAATTCACGACGAATGTGGTGACAAAAGGGTGGTAGGAATAGGTTTAGTCCAATGATTCATCAGAGCCGATGGAATCTTCCCAAGGACAATTCCCTAGATAGAATTAGAAGTCCTAGGAAAGTTGGAGAAAGATTGTGAACGTAGCTGAATGCCGACCAAGTACTTAAGCTAGCACTGGAACAATCACAACAAGGTGCTAGTGATGACGTATTGGTAAGCATTGAAGGGGTTGAAGAATGAAAAAGAATTGTAAAGATAAAGGGTGTAAAGAAAGAAGCCCTCCTTACAACTTTAGGCAGAAACCGGGTCAATATATATGCTATTGAGGTCATTTTTGCTAATGATTCTCGGTATTGAAGAAAGACATCATGGACCCAGTGATGCAATGCACAACCCTTCCCAGCTAACTAAAATATCTCTCAAAAGGTATTTGTTTTAATCACACGGAGATCAACACGTTATCTATTGGTTTATTCACTCCGAATAGACTGGTATTGAAAAGGTGGCACTCCTCTCCAGCCATCGCTCACTAAATCAAAACGCACAATCGAGTCTAGAGCCAAGAGATTATCAAAAGTCTCATTAGGACACTTTCCATTTATTCCTTGCTTTCTCACACACTGTGAAAAGTAAGAGATTTTCATGAGTCCTACGCAGTATTCCTGTAATATTGCCAGAACATCCGAGTAATACGCAAGTATTACAATGAAGATGGAAATCCTGCTTGAGCCAACATCAAACAAGCTCATGGTAGGTTACACGTGCGGTTCTTTTAGAACCAATCTTGTGAAAAACTGGAAGGAAACAGTGGTTTAATTCTTAATTGAACTTAAACTCGTTCCAGGCCTCTACGCATTATCATATGATCTTGCCAGAACACTCAGAGTGACTCTTTATTGATCACAGTGACGAGTGGAAATCCTTCTAGTGTTAACATCAAACAGCACTTGGTAGGTGACGTGCAAGATTCTTTATGAATTGAGCTCGTGACAACTGGAAAGCAACGATGGTGAAAATCTTAATTGAAATTCACTTGTTCCAGGTTTCATGAATTGACGGCTTCAAATCACAAGGATAATTTATCCAAGTGATTCACTCTTTATGTTCGCAGTCAGCTTTGGACGGTCGAATAAAGAGAACGGGTTTACCCGCGAAATCCTGTCAGGAAGTTACTTAATTGAAACTATCCGTCACGGGTACGATATCTAATATCGTCCAACGGTCTTCACCGACCGGAGGTAAAATGCTACCGAATTAGAATAAAATGTTCAAAGCCATTTTATTCGTGTCGTTGCTGTGTACCTGTTAAAGACGGTGGCGTTGCTGTGTACCTGTTGAAGACGGTGGCGTTGCTGTGTACCAGTGAAGACGGTGGTGTTGCGGTGTACCTGTAGAAGTCGTTCCCACATGCTTATGTTTTTCTGCATCAAAGTTTAGCAAAAATTCAAGAAAGTACAAGATAAAGTCTTCCGCTGTACCAAACTCTGAAACTTTTGAGAATTCAACAAAAAGACATAAGTGTGTGGAACATGAAGTCACGAGGAGGCAAATTCACAAGAAAGGCAAAGATCGCACGTGAAAGGCCAAAGAACAATGCTCTCAAGCCAAAGCCAAAAAGATCAAACCAACATATTCACAACAAAAGAAAGAAAAGAAGAAAAGACTACGAGCTAAAGAACGAAGACTTAGTATAGTATGCTAGGTTTAGAACTTTGTAACGTGGAGTGACCTCCCTTAGGGGGAGATTGTTAGAAATACGTTTTAACGTATATTAGAAGTATCGGTCACTCCACAATATGATTTATGTTGTAATAGCTCGTAGTTAACAATTAGTTAAATGTTACTTATTAAGTTAAGTAAGAACCGGTCCATGGGCTTGTCATGGACCGGCCCAAGCCCAATGTTTGCTTGGAGTATAAATACCCCTTTCCACCATGGAAAGGGGTTGGTTGTTGTTCATGTTTTCATATTAATAAAGACACATTTTCTCTCACTTTCTCTCTCTAGTTTCTCTCACTAGAAAACATCACCCCACTTCATAGATTCATAGGTTATCAATATTCTACAGTGCTAGTCATGAGCTAGTGCATGTGCTATTGACTTTTTTTTGCAGGGAGCTTATGGATGCATCCTAGGCTTTTGGTAAGTATGATTTGATTTGTAGTAATTGGGTTTTGTGTGTTATACACCCCATATCGCTTTTGGTACATAGGAGTAGCTACCCATGTACACTTATCTGACTGTTTGATTGATATGAGATGTGATTTGTTGTATGAGCTCGTGGGCATTTTGATACCTTTCATTCATCTTCTTTTTATGATCCATATATACATTCTTTGTTCATACATTTTTGACATCCGCAACTTCATTGCCTCTCTTTACTTTTCAGTTTTATTTGTCATATCCGTTCGCTGGGCAATCGCTCAGCCGTGTTTATTTTTCCATACGGCATGTATTAAGCGAGAGGCTGGGCTATGAGAGTTGATGTGTGCTTTAGAGTTACCCGAGTCAAATAAATTACTGATTACATTATGATTTCAGTACTTTGCATTTTGAAACCCATTGTTTTGGGGATTTTTATTATTAAGATATTACTTTGCATATTGTGATGTTTTAATAAAAGTTTCAATTTAACCCTTTTAAAATATGATGTATCTGATGCGACACCATAGTATTAGCACTTTGTCTTTTTTGGAGCGGGGTGCTACAATTTATATGTATGATAAGTTAGATTTTAAGAATAATATTGCCGAAAATACATAAAATGCTTCAAAATACGTAAAATTTGTCGGAATTACCGTAAATTTGCTAAAAATGCCGCTCCAATTAATCACCGATTAATTCTTCCTATAACGATTACAAGTTACAAGGTGGCCGACCGGCCGACTAGCGATTCACGGTTTTTGCAACCTTGACTACTAGTATAAAAAAAGGATCCCCGGATACATCATAATAGAAAAACTCTAAATGATAACTAGCTTTGGACGTCCTCATGTCCAATGTCACTCCGTGTCGGTTGCTCAATTTCTTGAGATACATGCTTAAAGTCAACACAATGGTTAAGTGAACTTCATAGGTTTACAACAATTTTGAATACAAGCATCATTTTCTAGTGGGTTACGCCACCATTAGTTATAATTATAACAAATACAATTATCGAAAAAATAGTCTTATTGCACTAAGCTCATGACACCAATACTGATGCAAATCACCAAACTGATAGTAAGGAGGATCTACAACCCTCAACTTGTAGGGAAACCGGCCAAGGCAACCCTAAATAAGGAAAAATATAGCGCTTGCTTACCCTTCTCGATAACTACAAATGGGGAGATGTCACCTCCTTAGAATCTATTAACATTATCCGCGCTCATATCGCGATGATTAATGGTTCATGATATTCTTAATAATTCGCTTAAGGTACGTGCAATAATCTATATATCATAATAACATACATTTCATAAATCACTTGTATTCAGTTTTTAAAGCATGTATCACCCCTCACGGGTTTATAAAACAGTAAAATATTAAAAGTGAGACTATGAACTCACCTTGGTAGGAAATCTGATTAACGACAAAAGTGACTTAATTGGGATTTAACGGTTCAACGCGCATGAGTTAATATGTCAAGTATTAGTTTATGTTGTCTACGAATGTTTTAACATATTATGTTTACGTTTAAGAACTTGTGATAATATTGCATCACTGTTCGGACCATCATAATTTAGAGTTCATTCAGTAAATGTTTGAGGAGTTACGACACTTTAAATTATAAACACAGCAGACTCAGTCAGAACGTAATACCAAGATGAAACTCCTCATATGAAGCTCCCTAGTAACATGATATGTTAATAGTTTATAATTCTTCAAAATTAATGGATGATAAGTAACGTAAAAATTATTTATATACATATTTTTATATAATTTAATATTATTTTATTTAATGTACTTTTATAATAAATATAAGAAAATTACATTTTACATCTTTAACTATTTTAAAAATGACAATTTATATCCTTTTAAATATTTCTTTAAAATATTAACCCTTAAGTTTATAAATTGTCAAAAATAGCTCTTGGAGTTATAAGTTTAATATATTTACATTTTTAGCCCATAAATATTATTGTATAAGTTTATGTTAATTACAATTTTAGCCTAACAAGTTTATAGTTTCAAATATTATTCGTTTAACCTTTTTAGTATTTTGAATTTATAACCCTAGGGTTTTTAACTTTACAAAATCAATCCTTGGAGTTTATACTTTAGAATATCTACATTTTCAGCCCCTCTAGTTTATAAATTCATAAATTTACAATGTATACCCTTAGTATATATTTACAAAACTAGTCCTTTTACTTTATATTTATGTAAAACACCTTTAGTTTAATGATTTTAACAAATTATTCCCTCTAGTTATACTTTAAACTAATGATAAATCACGCCTTGAAGTTTTTAAGTTTCAAAATATTACAATATACACCCTTTGCATTGAATTCGATTTCAAAACAAGTCTAACTTCCATGTAATCTTAATTTAGGGTTCCAAATAATATTATAAGGTTATTGCTTATTATAATAAGTTAAAATATGAAGTTTTAACGTGAAAAAAGTTTAGATTAAGGATTTGTTTGCTTGGAAATCAAAACGGGTCCATTTTTAGGGTTTTAAGCAAAACGTGTGGGTTTTTATAATTCAAGAATTAAAAAATGATTAATCTAGATCTTAGGAGTATTATTAACATTCTTAATCCATAAAATGAGCAATCTAACCTGTAGAAAACTTACTAGATCGAAAACATGTAGAAATGGGTCAAAACGGGTCTCACAGCTAGAAATAGGTTCAAGGCTTTGATTCTCTTGGATCTTTGGCTTCTATGGCTTTTAGGTACTCTTCTAATTATGTTAGTGATACTATATAACAAATATTTGAGATATAAAGAAGTGTGTGGGATGATTTTGAAGGTTGTGTATGTATAGGCTATATATAGTGATGGGGAGCTTGGTGGCCAAGGTTATGGAGCTTGATTAGTGTCTAGGCTAGTAGTATAACTAAGGTTAGCTAGTTTAATGAGTCTTCGAAGTTATATACTAGTTTTCACAAGATGTAAATCTCTAAAGATGTGAACAAACAATCTTTAAATGTGTTGATGATCAAAGAAATAATTATTTTTCTTAAACCATACATTTTGTGTAACAATGTGTGTTTACAAAAGAAATTAGACAAAATAATTTTTAATTATCAAAATTTTTTTATTAAATAAATAAATTTGAATTTCAAATTTCTCCCCTCCCAAAGGACTAAAAATCATTAAAAACTGATCCAGATAACACCTTCATCGAATAGGACAAAAAGGGAGCGCCTACTCTAGTCGACGCCCTTAAATAGGGAACTGGTACTCTTATCCTTAAGAGCACCGACAAGCTTATTAAGAGCACTGATGACACTCCTCTACTAGGTCTCTCAATATAAATACCCTATCGTTTTCTTACTCTAGAATTCAGTTCCATACTTTTTTCACATGGAAAATATAAAATTCGCATTTCGAAAATATGAAATTTGGTCATTTCATTTCATTTTGAAAATTGAAGTTTCATTTCATTTCTAAAAATTTCATTTCATTTCATTTTATTTAAATGTGTATTTAAATTAATTAATAAGTTTGAATTAATTAAACCTTATGTTATAAAATTTAGAATATTAAAAAGATACAATGTATAGTTTATAAAAGTGAAAAAATTAATATTTACTTATTATTTTTATAAAATTTAGCCATAATGATATATATGATTTTATTTTATTTGTTTCTAAACATTTACTTACTAGTTTTAATTAGGGATTATGTTGGGAAAAGAGTGTAAGCCTTTTAGAGTTTATTTTGTGTATGATCTAAATAAGTTAATTAAATATTTTGTTCTCCCATAATATGTATTTTTAGCTAACTTTAGACTAAACAAAATAAAGAATATATTATTTTCATTTAAAGTATGTTATCTTAAGAAATTTTGTTAAAATGCATTAAACATGTTCCCTCTAAATATGGTACTTGCTAAAATCACAAAACCTCTCCCTTTGTATAATATGATACATTCACATGGTGTCCCAAAACATATGCTTCATAAGAATTTCACTAAAGCTCTCTTCTTGATCCTCCATTAAAGAAACCTTGAACAAATCTTGATTTTCTTAGGTTTTCTTGTGTAATTCTCCTCCATCTTTTGTCATCCTTGGTGTTTTTATTGTTGTGGTGATTTTCTAATCATCATAAGCATCATTTATGTAAGTATGTTCAGCCCTAAATCCATGTGTCACCATGGTACTCTTTTATTTTACGTATTTTAGAATTTGGGGTTTTATAAACCCTAATTATATGTTTTTAATGGTTAATTTGTTTTAAAAATTAAGCATGGGTTAGATATATATTTAAACAGACTTTAAGGGTCTTAAATGAGTTTATGTAACATAATATGCAAGATCTAGACACCCTATGGTGATCTAGATGGCTTAAACATGATATTTAAAACAAGGGTTTCAGGCAGTGTGGAAAAAGGGTTGTCCTAAAACCATCATAAAACAAGTTTTACAATAGCTTTTAACATGATTCTAGTGTCTTTGACTATCTACTGTGAGTCGATTTTATGAAAACGGTCTCCTTTTACTTTTAAGAAGTCGGGAAGGTTGGGTACCTAATGTTTTAACATGAAGTGTCAAAACTGGTTTTTCGGACTAAAAATATTATATCTACCATAAATATTCTAATTACTAAACTATAATGTATTTTGTTAAGCCACTTCATAGAGTCATTAATCATATGATTAGACATTTCCAAAAAAAAATTGATGATTTATGGAGATGTCTAAGTGGGTCAAAACCATCTATCTTTTCACTATGTTTCTGCCAGGACTATTTTTGGCTAGTCTTGGGCCTTTGGGTCATTATGGGATTTGGGTAATGAACGGGCTTAAGCCCATTGACAGAGGCCTTATAGATTCATATTAGAGCCTCTGAGACCAGCCCTCAATTTTTTGGAAACCTTATGATTGGGGTAATTACTTGGCAACACTTACCTTAAATACCGGTAAAATCTTTTAAATAAGAAAACTATGATTTTTAGTATGTCAACCGCCTATTTATGGTAACTTTGTATTATAACTTATATATGATATATGATATGTATGTATGTACATCTTTGTAGTTTTGATGACACGTGATTAGTATTCGTTAGCTTTTGTGTGCGGTTCTGTGGTTATGCATTCATTAAGGTACATATATTTCGTCCTTTCAGTAAGGACCTTCATATTCCTTTTTGAATTATTTTGATGATCTCTTAAAGCCTATGCTATGATTCCTTTATGATTACACGTTGAATAGTTATGCTCTCATTGATTCCTATGACTATGAATATGATTTGATTCATTATGACCTTTGATTTGTTATACACCTTATGATAACTATTTGTGTACTCCATAACCTGTCTAAAACTATTATTTCCCTAAACCCTTTTGCCCGAGCTATTTGAACTAGTCATGGAGGTACCATGGCCATGTCATCCGATGCACCGGTGGCATGACACTATTTAGGGTGGTGTGATTAGTCCCTGGCGTTCCCTTTGTTGATCCCAAACTTAGATCGATTTAGCTTGTGTAAACGAGATTAAATCAAGTTAAACACGTAGAGAAACTTTGTTGTGTATAAAACAATTTAAGTATTATGCGGAATTAATACTCAAACAAGAACACACAAACAATTGTAAAACAAACTTTCACTTGATTGATTAGAACAAACTTGCTTACAATGAAAGTGTTAAACGTATGAAAACTTATATGAAACAAAACCTAAAGGTCTTCTTTTATAGACATAAGAAGCCTTGTACAAGAGTCTACATATCAGCTATTCTAGGTAAAGATAAATATAGAAAATACATTGTTGATTCTATCTTTACTAGAAACAAAATAGAAACAAACTAGAAACATAATACGCGTAGACTAAATCTTTCTATCAGTGCTTGACTTCAACCTATCAACGTTTGACTTCTTCCTGTCAACGCTTGATCTGTCAACGCTTGTTTTCTTCTTATCAACGCTTGTTTTCTTCTTGTCAGCGTCCAAGTGTACTGGCTACATTTTATTCCCAACAATCCTCCCCTAAACTTGATATCTACTCTAGTGATCAAGTTTCTGAATAAAAATTAAGAACTATGAGGAATCTTACAAATCTTATCATATTGGTAATAAACATGCCTAATCAAATCTTTGGCCACGTCACTTGAATAGTCAATATCCAGCTGTGTTGTCTTCATCTTGTCCAAAACTTCTTTGGACATGGGATACTCAGCATCTACAAGAAGATACTCAGCAAACTATGTAGAGCTCAAATAATACACACCAGCAGCTGAATACAAACGCCATTGAAGTCCACTGATATCATCCTCAAGATCCTTCTAAACAGGATCTTCTTCTTCTGGTGCACACATTCTCATGAATGTTGACCAAAGCTTTATTCCATTGACTGAAGTAGGTGCTTCAGTCTCATACTTGGCCATCAACAACCTCCAAAGGTCTGCCAAGTCTTCCCTATCCATACTTGCAAAGAGAGACATGAGAGTAGTAAATGTGTGTACCTCTTTCCCATATCTGCCAATCATCCAAAACCCACTTGCATCTTCTTCATAGCTAATGATAGGGTTTCTTACATCAAGAGGTAACACTTGTACCATATCTGAAGCTTCCATGGGTGAGAGCTTAATGCTCCTTCTAAGAACAGCTTCACTGGGAACCACTTTATTTAAATCTTTAGGAGACTCAAGTGGAACTCTCTTCTTCAAAGGCCTTAGAACAATCATTGCCTTTTGAATCTCCATCTCTTCTGCAAGTTCTTCTTTCCTTTCATCTGAAAGAAGTCTAAGAGTATTCATTTCCTGCACTCTTGCCCAAATGGGATAAGCCTTGTACTCCAATTCTTCAAAGGATAATCCCTGCAATTTCTTGAAGGTCCATCTAGTTCCATGACATCTGAGTAACATGTAGTAAAGCTCCCTTCTATCCCTCTTCAGCAGTGAGAAAACATTGCTAGCCTTATGCTTCAGAATTACCTTGCAGTTTCTTTGAACTATTAGAAGAATTTCCAAACCCCAAATTTGATCTGATATAGTTAAATCTGGATTCTCCATAATCTTATTCTCCCAAGCATGGTACATCTGAGCAACTTCTGGCATATCATAGTCTACTTGCAATTTTAACTCTCTAAGCTTCTCTCTTTCCAAGTCATCACCATATTCAAGTCTTTTTGGTTGTTCAGTTATCATAACACTTGAATCTGAACTCCTTTCATCACTTCCTTCTTGTTCCTCTGAAGTAACAACAAATGGTGATTCACCAACCTTCTTCATTTCTTGTTCCACAAGTTGTGCAGCCAACCTTGAATCAAACTCTACTTATGCTGCATCCTTTGGAACTTCTGTTTCTACCATGATTCCTTTACCCTTATCTAATGGATCAATGATGGGTAAAGATTATAATGGTACCTGTGAAGACACTTCTTTGATGATAGCTGATGACTGGAATACATCAACCATATCTGTAGGTCTGTCAACGCTCAAATTCTGTGTGTCAGCGCCCAACTTACTCTTGTCAGCACTTGGTGTGTCAGCGTCCAAAGTTTGCTTGTCAACGCTCACCTTACTTGTCTCAGCGCCTCTTGTGAACTGCTCTATCATTGCTGTAAAAGACAAGTTCAAGTTTGTAGGAGTAACCAAAGATGTATCAAAACCTGGTTGTTTCTTCAATTCAGTGAGGGCTTCAGCAACACCCAAAGATTCTCCATCATGTGATCCTTTGTCACTTACATGGATCTGCTCATCCTCCCCTTTGGAAGATTCCTCCATACCACTCCTAGTGTTAGCATCCTCCAAAATGACAATCCTCTCCCTCAATTGCTTGAGTTCAAGGCCTTGTGTACTGACTGTTTGTACCAGGTCTGCATTTTGCTTTTGCAAGCTAATGCAGACAGCCGTCAATTCCATCATTGTGTATGGTTCCAATCTGCCCTCCTCTAGAATGGGTATTTGACCTCCCAAAGTAGAGTCATAGGGCATGGATGAGGTCTTAAAGATGTTAGGACTGGCTTGGCCTGCATCTAAGCTAGCACCAATAGTACCAGCCTCATCCATAGCACCAACCACACTTGTGGTGGTGGTTCTCTCTGCAACATGGCTAGGACCACTAGAGGAGAACACTCCAGTAGTCCTTGGGCGTTTAATCAACCTATATTCAGTGGGTGTAGAAGATGATGTGGATTGGGTGGTAGTTTGAAGGTTAAGAGGTGTTTGGGTCTGTGAAGGAAAGGTGTCAACGTTTGGATTACTAGTGTCAACGCCAACATTTAACATGTCATCGTTGAAGGATTCTTGGTCAATTTCCATGTGTTGAGGTGAAGGCAAAGGTTCTGGTATTGCGTCAAGTTGTGGTTGTGGGTCTGGTTGGGGATGTGTTGCTGCAATAACAGCAAGCATAGCTTGGGTAAGGGGTAATTCACGGTGAGGGGGTGAGTTCATCTTACTAAAAATAGCTTTCTTTTGCACAGGGATCTCATAAAAATCATCATGATCCCTTATGCAGTACCTTTGTTCATCAAAAACCATTTGTAAAAATCTGGGATAAGCCAAAGTCATCTTATTCCCCTTGTTTTTACGCATGCCATCAAAATTAATTTTGAAAAATTATACTTTTGCCCATTTGTAATGCACACAATTGCACTAGCAATTGATCTGTTAATTTCATTATGTGCAGTACATTTGGGACTAAAACATTGAAGGATGACATGTATGAGGTACTTCCAGGCTGGGGGAAATTCTTTGATATTTATTTGAAGTACCCTCATCAGGGAAAGGATACCCCAAAGCCCAAAGTCATTGTTCTATTTCATAAATGGGGAGAGTGGTTATACCATCTGCATCATTAAGATGCAAAGCCTGGCAAACCAAAGCTTCAGTAACCACCCAAGTACGCCCATGAACAATAGTTGTCAATGTAGTCACATTATTAAGCGTTGAGGAACTAACAGTGTTCCAAAACTGTTTAATATGAGTGACAGGGATGAGAGGAGCATGAGAAAGTGCATACCTAAGAGGAGCTGCATTCAAATACGCCACCATCTAAGTGTATTGTTGAAACAAAGTATCATCAGCTTCCAAATAAGCAATCATGTTGTGCTGACTCCTAAATCCCAATACCAAGTCACTTGGTTTAAACTTTGGTGCCATTGTTGAAAAAAGTTGTTTGTGAAAGATTGATGAAAGATGAATTATAGGAGAAAAAGTGTTAGACAAGAATATGATAGTACCCTGTTTAAAAATAGGAGCCAAATTTATAGGAGAGATAGGCACATGTGATTGGTCAAAAATAAGGCAAGTATTTTCAAAATATAATGATGAAAATATTGAAAAGAAAATAAGTTATCTTGTACATTAATTAAAAGTTATCTACTCCCAAAATTACGGCCCCAAAATTCGTCAAAAATAACAACGGGGTAGGTCTTAATGAGTGTCAACGGTCAAAAATAACCCATCAACGTCCAACGGCTATATTCTTGTCAACGTTTGCAAAAGCCATGTCAGCGTCTAAATTGGTCACAACAACGCTTGGAAAAATATTTGTCAGCGTCCAAAAATAAAAGTAATAAAAATGAAAAAGGACCTTAACAAAGTAATTTATCCTAGTAAAGATAACCTATAAACTGAAAATTATTATAGGGCGGCAAGCACTGTCTAGTTATGCACACTTGCTTATGCAAGATAGACATAACCGTCCTCTAGTGTCCCTTGCTAACAAAAATTCTTAACAATTAAGTTATCTTATAAAATCCTTTGCAACTCCCAGGTAAACCCATTATAAATCATTCCCAAGTCTCCCAACAAACCAAATCCAATTCTAGGCCAAAAAGGTCTTGGTAGCATGCATAGTATATCAACTTTGCATGCTACAATGCCTCATGAGATAGAAAACTAACTCATACTCACCTGTGGACACAATCTAGAATTGTGATAAGAGTATTATAAGAATACCCAAAATTCCTAAAGGTTCCTAAAACCTCCCCTTAAACTGTGATACACAAGTTGCCAAATAATATGCATATAAATAAAAATTTATGTCAAGATAGAAATATAAATATTCCAACCATCATCCATAAATTGAAACATGCTCCAATGATTCTCCAAGGATCCATAAGCAACTCTGTATCCAATGGTACAATGCTAACAACACCTGCACACTTAGATCAAAAACCACAAAACTAACATGTTGCTGACAACGTCACGATAACACTTATCAGCGTTAAGATAACCTTTGTCAGCGTTAGACAAATATAGTGGAAAATCTAACTTTTCAAAAATACCAATAACAATGCATATCATGTACATACTTTTACAATAAGACCCCAAAACACATATTAAGTGACACTGATCATTCCAATACTTGTAACCAAGTATTGAAACCTTCCAGTATCAAAAGGTTTAGTTAATAAATCAGACACATTTTCTTCTGTGTCAACCCTATTTGGTTGTATTAAACCCTTTTCAAAACAATCTCTTATAAAATGATGTCTAATTTCTATGTGTTTTGTTTTAGAGTGATGTACAGGATTTTTAATAATGCATAAAGTACTGTTATTGTCTACAAAAATCTTAGTATGCATGAAATTATACCCATAATCCAACAACTGGTTCTGAATCCATAAGACTTATCCACAACAAGCAGCTGCTGCAACATACTCTGCTTCAGTTGTAGAATTGGCCACCACTGTTTGTTTCTTACATTGCCAAGATATCAACCTACTCCCAAGAAACTAACATCCACCAGTTGTGGATTTTCTATCAAATTTGTCACCACCATAATCATTGTCTGAATATGCAATAAGCTCCAATGGTGAATCTTTTGGATATCATAATCCCAAGTCTGGATAACATCTAAGGTATCTAAAGATTCTCTTGACAGCATGAAGATGACATTCTTTCGGAGTCACTTGGTGGCGTGCACATGCACACACAGCAAACATAATGTCAGGTCTTGAGGCTGTGAGATACATCAATGAACCAATCATTGATCTATAGTGCCTGACATCCACATCTTTTCCATCTCCAACTTTTCCCTAGGGGTGTTCTCTATCCATAGGAGTACTAGCCCTTTTCTCATGTGGAGAAAAGCCAAACTTCTTCAAGATTTCTGCTATATATTTATCTTGAGAGATGAAGATACCATCTTCTTTCTGCTAAACTTGTAACCCTAGAAAAAGTTCGTGTCCCCCATTGCACTCATCTTGAACTTGTATGTCATAAGCTTGGAAAAGTCTTCACTCATCTTTGGGTTTGATGAGCCAAAGATGATATCATCCACATAAACCTGAGCAAGTAAGACATCCTTACTAGTTTTCTTTGTAAATAAGGTCTGGTCTATGGTGCCCCTTTTGAATCCATTTTCCACCAGATAGGTGGACAATGTGCCATACCATGCTCTTGGGGCCTGATGAAGTCCATACATAGCTTTCTTGACTCTATACACCTTGTCTGGATGCTCTGAATCTTCAAAACCAGGAGGTTGCATTACATAAACCTCCTCTACAATTGTGCCATAAAGAAAAGCACTCTTCACATCCATTTGATAGACAGTAAAGCCCGTGTAGGAAGCATAGGCTAGAAATATCCTTATAGCCTCAATCCTTGCAACTGGTGCAAAGACCTCTTCATAGTCTATCCCTTCCTCTTGTGTATATCCTTGAGCCACTAAACGTGCCTTGTTTCTGATCACAATGCCTCTTTCATCTTTCTTGTTTCTAAGAACCCATCTTGTCCCAATAGGTCTGACATGTCTGGGACAATCAACCAACTCCCAAACATCATGTATAGCAAATTGGTGAAGCTCATCCTGCATCGCTACCACCCAACTTGGTTCTTTGAGAGCATCAAAAATCTTCTTGGGTTCTTGTTGTGACATAAAACAGGCAAACAAACATGCTTGAACAAGAGGGGTATCAACCTTTTGTGTATATTGGCAATAAATCCTCCAAGATTCTGATGAGATCTTCTAGTTTGAACAGGGGACATCACATCACCAATAATTAGAGAAGAGGGGTGATCCTTCATTGTAGAAGTAAGAACTCCTCCCTCAAAAAGTTTGTTGTCTTCAATCTCATCTTCCATGTTACCAATATCTTCTTCAGACTCTCTTCCATCAATATCTGTATGAACCTCTCCATTTCTGCTTGAAGGTTCACCTTGTTCAAAATTGGAAGAGAAAATATGGTCAAAAGAGTTGTCAACGTCTGAACCAAGGTTGTCAGCGTTTGAGCCATCAACGCCTGAAATAGAGTTGTCAATGTTTGAGCCATCAACGCCTGAATTTGTCTTGTCAGCGCCAGATTTTCCTTTGTTAGCGCCAGAAAGACCATGCATGTTGTTAACTGGTGATACTTGGGGACCACCATTTTCCTTTCCAGCAGCAGCAGCAGCAAAAGCATCTGTCCATATGGGAATAGTGACATACTCAAGTATGGGTGATGACTTATTTGCTTGTGATCCAACCTTTTCATTAACCTGTGTACCTAAAACATCAACAACTGGTTCTTCCACAACACTTGAAGTTACCTTCACAATGTTTGGATTAGTAACAGACATATAATTCAAAGTCCTAGGTAGAGGTTCCAAGTCAAATAACCAATTTGGACCACTTTCAGGATCACTAGGTTTACTTTCTAAAAACCTAACATGTACTATTTCAAGTATACATTTTTCCTTCTTAATGTAAACCCTATATCCTTTACTTTGCACTGAATAACCCATGAAGTAGCCTTCATCACCTTTAGCACTAAATTTACCTAAGGCATCACTAGTATCCAACACAACTACATGACAACCAAAAGGTTTAAGAAAACCAATATTAGGTTTCCTTCCCCAAAGTAACTCATAAGGTGTTTTGTTATGTATCTTGTTGACTAATGCTCTATTCTGAACATAACAAGCTGTATTCACAGCCTCATCCTAAAAAGCAATGGGAAAGTGAGCATCTGCCAACATAGTCCTGGCTGCTTCTATGAGGGTTTCTCATTCTTTCTCTCAGCAACCCCATTTTGCTATGGGGTTCTGGCTACACTAAACTGTCTAGTAATCCCTTTCTTGGCACAGAAATCATCCAACAGTTTATTCTAAACTCACCACCATTGTGACTTCTAAGCATCTTAACTTCATTACCAGTCTTCTTTTCAATTTGGTTAATAAAGTTAATTAAAGTATCAGCAGTGTCACTTTTCAAAGCTAAAAAGAAAGTCCAAGTAAACCTAAAAAAATCATCAGTAATGACAAAGCAGTAAGATTTACCATTCAAGCTTTCTATATTAGTTGGACCAAACAGGTCCATATGCATCAAGTGAAGAGGTTTAGAACTAGAGTGCACCTGTTTAGACTTAAATGAGACCTTGTGTTGTTTGCCTTTAAGGCATGCAATACAAGAGTGGTTATTGTGGAAAGCCTTTTCAGGCAAACCATCAACCAAGCCATGTCTCACAAGCCTATTTATATTTTTAAAGTTAATGTGCCCTAGTCTTCTGTGCCATAGATTACTCTCATCAACTGAAGCCTTAGCATAAAGACATGACAAGTTATTATTCATCCTAATCCCATTAAGATTCACATTATAAATGTCCTTATGCCTAGGTGTCCTATAATCAATGAATTTCTCATCTGGTAATTTAAAATCCTTTCTCAACACCAAGCATTCAGTATCAGTGAAAAGAACCTTATTTTTGTTATCACAAACTTGTGATACACTAAAAAGATTATAGTCAAGTTCTTTTACCAGAAACACGTTTTCAAAACGCAAATTGTTGGTGAGAAGAGTTCCTTTGCCTGTGATAGTTCCATATCCGCCTCCAAAGTAAACTTTATCACCATCCTTAATGGGAGTGAAGTTTGTGAGATAATCTTCCTTCCCAGTCATGTGCCTAGAGCATCCACTATCCCAATAGCCATAATCATTAACCTGCTTTTGAATACCCTGCACATAAAGAAAACAAATTAGTTTTCTTTGGAAACCCAAGCCTGAGCAGACTTGGATTCATTTGGTTGTTCAACAAGAACAGACTTAGTCCTTACAACAACCCCTTGTTTATCCCTTTTTGGATTAAACACCCAGTTAACCCCAATTGGTTTTGTGATGACCTTTGAAATATAATTAAATCTGTTACATGTCATAGAAATCCCATCTGAATTAGGGTTTTGATCTTGCTTAGGTCTCCATGTCAAGCTAGAAGAAGCTTTAGACCCCTTTCCCTGTGGTTGCAAATATTTACCATTATTTGGTCTGGCAACGTTTCTGTCGGCGTTTGATTTGGTCTGGTCAACGCTGAAATTACCCTTATCAACGTTGAACCTAGGGTTTGCTACAGGATCCCATTGTCTATTAGACCACGTATTGGTCTTCTGAAAAGGTTTTTGTCCATAAGTATTAGACCCTTTTGAAAAGAATGGGGCTGGTCTAACAACTTATGGACTTTGCTGAACAAAAGTTTTGGGTTTGACAGTGTTTGACTTTTTGTCAGCGTTGACCTTGGAAGCGTTGACACATTTATAGGCTAAATGTGAAAAGCTACCACAAGTATAACAGGCTTTTCTAGACATAACTCTAGGTCTAGAAGAAAAGAAACCTGTTCCATTATCACTAATTTGGCTTTTTGGTGACCTAGTATTTCTATACATTTCTGCATATTTAATGCTAGGGTTTCTAACAACGTTTGAGCCAAGGTCAACAGTCTTGCCAGTGATTGGGTTTGTTACTTTGATAGGGGTAGACTCATTTGGACTATCACTAAGCATGCCACCCTTGACAAACAAGGTAGGGTTGGCTTTCTTCCATTGGTCCAAATCAGTTAACTTTTGCCTATATTCTTCTACTGGGTAAGGACTCTTGGTGGAGGAATAAATTCCTCTTCTTGGAGTTCTGGCAAACCAGTCCAAGATAAGTCCTTTCTTTGGACACCATAGAAGTCCCCAGCTGGTGGTGGAACACCAGCATACTCTTTCATCCCAATCCTAGTCATATCCCTAGAATCCATTTGTTTACTAACACATTCTCCTAGGGTTTGTGAGGCTTTATCAAATCTTTGAATTTTAAGATCTACATTATCCTTATTCTTGATAGCTTCATCTAACTTGGCCTGTAATTCCGCATTGACCCTCTCCATGATGTTTCTAATATCAGTACTAGCATTTAAATCATGTTTTAAGATATTGATTTTATCTTTTAGGTCAAGCTCACTTTTCTTATACTCAGCTACAGTCTTTTCAGTTTGAGTAAGAGCAAGTTGATAGTTAGACAACTTGCATCTTTCATTACCCACATCTGTTGACAATCTTAAAACCTCTTTGTTAAGTCTTTCAGTATTTAAACGACATACCTTACTACAAAAAGCATCATCATATACCTCATTGTCTGATGAAGATGAGGAGTGTTCCATGAGAGCATAGTGAACATGCTCTTCTTCTTCCATCTCAGCAACCAAAGCTTTATTCTCTTCCTCATCCTTAGCCAAATAGCTCCAATCCCATCCAACACCATCAATTTCTTGCATTGCAACCATGGCCTTGGGATCCTGAGCCTTTTTTTTTTTTTTTTTTTTTTTTTTTTTTGGGTAAAAGAAGGATCCTGAGCCTTAACAATTTGGCTTGAGGGTTTTCCAGCATCAGATCTTCTTGGAGATCTGCATTCTCTCATAAAGTGTCCCATACGATGACAATTATAACACTCAACCTTGGATTTATCAAATCCAGCAGTGTCCTTAGCATTAAAAGTCATCTTCTTCTTGAATCTTCTATTCCATCTGTTTGCTCTTATACTTGCAAGAGCCATATTCCACATTATGTCCATCTCCTCCAAATGCTCATCACTTATTTGCTCAAGGTCCTCATAAGTAATCACTGAACCATTGGGAATTGAAGCAATGTATGCACACATAGTATCCAGATCAATACCAGCAGGCTTAACTCTTGGTGAGTCAATTTTGTATGTGTCAGCGTCTGAATGTGAGGTGTTGACAGGATATGATCCAGCGTTGACACAGGTTGATCCAGTAACTAGGTGCATGTATGACTCCTTCTGATCAAATTGACCTTCACTATGTGAGAAGAAGGCCATGTTTCCATTTGTAGACTTGCTTCCATGATCCAAAAGAGTTTCATTCTCTATCAGCCTCAGTTTATTGTAAACATCATCAAAAGTAGAACTTTTGTGAGTGTTATTAGCAATTATAGACCTTGCCTCAATTTTCCATGCATCACCAAGGCTTTTAAGGAAAGTGGAGATGATATCAACATCACCAAGCACTGTTCCCATGAAGGATAGCTTGCTTGTGATGTCCAGAAGTCTGCTTCTCACACTACTCAGCTTCTCATTAGGTTGAGCCTTAAAAACAGCATATTCATGCAAGAGTTGCTTCTTTTTCTCTTGCACAGTATCAGCATTAACACCACAGGCAACTTCAAGGGTTGCCCAAAAATCTTTTGCAGACTCATAGCTTCTGTATTTGTGATGATTTTCTTGTCCCAAAGAGAGTTTCAGAATGCTTAGGGTTTTCATATCAACCCTTCTCTTTGCTATATCCTCAATTAAGACAACTTTACCATCTACAGGTTTTTCTCTTCATTCCTCTTCAGTAGAACCTTGAATAGCTATTCTTGCAGCAATGGCAGTTGCAATCTTTTGAGCCTTATTGAATGTGTTTCCATATTCAATAATTTCCCATAGAGTGTAGTCATGGATTTATAGATATTGCTCAAAGTTAAACTTCCACAGCTCAAAATTGTTTGGGTCTAGCATGGGAATCTTGATGTTGTGGTTTGAGGAGGCGGGGGAGTTTACTTCTGGGGTAGACATGATGTTTTTAGGGTTTTGTGAAAATTAGGGTTTTTGGTAATTTAGGGTTCTTGTGTTCTTTAGATCAAAGTTTCTCAACAAGCTCTGTTACCACTTGTTGATCCCAAACTTAGATCGATTTAGCTTGTGTAAACGAGATTAAATCAAGTTAAACACGTAGAGAAACTTTGTTGTGTATAAAACAATTTAAGTATTATGCGAAATTAATACTCAAACAAGAACACACAAACAATTGTAAAACAAACTTTCACTTGATTAATTAGAACAAACTTGCTTACAATGAAAGTGTTAAACGTATGAAAACTTATATGAAACAAAACCTAAAGGTCTTCTTTTATAGACATAAGAAGCCTTGTACAAGAGTCTATGTATCAGCTATTCTAGGTAAAGATAAATAAAGAAAATACATTGTTGATCCTATCTTTACTAGAAACAAACTAGAAACATAATACTCGTAGACTAAATCTTTCTATCAGTGCTTGACTTCAACCTATCAACGCTTGACTTCTTCCTGTCAACGCTTGATCTGTCAACGTTTGTTTTCTTCTTATCAACGCTTTTTTTCTTCTTGTCAGCGTCCAAATGTACTGGCTACATTTTATTCCCAACACCCTTTCGTGAGCTTAAATTATTTGATGCTATTATGGGTGTGTATGCTAGTCATGGGCTAGTGTACATACTATGACTTTGTTTTACAGGGGGCATATGGATGCATCCTAGGGTTCATATGATTATGTGATTTAGTAAATCGATGGTATGTATTATATGCCCCATATCGCTTTCGGTACATGGGAGTAGCTACCCATGTACACTTATATGAATATATGTTATGATATGATGTGATATACGATATGAGATCGTGGGTACTTCCTTTATCTTTCCTTCGGTATGTTTTGATATTCCTTACTCTCTCTCTACATTGATTATCATTATTATCCGCAGCTTATGTTACATCTCTTCACTTTACAGTTTTTGTTATTATATATGTTCAGTGAGCGTTAGCTCAACCACGTTTTCTTTTACTGTGGCAGGTTTTAAGCGGAAAGCTGGAAAGTAAGAGTTTGGGTTAGAGAGCTACCTTAGAGTCACCTTTTCTTATTGAAATGTTTGAATACCTTTATCTTTTAAAGTTATGCATTTTGTACCCTCATATTTAGGATATGTACTCCTTTGGAGAATTATTTTGATATTTTAATAAATAAGACTTCCGCTATATATTTCTGATATGACACTATAACGTGGCACTTAGTCTTTTTATCGGAGCACGTGTTACAGAAACCTTCTATTTTATCAGTTTACTTGTTATTTTCTTTCATTTGATCATCTAAACATGTTTAATCTTGTTTAAATGTGACCCAATTTATCCTTTACTTATGTGCTAGAGAAGAACACATGTAATCGTCAAGATGCGATGTGTTATAGAGTCGTAATCATTCATCTCCAAGTGATAGAGAAGAACACATGTAATCGTCAAGATACGATGTGTTACAGAGTCGTAACACTTGTTACATATAGTTCAAATTCATGTCTTTCAATCTTATGTAACAGTTAGATTCGACATGTGTGTAAGTCCGGAAGGGTCGTAGGTGATAATGTGTGATCTTGTGAGATCTTATTTAATAGTTAGATCGGGTTATCGTGATAATATTTTCTCGGTGAGGAAATATGGGGGTGACTGGAGTGATCGTGTGTGATCTTGTTTGATCTTCTGAGATCTATTATATTGGGTAGATTGGGTAATTGTGATAGTATTTCCCAGGTGAGGAAGCAGGGGCAGAGCCACATGAAGAGTACTGAGGGGATTTGCCCCAACAAACCTCTTGCAGGCACACAATATTATGTAGAAAAAAATTCCAATTTGTAGAAAAAATCACAGTGCCCTCAACGTGATTCTCATAGTGCCCTCATTGTTCATGTAAAATTACTGATCTGAGTGTCTACTGTACTTTAATGTCTGTAACTCATTTTTTCCGATAGGATAGTTTGGTCCGAAAAAGCGAAGAAAACATAGCACAGACAAAGGAGATTGGGATGGGATGAGCCGATGAGGCCCATTGGGAATGGGTTAAAAAAGTCAAACAATTTCATTTATATATTCAGTGTGGTTTATCAATGTATTATATTTCACTTTTAGTACCACTACAATATTGAAAACCTAGATTATATGATCTTAAATTATTGTATAAATAAAATTTGTTAATGTAGAAACTAGAAGGGGGGGTTGAATAGTGTCTTAAAATTTCTTGTTAAAGATTGATTTATAAAAATCCTTTTTCAAAAACTTAAGCTTGAGTATTTATGTGAAACCTTCTTATACACAATATAAACAATGTATAGTGCAACTAAACTAATAATCACAAGTATAAAGAATAATGAATGTATAGTGCAACTAAACTAATAATCACAAGTATATAAAGAATAATCAATGTAAAGAGATAAGGGAAGGGAAGATCAAACCAAACACCAAGGATTTATAGTGGTTCGGAAACGAAGGTCACTCCTCGTTCCTACTCCACTCCTCGAGTACTCCTTACTCGAGATTTCAATAATCAACAAGCTCCTTAAGGTGTAGAAACCGTACACAACGTCGCTTAACCAATTTCCGACTCTAAGCTAAAAGTCGAGCCCTAATCTTAGCTAGGACCAATCTACACCAATATACTTTGAGGACTAAGTATTAACCTTAATACATACACAACTTCCAAATAGACACAACTACTTGGATCTTCACAAAAATGACACAACAATGAATGAATAAGTTTGGATCTTCAATGGATCTTTGGGGTAGACACAACACTTCAAGAATGATAGTGTTCTTCTCTTTGCACCTTGAGAGGAAAAGATGGGAGGAGAAAGATTCACTTCTAAACGAGTAGTAATCAAACAAATGATCAAGGATTTGAGTAATTTAAGAAGTATGAAAGAATCTAGAAATGTATGTGCAAAAGAGGTGAATTGAAAGTCTGAGAATGGTCCACTATTTATAAGACAAACATCCAACGGCTATATCTGCCCGTGGTTCCTTATTGGAGCCCGCGGTTCCTTATCGATAAGGAACCGCCATAAGCGCTAAGGAACCGTCGGCGTAGAGTCCGCTCCCTTTTGTCTTTTAGTGGATTGGTTCGAATATGTGGATTAAAATATCCTGAAAGGATATTCCAAACCAAGATAGAATATGCCATTTTCAAATTTCAAATTTTCAAATAATTAATTTAATAAATATTTTCTTAAAAAGAAAGTTTAATAATAAAACTTTGTCACACTTAATAAAAAGTGCGTTTTAAGAAAAGATTAAATCCTTGATCACTTAATTAGGATAATTACTTGTTTGTTCATACCTTAAGTGATAATGGTTGAAATGAAAAATACTTGAACTCAAGAATTCGTTTTCGTTGTTTTCGTAAATGCTTTTTTTTAAATATTGTCGTAATCAAAACAAAGCGAGACCGAAAAATGCAAATAACGTTTTTAGGCATCATTGCATTAACAATCTACCCCTTTTTGATTCCGACAATACATAAACTCAATCATCTAATAAAACAAGATTTTCAAAGACGAGTTTATCATTTCTCCCCCTTTGTTGAAGCAAAAAGGTTACAAAAGTCTTTGAAGAAGAAAAGAACCGGACTTTGCAAATGCTCCCTCTTGGTGCTTACTCCCCCTTGCTTAGGGTACCAAGGAATCGATATATGGTGACAAGCTACATAGAAGGGTTAGTAGTAGATAAGAGACACCCAACAATATATATATATATATATATATATATATATATATATATATATATATATATATATATATATATATATATATATATATATATATATATATATATATATATATATATATATATATATATATATATATATATATATATATATATATATATATATATATATATATATATATATATATATATATATATATATATATAGCAAAGGTCACGCAAAAATAAGAGAAGAAACAAAAGATCCAAGATAAGTCATGTTAAAAGGAAACATGATAAAAGATACAAGGAAATAAAACATACAAGGATGTATGAGACATAAACATAAGCCAAAAGAAAAGCATAACTCTTATCATAGTTAAACTAGAACCCTAAGATTTGCTTGAACTAGATGTCTTCAGAATAAGTAACTAATGCTTAGAAGAAAGACAAAGTAGTGGCGGAAGGAGGTGGTGGTGGCTTGGTAGAGATCTCATAGTTATAGTGAAGAGGAGGTTTGACTAAGAGACTCTTGATGTAATTCAACTCTTCATAGATATGAGCCATAGCAAGATGTTGATATTTACAACAATGACAATATGTTCCATGATGCATGACATTATCATGTGAAGGAGGTAGAACACTAAAGGCTAGTGGTGGAAGATAAGAAGTTCCACAATCAACATTCTTAGAGGAAAAAGAGATGTGATTTTGAGTGTTCTTGGGTGAACTGGGATTGAAAGCAATTGGAGAGAATTGAGGAGAATCAATGTAACACCCCCAAATTTATACAACTCAATACAGCGGAAGACTAGTTGGTGTTACTGGATAGCACATTACTCACATCATAGACAACGCATAAAAATCGCGTCGTTTATTAATAAAGCATTTCCATTCATAAATATCAAAGTTAGATAGGTCCCAAGTCATTATATTTCATACAGGTTTTACAAAGCATTTGAATGGAAATTATTGTTTAAGTGCGGGCCATGAATTCTTGTTGTCTTCCCGAGAATTACCTTCAAGTACCTGAGATAAAACATGTTAAAAGAAAAGGTCAGCGATAACGCCGAGTGAATTCATAGAGTTTAATAAAATCCATCAATATAATATCAGTATAAAATTATTACTGAAAATCATTTTGTACAAATCATTTTAATAGGCCATAAAATAGCTAAAGTCATTTTATACAACTCTTCATCAAAATCATAATATAGGCGTTTGCCTTAAAAATCATTATACGAGCCAATGTCGTAAAAACATCATACAATACGTCTTATGACGTTGTATGAAAATAAAAACCGTTATATGAATATAGTTATGAAAACCAAAACACGAACATAATATCAATAGTATGACCCTGTATTGCTAGTCAGGCAATACATCGTAATTCGGAGCATATAGTAGTATTTCGTTAACTGGATTATTATAAGCCGCATGACATTGTTACCTTACTAAACCAAACAACGGGTAGGTAACCCGATACTCAATTTTCCCATCTAAATTAGCGTGTCGTCACAAAGGTCACGCTATGGAAATCTTCTCATACATAAATTCGCTTACCAATCAATGTGGCACGATGTGGATCAACCGTTAAGGCGCGAACTGGGGTGATCGTCCCCAAATAGTACTATTATATGCATAAGAGTCTACCAAATCCCGGTAGTTCACAATTCATGCTAATGGGACTTTTAGTGACATAACCTAACTTTAATAATCCATTTAATTTCATCTATCGGGTCCTTTAATCATTTATCGGGTCATACAATCATTCGGGTCCAATTCAATAAACAAACAATCGGGACAAATGGTGTCCTATTTTATAAAAACTAACATGTTATCTCCCTCGCGGGTTTATAAAACATTTCATAAAACATTTAAAAGAGTGTGAGGCTATGAACTCACGTTGATGTGGGAAGGCAGGTTATCGGCAATTCTGTGGAAACCTTGGTTCCGGATCTTTTAAGCTACTAGGAATGATCATTGTTCATATGATTTAAACAATCAAAGCGAAATTAGAACAACAACCATTAACAAGGTGTTTAGGCACGAAACATGAATTAAAACACATGGATTGCTAATTATATTAATAAGCAACAACCACTAGACGTGTATACATTGAATCCCACGTCTAGTCGACACACACTTTAGGTTTACATTGTGAATGAATTGAATGAATAAAACCTATGACCCTTGGTTCCTTCTATAGTGTAAGGATTAGGGTTTACAAGAGATAAGGATGAATAAACAAGTAAATCTTCTATTTAAATAAACTTATGCAGAATATCTTTTGCATGTTTATCTAAATAGAAGCTTCCATAAGCTTCTTTTGTCTACGTTTTGTTAATGCTTGAATTACATGTAACAATGCTTACATTGTACATGACAACTCTTGAGCTATCAACGCCTAATTAACTCTTGTCAACGCTTGATTAACTCTTGACAACGCTTGGACAATTTCTTCACGTTTTCTTCATTTTTGAGTTTCTGCCACATCAACTTTTTGACCCAACAATCTTCCCCTAGTTGATAGTGGCAAAACTTCTATGTGTATCTCTTGTAAGTTATACATGATCTTCAAATTGCTTCCCCTCAAGTGTAGCATGTATTTTCTTCCCCTTTTTGTCACATCAACAAGGAAGTAAACAATGTATGCAATGTTGAAGATTCTCCAGAAGTAGGCTCTGTGTAATGATCTTGAAGAACAATTAATATAATATTTTTGACGTAGAAGTAGAATAACCCAACCTTGTGTTCCATGTCTTGTACTATCCATGTAACTAAGAACTTATATCAGACCAAGTATAAGTAGACCTCAATCCCTTGTCAATATTCTCATCCTATGTGAGACACTGAGCACGATAATGTAACTCCTTCAAGTGTTATGACAAGTCTTCGTCACCAACCATGTAAAGCACGAACAAGTTACCTTTAAAGTCAGTGAATGGTACGCCACGACTTTAAGATATGATAGAACACAAACTCGCGAAAATCTTCTTCAATCATCAAACTTACCATAAGAATTCTTCCCCTTAAGCTAACACCTCTTCATAATGACTTTCATTACATCATAAATTGTGCTAACTCGCTTTAAGATCATTAATTCCTTTTAAAAAGATCCGAGCCATAAATATCACCATGATATTCTAGATTAAAACGGAGATTCCATGTACCTTTGTGTGTATAATCCTCTTTTTGTGTGCTAAAAACGTACCAATTTTCTCAAACAGCAGCAAACCTTGTGTTGTCCAATATCTTCTTCTGTCCAATATCTTTGGCAGATGTATTGTCCGATATCAGGCAATACTTATCAGCGTTGAAGTTCATATATTGGACGACACTGTCAACTCTATCAGTGTTGACTTATTCTGTCAGCGTCAAACTTCCTTCTGTCAGCGTCCATTCAGCCCTTGTCAGCGTCAATACCATACTTTGTCAGCGTCCACTTTTTCCTGCTGACGTCATCTAAGGCAACCCAACTTAACCATATTCTTGCTCAATAAATAACATGGCTATATTATATAAACTTCCTTTTCCCATAGCCCATGTCGATTGATCCTTCTGCTCGTACTGCTTTGTATAACATGACACACAAAGCAATAAAATATTCTTTTATACACGTGAATCCTCCTGACCGTGTGATCACACAAAATCCACCAATGATAGAGCTATTATATAGCAAATATATAGTGTTCCTCTTTTGGCTGTGTGAATACAGATCTTAGAATATGAAAGAATGCATTGGGCTTTAATCGTGTGACTTGCAGGTTCACCATAACCATGAGAACGCAACTAATACTCCACCAATAGGAAACCTTGCTTCGTGTGAATGCAACTTTGTTTCACCAATTAGCAGCTTAGAATTATGTGAATATAAGAGTTCGACCAATCAAATGCATTATGTGAATAAATCAATCGTGTGAATGCATAAGTTGCTGTGATCTCTTTGCTGCTCAAAAACACTCCATCAACTTAGTTCCAAAGAATGCATTCACGTAGGGGACCTGCTCAGATGTCAATGCCCAAAGTTCCATATGTTGTTGTGATCATGTGAATGCTAGTGTATGATAACTATGTAAATACAACTTCTTTCCACCAATGAGGAAGCTTTCCTCGTGTGAACACAATAGATATCAATGACTTCCTTTTTCCATGTGAAGTTAGATAAGTCTGACTTGTTTACACATCAAGTGATGTTACGTCTCTCACTTAATGAGATAATCATGTCTCAATCTTTGCTTGGCCCACAATGTTATAATCATTTCTTCCTTTAGACAGCATTGAGTGACCGACGACTTTCTCTTTCACATCCCTTTTATATTCTTCAACTAGCAAAATCACGTTACCTTATAACTTTGATCACGTCACTTGTGTAATCTATCTCCAACTGGGTGTCCTTCATCTTTTCCAAAACAGCCTTGGATATGAAATACTGAGCATCTACAAGTAAATACTCAGCAAACTTTGTAGAACTCAAATGGTATACACCAGCAGCTGAATATAACCTCCATTGAAGACCACTGAGATCATCTTCAAGATCCTTCCATATTTCAGGATCTTCTTCATTTGTCCCACACATTCTTTTGAATGTGGTCCAAAGTTTTATTCCATTAGCTGAAGTTGGTGCTTCAGCCTCATACTTGGTCTCTAGCAACCTCCAAAGGTCCACCAAGTCTTCTCTATCACAACTTGCAAATAAAGATATGAGAGTGTTAAAAGTGTGTACCTCCTTGCCATATCTTTCAATCTTCCAGAATCCACATTCATCTTCATCATAACTCACAATTGGATTCCTGGAATCTAGTGGTAACACATGCACCATATCTGAAGCTTCTAATGGGGAGAGCTTGAGGCTCTTTCTAATAACTGCTTTACTTGGATATAGTTGATTCATATCTTTTAGAAACTCAAGTGTAAATCCCTTCTTTACTGGTCTGGGAACAATCATAGCTTTCTTGATTTCCATCTCTTCTGCAAGTTGCTCCTTTCTTTCATCTGAAAGAAGTCTGAAAGTGTTTTCTTCCTGCACTTTCACCCAAATAGGATAAGCCCTATGTTCCAACTCATCAAATGTCAAAGCCTTCAGCTTCTGATGTGTCCATCCAACTCCATGACATTTGAGCAACATAAAGTAGAGCTTTCTTCTATCCCTTTTCAACTCAGAGATAATGTTGCTTGCTTTGTGCTTCAAAATCACCTTACAATCCTTCTGAACTCTAAGAAGAATCTCCAAACCCCATATCTGATCTGAAATGGTCAAGTCTGGATTATCTATACAGCTTTCTTCCCAAGAATTGTACATCTGAACCACCTCTGGCATATCAAAATCAATCTGCAACTTCAAATCTCTCAGCTTTTCCCTAGCAAGCTCATCACCATACTCAAGTCTTTCTGGTTCAACAATCATCACACTTGAATCTGAGCTAGCTCCATCACTTTCTTCTTCAGAAGTCACAACAAATGGTGACTTTTCCTTTTCACCTTGTTCCATCATTTGCTCAGCCAATCTTCTATCAAATTCAACCTGAGCTGCATTCTTTGGAACAATTTCTTCTACCAACTTAACCTTACCCTTATCTGATGGTGCAATTGTTGGTAAGGTAGATGGTAATACCTGAGTAGGAACATCCTTGATGATAGATGATGACTGGAATACATCACCTCCATATGCAGATCGGTCAACGCCCAAATTTCCTCTATCAGCGCCCAAAATACTTCTATCAGCGTCCAAACTTGTCTTGTCAACGCTAAAATATTTTCCCTCAGCGCCTTGTGTAACCTCTCTCAACATATCTGTAAATGATAAATTTAAATTGGTTGGAGAGATCAAGGACGTATCAAAACCTGTTTGTTCCTTCAAAGTAGTAAGAGCTTCAGCAACATCCAATGATTGACCATCTTGACTGCTCTTATCACTCAGATTTCTTTGATCTTCCTCCCCTTTGGAAGACTCCTCCATACCTCCCTTTGCATGAGCACTCTCCAAAACAACAATCCTCTCCCTCAATTCCTTGAGTTCAAGGCCTTGGTTGCTGACAATTTGTACTAAGTCTGCATTCTGCTTTTGCAAGCTAATGCAGACAGCCGTCAATTCCAAAAGAGTCATTGGTTCCAGTCTGCCCTCTTCTGAAATGGGGATTTGACCTCCCAAGTCAGGTTCATTGGGCATGAATGAGGACTTAATTATGGTGGGACTGCCTTGGCCAGCTTCTAAGCCAGAACCAATAGTCCCAGCCTCATCCAGGGCACCAGCCACACTTGTGGTGGTGGTTCTCTCTGCTTCATGGCTAGGACCACCAGAGGAGAACACTCCAGCAGTCCTTTGGCGTTTAATCAACCTATATTCAGGTGGTGTGGAAGATGGTGTGGAAGAAGGGGTAGATGCAGGTTGGTTAAGGGGTGTTTGGGATTGTGATGGTTGGGTGTCAGCGTTGGAAATAGGCACATCAACGCCCACATTAGATGTGTCAGCGTCAAAGGGTTCTTGGTCTATTTGCATTTGGTCAGGTGAGGGTAAAGGTTCAGGGATAGGTTCAAGGTGTGGGTGAGGGTCAATATGAGGTTGGGGGTCTGGTTGGGGTTGTGCTGCTGCAATAACAGCAAGCATGGCTGGGGTTAAAGGTAGGTCTCTATGAGGTGGTGAATTCATCTTGGTAAAAATAGCTTTCTTTTGTTCAGGGATTTTATAAAAGTCATTGTGATCCCTGGAACAATATCTTTGATCATCCAAAATCATTTGCAGAAAACAGGGATAAGCTAAAGTCATTTTTGTCCCCTTGTTTTTACACATTCCTTCAAAAATCATTTTAGACCAGTTATATTTTTGCCCTGTTGCAATACACACAATAGCAGTTGCAATGGATCTATTGATCTCATTGTGTGCAGTACATTTGGGACTCAAACATTAAAGGAGAATGTGAATGAGGTACTTCCAGGCTGGGGGAAATTCCTGCTTATGGTACTTATTAAGAGTACCTTCATCAGGAATAGGGTATCCCAAAGCCCTAAGCCCTTGTTCTATTTCAGTTATGGGAAGAATGGTTATACCATCAGCATCATCAAGATGCAAGGCCTGGCGTACCAAGGCCTCAGTAACCACCCAAGATCTCCCATGAACAATAGAAGTTAATGTGGTCACTCCATTAACTGTTGAGGAACTGACAGTGTTCCAAAACTGTTTAATGTGTGTGACTGGAATGAGTCATGAGAAAGAGCATACCTTAATGGGGATGCGTTCAAATACGCCACCATTTGTGTGTATTGAGGGAACAAAGTATTATCAGCAACGAGATAAGCAATCATGTTGTGTTGAGACTTGAACCCCAAATCCAATTCTGCTGAGTTAAATCTTGGTGCCATTGATGAAAGCTGTTAATTTTGAAGTATAGAAGATGAAGGTTGATAAGAGAAAAGTGTTAGACAAGAATTATAGATACCCTGTTTAAAAATAGGAGCCAAATTTATAGGAGTGGATGAATGCATGTGATTGGCCCAAAAATAGGCAAAGATTTTCAAAAACTAATCATGAAAATATTGAAAAAGTTATAAGTTATCTCATGCATTTAATGAAAGTAACAACTCCTAAAATTACGGCTTGAAAATATGTCAAAAAGTAACAACTGGGTAGGTCCCATTGAGTGTCAACGGTCAAATATAACCCATCAACGCCCAACGGCTATAATCTTGTCAACGTTCGCCTAAAGCCATGTCAACGTCCAATTTGGTCACAACAACGCTTGAAAAATCTTGTCAGCGTCCAAAAATAAAATTGTTTTAAAAAGTGAAAAATGACCTTAACAAGTAATTTATCCTAGAGAAAATAACCAAAAGCTGATAACTATTATAGGGCGGCAAGCACTGTCCAGTTATACACACTTGCAAAAGCAAGATAGACATAACAGTCCTCTAGTGTCCCTTGCTAACCAAAATTCTTAACAACCAAGTTACCTTATAAAATCCTTGTTACTCCCAGGTAAATCCCATATCAAAATGATTCCCAAGTCTCCCAACAGACCACAACCAATTCTAGGCCAAAAATGTCTTGGCAGCATGCAAAGTTGATATACTATGCATGCTACAGTGCCTCATGGTTTAGTAAAACTAACCCATACTCACCTGTGGACACAATCTAGAATTGTGATAAGAGTATCATATGGATACCCAAAAATCCTAAAGGTTCCTAAAACCTCCCCTTAAACAAAGATACAAAGAGTTTGCTAAAAATATGCATGAACATAAAAAATTTATGTCAAGATAGGAATGAAACATTCCAACCATCATCCATAAACAAAAACATGTCCAAATGCTTCTCCTTTGATCCATAAGCAACTCTGTATCCAATGGTATACTGCTAACACCATCTGCACATTTAGATTGAAAACCACAAAACTAACATTGTTGCTGACAACGCCCCGATAACACATAACAGCGTTGAAGGAAGCTTTGTCAGCGTTAAACAATTATATTGCTGACAACATTGTAAAAGCAATCAAAGCGGAATTAGAACAACAACCATTAACAAGGTGTTTAGGCACGAAACATGAATTAAAACACATGGATTGCTAATTATATTAATAATCAACAACCACTAGACGTGTATACATTGAATCCCACGTCTAGTCGACACACACTTTAGGTTTACATTGTGAATGAATTGAATGAATAAAACCTATGACCCTTGGTTCCTTTTATAGTGTAAGGATTAGGGTTTACAATAGATAAGGATGAATAAACAAGTAAATCTTCTATTTAAATAAACTTATGCAGAATATCTTTTGCATGTTTATCTAAATAGAAGCTTCCATAAGCTTCTTTTGTCTACGTTTTGTCAATGCTTGAATTACATGTAACAATGCTTACATTGTACATGACAACTCTTGAGCTATCAACGCCTAATTAACTCTTGTCAACGCTTGATTAACTCTTGACAACGCTTGGACAATTTCTTCACGTTTTCTTCATTTTTGAGTTTCTGCCACATCAACTTTTTGACCCAACAAATTCGAACGTACGGTACGTGCTTCAATCACGAAAACCTAGACAAATAATATTCGTCTTAGACTCATGTCCAATGACTTTATAAAAATAACAATTATGTATACATATGATGATTTTATATATATGATGATCAAGTGGGTTTATATATTCTCATTTACTTATTTTAGTATTATGTGTTGGGAATTTTCCAAGACTAGTTATACTAGTTCAATCTTGTTTCTATTTTGAAGTCCAATGGGCCTATTACAAGCCCAATACTATTCATTAGTCCAATTATACTTTTATTATCAGTATTTATACTTTATATGTTGGGCCTAAATGGGTTAAGCCCAATAAATAAGTTTATAAGTGTTTTAGTCCATTTTGTTGTATTATTAGTCCAATAACGTTAACTTATCTCGTTAATGTCCGTATGTCATATGGTTCAGGTTTTATCGGTTTTTACTTGTTATATATGTTTATATATCAGTATATGAGTTTATAAAAGTTTACATTAGACGGGTCCAACCGTCTAAGTTTTATTTAACAAAAACGTTAATTTTACGGTAATAGCCGAAAAAGTCGTAAAAATCATGTTTATAGTTTTATAACTTATAAAACTTATCAAACTACCATTTTTATACAATGTTCATTTATTTATCTTTATACATATTTATATAAATGTACTATATGAGTTAGTGGGTTTTAGTTCACATTTTATACTATTTTTATTTGAGTGCTTATATAATACTATTATACTTTAATTTCCAAAATCTTATTTTTATTTTCAAGTTCACCAAAACTGCCATATCTAGAGTTCTATATGGAGATAGAAGCTCAAATTTTTATGACATAAAATAAATGATATGTGCTCCATTTAACTCTTCTATAGCTACTGTTGAATCATCCTCTAAGTATTTTCTAAAAATCGTCCAAAACAGTGAACTCAGATTGGTACTTGTTTTGATCATATCTCACTCATTACAATGATTCCATTGCATAGCCAACTCTCACATGTGTACAAGACCCATAGATTACTGTATATAAATCTATTCAAGTCATTTTACCAGTTTACCATATGATTCTTTACTGTTTTATACAGCCATCTAAATTAAGCAAGATTTTAACCTTGTTTCTTATAGTTTTTCATCTTTTTAAGCATGTTTATCAACACCAAATCCCCACACAATATTTTTAATCATCATTCATCATCATATACATATACATAAGTGAAAGAAATACAAGATTACATAATCAAAAATAACAAGAGGATGAGGAGGACAATCTTTATACCACCAAGTTGATGTAGGTTATGATTTGGACATGGATTTTGATGGAGAAACTTGTGAATAACCAAGACCATCTTCAAGACCACCATTCTTCATGAACACCTTGTGGAAAATCAGCCCTAATACTCCATAGAAACTCCTCCTTGGATGTTAAAACTTGCACCAATCTTCCTCTTTTTGAATGGAGATTAACATATGTAAGTTATAACATATGTTTGTGGTTAAAAATTATATGATGGTGGTGTTTTGGTTGAGATGGGACGGCAAGAAGAAGAGAGGGATGAGAGTGTTTGCATGAGTGGAAAATGATACTAGTGGTTTGCTAGTTGTTTTGAGGTGTGTTAGCTTAACATTGAAGCTAAACTAGACAAGTGTTGTTAGTTTGTTAAAGTTTTGACACATCATAAGATGTGTTGGTGATTTTTGGCCGCCCTTTTGTGTATAGTGGGGTGGGATAATTTATTTTGTCCCATCCCGCTAATTTACGGGTATTCCTGGATTCTAGTTTCCTCGATTTGCGTGCCCTCGGGTCGTTTTACGAAAATCGTTTTTATAAATTATGAATCAACGGCACAAAACGAATCTAATAAAAATTGTCTCATCAAAAACGGAGTTCGAAAATGTAAATACGTAATCCTAGGGTTTCTGGTTTAGTCGTAAAGGACGTTAAAACAAAATCGTAAGTCCTAATCTCTTCTCGTAAATTTGTGAGTTTATGAACCAACTCAAAATTAAAATTCCAAAATAATATTCACGGACAAATTTATTTTCTGAAATGTCGGACTGTCACCAAAAACGGTGTATGTAAACGTAAGCACGTAACGTTTAATCCTCCGGTTTAGACGTAGTCGATGCTACTTCAAGACGTAAATCCAAATTACTTCCGAAAAATAAGTGAGTTCATAATGTAACATTAAAATAATGTTTTTAAATAATATTCGAGAATAAAATATCAACCATAAATTGACGGATTGTCACAGCATTTACCCCTAAACAGGATCTTTGTCCTCAAAGATCATCTTACTACTCGCTTCTTATAGAGTTAAAGCCATGTGGGTATTTCCTCCACATTCGGTCTTTTCTCACAAGTGCAATTTATTACAATACGCGAGTTTCATCAAACATAACTACGGGAATAAGATCAGGCTTAATGTTGACTTACTTTCTCTATCCATGATGTTCACGGGTTTTTGATGAATGCAACTTTTCGCCATCATAGGAAACCTTAAACCTAAAAGACATGTCCAACTCACAATGGGTGTATGTCGGGTGTCTTCATCTCAACTCTTGCTTACAGATGCTCTAATATAGATCCTAACAAGATTCGATCTCGATCCTAACACGATAATTATCCATGATAATCTCTCCAAAGGAAAAGGATTATACGGTTTATTACCAAAGGTCAATCATTCAAACATAGAACAGCGCTACTAGTGTTTTGTATCATTACTTTACCTCGTCCCTTCGATTTGGGGTGGTAAACAGTACTCTCTTCAAGATTCGTTCTCAATGACTCCTGAACAAATCTCTAGAAATTCGATGCGAAGCGATGATCTTGATAGAGATGATCGATACAGGCACACAATGTTTACGCAACTTCTTTAAATACAAAAGAGTCAATCTCTTGATCAAGAATCTATCATTAACAGGAATGATATTAGCAGATTTAGTCAGTCTGTCGACGATGACCCAAATCGAATCAAATTCAGATGATGACCTTTGCGATAGCTAGACGTTTACTAATGTATGAGGCGGTGTCTGCCTTCATAATTTGCCATCAGTACAACTTCTTCAGATAAAAATACATTAAATCATAAATGACAGGAATAGAATACTTATACTTACAAGTTTCCAATATAACTATATCTCACCATCTCCATATTTAGACAATCACAAGTGGCCTTTTATACATTCAACGCTATTGGCTTCTAAATTTTTAATGGTTCACATTAGCCGCGAATCCCTTTTTATTATCTATATTACCCTTTTTATAAGCATTGGCTATATTTTAAATTGTTCGGCAATTCATTTTGCACATTCATTATTAAGAAATACATCGTAATTGATTCTTTATCCTTTCCTGATGATATAATTATCATGTCCGTATTTATTCAAAATTTCTTTCTTTATTTTTTTCTCTAAGTTCTAGTCTCGTCTCCACTATTATTTTTATCCGTTTTACTCAATCCGACGTCTAAAGCGTCGATAATTATTACATGTAAATTAACAATAATTATTTAAAAAAAAATTTATGAAACGTAAACATAAAAATTTTAAATATCTTAGTTCGACCAATTATATAAAATGTTCAAAATAAATTTGAATTTAATTAACAAGATTTTTGTTGATTTATCGAAAATATTTAATAAGATTCGTAAATGCTCGAAAAACCTTTGTTTATACTTTGGTCAAAGTTTTCTTAGTTTGAAAAGTAAAAATTATCGTTTCAGATTTCAAGTCATAAATTATATAGTTTCCTCAATTCTTCTTAAGTTGTCTAGAAGTATACACAAACATTTACCCCTAAACAGTAGTTTAGTTAAATGGTTTGTGTATAAGGGAATAATCCCTTAAAAATCCTTTGTTAAAACATTTGTCAAAATATATTTGCACTTTCTCTTTAGTATAACACAAAGTCTTAAATGACTTCTAATTTTTTTTTTTGAAGAGTCAATTTATATTCCATTATCTATTAATCACACGGTTAAATCATGTAAAGGATCAAGTCTTTAATCACATGTTAATTATTCAAGGTACATGTTTTCATTGTTCGGCCAATTCAGGGCAGTCTATAAATAATTATTAACTCATTCTTATTCTTATAAATAAACAAATAGTCCTTAATGATCACGAGCATGAATTTATCAAATTACAGTCTACACACGAGATTCACCAAATTTATGAATACTACATGTGCATTAGTCAATCCAAACGACATCACGGGAAACTCATAATGTTCATTACAAGTACCGGATGTAATGATTGGAGTAGATAATCTTCTTTGCGGACGCGAAGTTGATGATAACCATGCCATGGATCAAATCTTTAGAACATACACTAGAACCTTGTAAATGATCGAACAAATCTTCCATTTCGAGTTATGGATATCGTTTTCTATTGTTAATTTACTCAGTTCACAGTAATCTATAAATATAAGGAATGATAACACCATAGCTCTTCATGATGACGAGCTCGGTAGAATAAAATCTTTCTCCGACAACTCTCTCAGTTGTACGGTAACACTTTCGATTCAGATGGTGTTGAAGTACAGTGCACATGTCATAGGTGCAATACTGAGAATATTATCAATACCAATTTCAACTTGCCTTAATGGCGAAAGTCTAGGTAATTCACCAATAAATACCTCCTAAAGTTTCAGATAACAGAAACATCTTTTAATAAATTCATATTAGGTTCCTTCTAGATTATAATATCTATGACTAATTCACAACCATTCATGGTATAATTTTTAAGTCTAAATACAGGATATCGTCATCCACCAAGAATTATTTAGATCACTTTTGATAATCAACATCTTACCCTTTTAGGGGAATTCTATTCGAGTTCCCATCAATTAAGACAATGTCGTCATGTCATAATCAATCAATCCATTCTACAGGCACTATCAACTTCTCAGTTTTATTGCCATCGATAAGATGTGAACTTCTCAAAAGACTAATAATAACTCATAATCCTTCACAAATTCAAGGATATATGGAGACACAACTACCATTAAAAGAGTAAGGTCAACGCATAATCTATGCGAGAGAATTTCAAATCAGATACAGACGAAAACATTTAACGAATATGCATATATCCCATGTTTTCATAATTTGAGTACGCATTCGAAAGCTCCTCGGATCGTTACCCAGGTCATTCAAATGAAATCAAATCAAAATAAATGATAGGAACGTCGATACCTCCAGTCGGGTATCAATACTCGGTAATCAAATACTTTTCCTAAGAATCTTACTACGGGAGAATTGGACAAGAATGAATTGTCAATTGTCAAATAAGACAATTTCCACAGATGAGTAAATTCAACTCAGAATAATAGATGCTACAGGCACATATGTAGGTGTCCCTAACACTATGTCCTTATTTTTCACTTCTTGCATATCTCATAAAATTTAATCTTTCACAATCTTTAAAGAAAATGTAGTGTTTATTAATCAGTTTTATGGTGACTACTAATCAGCCTTGCATGGTCCATTCCAAATTGTACGTAGGCGCGCAACTATATACAATTTCAAGATTAACGATGCAATACTCAGTTCGTCAAAATTTCATCATCATGTTTATAATAAAAACATTTTCATGCTTAATTCTCAAATAAGAATCAAAAATAACTTTACAAAGATTTTCATCTTTGTTATGAAAACAATTAAGTTTTCCAAGGTGTTTTATCAACAACTTCATTTCGATAATAAATCTCACTTTAATTAATTCATATGGTGATGAAAATTCAATTTTTCCCAAGGGATACTATTGTATCTTATAAAAACAATGAGTGATCTGCAAAATAGTGATGAGGAGTTGTTCACCAAAACTAACTACAATCTAATAAGAAATGAGCTTAGCCAAATAATCATGAGGTTCATGATCTCGATGGCACTCAAAAGAATAATTCATAACGTAACTCAATTCAAGATGAGTACTTGTTCAATGGTTGCATCACTAATGCGAACATTAGGATGAAGCAATAAAAGATAGATAACATCGATACATGTAGGATTTAGCAATCAAAGGTAGTCTTTTTCATTAATCACAAACAAGTCAAAATTGTACCGTAACACATTACGTGTCACTATGTCATATAATTCTCAGAACTCATCCTACCAACTGATATCTCAGTTAAGTTAGGGATTTTTAAAAGATACCACAATGAATACTAACCTACAAGAGTCATTAGGTGTTCCACATGTCCCGGAAGATCCATCGGTCCCAATTCAGAAGAAGATTTCTTCAATTTATTTATTGGACACTAGGCATCCTTGTTAGTGGACAATGGCCTAGGAACAAGCCTTAACACAAACTAACAATCATTTAAAACCTTATAATTCAATCAAAGAACTTAAGGACTTCCTCTTAACAGTTTCATATTCCATACGAGTTAAATTTTTACTTTATTCAAGTTTCAATTAACTTATACTTAATTCGATATCCTACCTCATTTTTCAATACTTCAACTTTATTTATAAACCTTAATAGGGAAATAAAAGCTCGATATGAAAAACACTTAATTTCCAATCCTATAGCTCTTACAACAACAATTATCAAATGAGTCATTAGTATGAAATGACTTGATCATTCAATTAGACTTCTCGGAAAGGTATTAGTGGCATGAGGCTTTTGGGTAATGGTTCCAATAACAGCCTCAAGTGCAACATTCACCCTTTTGATTTCAATTTAAGAATTGGGTGACAACGAATCAGATGACATCTTTCTAGGTAGTAACGTTTTGTCAAACTCCACTCTATAAGGAAAGATCGTCATGACATCGATATCAGTTTTAATCTCGCCAATTCTTTCTCAATATCACAATCAACTAATATCTACATTTCTACGAATATCAACCATTTTGTTGGGATCATAAATATCCACAACTTGGTTTAGATCTAGGATAGCTAGAATTCCTACGAGAATAGCTTCGATTAATTTGCTAGGGAAGTTAGGGTTTCTTGTGACAATCTACGTCGTATAAATACCTCGTATAAATATCAAAATAATCATCAAACAATAATGTAATCAAATTACATCATATATATATAATCCAAGTTATATATATATTAAAATAACACTTCTCAATCTGGCCTTGTCGGTAACTCGGGAATTCTTCGGCACCGTTGTAGTCAAAAGATTTTTAGACATTTTTAGAAAAATATTTATAGTTAAAAGATTTTGAAATGTTTTATTCAAAACCTTGGTTTTAAAAATCTTTCGTTCTCTATAACGAGAGCTCTGGTACCAAACTGTAACACCCCCAAATTTATACAACTCAATACAGCGGAAGACTAGTTGGTGTTACGGGATAACACATTACTCACATCATAGACAACGCATAAAAATCGCGTCGTTTATTAATAAAGCATTTCCATTCATAAATATCAAAGTTACATAGGTCCCAAGTCATTATATTTCATACAAGTTTTACAAAGCATTTGAATGGAAATTATTATTTAAGTGCGGGCCATGAATTCTTGTTGTCTTCCCGAGAATTACCTTCAAGTACCTGAGATAAAACATGTTAAAAGAAAAGGTCAGCGATAACGCCGAGTGAATTCATAGAGTTTAATAAAATCCATCAATATAATATCAGTATAAAATTATTACTGAAAATCATTTTTTACAAATCATTTTAATAGGGCATAAAATAGACAAAGTCATTTTATACAAATCTTCATCAAAATCATAATATAGGCATTTGCCTTAAAAATTATTATACGAGCCAATGTCGTAAAAACATCATACAATACGTCTTATGACGTTGTATGAAAATAAAAACCGTTATATGAATATGGTTATGAAAACCAAAACACGAACATAATATCAATAGTATGACCCTGTATTGCTAGTCAGGCAATACATCGTAATTCGGAGCATATAGTAGTATTTCGTTAACTGGATTATTATAAGCCGCATGACATTGTTACCTTACTAAACCAAACAACTGGTAGCTAACCCGATACTCAATTTGCCCATCTAAATTAGCGTGTCGTCACAAAGGTCACGCTATGGAAATCTTCTCATACATAAATTCGCTTACCAATCAATGTGGCACGACGGGGATCAACCGTCAAGGCGCGAACTGGGGTGATCGTCCCCAAATAGTACTATTATATGCATAAGCGTCTACCAAATCCCGGTAGTTCACAATTCATGCTAATGGGACTTTTAGTGACATAACCTAACTTTAATAATCCATTTAATTTCATCTATCAGGTCCTTTAATCATTTATCGGGTCATACAATCATTCGGGTCCAATTCAATAAACAAACAATCGGGACAAATGGTGTCCTATTTTATAAAAACTAACATGTTATCTCCCTCGCGGGTTTATAAAACATTTCATAAAACATTTAAAAGAGTGCGAGGCTATGAACTCACGTTGATGTGGGAAGGCGGGTTATCGGCAATTTGGACGTACGATACGTGCTTCAATCACGGAAACCTAGACAAATAATATTCGTCTTAGACTCATGTCCAATGACTTTATAAAAATAACAATTATGTATACATATGATGATTTTATATATATGATGATCAAGTGGGTTTATATATTCTCATTTACTTATTTTAGTATTATGTGTTGGGAATTTTTCAAGACTAGTTATACTAGTTCAATCTTGTTTCAATTTTGAAGCCCAATAGGCCTATTACAAGCCCAATACTATTCATTAGTCCAGTTACACTTTTATTATCAGTATTTATACTTTATATGTTGGGCCTAAATGGGTTAAGCCCAATAAATAAGTTTATAAGTGTTTTAGTCCATTTTGTTGTATTATTAGTCCAATAACGTTAACTTATCTCGTTAATGTCCGTATGTCATATGGTTCAGGTTTTATCGGTTTTTACTTGTTATATATGTTTATATATCAGTATATGAGTTTATAAAAGTTTACATTAGACGGGTCCAACCGTCTAAGTTTTATTTAACAAAAACGTTAATTTTACGGTAATAGCCGAAAAAGTCGTAAAAATCATGTTTATAGTTTTATAACTTATAAAACTTATCAAACTACCATTTTTATACAATGTTCATTTATTTATCTTTATACATATTTATATAAATGTATTATATGAGTTAGTGGGTTTTAGTTCACATTTTATACTATTTTTATTTGAGTGCTTATATAATACTATTATACTTTAATTTCCAAAATCTGATTTTTATTTTCAAGTTCACCAAAACTGCCATATCTAGAGTTCTATATGAAGATAGAAGCTCAAATTTTTATACATAAACTACATGATATGTGCTCCATTTAACTCTTCTATAGCTACTGTTGAATCATCCTCTAAGTATTTTCTAAAAATCTTCCAAAACAGTGAACTCAGATTGGTACCCTAAACTTGTTTTGATCATATCTCACTCATTACAATGATTCCATTGCATGGCCAACTCTCACATGTTTACAAGACCCATAGCTTACTGTATATCAATCTATTCAAGTCATTTTACCAGTTTATCATATGATTCTTTACTGTTTTATACAGCCATCTAAATTAAGCAAGATTTTAACCTTGTTTCTTATAGTTTTTCATCTTTTTAAGCATGTTTATCAACACCAAATCCCCACACAATATTTTTAATCATCATTCATCATCATATACATATACATAAGTGAAATAAATACAAGATTACATAATCAAAAATAACAAGAGGATGAGGAGGACAATCTTTATACCACCAAGTTGATGTAGGTTATGATTTGGACATGGATTTTGATGAAGAAACTTGTGAATAACCAAGACCATCTTCAAGACCACCATTCTTCATGAACACCTTGTGGAAAATCAGCCCTAATACTCCATAGAAACTCCTCCTTGGATGTTAAAACTTGCACCAATCTTCCTCTTTTTGAATGGAGATTAACATATGTAAGTTATAACATATGTTTGTGGTTAAAAATTGCATGATGGTGGTGTTCTGGTTGAGATGGGACGGCAAGAAGAAGAGAGGGATGAGAGTGTTTGCATGAGTGGAAAATGATACTAGTGGTTTGCTAGTTGTTTTGAGTTGTGTTAGCTTAACATTGAAGCTAAACTAGACAAGTGTTGTTAGTTTGTTAAAGTTTTGACACATCATAAGATGTGTTGGTGAGTTTTGGCCGCCCTTTTGTGTATAGTGGGGTGGGATAATTTATTTTGTCCCATCCCGCTAATTTACAGGTATTCCTCGATTCTAGTTTCCTCGATTTGCGTGCCCTCGGGTCGTTTTACGAAAAACGTTTTTATAAATTATGAATCAACGGCACAAAACGAATCTAATAAAAATTGTCTCATCAAAAACGGAGTTCGAAAACGTATATACGTAGTCCTAGGGTTTCCGGTTTAGTCGTAAAGGACGTTAAAATAAAATCGTAAGTCCTAATCTCTTCTCGTAAATTTGTGAGTTTATGAACCAACTCAAAATTAAAATTCCAAAATAATATTCACGGACAAATTTATTTTCTGAAATGTCGGACTGTCACCAAAAACGGTGTATGTAAACGTAAGCACGTAACGTTGAATCCTCTGGTTTAGACGTAGTCGATGCTACTTCAAGACGTAAATCCAAATTACTTCCGAAAAATAAGTGAGTTCATAATGTAACATTAAAATAATGTTTTTAAATAATATTCGAGAATAAAATATCAACCATAAATTGACGGATTGTCACAATCAAAGCTTTCGTTTGGGGAATAAGACATTTTGATTTGAGAGAGAATGCAAAATGCTTAAGGTTAGATAGAGAAAGCCCAAGATAATTTAGGGGTGGTCAAAGGGTTGAAACAAAGATCCAAAAAGTGTTGGAACAAATTTGGAGTTTCAAGAATACCCGAAAAAGAGAGTACTGGGCGCGGTTCCTTATCTCAGCCGGCGGTTCCTTATCACTGGGGAACCGCGGTCTCAATAGAGAACCGCCCACAATGGGTTGAATTTGGTGATGAGGGAGGATTTTCCAATTCAGCAAATCCTATTTTTTTAGTCTAACTAATCATGGAGATATGCTAAGAAGCAAAGATAGACAAAGAAAACACACAAGAAATCACCAAACAAGGTTTTGACCAAAATACATGGGTTTTAATAAAATCGATGTAGGAGGTATGTAGAACTAGACACAAGGTCATGACACAATGATCCTCCATAATTTCCTTTTGTTCTTTCTATATTTGAGAGACCTATACATATGAATTATGTAAGCTCATTACGAATAGCAAGAAGCTATGAAAAACGTTTTAGATTGAATTAACAATGCAAAAACATTTTCGAAAGAACTTTGAGAGTTTTGAAAAAGGGAAGAGAAGTTTTACAAAAAGAGTTTACTATACTCAAAAGCTCAAAGAAAGAAAAGACTCAAAAGAGAAAAGAGACACAATTAATTAGAATGCATAATTAAGGAATATGTTCCATTAAACCTAGACCTAGACGCAAGTGATTAAAAGGTTCCCTCTTAAGTGGCTTAGTGAAGATATCAGTTAAGTTTTCTACCGAGGGTACCTTGTAACACCCCACTTGGATAAGTGGACCGTCACGTGTATTTATGGCGTGTCATCAAAGCATAAGGTAAATGTCTTAAAACATTAACTGACCATAAAGGAAATACCGGAATCAAACATCGGCAATCCAAACATAAGCCCAAAACATGAAAAACAAAATACTGAATGAAAGGACTAAACAATGTCCAGATAAGCAGAATAATGTAAGAACTGCACAAAGTAAGAAGTCTGGATAGCTTCCATCCAATGCACATACTCTTAGAATCCTAAAAGCGTCCTGGTGTACCTGCCGTTAGAACATGAAAGGAACTACGGCTGAGCATAACGCTCAGTGAACGGATATAAAGCATGATAAGGAAAATACTGAAATGGAACGGATGGTGAACTACTGAAGCTGTAAGACTGATAAGTAAAGTTGCAGCGAAAATCTGTGTATAATCTGTAAAGTCTGATTCATAAATAAATAAAGCTGAACTGTTATCTGTTAAATCTGAAAACATGCATTTACTGTATTTTAATTGCCAGAGCTTATATAGGTCACGTGCTGTAACAACCGTGCATGAATAACTGGAGGGGTGACCTCGTCATGCTGTAGAGGGGTGACCTCTAAATAACTGTGCTGGGTGGAGGGATCAGCTCCAATGTGAAGGATGTAGAGCACACACCACATTCACCCTGATAACTTGTAACACATATAAGCCTAGGATGCATCCATACGCCCCACTAATAATACTGATAAAATGGCCAAGCTGAGCTGAGTGGGACGATGCAGGATATCACTCTCCTGCATGTGAGTCACGACACCGGTGCCTCTAGTGCCGTGGTTACGGTACCTCCGTAACTAGTACATAAACTGGTCGTTCTTGTATATAATGCCCAGGTAATTTATTTAGTTATTAATATGATTACTGATAAACTTAAACATATACTGGGGAAAAACATTTGGCTGAACACGGGGAATCCTAATCATGCATAGAAAGGAAGTCCTTACTGGAAGGACGGAAATCCGTACCTCGTGTCCAGTAATGAAATAAGAGCGAAAGCTGAAAGGTCTACTCCGACTTCACGGTTACTACATAAATAACGGACGCGTAATAAGTTATCGGATTACTGTTTCTTGTTTCTGATTCTTAACTGTTCTTAGTTTAATTTATTTTGTTCTTGTATTACGGTTTATATATAATCTGATCAAATCTAATAGTCCGGTGTATTTCTTCTAAATCTGATCGTTCTTTAATTGTTTACTGATTAGTATATGTCCTGCATTTCTAGTTACTATGCATTACACTGTGTTCCGTTATTTACGATATTACTATAATTAATAACCTGTTATAAATAGAAGGTTTCCTAAAATAGAACGTTTCTAAAATAAATGGTTTCGTAAAAAATTTAACTCATACGTTTTTAATAAATAAAACAAGTTAAATCATTAATAATTTAATTTACTAATTAAATTAATAAAAATAATTATCGTTTTGCTAGAATTACAATATGAAGCTTAATTTGTATAATGATTTAAATGTAAAATAAATATAAATATAAAATCCCTTATTTCATTTTTTTTTAACCCGCACCCGAACCCGAGTCAAAGTCTTCCCGAGACACTAAGTCTCGGGTCAGAACAAAGCCGAGGCCCAACAGTCCTTGGCTGTGGTCCAACAGCAGTTCCCACTGCCTTGTTTCCCACTGTTAGGCCAGTGGTTCCCCTGCCTAGTACTTGGTTCCCACCGTTTGCAATTTAGTTCCCCCTGCTTGTCTAAGTTCCCACTGTTAGCAATCCCAAACACCCCCTTGCTGCGAATTAGACCCAAACACCCCCTGTTGCTCGTCTAATTCGCTGCTGTCCACCCAAAACCAACGGCCTAAACGGCTGTTCGTAGAAAAAGGGCACCGAGGCACCTAGCGTGTCTCGGTTTGCGTGTAACACCCCCTAAACCCGACTGAAACATTTAATTCGTGATTACCTTTATACGATTTGGAAAACGCAATCAAACCCACGAACTGATCAAGCATGAATAATCAACCCGTCGCCCTTTTTTCTGATCTCCAGCCGGCAGCACCCTTTCCAAAACCCTAGGCCGTTTCTTTCTTTTTTTTTTTGAACGGCGGCCACAACCCTACAAAACCTTAGCCTCTTTTTTTTCTGTCTGGACAAGAAGTAGGGGGAAGTTTACCCCGTGTTGTTTATTTTTTTGTGTCTATGGGTCGGGCTTAAAAGTCCATTATAATCTTCCTTGTTTCTCTTAAAAATTCGGCCCCCTTTAATATATATATAGTTTTTCCTTTCTTTTTTTTCGACATTTGTAGATTATTACGTATGCGTGTTATATTTCCCGTGTTTTAATTTTTCTGAAACGTAATAATCTTTCCTGTGTGCTAAAATAACACATATATAATATTTTTTGAACTTAATAATTATTTTTCTGAATAATTATATATATAGTTTATAATAAATCGAGATTGCGTATTTAATATTCGAAAATTTAAATACGGGTTTTACAATTCTTCCCCTCTAAAAGAATAATTCGTCCCCGAATTAAAGATACGACTATACTGGGTTTTACAATTCTTCCCCTCTAAAAAGGAGAAAATTTGTCCTCGAATTAAAGGTAATAAGTTGATGAAGTTATAATAACTGAAAGAACACATAAACTGAAAAGGCAATTAAGCTGAAGGATAATTTGTCTTTTAATTAAGACATAATGCTGGTGATAGGTATAAACCTGAATGACTGAAATAAACATTAAACGTGACATGGCTGAAGGGGACATAGAACGTAACATGACTGAAAGAACTTAACTGGATTTATTGAAGGAAACGAATGAGAGGTCCGGATGGACTCCTCCGTTTCGAGTGGCCTCCCGCTCGAAACGATTCCTTCAACAGATCTAAAAAAATGTCTTGGTCCTGTTGACCTTGTCCTGATGAATGCTGAAAAATTTCTGGTTCCATACTTAAGATGGATTTCTTAAATTTAATAGAATGAAAAGCCATAGCATGTAGGATACATGAAACGATACGTGTAAATATTCTGAAAAGATAATATTTATATCTCTGAGAAAGCTGCTGAAAATATAGGGACGAACTACGTGAACAATTGTGAACGTGCTGAGTGAGCAATTGTGAACGTGGTTCATAATTATATGAGGAGCTTTGAAATGGAATATATCATGAATGTGATACGTGAATCATACTGTGAACGTGATACTAGAATATATCATGAACGTATGCTGACTGAGGAAGGAATGCCAAACGATAAGGTCTGAGATGTGAAGCGTCTGCCTGGTTATTGAGTAGTTGTGCTAAACTTGAGTCTGATTTCTCAAGCTTTCTGTAACCGTATTCGGTAGTAAACTGTGAAACGTGTATCGTGAAATGGCACACGAACTTGAACGTGAACAATGTTATGAATGCTAACGTGAACTTAAATCATGAGATAACACAAAACATGAACTGAAACAGCATCATACTGCGAATGAGACGTAAACGTGAAAGTGAAAATAACCATGAACGTAAAGTGGACGTAAACATACACGTGATCGTGAACATGAATTATGTCTGATATGACGGTCGATGGAATGCCTTGAAATCGTATGATTTACTGCTGAATTTTTTGCATGTCCAATACTGCTTAATCCTTCCGGTTGAAAGGAAACGCGTAGGTTGGTTACATGGTCGACAATGACTTAGATAGTAATACTTTTTCTGAGTCTGTGGTAACTGATAAAAGTTTCGTGGAATTTTCGTCTCATTTCTGCTCAGAAATTTTTAAGGATTTTAGTAACTCACTGACATGACGGTGTTCTATCTTGAACCTGCAGTAGGTCAGGCATCTAGATATGAACATAGCTGCATTAATGTGTGATGCGGATTCTATCAAAGTTTTGTCTGGGATTAATGGAACAATCTGGTGGAAATCTGGTTGAATAGTCATAAAACATTTTTAGGGAGAACTGTCGGCAATTTCTGCGGTAGCAGTCAATTGAGTTCTAGAAAATTTGTACTACGGCCACAGGCGTCGGTCGGGACCATCAGGTGATGGCCTTCACCTTCGCATGATGGTCTGAAATTTCTCTCTGCTGAATTTGGGTGACTCAGAAAGGCTACTTTGTTCATCTGGGATATACATCTGGAAAGCTGCTCATATAATTTCTCCTATCTGAAAATCTGCATGTCCGTGAGAAGACGATCTTACGTTCTTCTTTAGGATTTAGTAGATCGAAATGTGCTCAATGAATATACTGACGATTTGTCTTAGAATTCATTGGAAAAGTTTTATTCATAAATTTCGTAATATAGCTGAAGCATTTGGGAGTTCAGAATCATAAGCTAAAATTTTAAAGAGACCATAACGTGTGCAAAAGTAGTCTTGGAACATGATGTTCTTTCTCCCACCACTGACGGTGTCATGATTGTGAGTTGTTCTGGAAAAATGTTCAAGACATCATAGGAGATCAGATAAACCTCTATACGTTGAATGAACATCGATTAAGAATGGTGATCTTATAAAATTATTGGTGGTCGATACGTGATCTCGTGTTACCGGCCTTCTTTCTGATAGACATAACACGGTGCACCTTCTGGTGGTGCGCTAGGGCGAAAAAAAAAGCCTCGTGCCGGTAATTCTTGCAACAAATGTTGCAACTCTTTTAACTTAGCTGAAGCCCCGCAATAAGAGTTTTGGAACAGGTTCTATTCTTGAGACAATCTTGATGCTAACTAGAAAATTTTCTGAATTTATATGTGAGAACTCTGGAATAATCTGCTGATCATGAATTTTAAGGAATCTCAGAAGTGAATATGTATAACTGGTAGCTAAAAGTCTTTGTAGCTATGAGATAATAATTCACGTGCTTGTAAAGCTGAAACAATTTATACTCATTTTTCTGGTAGAAAGTATAATGAATATATTTAGGATTTAGTAAGACTGATCTCGTCGTTAACTGAAAATAAGAATTTAATAAATATAGTGATACTGTTGCGTCCTTTCGGGCTGAGAGGCAGGTAACTACCTGATTTAAGATAAAGCTGCCATAGGAACACGTGAAGTAAATATGGCGACTTTTCACTAAAAGTGTTCGTCTGCAACCCCACAGGATGAACACCGTGTGTCTAACCTGAATAATACTTCCGTGATGGTAACTGATTTGTAATGGTCTGATTTAGGCCTGGCATAACGGTACGGGTATACCCCTTTGGAGGGTACCCTAAATTTCAATTTCTGAGGACCCGGTTTAGCAGGCATACTGGTGTTATGAATCTGACTCGTGCTTGAGAAGATATTCGCATGACGTGTACTTTGACTGGTTTCCTTGACATGTGTCTCTCGAGATGGTACTTGAACTCGTGTCTTGACTGATGTCTTGACACATGTTTTAGTAAGTGGGTCTGAAATAAGGTTAACAGTTCCTGGTAACGGTTAAGGTTGGCGGAACGGTTAGACTACTGACCTCTTGTATTTCTGGTCACGTCCGTTCCGGAGTTCCGATGGTTACTGACTGATCAATTATAAGCACGGTGGTTGTCACTAATGCTTTGTCTATCGATTTATGACGGTCATTATCATGACCGTGATTTATGTAACTATTCTGCTGAGTGGTCGGCTGAGTTCCGGTTCCCACTCTTCTGAATGAACGGTTAGCTGAGTAACTGTGACAGCTAACTGAGGAAGTAAAGCATGGAATAGAATGGTAGTGTCTGATGGTTGAAAATTTACTCTTGTCAGAAATTTCAAATTTATAGTGTTCGTCCTTGCTCTGTAGTGTCTTTATAGTATAACAGCATCAGCATCAGCATCTTGAGAAATCTCCAAAGTATCAGCAGCATCAGCATTTGTGAGGTCTTCAAAGTGTTAGCGGCATCAGCATCTAGCAAAATCTTCAACTCACGAGCAGCATCAGCACCTGGTAGAATATCGACAAGTGGAAACGCCTGAGATGATTGAGGATCGATTAGCAATATCCATGGAGTAGGGTACCTGGTGTACACCTGGACTACTGTACATGAAGTACAAAATGAATATTGCACACGAAGCATATCTGCGACACTGTACGTGGAGTACACATGAATCACTGTACATAGAGTATAACTGAGACACTGTACATGGGGTACATATGGAAATTTTATGGGATGATCGATACTGGTGTCGCTTGTCTGACATTATCAAATAAATAAATTGATTTAAACGGTAGTAAACTGAACTGAAACAGTTAACATGATGGGCTGAAAATTTCTGCATGGACTTAATGTTGGTTGCATATAGGCTAAAAGTATGATTAAACGGAGTTTCATCAACGTTCAGTATAAAGACATGATTGATAAAGACTAGAACATGATTTATCATGAAATAGTATTTTACTGTAATCCTTCTGTATCTTAGCATAAAACATTATCGCTCTGTTGAAAACATAATCCTTGTAAGGAAACATGCTGAATCCGCCTGAAGGCGATATCAGCTTAAAATTATGAAACTGGATTGTTATAAAGAACATAAGAGTATGATCAACTGAGTTTTAACAACAACTGGTGTGGATGGCTATGGTTCAATCCACAGAATTCAAAGAAGAAAACATGAGACTAAGTATGGGCTATTCTGGTTCGATCCATACTGGTCAAACTTTTCTGAGAACTGTCATGTATAGAAATTTATAATCTGGTATTAAATATGGATGGTTATAGTCCAATCCATATTTGTCAAATTTTATAGAACGTCATGATATGACAAATATGAACAACTATGGATCGGTTCACAAAACAACATTTGACTGAAAAGCATGAAATTTGATCTGAACATTGGTGAACGTATATGGGCTGGTTCACCAAGTAATATTCGACTGAAAACATGAATCTAACATGAGTAAGGATAAGCGCCTATCATCAGTTCATCTATACAAAAATCTGAACGGGCAAGGGTGAACGCCTATGGTCAGTTCACCCAAAACGAAAACTCGCTAAAAAAATGCGACTAAATATGGTCAGTCCTGTACCAACCTTTTACTTAGTCAAAAACTTTAAGAAAACTGACTGATAACTAAAGAAAACTGACTGATAAATGCGTGAGAAACATGAAAGATAACAACGCCAAAATCTGGGAAGTTCCTGGTGACTACCCACTAGTCACAGGTCAAGTTTTAGAGCCTACAGGTCGAACCTTGCGCTCTGATACCATAATTGTAACACCCCACTTGGATAAGTGGATCGTCACGTGTATTTATGGCGTGTCATCAAAGCATAAGGTAAATGTCTTAAAACATTAACTGACCATAAAGGAAATACCGGAATCAAACATCGGCAATCCAAACATAAGCCCAAAACATGAAAAACAAAATACTGAATGAAAGGACTAAACAATGTCCAGATAAGCAGAATAATGTAAGAACTGCACAAAGTAAGAAGTCTGGATAGCTTCCATCCAATGCACATACTCTTAGAATCCTAAAAGCGTCCTGGTGTACCTGCCGTTAGAACATGAAAGGAACTACGGCTGAGCATAACGCTCAGTGAACGGATACAAAGCATGATAAGGAAAATACTGAAATGGAACGGATGGTGAACTACTGAAGCTGTAAGACTGATAAGTAAAGTTGCAGCGAAAATCTGTGTATAATCTGTAAAGTCTGATTCATAAATAAATAAAGCTGAACTGTTATCTGTTAAATCTGAAAACATGCATTTACTGTATTTTAATTGCCAGTGCTTATATAGGTCACGTGCTGTAACAACCGTGCATGAATAACTGGAGGGGTGACCTCGTCATGCTGTAGAGGGTGACCTCTAAATAACTGTGCTGGGTGGAGGGATCAGCTCCAATGTGAAGGATGTAGAGCACACACCACATTCACCCTGATAACTTGTAACACATATAAGCCTAGGATGCATCCATACGCCCCACTAATAATACTGATAAAATGGCCAAGCTGAGCTGAGTGGGACGATGCAGGATATCACTCTCCTGCATGTGAGTCACGACACCGTTGCCTCTAGTGCCGTGGTTACGGTACCTCCGTAACTAGTACATAAACTGGTCGTGCTTGTATATAATGCCCAGGCAATTTATTTATTTATTAATATGATTCTTGATAATCTTAAACATATACTGGGGAAAAACATTTGGCTGAAGACGGGGAATCCTAATCATGCATAGAAAGGAAGTCCTTACTGAAAGGACGGAAATCCGTACCTCGTGTCCAGTAATGAAATAAGAGCGAAAGCTGAAAGGTCTACTCCGACTTCACGGTTACTACATAAATAACGGACGCGTAATAAGTTATCGGATTACTGTTTCTTGTTTCTGATTCTAACTGTTCTTAGTTTAATTTATTTTGTTATTGTATTACGGTTTATATATAATCTGATCAAATCTAATAGTCCGGTGTATTTCTGCTAAATCTGACCGTTCTTTAATTGTTTACTGATTAGTATATGTCCTGCATTTCTAGTTACTATGCATTACACTGTGTTCCGTTATTTACGATATTACTATAATTAATAACCTGTTATAAATAGAAGGTTTCCTAAAATAAAACGTTTCTAAAATAAATGGTTTCGTAAATAATTAAGCTCATACGTTTTTAATAAATAAAACAAGTTAAATCATTAATAATTTAATTTACTAATTAAATTAATAAAAATAATTATCGTTTTGCTAGAATTACAATATGAAGCTTAATTTGTATAATGATTTAAATGTAAAATGAATATAAATATAAAATCCCTTATTTCATTTTTTTTTAACCCGCACCCGAACCCGAGTCAAAGTCTTCCCGAGAGACTAAGTCTCGGGTCAGCACAAAGCCGAGGCCCAACAGTCCTTGGCTGTGGTCCAACAGCAGTTCCCACTGCCTTGTTTCCCACTGTTAGGCCAGTGGTTCCCCTGCCTAGTACTTGGTTCCCACCGTTTGCAATTTAGTTCCCCCTGCTTGTCTAAGTTCCCACTGTTAGCAATCCCAAACACCCCCTTGCTGTGAATTAGACCCAAACACCCCCTGTTGCTCGTCTAATTCGCTGCTGTCCACCCAAAACCAACGGCCTAAATGGCTGTTCGTAGAAAAAGGGCACCGAGGCACCTAGCGTGTCTCGGTTTGCGTTACCTTTATACGATTTGGAAAACACAATCAAACCCACGAACTGATCAAGCATGAATAATCAACCCGTCGCCCTTTTTTTTCTGATCTCCAGCCGGCAGCACCCTTTCCAAAACCCTAGGCCGTTTCTTTCTTTTTTTTTTTTTTGAACGGCGGCCACAACCCTACAAAACCTTAGCCTCTTTTTTTTTCTGTCTGGACAAGAAGTAGGGGGAAGTTTACCCCGTGTTGTTTATTTTTTTGTGTCTATGGGTCGGGCTTAAAAGTCCATTATAATCTTCCTTGTTTCTCTTAAAAATTCGGCCCCCTTTAATATATATATAGTTTTTCCTTTCTTTTTTTTCGACATTTGTAGATTATTACGTATGCGTGTTATATTTCCCGTGTTTTAATTTTTCTGAAACGTAATAATCTTTCCTGTGTGCTAAAATAACACATATATAATATTTTTTGAACTTAATAATTATTTTTCTGAATAATTATATATATAGTTTATAATAAATCGAGATTGCGTATTTAATATTCGAAAATTTAAATACGGGTTTTACATACCTTCTCTATCAAAATGTTCCCCTTTTGAACATTATCACTAAGAAAATGGTGGTGAATCTCTATGTTCTTAGTTTACGAATGTTGCACGGGATTCTTGCTAAGGTCTATTGCACCCTTGTTGTCGCACATGATGGGAACATCATCAAGAGAAATCCCGTAATCAACAAGCGCTTGCTTCATCCATAGAGCTTGTTGACAAGCTTTATCGGCACTCACATACTCGGCTTCCGTGGTGGATATAGCAAGAGCGGTTTGTTTCTTGGAGAACCAAGAAGTTAAACAACAACCCATGAAGGTACAAACTCCACTAGTGCTTTTTCGGTCCACATAGTCTCCCGCATGATCCGAGTCCGCGTAGACAATGGTTTCTACGTCGGCCCCTTTAGGATACCATAATCCTAAATGTATAGTGCCCTTAATGTATCGGAAGATACGCTTAACCACTTCAAGGTGAGAGGTTTTGGGAGCCTCTTGGAAGCGAGCACAAAGGTAAACACTAAACATGATATCCGGTCGACTTGCCGTTAGGTACAACAAACTACCAATCATACCTCTATATATGGTGTTGTCTACCGACTCACAATCATCATCTACGGTGAGTTTAGTATCCAAGGCTATAGGGGTCTTCATTGGTCTAGAGTCTTCTAATCCAAATTTCTTTAGCATTTCTTTAACATACTTGGATTGATTAAAGAAAATACCATCGTACATTTGTTTAATTTGGGGTCCTAAAGAGAAGTTAAGTTCTCCCATCATACTCATTTCAAACTCGTCATGCATGATTTTGGCAAATTCATCACACAATTATTGACAAGTTGACCCAAATATAATGTCATCAACGTATATTTGTACGATAATGAGGTGAGAATCTTTCTTCTTTGTAAAGAGTGTATTGTCTACCATCCCCATGGTATACTCATGTTTTATAAGAAACGCTTTAAGTATATCATACCAAGCTTTGGGTGCTTGTTTGAGACCATAAAGAGCTTTCTTAAGCTTGTAAACATGATCCGATTTCTCAAAATTAATGAAGCCGAGAGGTTGAGCCACATATACCTTCTCATTGATCAAACCATTAAGAAATGCACTCTTTACATTCATTTGTTGAAGCTTAAAGTCTAAAGCACAAGCGTATGCTAAAAGGATTCTAATGGATTCTAATCTAGTTACGGGTGCGTATGTCTCGTCATAATCAATACCTTCTTGTTGATTATAGCCTTGAGCTACAAGTCTAGCCTTGTTACGAGACACAACACCATTCTCGACTAACTTATTCCTATATACCCATTTAGTTCCTATGATGGTCGAACTTCTAGGTGGAGGAACAAGTTCCCAAACGTCATTAGCAATGAATTGATTCAATTCTTCTTGCATAGCGATGACCCAAATCTCATTCATCAAAGCTTCTTTAACATTCTTTGGTTCAATCAAGGAGACGAAACAAAAGAAGTTACTTTGATTTTGTACTTGAGATCTTAGGGTCCTTTGATTTAATTCGCCTATGACGTTATCGAGAGCATGATCCTTAGACTCCTTAATGTTTACTCCCTTTTCAACACTAAGGTCTTCTACTTCTATGTTTCTAACATCTTTGGCATTAACTATGTCTATTTCATCTAAGTCATCATCTACCAAAGGTGGTGTCTTAGATGAAGGAAGGGTTTCACCAAATGTCACGTTAAATGATTCTTCAATTACACCCGAGGTTCTATTGAGGACTATGTAGGCTTTGCTAGTTTGAGAATAACCTAAAAAGATACCTTCGTAAGACTTTGGGTCAAACTTGGTAAGGTATCTTTGGTGTTGAGAATGAAGAACTTACTTCCAAACACCCTAAAGTATTCCAATGAGGGCTTCTTACCTTTAAGAATCTCATATGGGGTCTAATAAGTGTGAAAACACTTATCCTTTTACCACTTAATTATAATAATAACCAAGCCAAAACGTGCATTTTATGTCGTAAATGTCAGAATTATGTGTGGTTTGTGTTTTTGTTGTGATTTAGGATCAAAATGTGAAAGGGAAGAAAACATGGGCTTTCACGGACTTTTATCGAAGAAAAAGACAAAAAGACGAAGTCAAAAGATCAAGAGTGCAAAAAGAACGGAAGTCCAAGGCCTATTCTGAAGATTTATCGAAGAAAAAGTCTAAAGACGGAAGTTTAATGAAGTCGAAGAACTCAAGTCTAATAAATGAATAAATCATAAGACGAGTTCAAATAATCCCGAGACAAAGTCGAAAAAGTCGAAGAATTTATAAAGACGAAAAGACGAGAAAAGGAAGAAAGCATCAAGACATACTAATCCTCTTATAAATGCCCTCCTAATGTGTCATTAGGAGGTGTTGACTATCTTTACAAAATAGTTCTTCCATTTAATTACTTGCACTTTTCTTAATGTCATTTACTTAATTGTCATTTAATTACCTTGTCTTGCACCTTAAATTTGTAAGCTTTTAATTCTTGCTTTTACTTTTAATTTTTGAATCTTAATTTTAATCAAGTTTTTATATTAATCTCTCACTCTACCTATCTTGTTTTGATTTAATCTTTATGTTTATGTGCTTAATGTTATGCTTATTTGATTAAAAGTTATGTTTTTATGTTTATGATTGTATTAGTTTATTGATTTTTTAGCTTATTGTGTTTTCCTTAAATTTAGTTAAGTGCTTATTAGTTAATTTTTATAAAAAGTTGTTTTAAATATTTTTATTATTTAGTGTTCCTAAAAGTTTTTAAATTTTGGCTTATTAGCTTTTTCTTAAATTGATTTTGGTTAAGTTTTTAGTTGAGTGCTTATTTGTTTTTAGCTTAATTTTAGATTTGTGCTTATTAAGTTTCTTATCCGGGTTCTTTAAAACCCTCAAATTTCGGATATCACCTCTTGTAAACATTCCGGATAAGCCCTTGAATTCAAGATTCCGGATAATAGCCAGGTCTAATTTTTCCGGATAAGGATAAGGAGCTGAATTTCGGATAAGGGTTCTAACAGGTTATTCCGGATAAGGAGTGACAGTTCTACATTCCGGATAAGCTTCGAAACTCGGATTCCGGATATGAGGCAGAATCAGTATTCCAAGTAAGGACCTGAAGATTCATTCCGGATAAAGCTTCTAACATTATTCCGGATAAGGAGATTGATTCTGATTCCGGATAGTAGGAGTGTGTTTATTCCGGATAAAGTATTGAAGGGGATTCTGGATAACAGCCGGAAGTTTATTCCGGATAAGTGGCAGATATAGAGATTCCGGATAAGGGGTATTATATTATTCCGGATAGTGAGTTAGGGTGTATTCCGGATAAGAGTGACAGCCTTATTCCGGATTGATACTCGAACACCGGATAGCTTGCATTTCTCACATTCCGGATAAGAGTAAGTTTGGTATTCCGAATAGTGACAGTATTTTGGATTCCGACTCAGGTTTTGTTTATCCTCTGTTTTATTTTCAAGCATTGTTTTTCCTGCCTTTTTACTTAGCATTATTTTAGCTCGTCTTGTTTTAATTTTAAATTTCAAGTTTTCATTTTTATTACATTGTTAAATTAATTTTTCGTCAAGCTTTAATTTTTGTCATTTAATTAATTACCTTTAAAGTTTTAAATATTCCACTATTTACGTTTAATTAGTTTTAGTTTTATTTACCCGTCATTTACTTTAAAAGTCTCGCAATTTAATTATACTACAACGACCAAATTATTATTTGTTTTCCACCAAAAGACGACTGGGTCGCACTTAAACCAGTAATCAATTCGAAGAGACTGGAATAACGATATTTTTATACTGGGAAAATCCAGTTCTCAAATGGCGCCGCTGCCGGCTCTTTTCGTAAAGATTAACGGTTTTCTGTGAGAGACGCGTTGAATTTTGGTCCGTTCACTCGTGAATGTTATTTTTCTTGCTCAAAAATTTTCAAAAATCCATAAAAATTAAAAATTGTTAAAAATCCATAAAAATTAAAAATTTTCAAAAATCCAAAAAGATTTTTATTTTTATTTTTACACGTACATATATATTCTCTATTTCTTTGGTATCTTTTTCTTTTTCTTTTGCAGGTGTATGCGTACTAGATCTTCAACTTATTCTGAGCCCGAGACTCGTGAAGATTTAGATATGGCTGGTGTGCACAACAACAATAATCCACCCCACCCCCACAATAATAATAACAACAATGTTCCACCACCTGATCTTAGAACGATGGAGGAGCTTTGTCAACCCACAATGAATGGACGAGGAGGACCGATTGCGCCGATGCAAATCACGGCTCAAGAGTTTTCGTTGAAGCATCACATGATCCAACAAGTTCAAAATACTTGTCCATTTCGCGGATTACCGGATGATGATGGCAACAAACACCTCGACAAGTTCATTACCGTTACTCAAATCATGAAGTTGTCCGGTGTTACTATGGATTTTCTTCGCCTTCACCTATTTCCACACACCTTATCCCACCATGCCGAAAAATGGTTTGATCGTCTTCCGAAGAATTTAATTCATACTTGGGATGAGATGACTCAACGCTTTTTGTCGCGCTACTTTCCACCATCCATGGTCACGAGCCTTCGAAATCAAATTAGTGGATTTACACAAGAACCTGATGAATCACTTTTTGTTGCTTGGGAACGATATAATGTTTTGATTGATCGATGTCCAAACCAAAACATGCTCCCCGTCACATTAATTGATACTTTCTACAACCGTTTAACTTTTCGTGATCGTGATACGATTAATGCAGCCGTCGGTGGCACATTTATGAAAAGAAGACCTGAGGAGTGTAGAGAGCTTATCGAGAACATGACTACTCAGCACAAAAATTGGGATTCATCCGCATCCTCAAGATCAAACCCCAGAGTCAATGTTTCTTCTACTTCTTCAAACCCTGATATCACCGAATTGACCCGCGCAATGGTCGAAATGAGCGAGAATATGAAACTTTTGGCTACCAATCAACAACAACAAGTTAAAGTTGTAGAAACTTCTTGTGAGATTTGCGGGGGTCCTTATTCATACACTGATTGTCCTTCTACTCATGGCAATCCGGAAAACGTGTATGCAGCTTATGGTAACTATTCAACGGAAAACCATCAAGCTCGTCCTCAAGGTGATCGTAACTTGCTAAATTACCGTTCTAACAACTTTCTTTCTCCCGGTTTTTCTCCTCAAAACCACAACCCCAACAACTTTAATTGAAGCAACCCAAACCCACCTCAAGCTTCTATCATTATCACCCACTCGCTCAACAAACCCTACCCATTAATCAAGATGTTGAAGCTTTCATGAAGACCCAAGGAGAGCAAATCAAGAATCTGCAAAGCCAAATCATTAACTTGAAAGGAGATATGTAGAACAATGATAATCTATAATCTAATCAAGAGGGTTGTTGTTAATCTAGAGAGAGAAACAAAGAAACTTTTATTAATATGTGTAAAACAACTAAACAACCAACACCCCTTTCCATGGTGGAAAGGGGTTTATATACCCAAGTCCTTAAGTGGACTTGGGCCTCCGGCCCATGAACATGCTCATGGGTCGGGCTAAACATAAGAATTACTTAAACAATACTACGAACCTATAACTATATAGTTGGAGTGACCGAGACTTTCTTAATACACAAAACGTATTTCTAACAATCTCCCCCAAAGGGAGGTCACTCCAAATTTACAAAGTCCTAATCTAGCATGTTAGATCTTGTTCTTGAGCTCGTAGTCTATTTTTCTCTTTTCTCTTTTCTTTTTGTTGTGAATATGTTGATGTTGATCTTTTACGCTTTGGCTTTAGAGCATTGTTCTTTTGACCCTTCACGTGTGATCTTTGCCTTCTTGTGATTCTTGACTCCTCGTGACTTCATGTCCCACATACTTATCCTTTGTTGAATTCTTTGAAAGTTTCAGAGTCTATACAGCTGAAGACTTTTTAGGTCACACTTTCTTGAATTTGCTAAAATATTTGAAGCAGAAAGAGTAAATATGTGAGAACGACTTCAACAGGTACACCGCAACGCCACCGTCTTCAACAGGTACACCGCAACGCCACCGTCTTCGAATGCAGCAACATAATAAGACACGAATAAAATGGCTTTGACATTTTATTCTAGTTCGGTAGCATTTTACCTCCGGTCGGTGAAGACCGTTGGACGATATTAAATATTGTACCCGTGACGGATAGTTTTAATTAAGTAACTTCCTGACAGGATTTCGCGGGTAAACCCGTTCTCTTTATTCGACCGTACAAAGCTGACTGTGAACATAAAGAGTGAATCATTTGGATTAAAAATCCTTATGATTGAAGCCGTCAATTCATGAAACCTGGAACAAGTGAATTTCAATTAAGATATTCACCATCGTTGCTTTCCAGTTGTCACAAACTTAATTCAAATAGAATCTTGATTGTCACCTACCAAGTGCTGTTTGATGTTAACACTAGAAGGATTTCCCCTCGTCACTGTGAACACTAAAGAATGTCACTCTGAGTGTTCTGGCAAGATCATACGATAATGCGTAGAGGCCTGGAACGAGTTTAAGTTCAATTAAGAATTAAACTACTGTTTCTTTCTAGTTTTCACAAGATTGGTTCTTAAAGAGCCGCACGTGTCACCTACCATGAGCTTGTTTGATGTTGGCTCAAGCAGGATTTCCATCTTCATTGTAATACTTGCGTATCACTCGGATGTGTTAGATTTTTGACTGTTAGTCCTAAGGGTAGTTTAGTAATTTTGGTCTAAAGGGTATTTTGGTCTTTTTGCTAGAAACTTAAGAAAAATCTAGATAGATAGTTTCTTAAGAAGAATCTAGAAAAGGAGTGACTTATGGAAAAATCTAGGAAGGTTCTGGATAGGAAAATTCTAGAAACCATAAGTCTATATATATTTGTATCCTTTGTTTGTAATACGAGATGAAAAAACTTCCATACAACAAAGTTTACTACTTTTGTTTTATCCTAAAACTCCCTTGTTCTGATCATTTGTATATGTTCTGATCAATCAGTTTTGGTGCACTTTTGTCTAGCTGATCCTAACAAATTGGTATCAGAGCTAACCGATCGTGTTTGAAGCAAGCTTCTGGTTGATTTCAAGATTCAATATCTTGATATCATTTTGAATTTGTTCTTCGTTTTGGTGTTTGCTGTTTGTTGTTCGATCGGATTTTGAAGGTAAGAGAAATCAAGATCAGAAAGATCAGAATTTGTATAAAAATGTCCTCTCAGCCATCATCATCGGTTAGTGTTGTTAAGAAGTTCAAAGGCAAAAGCAACTTCAGTTTGTGGCGAGTTAAGGTTCGAGCCTTATTGAAGCAACAAGGTATTTGGGCACCTCTAGCCGGTCCCATACCGGCTGATATGACCGATACCAAATTCAACCCACTAGATGAAAAGGCGCATTCTACTATTTTGCTATCTTTATCGGATGAGGTTCTTTACGAGGTTGCGGATGAGGAAACGGCTGCGGGTGTGTGGAAGAAACTAGAAAAGCTTTACATGACCAAGTCGTTGACGAATAAGTTGTTACTCAAGCAACGGTTGTTTTCATTGCGGATGAAAGAGGGATCGGCATTAAAAGATCATCTTGATGCTTTGAATTCCATCTTGATGGATTTGAAGAATGTTGATGTCAAGATTGATGATGAAGATGCTGCTCTTATTCTGCTCGTTTCGTTACCTCTCTCGTATGAGAACTTTGTGAATTCCTTTGTTGTTGGTAAAGAGACTATTACATTGGAAGATGTTCGATCCAGTTTGCATTCCCGAGAGCTTCGTCATCAAGCATCAGGAATTTCGGAATATCAACCCGTTGGCTTGTCAATTACGAGCCAGGATAGAGGCAGGCATCGAACACAAAGAGGCAAAGGAACAGGTAGATATAAAGATAGATCGAAGTCGAGATCTCGAGGGTCAAATCCTGGAGATACTTGTTATTATTGCCATAAGGAAGGCCACTGGAAGAACCAATGTCCTAAGCTCAAGGGAAAAAGCCAGGTAGCCACGGTTGCTAAAGATGACTCGGATTCGGAACGCGAGTTGGTATTGTCAGTTGTTGACTATAAAGGTACACCACTTGCTTGGATCATGGATTATGCTTGTTCTTTTCATATGAGTCCCAATCGGGATTGGTTCGTGACATATGAAGCGTTTGATGGCGGGCATGTCTTTATGGGCAATGATTCACCATGCAAAGTTGTTGGAATTGGAACAATTCAGATTAGAATGCATGATGGAGTTGTTAGAACGCTCACTGATGTTCGTCATGTTCCAGATCTTAAGAAAAATCTGATCTCGCTAGGGGTGTTCGACTCGAAAGGTTTCAAATACACTAGTGAGAATGGTGTCCTACGTGTTTCGAAAGGAGCTTTGGTGGTTATGAAAGCAACTAAAGGTACTTCTTCTCTTTACACTTTACAAGGTGAAACAATCACAAGTTCTGCATCTTTTTCGTGTATAGAGAAGAGTAATTCAGATTTGATAAAGTTGTGGCATATGCGTCTTGGTCACATGAGTGAGAAAGGCATGGTCATCTTGAGTAAGCGAGGACTCCTTGACAACCACAAAGTTGCGAACTTGGAGTTTTGTGAGCATTGTGTTATGGGAAAACAAAAGCGGGTTAGTTTCTCGAAAGCAATTCATCAAACAAAAGGTACTCTCGATTATCTTCATGCTGATTGTTGGGGGCCTTCTCGAGTACCTTCTCTCGGTGGTGCTCGGTATTTTCTCTCAATCATTGATGATTTCTCAAGAATGACGTGGGTGTTTATGATGAAACACAAGAGTGAGGCGTTTGAGAAATTTAGGCATTGGAAGATTCTGATTGAAAACCAAACTGGGAGGAAGATTAACCGTCTTCGTACTGATAATGGTTTGGAATTTTGTTCGAGAGAGTTTGAAGCCTTTGTCGAGATGAAGGAATTGCTAGGCATTACACTGTTCGTTACACTCCTCAACAAAACGGGGTAGCTGAACGAATGAACAGGACACTGTTAGAAAGAACTCGGTGCTTACTGTTGAATGCCGGATTAGATAGAAGTTTTTGGGCTGAAGCACTCAATACAACTTGCTATCTAGTCAATAGGTCTCCTGCCACCGCTATTGATTGCAAGACTCCGATTGAAGTTTGGTCCGGGAAACCCGCAGATTATTCGGAGCTTCGTGTTTTTGGATGCCCCGCGTATTACCATGTTAGTGATGGAAAGTTAGATCCTAGAGCCATTAAAGGCATTTTTATGGGATACGGTGACGGGGTTAAAGGCTATCGAATTTGGTCACCATCGGAAAGAAGGGTCATTCTTAGCCGAAATGTGACATTTGACGAGGATCACTTGTTTCGTTTAAAGCAAGATTCGGTTAATCGAAGCTTGAAGAGAGTGCTTCCGAAAAAGTGGAGCATGTTGCTAAACAGGTGGAGCACGTGGAGCACGAAGTTCCAGAAGATACGGACCACGATGTTACTTCACTAGATGATCCTCCAAATTCAGCACATTTGGAACATGAGCAATATAGGTCTATAGCCCTTGATAGACCTCGTAGAGATGCAAAAGCTCCTAATCGTTTTGGCTTTCAGAACTATGTCGCATACGCATTGCAAGTAGCGGAAGAGGTGGAGTCCCTTGAACCGGCTACTTATCAAGAAGCTATTACTTCTAAAGATTCTGATATGTGGAGTGCGGCTATGGGTGAAGAGATTGAATCTCTTCACAAGAACAATACATGGGCATTGGTAAAACTTCCTGAAGGAAGAAAAGTTGTTGGTTGTAAGTGGGTTTTCAAGAAGAAAACTGGCTTATCGGGCTCGGACAACATTCGATTCAAGGCACGTTTGGTCGCGAAGGGATTTAGCCAAAAGGAGGGAATCGATTACAATGAGATTTTCTCCCCAGTGGTACGTCATACATCTATTCGTGTGTTACTATCCTTAGTAGCACATCATGACTTGGAGTTGGAGCAATTAGATGTAAAGACTGCATTTCTTCATGGTGACCTTGAAGAAGAAATCTATATGAGCCAACCCGAAGGCTTCGTTGTTCAGGGCAAAGAAGACTATGTTTGTAAGCTCCGAAAATCTCTCTACGGTTTGAAACAGTCGCCGAGACAGTGGTACAAGAGATTTGACAGCTTTATGGTGAAGCATGGTTTTAGTAGAAGTGCTTATGACTGTTGTGTCTATCATAAAAAGGCATCGTCGGGATCACTTATCTACCTACTCTTGTACGTTGATGATATGCTCGTAGCGGCGAAAGATATGGAGGAGATTAAAAAGTTGAAGATTCTTCTCAATACAGAGTTTGATATGAAAGATTTAGGAGCAGCTCAAAAGATTTTGGGCATGGAAATAATTCGAGACAGAAAACATGGTAAGCTTTTTTTATCACAGAAAAGTTACATTGAGAAGATTATTTCTCGCTTTGGCATGAGTTCGGCAAAATCGGTAAATACTCCTTTCTCGGCAAATTTCCGTTTATCCACTGCTTGTGCACCTCAAAGTGAAGCAGAGATAGAGTATATGTCCCGAATACCCTATGCTAGTGCTGTTGGGAGTTTGATGTATGTTATGGTTTACACGAGGCCGGATATAGCTCATGCGATGAGTGTTGTGTCACGGTATATGGCTCATCCTGGAAAAGAGCATTGGAATGCGGTGAAACGCATTTTTCGTTATTTGAAAGGGACATATGATGTTGGCCTTATTTACGGTGGTGAACGTGAATATTTGGTTGCCGGATATTCAGATTCGGACTATGTTGCTGATCTTGATGCTAGAAGATCCTTAACAGGCTATGTATTCACTATTGGAAGCTCCGTTGTAAGTTGGAAAGCTACATTACAACCATCAGTCGCTTTATCTACTACCGAAGCGGAGTATATGGCTTTAACGGAGGCAGCTAAGGAAGGAATCTGGTTGAAAGGTCTGATTGAAGATCTTGGTTTCCCTCAAGATCAAGCGATAGTGTTTTGTGATAGCATGAGTGCTATCTGTTTGGCTAAAGACCAAGTTTACCATGACCGGACTAAACACATTGATGTTCGTTATCACTTCATTCGTTCCGAAAGAAGAATCAAAGTGAAGAAGATTGGCACCAAAGACAATCCTGCGGATGTGTTTACTAAACCGGTTCCTTTGAGCAAGTTTCGTCACTGTTTGGATTTGCTCAATATTGATAATTGGAAATACGGCGCTACTTAGGAGCTAAAGTCAAGGTGGAGATTGTTAGATGTTTGACTGTTAGTCCTAAGGGTAGTTTAGTAATTTTGGTCTAAATGGTATTTTGGTCTTTTTGCTAGAAACTTAAGAAAAATCTAGATAGATAGTTTCTTAAGAAGAATCTAGAAAAGGAGTGACTTATGAAAAATCTAGGAAGGTTCTGGATAGAAAAATTCTAGAAACCATAAGTCTATATATATTTGTATCCTTTGTTTGTAATACGAGATGAAAAAACTTCCATACAACAAAGTTCATTACTTTTGTTTTATCCTAAAACTCCCTTGTTCTGATCATTTGTATCTGTTCTGATCAATCAGTTTTGGTGCACTTTTGTCTAGCTGATCCTAACAGGATGTTCTGGTAATATTACAAGAATACTGCGTAGGACTCATAAAGATCTCTTACTTTTCACAGTGTGTGAAGAAGCAAGGAATAAATGGAAAGTGTCCTAATGATACTTTTGATGATATCGTGGCTCTAGACTCGATAGTGCCTTTTGATTTAGTGAGCGATGGCTGGAGAGGCGTGCCACCTATTCAATATCAGTCTATTCGGAGTGAATAAACCAATAGATAACGTGTTGATCTCCGTGTGATTAAAACAAATACCTTTTGAGAGATATTTGAGTTAGCTGGGGAAGGTTGTGCATTGCATCATTGGGTTCATGATGTCTTTCTTCAATATCGAGAATCATTAACAAATGATCTTAATAGCATATGTATTAACCTGGTTTTTGCCTAAAGTTGTAAGGAGGGCTTCTTTCTTTACACCCTTTATCTTTACAATTCTTTTTCATTCTTCAACCCCTTCAATGCTTACCAATACGTCATCACTAGTACCTTGTTATGATTGTTCCAGTGCTAGCTTAAGTACTTGGTCGGCATTCAGCTACGTTCACAATCATTCTCCATCTTTCCAAGGACTTCTAATTCTATCTAGGGAATTGTCCTTGGGAAGATTCCATCGGTTCTGATGAATCATTGGACTAATACCTATACCTACCACCCTTTTGTCACCACATCCGTCGTGAATTAAGTGTGTTTTTGGGTAAGTATTGTCACCATGAAAAATCCTTGAAAAATCATAAAAAGCACTTGTGATATTATAATCAAAGTTTTTGTGCCTTAAGTGTTTTGATCATCAAAAACGCTCCCCCTTAACATGTGCATGACACATATTAAGTTGGTTTATCTTTTAAGTCTTTTCTATTGTTTAGCCAAATATCATTAAGTCTCCTTAATCCCATTTTCTCCCCTTTCCAAAAATGTTAACCATCAATATTTTGGATATTAAATGGATTAACCGGTCTTTGGGTAAAAATGAAATCAATCTATGGCCATAGAACATATTAATGCTCCCCCTCAAGTTAATGAGGGTTAGTTGTAGTGCTTGAGTATGATATATTTAGAAAGATTTAGAATCTCGTGAGAAATTCTTGAAAAATTATCATACTTTCACACTACAACAAGCCACAAAAGCATAATATTCACAATATTTACATATTCAAAAATTTAACAATATGGAGATGACCTGAGGTAGTACGACCCATTAGATGGATCGTTCCATGAACTTGTGGTGCGCTTCATACGGTCTTCCACCAACGAATCGTTCTAAACTTCTTATGAGACGTCTTTCTCTCGGCTTCTCATCAATCTTCTTGATCGCGTATGTAGCACTCTGTTGATATACCTTGTCCCATTCTACAGTGACCTCTGGAAGAGTCTTGTGCTTGTTGAGATGCACCAGCTTGTCCCGAATATAGGTGAGAGTCCCGTCATTGAATTTGTTGATCTCTGGAATTCTCATGAACTTCATAAGACCACGACCATTCAGGTAGAAAATGCCAGGCATCGGGTCAGAGGTGCTGGTGTAAGGAGATTTGTCTGAATGCCTCTGGAAGACTTTAGTACGTGGTTTTGAAAGGTTGAGCTTCCTTTGATAACTTTCTACTCCAAGTTGCAGATCCTCAACTCTTTTCTTGATGACAAATCGACGTGTGTACATTCGAAGAGCTGAATTCAGGGCAATTAGTTATTCTGACGTCAAGTGTCTGAGGGCGTTGTGAGTTAGCAAAAGCAGCATGTCCTCAATGTCCTCGAGACGAAGAAGTGGAAAGTCGCCTTCCTGGATAGTGTAGACTTTTTCATCTTCTCGAATGAGTCTGATCTCTGTCAAATGTTGATAGCCTGTTTTAGGTTCAATCCTAACGCCTTGGATGCTTTTGATTCGAATTAGGGATAAGACTTGAGAACCTGAGTTGTGCACACATGCATAGTTGTAGGCGCGTCGCACATGCTCATCCCAATGTGAAGCACCCAATTCAGCATATCGATCATATTCAGGATATTTTTTTGGAACCCAAAGACGATTAACTTTTTCTTCTAACCATAGTATCAAATCCCAAGTTGCAGCCTTTACCAATGTTAGGGAAGTTGCATACTTGTTTGCTCCCTTGAGCAAGTATTCAAGATCCTCACTGACAAAGAAGTCAAGTGCAATTTGATCATCATCTGCAGTTGTAGTAGGAGGAGGTTTTTCAGGCGCATGAAGACCATCCCTTTGAGTGGTTCTCAACGCTTTCAGAAGTTCATTTGCGTTGTACTCGTATTTTGTGCTGTTGAGCCTTGATTTAACACGAAGGTTGGGATTTTTGAGTCCTCTCACAACCATTGCTTGAGTTACATTAGACCCATAGTTGTACTCCAAGAAACTTGAAAAGTCTATTGGGTTGCTTAGGAATTGAGAGAAATCAGCTTCATCAGCCTTTTTCAATGGACGAAGTGCAGAAGCATTGGACACCCAAGGTTATACGGGTGCATTTTCATCTTCCTCGAGTGTATCCACCCATGCTGGTTCACTTGACTCTGGAACATCAGGAACTGTAGTAGAGACTTGAACATCATCAATAGGTTCTGCTACTGCTCTAGTGTCTGGTATGTCTTGGACTGGATCAGATACTGGAATGTCCGGTACAGGTTGATCTGGTTCCGTCAGTTGTTGTTACACTAAAGGTGTCGTGACAGAAGCAACTGGGGCAGATGTGGTTGCAGGAGTGGTTGTGGCTGGAGTATGTAATGAGGCTGTATTAGCATCTACATCATGAAACTTCTTGGTGCGTTTGCCTTGACGAGGTGTAGGTTTTGGAGTTGATTTACCCTTGGTAACCTCATCTTTGGAAGATTTGTCACCTTTGGACTTGTCTTGCTTGTCTCCATCCTTTTTCCCTATATCATCGTTCCCTTCTTCTTGATCATCACCATTTTTGCCATTACCATCACCATCACCATTATCATCACCATCGCTGTGTTTATCACTTCCTTCTTCGTCATTGGTACCTTCTTCGTCATCCGTACCTTTGTCTTCATCACTCCCGCCTTTGTCATCACTATTTTTGTCTTCATCACCCTTGTCATCATCACCCTTGTCATCATCATCATTGTTATCATCAGCATCGTCGGATTCATCTTCTTCTTCACTTAAGATATCATAGGGAACTACAGAACTATGTTTCTCGAATATCTTAGTATCTTGATCTATGGCCATCTTAAGAGCTTTGTGAAGAATCTTTTGAGCTTTGGTTTTGTTGTAGGACCTGACTTGAATCATCCGAGCATGTAAGATTTTCTTTAACTCATAATCCGTGAACTTTTGAGCCATGAGAAAATCTGACTTTTTAGCGTCAGAAGACTTGATCATGATGTTGCTTGCAGCAATTTGTTTCAACTCGTCGCGCAGATTGTCAACAGATTCCTTGACCTTTTCATCAAGTGATTGAACAATTGCTTCATTAGCTTCTTCAAGAACCTCTTTTTGAGGTCTCGAAGACGAATGAATGTTGCTTCGTTTTTGGTTTTTTCCTTTTCTTTGACGAGAGCTAGTTCTTCTGCATGGAGTTTGCGAGATAATTCTAACTCTTCTTGGAATTTAGCAATGGCGTCTTCTTGAGCTTTTCTTAAGGATTCTTCACTTTGTTATCGACGAGCTAACTCTTCTTTAATCCGAACCATTTCTTCTTGTTGAGCTTGCAAGTGTTGTTCTATCTGAATCATGAACATTGTTGATAATGATGGAATCAACGTTATCGGTGCAGCTGTGGTTTGTTGTGTAGGAGCAATGGTCATGGCAGTGCTAGACAATGAAATGGAGAGAGGTCGACTTGGTAGAGTTAACGGGAGTTGCGTTGACGCAGGTGGAGTCACTATAATAACCGGTGGAGGTAGAGTTAAGACTAGTGGAGGCATTGTAGTAACTGGTGGAGGCACTGCAGAAACTTGTAGAGGTAGTGTAGTAACTGGTGGAGGCACTGTAGAAACTTGTAGAGGCACTGTTGAAAGTGGTAAAGACACTGTAGACACTGGTGGGGTTACTGAAGAAACTTGTAGAGGCACTGTAGAAAGTGGTAAAGACACTGTAGAAACTGGTGGAGGCATTGTAGATACTGGTGAAGGCATTGTAGTTACGGATATAGACACTGTAGTACTTATGACTTTTGTAGTCTCAACAAATGCTGTCATATCAGTGGACCCGGTAACATCCATATTCTTCAATCCGTCATGAGGTTGTTGTTCATCATCAACATCATCAGCAGTTTGGGCAGATTTGTCACGACGAGGTGTATGCTCATCAGGTTTCCCAAATTCAGCAATATCAGAAGGTAGTATGGTTTCCTTTGCTTTCATACCAGAACCACTACCCCCAGTGTCTTTCTTACTTTGCATGATAGCTGCCTTGACATTTCGTCTTTCAGTTTTGCGAAGCATTTCTTCTTCATTGATATCTTCATCTACATCCTCAAGCATTAGCTCCTTCCCACTAGACTTGGCAACAGTTTTCTTCTTTTTGGGCTTAGGTGAAGCTGTTTCATCTGATGGTTCACTTTGTTTGTGTTTGCCTTTGCTTTGGGTTTTGATGAAGATAACTCTCCCAATGCAGCTCTTTCCTTTTGAATTTCTATTTCATCCAACAATTGCTTGTATGTCGCACTTGCTTTGAGTTCATCAGTCAACATGTGATTAGGAATAGCGGTTGGAATACCTGAGTAAACACCGGAGTGTCCGTCGTGTTTTAAATCCACAAGAATATCATCGTCATCGGGAGTATGCTGAGAGCTTCCTTCAAGCTTATCGATTGAGGCATCTAATTGCATGAAGTGACGAATAATAAGCTTTATGAAACGTGGGAAAGGAAAGTAACATGTCTTCTTCTTGGTATTGTGGAAAAGTTGATAAGTAAAATCATCCCATAGTAACTCTGCATAGTTCACATTCTTCCTCTCATAGATGCCCCAAAAGATACAAGCAGTTGAAAAACGCAAAGAGTCATATCCAGTTGATTTAGCAGTAAAACACCGAACGAGTATTCCGAAAAATGTTTTCCAAGGTTGACCCAAGTTAGCTGTAGTAAACCGAGACACCAGTCGTAAATCAGGATCACCGTATCCAAGAGAGTGATACATCTTCACAATTGCAGTCTTGTCCGGGTCGGCTGTAAACTTTTGACATGCGGGTGGTATTGGTAATCCGAATATTTTACGAAAGATAGAAATTGTGAGAATGCATTCCTTTTTGTTGATGGTGAATGAGAACTTTCTGTCTGTTAGCCGTTTCTTTGTAGCCCAAAATTCATGCATATAATCGGTTGGAACCGAAGCCGTACCCCAAAACACCTTCTTAATTGAAGTTCGAGCAAGAATATATGTGACCACTTTGAAAGCATAGTGAGCTGAGGCATAATCTTCTTTGTCTTCTTTTAGTCGAAAGTTGTTTGGTATGAACTGTAGAGCCTTGGCGGCTTCAGGTGCCTGATTAGCTTTTATATCTTCTCGATAAGTTGAGACATGTTTTATGCTTAATACGAACAAACATACAAGATTGATATACCAAAAAATATATATATATCATGATGTATCTATACCTAAGCAAATCAAGCATATACCATAGACAACAAACAAGACACCATCTTTGAATAAAGCTACAATCTTTGGATAAATGCACTTGACATTTTCAGAAAATTCCACTTTTTCGGAATAAATGTCAATTTCAGAAAAACTATCTTTTTCGGAATAACAGACAATTTCAGCAATAAAACCTTTTTCGGAATAAAGACATTTTCTGAAAAATAACCTCTTCTTCAGAATAATGATTTTTTCAGTAAAATCATTTTTTCGGAATAATGGCTTTTTCAGTAAAAACAACTTTTTCGGAAAAATGACTTTTTCAGTATAATGCACTTCTTCGGAATAATGACATTTTCAAAAAAATCCTCTTCTTCGAAATAATTACTTTTTCAGTAAAATCAACTTTTTCGGAAAAATGACTTTTTCAGTAAAATCAACGTCTTCGGAATAAAGACTTTTTCAGTAAAAATCAACTTATTCGGAATAAAGACTTTTTCAGTAAAAAACAACTTCTTCGGAAAAAAATACCTTTTTCAGTAAAATCAACTTTTTCGGTAAAATGCCTTTTTCAGTAAAATCAACTTTTTCGGTAAAATTCCTTTTTCAGAAAAATCCTCTTCTTCAGAATAATTACTTTTTCAGTAAAATCATCTTTTTCGGAATAATGGCTTTTTCAGTAAAATGCACTTCTTCGGAGAAATGTATTTTTACAGTGAAACGATTTTTTCAGAAAAACATATATTTTCATATAAATCTTTTTCGCAATAAATGACTTTTTCAGAAAAAATCTTCGGATAAAGGCCATGTTTTCAGAATAATCTTCGGATAAATAATAAGTGAGAAAACACTTATCCTTTTACCACTTAATTATAATAATAACCAAACCAAAACGTGTATTTTATGTTGTAAATGTCAGAATTATGTGTGGTTTGTGTTTTTGTTGTGATTTAGGACCAAAACGTGAAAAGGGAGGAAAACACGGGCTTTCACGGGCTTTTATCTAAGAAAAAGACAAAAGACGAAGTCAAAAGATCAAGAGTGCAAAAAGACCGGAAGTCCAAGGCCTATTCTGAAGATTTATCGAAGAACAAGTCTAAAGACGGAAGTTTAATTAAGCCGAAGAACTCAAGTCTAATAAATGAAGAAATTATAAGACGAGTTTAAATTAATCCTGAGACAAAGTCGAAAAAGTCGAAGAACTTAAAAGATGAAAAGACGTAAGAAAGAAAGAAAGAAAAGAGCAACACAATCATCCCCTCCTTTCCTATAAATACCCTTCATTTCACCACATGAAAGGGTGTTAGTCATTTAGGAGTAGATTAGTTTTAGGAGTAGGAGTAGATTACTTTCTCTCTCTAGATTTCTTTCATGTTCTTAAGCTTTTCTTTCAAGTTTTCTTAATCTTAATCTTTAATCTTGTACTTTTGAATCTTTAATCTTAATCTTATTGCAAGCTTTTTACAATCATTCTCATTCTACCTTTCTTGATTTTATTTACCTTTGATTCAATATAATCTTTGATCTTGTTTAGTTTTGATGTTTGATTGATTAAAAAGTTTATCTTTTTATTCATCTATAAGTTTTAATACAAATGAGTTTTGAGCTTGACATGCTTATTGGCTTATTTTGTGTTTAGCTTATTTGTTTTTTTCTAGTTTTTCTTAAAAGTTTATCTTTTTAAAGTTTATTTTATAAAGTTGTTTATTTAGTGTTTTTAAAAGTCTTTAAATTCTAGCTTATTAGCTTTTCTTAAACGTGTTTTGATTAGGTTTTTAGGCGTGTGCTTATTTGATTAATAGCTTATTAGATTTAGCTTATTTTATACATTCCTTTTACATCCCGGTCATCTTGATTGGAAAAGGGTTTTACATTCCTTTTATACATTCCTTTTACATTCCGATCATCTTGATTGGAAAAGGGTTTTACATTCCTTTCAGCATTCCTTTTAGCATTCCTTTCAGCATTCCTTTTAGCATTCCTTTTAGCATTCCTTTCAGCATTCCTTTTAGCATTCCTTTCATCATTCTTTTCAGCATTCCTTTCAGCATTCCTTTTAGCATTTCTTTTACATTCCTTTCAGCATTCCTTTTAGCATTCCTTTCAGCATTCCTTTTAGCATTCCTTTTAGCATTCCTTTCAGCATTCCTTTTAGCATTCCTTTCAGCATTCCTTTTAGCATTCCTTTCAGCATTCCTTTTAGCATTCCTTTTAGCATTCCTTTCAACATTCCTTTTAGCATTCCTTTCAGTATTCCTTTTAGCATTCCTTTTAGCATTCCTTTTAGTATTCCTTTCATCATTCCTTTTAGCATTTCTTTCAGCATTCCTTTTAGCATTCCTTTCAGCATTCCTTTTAGCATTCCTTTCAGCATTCCTTTCAGCATTCCTTTTAGCATTCCTTTCAGCATTCCTTTTAGCATTCCTTTCAGCATTCCTTTTACATTCCTTTTTACATTCCTTTCGCATTCCTTTTGCATTCCTTTTACTTATCGCAATTTACATTTTCATTTTACTTAGTAATAGATAACCAAACCATTTTCATTTCCCCCAAGAACAATTGAGTCGCACTTTCTACCAATAATCAATTCGAAAAGATCGGACGATAACTTTTTATACTTGGAAAAACCCAGTTATTAAATGGCGCCGCTGCCGGCTCTTTTCGTGAAGATTAACGGTTTATTGTGAGAGACGCGTTGGATTTTGGGATCCGTTCACTTTTGAACGTTATTTTTCTTGTCAAATTTTCAAAAAGAAAAAAAAAATTATAATAAAAAATTTCAAAAATCCCAAAAACATTTTAAAAAACCATAAAATGCATTTCTTTTCTAAGTTTTGCAACCAAAAATATTCATCTTAACCCTCTATTGTGTTTAATTCTTTTTCTCAACCCCTCTAATTTTAATTCTTCATGGATTCGTTTTGCGTACGGTGTGGGAGACCATGGCATGGTTATCAAACATGTCATTGGTGTATTTGTGAGCGGTGCGGCTCTGATATTGACGATACACAATTTGGATTTTGTCCATTTTGCAATTCAACAAATTCGTACTTCTTCTCTTACAATACTTTCTCACCCTCTCCTGTATATGACAATCCTTATCCTAACAATGCACCGGGTTTTTCTCCATACCCGTGGTGCAATATTTGTGGGGGGCCTCACGATGCTTCTTCTTGTCAATTGATGAATATCTTTGAGCCAATTTTGTGCTATGATTCCGGTTTGTATAAATTTGAGCCCCCACATCACACCCTCAATCATCAATCCTCTCAGGGAATTAGTCTTGACCAACAACTCACTACTTTGAATGACATTCTAGAAGGTTTCGCTCAAATCTGGGCTGACTTACATCAGGAAAGGCCACCTTTGCTTGATGGTGACCAAATCTTGAAATCCACCTACACCTTTTTGAGCCAATTTGGTCGTTTTCCCTTCTTTTCTACACCAAAATGTTTACTTACAGCGTGGGATAGAATGGGTTTAATTGAACATACTCAGGGAGATGATCAATAAAAATTGCTTCATGAGCTTCTTAAAGATGTGGAGGTTATCAAGGAGGAGTTAGTGGACTATATCACTCCTAACTGGAATGGTCCAGTCTATTAAGATGATGATGACGAGGATGATATCTACAATCTCAACCCATCTTCTGAGATTACTACTCCTACTCTTGATATCCCTAATGCGCCTAAGGATTGTGATACATTGAGTGAGATTAGTGATTTTGGTCTTGATAAATTCTTTGATGAGGTTTGTGATGCATCGAATTTTGAGGAGCTTACGAAAGAAGTCGCTCTTAATGATGATGATTTTTATCCATGCTATGAGAATTTCACTTTTGAAATTTCTCCTTCTCCTCTGGGCGATGAAGGCGATGTTGATTTATTCTCTCCGACTTATGAGAAGTTCGCCCCTGAACTTGGTCTTTTAGATGAGGTGGAAGACGTTATTCTTCGCGACAAATTACTGAAAGTTCATCTTATTATTGCTAAGATTGAAGCGTTGAATTCTGCTCCTATTAAAGAATCTTCACCTCCGTCTATTACTTCAGTTGAGAATAATGATACAACTATGGAGGAAATCGACATTCACTCAATGCCTCCGGGTATTGATGATGATGACACGGAGGGGGAAATTATTTTTGATAATTTGCTGCAGGAAGGTATTGTCCCAAGTCCCCCTCCCGAGCACCTTTCATCCACTCCTTTTAACACCATTACGGAGGATGAGTGCTTTGACCCGGGAGGTAACATTGACCATTCCATGATTGACACCTTTACGGCTTTGCCATTTTCTGAGCATCAATTGTCTTTGAGGGATGACAATTTGCTTACTTTACCCACCCCACCTCCCGTGGATCATGACCTCACATACTTCTCGTATGTTGAGCGGACTTTTCTCCCATTTAAGACTTATCCTCCGGCCTCTCCTTTATTAATGTCCTCCGGGAACGAGGACAAGGTCTTTGATCCCGGTATTATATTTGAGGCTTCCCCGTGGACCATTTAATTCGGGGACGAGTCAGGCTCGTGACTCGGTTAACAAAAACAAGCGCTTATTGGGAGGCAACCCAATTATCTATCTTTTTATTTTGCTTTTATAATAAGTGTAGGGGGAGACCCTAGTATGTGTTTGTTGTTTTCTTTCTTATCATGTGCAGGGATTCGAGCTTTCAAAGATACATTCTTGATGACTTTTGATGACCCGTGATTCCGTGTACCCGTCTTCCCGGTTCTATCCTAAACTCTTTTGATTTACTATTTTATATTTATTCAATATTAAAATATGAATCACTTTAGTTGTCTCTTCCTTAGCAAGATTTAAACAACATGCACAATGTCCTAAGTGTAGGGGAGTTTACTCCCACATGCTTAAACATTGAGGACAATGTTTATATTAAGTGTAGGGGGACTTCTATCGAAGTTAAGTGGGCTTTTCCTTGTATTTGTCCTCATTTTAACCGGAAAAATTGATTTTTTGACATTTTTCAAAAATTTTGATCTATTTTGGCCTAGTAGTTTTTCCTTTGTTATTGTTATTTACTTTCTTTGCTAGAATAAATTTTTAATAAAGTGGTTTTAATTTTTCAAAGTCATGAATATTTTGACTCCACCCGAGTTTACTTATCTAAGTTTACTCTAGCTAGTATCCTTAACGTGTTTAAGTCAAGTTTTGCTATGCTTTTATATAGGGAACTTTAAAACGCGAAAGTCTTAACTCTCACGGGTTAAGAACGAGAACTTTTCGCAAGTTCCTATAATTGATCCTAGAGAGTCGTTTATCAGGGGAACTTTAAAATGCGGATTCTAAACTTGAAAATGTCTAAGAGTTTGCAAGATCCTATAGATGACTCGAAAACCCAAAACTTTGATTTAATTGGCTAAGCATCCACGAGTCTCATTCCTTGAGATTTTAAATTGTGGAGAACGAGAGATGATAGAGTCAATTATAAGTTTGGTATTCTTTCGTGAATTTATGTGAGTTGATTATAAGCCTATTCTCCCATCGCTTGTTAATAAATTTAAATGCAATAAATAAGGTCGTACGATTTGAAAAGTTACTTAGCTTCTAGCCTAAGATCGTTTAAAAGTTGCTCGGTATTAATTAGAGTTCATAGCTAAGGCATAACTTATTGAAGCGGGATGCGAAGATTGGCGAGTCCGAAAAGGCCCTAACAAGGCATGAGGGCTACATTTTGTTACTAAAGATCCAAAAGTGATGTGAAGAATCATTTATCAAAAATCAATATGAAGGATCGAGACACACGACGAAAAGCAAATACTCCCCTAAAGATCATGGAGAAATCTATCCAAAAAGGCCCTAACAAGGTATGAGGATAAATAGATCCAAGTCCTAAAAGGAGGCGGATCGTTTTATATCAAAATCCCAATTAAAGATTGGAGAAAAATGAAGAAGTCGTGGTCCAAATATGAAGAATCTCTCAAAAAGTTCAAGTGAAGAAATTCCTATTATGAAGAGAAGACCATTATTTCATGAACGGCTCTCAAGATTTGAAGTATGAAGTCACTGCCAAATATCGGTCCGAGAAAGGTCTCAAATCGTGAAGCAAGTTATGCCAAGATATGAACTTTATGAGGTCCCGAGAAGCAGTTTTAAAAGATTTTGTCCTTTAGCTAACTATTGATTAAATCATCCCACTTTATTTTCAGCCTAAATAACTATCGAAATAAGTCAAACAATGCATCCTCGTGATCATTCAAGACAACAATAAAATATAAGAGATACACCTAGGAATAAGGGAGTTTAAGTGAATAATTGGCCCACATGAGTTTGTGATAGTTTGCTAACTTATAATAACAATGATCTCATTTTTAAACTTGGTTTGGGGAAAGTGAAAACTTGAGGATGATAATCATTCACGACATTTTCAAAACCCTGAGGTATGTCTTTGATTTCTTTACTTATTTTCTTCCTTTGAATGTTTTATAATTTTCTACCTTTTTAATAAAGGCCAAGGTGGATCTATTATGATGAAAAAATGTAAAACGTGCTTTGTAACTAATGCATTGCATGAGGACATTGCAATGGTCAAGTGTAGGGGATTTAATAAGTGAGAAAACACTTATCCTTTTACCACTTAATTATAATAATAACCAAACCAAAACGTGTATTTTATGTCGTAAATGTCAGAATTATGCGTGGTTTGTGTTTTTGTTGTGATTTAGGACCAAAACGAGAAAAGGGAGGAAAACACGGGCTTTCACGGGCTTTTATCGAAGAAAAAGACAAAAGACGAAGTCAAAAAATCAAGAGTGCAAAAAGAACGGAAGTCCAAGGCCTATTCTGAAGATTTATCGAAGAACAAGTCTAAAGACGGAAGTTTAATTAAGCCGAAGAACTCAAGTCTAATAAATGAAGAAATTATAAGACGAGTTTAAATTAATCCTGAGACAAAGTCGAAAAATTCGAAGAACTTAAAAGATGAAAAGACGTGAAGAAAGAAAGAAAGAAAAGAGCAACACAATCATCCCCTCCTTTCCTATAAATACCCTTCATTTCACCACATGAAAGGGTGTTAGTCATTTAGGAGTAGATTAGTTTTAGGAGTAGGAGTAGATTACTTTCTCTCTCTAGATTTCTTTCATGTTCTTAAGCTTTTCTTTCAAGTTTTCTTAATCTTAATCTTTAATCTTGTACTTTTGAATCTTTAATCTTAATCTTATTTCAAGCTTTTTACAATCATTCTCATTCTACCTTTCTTGATTTTATTTACCTTTGATTCGATATAATCTTTGATCTTGTTTAGTTTTGATGTTTGATTGATTAAAAAGTTTATCTTTTTATTCATCTATAAGTTTTAATACAAATGAGTTTTGAGCTTGACATGCTTATTGGCTTATTTTGTGTTTAGCTTATTTGTTTTTTTCTAGTTTTTCTTAAAAGTTTATCTTTTTAAAGTTTATTTTATAAAGTTGTTTATTTTATGTTTTTAAAAGTCTTTAAATTCTAGCTTATTAGCTTTTCTTAAACGTGTTTTGATTAGGTTTTTAGGCGTGTGCTTATTTGATTAATAGCTTATTAGATTTAGCTTATTTTATACATTCCTTTTACATCCCGGTCATCTTGATTGGAAAAGGGTTTTACATTCCTTTTATACATTCCTTTTACATTCCGATCATCTTGATTGGAAAAGGGTTTTACATTCCTTTCAGCATTCCTTTTAGCATTCATTTCAGCATTCCTTTTAGCATTCCTTTTAGCATTCCTTTCAGCATTCCTTTTAACATTCCTTTCAGCATTCCTTTCAGCATTCCTTTTAGCATTCCTTTTACATTTCTTTCAGCATTCCTTTTAGCATTCCTTTCAGCATTCCTTTTAGTATTCCTTTTAGCATTCCTTTCAGCATTCCTTTTAGCATTCCTTTCAGCATTCCTTTTAGCATTCCTTTCAGCATTCCTTTTAGCATTCCTTTTAGCATTCCTTTTAGCATTCCTTTTAGCACTCCTTTCAGCATTCCTTTTAGTATTCCTTTCAGCATTCCTTTTAGCATTCCTTTCAGCATTCCTTTTAGCATTCCTTGCAGCATTCCTTTTAGCATTCCTTTCAGCATTCCTTTCAGCATTCCTTTTAGCATTCCTTTCAGCATTCCTTTTAGCATTCCTTTCAGCATTCCTTTTACATTCCTTTTACATTCCTTTTTACATTCCTTTCGCATTCCTTTTGCATTCCTTTTACTTATCGCAATTTACATTTTCATTTTACTTAGTAATAGATAACCAAACCATTTTCATTTCCGCCAAGAACAATTGAGTCGCACTTTATACCAATAATCAATTCGAAAAGATCGGACGATAACTTTTTATACTTGGAAAAACCCAGTTATTATTTGGGTAAAGGCCATGTTTTCAGAATAATCTTCGGATAAACTCATTTTTTCAGAAGAAAAATCTATGACATCCTCAATAACCATCTCGTTATGATTCTTGGGGCAAAGAGTGATTCTAAGGCATCCTAAACAAAAGCATCTATGATCTAACCCTATCCCTTTCCAAAACCCACTTAATAATCCAATGATATAACCTAATTAACTTCATAAACCCTAAATTGAAATATTTGGGGATTTAACTAATTAGACTTGATACACAAGAGTATCATAAGCAAAATTAGATAAGAACTAGATTACCTTTGATGTTTGTTTTAGCAGATTAATGATGTGATAAGCACAATAAGATGAAACAATGGAGGCAATGTTGTGTTTTGAGTGAGTGAATAAACAGGAAAACATACAGTGAATGGGGGGCGCGTGTATATGTATGTTTGACTTAGGTCAAAAATAAATATTTTCCCTTTTTGCATGTTTAGTCCTCCTATTTCTGTCTGTTTACTTTTGGTGACTAACCTATTTAAACACATGCAATCCAAGTAACGAAATTGAACTCCTATGCCATAACACACATTAATCATAGAATCACGAAAAACATCCTAAGACCGAGTCACTTAAGTCACAACAAGTCACGAAGCACAACGAGTACACACAAAGGATAATACACCATAAAGTAAGTAACCAATTAGTTTTTTCTGAAAGACTTTTGAAGACCGATTTTATGATGAAAACAATTTGACATTTTCTCCCCCTTAAATACAGACCCGTTTTCTATTTAAAGAGCTGTAGTCTTAGTATTTAAGAGAACTGATGAAAGACTTTTTTGATTAAGACGATATTAAAACAATTCGTGGTGGCAATAAGATTTCTCTTATTTTAACAAAATAAGTGCACTGAAACGTACACAAATTTGTGTTAGACCAAGTTATGAAGTAAACTTGATCCCTTGTATGGTTTTAAAGTAAACCATACCCAAGAAAATTAATTCCCGTTGTGAGCCAACGTTTTCATAAGAAATACGTGACTTTAATGCGAAAAGCGGGTTGCAGTTTGAAATAACTACAAGCCATATGGGCATGTTTTATAATATGTACAACTTTTATACGGACTCTATTTATGGCGCCGTGTCAATTTTAATCGACATTTCTAAGGCCGTAAATATTACCGTACTAAAAGACATGCCCTTTTTTAAAATGAAAAATATTTTTGGATTTTCTTGATTTCATATTTTTTATGGATTTTCTATGTTTTATATTTTTGTATTTTTCTTTTGGTGGTTTAAATATATACGATAATATACAAGATCACGATCAAAGGATACTCGAGAATAGTTTACCACCACTATTCTTCAGATTCTTCTGCCAATTCCTTAAGTGTCGCTGGTGAGAATGATTTCATGCCTAGCTTGTCGATCAAAAACTCGATACATCCTCGATCTAAGGCCTTTGTGAATATATCTGCCAGCTGATACTCAGTGTTGACGAAGTACAGTTCGATCACTCCATTTTCCACTTGCTTTTTGATGAAGTGGTAGCGTATGTCAATGTGCTTTGCTCGGGAATGTTGAACGTAGTTGCAGCACAGAGCGATTGCACTTTTGTTATCACAGTACATCGGGATTTTGTTGAATCCAAGACCGTAGTCAGTTAATTGTGATCTCATCCAAAGAACTTGAGCACAACAACCGGACATAGCAATGTATTCAGCCTCAGTACTTGATATCACGGCGCTTTTCTGCCTTTTTGATGCCCAACTAACAAGTCTATCTCCAAGAAGTTGCACACTGCCAGAAGTGCTACGTCTAGTATCTTGACACCCGGCATAATCCGCATCTGCATATGAGATTACTGTAATAGAGGAATCCTTCGGATACCACAGACCATGATGAAGTGTTCCTTTAAGATACCGAAAGATCCTTTTCACAACATGTAAGTGATTTTCGGTAGGCCGAGCCTGATACCGGGCACACATGCATATAGCAAACTGCAAATCAGGCCTGCTAGCAGTCAGATAGAGAAGGGTGCCGATCATTCCATGGTAAAGTTTAGGATCGTCAGCTATCCCTTCCTTATCTTCATCTAACTTGGATCTCTCCACCATTGGAGTATCAACGGGGTCACAATTTTCAAAATGATATTTCTTTAATGATTCAAGAGCAAATTTGGATTGATTAATGAAGATGCCTCTGGGATTCTGAGAAATTTGTAACCCTAAGAAAAATGAAAATTTTCCCATCATTGACATCTTAAAACGTGTGGACATAGTTTTCTCAAAATGGTCAGACAATCTTTGATTAGTAGCAGCAAATATTATATCATCAACATAAATTTGTACCAGAATCATGTCGTTGTCCTCCTTGAGAATGAATAATGTTGGGTTCACTTTGCCTTTGGAGAAGCCTTTGGAAATGAGATACGACGATAGGAGATCGTACCACGCGCGTGGAGCTTGTTTCAACCCGTAGAGAGCCTTCTTGAGCTTGTACACGTGATTAGGATACTCCGAGTTGACGAATCTATTCGGCTGGCTTACGTAGACATCTTCCCTTAATTCACCATTGAGAAATGCCGTCTTAACATTCATTTGGTAGATGATCATATTCATGTGAGCAGCATAAGCAAGGAATAGTCTAATTGCCTCCAATCGTGCAACAGAAGCAAAGGATTCTTCAAAGTCAATACCCAAAGCTTGTTTGTACCCTCTAGCAACCAATCTAGCTTTGTTCTTCAGCACTCCACCTAACTCATCGAGTTTAACCTTATATACCCACAACAATGTAAGGATTTCAACGTTGCTGGGTAAAGGAACTAATTCCCACACTTCAAGACGTTGGAATTCATTAAGTTCCTCTGGCATGGCTTCAATCCAAGATGATTTTGTCATGGCTTGTTGCTAGTTTTTAGGTTCAGTGTCAGAAAGAAATGCATCAAAATAGCAATATATGCATGTTCTTGGAGTTGGTGGCGTGTTAAGACTGGTCGATCGATGTCACCAATAATATTGTGGATTGGGTGATCCTTTGTCCATTTTGTGTTGTGAGTTTCAATCTGTGGTGGTCGGGAGTGAACGATTGCAGGAGCTTCCTCTGAGGTAGACGCACTGTTAGGGTCTTCAGGTATTTGTGAACCAAAGAAGGGAAGCTCTTGTAAGTGAGCATATTCCAAGTCGTGATCATAGGGATCCTCTTCAACATCATTAGGAACGAGTGGGGGTGATGATTCAGGTGTAGTTTGTGAATTGGTGGGGGATGGGACATCTGGTTCAAGAGTAACAGTAGATGTCTCGTACTGATTTCCATTATCTTGAGCAACAACTTCGGGAATCGGAGCCACTGCTGCAGGTGCTGGAGAATCATTACTCGGTGGATCAAAGAATTCATCAAACATAGGTTGAAATAACTCATCCCACTCGGACCTTGTAGGTGGTATAAATGATGGAGAAGTAGGATTGTTGGGAGTTAATCCAGAACTGATTATACCGGTTCCCATCTCATGTAATGCGGGTTCAGAGCTGTGTTGCTCAGAAGCCATCGTTGTCAGCTCATCAAAATCGGCATCCAAAGTTTCTACTATCTTGCCAAGACGACGGTTATAAATTCGGTAAGCTTTCTTTGTAGGCGAGTAACCAATGAAAATTCCAATATCAGCCTTCGGTTGAAGTTTGCCCAAATTCTCACTATTTGTATTTGGATAACACAGTGCACCAAACACATGAAGATATGGAATATCGGGTTTGTGTCCATGAAGTAGCTCATATGGATTTTTACCATGACGTTTACGAATGATGGAGCAGTTTTGGGTATAACATGCGGTTGCCACTGCTTCAGCCCATAAGAATAAAGGAGCATTCGCATAAATCAACATAGTTCTAGCAGCTTCCATAAGTGTACGGTTACGTCTTTCCATGACACCGTTTTGTTGTGGAGTGCGGGCAACAGAAGTTTCATGTGAAATACCTACCTTTTCATAATAGTCTCGTAGAGTTTGATTAACGAACTCAGTATCGTTATCAGTCCGAATGCGGCGAACAGTAGCATTAAGGCGTACTTGGATCATCTTTAACAAAGTAATAATATACTCTGGTGCTTGATCCTTGAAATGAAGAATGAAACAAGTGTACTAAATGCGAAGCAGAGTATAATTTTAAAAGCAAAATTTCAATCTTTTTAACTCTCTCATATGCCTTAATTTCCCTTTCAACTCTTTTAGACTCGAGTATTTCGAAATCAGTTTGTAGTTTTTGAAAATTATTAACGACTGACTCTTTTTTTAAGTTCTTTCGAAAGATTTGCTCTCAAACTCTCAATTTCTAGCAGATTATCCATTTGGACTTGCCTAAACCTATCAAATTCAGGATTGGTTAAGGTAGTGGACACAGGAGTTAATTCTAAGGTTTTAACCTTTTCCTTATGCAAAGCAAGCTCGACAGATAAAGTCTGATTAACACTGAGGGTTTCAATGACCGCATTATTCATTTGGCTAAGCAAAGATGCTGAGACCATAACCAAATCAGGTTGAGCAGACGAATTGGTAGTCGTAATAGCTCCCGGTTGTGGTTCACTCAAAGTCTGGGGACTTTCATTGATATTGCTATCATTGTTTGTCTCCTCGATTGAGTTACTAACCACCGGAGGTTGTTCCGAATACTCAGACACTTGCTCAACTTGATAAGGTACAATACTAGTATCTGTAGCAGTATTTGGTACCTCAGAAATTGTGTCAGCTCCATAAAGTGAAAGATTTGCCATGAGAGCTGCTTTGGTGGTATTGAGATCATCACAGTCAGAGTCATATGCATCCAAATCATCACATTGATATGCGGCATTGTTTGTGATGGCTGCTGTGAGACCGTCAGTGTCCGCGACTCCCGGATCTGCGAGAAATGCCAACTCTTCTTCATCGAGCTCACGTCCTTGGGCTTGAGCATTCACTAAGTAGATCTTCTCCTGAAACCATGTGTTGTCCCTTTTCCTCCTGGGCTGCTTACATTCTCGGGCCATGTGCCCTTCCCCTTTGCAGTTGTAGCATGTAATCACCTTCGTTTTACCAGTGCTATTACCTCTTGTAGCAGTAGTGTTAGATGAACGTGCACCAGCAGTAGATGAATTGGGTCTCCCCTGAAGTGGTTGCACCATGACTCTGCCATCTTGAATTGTAGCTTGTTGTCGAGAATTAGAAGAGTTCCTTAACTGATTGTTTGTTGGAGCTGGCCTTCTGTAACCTCGTTTGTTCAATGTTTGAGTGAGATAAGAAGACATTTGAGCAAGTATATCAGTAGGACTATCCCCTTGTCTAAACTCAGGGACAGGAATCTCATCATCACAATAGAACGCTGGTTCTGATTGAGCTATAAGAGGATTTGATGGAGCACTAACTTGTTGTGAGTAATGGGGTTGAGGAGCCTCAAGTTGTTGATAGGTAACAGCAGGGTTTGTTGGAGGTTGATAAGGTGAATACTGGTGTGAAGCATAAGGTAACGGATGTGAATCTCCTTGTGATGATGTTGCTGGTTGCTTGTATTGTTGGTGATAAGATGTAGGTGGTTGTGGCAAGATCGAGTACTGTGGGAAGCTTGGTGTTTGATACAATGGTTGATATGAGGATTGGTGTCCCAAAGCAAGCTGAGAGTTGTGGTATGATAGTGTAGCATTGATAGGTGTGTAAACATCCATCCTTTTTACCACTTAATTACAATAATAACCGAGCCAAAACGTGTATTTTATGTCATTTATGTCGGAATTATGCGTGGTTTGTGTTTTTGTTGTGATTTAGGACGAAAAGGTGAAAAGTGGAGAAAACACGGGCTTTTATCGAAGAAAAAGACGAAAGACGAAGTCGAAAGATCAAGAGTGCGAAAAGAACGGAAGTCCAAGACCAATTCTAAAGATTTATCGAAGAAAAAGTCAAAAGACGGAAGTTTACTAAAAGCCGAAGAACTCGAGTCTTATTTATGAAGAAAATTCAAGACGAGTTTAAAGAAATCCCAAGACAAAGTCATTGAAGTCAAAAGATTAAAGAAGATTAAGGACTTAAGCATGCAATTAAGGAAAGAAGAAAGAGGGGAGGAAGCTTCCTAAGCACCTCCCTAATCTCCCCTATAAATAGATTAGATAGGATTCATTTTTTTCTTGTTGGCTAGTTTGACAAACTATGCTCTTCCACTTTAATTTTTGCACATTTAAATTCATGTCCATTTACATTAATTGTCTTGCACCTTAAATACATTTAATTTCAAGTAAGTTTCCTTTTAATTCTTGTCAATCTTTATTTTTATTGTCAATCTTCTATCTACCTTTCTTTATTTGATCTTAATCTTCATGCTTTATTGTTTATGTTCATGTTTTTTATTTTTATTGATTTAATTAAGTAGGTTTTGATTATTTTGATTAGATTTGTTAGTTTGATTGTTTTGGATTGTTTGTTTATGATTAATAGATGTTATTGATTAGTTTGATTTAATCTTGTGGTTGATTTTGATTAGTTTTTATCTAGATCCGTATTATTTTTGTCCTTGCGTGTTCTTCGCTGTTCATCTGTTTCCCAGGTACATTCCGGATCAGCTGTTTGTCTCGAATCTAACATCTTCATTCCGGAATATCCGGATCAAGGAAGATATTCCGGATCAAAGAGTTTCATTCGAAATAAGTGACATATTCCGGATCAAGGTCTTTATCCGGAATCTTCAACATTCCTGATCAAGGGGAATCATCAGCAAGAACATTCCGAATCAAGGCTTTTATTCCGAGTCAAGACTTTATTCCGGATAAGTGACATATTCCGGATAAAGGATTTATTCCGGATCAAAGTTTTGGTGAATATTCCGAGTGAAGAAGAATCATTCCGAACGAAGGTGACATTCCGGATGAGTGATTATTCCGAACGAAGGATTATTCTGGATGAGCTGTTTTTAGGTTCTTTTTAGTTTCAGTTTTCAAGCTTTACTTTTCCCGCCTTTTTCCTTAGTTGCACTTTAAGTTTACTGCCTTAGATTTATTTTAGCCTTGCCTTAGTTTAAGTTTTAGTTTTAGTCGCGTTTTAAGTTTGCCTTAGTTAGTTTTAAGTTTGAGTTATTTACTTTTAGTGCCCTTTAAATTTCCGTCACGCTTTTAAATTCTTGTCATTTATTTTAAATTAGAGTTAGATTTATTTTACAGCCATTTACTTTTAAGTTTTGCACATTTATTTTAAAACAACCAAAAATATTCTTTTTCACCAAAATCAGTTGAGTCGTACTTTGAACCGGGAATCAATTCGAGAAGATACCGAGAAACGAAATTTTTCTGCTAGTAAAATCATTTCATTCAAATGAAAAAAAAGATCCGCAATATGTCTGCTGATCCGGAATATGGACTTGATCCGGAATATGTCAAGCATGGTTTGCCATTAATGCCAATGGTTCTTGATAAGATCCCTGAGAGAGTCGTTTTTGGATCACATGCTTCTCGTGTTGTTGTAAGAAAGCATATAGTTGATCTAAATTAGACTTGTGCAAATCGCGAATCATCTTAACATCAGTGACATATTGACTCCATTCTTGGGGTAACGTGTTCAAGAACTTTGTGTTTAGTTGAAACTGTTCAATCCTTAGATTGTACACGTTCATGTCATTCATCAAAGTGGTGAAACGCCAATAGTAATCGTGAAGAGTCTCCCCTGGAATGTATGTAAACCTATCAAACAAGTCATACAATTGACACTCTCGTTCTTGCTTAGTGAGATAGGTCCCTTGTAACAAAACAACTAATCGATCCCAAAGATTCTTTGCCACTGTGTGTTCACTTACCATTCTAAAGATATCGGGTGGAAGGGCTTGAAGAATTGTCTGAACGGCCCTTTCATCTGCATCGGCAATGATTTTGTTAGCATCGGTTAACTCATGATACTCCCTAGCCCTTGTCACATTGTTGACGGTAACTTCTCCCCAATCTAATGGACCTTTTTCACTTGATTGAAGCATAAGTCGACCATTGGGTTTGCCCATGATGTACGTTTTCATACGACCTTGCCATGCTTCAAATAAATCTTTAATGAGCAAAGGTGGACGAGTATCGGTACCCGAGATGATGGAGATATCGGTAAGTGAAGTCATTGTAGGCATGAATGAATGATGATTCATTGTTGGAACACTTGATTGAAAAAGATTATCTTTTGATCGTTCAATGAAGTAAGGATGTGAAAAAAATGTTGTTGTCAATTTAGATCGTGTGTTGATGTATCAGTATTGAAATCCACTAAGAATCCTAGAAAAATATTCTAAATAAAACCAATCACAAATCTTCGGAATAATCCCCTATCTTCGGAATAACCTTATCTTTGGAATAACCTTGATTTTCACAAAAATATGAATCTTCAGAATAATTGATTTTTCAGAGAAATCTTCGGATAAATCTTCGGAATACTTGGGTTTTCAGAAAAATGTGAATCTTCGGAATAAGTGATTTTTCAGAGAAATCTTCGGATAAATCTTCGGAATAAGTGCTTTTTCAGAGAAATCTTCGGATAAATCTTCGGAATAAGAGGATTTTCAGAAAAAAAAAACAATCTTCGGAATAAAGGAACTTTTCAGAGATTTCTTCGGAATAAATGGATTTTCAGAATTTTCTTCGGAATAAGTGGGTTTTTGAACTTTCTTCGGAATATGTGGGTTTTCAGAACTTTCTTCGGAATTTGTGGGTTTTCAGAAATTTCTTCGGAATAAGTGGGTTTTCAGAAGTTTCTTCGGAATAAGTGGGTTTTCAGAAGTTTCTTCGGAATAAGTGGGTTTTCAGAAGTTTCTTCGGAATAAATTATCTTTTCAGAAAAGAACCAATTTTCAGAAAAATTGAACTTTTCAGAGAACTCTTCGGAATAAGTGATCTCTTCAGATATTTATAAACCCTTTTCCGAAATGACAAAATTTCGGAATAACAAACCCTTTTCCGAAATTTCTTGTACGACTGGAAGAACGGTAACTAAATAATAGCTAAACAGTACCCAAAAACACGAAAAAAATTTTGTGATTTCTACCAAGATAATCAAACCGTATGTTTTGTTTACCACTTTAAACCATAAAATCACAAAAATTTTCAAGATTTGAGATGGATTATCCTAAAACACCCACTAACCCAAACAAACACTAAACAACACGAATCAACATACCTTAAATCATCCCATGCTCTTGATACCAATTGTAGAACAATGATAATCTATAATCTAATCAAGAGGGTTGTTGTTAATCTAGAGAGAGAAACAAGAGAGAGAAACAAAGAAACTTTTATTAATATGTGTAAAACAACTAAACAACCAACACCCCTTTCCATGGTGGAAAGGGGTTTATATACCCAAGTCCTTAAGTGGACTTGGGCCTCCGGCCCATGAACATGCTCATGGGTCGGGCTAAACATAAGAATTACTTAAACAATACTACGAACCTATAACTATATAGTTGGAGTGACCGAGACTTTCTTAATACACAAAACGTATTTCTAACAAGATATCACTAAGCAAGGTAATGATATTAGAACCAAGCTTCGACAGATATGCAAACCTCCTTCAGCAATCAAACGAATGATTTGAAGAATATGATGGCTAGTTTCTTTCCAAGTACTCAACCCTCTACTTCAGGCTCTCTTCCTTCAAATACCGTCACCAACCCAAGAGCGAATGTGAGTGCTATTACTACACGCAGTGGAGCAACCTTAGTAGGACCATATATCCCTCCCCAAGTTACTCCATCTACACCTCTTCCACCACCATTTATCCCTCCTACTCCCACGCCTAGCATTAGTTCTCCATTACCGTCTCCACCTCTTACTGAAGAAGTACCCAAGAAAAACCCTTCACCAACCCCACCTTCCACCTATAAACCTAACATCCTTTATCCTTCTCGGTTAGACAAGAGCAAATTTCTTAGTAAAGAGGATGCTCAAATCACTTCTTTTATGAAGATGATCTCTCAAATGAATTTCAACATTAGCCTCATTGAAGCACTTGTCCAAATGCCGAAATTTGTGAAAGCATTCAAGGAATTGCTTAACAAGAAGGAAAAGATGGCTGAGTTTGTCAACACACGCTTAAATGAAAACTGTTCTGCAGTCATTATTAGAGAACTTCCAGAAAAACTTGGAGATCTCGGTCGTTTTGTGTTGCCTTGCATTTTTAACAAAACCGAAGAATTTACTATCTTAGCTGATCTCGGGTCAAGTATTAAATTGATGCCTTTAAGTGTTTGGAAAACATTATCGTTACCCGATCTTACACCAACAAAGATGACTCTTGAGCTTGCAAATCGCACTCTCGCTTACCCCGTTGGTATTACCGAAGATGTGTTCATTAAAGTTGGCACCTTCACTTTTCCGGTCGACTTTGTTGTTGTTGATTGTGAAATGGACCCTCGTATTCCGTTAATACTTGGTCGGCCATTCTTGAGAACCAGAAAAGCCTTAGTCGATGTTGCCGAAGGTGAGTTAATCTTAAAAGTCGGGAATGAGGCACAAGTTTTTAAAATGGGGAAGATCACAACCAAATCCAATGGAAGGAAATCAGCGAATATGATTAATGTGCTTGATGATTTTGTCGTCTACAACAATCCTCTTTTCGATTCTTGCTATGATAATCCACTGTTCAAAGATGATGTGGATGATTCTCTCTCCAATTTAGATCCTCCACCAATATTTGAGTCTCCACCGATCTATGATGACGATTCTAGTTCTGATATGGATGATTCTGATGATTTTACTTCTGAGTATCCAGACATGCCAACTTATGATGATTTTGATGATGTTGATACTCTCTCGAATGATTCTTCACATGATGAAGATCCTCCACCAACAATGCTTGATCCTACTTTGTAAGACTACTCATTTGAGGAAGATTTTGCTACTTTTCTCAACACTTACTTCCCAAATGAGAGTGATTCTCCTCCTTTGGACTTTGATGATTATGGTCTTTATCCTCCTTTGGATATGAAGAAATCCGTTTCAAAGGAGAAGAAGCCGGCCGACACCTATGTCTTGACACCTCTCTATCAACCTTCTGAGGATGAGATTTTGCGATTTATGAGCGGATCTTCTTCAAGGTCTACTGAGCCTGAGTGTTATTTTCCCCTAAAGTAAAAGGTGTTCGATCCCGGTATTGCACTTTTTAAGCCATCTCAGTATCCATCTGATGAAATAAAAGGAAATATTTTTGGAACTTATGGAGATAGGCTTGCACCTCATCACCCTTACTACCACCGTGCTCTATCTTTGCTTAAGGGAACCTTGCCTACTCTTCTTTGGCTTGCCTTGTTCGCCTTAAGCTTGTGCTACTTGATGGATAAAAACCATGTATTTGATCCCGGTAGATATGTTTCAAGCTTCTTCCTATGCTAATCAAGGTCGATTTAGGCTCATGACTGGGTTACCAAAAACAAGTGCTTCTCGGGAGGCAACCCGCAATATCTATCCTTTTTCTTTTGTTTTTATAATAAGTGTAGGGGAGACCCTAGTATGTGTATGTTGTTTTCTTTCTTATCATGTGCAGGGATTCGAGCTTTCAAAGATCCATTCTTGATGACTTTTGACGACCCGTGATCCCGTGTACCTATCTTCCCGGTTCTATCCTAAACTCTTTTGATTCTCTATTTTATATTTTTCAATATTAAAATATGAATCACTTTAGTTGTCTCTTCCTTAGCAAGATTTAAACAAAGTGCACAATGTCCTAAGTGTAGGGGAGTTTACTTCCACATGCTTAAACATTGAGGAAAATGTTTATATTAAGAGTAGGGGGCTTCTATCGAAGTTAAGTGGGCTTTTCCTTGTATTTGTCCTCATTTTAACCAGAAAATTGATTTTTCGACATTTTTCAAAATTTTTGATCTATTTTGGCCTTGTAGTTTTTCCTTTGTTATAGTTATTTTATTTCTTTGCTAGAATAAATTTTAATAAAGTGGTTTTAATTTTTAAACGTTGTGGATGTTTTGACTCAACCCGAGTTTACTTATCTAAGTTTACTCTAGCTAGTATCCTTAACGTGTTTAAGTCAAGTTTTGCTAGGCTTTTATGTAGGGAACTTTAAAACGCGAAAGTCTTAACTCTTACGGGTTAAGAACAAGAACTATTCGCAAGTTCCTATAATTGATCCTAGAAAGTCGTTTATCAAGGGAACTTTAAAATGCGAATTCTAAACTCGAAAAAGTCTAAGAAATTGCAAGATCCTATAGATGACTTGAAAACCCAAAACTTTGATTTAATTGGCTAAGCATCCACGAGTCTCATTCCTTGAGATTTTAAATTATGGAGAACGAGAGATGATAGAGTCAATTATAAGTTTGGTATTCTTTCATAAATTTATGTGAGTTAATTATGATCTTTTTCTCCCATCGCTTGCTAATAAAATTAATTGCAATAAATAAGGTTGTACGATTTGAAAAGTTACTTAGCTTCTAGCCCAAGATCGTTTAAAAGTTGCTCGGTATTAATTAGAGTTCATAGCCAAGGCATAACTTATTGAAGTAGGATGCGAAGATTGGCGAGTCCGAAAAGGCCCTAACAAGGCATGAGGGCTACATTTTGTTGCTAAAGATCCCAAGTGATGTGAAGAAGCATTTATCAAAAATCAATATGAATGATCGAGACACACGACGAAAAGCAAATACTCCCCTAAAGATCATGGAGAAGTCTATCTAAAAAGGCCCTAACAAGGTATGAGGATAAATAGATCCAAGTCCTAAAAGGAGGCGGATCGTTGAATATCAAAGTCCCAAATAAAGATTGGAGAAAAATGAAGAAGTCGTGGTCCAAATATGAAGAATCTCTCAAAAAGTTCAAGTGAAGAAATTCCTATTATGAAGAGAAGACCATTATTTTATGAACGTCTCTCAAGATTTGAAGTATGAAGTCAATGCCAAATATCGGTCCGAGAAAGGTCTCAAATCATGAAGCGAGTTATGCCAATATATGAACTTTATGAGGTCCCAAGAAGCAGTTTTAAAAGATTTTTTCCTTTAGCTAACTATTGATTAAATCGTCCTACTTTATTTTCAGCCTAAATAATTATCGAAATAAGTCAAACAATGCATCCTCGTGATCATTCAAGACAACAATAAAATATAAGAGATACATCTAGGGATAAGGGAGTCTAAGTGAATAACTAGGCCACATGAGTTTGTGTTAGTTTGCTAACTTATAATAACAATGATCTCGTTTTTAAGGCTTGGTGTGGGAAACGTGAAACTTGAGGGTGATAATCATTCATGACATTCCAAAACCCTAAGGTAAGTTTTTGATCTTTTTACTTGTTTTCTTCCTTTAAATATTTTGTCTCTTTAATAAAGGCCAAGGTGGATTGATTATGATGGAAAATGTAAAACTTGCTTTGTAATTAATGCATTGCATGAGGGCATTGCAATGGTCAAGTGTAGGGGATTTAATAAGTGTGAAAACACTTATCCTTTTACCACTTAATTATAATAATAACCAAGCCAAAACGTGTATTTTATGTCGTAAATGTCAGAATTATGCGTGGTTTGTGTTTTTGTTGTGATTTAGGATCAAAATGTGAAAAGGGAAGAAAACATGGGCTTTCACGGGCTTTTGTCGAAGAAAAAGACAAAAAGACGAAATCAAAAGATCAAGAGTGCAAAAAGAACGGAAGTCCAAGGCCTATTCTGAAGATTTATCGAAAAAAAAATTCTAAAGACGGAAGTTTAACGAAGTCGAAGAACTCAAGTCTAATAAATGAAGAAATTATAAGACGAGTTCAAATAATCCCGAGACAAAGTTGAAAAAGTCGAAGAATTTATAAAGACGAAAAGACGAGAAAAGGAAGAAAGCATCAAGACATACTAATCCTCCTATAAATACCCTCCTAATGTGTCATTAGGAGGTGTTGACTATCTTGACAAAATAGTTCTTCCATTTAATTACTTGCACTTTTCTTAATGTCATTTACTTAATTGTCATTTAATTACCTTGTCTTGCACCTTAAATTTGTAAGCTTTTAATTCTTGCTTTTACTTTTAATTCTTGAATCTTAATTTTAATCAAGTTTTTATATTAATCTCTCATTCTACCTATCTTGTTTTGATTTAATCTTTATGTTTATGTGCTTAATGTTATGCTTATTTGATTAAAGTTATGTTTTTATGTTTATGATTGTATTAGTTTATTGATTTTTTAGCTTATTGTGTTTTTCTTAAATTTAGTTAAGTGCTTATTAGTTAATTTTTATAAAAAGTTGTTTTTAAATATTTTTATTACTTAGTGTTTCTAAAAGTTTTTAAATTTTGGCTTATTATATTTTTCTTAAATTGATTTTGGTTAAGTTTTTAGTTGAGTGCTTATTTGTTTTTAGCTTAATTTTAGATTTGTGCTTATTAAGTTTCTTATCCGGGTTCTTTAAAACCCTCAAATTTCGGATATCACCTCTTGTAAACATTCCGGATAAGTCCTTGAATTCAAGATTCTGGATAATAGCCAGGTCTAATTATTCCGGATAAGGGTAAAGAGCTGAATTCCGGATAAGGGTTCTAACAGGTTATTCCGGATAAGGAGTGACAGTTCTACATTCCGAATAAGCTTCGAAACTCGGATTCCGGATATGAGGCAGAATGATTAAGGACCTGAAGATTCATTCCGGATAAAGCTTCTAACATTATTCCGGATAAGGAGATTGAGTCTGATTCCGGATAGTAGGAGTGTGTTTATTCCGGATAAAGTATTGAAGGGGATTTCAGATAACAGCCGGAAGTTTATTTCGGATAAGTGGCAGATATAGAGATCCCGGATAAGGGGTATTATATTATTCCGGATAGTAAGTTAGGGTGTATTCCGGATAAGAGTGACAGCCTTATTTCGGATTGATACTCGAACAAGGTGTTAGCCCTATATTTTATATAGTCGAACAAGAATGTAATAGGTCATCTTAGTCGTTATTGGTCTTGTATAGTAATAGGTTAGTCGGGAAAAGCGGGCTTGGACTTTAAGCTAATATTGTCTTTGTTAGGGGCTATATGCCCAAGTGAATGCCAAGCCCGGCCCAAGATGAAGCCCACAAAGTCCTTAGAGTCGTGGCATATATAACCCTCTTCCACATGTGGAAGATAGTGTTGGTTCATTTCATAAAACACCTAGTTTTAGTGTAAACCTTCCACTTCTCTCTCTACCCTCTCTCTCTCTACTTTTCTACTATTTCTCTCTCTAAATCTTGTGTTATGGATTGAATGGGAACAGCACAAGGTATTCCGGATAGCTTGCATTTCTCACATTCCGGATAAGAGTAAGTTTGGTATTCCGAATAGTGACAGTATTTTGGATTCTGACTCAGGTTTTGTTTATCCTCTGTTTTATTTTCAAGCATTGTTTTTCCTGCCTTTTTACTTAGCATTATTTTAGCTCGTCTTGTTTCAATTTTAAATTTCAAGTTTGCATTTTTATTACATTGTTAAATTAATTTTTCGTCAAGCTTTAATTTTTGTCATTTAATCAATTACCTTTAAAGTTTTAAATATTGCACCATTTACGTTTAATTAGTTTTAGTTTTATTTACCCGTCATTTACTTTAAAAGTCTCGTAATTTAATTATACTACAACGACCAAATTATTATTTGTTTTCCACCAAAAGACGACTGAGTCGCACTTAAACCAGTAACCAATTCGAAGAGACTGGAATCACGATATTTTTAACTGAGTAAAATCTAGTTATTAGGGTCATTCCTAGAAAAGGTCGAATAAGAATTCGGTTGAGAATGTAGGTCGATGTGTCCACGGCATTGCACCAAAATTTTTGAGGCAAAAATTGCTCATTTAACATCGTCTTACTCATCTCGTGGATGATCCTATTCTTCCTTTCAACTACCCCATTTGATTGTGGAGTGCGAGGAGCCGAGAAGTTATGGGTAATACCATAAGCTTCACAAAAGGCACCAAATTGCACTTCATTATCAAATTCCCTACCATGATCCATCCTAATAGAGACAATTGAACATCCTAGTTTATTTTGCATTCTTCGACTAAAGGTTTCTAAGTGATCGAAAGCTTCATTCTTAGATGCCAAAAATCTAGTCTAAGTGAATCTAGAGTAGTCGTCAACTATAACTAGTGTATAAAGGTTACCTCCATAATTTGTATGGCGGAAAGTCCAAAGAGATCCATATGTAGGAGCTCTAAGCACCGAGAGGTCGAAACCAAGTTCTTGGCTTTGTGACTTGAGTGAACTTGCTTTCCAATTTTGCAAGCATCACAAAAGTGACTATCAAACTTCATCTTGGGGAGATGTCTTACCAACTCCTTAGAGACTAAAGATTGAATTAAACGCATATTAGCGTGACCTAATCTCCTATGCCAAAGAGTAGAACTGTCATCTAAAGTCGCTAGACATAAGTTGTCCTTTGACTTCCTATTAACCTTCATGACATAAAGCCCATGCTTTCTAACACCTTTTCCAATGACTTTTCCATCTTTTACGATTTCACTGTCATATTCCGAAAAGATGACCTTACACTTATTGTCACAAATTTGACTATACTTAGAAGGTTAAAACCTAAATTATCTACGTGCTCTACGTTTTCAATAGTCACAGAGTCAAGAGAGACCGTACCTTTGCCAATGATATTACCACATCGATTACTTGCGAATGTAACGTTACCTCCATCATATGCTTTGTAGTACGAGAACAAACTTCGATTACCCGTCATGTGTTTAGAACAACCACTATCCTTAATCCACGCGTCAGGATCTAGATCGATTCCCAAGCATATCTAGGTAACAACACACAAGATCAAACATTTGGTCCCCAATATCTCATGGGTCCAAAATTGTTAGTTCCAAACATCCCTTGCATTTGATTGGGATGCATGAATGAAAGAGACATTCCCCATGGGGAAAAGTATTGTTGTTGAAAATTATTCCAATTCATATGACCATTTTGTTGTCCATAGTTTCTCCTATGTGTTTTTGATCTTGATCTAGAATTATTATTATTCCTCCTAGGTGTTGGAGTTTTACTTCTAGGTCGTGATTTAGCTTGATCATCTCTTTTTGGCATAGGTGTTCTACTTCTAGGTTTTGATTCATTTCGTACTCTTGGAGGAGTAGATGTTTGTCTAGATAAGTTTCTTGTTCCCATTAGAGGTTTACTCAAGAGCTTGTAGAATTTATCTAGAGTAGACTTTTCTATTATAGGTACTTTGACCTTGTGAATAAGAATATGTTTTGGTCCTTCACCTAAAATTGACTTTTCAGAAAGTTCAGGATTTTCACAAAAATCTTCTTCTGGCCGCGGTTCTTTAGCTCCATCCGCGGTTCCATAGCAATAGGGAACCGCCCCATATATTAGAGAACCGCGTACAGGGGAGTGTTTTCTGAAAACCTTACTTGTTTTGGTTCACTAGTTGATGCTTCATTAGTGTTATATCCTAACCCAAGTCTTTCCTTAGAATGAATTTGTTTGTTTAACATATCATCAAGAGCATTAGTACCTCTCATGAACTTTTCAAGTCTAATAGAGGTGCTCTTAAGGTTTTCATTTTCTTGTCTAAGGTTTTCACATTTTAAGCATCCTAGATCTACTTCTTTATTTTTCTCAAGCTTAGCTAATTTCTCTTTTAGCTCACTAATCTCGTTTTCAAGCTTAGTTCTAGTTGATTTTAACACTTTGTTCTTTTCAAATAATTTAAGACTAAGCTTATGCAAGTTATTGTATTGACCTTCTAATTCACTATTTTCTTGAGAAGAACTATTATTGCTATAATACTCAGTTTCGGAATGTACCTCTATAGAAGTGTGAGCCATGAGACACTTCTCATCTTTGGGGTTGTCATCAACGTCTTCACCGCTATCGCTCCATGAACCTCCAACAAATACCGTGTGGTTCTTGTCACGTGAAGGCTTAGGAAAATCACTGATGAAATGATTTGGATCACCACATCTAAAGCATTTCCTATCACCTTTATCATCTTTGGCAAATCGGTTTTTGGAGAAGGATTTCTTGTCGTTGTTTGGTTGCCTCACGTATTGACCTCGTCTTTTGAAGAACTTCTTAAAGTCTCTAACCGCCAAGGCATATTCCTCGTCATCACTATCCGAGGAGCTTTCATGGTCACTTTGTGTCTTTTTGGCTTTGAGTGCAAGAGACTTTCTTTCACTCTTAGTTTTCACCATTTCCGAGTCCTTCAAAATTATCATCTCATGAACTTTCAAGTTACAAATTAGTTCATCGAGTGATAATTTGGCGAGATCCTTTGATTCTTCAATCGCTGTGACTTTAGCTCTCCATTTGGGATGCAACGCCCTAAGAAACTTCCTAACATTGTTCTTGCTAGAAAAACCTTCATCAAGTGCTTTTAGACTAGTAATAATAGTGTTAGATCTAGCAAATAAACTATCAATAGTTTCATCTTCTAAGATTACAAATTGTTCATATTGTTGAACAAGAAGATCGATTTTACTTTCTTTGACTTGGCTATTACCTTGGTGGGTTACTAAAAGAGTTTTCCAAATATCTTTAGCGGTTTCACACATAAAAATCCTTTCATACTCTTTCTTTGGTAAAGCATTATAAATCACCATTTTAGCCTCATTATTTTTAGCAAGTTTCCTTTTAGTATCATCATTAGCTTTGTCAAAAGTGACTATCTGTTTACTTTTAGAAACTTCATTATATTGGAATGGTAAAAAATCACCATTGGTAATAACATGCCAAAGATCTAAATCTTTTGATTTCACATAAGTCTCAAACCTATTTTTCCAATAAATAAAACTATCGGTTTCAAAAAGAGGTGGTCTTTGCATGGATTGCTCTTCTAGATACTTGTTGGAATTCATAGATCGATTCAAGTTTTAAAATACAATATATTTTAAAAAGTCTTGAGCAACCACTCTCTGATACCAATTGTAGAAACTAGAAGGGAGGAGGTTGAATAGTTTCTTAAAATTTCTTGTTAAAGATTGATTCATAAAAATCTTTTTTCAAAAACTTAAGCTTGAGTATTTATGTGAAACCTTCTTATACACAATATGAACAAGGTATAGTGCAACTAAACTAATAATCACAAGTATAAAGAATAATGAATGTATAGTGCAACTAAACTAATAATCACAAGTATAAAGAATAATGAATGTAAAGAAATAAGGGAAGGAAAGATCAAACCAAACACCAAGGATTTATAGTGGTTCGGCAACGAAGCTCACTCCTCGTTCCTACTCCACTCCTCGAGTACTCCTTACTCGAGAGTTCACTATTCAACAAGCTCCTTAAGGTGGAGAAACCGTACACAACGTCGCTTAACCAATTTCCGACTCTAAGCTAAAAGTCAAGCCCTAATCTTAGCTAGGACCAATCTACATCAATATACTTTGAGGACTAAGTATTAACCTTAATACATACACAACTTCCAAATAGACACAACTACTTAGATCTTCACAAAAATGACACAACAATGAATGAATAAGTTTGGATTTTCAATGGATCTTTGAGGTAGACACAACACTTCAGCAGGTGTGTGATACAAAAGATTTTTGTTTTTAATAGAAATGTATTCATTTTTTACGATTTTCGCACTCTGTTTTTTAACAAGTAAATATACATTAAAAAAAATCATACGTAGACGGCGGTTATAAGTATTATTCGATTTGAACTTGATTTACATTTGAAGTAATGGTTACATATAAAAAATATTAGTTTTATATCATCTGCCAATAAAATAATACATGTGGTGATCTAATTTCTAGAACTAAAAATTTAAACATTTCGTGTTCTGGAAGATGGGTGTTAGTAAACGTCAATACATAAATTATCACACTAGAATTAATTTAACACATGTGAAATAGGTAATAAGTTATAGTAAAAAATTTGTCATGCATGATATTATAGTTTTGTGCGTGCAGCTATGTCCATCATTGCTCATATAAACTCAAAAAATCCATTTCCTCTTATGTGGACACACCGATAAATTAGGACGGGAACATAAATAGTGTTTCTACGACGAGCTTCTCCTATAAAGTTACAGACACCCCTCGACAAGTTTAACTCTTGAAAAAGGATATCAAAAGTATCAAGATCCATGCCAGGTCAAGATAGCGATACCCAATCATCCAACCCTAACCACTTTCAAACAGGCTACCTCATGTTCGAGGAAGTATCTTCACTTCGTGATCGGTCTGTTAGTTCACGCAAATCCGTAAATGTATAGAAGTATATGGGCAATATGGCCATTTATTTAATTAATTGCTCTTTTAAAAGAAAAAATTACATGTTTATATGGAACTTGCACTTGCTACAAAGTCAATTATATGACTTTACATTTAAACTTGAATTCAACAAATTCTTTTAACTAAATTTGTATTTACAAAGTCATGTTTGACTTTTGCTATATAAAAAAACCATGCTTGACTATAAGACAAAGATTCCCACTATTGGTTTAGTCCAGTTTCCAAAGCAGATTTACTGAAAGTGTTTCAAAAGCCTACATGCTACATGGCTTTATGCATAGGGTTTCACAAATTTATGTCAAAATCATTATTTTAATTTAAGATTAAGAAAAGTAAACATGTTAATTATAAATATATATTTTTGCATAGCATCAAGCGATTATAGTATTTTTATTTTATTGCATGTTTAATCACTTTGATAAAAAAAATATCAAGTAGGAAACCTCACTACTGATTTATTAGTAAAAGACATCTCCCACATGCAAAATTAAATGCAATTCTTTATAGGACAGTGTTTTAAATTCTCGTCTTATAAACACAGACCAAAATTAAACATTTCCCATCACATCACTGTTTTTAATTATTTAATCGGTTGTCTCATAGTCAACATGAATGATAGCGATAACTGTCATATTAAACACCAGCTTCAAGTATGTTCAAAAAAAACACCAGCTTCAAGACCTGGCTTGATGAGCGCGAACTAGTTTCATGAATTTATGTTACAAAATTAAGAAATTAAAATCAATATTGGCATGGTACTCGTACACTGACACTGTAAGTATCTGATGAGAAGTTTCGAGACGAGTAAATGTACATTCTTAGTACTAGTAAGTTTATATTTAAAGTAATATGAAGTTGTAAAAAATTAAATTAATAATAAAAGATCTAATAAAAATATGTCAAAATTAACGAGCATAAAATTTTAAGAAATATTACATAACTAGATTATGAAAAAAGATTAAAAAATATATATTTTAATTAAAAATTAAAAATACAAATTTTTAATAAGTTATTACAAAAAGATATTTATATATAATATGAGGATGATATCAACAGATTGCTTTATTTAGTATGATTGTGTTCTCAAGATATTCCATCAAAAGAAGTAAAAAGAAAATTAAAAAAAAGTGTTTCATTTCAATATTAAAAGAAAACACTTTATTTTTAAAATCAATCAAATTACACTTGTTTTTCATTTGTTTTCCTTTTCTTTATTAAGTAACTTAAAAACACAATTTTTAATTTACTTTCATTTTTTTTTTACTTTCTTCTAATGAAAGTTTTTAAGAACACAAGAAAATTCATCATAATATATTATTATATAAAAATGTTATCTCCGATTCTAATTTCAATCTTAATCCCGAACCTAAAATACATCTCATTATATTTTAAATATAACTTCAAACCTAACTCAAAACCAATAGTTAAGATAAGTTTGGCAAATCTCAACCATTTGATTATTTTTAATTAAGATAAAGAGATATAATTTTTATCATTCACCTCTTTTATAACGATTTTTAACAACCTATTAAAAATCAAATTTAATTTTAAACTGAAATAATTTTTAATCTATTTTTTTATCCTTTAACTTTATCATATTTTTAAAAGAAAAATTCTTTTTAATTAAACGCTCATTTTATTTATTTATTTTTCTTTTTTAAATGGTTTATTTTATTTTTATTCAAAGTTTGTACAGTTTAATGTTAAATTGATAGAAAAGAAAAGTCGCAAGTATTCGTTGTTCCATTATGAGGGTACCATGTTAGATTTTTAGAATGTTTGAAATGATTTATAAGATATTTATAGATTATGTATTGAAAGGGTTTTTGTACACTCTCACTCTCATATAGTGATAAAAATACATAGTCTAATTTTTTTAAAAACTTTTTTTACTTTGTTTTTTATTTTCATAATTTTTTTTGTATTACAAATTAGGGAATACAAAAACAGAAAATAAAATATAAAGTTTGACAAATTAAAAGTAGTAAAACATTATAAATATGAAGCATGAAGTTTTTTTATCCTGTTAATGAAGTACATAAAACTGCCAAAAAATTGTGCAACCGAAATTATAAACTTCTACAAGTCGAAACTTATAAAATGTCAAAAATACGAAACGAAAAAACATTAAAAAAAGACAATCTTATTTTGTCAAAACAACGGGTATAAAGGAGGGTAATGGTTGTTCGGAGTTAGCAATAGTAAAGGATGAGGAAGAGAATTGAAACTCTCAAAACGGGCTGTGTAGTCTTACTGTTAATGGTTTTTTGACTGTAAGCTTATTACTTTCTTCGTTTTATAATTATAATTTATTGATAAAAAACACGTAGTTTTATAAAAACATTATTTTTTCAGTTTTTTTTCTCTTATTTTTGACACAATAACAATTTTAACCTTAACCAAGTAATTTACAACTTTATAACTGTTTGTAATAATATTTCAATTAAAGGTAACACGATAAATTTAATCTAAGTTCTTTATCTATTTTTGAAAATAAACTACTAATTTAGGACGTCTATAAACTATCTTCTAGGGAGTATATGACTTCCTGATATCTTGGATGAACTTAAATCACGTTTACGGATAGAGACAGCCCAACAGGCTCATTTCTAATGCTATCAGCATAAGGTGTTATGGTGTAGAACGCGTTATTGGTTATGTTATCACACTAATGGTTGCGCCATCACACCTCACCTTGCGGCATGGCACATGTCATCTCCAATGACGTTGGTGAACCTGATCTTGTTAAGATTAAAAGTCTCTTTTCAAACGTTGCATCTGCGTTGCAGGGATGCAAGTTCTCATAAGTTAAACGTACTTGTGTGTTTAAAGAGAGTTTTCAAATTGCATAAAGCAGTGAAGACGTACCTAGCTTTTATATAAGTACCGGTTTAGTTAAACGTAATATTATGTAACGCTTTTATTTCCAGGGTCTTGATTACAATGAAAACTTGCTTTAAAGTAAACTGGAAAATGAAAGGAAACCATTACAGCGATAGAGTGCCCTAGCTCCGACCCATGCAGTATATTTTTGTTGCCGTGTTATAGAGTTGTGTTACCCTCGCTCTGAGCCATGAGGGACAGTATTTTTCGTTGTAACGTATCATAGAGATGTGTCGTAGATGGTTGCTAACGACGAATAAAAATACATGTATGGTTTGATCATACACAATGGTGCTCTTACTTTTAATCATGATAATCTTTTTTAACTTTCGATTTTCGACATGAGACTCAGATGAACCCAACCAGTTTCCACTGGTATCCTTTTATATAAAATCCAGGATACATACTTAGAATTGTTAAAAACTACTTGTTTCTAAAATGTTACCAACCAGTTAAGCCGCTCATTTGTGAACTCTAACTAAAACACCAGAGGCGGAAGCATAAATCATTAAACGGCTTTGACAAACTCAAGTTCCTACCGGTTCTCAGACATCAGAAAAAGATGGGGAATGTTAGCAACCAACTGGCCGCTATTTTAACCATATCTACACTTATTTGGGTGATCCACATAACACACTATTGGCAGGTTCAAAGTACTACTTAATACATAATATCTTAGACGAAGGAACAATAACAAAGTCAAATTACACTAGTAAATAAGGAAAAGTCAGTTGGGGGTGTTTACTTTCTTCTTAGTGGGGAGAAAATGTGGGCGCACGGCCTTAATCCCTTCTTAATTGGAGGAGTCGCCCAAGCTACCTCTCCTCTTTAAGTGGCTAATTAAGATCCTCACACCAAACCACTTAATTTAGTAAACACCCCCTCATAACAAAAAGTACAATCTCCTCTCGAACACGTTCTTAACAAATTACCAGCAACACTTTCCAATCAGGCAGTTACAGCTTCAGTCATTTCTTGTTCAACAACGGCTGGTTCAACGGGGTAGTATGAGTAGTGAAGTTCACCAACATCATCACCTGATAGCTTGGTCCATCCATTTGGCCCCACGTGATACACTGATACAGAAACACAAATAGTTTTCAGATCATGGATTGCTCCGTAAGTTGCCAAGATACAGACCACATACATAATAATTTAGAGGTGGCAATTTAGTCAAATTTATGTATGAAAGGGTAGTTTTGAGATACAGGTCAAATGAGTAAAAAAACGAAAAAACTGAAAGTAAATTGGTCAAATGGAACAAAGTCGCACTAACTGTATCTTTAGTTAATAAAGGTTAAAACCATTTTTATTCAAAAAAGTCAAATATCATTTGAAATGCAAAAGAAAATTGCAATCATGCTTCACACCAATATTTCATTAAAAGGACAAAATGAGTTCCAGGTAAACCAGAACAGTCACGTTCCGATCCAGACTGAAACTACTCATTTCGACAATTACCCAATTTGCCCAACCCACCTATTTTCCTCATCTAGTAAGATAATTGACAAGTTAAGAGGGAGCGTACCGCTAGCAACACCACCACTAGCACCATCACGGAAGGTGGCATGATATATGGCTCTTCTAGCCAATTCAGCAGCTTCATCGATGGACATATCATAGTTGTACCTACAAATTCAATAAAATGAGAATGCCATCACGCACAGATAATATGAGCAGCTTTATGACAAGTGATGCAATATAAGAACGGCGATGTTATGAAGTTAATTCCTTCATAGCTACAATGTGAAACTATCATTTGAAAAACAGATTCTTTCACATATATAAGTTTAGAGTAGGGAGTGCTTACCCGCTATCTAATACACCATAAGCATATGGTGAACCAGACCCAACTGAAAACTTCGTCCCCTTTAGTCTTCCTCCTTCGCTGTCTACATAGTACAGACCTGGGCCCTACAGAAGCTGACAAACTTAGAACAGGCTTGACTAGCGAAACATCAAAGTTAGGTAACACAATAGCTGTGGCAATTTCGTCCGATTTACTAAAAACAGGTGAATTTGTGTTGAATTATGTTTCTAATTTATCAAGCTATAGACAAAAAAACATATAAGGAAACGTGTCAGAAAGAGGAAACACAATAGCTGTGGCAATTTCGTCCGATTTTCTTTTAGGTTGTTAAGAATGTCTTGTTTAGCCTCTAATTTAAGAGACAGTGGTTTTTGTGGGCCTCCCCAATAAGAGGAAACAAATGTTTGGGTCTTACTCATTAAGCGGAAAAGAAACACCCCCTAAGTATTAGAGAAAGAAAAACATTTTGGCACGTTTGTTTCTACAAAAAAAAAAAGAAAAAAAAAAGAAAGAACATATAAGGAAACATGTCAAACATTTTTCGTTGAAGTAAATTTGTATTCATACTTTAGACACTTTTTTTAAAAAGAAGATTGTGAGCTTCTGGACAAAATGTGTTTTGGCTTTTGACCCAATACCCAACTGCCCGACCCGACCATTTTGCCACCCTTAGCACACAAGCATAAGATTTTGATGTTAAATTATATATACCTTCTCATCCCATCCTGCAATCATTGTCCCAACTGACAAGCCCATACCACGGTAAGAATAAAGAATGTTTGCCAGCAACTTTGAGGCACCAGTCACTGAAATTCTTCTCTTGTTTGCTAATTCATGTAAACGACACTGAAATAAAATATACAAGTATAGATTAGCAACAATGTGCACATTTATATGCATTTAGTCAGATTTCAGCAAGCATTAGAAAAGTCATGAGCTGGAAGTTCTAAGGCCAAACTATCACTTGATCCATACATCCCAAAAGGTTCCTTTATTTGCAACAAAAATGTTAATTTTGGGGTGACAGTTTCACGCTTATAGATTTATCTATGTATGGCAAGGAATACTAGAATATTGTATCATGTAAGGAGTAAGGACTAAGGAGTGAACACATAGTCCCCACATTTCGAGAATACAAACTTATCTTCGCGTACTAATTTATTAGCTAGTTGTAATGAAGTGGCAACACAAAAAGTCTACCTTAATGCCTAGATTTCTGTGCCAGAACTGACAGTCAGCGGCTCCTCCAGCCATTGTACCCAACATATATGGATTAATTTCAATGATTTTCTTCACAGACTGAGATGCTGAGAAAAACAAAAGCAGATGATGTGTTAGACAACTTAATGCTTAATAATCAGAATCTGCATATTGGAAAATCAGCTACAATCAGGAGTTGGTTTGTTTACTGAAAATTTTAAACCTGAAGTTATATAGCTGTTACTTTAAAAGTTTATAATAACATAACAGAACATAGAATTATCGTTTCAAATTGGATAATTACATACAGATATAGCCTCCCATGCTAGCTCGAGAATCAGCCGCAACCATCACACCATCCTTGAAAATAAAAGCCAAGGTTGTTGTTCCGTGTGCTGGCTGTACCATTTGGACAGACTTCTTCTGGTATCCATCAAACTGAAGCAAGGAAGTTAAGGTGGCGTAACGGAATACAAGATGAAGCATGTATTCAAGGATTAAACAAGGTGAAAAAACTCACATCCGAAGTGACTGGAAGGCCAAATGAAGGTGCATCTGATAAATCATCAGACGACAAACTGTTGATTCCCCCGTAGAGTGATACACTCGATTCTAGTCCACTAAAGACCTTCATCTTCACCTAGATACATTTAATTCAACAAAAATGTTAGCCTCGATAGCATAAAGCTCCATTCCCGAAAAGCATGAGCTACACCTCAACTTGAACATATTACATTTCAGGTTTCAAATGATAAAAGGAGTATGCAATATTTCGAGCAGATATTGAGAACTACAAGAATCATTTAAGCAAATCCAACAAATAATATACTTGTGGTCCAATGTTAAGTAAACAGGCCCAATATGAATTTAACATCTGAAAAACGAGCAATTAAGACTTTCAGCCATCAAATATCCAAAAGAAAGCAGATTTTCTATCATTTCTTTTTCCGTAAAAATGAACAATTTTAGTTGTAAATGTTTGTACTTTGTGTTATAGACTCTTTATAGACTGCTCCTACCAGAACTGTTTTCATGGAAACTAACAAGTAACAACGACAGAATTGCCTAGTGTGAAGTACTTGACTTCCTCACAAGAGGTCAAGGGTTCAAGTCTCACTAGGGACACGTTTTGGGGTGGTCACAGAAGGATCAGAAACAGTCATGAGGATACCCTAGTTAGGCCTTGTACATCTGAGTCAAAAACTCGTTCTCCATGGGTAGCCTGAACAGGGAAACCTCATCCATTTACTCTTTAACGATGTTAACTTTTTGACCCAATGATATCTATGAATTATCAACCTTTTTATCAACATGTTACAGAGCTTTAGCTTTCAAAAAACCATTCCAGTCTCCAAAAAATTATAAACAAAACAAATTTTGTAAAAAAAGAGATTCGCAAAGCTAACACATGTTCATATATTCCAAGCGTACTGTCATTATATCTAGAACTAGCATACTTTTGAAACCTAAAGCCCGTAAACAACAGCAAAAGATATAACTTAATAAACTAACAAATGAACCATATAACCTCCTTGTATGAAACTAACTCTGTTATAAGATTCAAGAGTATCATTGTCTGTCAGAAATCTATATCTCACCGCAATTTTGCTACCTTAATCCAAGTAAAAACTAATTAAGGGTATTTGTTTAAGCTTATTTTTTTGGCTTATGAGCTTATCTGACTCACCCTATATATAACTCATAATATAATAATAAACTTATATAAGCTCATAAGTCTCAAAATAAAGTGAAAATTTTGAGCTTTTGAAATAAGCCGAAATCAAATAAGCTATAGTGTTTGTTTAAGCTTGTACGTGGGCTTATGAGCTCATTTGATTTTGGCTTATATTTCATAAGCCCTAATTTTCCGCCTATAGCTTATTATGATATTACAAACTCATAAAAGCCCATAAGCCGGAAAATTAACGCTTATGAAATATAAGCCGAAAGCAAATAAGCTTGTAAGCCCACATATAAGCTAAGGGGGTGTTTGGTTTGGCTTATATAATGTAAGCCCATTTCGGCTTATATAACATAAGCCCCAACTTTGTGGCTTATTTGGAGGTTTATGGGCTTATATAAGTTTATTATATCATGATAAACTTATATAAGCCCCTAAGTCTCAAAATAAGCCACAAAATTGGGGCTTACATTATATAAGCCGAAAATAAGCCAAATTTCGGCTAATATTTCATAAACCCTAATATTTTAAGCTTATTGGTGACTTATGGGTTTATTATATCATAACAAACTTAGATAAGCCCATAAGTCTCCAAATAAGCCACCAAATTGAGGCTTATGTTATATAAGCTAAAACAAACAGCCCCTAAAACAAACCATAATCAAACACAATGATAAATATAATAAGCTCATAACCCAAAAACTAAGCTTAAAACAAACACCCCCCAAACCCAAACTAGATAATTTAATTGGGATTGCATACTTTACGGATAATAAGCAGTTAAAAAGTGCTTATTTATTTTTAAAGTGTAATAAGCAATTACAATAAGTAATCCCAAACACCTTCTCTAATCATAGTTTTTTTACAGCTGAAACCTAAAATCAATAATCGAATAATGAAACCTTATAAAAACATAGATTAGATTAAATTAAATAAGAGAACGATTAATACCTTCTTTTTTTTTTGAAGTGTGAATTATTATTAGATCGTTGATTTATTTTACACTTTATAAATAAATAGAGACTGATTTCTTGAGCAAGAATTTAACCCGTTTTCGATCCGACCCGGCCCACTTTAATGTTCATACGATTGTTTGGACTCTAGCTCGGCCCAACTTCCTTAATCTCTATCTCTATCTCTATTACCTATAAAGGAGAAACCCCAAAACCTAATGTTGATAAAATCCTATAATTTTGGAAATGTTGAAAAATATAATGTGACCACTGTATGTTTGAAATTGTCAAAATAAACTATATCTTCCCTGTTTTGTTTTGTAACACAATTCTAAGCAAAACCCTAATCCTCTTTCTCTCTCCCGCCCCTTTCAAAATCATGGCCGCCACCACAACCACTTGGATGCCGCCATTTACCCTTTAGTGTTGGTGAACGGTGTGTGACGATGGTGGTGGGTATGTGACGATTGTCATGGGGAACTTCCCAATTTTGTCATTCGTCTTCATCTTGCGTGAATGGTTGTATTGCCTTGCCGTCGGCCTGCAACTCTATTCGATGTCGCCTCATCGCTTGCACACAAATTTATGGGTAAATCTACTAACCCATTTATCACTAAATGTCATAACACCACTGAAACCTCCATATGAAGGTATGTTTTTTTAATGTTTTGATGTTTATTTCAGTTTTTAGATTGAATTGTGTTTACAGATATGTAGATCTTAACCTTTGTCATATTTTATTTCAGCCATCGTCTGCCGCCACATGCTGTCAGCGCTGATTACTGCTCTGAGGTTGCCACTGGGAATCACAACCACTAAGGTTGCTGTTAGAAATACCCGCCATCATCTAAATTTAAGTTTTGAAGGTATCTTTTTTTTTAGAATATATATACATGTTACATATCCAAATTTGTATTGCAGACAATTTTTTAGGGTTTACTGAAGAAGCCACAACCTAAGTACTTCAGCTTTAGCAGGAATTTACATTGCCCATGCCACCTGGTAATTTCACGTGTATATGTATCTTTTGTTAAAAGTATGTTGATAATCTATATTCATAATATATAATCTTTAAAGAGATATCGATTTGGCCCAGTGGCGGTTGTTTTTGTCATATGGGCTTTCATTTCTTGTCCTCTCCCCTTCTTAGTACATTTGCTGGAAGAAACTGGAGTGGTGCTCCAAAAAAACCTTGTCGCACCAAGATAATTCCTTGCCTTATTGCTGAAAAGAAGTGGAATGTAGTCTCCATAATGGGAGGGCTGCTACCTTTTGGTAGTATGTATATCGAGAAGGTACTTTGTCTTTACATCCTTGTAAAACCCGTATTTTAAATCGAGAATTTATAAATACGCGGTTTATTATTATTTTACGCGGGATATTTTCCTTAAAACGTACACGTGGAAAACTCTAAACAAACGCGAGAAATTTATTACAAAGTACTATTTATTACAAGTGTTATTAAATAAAGACACAATTTCGTAACTGCCAGCAGCATCTGTTGCGCCGCAACAAATGTGTCTTGCGCCGCAACTCGTGATCCGCAGCACCATGATCTGTAGCCCCTTCAATTGCGCCGCAACTCTTGTGACTTGCGCCGCAACTATGTAGGATTTGGGCTCAAGGCCCAAATGCTTTGTTTCTTGGCCGGGTATAACAAAAAAAAAAGAAAGGGGTTCCTTGTTTTATGTTTATGCCGACACAACACCACTCAAACAAAACCCTAGAACTCAATACAGCCGCCACTTACTCCCTTGCTCCTATCTGCCGACGGTTCATCACCAAGATATGGAAAACATGTCGTGTCTTTGATCTACCAAAAACAAGAATGCGTTTGAGCAGAAACAAGGTAAGATGATCACGTGTTCTTTTGATTAATAAATCACAAATCAATGATAAATAATCTAAAATCATGTTATATATGAGAGGGGTTTTCGTTTGGCTTTTGCTGGGTTCTTTTCGCACACAAACCGAGACCTTAAAGGTCTCGGTGGTAATCGATTTTCCACCAGCCGCAACCCAATTAAGGGTGCTGGCCGGTTTTGCACTAACAGTGGGAACACCCACAGGGTGTTGTACTAACAGTGGGAACCGAGACCTGGGTGGTCTCGGTGGGATCATTATAATTAGCAGGGGAAACGGATCATAGACAGGGGGAAATCCCGACTGCCAGTGGGAAAACTGGCAGTAAAGGGGCGTTTGGCAGTGGGTTTAAGGACAGTTATGGGTGCGTTTGGCAGTGGGTGTAAGGACAGATTTAGGGGTGTTTGGTTAACAGTTTAAAAGACAATAAGGGACTGTTTGGCTAGACTTATCTTAAAACTTAGCACGAGTTTTTGGAATCGCTTATAATAATTATTGCACGGGATTATTTAAATGCTTTAAATCATTTTAAAAGGGATTTATAAATAAAGAAATTTAATTGTCGATTTTATTATCTTATTAATAAAATTATATCGGTATCGTTTTGTCATGTTAATTGTTTAAAACATAGGATTTATCAAGGGTTTAAATTAAAGGAACTATTTTGAAAACGTTCTATTTCGGGAAACTTTCTAATTCGGGAAACTTTCTAGTTATGGCAAGTTACTAATTATAGTAATAGTATAATAACATGCTTCAGTACAATATACAGTATTCAGGAACACAGGTTATACGTTATTTAGCAAATATTTAAAGACCAGTCAGATTATCAGAAATACACCGGACTATCAGATTTATCAGATTATACATAAATAGTAATACAAGAATAAATTAAATTAAAACTAGAACATATAAGAATCAGTAACAGCAAACGGTATTTAGACGACTTATTTTCCGTCCGTATTTATGTAGTATCCGTGAAGTCAGAGTCGATCTTTCAGCTTTCTGTCTTATTTCATTTCTGGACACGAGGTACGGATTTCCGTCCTTTCAGTAAGGACTTCCTTTCCTATGCATGATTAGGATTCCCCGTCTGCAGCCAAATGTTTTCCCCAGTATATGTTTAAGTTTATCAGTAATCATGTTAATAACTAAATAAATTGCCTGAGCATTATATACAAGCACGACCAGTTTATGTACTAGTTACGGAGGTACCGTAACCACGGCACTAGAGGCACCGGTGTCGTGACTCACATGCAGGAGAGTGATATCCTGCATCGTCCCACTCAGCTCAGCTTGGCCATTTTATCAGTATTATTATTAGTGGGGCGTATGGATGCATCCTAGGCTTATAAGTGTTTCATGTTTATCAGGGTGAATGTGGTGTGTGCTCTACATCCTTCACATTGGAGCTGATCCCTCCACCCAGCACAGTTATTTAGAGGTCACCCCTCTACAGCATGACGAGGTCACCCCTCCAGTTATTCATGCACGGTTGTTACAGTACGTGACCTATATAAGCTCTGGAAAAATAAAATACAGTAAATGCATGTTTTCAGAATTAATAGTTATATTTCAGTATCAGTATATATGAACCAGGTTTCTCAGATTTTATGCAGAGTTCTACCACATGTTACATATCAGTCTTACAGCTTCAGTATTCTATCGCTTGTTTCATTTAATATATTTTTCATGTTTTATATCCGTTCACTGAGCGTTATGCTCAGCCGTAGTTCCTTTCATGTTCTAACGGCAGGTACACCGGGACGCTTTTAGGATTCTAAGCGCATGTGCATTTGGATGGAAGCTATCCAGACTTCTTACATTTTGCATTTCTTACAGTATTCTGCTTATTCGGACATTGTTTAGTCCTTTCATTCAGTATTTTATTTTTCATGTTTTGGGCTTATGTTTTGATTGCCGATGTTTGATTCCGGTATTTCCGTTATGGTCAGTTAATGTTTTAGGACATTTACCTTATGCTTTGATGACACGCCATAAATACACGTAACGGTCCACTTATCCAAGTGGGGTGTTACAATTATGGTATCAGAGCCTGGTTCGACCTGTAGGCTCTAAAACTTGACCTGTGACTAGTGGGTAGTCACCAGGAACTTTCCAGATTTTGGCGTTGTTATCTTTCATGTTTCTCATGCACTAATCAGTCAGTTTTCTTCAATTATCAGTCGTTTTCTTAAAGTTTTTGACTAAGTAAAAGGTTGGTACAGGACTGGCCATATTTAGTCGCATGTGCTTTTCATTCGAATTTTGTTTTGGTGAACCGACCCATAGGCGTTCACCCTTGCTGTTCAGATTTTGTATTGGTAAACCGACCATAGGCGTTTACCCTTACTCATGACAGATTCATGTTTTCAGTCAAATATCACTTGGTGAACCAACCATAAACGTTCACCATTTCTCAAGCCGAGTTTCATGCTTTTCAGTCAAATGATGTTTTGTGAACCGATCCACAGTTGTTCACCTTTGTCATATCAGGACATTTCATAAATTTTGACAAGTATGGATTGAACTACAGCCATCCATATTTAGTCCGATATTGTAAATTTCTATACATGACAGTTCTCAGAAAATTTTGACCAGTATGGATCGAACCAGAATAGCCCATACTTAGTCTCAGGTTTTCTTCTTTAAATCCTGTAGATTGAACCATAGCCGTCCCCATCAGTTAATATTACACCTCAGTTAATTGGACTTTTTATGTTCCTTGTGACAGTCAAAATTTCCATACTCTCACGTTGATGTCATCTACATGATGATTCAGTTTCATGTCTCCTTATGAGGATTATGTTTTCAACAAAGTAATGATGTTTTCATGTTAAGATATACAAGAACTTCAGTAAAACCAGTTTTCATGATAAATCATGACTGACCTTCATTAATCATACGTCATGCTGACCACTGTTGGGATTTTGATTATATCATACTTTTCAGTCTCGATACAACCAGCAGTAAGTCGACGCAGAAATTGTCAGCCTATCATGTTATTTATTTCAGATCAGTTTACTACCGTTTAAATTAACTTATTTCCCTGATCATGTCAGACAAGCGACACCAGTATCCATCACCCCATAAAATTTCCACCAGCTCCGTGTACAATATTCCATATGTACCCCATGTACAGTGTCTCAGTTATACTCCATGTACAGTATTTCACGTGTACCCCACGTACAATGTCTCAGATATGCTCCTTGTGCAATACTCATTTTGGTACTTCATGTACAGTAGTCCAGGTGTATTCCAGGTACCCTACTCCATGGATATTGCTAATCGACCCTTAAACATCGCGGACGTTCCCACTTGTCGATATTCTACCAGGTGCTGATGCTGCTCGTGAGTTGAAGATTTTACCAGATGCTGATGCTGCTAACACTCTGAAGACCACACTGATGCTGATGCTGCTGAACCTTGGAGATTTCTCAAGATGCTGACGCCGCGGAACGAGGACGAAAACTATAAACTTGAAATTTCTGACAAGAATAAATTCAACCAGCAGACGCTACCATTCGATTTTATTCTGTTACCTTCTCAGTTAGATGTCACACTTCACCCAGCCAACTTTCATTCAGAAGAGTGGGAACCGGAACCCCGCCGGCCACTCAGCAGAATAGTCACATGAATCACGGTCATGATAATGACCGTCATAAATTGACAGACAAAGCAGTGGTGACAATCATCGTGCTTATAATTAATCAGTCAGTAACCATCGGAACTCCGGAACGGACATGACCAACAATACAAGAGGTCAGTGGTCTAACCGGTCCGCCGACCCTAGCAGTTACCATAAATTCTTAATCTTATTCAGACTCACCCATTAAAACACGTGCCAAGACATCAGTCAAGACATAGTTCTCAGGTATCATTTCGGAAGACACATATCAGGGCACCCGTCATGATACACGTCATACGAATATCTTCTCAGATGTACGAGTCAGAGCTCCTAATTCCAGTATGTTCCAAGCAAGACCCTCAGTAATTCAGGGTATCTTTCAGAAAAGGGTATACTCATTCTGTTATGCCACGCATAAAATCAGACCATTAAAATTCAGTTACCACCACTAGATTATTACTCAGGTAAAACACGCAGTATTCACTCTGTGAGGTTACAGACGAACCCATTCAGTGAAAAGTCTCCATGTCCACTTCATGTATCCCTATGTCAGCCTTATCTCAAACCAGGTAGTTATCTGCCTCTCACCCAGAAAGGACTCAACAGTACCACCATATTTATTAAAGTTTTCCCTTCAGTTAACGACGAGATCCGTCTTATTAAATCCCAAATATATTCATTATATATTTTGCCAGAAAAATCAGTACAAGCTGTTTCTTCCTTACGAGCGCATGACTTACCAATACATAGTTACGAAGACTTTTGGCTATCAGTTATAAATTCACTTCTGAAATTCCTCGAATCCATGACCAGCAGATTATCCTAAAATTTCCAGATGTCATTCCAGAAGGTGTTCCAGAAATTCATGCCTAACCACGAGCCAGAAATTTAACATCTAGCTAGTCTCAAGAACAGAACCTGTTTTCAGAACTCTTTATTACAGGGCTCTAGCTACGTTAAAAGAGTTGCAGCAATTGCTGCAAGAGTTATCAAAATTAGGCTTTATTCGCCCTAGCGCCCCATCGAAAAATTTATCAGATCACCATTCCTAATCGATATTCATTCCACGAATAGAAAGTTTAATTGACCTACTACGAGGTGTCTTAAACATTCTTCCAGAAAAATTCAAGATCATGCTACCATCAGTGATGAGGGAAGAACATGATGATCTTCAGACCGTTGTTGCACATATTATAGCCACTCTAAAAATTTTTGAATTTTACTTCTGAGCTCCCTAATGCTCCAACTATAGTATGAAAATGTATGAATAAATTTTCCTTGAATTCTCAGACAAATTTGGCAGTACATTCGTTGACAAAATTTTGATCTCCTAAATTCTAGAGAAGGACATGGGAATCATCTTTTCACGACCCCGCAGATTCTCCGATAGGAGAAATTTATATACGCAAGCTTTCTAGATGTATGGTTCAGATGAACAAGGTGGCACATCTGAACCACCCTATTTCAACAGAAAGAAATTCCAGACAATCCTGCGAAGGTGAAGGCCATCACCTGATGGTCCCGACTGACGACTATGAACGTAGTATAAAATTTCTAGAACTCAATTGACTGCTGCCGCAGAAGTTGCTGACAGCCATCACTAAAAATTCTTCTATGACGATTCAACCAGATTTCCACCAGAATGTACCAAAAATTCCAGGCAGGATTTTGACAAAAACAATATAACACGTTGAGGCAGCTATGTTCATATCTAATGCCTGCCATTCCAACAGGATTAAGATAGAACGCCGTCACGCTATCGAATTATTACCACCAGTAGGAATTCGGGACCGAAAGGAGACAAGACTCCATGTATATTATTATCGGTCTACCACAGACTCAGAAGAAGTATAATACTATCTAAGTTATCGTCAACCATGTAATCAGCCTCCGCGTTTCTTTCATCCGAAAGGATCACGCAATAGCAGACCTGCAGAAAATTTTGAAATTCAGCAGTAAACCGTACAAATTCAAGGCATTCCATTGACCATCATATCAGACAGAATTCATGTTCACGATCAAGTGTATGTTTACGTTCACTTTACGTTCACGTTTATTTCAGTTTCACGTTTACATCTCATTCGCAGTATGATGCTATCTCAGTTCATCTTTTATGCTATCTCCTGATTTAAGCTCACGTTAGCGTTCATAACGTTGTTCACGTTCAAGTTCGTGTGCCATTTCACGATGCACGTTTCTCAGTTATTACCGAATACGGTTACAGAAAGCTTGAGAGAACAGACTCAAGTTTAGCACAACTATTCCATAACCAGGCAGACGTTTCACATCTCAGGCCGTATCGTTTGGCATTCATTCCTCAGTCAGCCTATGTTCATGATATGTTCTAGTATCACGTTCACAGTATGATTCACTTATCATATTCTAATTCCATGCCAGCGCTCCTCATATAATTATGAACCACGTTCACAATTGCTCACTTAGCAGGTTCACAATTGTTCACGTAGTTCGTCCCTATATATATTTTCAACAGCTTTCTCCGCGATTTAAATATTATCTTTTCAGAATAACTATATGTACCGTTTCATGTATACTACATGTAATAGCTTATTCATTCTATCACATTCATAAAATCCATCTTAAGTATGGAACCAGAAACCAGTCAGCATCATCAGGACAGGGTCAACAGGACCAGGATTTTATTTATTATGTTAGACATTTGAAGGGATCGTTTCGAGCGGGAGGCCACTCGAAACGGAGGAGTCCATCCGGACCTCTCATTGTTTTCTTCAATAAATTTAGTTATGTTCTTTCAGTCATGTCACGTTCCATGTTCTCTTCAGCCATGTCACATTACATAATCATTTCAGTCATGACAAGTTTATACTTATCAGCAGCATTATGTCTTAACTAGAAGACAATTTATCCTTCAGCTTAATTGTCTTTTCAGTCTACGTGTTCTTTCAGTTCTTATAACTTCATCAGCTTATCATCGTTAATTCGAGGACGAATTTTTTCTTTTAGAGGGGAAGAATTGTAAAACCCGTATTTTAAATCGAGAATTTATAAATACGCGGTTTATTATTATTTTACGCGGGATATTTTCCTTAAAACGTACACGTGGAAAACTCTAAACAAACGCGAGAAATTTATTACAAAGTACTATTTATTACAAGTGTTATTAAATAAAGACACAATTTCGTAACTGCCAGCAGCATCTGTTGCGCCGCAACAGATGTGTCTTGCGCCGCAACTCGTGATCCGCAGCACCATGATCTGTAGCCCCTTCAATTGCGCCGCAACTCTTGTGACTTGCGCCGCAACTATGTAGGATTTGGGCTCAAGGCCCAAATGCTTTGTTTCTTGGCCGGGTATAACAAAAAAAAAAAAGGGGTTCCTTGTTTTATGTTTATGCCGACACAACACCACTCAAACAAAACCCTAGAACTCAATACAGCCGCCACTTACTCCCTTGCTCCTATCTGCCGACGGTTCATCACCAAGATATGGAAAACATGTCGTGTCTTTGATCTACCAAAAACAAGAATGCGTTTGAGCAGAAACAAGGTAAGATGATCACGTGTTCTTTTGATTAATAAATCACAAATCAATGATAAATAATCTAAAATCATGTTATATATGAGAGGGGTTTTCGTTTGGCTTTTGCTGGGTTCTTTTCGCACACAAACCGAGACCTTAAAGGTCTCGGTGGTAATCGATTTTCCACCAGCCGCAACCCAATTAAGGGTGCTGGCCGGTTTTGCACTAACAGTGGGAACACCCACAGGGTGTTGTACTAACAGTGGGAACCGAGACCTGGGTGGTCTCGGTGGGATCATTATAATTAGCAGGGGAAACGGATCATAGACAGGGGGAAATCCCGACTGCCAGTGGGAAAACTGGCAGTAAAGGGGCGTTTGGCAGTGGGTTTAAGGACAGTTATGGGTGCGTTTGGCAGTGGGTGTAAGGACAGATTTAGGGGTGTTTGGTTAACAGTTTAAAAGACAATAAGGGACTGTTTGGCTAGACTTATCTTAAAACTTAGCACGAGTTTTTGGAATCGCTTATAATAATTATTGCACGGGATTATTTAAATGCTTTAAATCATTTTAAAAGGGATTTATAAATAAAGAAATTTAATTGTCGATTTTATTATCTTATTAATAAAATTATATCGGTATCGTTTTGTCATGTTAATTGTTTAAAACATAGGATTTATCAAGGGTTTAAATTAAAGGAACTATTTTGAAAACGTTATATTTCGGGAAACTTTCTAATTCGGGAAACTTTCTAGTTATGGCAAGTTACTAATTATAGTAATAGTATAATAACATGCTTCAGTACAATATACAGTATTCAGGAACACAGGTTATACGTTATTTAGCAAATATTTAAAGACCAGTCAGATTATCAGAAATACACCGGACTATCAGATTTATCAGATTATACATAAATAGTAATACAAGAATAAATTAAATTAAAACTAGAACATATAAGAATCAGTAACAGCAAACGGTATTTAGACGACTTATTTTCCGTCCGTATTTATGTAGTATCCGTGAAGTCAGAGTCGATCTTTCAGCTTTCTGTCTTATTTCATTTCTGGACACGAGGTACGGATTTCCGTCCTTTCAGTAAGGACTTCCTTTCCTATGCATGATTAGGATTCCCCGTCTGCAGCCAAATGTTTTCCCCAGTATATGTTTAAGTTTATCAGTAATCATGTTAATAACTAAATAAATTGCCTGAGCATTATATACAAGCACGACCAGTTTATGTACTAGTTACGGAGGTACCGTAACCACGGCACTAGAGGCACCGGTGTCGTGACTCACATGCAGGAGAGTGATATCCTGCATCGTCCCACTCAGCTCAGCTTGGCCATTTTATCAGTATTATTATTAGTGGGGCGTATGGATGCATCCTAGGCTTATAAGTGTTTCATGTTTATCAGGGTGAATGTGGTGTGTGCTCTACATCCTTCACATTGGAGCTGATCCCTCCACCCAGCACAGTTATTTAGAGGTCACCCCTCTACAGCATGACGAGGTCACCCCTCCAGTTATTCATGCACGGTTGTTACAGTACGTGACCTATATAAGCTCTGGAAAAATAAAATACAGTAAATGCATGTTTTCAGAATTAATAGTTATATTTCAGTATCAGTATATATGAACCAGGTTTCTCAGATTTTATGCAGAGTTCTACCACATGTTACATATCAGTCTTACAGCTTCAGTATTCTATCGCTTGTTTCATTTAATATATTTTTCATGTTTTATATCCGTTCACTGAGCGTTATGCTCAGCCGTAGTTCCTTTCATGTTCTAACGGCAGGTACACCGGGACGCTTTTAGGATTCTAAGCGCATGTGCATTTGGATGGAAGCTATCCAGACTTCTTACATTTTGCATTTCTTACAGTATTCTGCTTATTCGGACATTGTTTAGTCCTTTTATTCAGTATTTTATTTTTCATGTTTTGGGCTTATGTTTTGATTGCCGATGTTTGATTCCGGTATTTCCGTTATGGTCAGTTAATGTTTTAGGACATTTACCTTATGCTTTGATGACACGCCATAAATACACGTAACGGTCCACTTATCCAAGTGGGGTGTTACAATTATGGTATCAGAGCCACTCCTGAGCCGTTCGGGATGGTGGGGCAAACCTCATCGAGGACGATGAGTCCCGAAGGGGGGTGATTGTGACAGCCTAGGCAAATCCCACATCGGCTGTGGCCAGGAGAGATCCATGGTTCATAAGATAACAGTCGCCTTCTCATGACACAACGCGTTTTGTGGTCTACTGCAAGTGAGGTTCTTAGGAACTGGCAGTTAAGCGTGCTCATAGGAGAGTAGTACTGGCTTGGGTGACCTGCCGGGAAGTCTTCACAAGAGGGCCACAAAGCAAAGCCGTGAGCTTGCGGGCAAAGCGGACAATATTGTAGTCTGGGTAGGCGGGATGTTACAAGTGGTATCAGAGCCACTCCTGAGCCGTTCGGGATGGTGGGGCAAACCTCATCGAGGACGATGAGTCCCGAAGGGGGGTGATTGTGACAGCCTAGGCAAATCCCACATCGGCTGTGGCCAGGAGAGATCCATGGTTCATAAGATAACAGTCGCCTTCTCATGACACAACGCGTTTTGTGGTCTACTGCAAGTGAGGTTCTTAGGAACTGGCAGTTAAGCGTGCTCATAGGAGAGTAGTACTGGCTTGGGTGACCTGCCGGGAAGTCTTCACAAGAGGGCCACAAAGCAAAGCCGTGAGCTTGCGGGCAAAGCGGACAATATTGTTGTCTGAGTAGGCGGGATGTTACAATCCTTCTGGCTTTACAGTGTATCTCGAAATACCTCTTGAAATATGTGTTTTGATCTGTCTCAGGGGGCGCTTGTTTCGGCTTTTATAGCGGGCTTATGACTTATGTGGTTTTCCGATTATGTTACGGAAGCTCACTTTTTGTGGCTTAAATTCTAACTTTTTGGCTTATATAATACATGATTATCTTATATAAGCCAAACATTTTAAAAATAAGTTTATGAAACATAAGCGGAACACCATATAAACCAAAAGCCCGCTTTATAATTCAAACCAAACACCTTTATAGGTTGCCGTCTTCTTGAAATCAGATTATTTTGATCATGATAATCAGGAAAACTATGTTTTGCTTTTACCAAAAACTATAAGAGCTAGAACATATGAACATTTAATCAACAACTATTGTATTGGTCCCTATGTTAATGACCTGTTACTTTTTAAGCCGACTATTTTTGTCTTTACATTTTTATAGAATCGGTTTATTCATTAGTAAGAGAGTCCAGGTTGTCATCTATAAGTTTTATCTTAGTTCTTTTTAACTCGAATTGGTTGTGTGTTTTGAATCAGGCGACTTGATAGGAAGGCCTTTGTAAAACCCGCATGCTTTTACCATGAATAGTACCCTTAAGATCGTACGTACTAGATTTAAACTTTCCTAATATAGCATGATTACGATTACGTGTTAGGATTTTACGTATTACGTACGTGTTAGAACACGATAAGTATTTACTACGCACGATCACGTAATAATTAATTGACGATAATTAATCACGAGCATGCGATCATGAAATCATGAACGTAATTAAAACACGAACTATTATTAATTACGTATAGATATATTTATTACGAGTGTAATTAAATATATTAGATCACGACATTTACGTAACGAGAACACTTAAAACGCGAACACAAATAATCACGAACGTGTAACTTAACATCGAGACACGGAAAAAGGTACGGGTACCCCAAGTGGGGCCCCTACCCGCGGCTACAAGGACAAATGGGCCAAACCCATTTGTCAAATTTTACTAAAAGGGAAAAAGGGATTTTTCACTACTCATTTAGTTTTACAGAAGATTTTTAGCAAAAACCTAAAAACCCTCTTCCTTGTTCTTTTTGTGCCGCCACCCTAAAACACCACAAGGAGGTGGTTTGTGATCTTGGATCTTGGAAAATTAGTTGGTGATCATGTTTGTTCTTCATCCTTTTTATCCACGAATTCAGTAAATCCTTTTTAAACTTTTTCTTTTGATTTGATCTTTTAATAAATCAAGAACATGTTATGTTTTTACAAAAATCTAATAAATAAACATGGATCTAACATGATTTGGGGTTTAATAAAATCAAAAATATGTTTTTAAGGGGTGTTTGTTTTGGTCGCAGGCTACACCGAACCCAAAAGGGTTTTGGTTTGGCCAACCGACCACCACCAAGACCATTATGGTCTCGGTTGGTGTGTGTGGGTCCCACGGCAGCCTCAAGACACGGGGTACCCCGATTTGGTTCGGGGTACGGTGTCGATTTCATGTCCGGTTCATGCTTTTTAGTCTAGATCCGGTTCATGGTGTATGTTTAGTTTTTTTATGATTATGATCTTATGTTAAAAATTAAATTAATAAAATGATATGATTAATTTAATAACATGACTTAGGTTATTTTAATTATCATAATCATGAAATTAATTAACCTAAGTATTTTATATTTTTGACTTATAATTAATTAATTATTTAAAAACCATGACTATAATTAATTAATTAACATGACTTAGATTATATTATTAATATATAATAATACATGTTTTAACCTAAGTATTAAACTTTATTTAATTAAAAACATGTTATACTTTAATTAAATATTTTAACCTATAGTTTAATTTAATTACATGAAATAATTATTAAACTATACATTATATCATATGAGTTAGAAAATAATCATGAAAACACTTAGGCTTATATACTTAGCTTATTTAACCAGCTTATTTCTAATTATGGAAACTTTCTATTTTTAGAAACTTAATTAAATAAGGCAGCTAATCTATTTATGGAAACCTTCTATTTTTAGAAACTTATTTATTTCAGGCAGCTAATCTATTTATGGAAACTTATTTAATTAAGGCAGTTGATCTATTTATGGAAACTTTCTATTTTTAGAAACTTATCTATTTTAAGCAGTAATATTTTTGGAAACTTTCTATTTTTGAAAACTTTCTATTTTAGGAAACCTGCTATTTTTGGAAAGTTACTTATTATTACACAGTAAGTATAATAACACATGAAATACCAGAAATACTTAATCAGATTAAACAGAATATAAGATAAACACAGTGTAACGCTTAAAAACAGTAAAACATGGTAAGAACACATAAAATAAGCTAAGATATGACATAAAACCAGTTACGTATTTAGTAAGCAGATACTTATTCATGTATGTATTTATGTAGCACTAGTGATTCGGAAGTAGGATTTCTCTCAGTTCATCTTCTTCGTTCACTGGACATAAGGTACGGATTCTCGTCCTTTCAGTATGGACATTCTTTCCTTATTAGGATTCCCCGTATGCAGCCAACTGTTTTCCCGTAGTATAAGTTATGTGTTTGATTGCTTATGTTTAGTTAAGATTACCTATAGCCATATACATGCATGACCAGTTTCACCTAGTTATGGAGGTACCATAACCATAACATTAGAGGCACTGATGTTATGACTTCACCACGACGGAGTGATTGCTCGTGGCGTCCCTTCAGCTTTTGGCCATTTATATTATATTTATCATGTGGGGCGTATGGGTGCATCCTAGTTACATGTTTTTATTCAGGATTTCATGGTGAATGTGGTGTGTGCCTTGCATCCTTCACAAGGAGCTGATCCCTCCTACCCAAAAACCAGTATATTAAATTAGAGGCAACCCCTCTAATTTGCATGATGAGGTCACCCCTCCAAGTATTCATTCACGGTGGATTTTCATGACCTATATGGGCTAATGGTAAAATATGACAAACAGTTTTTATAAGATAAACATAAGACTTTCAAACTATTAAACCAGTTTATTTAAGACTTAATCAGGTTACTCGGGACTTAGTTTTCTTCCGCTGTTATATGTTATATGCTTATCCTATTCATGCTTTATTGTACATCCGTGCACTGAGCGTATTTGCTCAGCCGTTTTCCTTTTCTATGTCCCCAAAACGGCAGGTACTCAGGGACGCTCGTAGACACTAAGAGTACGTGCATATGGATTGGAAGCTATCTAGCCTTCTTTACTTTATGCATTTCCTTTCTTATGATACATTTGCTATGGACATTGTTTAGTCCTTTCATTTACTATACTATGTTTGTGTGTGATGAGCTTTACTTTTGGACTACCGATGTTTGATTCTGGTATTTTCCTTTTATGGTCAAGTAATGTTTAGACATTTTTCCTTGTATGCTTTGATGACACGCCATAACTGCATGTGACATTTCCATTATCACAATGAGGTGTTACAATTATGGTATCAGAGCCAAGGCTTCGACCTGTAGGCTCTCAAATATGACCTGTGATTAGTGGGTAGTCACTACGGTCTTCCTAGAACTGACAGTTGTTCTCATGCATTCATCATTTTTAACCATACATATACATGTCATTGTCGCAGATTTTTGACTAAGTAATGGTTGGTACATGACTGGCCCTATTTAGTCGCATGTGTTTTATCGAAACTTTTAGATTTGGGACCGACCCATAGGCGTCCCCTCGCTATGTCTTTTGTTTTGGGTGAACTGACCAGAGGCGTTCACTCTCGAGCATACAAAAGTTTTCATAAAACTGCATCATGCATTCATACACAAAATTTTCTTGCATAAAATTTTTCTCGTGAAATTTTAGTATAATTTTTTTTTCATGTATATATATATATATATTTTATGTTTTGATTTGTTTAATCATATGTTTTATGTTATACTGTCAGATGGTTCTCACACGCGAACAGGAGCAGCTCAATGCTGCAATTCAGGCTGCCATGCAAGCTTTGCTTCCTCAAATGAGGAATGACATCAGGGCTGAAGTTCAAGCTGCCAACAATCAACAGCATAATCAGGCACCTCCTCCTCCTCCTCCAGTGACATTAGCAGTATGGCTGGAGAGATTCAACAAGCTCCGCCCTCGAGCTTTTGAGAAGACAGATAGCCCCAGCGATGTTGAAAGCTGGTTGGCACACATCGAGAAGATTTTCAACGCTATGGGTTGTGACCCCGCATACAAGGCGAGGTTGGCATGCTATCGGTTCGAAGGCGATGTACTCAACTGGTGGTTAGCATTGATGCAGTCTGAGGGTGGTGACGAGTGGGTTGCTGGTTTGACTTGGGCTCAGTTCAAGGACAGGGTGATGGAGCAGTTCTTTCCCAAGGCTGAGCAGGACAAGCTCAAGAGAGAGTACCATGGGATCCGACAGAGAGCTGGGGAGAATAACAACGAGTTTATGCAGCGCTTTCTTCGCTTGGCTGGTTTCCTTGGTGCGGCAGCAGGTACTTGATGTATGGAGATAAGTATATGTGATAATTTGAGATTACGTTATAGGGTAAATTAGAAAATTACCTTTAGGAAAAAGTAATAGACTAATATTACCAATGACGAATTCAATTAAACACGTGAGTGAATCAAGTTCGTTGTACACGAAGATCTTATGAATTTGAGACGTTTTGCTTTGATTTGGACAATAGATTTGAATTGGTTCTCGGTTTTTAAACTACAATTAAAATCTACAAATTTTAAACTAATTAAAATTAACCTAAAGTGCATGAATCGTAAACCCCGCTATTTTTAAATCTAAAACAATTACTTACTTAAAAATTAACACTATTTAAAATTTAATCTATTTAAAAATCTATAAAATAAATCTATTTAATTACTTTTAATCTACTCAAAAATCTAATTAAACTTTTTAAAACTAATTTATTTTATTAAAAATTACTTAAAACAAATTTATATTTTTTTCTTTTATTCAAACTAAAATAATTTAAAATCTAAAGTTATATAAAATCTAATTGTAAAAATAAACTAATAAAACTTTTTAATTAATAATTTTTTTTTATTTATTAAAGAAACTGATTAATATTTTTTAAAACTTAAAATTTACTTTTAAAGAAAAATATTAATAAAACTTATATAAAGCTAAAACTTAGTAAAACGAAAATAGATCAAAGACTGCCAGATTTATACGTCCTATATCAATGAACAAACAGGATATAAAATCAAAAATGCATGTAGCACAATTGGCTAACACGCTGGGTAGTCAAACGGGAGTTCTCGAGTTCGAAACCCATAAATGACAATTTTTTGTGAACTATTCTTTTTGAACAGTAAAAAGTTAAGATGTCACAGGAGTGACTTTTGGAAAATTTGACTCAATCCTGTTGAATTAAACTGATAAGGATATCAGATTTTGAGACTTAACAGACAGATTAAGTCAGTTAAATCTAAACACAGCATTGTAAATCATTGCTCAAATATTCAGCAAACAAGCAGTTAAACTAAACACTTATAAATCAGCAAATCAAATAAGTAAACAAAACAAAGATAAAGCTTATAAATCAGATTAACAAAGCCAATCTACGAATCAGATAATTACATTAACCAAACTAAGCAGGTTCAATAGAGCCCTATGAAATCAGTTCTAACAAAACCAACAATTCCCTAATAGCAATATGACTCATGAGCAAATTTCAGCAACTTTCAGTAAAGGGAAAAAAAACTATAACAGCAATGAACAACCAAATCAGCAGATCAAGTTACCAAACGTACCAAATCAGTTACCTTGTATCTGACTTGTCCATCCATTTAAATCAGTTACAAAACTTATTAACAGCCAAATCAAATACAGCGTTCAGCAGGTAATACACTTTCAAACTAAATGAAACTCTAATGCTTACAAAAGGAAACAGTAACCCTCAACCAAATCAGATATCAGAAGATTCTAACAATTAAGAGTAACAATCAACCAAGCAGAATAACTAATTCAGAATCATTAACCCTAAACTGAACAGACGAAATAATCCTCATATTATTCATAAACTAATCAAATAACAATATATTTAATAACATAAATAGATAAACATTAAACTAAAATCATAAAATTAAAAAGGAGATGGAACCTTTTGTAGAAACCATTGGGCAGTAGGTTTGCGCTGAGCAACCTAACGAACCGAAATCAAAACACCATTCACCATTAAACCGTACCACCAATACCAGTCACCATAATTAAATCGAACCAGAAAAACCTCCAGATTGCTTTTTCACTTATCCAGTGGGGATAAATGTTAATCCAAAACTTTACTTTTAATATTAAACATAAACTATTACTTAGCTTATATTTAATATCATAAACATTATTATATGAAATAAAATAAAGATTAACTCGTATATCAATTTTAACAGTAAAGAAAAATAAGAGAGACACGGTTGGAGATGAAATCAACAGATCTTTTATTAAACTCAGAAATATTACAAAACTTTATAAAAGAAATACAAGATTAATTCCTAAATCTATTTCTACAGAATAACTTTAAAGAAAAGTAAAGGATCCCCAAAAAATTACAATAAAAATTGGGGGTTTTATAGCCATCCCCAAGGGCTTGCTGAGAGGATATTCGAATCTTCTTGGGTATATTCTTCTTCAATTTCAGCCCTTGATCTATCTCTCTCCTGGTTGTTATGAATCGGATGGTTGATATATCACAACTAGCACACGGATTGCCAACGTGGCATCCGTGTGTGCTAGTTGTGCTTCTTTGAAGCCTTGTGATTGGTTGATTTGGAAGATTGAGGTGTTTCTTCCACTGAAAAACAGCCACGTAGCTTACTCTCTCCATGCTTTCTCTTCCTTAAAATTGGGGCTTTTATTTCCCACACACTTGAATCACATGTGTGAGTAAAAGCCCCAAAATTAATTAACTTTTTACTGATTAGGGTTCTTGGAACAGTAAGAATTTGTGCCTGGTTTATTTTGTGTGGAATGGAGAAGAAAGGGGAAAGACATAGAGTATATCGAAAATAATTTAATGTTGAGTGGGTGAAAACGGTTTGGTTATATAATTGGTGGAAAGTGACGTGTGGGTGAAAAATGGAACGGATTATTTATTTAATGTGAGGGTGAAGTGGGACGGTTTTATTTAATGTGAAAAGTATAACGTGTGTATTAAATATATGTAGAAGTGACGTGTTTTCACACATTTTGACTGATAGAAACCCTAAAAGCCCAACATGCTTACTTCTTTCATTCCATTCGCTTACTGTTCCACTGAATTGGGCTTTTAGCCCAAAAACAATTCATTCCATCCGTTCCATTCACTTTGGGCCATTGAGTGTTTTTGGAACCAATTATCAAAAGTGTTAAAATGTTTATCCAATATTGGGCTCTCAGGCCCAATAAGCATTTGTGGGTCCCACTTGGCCCATAAACTCGCATAAATATTAAATCCACTCAAGTCGAGCTCGATTTTGGCTTCTTTGATCTTTATCTTCAAACTCGTGTCGATATTTGCCGGTTTTCGCGAACTTGGTACCTACACACATTCAAACAAGAAACAAGCATATACAAGGCATTTTTGATACATTATGTGCATTATCTCATTGTTTTAAGATATAATTGATATGAGTAATTAAGCTCATATCAAACTCCCCCTTGCTAAGCAATTGCCGTGTCCTCACGCAATGATAAAATAAAACATTAACTACATCATTATTCAACTTTTGACACTTATTTTGCAAAGACATAATGTATTGCTTTCATTATTGAAAAATAACTTTAAGGATCATAAAACTCAAATAGATTCATCGTCCTCGACTTTTCACTTTTCCATGCCAAGTTCAAAAACAAGATCATTGTTATTATAAATTAGCAAACTAACACGAATTCATGTGGGCCAATTATTCACTTAGACTCCTTTATTCCTAGGTGTATCTCTTATATTTTATTGTTGTCTTGAATGATCACGAGGATGCATTGTTGACTTATTTCGATAATTTATTAGGCCTAAAATAAAGTGAACGATTTAATCAATAGTTAGCTAAAGGACAAAATCTTTTAAAACTGCTTCTCGGGACCTCATAAAGTTCATATCTTGGCATAACTTGCTTCGCGATTTGAGACCTTTCTCGGACCGATATTTGGCAGCGACTTTATACTTCAAACCTTGAGAGACGTTCATGAATTAATGGTCTTCTCTTCATATAGGAATTTCTTCACTTGAAGTTTTGAGAGATTCATACTTGGACCACGACTTCTTCATTTTTCTCCAATCTTTATTTGGGATTTTGATATACAACGATCCGCCTCCTTTTTGGACTTGGATTCATTTATCCTCATACCTTATTATGGTCTTTTTGGATAGACTTCTCCATGACTTTTGGGGAGTATTTGCTTTTCGTCGTGTGTCTCGATCCTTCATATTGATTTTTGATAAATGATTCTTCACATCACTTGGGATCTTTAGCAATAAAATATAGCCCTCATGTCTTGTTAGGACCTTTTTGGACTCGCCAATCTTCGCATCCCACTTCAATAAGTTATGACTTGGCTATGAACTCTAATCCATACCGAGCAACTTTTAAACGATCTTGGGCTAGAAGCTAAGTAACTTTTCAAATCGTTCAACCTTATTTATTGCAAATAAATTTATTAGCAAGCGATGGGAGAATAGGCTTATAATTAACTCACATAAATTCCCGAAAGAATACCAAACTTATAATTGGCTCTATCATCTCTTGTTCTCCATATTGTAAAATTTCAAAAATGTGAAATCAATGGATACTTAGCCTATTAAATCAAAGTTTTGGGTTTTCAAGTCATCTATAGGATCTTGCATCTTCTTAGACTCTTTCAAGTTTTAGAATTTGCGTTTTAAAGTTCCCTTGATAGACGACTTTCTAGGATCAATTATAGGAGCTTGCGAAAAGTTCTTGTTCTTAACTCGTATGAATTAAGACTTTCGCGTTTTAAATCTCCCTACATAATAGCCTAGCAAAACTTAATTCAAATACGTTAAGGAAAAGCTAAGGTTAAAAACCAAGTCGAGTCAAAAACTATTCTTATTTTCACCAACGGAAAGCCTACATTCGTGTCAAAACATTTATTTTATTTATTCAAAACTTAAAAATAACACAAAAAATTTAAAATTTTATTGAAAAATGAGAAAAACAATTACGTTTGGACACGACAAAAGCAATTGCAAGCGATTATATCGATTGACTCCCCCATGCTAAAACCAAACATTGTCCTCAATGTTTCTTAGCTCAAGAGTAACACCCCCTTGCTAAAACACGAAGAGTCTAATGCAAACTCCTAGCATGGAAAGAGCACGCAAATCTATAAGCCGTTTATTAATTATGCCTCAAGATAAAATGTTAGTCGATAAAAATCAAGGGTAAGAAAGTGTGCCCCTTTTTGGCATTCAAAGAATGGAAGATCAAGTGGACCGGAAAAAACCGAACACGAGAGTCTTCAATGATAAGGGTCATACCTAAGATTCACAACACAACAAAACACGAGCACAAGCTTGAAAGATAAAGCCTTATTAGTGTTAGAAAATAGAAAGAAGATAGAATGTATGGGACTCCCCCACAAGGCACCTCGTTTTTGTTAACTGAGTCATGAGCTCGACTCGATCCCCGCATTCATTGGTCCTTAGGGAAAAAGGTGAAAACCGGCATATTGGAGTAAAAACCAACATGAAGCACGATGCCGGGGGTCAAAGATTACATCCTCGTTGTCGGATGACAAACGAAAGGATAAAACTCTAACACAAATCTCTAACAAGAGATGGTAGTCACAACTAATGGTATGGATGTAGCATGCTCCCCGAGATAAACTCGCACCAAGATGATAGAAAAGTCTTTCAATTATTGCATCGGTGAAAGGCCGAGATTTCCCTAAATCAACGATTCCGGGGTCGAATACCTCGTCCTCGGTGGAGAAAGGAATAGACAACAAGGTGTCGTCCCCCCATGCTAATCCTAAAGCATATAAAGCACATGGTAAAGGTGGTATAAAAGTCTCAACCATAGTGGTTTCAACTTGCATTACTTTATTGACCTTGTCACTCTTATTAATGTGAATAAAGGGGTCATGGTACTCAAAACGAGTCGCTTGAAAAACCTGCACATTAAGATCAAAGCGAGTGGGAAGGATAATAGGAGCAAAAGTAATTTCTCCCTCCGGGTCAACATTATCATCATCATAAATCGGGTGATCAAACCAAGAGTCTTCATCACCGTCATTAGACTCTTCCTCAAATTCCGAAGGAATGTCTATGTAAAGAAACTCATCAACCTCCTTCATAAGAAGATCATCATCACAAAGGTTGTGAGATGTAGGAGGTTTGATGTTCTCAAAATCCTCTTGAAACAACGGATTATTGTTCAATGAAACTTCAAAGAGAGGATTTGAGTAGGTCACAAAAGTGTCATCAATCTTGTCATCACAAGAAATATCCGACAAAATATCGAGTGTATCACACTCGGATACAAGATCATCATTCCCATTTGAAGGCAATTCATCGGCGAATTCCTCGAGAATGGTAGGTAAAACACAAGAATCACGCTCGATTTCGAGATCGGAAACGTCTTCACTTCCCCGTGGAAGTGGATCAATGATAGCAAAAAGTTCATCGATGAACTTATCACATGAATAGTCACTAACCTCACTCGGTGTGAAGCTAGGAATCAAAGGCTCTTCAATTGAAGATTGTGCCTTAGGAACATCAACATGATCCTTAGAAGAGAGTAAAAATGAGTCCATTTTCAAAGATCGTTCAATTAGAGCAATATCACTCTCGGGATCAAAATTCTCATTAACAAACTCACTAGCATCAAATGGCTCACTTAAGTAATCATCAATTTGTTTTTCAATCTTAGCACTATCATCCTCGTGTGGAGTGAGTGTAGATGAGGAAATGTTACAACATGTTTCAACAAAGCAAACTTCTTCATTAGACTTTAACTTTCCTTTATCACAAATAGAAGTTTCCAAAATTGGAAAACACCTTTATCGAAAAGAGTTTTCTTATTACTTTCAATTGTTTCAACACGTTTAACACTTTCAATTTTCTTAGGAGCAAATCTTGGAATCTTTTCCGGTTTAAAAACAATGCTTTTATCTCCATAAAACAATTTAATTTCCTCTTTCCTCATATCAACTTGAATTTGAGCCGTGCACAAAAATGGTCTTCCTAAAATAATTGGCACACGAGGATTGGTCTCATAATCGACTATAGCAAAATCGGCTAAATACAAGAAATTCCCCACTTTCATAATGACATTTTCCGCTATACCAACCGGTCGAGTGGTGGTTCCATTAGCAAGCTCAATGATCATACGAGTGGTACTAAGTGGTGCATAGTCAATGGTCTTCCAAAGGGCTAGGGGAATTATGTTAATGCTAGCTCCTAGATCGGCTAGGCCTTTGCAAACACCAAGCTCATTGAAAACACAAGGTATCAAGAATTGACCCGGATCTTTATATTTCTCGGGAAAGAAATCAAAGAAAACCGAGGTACTAATCACATTCAAAGTAGCCTTAGTGACTTCTAGAAAAGTTTCCTTAGGTGGAGGCTTAAAATCAATCACTTCAACTTCATCTAAATTATCACAATCATCATAAACGGTTATGGCCTTAAGCTCTCCCTTCGAGTTCGGAATGGTATTACTAGGTAAGCAACCCGAAGAAGTAGATGGTTTAGACATAAATCCCTCAAACATCGAAAGCAATTTATTTTGACCTTGTTCCAAACTTTGTTGCATACGATTATGACTTTGCTCTAATCTTTGCTCAAAACGGTTTTGGTTTTGTTCTAGCCTTTGTTGATTAAGCTCAATCTTATTGTTTTGCCCTTTAATCGTATTTTGAAACTCATTTTTCAAAGTTGCCATTTGTCCTTGAATGTTGTTTTGAAAAGCTTTTAAATTTGCCTCATTCGTTTTCATGTAGCTTGACAAATCATTTTGATTATTCCCTTGAAAACTTTGATTGTTTTGATTAGCATTAAACCCATTTCCTTGATTATAATTCCCTTTGTTACCACGGTTAAAATTATTCCCATTGTTTCCATTGTTGTACCTATTTTGAACCGGTGGAAAACCCGGTGGAGCAACATGATTTTGACGAGGAACTTGACCGTTGGAGCCATAAGTTCCCGTCGTGGCAAAAGCACTAGCTTGATCAAACCCCTGTTTAAACAAGCATAATTGGGATGTGCTCCACCACATGATACACAAACATTCTCAACCATATTAATGGATCCATGAGGATTCTTCCTAATCTCACTCAAAAGCGTGTCAATCTTAGAGTCCAATCTAGCAAACTCGGGATTCACATTGGAAACAACCGGTGTGTTTCGTGAATATTGTGCTCTAGACTTATCCTCAATTATTCTCCACGCGTCTCTCGGAGTTTTTCTTAAAATATTACCACCCGCGGCGGCATTTAAAGAATCTTGTTCAATCATATTAAGCCCATTATAAAAAGTATTTATTTGATGCAATTCTGAGAAACCGTGGTGTGGACATTGTCTCAACAAATCTTTAAATCTTTCCCATGCAACCCCAAACAATTCATGCACTTTTTGTTCAGATCTAGTGATCTCGTTCTTAAAGTGTGTTGTCTTAGAAGGTGGAAAGAAATAATTCATAAACTTAGACACTAAATCATACCATGTTAATATCGAACCCGGTGGTTCTTTCTCATACCAAAGCTTAGCATTACCCTCGAGCGAGTACGGAAAAAGCATGAGCTTAATCACGTCATTCGGTACATCTCTAAACTTGAGAGTCGAGGTAATTCGATTAAAATTCCGAATGTGAGAATGCGGCCTATCGGTCTCATTTCCACGAAATTGGTCGGCACGAATGAGCGATAAAAGACCCGTCTTAATCTCAAAATGATCCGCCAAAATAGCCGGCACAACGATTGCTTCCCCATACCCTTCGGTGGGTGCACGGAGCAATTCCTCCATTGTTCGGTTATCGGCCATCTCTACAACAATAGGTGGAAGCTCGGGTTCCACTATTCGTTGTTGACGATTTCTATTTCTACGAGGAATATTTTCAAGCCTATTAAAATCAATCACAAGACGAGAAGAACGTAATTGCATACACTACAAAGACGAGAATTTAGAGGATTGAAGAAAAGAAATTAGACAAGAAGAAGATTATTTTTGGTATTTATTTGGTATTGCTCAATCAATAATGATCGATAAAAAACAAGGAATAAGGATAACTACTATGGAAGTAAATTACCCTCGGTCGACTTTGAAACGATAGGTGAAAACCTAAACGTCTCGAGGTTCAATAAGTAAACAACAAAAATAAGATTTATTACTACTTGAGTCGGCAAACCAATAATAGGTTGTCCCTCTCAATATACCCACAAGCAAGCGGGGAAACGAGGTGGCACAAAGCACTTAAGAACCTTTTTCCTTAGACGGCCTTTTATAGCACGTCGCCTTTTATAGTTTGTATAAATCGAGTTCAAACTTCTTATTAGTATTTATCTATTTTGCCTTTTATTTTTGTTTTGGATTCGACTACAATAGCTAGGTGATGAAATCCCAACTAAGGCCTTATTTGATAAGTATGTAAAATTATTGTGCTACGTAATACAATATATTATTCACAAAAAACGAGAAAAACGATACATACTATATAATAGAAAAATAACAAAACTTTCTGAGGACGGAAAGGGTCTTCAAATCAACGATCAACAAATCTCCACAAAGACGAATCGTACACAAGATCCCCGGCAGCGGCGCCAAAATTTTTGATGTATGGAGATAAGTATATGTGATAATTTGAGATTACGTTATAGGGTAAATTAGCAAATTACCTTTAGGAAAAAGTAATAGACTAATATTACCAATGACGAATTCAATTAAACACGTGAGTGAATCAAGTTCGTTGTACACGAAGATCTTATGAATTTGAGACGTTTTGCTTTGATTTGGACAATAGATTTGAATTGGTTCTCGGTTTTAAAACTACAATTAAAATCCACAAATTTTAAACTAATTAAAATTAACCTAAAGTGCATGAATCGTAAACCCCGCTATTTTTAAATCTAAAACAATTACTTACTTAAAAATTAACACTATTTAAAATTTAATCTATTTAAAAATCTATAAAATAAATCTATTTAATTACTTTTAATCTACTCAAAAATCTAATTAAACTTTTTAAAACTAATTTACTTTATTAAAAATTACTTAAAACAAATTTATATTTTTTTCTTTTATTCAAACTAAATTAATTTAAAATCTAAAGTTATATAAAATCTAATTGTAAAAATAAACTAATAAAACTTTTTAATTAATAAAAACATTTTTTATTTATTTATTTATTTATTTATTTATTAAAGAAACTGATTAATATTTTTTAAAACTTAAAATTTACTTTTAAAGAAAAATATTAATAAAACTTATATAAAGCTAAAACTTAGTAAAACGAAAATAGATCAAAGACTGCCAGATTTATACGTCCTATATCAATGAACAAACAGGATATAAAATCAAAAATGCATGTAGCACAATTAGCTAACACGCTGGGTAGTCAAACGGGAGGTCTCGAGTTCGAAACCCATAAATGACAATTTTTTGTGAACTATTCTTTTTGAACAGTAAAAAGTTAAGATGTCACAGGAGTGACTTTTGGAAAATTTGACTCAATCCTTTTGAATTAAACTGATAAGGATATCAGATTTTGAGACTTAACAGACAGATTAAGTCAGTTAAATCTAAACACAGCATTGTAAATCATTGCTCAAATATTCAGCAAACAAGCAGTTAAACTAAATACTTATAAATCAGCAAATCAAATAAGTAAACAAAACAAAGATAAAGCTTATAAATCAGATTAACAAAGCCAATCTACGAATCAGATAATTACATTATCCAAACTAAGCAGGTTCAATAAAGCCCTATGAAATCAGTTTTAACAAAACCTACAATTCCCTAATAGCAATATGACTCATGAGCAAATTTCAGCAACTTTCAGTAAAGGGAAAAAAAACTATAACAGCAATGAACAACCAAATCAGCAGATCAAGTCACCAAACGTACCAAATCAATTACCTTGTATCTGACTTGTCCATCCATTCAAATCAATTACTAAACTTATTAACAGCCAAATCAAATACAGCGTTCAGCGGGTAATACACTTTCAAACTAAATGAAACTCTAATGCTTACAAAAGGAAACAGTAACCCTCAACCAAATCAGATATCAGAAGATTCTAACAATTAAGAGTAACAATCAACCAAGCAGAATAACTAATTCAGAATCATTAACTCTAAACTGAACAGATGAAATAATCCTCATATTATTCATAAACTAATCAAATAACAATATATTTAATAACATAAATAGAAAAACATTAAACTAAAATCATAAAATTAAAAATGAGATGGAACCTTTTGTAGAAACCATTGGGCAGTAGGTTTGCGCTGAGCAACCTAACGAACCGGAATCAAAACACCATTCACCATTAAACCGTACCACCAATACCAGTCACCATAATTAAATCGAACCAGAAAAACCTCCAGATTGCTTTTTCACTTATCCAGTGGGGATAAATGTTAATCCAAAACTTTACTTTTAATATTAAACATAAACTATTACTTAGCTTATATTTAATATCATAAACATTATTATATGAAATAGAAATAAAGATTAACTCGTATATCAATTTTAACAGTAAAGAAAAATAAGAGAGACACGGTTGGAGATGAAATCAACAGATCTTTTATTAAACTCAGAAATATTACAAAACTTTATAAAAGAAATACAAGATTAATTCCTAAATCTATTTCTATAGAATAACTTTAAAGAAAAGTAAAGGATCCCCAAAAAATTACAATAGAAATTGGGGGTTTTATAGCTGATTGTAGTGAAATTACACTTGTTTAGGAAAACAAGGCAATTAGGGTAAGTATTAACGAGTAGTTTAGGAAAACCACAAGTTATGACCCAAATAAGTCCAAGTTCGTTTCCCAAGGAGGCTAGTGCGTTGTGTAATGAATTGATTTTGATTTGTGATTATATGATTGAAAAAGAAAGAAAGAAATGGGATTAGAAGAGAAAGACGGTTACGAAGACGAATTAAACTAAGACGAAAAAGGCGATCACGCAAAACCGTAAATAGTGCAAAAATTAAAATTTTAACCTAAAAATTCCTAAAAATTACTAAAAATCCACAATAATATTCTAAGAGTTTACAAAAAATCCAAACTTGCTAAAACCTTTTAATTAATTAGATAATGACTTTTTAATGCTAATTAAATCCCAAAAAATCACAATTAATTATTAAAAAGCCCTAAACAAGATTTTAAAGTTTGTAAACCTCAAAAATAACCTAATTAAGCTAAAAAGTATTTTTTTTTAAATTTTAAAACCAAATTAAACTATTTTTAAACACTTAAAAACTATTAAATTCAATTAAAACTTCAATTAATTCTAGAAATTAATTGAAAAGTCCTAAAAATATTTGGAAAGTTACAAAACTCCTAATTAAGTGTCTTCAATCTAAGAAAAATGTAAAAACTTAAAAAATCAAACTTTCAATTTTTATTAATAAAATAATATTAAAATATTCAAAAAAATTCAAAGTTCATAAAAAAATTCTAAAAAATTACCAAAAATCTAAAATATTTTAACTAAGACAGAAATGCAATTAAAAGTTTCTAAAACCTATTTCATAATTTTATATTAAATTTTAAAATTGATTAAAAACCCTAAAACCCTAAAAAATCAAAATAAGACTTTTTGAAAACTTAATTAGCTGTAAACCTCAAAAATATGATTAAAAACCTAAAAACTATTTTTTTAGATTTTTAAAATACCTTTTTCTATTTTTAAATTACTTTTCAAAATTTAAACTAAAAATAATCCTAGAAAATTAATTAAGCACGTAAAAAAATAATCTTTTTAAACCAAAAAGTCTTAAACCCTAATGAGAACACAAGAAAAATGAAATCAAGCAAAAAAGATTTTCCAATAAGCTTTTATAAGCTTATTAAGCTACGGCTTAATTTATCTAAACACAATTAAAAAGATGATAAAAGAATAATAATTAGCTAGATGTGCATAGAAAGGCACTTGGGTCACTGGTTAACACGTATAGTCCTCCAACGAGGGGTCCCGTGTTCAAGTCCAGGCTAAGGAGCTTTTTGGAAAACTTATTTTTTTTTTACTTTTTAAAACTCAATCCAGTAACTCTTTTAAACTCAAAAACACTAACACTAGTCCAAATCAAACCAATTTAAGCCTTACAAAATGAAAAACATGCCCAGTTAAGTTCTTATGAACACAAAGAGAAAATGTGGTATCTTCACTTGTGAAGACTGATCAAGAGGAGCTTGATCTTGGTTTCTTGTTGGTTTTTTATGGACAAAAGGGCACCCCTACACTCAGTTGGAGTGTAGGGAGTCAATTAAAGCACAAAAAACACACAAGTCTACACTCAAATAACACACAAATCACCAAAAGAAGTTACTGATAAACTTGGTCAAGGACTGAAAGAGTTTTGTTGGTTCAAATGACACACAAATGGATTTCAATCCTCAAGATCTAGCACACAGTGATATCAATTAGCATACAAGAGATCACAGACCCTACCTAGCACTTAATCCTAGCAGCTTAACAAGACTTGAATGTAAAAGTCACACAAAACAAGCATCCATGGTGAGTTACTGATTTTACTCAACTTTTAACATGCAACTTTGTTTAAAACTCTTCCAATCTGAAAACCAACTAGCATACAACTTAGCAACTACCTAGTGAGTATGTCAAACTGATTTGTACCCCAAAAATCTTTCAAAGATATCAGTTAATATGCAAATCCAAACACCCCTTTTAGTTACTGAAATGCAAAAATTAACAAAGCAATCCTACTCAAATCCAATCCAAACTGAATAAAAATACTTATAACATGCATACAACCCTAATTTAAGCAATATTCAACACTTAAACAAACATCTAAACAAATTTCATGCCAAATCAATAAATCACATAAATGAGCAAAATCATACACTTTTGAAAATTGAAAACTTATAACAAGAGTGCTACCTTATTGGGCCTACATCCAGGCCCAACAGTGACTGAAAAGTCACCTCCCACAAGCTGGTGGCTTGTGCTGAACCTTGAACAAGGTGGCTAGTAGAGAAGTGAAGGTGGTGGTCACAGTTGACACACACACCCAATATGTCTTCCAATGGATGGGGTGTTATAAACCTGCTAAGCAAGGAAGTAAACAAAAGGGGTAAGCTTGTTCACAAGGCAAATAAGCTAACAAACCAGCTTATTAGTTAAGTTGTTCATGGCTTATTTGACTAAAGTAAAAAAAACTGATTTTTTATGGTTTTCTGAAAATCTTAACTACCAAATCAACAAAAAATCCAACCTCACTTGAGCTTGATATTCAACAAGAATATCAGGCTCATATGATCAGTTAAAAAGCTTGGACAATGAATCTTAAACTTGAGTCTCCCATCAATACCAAAAACTGAAAATGAAATTTTAACTTGAAAATGTAAACTTGCAATGGAAAGTAAATGTGGTTCTTTTGTTTCTCGTCAACAACTCAGTACCATTTCATTTCATTAAACAAAACTGGCTTTACAAGGTTTTGACCAAGGAGAAGGAAAAAGAACAAGAACAAATGAAAGTCCTATATGCCTTTATATAGAGGCTACAAATTCATTCTAGAACTGAAAAGAACTTTAAACCCTAATGGTATAACTTCCACTTTTGCCCTTGAAGAAATTCGCATCTTTGAAGCATCTTTGAAAATTTTGAATTTTGTCTTGATGCCATGTGATGATACAGTTGTTGGATTTGATCTTGGCCATCCAATGAGGTTGTAAAAAGTAAGCAATCCCTCCAATTCGTTGATTTCTTATACTGGTTTTGTCTTGGAGCCAAAATGTGGGTCAGGGGAGGGTTGGAGAGACATGTGAGGATGAGGGTGACGTTTTTTGGGAGTTGGGATGGGATTAGGGTGTGATGAATTATCAATCTGGAAATAATTAGGCAAAAACCCCTTGTTTTGTGTTTAATTCGACCTGGGGAGTTCTAGGGTTTATAAGGGATTAGTGTGGGGTTTTAATCTGATTTGGGGGTGATTATATTTAAATAAGGTGTTTGGGAGGGAAGTGTTAAACTGATTAGTTTAATAAGTGAATGGAGGGTGACGTGTGGGGGGGGTGTGATGTGGTGGAATGTGATTGGAGGATGAAGGTGATGTGGAGAAATGATTGGTGGGGATGGGTTTGTGTGTTTGACAGTAATGGCCCCTTGACTCTCATGATGTTGCTATTTGATGAATAAACATTGTCAACGCCAAAATAACACTTAACAACTTTTGCCAACTTGCTGAAAATGGCCCATCATAGTTTCAAACTTAATACAAGGACTTCAAATGTAAATTTATGATATTTGAAGGACTGATTTTGGCATTTTCTTCATTCTTCAAGGTTTGACTTGATTGTTGACTTCTTGGAGGACAATTATTGACAATTTAGTTTTGTTGAGGGACTAAATTTGCCAATTCTTCAAAGTTAAGGGTCCTTTTTGTAATTTTGACAAACTTTAGGGACCAAACTTGTAATTATGAAGATACAAGGGTATAAAGTGTCAATTCTTCATAATTGGAGGACCCTTCTTCATAATTCTTCAAATCTTCAAGGGTTTTCTTTGGAAAATTCTTCATTAGGGCTTGGTTCATCGTGCGGCTTCGTTTCCCGTGTTCGTTTTTGACTGATTCTTGTGATCTTTTGTCATTTTCTCAATATCCGTACCTAAAATACACAAGCAACAAACACAAGCATATATTTGGGTATTTTGATGATATTTAATGCATTTTAAGCCCTATTTGGACGATGAGACTATGTATAAAAGCAGTCTCATCACTCCCCCATACTAAACCATTGTCGTGCCCTCACGCAATGCTAGAATAAAGTATCGTAGCATCTCCAAAATTCATTTTTATTCATTTTATTGAATGATAAACTAGCTACACTACTACTATTACTAATACTTGCATTTTAGACATAATGTATGATTTTCATCGCAAAATGGGACGTTTAGGTTCATAGAATAAGAACACGTGAATGCTTCGTTAGAAATAATTTCATCGTCCTCGATTTTCACTCCAATTCCATGCTAAGCGTGCAACGAGATCATTGTCATTATAAGTTAGTAATGCTAACACTACTCATATGCCCTAATCACGTACTTATCCTCCCATTATTCCCTAGTTGTATCTCTTATATTTTATTTTGTCTTGAATGTTTCACGAGGATACATTGTTTGACTTATGCGATAATAGAGATTTAGGTCTAAAAATAGAGTCCTAACGGTGTAACTAAGACCATCAAATCAATAACCCCTCCTAATAGACAACGATGTTTAAAAAATTAAGTCAACAAGAAGAATCGATAAACACGGTTTTATAACGGTTTTGAACATGAGACTTATTACCAAGACTTTTATACGCCCCCTAACGGAAGGGCCTTATTATCTTTGGTTTACCTCCATCTTTTATTCAACTTCGCCATGAAGCTTTTATTATGACTTCGGTCTTGCCTTGCCTTTTATTATCCGCCTCATCGGTGGTTTTATTAGCCAAAGACGTATATCCTCACGCTAAAGCGAATTTTGGATCTTTAAAGCTTCGAAGATTAAGGCTTGATTCACTTTCAATTTTTGCATAGATTTTAGGCCTTGTGGGGCTTCAAATTGTTTGCTTGATTTAGGTGAGCACTTGAAATCTTATTATTGGGTGAAGCTTTCGATTATTGGGGTGCCAATACTTCAAAACCGTGACGCTGGCGATACCTTAATGTCTTCCCAATTTAATTACACGGAAGCTACTAGAAAAGACTAGAAACCCAACAATCCTAACTAAACCGCTAAGTCAATATTTATTAAGCAAAAAATATATACATGCGAAGGGAGAATAAGCAAACAACGAGAACACATGAGTTTTTGAAAGAATACGAGTACTCTACGTTTAGCATAGTAACTTATAATTAACCCTATCATTTCTCGTCCTCATTTAAGAGACTTAGCCTAATGTGTAGTTAAGGAATCAAAGCTAAGTGCTCAACACGCACGGTCGAGTCAAAAATTACTCTTATTCTCGCCATAGGAAAACCTACATTCGTGTCTTCAAACACTTATAAAACATGAGAAAAATTTTAAAATTTGGCCATTTTTAGCCTTATTTTGCAACAAAACGATAAACAAAAAGATAAACTTTGGAAAGCGTGAAGGTTTGGCAAGGCAAGTATCTATTCACCCCCATACTAAAGTTAAACATTGTCCTCAATGTTTCGAGTCTAGGGGTGCAAACACCCCCATACTAGAGACGTAGTCGAATGCCTAATCTAGCATGGAAAGGGTGTAACCAATAAATTAATAGCCGTTTATGAAGTGTGCTAAAAACCTAAGGTTAGAACATCAAAAGGATATATCATGGATATTGAGAAAGTCTTCAAAGCAAACGATCGAGGGCTCACGTAAAACGAACACGAGAGGCTCCAATCGTGAAGATCATGATCTAAAAACCACAATTCACAAACAAACACAGAACAAAGGTTGGAAGGACACAAATCCCCACACGTAAGCTACATTAGAAAGCGATAATATTTACATGGGATAAGCATGGGACTCCCCTACGAGGTACCTCGTTTTTGATTACCGAGTCATGAGCTCGACTCGATCCCCTCAATACTAATTATCATTGGGGAAGGTGACTTGGTCGAGGTAGTTCAAGGATGGAACTTCCCCGCCAAAGTAGTGCTTCAACCTATGTCCATTCACCTTGAAGTTAGGACCATCATCTTGAGCTAGCTCGATGGTCCCATACGGAAACACTTGAGTCACGGTGAATGGACCGGACCAACGGGATTTCAACTTACCGGAAAAGATTTTTAATCTTGAATTAAAAAGCAAAACTTGATCCCCAATGTTAAAAACCCGGTTTTTAATTTTAGAATCATGCAACTTTTTAGTTTTCTCTTTATAAATCAATGAATTTTCATAAGCAATGTCTCTCAATTCATCTAATTCATTCAATTGCATTTTTTGGTGTTTTCCTGCGGTCTCCATATCATCATTACAATGCTTTAGGGACCAATAAGCCTTGTGTTCTAATTCGATAGGCAAATGACAATTCTTTCCATACACAAGCTTATAGGGAGTGCACCCAATGGGCGTCTTATGAGCGGTCCTAAAGGCCCATAAAGCATCGTCCAACTTATCCGACCACAATTGTCGGTTTTCCCCAACGGATCTCTCCAAGATCATCTTTAACGCTCGGTTTGAAACCTCGACTTGCCCACTCGTTTGTGGGTGATAAGCCGTAGAAAGCCGATGTGTAACCCCATATTTCCTTAGAACCCTTTCAAATTGGTCGTTACAAAAATGGGTTCCACGATCGCTTATGATAGCACGAGGGGTTCCAAACCGAGAAAACAATTGATCAAAAACTTGACTACCACACGAGCATCATTGGTGGGCAAGGCCTTGGCCTCCACCCACTTAGATAGGTAGTCAACCGCAACGAGAATGTACTTATTACCACGAGATGATGGGAACGGCCCCATAAAGTCTATACCCCAAACGTCAAAGATCTCACACACTTGGATGATATTTTGTGGCATTTCATCTTTTTGTGAGGCTTTTCCTTGTCGTTGGCATGCATCACACGACTTCACAAGATCTTGTGCATCTCGGTAAATAGTAGGCCAAAAGAAGCCGGCATCAAACACCTTTTTAGCCGTGAGATTAGCACCGTGGTGACCACCCGTGGGTCCCTTATGGCAAGCTCTAAGGATGTTAGAAGCTTCGGTGCCAAATACACAACGTCGGATGATTTGATCCGCACAAGTTCGAAACAAGTAAGGGTCGTTCCAAAAGTAGAACTTGACGTCACGAAAGAATTTTCGTTTTTCTTGAGTCGTCATACCCTTAATGATGAAGTTACCCGCATGGTAATTTGCAAAATCCGCAAACTATAGGGTAGAAGAATCAAGCTTAGAATTCACTACACCAAGTGTCTCGAGCGGAAATGTTTCGGTGATTTCCTTGGGCTCGTAAACACTTTGGTGAGGATCTTCCAAACGAGAAAGATGATCGGCCGCTAGATTCTCGACTCCTTTTTTGTCAACGATTTTGTGATCAAATTCTTGAAGGAGGAGAATCCAACGAAGTAATCTCGGCTTTGCATCTTGTTTAGCCATGAGATACTTGATAGCCGAATGGTCCGTATACACTATGCATTTCGTCAAGACGAGGTAAGGTCAGAATTTCTCAAATGCATACACCACGGCAAGGAACTCCTTTTCCGTTGTAGTGTATTTTAGTTGAGCCTCGGTCATCGTCTTGCTAGCATAGTGAATAGGCAAGAAGTGCTTATCATGACGTTGCCCCAAAACGGCCCCAATAGCGTAATCACTAGCATCACACATAAGTTCAAAGGGGAGATTCCAATTGGGAGCAACAAGAATGGGAGCTTCGGTAAGTTTCCTCTTAAGGATTCAAAGGCTCGTACACAATCTTCGTCAAAGACAAAACGTGCCTCTTTTTCAAGAAGATGTGTAATGGGTCGAGAAATCTTCGAAAAATCCTTGATGAATCGACGATAAAAGCCCGCGTGGCCTAGGAAACTCCTAACCCCCTTAACGGTTTTGGGATGAGGTAATTTGGCGATGACGTCTACCTTAGCTTGATCTACCTCAATCCCCGCTTTCGAGACCTTGTGCCCTAAGACGATTCCACTCTTAACCATAAAATGACATTTTTTCCAATTGAGCACAAGGTTGGTTTCCTCACAACGTTTTAACATTCTCTCAAGGTTCGACAAACACGAAGTGAACGAATTACCAAACACGGAAAAGTCATCCATGAAGACTTCCATCGTCTTCTCGATCATATCATGAAAAATAGCCATCATGCACCTTTGAAAGGTTCCCGGTGCATTGCAAAGTCCGAATGGCATTCTACGATAGGCAAACGTTCCATATGGACACGTAAACGTAGTTTTTTCTTGATCACGAGGATCGATGGGAATTTGGAAGTAACCGGAAAACCATCTAAAAAGCAATAGAAATCGTTTCCCGCAAGACGCTCCAACATTTGGTCCATGAAGGGCAAGGGAAAATGGTCTTTTCGAGTGGCTTCATTCAACTTTCGATAGTCAATGCACACTCTCCATCCGGTCATGAGTCTAGTGGGAATTAACTCGTTGGCATCGTTTGGCACAACGGTCATCCCTCCCTTTTTAGGGACACAATGAATAGGACTCACCCAAGGGCTATCGAAAATAGGGTAAATCATTCCCGCGTCAAGGAGTTTAAGGACCTCCTTTTTGATGACGTCGTGAATTTTGGGGTTTACCCTCCTTTGACTTTGGATTGTGGGCTTGAAATCCTCCTCCATTAAGATTTTGTGGGTACAAAACTTGGGATCGATTCCCTTAATGTCGGATAACTTCCACGCAATCGCCCCTTTGTGATCCTTTAGAACATCGACAAGTGCGGTTTTTTCATCATTCGAAAGTTCCTTCGCAATAATAACCGGCAACTTGTCGCCCTCCTCCAAATAGACATATTCGAGGTGAGGAGGTAAATCTTTCAACTCGAGGATAGGTGGTTCCTCAAGTGAAGATTTGGGCTCGATACTCATAACCTCCTCGGGTGGAGGAAATGGGAAATCGTTAAGAAAATCCTTGATAATCGAGAAGTCCTCATCGTTGTCGAGGTCTTCGTCACAAGTAGGTGGAACATTGCGTTCTTCCAACGTAAAACCACCACCTTCAAATGGAGTGAAGGTTGGTGTCGAATTATCAAGAATTGGATCTAACATAGTGGGATTGCCACTAGTTTCTTCATCACCAAACCCTAGAACTTCTTGTGAAAATTCCTCGCAAACCACGTCGATCATATCAACGAGGTTTATGGTAGCAACGGAATAAACATGAGAAAGTTGAGAATTTTGAGTTGCGTTTATAACAAGTTCCTCGTCGTTGAAACGTAAGGTGATCTTTCTAGCATGCACATCAATTAAAGCCATAGACGTATCTAAAAACGAACGACCTAAAATAAGAGGAACTTGAGGATCCGTGGGGATATCGACAACGATAAAGTCTACGGGATAGTAGAACTTCCCCACTTTCACAAAAACGTCTTCCACCAAACCACATGCACGAATCGTGGAATGGTCGGCCAACTCGATAGACATTAGTGAAGGAGTAAGATTAGGAAGATTGAGCGACTTGAAGATTGAAAGTGGCATCAAATTAATGCTAGCACCAAGATCGGCCAAGGCATAGCATTCTTCCATATCTTGAATTGCACAAGGGATCAAAAATTTACTGGGATCACCGACTTTTTGAGGTATGCGATTAAGATAAACCGACGAACAACTAGACAATTGGTGCAATTTCTCCTTGTTGTTCAACATACTCTTAAAGTTAGCGGCAAATCGAGGCATCATGACCAAAGCATCGGCGAAACTCACATTAAGGTGCAACTCACGAAACATTTTCATAAAAAGCTCAAATTGGTAGTTATCGCGCTCTTGTCGTTTCTCCTTCCTAAGTCTCGATGGGTAAGGCAAGGGTGGTGTGGGTTGGGGCATAGGCATAGCCTTTGGAATCTCGGGTTCCAATGTTGGTAAAGGGTCGACCGTAGGTGTGGCATGAGCGGTACTTTGTGGGCTTGAGATATGCTCCTTTTCGACCACCACCTCGGGTTCTTCCTCAATTTCCTCCACCGTTGGAGCAATTGGTTGAGGAGTCGGTTCTTTAAGTGCCTTACCACTTCGTGTGGTAATCACTTTCATCTCTCCCTTCGGGTTTGAAATGGTGTTGCTAGGAAGACCACTCGAAGTAGAGGCTTTGTTCCCCATGACGGCTTCTAAAATGGCATTAAGCTTAGCATCTTGACTATTAAACTTAAGATCTTGACTAGCGGCTTTTTGGTCAATTCTTTGTTCAAGCCTAGCATGACTTTGTTCAATTTTATTGTTTTGACCTCTAATTTGATTAGCAAAATCATTTTTCAACTCATTTCTCATGTTAAGATTTTCCTTCATAAAATTAGCTAACTCCTTGGTGTTTTTAGCCGTGTCCCTAGCTTGACTAGCCAATTGCTCTTGAATGTTTTCCAAAATCTTATAATTTGCCGTAGCGTAATTCAAAAAGTCCATGGGAAGTTCTTTAGTGTAAACATTTTGAAGACCTTGACTCGTGTTTTGAAAATTACGGTTTTGGTTTTGATTTTGCAATTGGCTACTACTTCCTTGATTCCCATGGTTGTTGTAGTTGTTCCTTTGATTGCTTTGGTAACCAAATTGATTGTTTCGATAATTGTTAGCATTTTGATTTGGTGGAAAACCCGGTGGAGTCAATTGATTAGTGCGAGGAACTTGACCGTTTTGGTTATAAGTTCCCGCGGCCGCGAAGGCACTCGAAGTGTTACCACCGTTGGTAATGCACTCGGAGTAATCGTGAGCTCCACCACAATACATACAAGACACCTCAACCGCTTTAGCCGTAGCGGGAGTGGGTTGTTCACCAACTTTGAACTCAATTAACAATCCCTTAAGCTTATCAAAAATCTTGTTCTCCAAATTAGCCTCGATTTGGCAAGCATCAACGGTGTGTGACAATGAAGGCGAAGACGAAGTCTTACGAACACTCGACGTGCTACGAGGACTATAGACCTTAGACCTATTCTCAATGATTAACAATGCTTCCTTGACCGTTTTACACAAAAAATTACCACCCGCGGCGGCATTAAGATAATCACGCTCATGATCGTTCAAGCCATTGTAAAACGTGTCAATTTGATGCAAGTCGGAAAAACCATGATGAGGACATTCGTGCAACATTTCCTTAAACCTATTCCAAGCCGTTGAAAAACTCTCATTATACTCTTGCGAAAACTTTGAAATCTCGTTTTTCAAATGCGTAGTCTTAGAGGGCGGAAAAAATTGGTTCACGAATTTTGAAACGAGATCCTTCCACGTCAATATAGAATTGGGTGGCTCTTTCTCTAACCAAATTTTTGCGGGCCCCGCTAAGGAATACGGAAAAAGCATCATCTTAATCGAGTCGTTAGAGACGTCCTTAAACTTGCAAGTGGCGGTAAGGCGATTAAATTGGCGAATGTGGTTATGAGGGTTGTCCTTTTCGTCACCTCGAAACTTGTTGTTTTGAATCATGGACAACAAACCCGTCTTAACCTCAAAATTCTCCGCAAGGATAGCGGGAATCACAATCGCTTCTCCATAACCCTCGGTGGGTGCTTGAAGCAACTCCATCATAGTTCGATTAGCCATGGGTGCTTCTTTCACTATAATGGGTTCGTCAATAGGAGACTCCTCACTAGAAGGAGTGATTGATTTGTTTCTTCGTTTACGAGCACGTCTTGCTTTGGAGCGAGTTTGCATAAACGTCACGTACAACGAGAAGGTGAGCAAAGAAGATTCTTTTTGGTGTTTTTACTTTTTCAATTTTTTTTGTGGTTTTTGATTGTTTTTACTTTTTTTGGATTTTGTGGAATGTATTAGGTAGACAAAAATCTACAAATCTCCTCCTTAATCAAATCTCTCGATTAAAGAAGCCTCAAGGAATGAAAACGATCACGTGAAGTGAACGCCTTCGATGACTTTAGAACGATGGTGGAACACCAAATCGTTCAAGAGGGTTTAATCAATAGAAACCAAGAAAATATATATGATACTTAGTAATACTTTGGGCGGCAAAACCCTCGATTAGCTTTCAATCTCAAAATACGCACAAGCAAGCGGAGGAAACGAGGCGGCGCGAAGCACTTAAGAGCCTTTTTCCTTTAGGTCGTGAAATACAACCACCTTATACCCACCTTATATTTTGTATTTTTCAAAATCGAGCTTCACGAAAGTATTTATCTATTTTTGCCTTTTTCTTTGGTTTGAGATTCGAATACAATGATTGGGTAATGACCTCCCAAGTCAAGGTTGTGATTTCTCACGTATTTGAAGTACTTGTAAATTTATTGTTCAACGTATACAATATAGTAATAGTATTCACAAAAAACGAAAAACCGATAATACGTATTAGTAGAGTGCTACTAATACAAATAGTTATTATGGCTATATATAAAAAAAACAATTGTTCAAATCAAAACAAAACACGCCTCCCCGGCAGCGACGCCAAAATGATTGTATTGAAATTACACTTGTTTAGGAAAACAAGGCAATTAGGGTAAGTATTAACGAGTAGTTTAGGAAAACCACAAGTTATGACCCAAATAAGTCCAAGTTCGTTTCCCAAGGAGGCTAGTGCGTTGTGTAATGAATTGATTTTGATTTGTGATTATATGATTGAAAAAGAAAGAAAGAAATGGGATTAGAAGAGAAAGACGGTTACGAAGACGAATTAAACTAAGACGAAAAAGGCGATCACGCAAAACCGTAAATAGTGCAAAAATTAAAATTTTAACCTAAAAATTCCTAAAAATTACTAAAAATCTACAATAATATTCTAAGAGTTTACAAAAAAATCTAAACTTGCTTAAACCTTTTAATTAAATAGATAATGACTTTTTAATGCTAATTAAAGCCCTAAAAATCACAATTAATTATTAAAAAGCCCTAAACAAGATTTTAAAGTTTGTAAACCTCAAAAATAACCTAATTAAGCTAACAAGTATTTTTTAAAATTTTAAAACCAAATTAAACTATTTTTAAACACTTAAAAACTATTAAAATAAATTAAAACTTAAATTAATTCTAGAAATTAATTGAAAAGTCCTAAAAATATTTGGAAAGTTACAAAACTCCTAATTAAGTGTCTTCAATCTAAGAAAAATGTAAAAACTTAAAAAATCAAACTTTCAATTTTTATTAATAAAATAATATTCAAATATTCAAAAAAATTCAAAGTTCATAAAAAAATTCTAAAAAATTACCAAAAATCTAAAATATTGTAACTAAGACAGAAATGCAATTAAAAGTTTCTAAAACCTATTTAATAATTTTATATTAAATTTTAAAGTTGATTAAAAACCCTAAAACCCTAAAAAATAAAAATAAGACTTTTTGAAAACTTAATTAGCTGTAAACCTCAAAAATATGATTTAAAACCTAAAAACTGTTTTTTAGATTTTTAAAATACCTTTTTCTATTTTTAAATTACTTTTCAAAATTTAAACTAAAAATAATCCTAGAAAATTAATTAAGCACGTAAAAAAATAATCTTTTTAAACCAAAAAGTCTTAAACCCTAATGAGAACACAAGAAAAATGAAATCAAGCAAAAAAGCTTTTCCAATAAGCTTTTATAAGCTTATTAAGCTACGACTTAATTTATCTAAACACAATTAAAAAGATGATAAAAGAATAATAATTAGCTAGATGTGCATAGAAAGGCACTTGGGTCACTGGTTAACACGTATAGTCCTCCAACGAGGGGTCCCGTGTTCGAGTCCAGGCCAAGGAGCTCTTTGGAAAACTTTTTTTTTTTTTACTTTTTAAAACTTAATCCAGTAACTCTTTTAAACTCAAAAACACTAACACTAGTCCAAATCAAACCAATTTAAGCCTTACAAAATGAAAAACGTGCCCAGTTAAGTTCTTATGAACACAAAGAGAAAATGTGATATCTTCACTTGTGAAGACTGATCAAGAGGAGCTTGATCTTGGTTTCTTGTTGGTTTTTTATGGACAAAAGGGCACCCCTACACTCAGTTGGAGTGTAGGGAGTCAATTAAAGCACAAAAAACACACAAGTCTACACTCAAATAACACACAAATCACCAAAAGAAGTTACTGATAAACTTGGTCAAGGACTGAAAGAGTTTTGCTGGTTCAAATGACACACAAATGGATTTCAAGCCTCAAGATCTAGCACACAGTGATATCAATTAGCATACAAGAGATCACAGACCCTACCTAGCACTTAATCCTAGCAGCTTAACAAGACTTGAATGTAAAAGTCACACAAAACAAGCATCCATGGTGAGTTACTGATTTTACTCAACTTTTAACATGCAACTTTGTTTAAAACTCTTCCAATCTGAAAACCAACTAGCATACAACTTAGCAACTACCTAGTGAGTATGTCAAACTGATTTGTACCCCAAAAATCTTTCAAAGATATTAGTTAATATGCAAATCCAAACACCCCTTTTAGTTACTAAAATGCAAAAATTAATAAAGCAATCCTACTCAAATCCAATCCAAACTGAATCAAAATACTTCTAACATGCATACAACCCTAATTTAAGCAATATTCAACACTTAAACAAACATCTAAACAAATTTCATGCCAAATCAATAAATCACATAAATGAGCAAAATCATAACACTTTTGAAAATTGAAAACTTATAACAAGAGTGCTACCTTGTTGGGCCTACATCCAGGCCCAACAGTGACTGAAAAGTCACCTCCCACAAGCTGGTGGCTTGTGCTGAACCTTGAACAAGGTGGCTAGTAGAGAAGTGAAGGTGGTGGTCACAGTTGACACACACACCCAATATGTCTTCCAATGGATGGGGTGTTATAAACCTGCTAAGCAAGGAAGTAAACAAAAGGGGTAAGCTTGTTCACAAGGCAAATAAGCTAACAAACCAGCTTATTAGTTAAGCTGTTCATGGCTTATTTGACTAAAGTAGAAAAACTGATTTTTTATGGTTTTCTGAAAATCTTAACTACCAAATCAACAAACAATCCAACCTCACTTGAGCTTGATATTCAACAAGAATATCAGGCTCATATGATCAGTTAAAAAGCTTGGACAATGAATCTTAAAACTTGAGTCTCCAATCAATACCAAAAACTGAAAATGAAATTTTAGCTTGAAAATGTAAACTTGCAATGGAAAGTAAATGTGGTTCTTTTGTTTCTTGTCAACAACTCAGTACCATTTCATTTCATTAAACAAAACTGGCTTTACAAGGTTTTGACCAAGGAGAAGGAAAAAGAACAAGAACAAATGAAAGTCCTATATGCCTTTATATAGAGGCTACAAATTCATTCTAGAACTGAAAAGAACTTTAAACCCTAATGGTATAACTTCCACTTTTGCCCTTGAAGAAATTCGCATCTTTGAAGCATCTTTGAAAATTTTGAATTTTGTCTTGATGCCATGTGATGATACAGCTGTTGGATTTGATCTTGGCCATCCAATGAGGTTGTAAAAAGTAAGCAATCCCTCCAATTCGTTGATTTCTTGTACTGGTTTTGTCTTGGAGCCAAAATGTGGGTCAGGGGAGGGTTGGAGAGACATGTGAGGATGAGGGTGACGTTTTTTGGGAGTTGGGATGGGATTAGGGTGTGATGAATTATCAATCTGGAAATAATTAGGCAAAAACCCCTTGTTTTGTGTTTAATCCGACCTGGGGAGTTCTAGGGTTTATAAGGGATTAGTGTGGGGTTTTAATCTGATTTGGGGGTGATTATATTTAAATAAGGTGTTTGGGAGGGAAGTGTTAAACTGATTAGTTTAATAAGTAAGTGGAGGGTGACGTGTGGGGGGGGGGGGGTGTGATGTGGTGGAATGTGATTGGAGGATGGAGGTGATGTGGAGAAATGATTGGTGGGGATGGGTTTGTGTGTTTGACAGTAATGGCCCCTTGACTCTCATGATGTTGCTATTTGATGAATAAACATTGTCAACGCCAAAATAACACTTAACAACTTTTGCCAACTTGCTGAAAATGGCCCATCATAGTTTCAAACTTAATACAAGGACTTCAAATGTAAATTTATGATATTTGAAGGACTGATTTTGGCATTTTCTTCATTCTTCAAGGTTTGACTTGATTGTTGACTTCTTGGAGGACCAATATTGACAATTTAGTTTTGTTGAGGGACTAAATTTGCCAATTCTTCAAAGTTAAGGGTCCTTTTTGTAATTTTGACAAACTTTAGGGACCAAACTTGTAATTATGAAGATACAAGGGTATAAAGTGTCAATTCTTCATAATTGGAGGACCCTTCTTCATAATTCTTCAAATCTTCAAGGGTTTTCTTTGGAAAATTCTTCATTAGGGCTTGGTTCATCGTGCGGCTTCGTTTCCCGTGTTCGTTTTTGACTGATTCTTGTGATCTTTTGTCATTTTCTCAATATCCGTACCTAAAATACACAAGCAACAAACACAAGCATATATTTGGGTATTTTGATGATATTTAATGCATTTTAAGCCCTATTTAGACGATGAGACTATGTATAAAAGCAGTCTCATCAATAGCCATCCCCAAGGGCTTGCTGAGAGGATATTCGAATCTTCTTGGGTATATTCTTCTTCAATTTCAGCCCTTGCTCTATCTCTCTCCTGGTTGTTATGAATCGGATGGTTGATATATCACAACTAGCACACGGATTGCCAACGTGGCATCCGTGTGTGCTAGTTGTGCTTCTTTGAAGCCTTGTTATTGGTTGATTTGGAAGATTGAGGTGTTTCTTCCACTGAAAAACAGCCACGTAGCTTACTCTCTCCATGCTTTCTCTTCCTTAAAATTGGGGCTTTTATTTCCCACACACTTGAATCACATGTGTGAGTAAAAGCCCCAAAATTAATTAACTTTTTACTGATTAGGGTTCTTGGAACAGTAAGAATTTGTGCCTGGTTTATTTTGTGTGGAATGGAGAAGAAAGGGGAAAGACATAGAGTATATCGAAAATAATTTAATGTTGAGTGGGTGAAAACGGTTTGGTTATATAATTGGTGGAAAGTGACGCGTGGGTGAAAAATGGAACGGATTATTTATTTAATGTGAGGGTGAAGTGGGACGGTTTTATTTAATGTGAAAAGTATAATGTGTGTATTAAATATACGTAGAAGTGACGTGTTTTCACACATTTTGACTGATAGAAACCCTAAAAGCCCAACATGCTTACTTCTTTCATTCCATTCGCTTACTGTTCCACTGAATTGGGCTTTTAGCCCAAAAACAATTCATTCCATCCGTTCCACTCACTTTGGGCCATTGAGTGCTTTTGGACCCAATTATCAAAAGTGTTAAAATGTTTATCCAATATTGGGCTCTCAGGCCCAATAAGCATTTGTGGGTCCCACTTGGCCCATAAACTCACATAATTATTAAATCCACTTAAGTCGAGCTCGATTTTGGCTTCTTTGATCTTTATCTTCAAACTCGTGTCGATATTTGCCGGTTTTCGCGAACTTGGTACCTACACACATTCAAACAAGAAACAAGCATATACAAGGCATTTTTGATACATTATGTGCATTATCTCATTGTTTTAAGATATAATTGATATGAGTAATTAAGCTCATATCAGTACTCCTGAAGAGCAGGCACATCACTTTAGATGGGCTCTTCGCACATCGATCGCAAACAATCTGGTGTGTGTTACGTTCAACACTGTAGCACAAGTGGCCGATGCAGCACGATAACTGGAGATGCTTTAGGAGAGAGATGAGTTCGGGGAAGCTGAAAGACCCGACAAGAGGTAAACATTCGTATTCAAGCGGTGACCAATCCGTATACTTTCCATATGTCAATTATTCATCTCTTAAATGTATCTTCCAGGCAGAAAACTGGGGACCGGTCTCAGCCGGCTACTCAGCAGCAGCCTCAAAAGCCCAAGGGAAACGGTCAGACTAACGACCGTTCTGCTACGGATAGGCGTGGCGGTAATGACAATTACCGTAACAACGTTGGGCACTCCAACAGCAGCAGGTCCTAATACTTACGCATTTCCTTATGTTTTCATGTTATAACTCATATTCTGACATTTTAGCAAAAACTTCTACCAGGAACCATGGAAACGGTAGGGACCAGAACCAGAGAGGTTCGCTGTATAGCCGTCCAGCTATCACTGGTATTCAATCTTACGATTATCTGCTTTGTCCTTTGTACCTAACTATCATGTCTTATATAAAATGTTTTATCAGGTCCTCAGCCAGCCAGAGCACCTGCTGGAGGATACACTCATCCTCTTTGCTCTACTTGCCACCGTAGGCACCCAGGACCATGTCGCCGTAATACTGATGCGTGCTTCAAGTGTGGTCTTCCTGGCCATATTATGAAGGATTGCCGTAAGGGCGAGATGGAGGGTACATCAGGACATGCTGATACCAAGCCGCCTCCTACTGCCGGGCGTGTCTACACGACATCTCGAGACCAGGCTAACAAGTCTACATGTACCATCACTGGAATCTTGTATATGTATGGTCAAGCTGCATGTGTTCTTTTCGATATGGGTGCTACTCACTCGGTTATTTCTACTGCTTATGCTGAGAACATTAGGATGCCTCCCTTGCCACTAGAAAATAGGCTTACTATTTCCACGCCTTTGAGGGACTCTGTATTAATCACCCATGTATACAAGAGTCTTCCCCTAGAATTTGACGATAAGGTTCGACCTGTCGACGCACTTCCGCTGGACATGAATGACTTCGACATGATTTTGGGCATGGATTGGCTATCCAAGCATCATGCTACCATAGACTGCCATTCAATCGAGTTATCTTCGGTGATGTTAATGCACCAGAGTACATTCATAATGGGTTCATACCCGGACGGTCTGTACAAGTCATATCCACCCTGCAAGCGCGTGCACTATTGTCACATGGCTGCGAGGGTTATCTAGCTACGGTTCACGACATGGATGTTGAATCCCCATCAATTCAGGATCGACCAATAGTGTCGGAATTCCAAGATGTTTTTCCAGCAGAACTTCCGGGCATACCACCTGCACGAGAAGTGGAATTCAGTATCGAACTTATTCCAGGAGCTGAACCAATCTCCAAGGCTCCTTATCGCATGGCTCCCATAGAGTTGAAGGAGCTGAACGATCAACTACAAGAACTTCTTGAACGAGGTTTCATTCGACCGAGCGCATCTCCATGGGGCGCGCCGGTCTTGTTTGTTAAGAAGAAGGACGGCAGTATGCGTCTTTGCATAGACTATCGCGAGCTCAACAAGATCCATTCGGAATAGATATCCACTGCCACACATTGACGATCTGTTTGACCAACTCCAAGGGGCCAAACACTTCTCCAAGATTGATCTTAGGTCAGGCTATCATCAGCTATGGGTCAAGGAGCAGGACATCTCTAAGACTGCCTTTCGTACCCGTTATGGCCACTACGAGTTTGTAGTTATGCCATTCAGCCTGACAAATGCTCCAGCAGTGTTCATGGATTTGATGAACAGAATCTTCCATGAATTTTTAGACAAGTTCGTCATTGTCTTCATCGATGACATCCTGATTTTCTCAAAGTCCAAGGAGGAACACGAAGACCATCTTCGTACAGTACTATAGATTCTTCGCCAGAAGCAGCTGTATGCTAAATTCTCCAAGTGTGAGTTCTGGTTAGACAAGGTGGCATTCTTAGGTCACATTGTATCAGCAGAAGGAATCACTATGGATCCAGCAAAGGTTGAGGCCATTACTAAGTGGCCAAGGCCGACATCAGCGACGGAAGTCCGTAGTTTCTTAGGCTTAGCTGGCTATTACCGTAGGTTCGTGGAGAACTTTTCCCGCCTAGCACTACCATTGACCAAACTGATGCGGAAAGGGGAGAAATTCGTCTGGACTGAAGATCGAGAGAAGAGATTTGAAGACCTGAAGCAGAAGCTAGTATCTGCACCTATTCTTACTCTACCATCTGGTACAGGTGGATTTCAAATCTACAGCGATGCATCGGGGAAGGGACTTGGCTGTGTTCTCATGCAACATGGGAAAGTGATCGCGTACGCTTCACGACAGCTTAAGCCTTATGGAGAAAATTACCCCACGCACGACCTGGAACTTGCTGCAGTCGTGTTTGCATTGAAGATATGGAGGCACTACTTATATGGAGAATCATGTGACATTTTCACGGACCACAAGAGCTTGAAGTATATCTTCACTCAGCGTGAATTGAACATGAGGCAGATGAGATGGTTAGAGCTGTTGAAAGATTATGACATTAATCTACAGTATCATCCCGGAAAGGCAAATGTAGTAGCAGATGCTCTTAGCAGGAAGTCCGGAATGATCAACGGCATTAAGATCGAAGAGGAAATCATCAGAGACTTGGAGCGACTAGACATCGAGATCATGGTACGTGGACAGCACGGTTACTGGGCTAATCTTAGAGTAGAACCCGAGTTACTATCTAAGATCAAGGAAGCTCAGAAGGATGACGGAGAAATCTGGGCGATAGTACAAAATTTGGAGAAGCAGACAGAATTCAGAGTAGATACAGATGGTATCGTATGGCAGGGCACGAGACTTTGTGTTCTTGATGACCAAGAACTCCGGGAAGCTTTGTTAGCTGAAGCTCATAGCTCCCCATTCTCTATACATCCTGGTTCGACTAAGATGTACCATGACATCAAGCAGTACTTTTGGTGGAGTGGTATAAAACAGGATGTGGCCACTTACGTCTCCAAATGTCTTACCTGCCAGCAGGTTAAGATCGAGCATCAACGATCTGGCGGTCTCCTACAACCGTTAGATATCCCAGAGTGGAAGTGGGACAAAATCACCATGGATTTTGTTACCGGTCTTCCGCCTACCAAGAAGAAGCACGATGCAATTTGGGTTATCGTTGATCGACTTACCAAATCAGCTCATTTCTTATCGATCCGCAAGGAAGATTCGGTAAGTAAACTCGCAGATACGTACAGAAGAGAGATCATGAGACTCCACGGTGCACCATCCAGCATCGTCTCAGACAGAGATCCTCGATTCACTTCGCGCTTTTGGAAAAGTCTGCAGAAAGCTTGGGGTACACAACTTAAGCTTAGCACGACTTTTCATCCTCAAACGGACGGACAGTCGGAGCGAACCATTCAGACATTGGAAGATATGTTGAGGTCATGTGCGTTGGAATGGACGGGTGATTGGGACGATTACATCTGTTTGGTGGAATTTGCATACAACAACAGTTGTCACGCAAGTATCAAGTGTGCTCCATTTGAGATGTTGTATGGCAGAAAGTGCCGCGCCCCAATCTGCTGGGATCAGGTTGGCGAGCGAACACTTGAAGGACCGGAAATCATAGAGATGACCAATGAGAAGATCGCAGTAGCTAAGCAGAAAATTCAGGAAACACGGTATCGTCAGAAGAGTTACGCCGATAAGCATCGTAGGGATATACACTTTAACGTAGGAGATCACGTCTTCCTTAAGGTTTCGTCGGCACGTGGTGTTAGACGCATCAGGATTAAAGGGAAGCTCAGTCCTCGTTTCATCGGACCGTTTGATATCATTGAACGAGTCGGTGAAGTATCTTACCGATTGGCGTTACCTCCGCAGCTTTCGCATGTGCACAATGTGTTTCATGTGTCCTTACTCAGAGGGTACCAGTATCATCCCCTTCACATGGTTCAGTATCCACTGGAACAGATACATGAAGATCTCACTTTTATAGAAGAACCCGAACGAGTTCTTGACAGACAAGAACGAGTCATGAGAAAGAAGACGATTCCATATGTCAAAATTCTATGGAGGGATCACACCGAGCGGGAAGCCACTTTGGAAACAGAGGAGTCTATCCGGGCTTCTTACCCTCATTTCATATTTTGAATTCGGGTATGTTCTTCTTTTCAGTTTACTTTATCTATAATTCGGGGACGAATTATTCTTTTTAGGGGGGAAGAGTTGTAAAACCCGCATGCTTTTACCATGAATAGTACCCTTAAGATCGTACGTACTAGATTTAAACTTTCCTAATATAGCATGATTATGATTACGTGTTAGGATTTTACGTATTACGTACGTGTTAGAAAACGATAAGTATTTACTATGCACGATCACGTAATAATTAATTGACGATAATTAATCACGAGCATGCGATCATGAAATCATGAACGTAATTAAAACACGAACTATTATTAATTACGTATAGATATATTTATTACGAGCGTAATTAAATATATTAGATCACGACATTTACGTAACGAGAACACTTAAAACGCGAACACAAATAATCACGAACGTGTAACTTAACATCGAGACACGGAAAAAGGTACGGGTACCCCAAGTGGGGCCCCTACCCGCGGCTACAAGGACAAATGGGCCAAGCCCATTTGTCAAATTTTACTAAAAGGGAAAAAGGGATTTTTCACTACTCATTTAGTTTTACATAAGATTTTTAGCAAAAACCTAAAATCCCTCTTCCTTGTTCTTTTTGTGCCGCCACCCTAAAACACCACAAGGAGGTGGTTTGTGATCTTGGATCTTGGAAAATTAGTTGGTGATCGTGTTTGTTCTTCATCCTTTTTATCCACGAATTCGGTAAATCCTTTTTAAGCTTTTTCTTTTGATTTGATCTTTTAATAAATCAAGAACATGTTATTTTTTTACAAAAACCTAATAAATAAACATGGATCTAACATGATTTGGGGTTTAATAAAATCAAAAGTATGTTTTTAAGGGGTGTTTGTTTTGGCCGCAGGCTACACCAAACCCAAAAGGGTTTCGGTTTGGCGAACCGACCACCACCAAGACCATTATGGTCTCGGTTGGTGTGTGTGGGTCCCACAGCAGCCTCAAGACACGGGGTACCCCGATTTGGTTCGGGGTACGGTGTCGATTTCATGTCCGGTTCATGCTTTTTAGTCTAGATCCGGTTCATGGTGTATGTTTAGTTTTTTTTATGATTATGATCTTATGTTAAAAATTAAATTAATAAAATGATATGATTAATTTAATAACATGACTTAGGTTATTTTAATTATTATAATCATAAAATTAATTAACCTAAGTATTTTATATTTTTGACTTATAATTATCTAATTATTTAAAAACCATGACTATAATTAATTAATTAACATGACTTAGGTTATATTATTAATATATAATAATACATGTTTTAACCTAAGTATTTAACTTTATTTAATTAAAAACATGTTATACTTTAATTAAATATTTTAACCTATAGTTTAATTTAATTACATGAAATAATTATTAAACTATACATTATATCATATGACTTAGAAAATAATCATGAAAACACTTAGGCTTATATACTTAGCTTATTTAACCATCTTATTTCTAATTATGGAAACTTTCTATTTTTAGAAACTTAATTAAATAAGGCAGCTAATCTATTTATGGAAACCTTCTATTTTTAGAAACTTATTTATTTCAGGCAGCTAATCTATTTATGGAAACTTATTTAATTAAGGCAGCTGATCTATTTATGGAAACTTTCTATTTTTAGAAACTTATCTATTTTAAGCAGTAAATCTATTTTTGGAAACTTTCTATTTTTGGAAACTTTCTATTTTTAGAAACTTTCTATTTTTGGTAACTTTCTATTTTTAGAAACTTTCTATTTTTGGAAACTTTCTATTTTGGAAACTTTCTATTTTTGGAAACTTTCTATTTTAGGAAACCTGCTATTTTTGGAAAGTTACTTATTATTACACAGTAAGTATAATAACACATGAAATACCAGAAATACCAGAAATACTTAATCAGATTAAACAGAATATAAGATAAACACAGTGTAAGGCTTAAAAATAGTAAAACATGGTAAGAACACATAAAATAAGCTAAGACATGACATAAAACCAGCTACGTATTTAGTAACCAGATACTTATTCATGTATGTATTTATGTAGCACTAGTGATTCGGAAGTAGGATTTCTCTCAGTTCATCTTCTTCGTTCACTGGACATAAGGTACGGATTCCCGTCCTTTCAGTATGGACATTCTTTCCTTATTAGGATTCCCCGTATGCAGCCAACTGTTTTCCCGTAGTATAAGTTATGTGTTTGATTGCTTATGTTTAGTTAAAATTACCTATAGCCATATACATGCATGACCAGTTTCACCTAGTTATGGAGGTACCATAACCATAACATTAGAGGCACCGATGTTATGACTTCACCACGGCGGAGTGATTGCTCGTGGCGTCCCTTCAGCTTTTGGCCATTTATATTGTATTTATCATGTGGGGCGTATGGGTGCATCCTAGTTACATGTTTTTATTCAGGATTTCATGGTGAATGTGGTGTGTGCCTTGCATCCTTCACAAGGAGCTGATCCCTCCTACCAAAAAACCAGTATATTAAATTAGAGGCAGCCCCTCTAATTTGCATGATGAGGTCACCCCTCCAAGTATTCATGCACGGTGGATTTTCATGACCTATATTGGCTAATGGTAAAATATGACAAACAGTTTTTATAAGATAAACATAAGACTTTCAGACTATTAAACCAGTTTATTTAAGACTTAATCAGGTTACTCGGGACTTAGTTTTCTTCCGCTGTTATATGTTATATGCTTATCCTATTCATGCTTTATTGTACATCCGTGCACTGAGCGTATTTGCTCAGCCGTTTTCCTTTTCTTTGTCCCCAAAACGGCAGGTACTCAGGGACGCTCGTAGACACTAAGAGTACGTGCATATGGACTGGAAGCTATCTAGCCTTCTTTACTTTATGCATTTCCTTTCTTATGATACATTTGCTATGGACATTGTTTAGTCCTTTCCTTTACTATACTATGTTTGTGTGTGATGAGCTTTACTTTTGGACTACCGATGTTTGATTCCGGTATTTTCCTTTTATAGTCAAGTAATGTTTAGACATTTTTCCTTGTATGCTTTGATGACACGCCATAATTGCATGTGACATTTCCATTATCAAAATGGGGTGTTACAGCCTTGAATGGGGGATGTTCCATTAAACATCAACAACCTTTCCAACGTGATGGAGCTGTAAAGACGAAAACTTTTAACATTTGGATTCTTTATTGCTCATATTATATGTTCGAAGATACATGATGTTTGAAAAATTCGCGTCTTAGGTATCTGTCAAACAATCAGTTGACTGCCCCGGTGCCAAATCTCACTAGCATGAATCGCCTCAACTATGTGTAAGTATCGAGATATCAGAGTATGAATTGATCGTCTGCCTAAGAAAAATATATATTAATTTATTATATGGGATTTGCAGGAATTTAAGCAATAACGGTTTTGAGCAGACTGATTTTCCTTCATGGTTTTCAACACCTTGTCATTGACTACTCTGTAAGCAAAGTTTCAGTTAATTAACTTTCTTACTTTTGCCAACAAAGTCGCTAACATATTTATCTTGTAATATTGTGATGACAGCAAGTATGTTGATAATCTATATTTATACTACATAATCTTTAATAAGTGGCATTGTTGAAAAATTAATTACCTATGATTGCAAAACGCTGAAGTAAATGAAGTTAACTATGGAAATGGTGTGCTAATTATGGGAACTAAAACATCATCTCTATCAAAAACAGACACGCTCACGACCTCCATCTCTGTAAACCCTAAATGGCACACGGTCATAAAATACACAGCCACCACAATTGATTTGCCGAACCCGCCACCTATTTGTCTTTAGTTTAGGTGTTTTCCGGTAGTTCAGTTGAGAGTATTGTGTGTTGGTTTGGGTGCCTGCGAGCCTCAATCTTTGTCTCTCTAAAAGTCACAACCGCTACCACATATGATCACACGTATTGATTCTGATGAATTTTTTTGTTCAAACCACATACCCACATGCCACAACGCACTTCATTTTTGCCGGCTTCTCCGTTGCCTCCGTTCATGGTGTGCGGCGTTGATGGTCGGTAGGTGACGTCAGCGAAGTTAGGTGTCTGTTTTCTTTACGGGTGATTTGATTTGTTGGGGATTTGTATAGTTAAAGTTATATGATTTTTGCAATCTCTGGTGTTTGATAAACTATGGTATGTATGCGATCTGTGGTGTTTGATAAACTATGTTTTGATATAGGAAACAGTTAGATCTCAGATTAGGCCCGATCATGAATGGGCACAGTGCAACCTGTGTAAAAAATGGAGGAAAGCAGCCGTAAGTTTGTTTTTTTAGATCCCTACCTTTTTAAAAGATATGAATTTGCTAATCTATTTGATATATTAAATTTTTATTTAGATGGATGGTCTTTTCGTGATCGTGACTACGCAGGTGGTGAGGGCTTTGAGTTTCTTGCAAAATGACAGAGCTTCTTCCCAAGATAAATGGGAAGCTATTACAATAACTCAAAATCTGCTGCTGGTGGAAGTTTTGTATTTTGAAAATTTGTTTCTTGGGAGCTTTTGTCTCTGTCCGCTTTAAAGGTATGTTCTTTTTTTCCATCTCATTTTCGTGATACCAACTAAGAACAACCCATTTATAAGAGATCAACATAATAAGAACAACCCGTTTATTAGTCAACTAGTCGAAATTGCCAACATTCTTATATGTTTTTTAATACTCACTACTTGCTGGAAGTTATTAATAACATGAGTTTGTAGGTCTGACCTGAGTAAAAAAATGCATCGGCACAAGAACATAAGGTATTAAGCAGTCATTTGGTTTAATCTCCAACTTTTCTTGGTAGTTTGAAAAGTGAATGGCGTGTTTGTGAAAGTTTACTAAACAACTTATGATTTGCTTATTACATTAAATATTAGTAAAAATAGGTTAGACGGTAATAAGCAATTTTATTGGTGTTCATGGTTGCTTATCGAAACAGTTTTTTTGAGTATTTGTGAACAATATAAGGTGTTTAGGATAAATAGAAGATACTTTATGTAAGCTTCTTCGAAACTGCCAAACAAGGAGGCAATCCCAAACACCCCCTTATTCATTTTGAGTTCATACGAAAGAGTATCATATTGACAAAGCATTGTGTAAACCGAACACTCTACCTTCTCTAATCATTCGAAATAGTTGAAACCTTATTTCCTTTCCGATTTTTTTTATATATTTATATTTGAGGTTTTTTCTATGGATGTTTGTCATTTCAGGTGGCTGGTAAATGATCGGATTAATATCGGATTTTCAAAGTTTTTATGGGTGGATAAGTAGTAGTCTTAAGAAGTCGGGAGATCATGAGACGTTTTACTCTAACATCTATGGTGTTATAGAGATGCTTAAATCTACTCAGTATGGTTACTCTTTATCTATTACAAAGTAATATATTATGTAGTATATTTTTCCTTTAAGTATCTACTTAGCAACTAAAATAAGTTGTTATAACTTCGCAAAGATGAAGGTCAATTAAAGAATCAACAAGTTAATTATCAGAAATGCTAGATGTTTTGTTAATGTTTATAATAACATGCCAAATTAGGCAGGGTCGGGCTGGTTTAACGTACGTACACTTTAATTTACCGAACATCTTTTTTTTGTAGTTATTAAAAATAGTTAACACGAGCATGCTTTCTATGATGAAAACAAGTTTATTAATGTACAAACTTTAACTCTTTATATAGAGTTAGGGTGCTCTCCATCAGAATACACTTTGGATGCCTATAAACCCGTTTGACCCGATCCTTTCTCAATGAAGTCTTTTAGTTAACCACATTTGCCCTTTTTGATATGTGACATAATCCAAATCCACCCATTTGTAGAAACAAGGTCAATATGCCACTATCTTTTTTATTTTTTATACTGATACATTTGATTATGTTATTTAAGGATATGGACTATTGGGACCCTCCAAAGGGAACTAAGATAGCCATAGTGCGAACTGAAAACAAACTCAAATGAGTCCAACATTTGGTTGAGAGTATTGGCAGCCTTGGTAAGTGGGAGACTTATGAATGCACTTGCAAAGACTCGCTTCATATCATTGCTAATCCTGTTAGCACTACATTTACAAGGATCAACCATCAGAATATGTTGCAGACTGTGAGCCCAAAATTTTCATCTTTAGGTAGCCAAAAACAATTTCTTTGTATTGCGAGTCTTGAACACTGTTCTTATCATTCTTTAACCTTTTAGTTGATTTTTGCAAGTACATTTAAGCTCATTTTTTTATCACCACATGTGTATGAATACATTTTTTATGTATATAATATATGTGCATATTTTATCTAAAAATCATTGGTTTTACATTAGACTCATGAGAGTTACGAGTGCAGTAAATATTCATTTAAGTTTGTTTTGTGATAAGAAAGAACATATTGTGTAACCGGACTCATACAATAATACCATACTACTGTCCAATTTAAGACCAATTTGATATGTCTGGATTCTAGAATATTGGCTGAGACTCGAGGGTGTCGTGTGTCTTGTCTTTCTATCTTTGTCAGCGTCACGGGTCAAGGTTCGACTATCGGGTCAATCCGGTCGAGTCAATTGAATACCCGTTCGACCAAAAATTCAATTAGCATATCGTTAACTATTTGCCACTAGGCAATTTCCGCTGCTATGCGCGGGTACTCGTCTAGTATGAGAAAAAAAGACTAAACTAGTACGCAACAACGCCATATTTGAAGATGATTAAAAAATGTTTATAGTATTTAATAACAAGATTTTACTAGTTGAAAAGTTCGTTCTCGGTATCTCTTCGAATTGATCTCTGGTTAATTGTGCGACTCAGTTGTTCTTGGTGAATCAAATAAAAGAGTTGTCGTTGTCTAAAACTAATTTCAAATGAAAACATGAAAAAAAATAAAAAGAATAAAGTAAAGACAGTAACAAGAAACAATGAAAGATAAAAACTTGGTGAAAAGTAAATTGCGAGAGAATTAAAAGGCAAATAAAGTAAATGATGCAAATCAAAACTTAAATTAAAAGGAAAGCAAATAAAAATTTAAATAAAGAAAAAGGCGGGAAAAATAAAACTTGAAAATAAAAGACAAAAACTTAAAAAGAAAAACAAACAAAAAGACTGACAGACCTTGATTCGGAAGTTTAAAACTTCCGAATGAACTGGCTTGATCCGGAACTTTTGGACTTCCGGATGAAGCTTGCTTCATTCGGAAATTTTGGACTTCCGGATGAAGCTTGATTCATTCGGAACTTTTGACTTCCGCATGAAGCTTGCTTCATTCGGAACTTTTGACTTCCGGATGAAGCTACTTCACTCGGAACTTTTGACTTCCGGATGAAGCTACTTCACTCGGAACTTTTGACTTCCGGATGAAGCTTGCTTCATTCGGAACTTTTGACTTCCGGATGAAGCTACTTCACTCGGAACTTTTTAAGTTCCGAATGAACCCTCTTGATCCGGAAGTTACCTGGGAATGATAAAATACAGAAACAACCTTCCCCGAAGAACAGGGACATACAGTAACCAAGAACCTATCCTCAAATTAATCAAAATCAAACAAAAGATTAAACCAAAACAACCAATAAGCATCAACTAACAATAATCAATCAAAACAAATCATCAAAACTAACAAACATAACTAAATCAATCAAAACCCACTTGATCAAAATCATACAAACTCAAGAACATGAACAATCAAGATAAAGAACAAATCAAACAAGAAAGGTAGAAGGAGATTAGCAATAAGATAAAGATTAACAACAATTAAAGGTAAACTTACTTGGAATTAAAAGAGAATTAAAGGTGCGTTACATGAGAATTAAAGTGCATAAATTTAAGGAACAAGAAGAATGAAAATGGGGAAGAGAGGCTTGTCAAGCCTCCAACAACCTAAACAAAAATGAAGGTGAAACTATATATAGGGGAATTAGGGAGGAGCTTAGGAAGCTTCCTCCCTCTTTCTTCTTTCTCTTAATTGCACTCTTAAGTCCTCGATCTTCTTAATCTTTTGTTAATCTCTTAATACTTGGACTTTGTCTTGGGATTTCTTCAAACTCGTCTTGTAATCTTCAATAAATTAGACTTGAGTTCTTCGGTTTTTAAGTAAACTTCCGTCTTTTTACTTTTTCTTCGATAAATCTTCAGAATTGGTCTTGGACTTCCGTTCTTTTTCCACTCTTAATCTTTCGACTTCATCTTTCGTCTTTTTCCTCGATAAAAGCCCGTGAATGCCGTGTTTTCTCCACTTTTTACCTTTTCGTCCTAAATCACAACAAAAACATAAACCACGCGTAATTCCGACATAAATGACATAAAATACACGTTTTTGCTCGGTTTTTATTGTAATTAAGTGGTAAAAAGGATGGGTGTTTTCACACCTATCAAATCCCCTACACTTGACCATGGCAATGCCCTCATGCAATGCTTAGTGATAAAGCAAGGTTTACACTTTCCATCATAATCAACCTACCTTGGCCTTTATTAAACAACTAAGGAAAATAAAAAAGATAGAAAATAACAAGATGCAACAAGGAAGAAACATGTAAAGAAATCTAAGACTTACATTAGGGCTTGTGTGTCATGAATGTTTATCACCCTCAAGTTTCACGTTCCCCATGCCAAGCTTAAAAACAAGATCATTGTTAGTATAAGTTAGCATAACAAACATTTACTCATGCGGTTCAATTAATCACTTAAACTCCCTTATTCCTATGGGTATCTCTTATATTTTATTGATGTCTTGAACGATCACGAGGATGCATTGTTGACTTATTTCGATAATTTATTTAGGCTGAAAGCAAAGTAGGACGATTTGATCAATAGTTAGCTAAAGGACAAAATATCTTAAAACTGCTTCTCGGGATATCAAAAAGTTCATATCTTGGCATAACTCGGTTCACGATTTGAGACCTTTCTCGGGCCGATATTTGGCATGTACTTCATACTTCATATCTTGAGAGACGTTCTTGAGATAATGGTCTTCTCATCGTAACAGAGTTTCTTCACTTGGAGACTTTAGAGGGGTACTCCAACTTTGTTGACCACGACTTCATGATTATTTCTTCAATCTCTATTTGGGATTTTGAGATACAACGATCCGCCTCCTTTTCGGACTTGGATCTATTTATCCTCATACCTTGTTAGTGTCTTTTCGGATAGACTTCTCCATGATCTTTATGGGAGTTGATTGCTTTTCGTCGTGAGTCTTGATCCTTCATATTGATTTTGGGAATAATTCTTTTCACATCACTTTGGATCTTCAGCAATAAAATGGAATCCTCATGCCTTGTTAGGGCCTTTTCGGACTCGCCAATCTTCGTGCCCCGCTTCATAAGTTATGCCTTGGCTATGAACTCTTATCATTACCGAGCAACTTTTAAACGATCTTGGGCTAGAAGCTAAGTAACTTTTCAAAGCGTACGACCTTACTTATTGCAGATAATTTATTAGCAAGTGATGGGAGAAAAAGATCATAATTAACTCACATAAGTTAATGAGAGAATACCAAACTTGTAACCAACTCTATCATTTCTCGTCCTCCACAATTTAAAATCTCAAGGAATGAGACTCGTGAATGCTTAGCCTAATAAACCAATTAAGGTCTACATGGTTAAGGATACTAGCTAGAGTGAACTTGGATAAGTAAACTCGGGTTGAGTCAAAATATTCACAACGGGCCTAATATATCTAAGATATCTAAACTTGCTAAAACCATTTTATTACAATGCTAGAAAGTAACAAAAATAAAGGAGACTACAACTAGGCCAAAATAGATTAAAATTTTTGAAAAATGTCGAAAAATTGATTTTTCGGTTAAAATGAGGGCAAATACAAGGAAAAGACCACTTAACTTCGATAGAAATCCCCCTACACTTAAGATAAACATTGTCCTCAATGTTTAAGCATTTGGTAGTAAACTCCCCTACACTTAGGACATTGTGCACGTTGTTTAAATCTCGCTAAGGAAGAGACAACTAAAGAGATTCCTATTTTAATATTGAGAAATATAAAATAGTGAATCGAAAAGAGTTTAGGATAGAACCGGGAAGAAGGGAACATGATAGGTGTGTAATCACCCATCCTTTTACCACTTAATTCTTGCTAAAACAAGACCAAAACATGTATTTAATATCATTTGTTTGGAATTATGCGTGGTTTTTGTGTTTATTGTGTTTTCAGAGCTAACCGGATGAATATTAAAGAAAACATGGGATTGCACGGGTTTTATCAAGGAAAAAGACTCAAGACGAAATCTATTGTCCAAGAGATGCAAAAGATTTGAAGTCATTGGGCCTATTTGAATATTTATCGAAGAAAAGGACCAAAGATGGAAGATTTACATATGTCGAAGAAACTCAAGTCTATTTAACGAAGAAATTAAAAGACGAGTTGAATTTAATCGACGACAAATCCCGAATCGGAATCAAAAACGTCAACTTTTCTGAAAAGACGAGAAGACAAGAAGAAAGGGAGAAAGCCCACTCACCAACCAACCACTAGGACTATATATAGGGTTTTCCTTCACATTTTGGGGAGTTAGCTTTCATTTTTTCTTTTCCCAGTTTCTTTGTTTCGTAGCATCACAAACACCATTAGGGTGTTTGGTGATTTTTAATTTCCTTTCAATCTTGTAAGTTTTAATCATTACTCTTGTTACTTTTACATTAATCTTTCAATTCCATCTTTTCATTCATCTTGTTCATCTCCATTTTTATTGCAAGTTTTCAAGTTCTTGTGTGATTGATTTTGATTTTTTAAAAGTTGTTGATTTAGTGTTTTTATTGGTGGGATTTATTACTTATGGTAAATAAAAGATTATTGGTTAGTTTGGTAAAACCTCTTTGAGTATTCGAGTTGATTTGGATTTAAAACCGTGTCCCCTGTTCTTGCGCGTCTGCTGCTGTTCTTCATTCGAAACTTTCCAAACAGAGCCTATTTTCCGAATAGTCGATTTCTTATTTCCCTTATTCGGAATATTGGATATTCCGAATAGGGCTGTTAATTTTCTCTTACTCGGAATATCTCATATATTCCGAACAGAACTCATTTTTCCGAATTGGACGATTTTCCGCATAAGCTATTTTTTCCGAATTGAGCACTTTATTCCGAATAGGGAATGTTTTCCGAATAGGCAAAATTTTCCGAATAGCACTTATTTTCCGCATAAGCCAAATTTTCCGCATAGGGTCTGCTTTCCGAATTGCCCCCTTTTTCCGCATAAGCCAAACTTTTCCGAATAGCATTACATTCCGAGTAAAGCAATTTTTCCGCATAGTCTTATTTTCCGTTTAAGAGCTCATTATTCCGAATAGAGAACATTCCGCATAGAGCCATTTTATTCTGGATAGGGCTTTTATTCAGCATAGTTATTTTACCCCGTATGAGGTATTTTCTATTAGGGTATTTTTCCAGTACTGTTTGATTTAATTTCTTATCCTAATTTTACTTTTTAATTGATTCAAGTTTATATTTTAATTTACGTTAGTCATTTATCTTTTTAATAGAATAGAAAACCAAAACCACTTTTTGTCACCAAGAACAAATCATTCCACTTAAAGCCGAGATCAATTCGAGAGGATATCGAGAAAACGAATTTTCAACATAGAAAATACTTGTATCAAATGGCGCCGCTGCCGGCTCTTCTCGTTAAGATCAAAAGTTTTTTGTGAGAACTTGGATTTTGGGATCCGTTCCCCGTGAACGTTACTTTTTCACAAAAAATTTCAAAAAAAAAAAAAAAATCCTAAAAAATATAAAATTTTCAAAAATACAAAAAAATTAAAAAACATAAAAACCAAAAATATTTTTGCTTTGTTTTTCTTTGTTCGTTCTTTTGCAGGTGTATGCGCACTCGATCCACGTCTTATCAAGAGCCCGAGCCTCTCGATAACTTAGACATGGCTGGTGTACAAAACAACAATAACATACCACCTCCGAACAACAATAATAACAACAACAACCCACCTTTCAACAACATGAACAATAACAACAACAATGAGCACCTTCCGGATAATCGCCCGATGATTGAACTGCTGCAAGCTCATGTAGATGGCAACACTGATCCAATTGTTATACCACCAATTGCCGCCAACAACTTTGAGCTAAAATCAGGCTTCATCCAGATGGTCTCCGCTCAACCATTCTTGGGACGAACCATTGATGATCCACACGACCACATCAAGAGATTCTTGCAACTCACCAACACGGTCAAATTCAATGGTGTTCCACAAGAGGTTATAAGGTTACAACTTTTTCCCTTTTCTTTAGAGGGACAAGCCCGGCATTGGCTTGCTAAGGAACCGCCACAGAGTATTCTCTCGTGGACGGATTTGGAAACAAAGTTTATCAATTATTTTTTTCCACCCTCTCGTACTACCGCATTGCGGAATGAAATCATAAATTTTGAACAAAAGTACGATGAGTCGTTCAGTGAATCTTGGGATCGTTTCAAAGATCTTTTAAGAAAATGCCCACAACATGGTTTTACCAAAGTACATCAAATTAATACTTTTTACAATGGTTTAAGCATGAGTGACCAAGATTTACTGAACAGTGCCTCGGGGGGTAATCTATTGGCTAAGACTTCCAATGCTGCTTGGGACATCATTGAGAATAAATCTCGTGTGCAAACCAAGAGTGTTCGTACCAATGTCGCTAGTGCTAGCACTAGTGACAGCGACAAGCGATTGGACAAAATCACTACGCTTCTTGAATCGCTTGTCACTCACATCGTCAGCACCAACAACAGCAACAACGCTAAAAACGCTCAAGTGAACGCTGTCAGCCAACCTTGTGAGATATGCGGTGGTCCTCACTCTTACACCACTTGTACCGCCACCCAAGATTACCCTGCTGAGAATGTGAATGCGGCATATGGCACCTATCCTCAACCTGCTTATCAAGCTAGACCTCAAGGTGACCGTAACTTGCTTAGCTACCGCTCCAACAACTACCTCTCACCACCTGGTTTCCCTCCTACCAACCCAAACCAACAACAAAACCTTAATCGCCCTCCTCAACAACAACAACAACCTCGACAACCATACATACCTCCTCACAAGCAGCAACAACCACCTCAACGCAACAACCAAGTCTACCAGCAACCTGCTTATCAACCACCCGCATACAATGCTCCTCCCAACCAACCCACCGCTCTTCACCAAGAAGTGGAAACTTATATGAGGACTAACGATGTGATAGTGGAAAATCTTCAGAAAGAAGTGCTCAACCTGAAAGCGGACTTGGTCAAGCAAGGAAACGATTTGAGAGCCGACATGAGAAACACGTTGGATAGCCAAACTAATGATCTGAGGAACATGATGGCTAGTTTCTTCCAAGGTAATCAACCCTCTTCTTCGGGTACTCTTCCGAGTAACACCGTTGCGAACCCAAGAGGGGAGATGAAAGCAATCACTACTCGAAGTGGCAAAGGTACCAAGGAACCCGAGCTTCCTATACCTCCACCGGTGGTTGTGACCAAGGAGAACGAGTCACCTGCTCCTATTCCTCATCCTTCTCCTTCCCCAATTTCTCCACCTCTTCCTTCTACCCCTCCTCCACCCAAGGATGTGAGTGATCCTATTCTTCCGAAGCCTTCCTCTTCTTCCAATATACCTTATCCATCTAGGTTAAGGAAAGAGAAGCTCAAAAGCAAGGACGATATTCAGGTTTCGAACTTTCTTAAAATGTTTAAACAACTGAATTTCAATATCTCCTTCGCTGAGGCTCTCGCTCACATGCCTAAATACGCAAAAATGTTTAAAGATCTTCTGAGCGACAAGGAAAAGCTCCTCGATATTGCCAACACCCAACTTAATGAGAATTGCTCTGCAGTGCTCTTAAGGAAATTGCCAACCAAGCTTGGTGATCCAGGTCGTTTCCTTATCCCTTGCAATTTCCCGGGAGTAGAGAATTGCATGGCCCTAGCCGATCTAGGTGCCAGTATTAATCTCATGCCTCTAAGTGTTTGGAAGCAATTATCTCTCCCAGAGCTAGTCCCCACCAAAATGACTTTGGAATTAGCTAACCGTACGGTTGCTTATCCAGTGGGGATAGCCGAAGACGTCATTGTAGGAGTCGACAAATTCACCTTCCCTGCTGATTTTGTTGTCGTCGACTACGAGATGGACCCTCGTGTGCCACTAATTGTTGGTCGTCCATTCTTAAGGACCGGTCGCACTCTCATTGATGTTGAAGCCGGTGAGCTTATTATGAGGGTGGGTGACGATAAAGTAGTCTTCAACATGGGAAAGTTGTCTAAACAGCCTTATTCATATGAGAGTGTTAATTGTATTGACGTTCTTGATGAGGCTTGTGAAGAACACTTTAATGATGCTTGCAAAAGTATTCCTACCTCTCTTCCCAATGTTGAGACCGTGTCCTCCATTGATTCATCGTTGTCTCTATTTGGAGATAGTGATTTATTTTGGAACAATCTTGAAGATACCATGGGAGATGTGACTTTAGCTACTGATGATTCTCCTACCGATGGGGACGAAGACATGCATTTCTTTGAAAGCCTTCTCAACGAAGACAACCCTTCTCCTCCATCTCCCACGGTCATTGCTATCGATACTCCGACTTTGAAAACGCCTTCCGTCGAAAATCCTCCGGATTTAGAACTTAAGGAGTTGCCGCCCCATCTCGAGTATGTATTTCTTGAAGAAGAGAAAAAGTCGACAGTCATCATTGCTAAGGACCTAAAGGAAGAAGAAAAAGCCCGACTTATCACCGTGTTGAAGAATCATAAGAAGGCTATCGCTTGGAAAATCTCGGATATTCGTGGAATTGATCCTCACTTCTGCACACACAAAATTCTCATGGAGGACGACTTTAAGCCCACAATTCAAAGCCAACGAAGGGTGAATCCAAAAATCCATGAAGTCATCAAAACAGAGGTTATCAAACTTCTTGATGCGGGTATGATTTACCCTATTTCGGATTCACCATGGGTTAGTCCAATCCATTGTGTGCCCAAGAAGGGCGGAATAACCGTTGTTCCCAATGAACACAACGAGTTGATTCCCACTCGTCTCGTTACTGGGTGGAGAGTTTGTATAGACTACCGCAAACTCAATGATGCCACAAGAAAGGATCATTTCCCTCTACCTTTTATGGACCAAATGCTTGAACGTTTAGCGGGTAATGAATATTACTGCTTTCTTGATGGTTTCTCGGGTTATTTCCAAATACCCATCGATCCCCAAGATCAAGAGAAGACTACATTCACTTGTCCCTATGGCACATTCGCTTACAAAACAATGCCTTTTGGCTTATGCAATGCCCCCGGGACTTTCCAAAGGTGCATGCTAGCTATCTTCCATGACATGGTGGAACACACCATGGAAGTCTTCATGGACGATTTCTCGGTCTTCGGGGATTCCTTCTCTTCTTGCCTTGCCAATTTGGAACGTATGCTTAAGCGGTGCGAAGACACTCGCCTTGTTCTAAATTGGGAAAAATGCCATTTTATGGTAAAAGAAGGCATCGTGTTGGGACATAAGATTTCTAAAGCCGGTCTTGAAGTAGACCGTGCTAAAGTCGATGTTATCGCAAAGTTGCCTCCACCTTCCACCGTGAAGGGTGTGAGAAGTTTCCTGGGTCATGCGGGTTTCTACCGTCGATTCATCAAAGATTTTTCTCAAATCGCTCGCCCGATGACCCACCTCTTGGAAAAAGATACTCCTTTTATCTTCTCCAAAGAGTGTCTTGAAGCCTTCAACTCGCTTAAGGATAAGCTAACTAAGGCACCCGTCTTGGTTACCCCTAATTGGGAGCTGCCTTTTGAGATGATGTGCGATGCTAGTGATTTTGCTATTGGAGCGGTTCTTGGACAAAGAGTGAACAAACACTTCCAACCGATCCATTACGCTAGCAAGACAATGACGGGGGCGCAATTGCATTATACGACAACAGAAAAAGAGCTTTTAGCTGTTGTCTATGCATTTGAAAAATTCCGCCCCTATCTTGTCCTTTCTACCACCATTGTGTACACCGATCATTCCGCGCTGAAGTACTTGTTGACAAAGCAAGATTCCAAACCAAGACTTCTTCGCTGGGTTTTGCTGCTCCAGGAATTTAAAATAGAAATTCGCGATAAAAAAGGAGCTGAAAATCTAGCCGCGGACCACCTTAGCAGACTTGAGGATCCTTACCAAGGGGATCATCCGAACAAAGAAATCAATGATTCTTTTCCCTTGGAGACCTTAATGTCTATAAACTCGAATTCTAATGAAACCCCGTGGTTTGCGGACTTTGCAAACTACTTGGCGGGTGGAATTCTCAAGGAAGGGTTGACGTCTCAGCAAAAGAAGAAGTTCTTCACCGACATTAAGACTTACTTTTGGGACGACCCTTACCTATTCAAACAATGTGCCGACCTGATTATCCGCTGATGTGTTGATGGACCGGCAGCTTCGGAAATCCTTAATGCTTGCCACAAAGGACCCACCGGTGGTCACTTTGGTCCCAACTACACCGCCAAAAAAGTGTTTGATTCGGGATTTTATTGGCCCTCCATATATCGTGACGCTCACGATATGGTTAAAAGATGTGATGTTTGCCAAAAAAAAGGCACGATCACACATAAAGATGAGATGCCTCAGAATTTCATTCAAGAATGTGACATCTTTGATGTTTGGGGTATCGACTTTATGGGGCCATTCCCTTCTTCTAAAGGAAACAAATACATCCTTATAGCCGTTGACTACGTTTCAAAGTGGGTTGAAGCCAAAGCTTTACCTACTAATGACGCAAGGGTGGTTTGTAACTTTTTGAAAGCTCTTTTCGCTAGATTCGGTGTGCCTCGTGCCATTATTAGTGATCGTGGGACTCATTTTTGCAATGACCAATTCGCAAGAGTCATGGCTAAGTACGGTGTAAATCATCGTCTTTCTACAGCCTACCACCCACAAACTAATGGCCAGGCTGAAATATCCAACCGAGGACTCAAGCGAATTCTGGAAAGAACCGTGGGAGAGCATCGTGCCGCATGGGCTGATAAACTTGATGATGCTTTGTGGGCTTTCCGTACTGCTTACAAGACCCCGATCGGCTGTACGCCTTATCGTCTTGTGTACGGGAAAGCGTGCCACCTCCCCATTGAGTTGGAGCACAAGGCTTATTGGGCCTTGAAGTGGGCTAATTTTGATATTAACAAAGCCGGTGACCTACGCAAGATCCAACTCAATGAGCTGAATGAACTTCGGAATGAGGCTTATGAAAATTCTTTAATCTATAAGGAAAGGACTAAGCTCATTCACGACTCTAAGATTAAAAACCGAGAGTTCCATGTTGGAGACAAAGTCTTACTTTTTAACTCTCGGTTGAAAATCTTTTCGGGCAAGCTCAAATCTCGTTGGTCCGGCCCATTCACCATTGCCCAAATTTTTCCATATGGTACTCTCGAGCTCGCTCAACCTAATGGACCTAATTTTAAGGTGAATGGCCAACGAGTGAAGTTGTACTTTGGTGAGGACACCTCTCAGGAGGTGATTCCATCCCTCACCACGTTCCCCATGAACTAATTTTGGGTCGAGTCAGGCTCGTGACTCGGTTATCAAAAACAAGCGCTCCTCGGGAGGCAACCCGAGTATCTATCCCTTTAACCCCCTAAGTGTAGGGGAGGACCTATTTTGGTCGTTTGTGTTTGAGTGGTGATGTGATTACAGGGATAACTGCAATCTTGGAATTCTTTGAAGAACCGTGCTCCCGTGTTATCCGAAATCCGGTTCTATCTATCAACTATCGTGATTCAATTTTCTTCATACTCACATTTGAAATTGATCACTTTAGTCGTCTCTTCCTTAACTTGAGTTAACCAACGTGCACAATGTCATAAGTGTAGGGGAGACTTTTCCCACATGCTTAAACATTGAGGACAATGTTTATCTTAAGTGTAGGGGGGACTTCTATCGAAGTTTTAAGTGGACTTTTCCATGAAAATGCCTTCATTTAACCGGAAAATCCTATTTTTCAACATTTTTCAAATTTTTTATTAACTTTGGCCATTTAGTCGTAATTTTTAAATTTTTATCGTTGCTTTCATATGTATATATCCCGCAATAAAGTCAAATTTTAATAAAGTGGTGTAGCTAGTTTAGAAATCTTTGACATATTAGGCCCGTTGCGTTTATTTTGACTCAACCCGAATAGACTTATCCAAGTTTATTCTAGCTAGTATCCTTAACCATGTAGACCTTAATTGGTTTATTAGGCTAAGTGTCCACGAGTCTCATTACTTGAGATTTTAAATTGTGGAGAACGAGAAATGATAGAGTCAATTATAAGTCGGTATTCTTGCACAAGCTCACTTGGTGTAATTATTTGCCTATTCTCCCATCACTTGCTAATAATTTGTCTGCAATAAGTAAGGTCGTACGATTTGAAAGGTTACTTAGCTTCTAGCCCAAGATCGTTTAAAAGTTGCTCGGTAATGATAAGAGTTCATAGCCAAGGCATAACTTATGAAGCGGGGCGCGAAGATTGGCGAGTCCGAAAAGGCCCTAACAAGGCATGAGGATTCAATTTTATTGCTGAAGATCCGAAGTGATGTGAAAAGCATTATTCCCAAAATCAATATGAAGGATCAAGACTCACGACGAAAAGCAATCAACTCCCATAAAGATCATGGAGAAGTCTATCCGAAAAGACCCTAACAAGGTATGAGGATAAATAGATCCAAGTCCGAAAAGGAGGCGGATCGTTGTATCTCAAAATCCCAATTAGAGATTGAAGAAATAATCATGAAGTCGTGGTCAACAAAGTTGGAGTACCCCTCAAAAGTCTCCAAGTGAAGAAACTATATTATGATGAGAAGACCATTATCTCAAGAACGTCTCTCGAAGATATGAAGTATGAAGTACATGCCAAATATCGGCCCGAGAAAGGTCTCAAATCGTGAACCGAGTTATGCTAAGATATGAACTTTTTGATATCCCGAGAAGCAGTTTTAAGAGATTTTGTCCTTTAGCTAACTATTGATCAAATCGTCCTACTTTGCTTTCAGCCTAAATAAACTATCGAAATAAGTCCAAAAATGCATCTTCATGATCATTCTAAGGCAAAAATAAAATATAAGAGATACACCTAGGAATAAGGGAGTTTAAGCATTTAATTAAGCCATGTGTGTAAGTGTTTGAATTGCTAACTTATAATAACAATGATCTCGTTTTTAAGCTTAGTTTGGGGAACGTGAAACTTGAGGGTGATAAATCTCCGCAGCACCAAAGCCCTAATGTAAGTCCTTGATTTCTTTGCAAGTTATTTCCATCCTTTTGTTTATTTTAAAGTTTCAATTTCTCTTAGTATTTTAATTTTTGTTTAATAGTATGTTAATAAGGCCAAGGTTGATTAATTATGAGAAAAGTGTAAAATTGCTTTATCACTAAGCATTGCATAAGGGCATGGCAATGGTTAAGTGTAGGGGATTTGATAGGTGTGTAATCACCCATCCTTTTACCACTTAATTCTTGCTAAAACAAGACCAAAACACGTATTTAATATCATTTGTTTGGAATTATGCGTGGTTTTTGTGTTTATTGTGTTTTCAGAGCTAACCGGATGAATATTAAAGAAAACATGGGATTGCACGGGTTTTATCAAGGAAAAAGACTCAAGACGAAGTCTATTGTCCAAGAGATGCAAAAGATTTGAAGTCATTGGGCCTATTTGAAGATTTATCGAAGAAAAGGACCAAAGATGGAAGATTTACATATGTCGAAGAAACTCAAGTCTATTTAACGAAGAAATTAAAAGACGAGTTGAATTTAATCGACGACAAATCCCGAATCGGAATCAAAAACGTCAACTTTTCTGAAAAGACGAGAAGACAAGAAGAAAGGGAGAAAGCCCACTCACCAACCAACCACTAGGACTATATATAGGGTTTTCCTTCACATTTTGGGGAGTTAGCTTTCATTTTTTCTTTTCCCAGTTTCTTTGTTTCGTAGCATCACAAACACCATTAGGGTGTTTGGTGATTTTTAATTTCCTTTCAATCTTGTAAGTTTTAATCATTACTCTTGTTAATTTTACATTAATCTTTCAATTCCATCTTTTCATTCATCTTGTTCATCTCCATTTTTATTGCAAGTTTTCAAGTTCTTGTGTGATTGATTTTGATTTTTTAAAAGTTGTTGATTTAGTGTTTTTATTGGTGGGATTTATTACTTATGGTAAATAAAAGATTATTGGTTAGTTTGGTAAAACCTCTTTGAGTATTCGAGTTGATTTGGATTTAAAACCGTGTCCCCTGTTCTTGCGCGTCTGCTGCTGTTCTTCATTCGAAACTTTCCGAACAGAGCCTATTTTCCGAATAGTCGATTTCTTATTTCCCTTATTCGGAATATTGGATATTCCGAATAGGGCTGTTAATTTTCTCTTACTCGGAATATCTCATATATTCCGAACAGAACTCATTTTTCCGAATTGGACGATTTTCCGCATAAGCTGTTTTTTCCGAAATGAGCACTTTATTCCGAATAGGCAAAATTTTCCGAATAGCACTTATTTTCCGCATAAGCCAAATTTTCCGCATAGGGTCTGCTTTCCGAATTGCCCCCTTTTTCCGCATAAGCCAAACTTTTCCGAATAGCATTACATTCCGAGTAAAGCAATTTTTCCGCATAGTCTTATTTTCCGTTTAAGAGCTCATTATTCCGAATAGAGAACATTCCGCATAGAGCCATTTTATTCTGGATAGGGCTTTTATTCAGCATAGTTATTTTACCCCGTATGAGGTATTTTCTATTAGGGTATTTTTCCAGTACTGTTTGATTTAATTTCTTATCCTAATTTTACTTTTTAATTGATTCAAGTTTATATTTTAATTTACGTTAGTCATTTGTCTTTTTAATAGAATAGAAAACCAAAACCACTTTTTGTCACCAAGAACAAATCATTCCACTTAAAGCCGAGATCAATTCGAGAGGATATCGAGAAAACGAATTTTCAACATAGAAAATACTTGTATCAGAACACGTAGTCACGGTCGTCAAAAGTCATCAAGAGTGTGTCTTTGAAGCTCTAATCCCTGCACATGATAAGAAAGAAAGCAAGAAACACCACGGGGCTCCCCCTACACTTATGGTGAAAATAGATAGATAAATGGGTTGCCTCCCAAAAAGCGCTTGTTTATATTAACCGAGTCACGAGCCTGACTCGTCCCCGAATTAAATGGTCCATGGGGAAGCCTCGAATGTGATACCGGGATCAAAGACCTTGTCCTCGTTCCCGGTTGACATTAACAGAGGAGAGGCGGGGGGATAAGTCTTGAAAGGGAGAAAGGTCCTTTCAACATATGTATAGTATGTGAATTCAAGATCCACGGGAGGTGGGTTGGGTATAGTAAGCACATTGTCCTCCCCCAAAGACAATAGATGCTGAGCAAGCGGCAAAGCCGTATTGTTATCAATATCACCTCCCGGGTCAAAGCAGTCATCCTCCGAAATAATGGCTAAAGGGGAGGATGAAAGGTGCTCGGGAGGGGGACTTGGGACAATATCTTCCTGCAGCAAATTATCAAAAATAATGTCCCCCTCCGTGTCAGAATCATCAATACCTGGAGGGATGGAGTGGATGTTGATTTCTTCCAGCAATGGGTCATTATCTTCAACGGGAGGAATAGATGGAGATAAAGACTTGGAAAGAGAAGGAGAAGTCAACGCTTCTATTTGAGCAATAAGAAGGTGAACTTTCCGTAATCGATCGCGAAGGAGCACGTCTTCCACCTCATCCACAAGATCATGTTCATCGGTGAACTTCTCGTAAACCGGAGAAAATAAATCGTCATCACCCGCATCTCCCGGTGGAGATTGAGAAATGTCAAAAGTGAAATTCTCATAGCTTGGAGAAAAATCGTCATCACTAGGATCGACCTCTTCCGTAAGAGCAACGTCGTCCTGAAGCTCCATAGCAGGTAAGTCACAAACCTCATCATCCATTACTTTGTTGAGAACAACATCACTAAGCTCATTCAACGAATCTAGATCCTTAGACGCAGTAGGAACATAGAGAGTAGGAGCAGTAACTTCAGAAGATGAGTTGAAAGTGCATACAGCATCATCATCATCATCATCATAATAGTATTGACGCACAAGCGGAGGGGTATAATCACTAAGATTAGATACTTGCTCTTGTTGTAGTCGCTTTTCCTCGTCCCTAAGTTCTTTAAGCAAAACAACGGCTTCTTGAAGTTGCAAAACAATGGAGTGTGTTTCTTCATTCAAGGTAGTGAGTTGTGGGTCAAGATTAATTTGCTGAGAGGATTGATGATTGAGGGTGTGATGTGGGGGCTCAAAGTGTTGAAAACCTGAATTATAGCAAGGTTGTGGCTCATAGTTGTTCATTGGTGGAGAATAATTAGAAACCGGGTTTGGTTCATAATAATTCATGGGTGAAGAAAACTGAGGACCCGAAGTTTGCTCATAATAATTCATTGGTTGACAATAATAGATATCGTGAGGACCCCCACAGTTGTTGCAAACCGGGTATGGAGAAAAATCAAGTGCGTCTTGTGGATAGCTATTATCATTGTCATAATTGTACCCCGGTTCTTGCCCGTGATCATACGGGTATCGAACCGGGCACGAAACATGCCAATGAGAATCGCTTCCACAATAGATGCACGGGGGAACAGGAGGAGGTGGGTTCAAAAAGGACGAATTAGTCGAGTTGCACAAAGGACAAAATCCGAATAGGAATTGTGTATTGTCGAGATCGTTTCCACACCGCTCACATGTACACCATTGACAAGAGTTGTTCCCAGATAATTGTTTCCCACACCGGACGCAATGGACATAAAAATCCATAAAGAAATATAGATAAGCAAGAAGAATATTTTTGGTGCAAAACTTTTGAAAAAGAAATGCTTTTTATGATTTTTCAAATGTTTTTGGATTTTTGAAAATTGTTGGACACGAAAAATAACGTTCACAAGTGAACGGATCCCAAAATCCAATGCGTCTCTCACAAAAAACCTTCGATCTTCACGAAAAGAGCCGGCAGCGGCGCCATTTTAATAACAAGATTTTACTAGTTGAAAAGTTCGTTCTCGGTATCTCTTCGAATTGATCTCTGGTTAATTGTGCGACTCAGTTGTTCTTGGTGAATCAAATAAAAGAGTTGTCGTTGTCTAAAACTAATTTCAAATGAAAACTTGAAAAAAAATAAAAAGAATAAAGTAAAGACAGTAACAAGAAACAATGAAAGATAAAAACTTGGCGAAAAGTAAATTGCGAGAGAATTAAAAGGCAGATAAAGTAAATGATGCAAATCAAAACTTAAACTAAAAGGAAAGAAAATAAAAATTTAAATAAAGAAAAAGGCGGGAAAAATAAAACTTGAAAATAAAAGACAAAAACTTAAAAAGAAAAACAAACAAAAAGACTGACAGACCTTGATTCGGAAGTTTAAAACTTCCGAATGAACTGGCTTGATCCGGAACTTTTGGACTTCCGGATGAAGCTTGCTTCATTCGGAACTTTTGGACTTCCGGATGAAGCTTGCTTCATTCGGAACTTTTGACTTCCGGATGAAGCTTGCTTCATTCGGAACTTTTGACTTCCGGATGAAGCTACTTCACTCGGAACTTTTGACTTCCGGATGAAGCTACTTCACTCGGAACTTTTGACTTCCGGATGAAGCTTGCTTCATTCGGAACTTTTGACTTTCGGATGAAGCTACTTCACTCAGAACTTTTCAAGTTCCGAATGAACCCTCTTGATCCGGAAGTTACCTGGGAATGATAAAATACAGAAACAACCTTCCCCGAAGAACAGGGACATACAGTAACAAGGAACCTATCCTCAAATTAATCAAAATCAAACAAAAGATTAAACCAAAACAACCAATAAGCATCAACTAACAATAATCAATCAAAACAAATCATCAAAACTAACAAACATAACCAAATCAATCAAAACCCACTTGATCAAAATCATACAAACTAAAGAACATGAACAATCAAGATAAAGAACAAATCAAACAAGAAAGGTAGAAGGAGATTAACAATAAGATAAAGATTAACAACAATTAAAGGTAAACTTACTTGGAATTAAAAGAGAATTAAAGGTGCGTTACATGAGAATTAAAGTGCATAAATTTAAGGAACAAGAAGAATGAAAATGGGGAAGAGAGGCTTGTCAAGCCTCCAACAACCTAAACAAAAATGAAGGTGAAACTATATATAGGGGAATTAGGGAGGAGCTTAGGAAGCTTCCTCCCTCTTTCTTCTTTCTCTTAATTGCACTCTTAAGTCCTCGATCTTCTTAATCTTTTGTTAATCTCTTAATACTTGTTCTTTGTCTTGGGATTTCTTCAAACTCGTCTTGTAATCTTCAATAAATTAGACTTGAGTTCTTCGGTTTTTAAGTAAACTTCCGTCTTTTGACTTTTTCTTCGATAAATCTTCAGAATTGGTCTTGGACTTCCGTTCTTTTTCCACTCTTAATCTTTCGAATTCATCTTTCGTCTTTTTCCTCGATAAAAGCCCGTGAATGCCGTGTTTTCTCCACTTTTTACCTTTTCGTCCTAAATCACAACAAAAACACAAACCACGCGTAATTCCGACATAAATGACATAAAATACACGTTTTTGCTCGGTTTTTATTGTAATTAAGTGGTAAAAAGGATGGGTGTTTTCACACCTATCAGTATTTCATCCTATATTTTCGAGGTTTAAAGTTATAAAATATAATCGTATTTATTAAAATGTGTCGACTTTAAATATTTATTGATTAATCTCTAAACTTTATTATTATACTTTCAAATTTGTTTCGAATATTCTAATATAAGCCTGAAATGACTATATTACCCTTAGACTAATATACCCTTTGAAGAATATTTTTCAAATGGTATATTAGTCTTTTTTTAGGGTAATATAGTCATTTTAGGCTTACATTGGTATAGTCGGAACAAATTTAAAAATACAATGGTAAAGTCCCGAGATTAATTAGTAAGTGTTTAAAGTCGGCACATTTTAATAAGTACGACTGTATTTTATAACTTTTACCCTATTTTTCGAAGTCATTTTACTCTATATTTGTCTAAATTGTCTTAAAACGACATTTTTTTTGTTTTAACAATTTGAAAGCACTTTGAGCATTAGCATTTGTATGAAGTATGGAAGAAGTTGGGACAAAAATGCACGAGTTTCTCAAGATGACCAAGAAGTGGCTTAACAGGAGTTATAGACGATGTCGCGAGTTTAACTTGACGTTGTCGTTATACCCCTCTAAACGACGTCGCCCTTAAATCTTAGCGTAGTCGCTACTATGTCGGTTGAAGAAACCTTAAGAAGATTCGACGGCTATTCGGCGTCACGATTAAAACCCGACGAGGTCGGGGCCCAAATTCTCTATACATATACATCCATGTAAATATACAATTCGTGTAGGAGTGTAGGAGTAGTTTGGAGCAGCTATTGTAGGTCGCTTTTAGGGTTTCTAAACCTTTAGAAACTCCTCTTTATCATCCATTTGAATAACAATGTTTCATTATCATTTATCATGTGTATGTGTTATTTGTTATGTCTTCTATCATTTTTTTATTTTGCTATGCTTGACTAAATTATTTTGTGTGTTTTATGTGATTCCATGAATCCTATAGTGTTTATTGCTTCTTAATTGGTTGTCTGCACATTAGGCTCTAAAAAACTAGATTAAATCTTGATATCTTAATAGTTTATATGTTTAGAGAAACGTGAGTGTAAAGATGATGCTTCACATAGTAGATTTGTGTTATTGGTCTTTAGTTCTCATACGGCTCGTCAATGGCATTTATCTCATGTGCTGACTAGGCGACTTTTTTAAATGTTTGTTAATGCATGTGTTAATGAAATAGGTCTAGTAAACATCGCCATACCACTATGCGATTTATGATTTGTCACATAAACGATTATAGGTGCATATGTCAATGAGTAGGTCTAGTAAACATCGTCATAACACTATGCTAGAATTGATTGTTCGCTTATAACTTATTAACGTTTTCACTTGGTTTTGCGAAACCAAATTTGATATCTAATGCTATCACTCTTTCATGACAAACGCTTAGTAGCTAAATATCGCTAAAAGATTTTTACGACTATCAAAACCTCATAATTGTCAAATTCAATAACTACATTTTTTGTCATTATAATTTGTCAAGATAACGGTTTTGGTCTAAAAGTTTAAAAAGTAATGGATCTATTCCAAAACCCGACGACTCTTAACAATTTTGGTCTTAATGTGGGACCAAAACTGTTATACACGACAAACATAAAGACCAAACATGTTAACGTTTAGACCAAAAGTGTTAAAGAACGCCATATTGGTTTTTAAATGTTCGGAAAAAAAACCATTATACCCACAGCTAGGCCTGAGCATTTGGCCTAGCCTGGACCGCACCGACTAAGACCACACCGGATCGAGGACCGTAATGGTCCAAAACCTTGGGCCTAGATCGGACCAAAATAATACGGTCCGATCTGATACTATTAAGCATAATTGTAAGGTTTTTGAGAAAATCGGACAGAACCGAACCAAAAACCAAAATGATTCAAAACTTTGGACCGAAAACTGGACTGAAATTATACGGTTCGGCTGAATCAATCAGATCCGGTCTGATTTTCTGATCCGATCGGATCTACTGTCCAAAATGCTCTCAGCCCGGCTCACAAAATATATATATATATATATATATATATATATATATATATATATATATATATATATATATATATATATATATATATATATATATATATATATATATATATATATATATATATATATATATATATATATATATATAGTGAACTCGAACTCCGAACTAAAAACAGCTTAGAGCACGAGGTATGGTTTGGAGTTTTCGTGTTGAGCCGTGGGAAAACACGAGAATTTTCTCATGGTATGGTGTGTGGTGGATAAATGATCCCACAACACCAAAACCTCCACAACACCAAAATTATGGCCCGTTGGTTGGCTTGAGCCGTGGGGACTATGTGGGACCATTACTTAAAAAAAATAAAACTAAAAACATTTCATTAAAGAAAATACATAAATTAAGGAAATACATAAATTAAAAAAAATACGAAAAAAATAGAAATTAAAAAAAATACATAAATTAAACTTAATCCTTTTTCCCGACATATAATTCTCGGGTCTTCCTCTTCAAATCTTCAATGGCCTCCGCGTCTTCCGGGGACATTCCCCTAGTATCGAAAGTAAGGATTTTTAAATCCTCATTCCGTTTAGCAATATCGCAAACCGCGAGTCTTGCGGCTAACTCACGATCCATTGATTCTTTTTTCGTCTCTCGGTCAATCAAGATTTGTTCTTGCATCATTTCGGCAACCCGAGTTTTGGACGAAGAGGATGTGGCGAACGAGCTATTCAAAGATCGTTGGCTTTTTGTTTTTCGTGGAGCCCCCGAAGGACGCGGAATTGCGTCGTCCCCAAACATTTCTGGCTCTTCATCGACATCTGTTACACGACCGCGGGTTCGACGAGCTTGTGTTGACTCGGGGTTTTGCCACCTGTATTTGTCTCGCAAAAAATCCACGCCTCACGATGCCTAAACTCGGTCTTGTATGTTTCCTTAAACATTTTGCAAACCCGCGAGTACAAAAGCTCGTCATTCTCACGACTTGCCAACGTGGTAGCATCGTAAAGCGCATTAAACTTACCAACAAGTCCGTTCAACGGCGTCCACTTACCCGCCAACATGTTTTTGTTACGTTTCTTGTAATCCTTTTCCCATGCACGCTTGTTATACTCGGCCATAATCTTGTACCAAAAAGTATCATTCGATTTATCGCACCCGTTTCTCGGATCCTCGGAAATTAGGATAAAACACTCGGCCAAAAGCCGTTCCTCCTCTTGAGTCTAATATGTTAGGTCGTTTTTTGGTTCACGTTGTTTTTTTCCACTTGCTTGCTTTTTGACGATGGATTTTTTCGGGTTCTTTTCGGTGGTTCGTCCTCGTCGTCCTCTTCGTCTCCGACGGTATCGTCATCATCGTCACGAAGCTCGGTTTGTGGTTCATTTGGTTGAGATGAATGTGTTGGGTAAGTTGAATGTACTTGGGATTGTGAGGGATTACATACACCTTGTGTTTGCATCCACATTTGAAATTGCTCCGGAGAACAATTAACAAACGGGTTAATCATCAAGGGTGGGATTTGGATGTTGGGACGTGAAAGTGTAGGAGAAGAAGAGTTAACGGAAGATGGTGTGGTAGGGTTAGACGAAGACCGGACGTTGTTGTTGTTGAAGTACTCGTAGACCCAATTGTTCACATTGTTCGAATCTATTACTAGTGTGTTGGTGTTTTGTAATGTATGTTTTTAGTTTTATAAAAATTGGGATGATTTAGGGGGTTTTATAGTGAAAAAATAGGTTTTTTTTTTAAAAAACGGGGCTCTCCTGCTCCTTCAATGGTAAAAAAATCAAATGCAACAGTCATAATTTTTTTTTAAAATTAAAAAAAAAACAGAAAAAATAAATAAATTTATAAATGCACGAAAACGCGAGCACGGGGTGTGGTTCTCGCGTTTTTGTGTCGCGTTTTCGCGCAAAAACGCGCGCTGTGCTCTAGGCGCGAGACACAAAAACGCCACGTGGGGCGTGGTATTTCGCGTTTTCAGTTGGCGTTTTGGGACAACGCGAGGGTTAAACCCCGTACGTTGTGCTCTTATAAACTTTTTGTACTAATTGATCAAATAATGAAGTAGGTGGGTCAAAATTATCTAGTAACTTCTAACACTTTCCTCACTTACAGTTCGCAGTCTCAAAACTTGTATCCAAACACTACGGTGTGTGAAAGTTTCAGATTCTTAAAGAAGAAATTCTGGGAAATAGGTGTTAAGGGGTTGAGATCAATTGATTGAAACAAGACCCAAACAAGGTAACATCTTTTATTATTTCAATTTTAAAACTAGGGTTTGTGAGTTATAATTGGGGGAATTTGGGGTTTAAGCTTTTTGAATGAATTTTATAGTTGTTAGTATGTTTTACATTCTGGTTTTTTGTATGTTTCTTTATTTAAGAATCTAATTAAATTGGGTAATAATTATTTACTACTTAGAAATTTAGAGTTCGTATCATCGGATTTGAATTTGTTTGGTGTCAAAATGCTGCCTAATGACTTGTATATACTTAAGAAGACCATCCCCTAGAACTCACGGCTTCGCACTAAGGAGGAAAATCATGGATTTTTGTCTCTTGCAAGACTTGAACCCATGACCAAACCCCCTCCCCAAGCTCCAGGAGGAACCCAGGTGGCCAACTGCTCTAGAGCAGTTGGTTTGTTGCTTATTATTGACTATTCTGAATACGCGTCTCGGTCGACTGCACGACCAAGTCCTGTGAGTTTGTTGTGTGGGCGGGTGTTTTCAATAAATGGTTTTTCTGGGGTATATTTGGGTTTAAGTGCGGTATGTTTTTGGTGGTGAGCGAGGTTGTTTTATTACACTAAGTTAGGTGGTGACTGCAGCCATGGGGCTTCATTATCACACTTATTCTAATGAATACTAAAATTGTTAAAATGTGATTTTCGATGATTGAATGTGTTTTGGGTTAATTTTCCAAAGGCAAGGAGTGCTGTCCGAAGTTATACGGTGCACTACTTTTTACCCAGTTTTGTATAATTTGTGTAAAAACAAGCACACTACAAATTGTTCACTATATCGCACACAATATCAAACATCAACTAATTTAACATGTCTCTGTTTTATCTACATACAAAGAATTGCGTAAAAGTGTAAAACAGATGAAACCATATTCATAACAAGTTTTTTTATACTTTGTGATTTAGCTTACATTCTAAATTTTTATAATCTTGTCTTCTTTAAAGATGCTCGTGCTCAAGAGTTCGGACGGCGAGATGTTTGAGCTAGATGAGACGGTGGTGTTGCAGTCAGAGACAATCAAACACATGATCGAAGATGGCTGTGCTAGCTCCGTCATCCCTACTCCGAACATCACTGGCAAGATCTTATCTAAGGTTGTTGAGTACCTTAATAAACATGGGGAGACACCAAAAGGCGCCAGACAGGTCACTGCAGAGGATCTTAAAGCATTTGATACTGAGTTTGTGGTTGTGGATCAGGAGACTTTGTTTGGTATTATTCTGGCACGTGTTTTACTTAACAGTGTGATTTAAATGGAGGAATGTATGCTCTTTTTTTTCTTTCTATTTTCTGGGATTGTTATCAAGCTATATTTTTAGAGAGCTTACTGTATGACTCACCTTGGAGGACTTTTTGTTGGTAGTTCAATCATTCTAAAGGACTCAATATTAGTTTGTGTTCTATAAATTAATTAGTTTCTGAAAATATGGGACAAAAAGATGGTGACCGATCTCTCGTGTGCAATGTCTCGTATTCTGTTGTTTTGTATCCTGTCCATTTAGCCCAATTAGTCATCTGAACCATAGTCACATGGAACGGGGATCGTTCCGGTACGAAATCGAGGATCGGGTTCGCGGTTCGCAAGGTATTTAGAATTCGGTTCGGTGGGGGCTAGGCTCGTTTGGGATCGCTTCGGTACGGTGTACTCAATAATGAATATATTCCTACGGGTTAAAACAAAATCCTAAAATTTATATGATAAAAATTGTTTAATAATAAAAAAATCTTTATAAGTCACGGCCAATTTTCTATTATATACTAAAGTTTTTGAGGTTTTTAAGTCGGATATTAAGGTTGAGAAAAAAATCACATCATGATTAGTAGGTTCTGATTCGGATCGTTGATTTTCCTGATCCCGACTGAATCGTACCCGATTTGAGAACGCGCGAACTGGATCGCAATTCACGGCCTTTCCAGCGAATTATGTGACTATGATCTGAACTAGTTGTTAAACGGTCAAACTGGTACTGAACCAAGCAATACCAAAAAGTTAAATATATTGAATTCGTTATAGTACCTTTGCACACCCTTGGAATCTTGGTTAACATAAGCCCGCGTTGGTAGGTGTTATGCATCTATTTGTTAGTACATTTTCTGTAGTCGCCCTTAAATCTTGTACTGTATTTTTTATGCGGATTGTGCCACTCGGATGCTCTTCTCTGCGTGTATGTAAAACAAAACCTTTGAATTGATATCGTTTGTATAATTGTTTATTTATAACAGTAAATACTAAATAGGTTAATTGGCATTTCCCTGCATATTTTAGTAGATGTGTTCTGGTCAGTGAATATGTTATCAATTTCTTTTTTTCTGTGTTCCAAGCTGCTAACTATCTTAACATCAAGACACTTCTGACATTGGCGTGTCAAACAGTTGCAGACATGGCCAGAGGCAAGACATGGCCAGAGGCAAGACTGTTCAAGAAATCCGCAACCATTTTAACCTCCCGAACGATTTTACTCCTGAAGAAGAGGAGAAAATCCGATTGGAGAATGCATGGGCTTTCGACTTTGATACCCCAAAAGACAAGGAGACCCAGGACCCAAATAACGAGGAGACCCAGGACCCGCAAGACCCCCAAGAGGAGGAGACCCAGGACCCCCAAGAAGAGGAGACCCAGGATGAGGAGACTTAGACAGTGGACATGATATTTTGTGTGGGTATTATTGTGTATGCGTCTTTTAATATTTAAGACGGTGCAAGTGTGGAGACTTGTCAAACCACTTGTCCAACTTGGTTATTTTGTTCCCATTTGTAAGTACCGCAACTTTGCGTTTGAGTGGAGAAAATGTTCGAAAAGATGCAAAAGCAGTTAGAAATTTAGTTGTTTCATCCCTATCGTTGGCAATGTTTTTTTTATTGTTTTAGTTTTAAGATTATTAGTTAGTTTTAGCGCAAACTGATTACTTAGACCATGTTATTGTTTTTAGTTACACACTGTTATGCTTTTTTTAGTTGCCATTTTTATGGCTTATTGGCTTAAAATCTACAGTTTATATGTTTTGGCAGCAAGTATCTATAGCATGTATATGTCATTTTAGATTTTATAATTACAAATTATCAAACCGGGAGGTGATTAATCACTCCTCAAATTATTAAACAACTGTTGCCACCGCTAGTTTCGTAAAATAATAGCCATGAACTAACAAAGGTCTCTTGATTTAACGGTATGTGAGTGACCTTCTAACTTCAAAGGTGTTCAAGTGTCGGTTGAGATATGTGAGATAAAAATTGTGAGATAGTGTAAGTTGTAAAAATTGTCGTTCAAAAAAAAAAAATAGCCATGACCTTGTTTTAAATAAAATAATAAATCAGTACAAATGAGCTTACAAGGTTGTTTAATTTTCTATAAGCCCTAACTTGTTTTAAATAAAATAATAAATCACTACAAATGAGCAAGGTTGTTTAATTTTCTATACGCCCGGTCGTTTAAACAGAAACTGTTTCGAATAAAAACTTTTTAATTTGTTTTTTAACTTTTAAAATATTATAATTTTATCGGACTAAAAACATATATGTTGTTTGATACGTGTCAGAAAAATTATCTCAGTTACGAGCGTCTGTAATTTCATTTTGATATTTTCACATTTTATTTTTGAATGTTACACTAAAAAATACTTACCACAATATCACATATCGTTATTGATCTATCATTAAAAATTTTCACTGTTATACGCAAGTATTCTCTGATCAAAATTAGTCATAAAGAAAGCCTGTTATCCACAATCTTTATTTCGGCAACCAAACTAGGTGAACCTAACTTGAAAGTGTGTCCAGGTGGCCCATTGACTATAATATCAACCTTATTCCCTTATAAGCTTCCAGGCTTAACTTATTTCACATATCAAAGAAAAAAAAACCTTTTAAGTTTAGCTACAATGATCTTTAGTGTTTCTAATGATACAGTTTTGTTTTGTGCTTGTATATTAGTTCTATTGTTTCGAGTCAAACAAAATGCGGTCGAAATCTTAGTTAGACTTGTGAGCTACGTTTTCTACCCTTATCATTTTCGAGATGTTACATGGGATCTTCCTATCATTCGTTTTGTAGACTTGCAAGACCGAAGAGGACTAAGATCATTCGACGAGCTTTGCTTCATTTGCTTACAGGAGTATGAGAAAGACGATGTAGTGACTCAGTTAAGTAGGTGCGGGCATGTTTATCACACCAAGTGTGTTGAGAACTTATTACGAGATTGTCAGTATACTTGTCCGTTTTGTAAAACACTTATTTTCAAATCATTGCCTACTACAGTACTTGATTAATTTGTTATACTTAAAATTTCATTTTGCCCATTGCAATATTCGTAATTATTTCGTGTCTGATTTGAGTAATACTAGACGTGTATTTACGTAATACTGTGGATATTGTCTGCGACAAATAGTTAACAATATGTTAATTGATTTGAAGGTCGAATCAGTGACCCGATTACTCGATCAAGTTAATTTGATTGTCGAATCAATGACCCGATGACTCGGTCAGGTTGACCCGGTTGTTGCACCCGTGCGCTGGCGATTCGACCGGGTTGATCTGGTGGTCGTTTTCGTGGCCCGATTACTCGACCGGGTTGACCCGATGGTCGAACCCGTGACCCGAGAACTCGCCCAGGTTAACCCAATGGTCAAACCAATGACCCCAGGACTCGATCAGATTGACCCGATGTTCGATTTCGTGACTTGACGATTCGACTGAATTTATCCGATAATCAAACCTATAACACGATAATATTATGTAAAAAGTATAATGTTAAAATTTATATTAAAAGTATTAAAATTTTTTTATTATTCAACAATCATACACACTTTTATTAAGTTATATAAATATAGATATAGGCACCGTAAACTCGTTACGAGTATGGACGGAAAGGGTCGGGTTTTAGTAAACCCGTACCCGTACTTGTTTATAATATTCGTACTTGTATCCGCTCCATCACCCGACGGGTATTCAATTAGTATTATTCATCGGGTATTCGGATTTTACCCGCGGGTATCATGTATCCACATTCATTGAGCATTATTGTGCGTATAATGTTAAGAAAAACATTCGAAAACGACCAAAATACCCGAATATATTTTTAAATGTTTAGAAGATTAAAAAAATATTTTTTTAATATTATTCACGCAACTTAGTATATCGAATAGATCATGATTTTTATCTTAAATTTATAAGATTCAAATATATTTGATCACAAACATATTAATGCACACAAAATGTAACTAATATGATCATTCAATTTGTTCAACAATCTTCGTCCACTATTTCACACATATTTAAAACTGATATAAAATAAAAAAAAACGGGTACGAATTTGAGTAAACGAGTACGAATTCGAATACGGGTAAACGGACCGGGTATTAGTAGAACCCGTACCCACGAAAAAAAGAACATATAAACCCGAACCCATATCCAAACCCGTCAACCCGACTCCGAACCCGACCCAACCGGTTCAAGTTTCGGTTTTATCCATCGATTTTGAACGCTTTTGCCATCCTAGTTACGAGTAGATATACTAACGTATTACAGTACATGTTATCACTAATGGGATTGTGTTAGTTCAAGAGGTTAATCTATATTTACATATAAAGGGTCACTTTTTTTAAGTAAATTCTTCGATAATTCTTAATATCAATTCTTAAATCTTGAATATTATCGAATTACGGTTTCAACTGATCGAGTAAGCAGATCACATAATCGATTATCAGTTTAACTCAATCAAGTCACAAGGTCACGGGTTTAACTACTGAGTCAATTTAGTTGAGCTACTAGTTCATTGATTCAAATACCGGGTTAATCAGTTGAATAAGCGGGTCATAAGATCGATCATCAGATCAACTCGGGCAAGTCGTCGGGTCACATGTTCGATCACTGGGTCAACTTGGTCGAGTCACCAGTTCGAGTCACCAGTTCGAGTGAACGATCACTAAGTCAACCCAGTCGAGTCATCAGTTACCGGTTTGACCACCGAGTCAATTACCAAATCGTTAATTATTTGCAGTTAGGTAATTTGTGTAGCTATGCGCGAGTACATATTTAGTTCCTAGAAACCTTCATTAGGTATAAACATTTGATTGAACTAGATGTAGATGGTTGTCTTAACACTTCTTTTTTTTAAAACGACAACTTTAATTAAAAGGCTAGCAAGGAGTTAGAAATCAAAACATTATAAAGAACTCAAATGAGGATTTTTAAACCAATTTCTCACAAGATAACCTTTTTACATCTACTAGAAGCCCAATTAAAAGAAAAGAAACAATGTCATCGAAAATGTTATTTTTCTTGTTCTTAATTTTTATTTTTATTTATTTTTTATATTGTTCTTCTTTTCTATTTTGGTGTTATTTTTCATTCTTTTCTTGTTTCACCTTTATCTTTTAGAACCGTTTCAAAAACTATAGTTGATTCAAATTGAAGGGATCGATTTCGGTTATCTTAACTCTAACGTGATCGATTCAGTTTATCGTTTTAAAGTTAGTTTTAAACTCCGACACATATATTTTAGTCAAATAAACATTAGATTGCATGTTTTGTTTAAAAGACTTTTTTTAAATCGATTGTATTATAAATTTTGTTATCTTACAGGAGTATCTAATAAGTTTATTTCTTGTGTAAATGCACTCGTATTATATTTAAATTGTAAAAACTATAGTTGATTCAAATTCAAATTTTCAACCACTTATTCAGATGCATATATAAATCAGATTCAGACTTTTCTACTGAATATTCAGATTCAGATGTGCAAAACGAACCCGACACTCAGGAAAGACACGAGGAGAAGAATGACAACTGAGGCGTTAGTAAGAAGGAAATGGACGGGTAGTTAAGAGACTAGGGAACATATGCTAATGTTCATATGTCCGATGCTAATGTTTCATATGTCCGATGTCACATCCCCATCCTCATCTCAACGTGCAAAGCATCTGAAGGGAGTAGTAGCAAGATTTACCAAATGCAGAAATAATATGATCAACACCATGAAGAACAATTTTGTTCATCGTCGAGAAATGGAAACCTTGTGTGTAAAGATTGTTGATTATCTCGATAAGGACATTCATCCATTGGTTGTCAACACAACAAATCAGGTTCTTAAAGATGATCTTTTGTCAGATTGTAAGAGAGGAACTTCACAAAGAAACAATAGTATCCGAAAAGAGTTTTCTTCTATGGTTCCTCAAGAGCCTACTAATACCGCTCCTCAGCAAATCAAAGACTTTCTTAAGAACTACATGCATAATCATGCCATTATGTTACAGCCGCATGCTAGTATTCATATTACAACACTTCAAGAACATCTCTACATTGAAATGAAGGATAGTTCACACGTACAAGCTGTGATCCTGATATGTGGGTTTTCTCAAGGCAAATTTCGAGAAATCTCTAGTGATTCCTGAAACTTGCAGACACAGTTTTTCACAAACGATATCATGATGACCATTTTGATGCTTCCCCCGAGGGGGAGAAAGGTTCGAAATAGCAGATATCACTTAAAAGGATCAAAGTATGCAAAGTTCACATCGTCATCAAAGCGAAGTGTACAAGAATATCAGACAACCGCATCTACACATCAGCAACATGATTACGATGGATAGTTTGAATTTTAGAAACCTGATGATGATGGGGAAACTTTAGAAGAAGCATTCTCAGCAACAAAATATTTATTCTTTTTCTTATTTTAGTGGGTCGATATTAATAAAATATATTTAATTTTGTGAGCCTCATTTTTATTAAAATAAATTCAAACTTTATCTCAAAACCAATTTTAAACCATTTACTTTATAAATTCACATTTAAAGTAAAATCGAATTTTAAATCAAACGGACCCTAAATTACTCCATACCAACTTTTGTTTCTCTTGATATAAACATTTTTTTACACAATCTTTTTCTTTATATTTATAATTTATAATTATATAAACTTAACACTTAAAATATCCGTAGTATGCAAGTGAGTAAAAGCTGCGTTACAAATCTTTTTAAATTACAAAACTAATTCTACATAAAATCACATTTATGAATTTAAATGTAGTATAACATTGCTATTCATAACATTGTAAAACTAAACATTATATGTGAAAATTCGTCTAATTAGATATTTTATGTTAATTTATTATATTTGTTTATTTGAGTGTAATTATTGTGACAAAATAACCTCAATACGTTAAATGATTCTACTAAATTGACATTTAACAGACTAGATCATCATACAATTAAACTAGATTGAACGTATAGAATGATTGGTCTTGATTCAAATCACGAAAAATCGCTCATTTTGTATACTCGCATGTCTAGTTACTCGCCTATTACAATTCGACTCCAAATAATAAGACAAATTGCTCACTCGCCTAAATTTAATACTTTTAACCAATTGAACCGAACCGCCCCATAAACACCCTAAACAATCTTGACCGGTTTGACATTAATGTAAGTGAGTCAAAAACACCAAATATCAACCGAAAATCATAAACCTTAAAAATTACGAGGACTGAAAGTGTAGTTTCTATCTTTGGTCATTTACAAGTCTTGTATCCAAACACCCTCTAAACTCCTTGTGTGTTTCAGAGAGTGTTGATTCTTGTTAAGCAAGAAGAGCTAATTGAGGGAAATTGGTGTTAGGAGGTTGAAATTATTAAGTGGTTAAATTAAGATCCAAACAAGGTAATATCTTTTTTATGCCAATTTTCAAATTAGGGTTTATGAATTATAATTTTGGGGTTTATAAGGGGGTATTTTGGGTTACTTATTTTTCTGCTTAAAAATATAAGTAGTATCGGAAATATTGTTTGGATTTGCTTATTTTGTAAAAGTGCAGGAATACCCGAGAAATTATTGTTTGTTGAAAATTTCTGATGAGATTTAACTGTAAAGGGTTTTAAGTTGAAAAGAAAGTTTCATTTGAGCCAGGGGCGGACTAGGGGGTCACAGGAACCCGATAGATGTTGTTGCATAGTTTAAATTTCCGTTAAAAATTACGATTTCTCTAAAATGAACCTGACCTGTAACTTTTGTGTCTTTTAGTTCATTTTTATTTCCTTTACACGTGTAAAAAATATTTTGTGCACCTGATGACTAAAAGTCTTGGTCTGCCCTGATTTGAGCAAAATTGAACACTTTGAAAACATGCTTATAATAATCTTGTTATTTAACCTGAAAATATAATGCTAAGCAATAGTCCTAAAATGGTTTACTAAAGAGTGAAAGTATGTTTATGTATTTGAAGTTGTTTGGTGTTAAAATGGTGCCCGGTAACTTGTATAACCTTAATTGTGACTACTTATACTGTTAAATATGTTTTGGATGACTTGGAAGTGTATTGGGTCAATTTTCCAAGGCAAATAGTGCTGGCTGTAAGTCTACAGTGCAGTTTTTACACAATTGCAGTTCTTAAATAAATACAAGAATAGACCACTAATTCACCATCTGCAAAACGATAGCAAACATACATATTTCAACAAGTATTTTTCAGCTATTTTCCAAAAAACAAATGACAACTGTGAACTGTGTAATTAACATTTGATGAGTTTTTTCATACTGTAAAGTGGTGGAATTAACATGTTAGATATCTTGAGTAAAACTCTTATCTTTCTTCCAATAAATAGAACAAAGAATATCAAGTCGCACGCTGTCTCCCTCTGTGCAAGTACAACCCAAAACACATGAAACTTTTTCTGAACATACAAATACCATTTAGGTTACATTCTTAAGATTCCAATAATGTCGTCTTCTTCAAAGATGATCTTGCTCAAGAGTGAAGACGGTGAGACATTTGAGGTAGAGGAGTCCGTTGCATTACAGGCAAAGACGATCGGACACATTATCGAAGATGGATGTGCTGGCTCCGCCATCCCTACACCCAACATCACCGGAAAGATCCTATCGAAGATTATCGAGTACTGTCATAAACTTGCGGAGTTATCAGAAAACAAGCTCACTGAAGAGGATCTTAAAGCGTTTGATGCTGAGTTTGTGAAAGTGGACCAGGACACTTTGTTTGATATTATCCGGGTACGTGTTTTTTCTATCTAAAGGAATCGAAACTAGTTTGTGTTCTATAAATTAGTTGTTTTTTGAACACGTGGGACAAAACGACAGTACTTGAGCTCTTGTGTACAATCTCTCAAACGGTCAAACCAGGATTGAGCCAATTGCAATACCAATAGGTAAAAAAGTTGAATTATTGGTTCCTGTTGGTGGATGTCATATTTACATGACATTAAATAGGTTGATTGGCAGTTCCTTACAATTCCCACAAAAAAATTCCACATACATGTGTCAAACAAATATGGGTAGTGAAAAAAAAGAAAGAATATATACAATACAACGTGATTGGTGCAACTCACATGAGACATGTTTATGTGAAAGTTTTTATGTGAGATGGGCGTGGATCTAGCATTTCTGTTTACATTTATTAGTAGATGTGTTCTCGTATTTGAATATGTAACTAATCATTTTTTTATCTGTTCCAGGCTGCTAATTATCTTAACATACAGACCCTTCTGAAAATGTTGTGTCAAACAGTTGCAGACATGGCCAAAGGCAAGACTCTTCAGGAACTCCGCAACCATTTTAACATCAAGAACGATTTAACTCCTGAAGAAGAGGAGCAAATCAGCTTGGAGAATGCATGGGCTTTCGACCCTGGTATGGGCATCGAGGAGACCCAGGAGACCCAGAACCCTCAAGACAAGGAGGTCCAGCACGAGGTTACTTTTCTCGACTACCTAGGTTAACTTGGTTAGGACATGATCTTTTGCATGGGTATTTTAGGAGTAAATGTGGATACTTGTCGAACCACTAATTTAACTTGGTTATTTTGTTTCGATTTGTAAGTTCTGCTGTAACTTTGCTTTTAAATGGAGAAAATGCTCAAAGTTGATTCAAAAGTTAATCGAGTCACACGGGCTTGAGTTTGAAAGAAAAATTGTAAGCTTATGTTTGGCTTGATAGCTCGTCAAGCTTTAACCATCTTGGCTTTGGCTCGAGTAAGATTCGATCAAAGTTTGGAGCTTTGCTGAATGTTATACATTCACTTCCATTGATGCGATTATTTTTCAATACAAGATCAACATAAAAAAACACATTCATGCATATTACATATAGATTGATGATTTTAACACTTACCATTATTTAATAAAAATTACTGTTAAATGAAGTAATGAACTTACGAGTACTTCAGGAAAAAAAAAAAAGCTTTGGACTTTGATGGTTGATAAAATTATATCTATATTAAAGCTCGGAAAAGTTTGATAAGAGCTCGAGTCTAGCTATAAAAAACTTGAGTTTGACTCGTTATATGCTTCAAAATAAATTTTGAGCTTGAGCTTAATAAAAACTCTGTCTGCAAATTAAGTTTAAGCTCAAGCTTAACTTAAAAGTTTGACTTGATTGTTTATTTTTCATGCCTTATCTTTGATATATATTTTATTGTCTTTGGGTTTTAAGATTATTAATCAGTTTTACCATGTTATTGTTTTTAGTTACAAACAATATTGAATCATTTTTATGGTTTGAGTTTATATGTTCAGCAATAACCGCCTACATATATCTCATTTTACACTTTATATAGTTACAACTAGAGGTGACAAATCTTGCCCATTTTGATACATATGAGCATTTTTTTGCCCATTTTCAAAAAAGGATGGGGCACTTTTTGCCCATTCTTTATAATGAATGGGCTAAACGGGCGCATATGTAAGAAACTAAATGGGCTTAACGGGCGCACTTGTAAAATATAAATTAGTATACTCGACGAATATTTTTTATTAAATTTTTTATTCCGGCTTTCAAACAAGTATTTTTATTTTTTATTTGTAGGTTTTTATATGTTTTTTTCCTTTTTTAGCTTGCGCCCGTTTAGCCCGCCCATTTTACCCGCCCGTTTCGCCCGTGCCCGTTTAACCCGCGCCCGTTTAGCCCGCCGCTCGTTTAGCCCGTTGCCCGTTTAGCCCGCCGCCCGCCCATTTTGCCACCTCTAGTTACAACTTATAACTAAAATTACTTTATTAAATGTTTTTTAACAACTATAGTTACTACTAGTTTTGTCAATGAACTTGTACCAAGATCGCGATCTTACCATAAAATGTCGACCAAACCCAATCCGATCCTTCTTCCTTTGAGTGAACTAACTAGTAAATAATAAACAATTTTTTTTGTTAAAGTAAAACAATAAAAGAACCATAATCAACTATAAGTGTAAAATATTTAGATTTTTAGATTAAAAGGTTCAACGCTCTCAATCTCAGATTAAATACTATAGTATTCTCAAGGGTAAATAACATAAAAACGTACCCATTTTTGGTCAAAATTCAATTAAAAGTACTTAATTTTTTTTCTCAATTTAAGGTACCGATTTTTTTTATTACAATGTTAGAACATTTAACAAATTTAAAGGTTATACATTAGCGACCGTTTATTTTTTTCATCGTTATTCTAATCATTTTCGTCCGTTGTAGTAGAGATTTGCAAAAAAATAAATTCGATTTTGATTGTGAATTATAACAAATATATAAAAGTTTGTTTTTACAAGTTAGTTTATAACTCTCGTAATCTATTTAATTAAATTTGAACTAATACAAAAGGTCGTTAGTCTTTATCACATCAAACTTATCAATTAAACTCTTTTGTGCATTATACTGTATATATTAATAAAAGGTCATGAACTCGACAGATTTATCAAACCGATTCAATAAAAAACCGACAGTTTAACAGGTTAAACCTACAAAATCAATCCGAATTTTAAAACATCGTTTTCTGAACTATGTTGCCAAGTTAAGTTGTAGGGGTAAAGTCAGAACAATGTCGGCCAGTTTGACAGACAAGTAACTTAGAGAGGACGGTGTAACGACGAGGGGTACCTTGTCGCGATGACGTGGCCCCTCGTCAAGCTTCTTCGTGGCTCGTCGCCACACCGACCCCCCCTATTCGCCGTATGGATTTCGCGTTTGCGAAATGTTGACGACGAACTTTGGTAAAAAAAAAGAGTTGTTACCCTCTTCAACGGCTATATTTGTTTAAATTAAATATATATATATTTTTTATACAACTACCATATATATCACATCTTCTTCCCCATTTAAACACACAATTTCTTCTTAAATCTCTCTAAATCACTACAAAAAAATGCCTAACTTACCCAATGATCAATACCCACAACTCAACTTCACCGGGCTTCTCAACACTAGCAACCCTTCGACACCATCGTCAACCCCGTCTACACCAAACTCACAAACCTCCGTATCAACGTCTCCCGGCTTCGCACAATTTCAATCCGGCACCTCACAATTTCAATCCGGCTTCTCTCAACTTTCATCCGGCTCTCAATTTCCATCCGGCTCTCAAATTCCATCCGGTTCTCAACTTCCATTCGGGTCTCAATTTCCATTCGGCTCCCAATTTCCATCCGGCTCCCAATTCTCGTGCCCTCCTATTCCTTCAAACCATTTCCCTCAAATGACCCCCGAGCAACCTTACCACCAACAACAGTACTACCTTCAACAAGCACAGTTTCAAAGCCAGTTTCAGAGCCAACAAAATGTTCCCGAAACACAATTCAAAGTTCCGGCCTCACGAACACCAACCAAAAAAGGCAAAACCAAAAAAACCAAAGCAAAAAGATCACAAGTTGTTGATTTAGATGCCGATGAGGATGACATCGAATTTGTTGAGGCTCCGACTCAGGTACCAGTTCGTTGGAATAAAGAAGAGGAAGAATTACTAGCCAGCTGTTGGTTTGCTGTTTCTGAAAATGTCGATATTGGGAGCGACCAAAATGAGGAATGTTTCTGGAATAACATTGTTCGCGATTTCAACAGTAAAACATCCGGTATGCACCGTACAAAATACATGATTACCGGAAAATGGGGTCGAATGCATCCGGATTGTCAAAAGTTTCAAGCGATGTACGCAGGAGTAGACCGTAGGAGTGGGATGAATGATGAGGATGTTTACCAAGCTGCAAAAGATGAATATCAAGCAGCTTTTAGTGGAAAAAGATTTGTTTACGGTCACGCGTGGAGGATCCTCAAAGAACACCCGAAGTTTGCAGGTGCAAAAGCTGTGGCACCGGATGATCACACCGAAATATTCGGTCCTGATGAACGTCCTCGACCCACGGGAAAATCTCGACCCTCTAAGAAGTCAAAATCTGAGTCAAGTGAGGGCACCGGAGGATCGTCGGGGTTATCGAAGGCAGAACTGTCAAATGCAATGCATAAAAAATTTATCAAGCAACAGGCACTTGCAGACAGGCAGATCGAGTTGACCGACTTCAATTTTCTCGCTCTTGATTACGAGGCAATGTTGGAACCGAAGAGGACGTATGTGCGTCGAAACCAAGAGCAAATCATGGCCAAATACCCTCACCCCGAGGAATAGTTTATTTTAATTGTTTGTGTTTTTAAATTTTCGTTTTTTTTATCGTATATTTTTTTTCGTATCGTAATTTTTTTTAATCCGTATTTGTAATTTTTATTTCCGTATTTGTAATGTTTTATTTGTGTGAAATAAATTATAGTTTGTGAGAAAATGAAAAAAAAAATAAATGTTAGTGGTGGGGTTCAAATGAAGAAGGGTTGGGTGTGTTGTGAGTAAAGGGGTATTTTGGTTAGTTGTGTTGGTATGATGTGCCGCTGAGTTAGCAGGTGACTGTGCAAAAATTTGAGAGGTAAGCTCTTCGCCATACCCTCCTCTCTTAGTTTGAACGTCGACTAGTTTGAGAGACAAGTAACTTTTAGTGTCAAAATTATTGTCTTTCAATAATTTTATTTTTAGTTAATTAATTAAACATTTTTTTTAAATTTTGTAGTAATAAACTTAACAAAAATAATATATTATTTAATCTAATTTTTCTTTCTATCATATATAAGAAAAACTACAAAATTTTGAATGTTTAAAATGAGTTAATTATGGAATTGTTGAAAAACAATTTATTTTAAGAATTGTTGAAAAATTAAATGCATAAAAGTTTGATATACTAGAAAATGTTGAAAAATTAAACCATAAACAATTTTATAAGCTACCGGGTCACTTGTTTCGACCATCGGGTCAATCCTGTCGAGTCACCGGGACACGGGTTCGATCACCGAGTCAACCCGATCAAGTCAACGGGCACGGGCTCGCCTACCGGTTCAACCCGGACGAGTCATCGGGTTATCAGTTCGACCAACGGGTCAATTAATATATCAGTAACTATCTATCGCTAGGAAATTTTTTGTCACGAGTTCGACCACCTAATAAATTATCATATCATTAGTTATATGTCATTAGACAATTTCATTGCTATGCGCAGGTAATCGTGTACTTATTATTAGTAGTAAACAATTAAATTGAAATAGCTCAAAAAGAAAACTTGAAAATATTGGGATCTAAATGAGGCAAACACAAAATATGAAACAAAAAGCACAAGCCAAAAACTACGAGGACTGAAAGTGTAGTTTCTATCGTTGGTCCTATATAATTCTGATATCCAAACACCGTCTAAATTCCTTGTGTGTTTGAGTGTGTATTCTTAAAGCGGCAGAGCAAAATTAGGGTTGAGATTATTAAGGTGCTAAATCACGATCCAAACAAGGTAATATCTTTTATTAGTCCATTTATAAAATTAGGGTTTATGAGTTATAATTGGGGTTTTAATTTGTTTTATAAAATTAGGGTTTATGAGTTATAATTGGGTGTTTAATTTGTTTTATAAAATTAGGGTTTATGGAACATTTTTTTTTAATTGGGGGTTTAATAAGGAGGTGTTTGGATTGCTTTTTTTTTTTTTTTATATAATTAAAAATAAGTCCTATCGGAAATATTGTTTGGATTTGCTTATTTTTTAAAACTGCAGGATTACCGGAGAAATAATCGTTTGTTGAAAGTTTCCGATGAGATTTAACTGTAAAGGGTTTTATTAGGGGCTGTTTGTTTTAGCTTATACTACTGTAAGCCAATTTCGGCTTATATATCATAAGCCCCGATTTCATGGCTTATTTTGAGACTTATGGGCTTATATAAGTTTATTATATCATAATAAACTTATATAATCCCATAGGTCTCCAAATAAGCTTTAAAAATTGGGGTTTATGAAATATAAGCCGAACCAAACACCCTAGTTAAAAAGTAATTGTAAACAAGACAGTTTAATTTGAACCTGTGGCGGACGTAGGGGGGTCCTGGGGCTCACGGAACCCAATGGATGTTTGTCTTCTGAATTTGTTTATCAGTTTTAATTAAATCGTACCTTTTAGTTCATTGTTATTTCCTTTACACGCTAATAGTTTTTGCACCTGATGACTTAAAGTATTGGTCGGCCGTGATTTGAGCAAAAATGAACACTTTGAAAAACATGCTTATCATGATCTTGTTATTTTACCTGATAATACGAAGCTAAGTAATAGTCCTAAAATGGTTTACTAAAGAGTGAAAGTATGTTTATGTATTTGATGTTTGGTGTTAAAGTGGTGCCTAGTAACTTGTATTACCTTAATTATGAGTGCTTAAAGTGTTACATATGTTTTGGGATGATGAATTGGAAGTGTTTTAGGTCAATTTTTCGTAGGCAAATAGTGCTGGCTGTAGGTCTATGGGGCAGGTTTTACACAATTTTGTGTAGTTTAAAATTTTAAATAAATACATGATGTGTTTTTTCATAGTGTATTTTTTCATAGTGTAAAGTTCAGGAATTAACATTTTAATTATTTCGAGTAAAACTGTATTTTTTTTTCCTATAAATAGAACAAAGAATCTCAAGTTGCACGCTGGCTCCCTCTGTGTAAAGACCACCCAAAACACATGAAACTTTTTCTAAACTTAAAATTATGATATAGGTTACATTCTTAAGATTCCGATAATGTCGTCTTCTTCAAAGATGATATTGATCAAGACTTCAGACGGTGAGACATTTGAGCTAGAGGAGTCGGTGGCATTGCAGTCAAAGACGATCGAACACATGATCGAAGATGGATGTGCTGGCTCTGTCATCCCTACACCCAACATCACCGGAAAGATCCTATCGAAGGTTATCGAGTACTGTACTAAACATGCTGAGACATCAAAAAACAAGGTCACGGCAGAGGATCTTGAAGAGTTTGATGCTGAGTTTGTGAAAGTGGACCAGCCTACTTTGTTTGGTATTATTCTGGTACGTGTTTTTTCCATCTAAAGGAATCGAAACTAGTTTGTGTTCTATAAATTAGTTGCTTTTGAAAATGTGGGACAAAACGACAGTCCTGGAGATCTTGTGTACAATCTCTCAAATAGTCAAACTGGGATTCAACTGATTACAATGCCAAAAGGTAAAAAAGTTGAATTATTGGTTCCTTGTGGCGGATGTCATGTATTATTGTTTATTAACATGACATTAAATAGGTTGATTGGCATTTCATACCATATATTAGTAGATGTGTTCTCGTATTTGAATATGTAACTAATCAATTTTTTTCATCTGTTCCAGGCTGCTAATTATCTTAACATACAGACCCTTCTGAAATTGACGTGTAAAACAGTTGCAGACATGGCCAGAGGCAAGACTGTTCAAGAAATCCGCAACCATTTTAACATCAGGAACGACTTAACTCCTGAAGAAGAGGAGCAAATCCGCTTAGAAAATGCATGGGCTTTTGACTCTGTTGATAAGGAAACTACACCAGCCGAAGATGAGCAGGCCCAGGACGGGCAGGCTCAGGACGGGCAGGCCCAGGACGGTCAGGCCCAGGACGGTCAGGCCCAGAATGGTCAGGCCCAGAATGGTCAGGCCCAGAACGGTCAGGTCCAGAACGGTCAGGCCCAGAACGGTCAGGCCCAGAACGGTCAGGCCCAGAACGGTCAGGCCCAGAACGGTCAGGCCCAGAACGGTCAGGCCCAGGGCGGGCAGGCCCAGGACGGTCAGGCCCAGGCTTAGTCCTCTCTATGATTTGCATGCTTAGCTTAGCTTTCAAAAGTAATGGAATGTGTGTATGTGATAATGGACATGATCTTTGGCATGGTTATCATGTGTATGCATGTTTTAATGGTTCAGGAGTATATGGGGAGACATGTGAAATCTCTAGTTTAAGTTACTTATTTTGTTTCGGTTTATCAGCAATGTAACTTTGCTTTTGAAAGTATATGCAGGCTGAGTATGTTAAAACTATTTTAGCCTAGATTGAATGATGGACCATCTTAGTGTTGCTTGTTTCCTTGTTTCTTTGCTCTTGGTGGTGTGCATCTGCTACTCTTTTGTTGGTTGTTGGTTTATGTTTTACTCAGCTTCTTTGTTTTCATGCTCTGTTGCGTTTGCTTCTATTTGCTGGGTTGGTTTTTTTTGGCTCGCTTGTTTCTGATTGTTTCTGTGTTGTGCTTATCATAGTTAGGGGTTTTATGGTATGTTTAGAGGGGTAGTTAGTTCCCTGTTCCGTTGGTGGCCCGTGGCCCCTTTTAGGCGCCTTGTTGTCCCGGTATTTGCTTGAATTGGTATGTCTATTGCTTGCACCGTTGTGTTTTGCTTGCTTTTTTCGTTTTGCATCCTCTACATTCTTGTTCTTTTGTGCGTTGCGTGGTTGGCATATATGCTTTGCCCCTTTGCTTTTGCGGTATCGTTCTTGGTTGGCTCTATTGGTCTCCCTTTTTCCTTCTGCCATGTTTTGGGAATATGTGTATGTTTTTGTTTGCTTGCCTGTTTTGTCTTATGCTGTCGGTGGGGCTTGTTTGGTTGCCTTGTGTTTCCTATTTTGCTCACCTTTGGTACTTTTTTATTTTTTATAAATGCGCTCTTTTTTTTTTTCTTTCTTTCGAGATCATAATATATATACATTACCAAAAAAATGTTTTGGCAGTGTATCGCTTTTTTTTCTTTGGTCTACCTAGAATCCGTCTCCTTACCCTTGAGTTTTTCCCAAGAGTATGGGTATGATTTGTCTATATCTCACCTCCTCATACCTTGCACGGGATTGGGTATTGTTGTTGTTGTTGTTGTTGTTGTTGTTGTTGTTGTTGTTGTTAAGTAAAACATCCATATGTTTTGCCGTGTTCTTAAATGTTACTAGTAGTTAAAAGCAGCTAGATTCCACAATCCCACTGCAGCTAGATTCACAACCTAACCAAAATAAAGTGTAGATGGCCATAGGAACCATTCTTCTAGGGCAAGCAGATCCTACTCGACCATCTCTAATTACACCAACAGTCTGTCCTTTATGCTAGTTTCCATAAACCTAACCAAAATAAACCCATTGGCACTAGATTTTCTGAACTATGATGGGCTAATCTACCGATGTAACCATGAAACTATGTTAGTTAAATAATCTTTATAAGGCTAGATACTTAAGCTCCCAGAGGTGAAAATATGTATACATTAAGTTGTTAAATTTTAATAAAGAAAATGTTTAAATAAAATACGAGGAAGCCATTCATCGTCGAAGGCACTCATGAAACCATCGGTTCAACTATCTTTCTTGATTCAGCAGGAGAAAGTGATGCTGCTCTTTGCAGAGTACAATTTTCTTCTCGTTATATTTTTTAAAGAGTTATGGTGTAGTCAAAGTGAGATTCGGTGTCATATGGGTTAATTTGGGTCGGATGATAATACAAGGCATTGTCGTCTTCTGTGATGATTATAGGTTATGGTTATAAGGCCGTTTGTAACAAATTTGACTGTTTGATGTTTTTCTGCTTGTTAAGAACTGAGTAACTCTGTTCTTGATGCTTTAGTCCTGTTTTTTTTTTCAGAGGTCAAAGAATGGTATAAGGTGGGTCAGATTGTGTATGCTGGATTATGTGACTATGTTGGTGTTGGTTAAGTTGGTTTTATTGGCTAAAGGGTTGCTTTATTCTATATGTATCAAAGTTGACATGTACTTAGGTTTCTGTAATATGATGAAAGTACTACACTGCTAAATTTGTGTGGGTCTGGTTCGTTTGAAGCTCGTTGAGTAAACTATGGATGGGTCATGACCAGTCTTGTTATTCCATGTGATATGACCTGTTTGGCACATGGCCGAAGGCACGTTACAAACGCCGAGGCAACTGCCACGTAGGAAAGAGAGTGCAAACAAGATCCCCCAAATCTTGGGAGATTCCGTTTTACCCAGCAAGGCAGGGCTTTACCCAACGGATCCAGTCATGGTCCGCCGCCTGCTTTTACACTATGCCTGACACTAGGGTACTGTTCAATAGGTGCGCGTCTCAATGATGTGACTACACGTCCAGGTATGCCCTAAGCTTTGGGTATAAATACCCCAAGGCATTTACTACACAACAACACACACAGTACACAACATTTACTCTCAATTAATAATATATCTCCGGTATTCCGCGCCGGATACCACTCCAGTGATCGTTACTTACTTTCACGCCGGAGCTTGGTCTCGGGTTCACACCTGGGGCGAGTTAACGTGCGTTCTACTATTGCAGGATAGGCCCATCCTACAAGCATACTTCACACGAGACCGAAGCTAAATATCCTAGGACCTTGTTCCTGCGGAAATTTGTTTCAACATTTGGCGCCATCCGTGTTACCCTAAACTCGAATCTCCAATTAGCTAACAATGGCAGGGGTTTCGGGGAGCGGGTCTCCTTTAACCATTTCACCAGAACGTGATAACACCACGGTGGAGGAGAGACAGAGACACCTTCCTCTTTGCAACAAAAAATTCTTGACAACATGAGTGAGCTGCGGAGTTTGGTCGGACGATATAACGCCGTCGGGCAAGAGTCTCTCATGCCTATGAAGTTGGTCTTCGATGACGAGACGCGGGATACGCAAAGGGAGAGGCCAGCAATAACGCAGGCTCACAGGTCTGCAGACATGTCGGCCGAAGAGCTACAGAAACCGTTCAAGGATGTTGTCTCCTCACCGTTCACCAGAAAAATCATTCAGTTTTCATCACCGAAACACATCCTACCAGCGACACTGAAGTTGTATACTGGAGCTACGGATCCCAATGATCATATCACGCGCTTCGCCGGTGCAGCTAACTCGGGAGAGTGGCCTATGCCAGTATGGTGTAGATTTCTCCAACAGACATTGGACGGGGCAGCTGGAGGATGGTTCGAAAGGTTACCACCGGGCAGTATAGGACATTGGGACGACCTGAGGGATCAGTTCCTAGAAAGGTTTGCCTTGAGGAGGAAAAGCCATAGAAGCCCCATGGAGATCACCAGCATCGTGAGGAAGGCTAATGAGTCGCTCTTGGTATTTAAAGAGAGGTGGACTGATGAGGCCAGTTATATACAAGGCGTTTCGGAACTCATGAAAATCTCTTCCTTTACTGCCGGGGCTAAGTGTCCAGAGTTGTCTCGGCGTTTCTCCGATGACGAACCAAAGATGGTAGCTGAAATGTTTAGAAGGGTGGATGATTTTGCCAAATCCGAAGAGGCTTATAGGAACACAGAGCTTCCACAGGGGGAAGGAAGTGATAGAGGAGGAAAGGGCGTAAAGGATGACAAGTACTTCTCAGGGAAGAATTTTAACCGCAACAAAAACAAAAATGACTACAGGCCAAAACCTGCATACTCACCATACCTTCCACCAACCAACCCGAGGAAGAATCAGTATCAATGGTCCGGTTTAGAGGCGTTGACAAAATTACCCAAGGAAATTTTAGCCACTGAGTTACAACTCTAGTTACCTCAACCCCCTCCCACAAAGGGCATGGTGCGCCCAAAAAACATGGATAAATACTGTGACTACCATAGGGAAAAGGGTCACCTCACAAATGATTGTCATCAGCTAAGAAAGCAGTTGGAGGCTGCACTTGAATCCGGAAAGCTAAATCATTTGATCAAAGACTTGAGGGGAAGAGTAAACAAAGGCAATCAAGGAAGAGGAAATGGAGGAGGTGAGTACAAAGATAAAACAATAAACATGATAAGCAACAGGTACTGTGGTGAGAAAAGAAAAGAAGTATGTCATGTGGAAGTTGATTGGATGAATGTCCCGATATACTTCCCTCCGTTAACCGAAGCCGAGGCTTCGGACGATCCCTTGATATTTGAAGCGGAAGTAGAGGGGTATTGGGTGAAGCGTGTATTTGTCGATGAAGGAGCAGCCATGGAAGTAATGTTTGAGCATTGCTTCATGAATTTGGATCCGGATATAAGACGAAGGTTAACTCCTGATCCTGTCAAGGTCCTAAGTTTCTCGGGAGAAGAAACTCAGCCAATGGGAAAAATTGAATTGGAGGTCACGTTTGGAGCACATGGTATAGAGAGGAATACAATAATGACCTTTTGTGTGATCAAAGCACCATCTCCGTACAACATCATCCTTGGCCGAACCGGGATCAAGAAGTTAAGAGCCGTCCCTTCAACGATACACTCTGCAATGAAGTTTCCCACTCCTGGTGGCATCGCCACGTTGAAGACCACCGCCAGATCAATCTTTGAATGTAGGGTAATTGAAGATGGTCAAAAAATAGCAAAGGAAAAGGCTACGGCCGTAGGCAAGGAGTTAGACAAATGGGTCGCCTTTGAAAAATTCAATGAACAAGAAAGAGTTGAGGGAGGAATGACAGAAGAAGTCATCATCCATCCCGGTTATCCGGAGCAATTGGTAACCATTGGGAGACTCTTCACAAAGAAGTGTAGGTTACAACTCATAGATCTGTTGAAGAATAGCACAGATGTGTTTGCTTGGGAACCATCAGATATGACGGGGGTCCCCAAAAGAGTCATCAAACATTCGTTGAATGTGGATCCGTCCAGAACACCTGTGGCCCAAAAGAGGAGAACGTTGGGGGAGGAGAAAAGCCGAGCTGTTCAAAAGGATGTCACGGATCTTCTAAAAGCCGGTATAGTAAGACCAGTCCGATACCCAACGTGGATCTCTAACCCTGTTCTCGTAAAGAAGCCGGATGGTGACTGGCGAATGTGTGTAGATTTCAAAAACCTTAACTCAGCTTGTCCCAAGGACTATTACCCGCTACCCGACATTGATGTGAAGATCGGCTCAGTTATGGGTTTCAAATTCAAGTGCTTTCTTGATGCATACAAGGGGTATCATCAAGTGCTCATGGACAATGAGGACGAGGAAAAGACAGCCTTTTACACAGATGAAGGCACTTATTGTTATACCAAAATGCCTTTCGGACTTAAGAATGCCGGAGCCACATACCAGCGGTTGGTAGACTCAGCATTCCGGTCACAAATAGGGACAAATCTGGAAGCATACGTTGATGACTTGATGATCAAAAGCAAGACTGAAGAAAAGATGATTGAAGACATCAAGGAAACATTTGATAACCTGAGAAAAATCAACATGAAGCTTAACCCGAAGAAATGTTCTTTTGGAGTCGAAGAAGGAAAGTTCATGGGATACATGGTGACTTCCGAAGGAATCCGGGCGAATCCTAAGAAGACAAAAGCCATCGCCGAGATGCGCTCACCTAGGACATGGAAAGAAATGCAATCCCTCAGCGGAAAGCTAGCAGCTTTAAATCGCTTCCTGTCCAGATCGGCTGAACGTTCGCTTCCGTTCTTTGAAACCCTGAAGAACATAACGAAAGAAAATAAGGAAGAGTACCAGTGGACGGAGCAAGCGGAAAAGGCTTTTCAGGAACTGAAGAAGGTGATCATGGAGCTTCCTTCATTAGCATCTCCATTAAAGAACGAGGTATTATATGTATACTTAGCTGCATCTAAGGAAGCAGTAAGTGGAGTTCTTCTGGTGGAAAGAGAAGGTGTTCAGAAACCTGTCCGGTACGTCAGCAGGACGTTGCATGATGCCGAGACGAGGTACTCGACATTAGAAAAACTGGCCTTCGCCTTACTCCACCTTTCAAGAAGACTCCGCAGGTACTTCGAAGCACACGACATTCATGTCATAACCGACCAACCCCTGAAACAAATATTGGAAAATCTGAATCCTCCGGAAGGTTGGCGAAGTACTCTGTAGAGTTGGCGATGTATGAGATATTCTATGTGTCACGGAACTCAGTCAAAGGCCAAGTGTTGGCGGATTTTCTTAATGAAGCACCCATGGGACAGGAAGGAACAATGGAGATATATGAAATCGACGAGCAAGTGGAGCCAGAGGTAGCTTGGACGCTATACACTGACGGGGCATCCAGCTCAAAAGGGGCCGGAGCCGGTTTGGTGTTGACTAACCCAAAAGAAATGGAGTTCACTTAAGCCCTAAGATTCAATTTCAATTGCTCCAACAACGAAGCAGAATACGAGGCATTATTGGCTGGGCTTCGGCTAGCAAGGAAAATGGGAGTTAAAGTGTTAGAAGCCAAAGTAGATTCCAAACTTGTGGCTTGCCAGTTAAATGGGGAATTTGTCGCCAGTGACGACAGAATGATGAAGTACTTGTCCAAGGCCAAAGAGATTATCACATGTTTCACAAAATTTAGCATCACTCATGTGGCCAGAACAAAAAATCAGAAAGCAGATGTGCTCAGCAAGCTTGCATCGGTGGCATTCAACCATCTCACCAAGGAAATCCTGGTGGAAATCCTAGAGTCTCGGTCCATAGACGCTCAGGAAGTAAATGATATAGTGCAAGAGGAAGGGGATAATTGGATGACACCGATTCGGAAGTGCTTGGAAGAAGGCGTGTGGCCACAAGACCCTAACGAAGCCAGGGCAATGAGAATGAAAATAAACCAATATGTCATAGAAGATGGTGTGTTATTCAAGAAGTCCTATTTGTCCCCCATGCTAAGGTGTGTAGGTCCAACTCAAGCCAACTACATCATCAGGGAAGTCCATGAGGGATCGTGTGGAATGCACTCCGGCACAAGGTCGGTGGTGGAAAAAATTATGAGACAAGGATATTATTGGCCCACTATGCATCAAGATACATGGGAAGAAGTCTCGAAGTGCGAAGCATGTCAAATACATGGACCAGTCCCAAGGCTCCCAAAAACAAAGCTGACTTCCATCATGTCGCCGTGGCCTTTCTATCAATGGGGAATGGACATCTTGGGACCAATTGAAGGATCTCCGGGAAATGTGAAGTTTGTGATTGTGGCAATCGATTACTTCACGAAGTGGATAGAAGCCAAGCCTCTAGCACGAGTCACCGGGAAGGAGGTGAAAAAGTTTGCTTGGCAGAATATTATGTGTAGGTTCGGACTACACAGGGTCATTGTGATAGATAACGGAAAACAGCTGGTAGAGGGAACGTTGAGAAAGTGGTGCGAGAAATGGGGAATAAAGCAAATGAACACCGCCGTCGCTCATCCGCAGGCCAATGGTTTAGTCGAAAGAGCCAACAAATCGCTGATGCATGGACTCAAAGCTCGGCTAAGAAGGAACCTACCAGGATGGGTTGATGAGCTCCCTCATGTGTTATGGGCTCATAGGACAATGCTAAAGACAAGTAATGGTGAAACACCATTCAGCCTAACCTATGGAAGCGAAGCAGTAATCCCAGCCGAGATGGGAGTCTCGTCCGCAAGAACCCTCCTGTTCAACGAAGACAATAATGAGGAGGAGCTTCGGCTAAACCTAGATCTGTTGCAGGAGTGGATAGAGACCGCAGCCATTGAGGAAGCAAAGTATAAAAAGAAAGTTGAACAATATTACAACAAAAGAGTGAAACTTTGCAACTTCAAGGTAGGTGATTTTGTCTACCGACGAAATGAGGCCAGCAGAGTGGAGAAGGTGGGAAAGCTCGGCCCTAACTGGGAGGGCCCTTACAGGGTCAAAGAAGCATACTACAACGGCTCCTACAAGCTCGAGACCATGAATGAACGGGAGGTGCCAAGAACTTGGCATGCAATCAATCTCCAGAAATGCTTTATGTAAGAAAACAATGTAACAAATGGTTGAATGAATGAATGAAATTTTCACGATGTTTTGGTAACACTATTGTCATTACATTTGCAAATCCTCGGAGTAGCTAACCGAAGGACTGTAAACTTGTAAAGCACTAAGTGTTGGATGCGCCCGAAAGGCAATCCGGGGGACAAATTAAAAGCGGCTATGTGCCGATGTCCTCCCATATATAAACTATAAATGATAAACACTCTAAGTGTTGGATGCGCCCGAGAGGCAATCCGGAGGACAAATTAAAAGCGGCTAGGTGCCGATGTCCTCCCATATATATAGATGGAAAAAATTGAAGAACACTCTAAGTGTTGGATGCGCCCAAAGGGCAATCCGGAAGACAAATCAAAAGCGGCCATGTGCCGATGTCCTCTCATAAATTATGATAAACACTCTAAAACGTCTAAGTGTTTCATAAAAAGGTAAACTTTACCATATGACTTAACTTTTCGATCTGGCATAAAAACATAATATATAAAGATTTGTATAAAACAGAAGGAATACATGATACATTTCACAAACAAGAAGTTATGAGTACATATTTGTTGCTGCATGATCAAATTACCAAATACCCAGCATACGAAGGATGTTATAAAAGAGGTGAAATAGGGAAATTATTACAAGACTTAAAAGTAATTGTTCAGTTACAAGCCCCCACCGGCATTCCGGAGGCAAAGAAAGAATTTAAAGAGCAGATGTATCAACTTCAGAGTCTGTTTTCTTCTCTTCTGGGTGATGGGACGATGGCTCAGACTGCTCGACATCCTTCTCCGTGACATCAGAATTCACACCGGATGGAACCTCACTTGTTACCATGGAAGATGACCCACCTTCTGGTTCTAACTGCATCAATTCTCCAACGGATAGGGAGTGAGAAGAGGAAATCTTATCGATGAAAGGGTAGGAAGTATCAAATAAGGCATCACAAGCAGGAACCCAAGTCTTCAAGGCGTCTCTCTTGATATTCTTAACTTTGGACAAGACTTGTTGCACTTGCGCCGGAGTCCTTCCGAGGCCGGTAGATTTCATGAAACCCGCAGAAAAGGCTACACTACATGCTCCACCAAGGGCCTTGCGATACTCACGGATCCTTATCAACTTCTTAAACAAGCAAGGAATCCCATCTCGAACCAACATTTGTTTGTCATGCTCGGCCTGGCTGAGAAGAACCGTAAGAAGTTTGTTATTTGTCTCGGCTGCGGAAAGCTTCCCTGAAACATCTACGAGTTCATGACTCTTCAGAGAAAGTTGGTCAGTAGCCTCGGCCGCGGTTTTCTTAAGAACCTCGTTCTCCTCTTCAAGTGTCCGGACCCGAAGGTTCAACTCCTCCTCTCTCGTAGCACAGCTAGAGTGAGAATCCTTAAGTTTTTGGTGGGAAACCTGCAACCTACTCAACAACTCTTTCCCTTGTGTAAAAGACTCCTTTTCAGCAAAATGGGAATTGGCCATGTCAACATACTCACTATTCAGCTTCTCATATCGCTTCATCAGCTCTGCTGCAGCAATGGTGCTCTGAGCAACGGACCGGCAGCTATGACGAAGGATGTCGTAGTTAGACATCGCATTCAAGTGTTGATCATCAGCGGGAGTCGCAAGGTTGTATAAGAATTCTTTGGCAGCATAGTTAGAGTTGACCCTAACATCCTCGTTCAACCTCCAGTTCGGAATATGCTTGGGAGGGTCAAACTCTTCACCTACTACAAACGAAAGGATTAATACAAACACACATGAATATGCAAGTAAGAAGCCAAAAGCAAACAACAGAAAGAAGTGACAATGAAGAAAACATAAGAGGAAAATGGGGAAACTAACCAGCAAGTTGTGAATCCTGTTCAGCATGAGGTGAGGATTGGTCACTCACTTGGACAATAGAAGGTGATTTTTCCTTCATACCGGAGCCTCCAGCTGAAGTCTGAGAGTTAGGTTTAGCAACACTTATGGGTTGAGTGGAATGGGTCTTTTGAGAGTCCGCTTCGGACTCGGAAGGAACCAGTGCAGGACCTTTCCTCTTCGCTTTCTTGTTAGAAGTGCTACCCTCAGCAGTCGAAGGAGCTTTCCTCACCTTTTGTTTCTTTTCCTGCTTCTGCTTAGCCTCCAAAATACGGGACGAAGGTTTCTCAACCAGCTGTTGAACAGGTGTCAACTTAGGAATTTCCTTACCAACAGGTAAGGGTTCAGTCACACGAGGAGTGGGTTTCTCATTCTCGGCATAAGGCTCACCAATGTCAACCAAGCCTTCGTCAAAAGAGGGAAGATCCAGGAAATCCAGGAAGCTCATTTCTGTAGAAAAGGGGAAAATAAAAGCAAGGCAAGCATAAGCAAGCCCGCGTGAGTAATAAAGAAACAAGAACAAACAAAAAATAAAGTATACCTTTCTTATCAGCGTCTAAAAGTAACCGGCGCAGCTCCGGATGACTATAAGGGAAAGAAAGGCCAGCGAGAAAAAGTAGAACTTCGGGAGGAGTACGACATAAAATAGGTTTCTTCCCAAGAGATTTGGCATGTTCAACATTATATGAAGCAGGCATATCGTCGGTAACAACAGACTCGCGATGTCTCCAAGGCATAGCAAAAGGTATTGCCCGGCAGTCTATCAGGAAGAACTCAGTTTTCCATTTCTTAAGACTAGAAGTAGTCTCGATCAAGCACTTACCATACTCTCCCTCTCCTCGGCTCTCAAAGGAAAACAAAAAATAAAGTATACCTTTCTTATCAGCGTCTAAAAGTAACCGGCGCAGCTCCGGATGACTATAAGGGAAAGAAAGGCCAGCGAGAAAAAGTAGAACTTCGGGAGGAGTACGACATAAAATAGGTTTCTTCCCAAGAGATTTGGCATGTTCAACATTATATGAAGCAGGCATATCGTCGGTAACAACAGACTCGCGATGTCTCCAAGGCATAGCAAAAGGTATTGCCCGGCAGTCTATCAGGAAGAACTCAGTTTTCCATTTCTTAAGACTAGAAGTAGTCTCGATCAAGCACTTACCATACTCTCCCTCTCCTCGGCTCTCAAAGGAAAACCAATGTCCTTGCTTACTTAACCTATAGAACACTCTAAACAATGTTACGGATACAGGAATCTTTGAGCCGAAGCAATGCAACTCGAACATCACCACTCTGTTCATACCTATAGGCACAAGCTGGGAAATATGTACTTTGAAGTACCTAATCACGTTTAAAACGAAGGTGGAAAAGGGGATCCGAAGGCCAGAATGGTCGAGGAACTGACGATAAATCCCAATCTTAGAATCAGGTAAGCGGTCCATGGTCAGATCCGGGTCCGGAAGGCAAGGCCTTAAAAGAGAAGGTATGTTATACGTACATATCACCACCTTTAAATCATCCTCGGTCATACCAGACAAGCGTATGTGCATATCACATTTTGGGTCGCGCTTCAACGGCGGAGCCACTCTCGACTGAGCGATTTCTTTCCCAGTCATCCGAAACAGGCAGATGCACAAATATAAAAGATAAGGAAAGAAGAAAAAAATTATACCTACGGATGATGCGAAGGAAGAAGAAATGAAGAAATGAAGAAATGACAATGGTGAAAACGATATGAAATGAAAATGAATAACACACATATATAGGGGTCATGGGCGAAGATACCGAGGACACACTGTTCACTTGCGAATCACGAGGATAAGGATCTACCGTTGAATTCAAAACGGCTGGACACGTGTCAAATTCCCATCCACCACCAAAAGAAAAGGGAGTCCAAAATAAGAAATAAGGTCGAACCGGTTCAGAAGACAGAACAGTTCAAAAAACCTTCCCCAGACAAGGAGCAAGAATTGTTTTAAGTATCAGTCCATTATAAGAATAATGAACTAATACTTGGGGGGACATGTTCGCGTATGTCTCCGGCACATGGCCGAAGGCACGTTACAAACGCCGAGGCAACTGCCACGTAGGAAAGAGAGTGCAGACAAGATCCCCCAAATCTTGGGAGATTCCGTTTTACCCAGCAAGGCAGGGCTTTACCCAACGGATCCAGTCATGATCCGCCGCCTGCTTTTACACTATGCCTGACACTAGGGTACTGTTCAATAGGTGCGCGTCTCAATGATGTGACTACACGTCCAGGTATGCCCTAAGCTTTGGGTATAAATACCCCAAGGCATTTACTACACAACAACACACACAGTACACAACATTTACTCTCAATTAATAATATATCTCCGGTATTCCGCGCCGGATACCACTCCAGTGATCGTTACTTACTTTCACGTCGGAGCTTGGTCTCGGGTTCACACCTGGGGCGAGTTAACGTGCGTTCTACTATTGCAGGATAAGCCCATCCTACAAGCATACTTCACACGAGACCGAAGCTAAATATCCTAAGACCTTGTTCCTGCGGAAATTTGTTTCAACATTCGGCAACTTATAGGTGCTAGCGGCAACACCTGGTCATGTTGGTGAAAGCAATTTCTCAACCCAGTATTTGGTCAATTAAAACACTGCATCAAAGTACATATGCGATTCATGAAGCCATAACTTCTAATAGTACCTCATGTGTGAAAATGATCCTCAATTAAATGACTGTATGTTCAACTCTTCCTCGAGACATGTGAAATTAATTGGCATGAGATAGCTCGTGTAAAAGTTAATCGCCCAGTAAAACCAAAGTAAATCTACGAACATGTTTCATGACAAATAACACCCAGTGACATGCCCTTTAAAGCACCCAGTGTAAAGGGTATATTCAAAACCTGGATTATGTGTTTGAATATTATAAAACAATTTACTTAAATTACAACTTACAAGCATTGTTAAAGCTAGCTTTTATGGAATAGTTTTAAGCTTTGCATGTAATTGGAAAGTGGATTTTTGTTAAGAATAGCTTTTGGTATTACGTAGTATAAGTTATAATGATATGCTTATGCTTATTAGTATTAAAGGAGTAACAAGTACGGAAAGCTCAAATTAAGATTCTAGTTCTAGAAGGATCTATACTGAATGCATCCTATTATTTACCATATAAAAAGATTTTAAGGAGTCCTAAATCCCTTAAGCAAGTCGGCATCTAATAATTCTGCTATAAATATAAGCCTGAACCTATCGACTAAAATCATAACCATAAAAAGTCTTCTATCGTTGTCTAAGGATTTAGGTTTTCTTATACCCTTAAGTTCGATACAGGTTACTTTTTTATCCTCACAATGTCTACATCGTCTGCTTCTTCTTCAAAGACTATCGAGCTCCAGAGTTCGGATGGTGTGCTGTTTCAGGTAGACGAGAGGGTGGCGTTGCAGTCACAGACGATCAAACACATGATCGACGACGATTGTGCTAACACCACCATCCCTCTCCCCAACGTCACCAGCAAAACCTTATCCAAGGTTCTTGAGTACTGTAACAAACATGTCGATCAGGCACCCACTTCTGAAGATACTAAGGTTGCTGAGGACGATCTCAAATCTTTTGATGTTGACTTTGTTAAAGGGGTGGATCAGGGCACTTTGTTTGAGATTATTCTGGCAGCAAACTATCTCAACATCAAGAGCCTGTTGGATGTGACATGTCAAGCCGTCGCTGATATGATCAAAGGGAAGACACCTGAGGAGATGCGTAAGACTTTGAACATCAAGAATGATTTCACTCCTGAGGAAGAAGAGGAGGTTAGGAGGGAGAACGCTTGGGCTTTTGAGTCGTAGTTTCAAAACATGTTTTTGCATTCTGTATTGGTTCAGAGAGATTTATTGTTAATGATCAATTTTAATTTTAATGTTAGATGTCTGGTTTACTTTTTAATTATTTAGTTCAAACTAAATTACCGCATGTTATTAATTTTAGAGGAAAGCAACTATTATTTCTCATAGACACAACTGGTTGAGTTCAACCACAGTTCCACCGCAGTTAGGTTCCATAGCCATCGGATTTAAAGTGTATATATGACAGCCATAGAATACTTGATAACAATATATAATCCTAGTATCCTTCTATGGCAAGCAGATACAACACGACCAGGTCTCTAATCACACCAACAGTATGCTAGTTTCCAGAAACGTAATCAAAACAAACCCATTGATACAAGATTTTCTGAACTATGATGAACTAATCTACCATCGGTCGTTATATTTCTTTTAAAGAGTTATGTGTAGTCGAAGACAGATTTGGGTTGGATGATGATACAAGGTGGATTACGGTACACATCATTGTGTCTTCTATAATGATTATAGGGTTCGGAGTTATATGGCTGTTTGTGAACAAATTTTACTGAAGTTTTTGTGCTTGTTAAGAACTCAGTAACTCTGTTCTTGATTTGGTTCGTTATGTTCTTTTTTTATTCCAAGGGATTAAGCTGCACAATAGCAACGTACTTTCGCAAATGTACCATCTTTGTACGTGAACTATTTTTTGTTCCATATAATGTAACGTACTTTCATATTTTGTGTCGATTTGCACCAAGTTTTACAGGCTACCGGTTAAAAAGTTTAAAAACCGGAAAAAGATTCCATAGGGCATATATCTTAAAGAGATTAGGTCGTATAATAGCAACGAACTTTTCTAAATGTGCCGATTTGGTACGTGAACTCTACTTTAATTACGAAAAATTATGAAAAACTTTAAAAAGATTTAAGATTAAAAAAAACTGTATAAGTATTTTTTAATTATGAGAAAGGGTAAAAAAAATCCTTGGTTTAAACTACAAATTTATTTAAAAACTCATTTTTAAAATATAAACCAAAATTTTAAAATTCCAATTTTTCTTTATAAAGTTTTTATACATAAAATATTTTTAACATAAAAATTTGAAAGATTAAAAACAAGTTAAAAAAGTTGAGTTTTGTATAATTTTTTTTAAATATATAAGCGATGGATTTTTAAAACAAGAACTATAAGAAATTTTCAGAAAAAAATTTAAAGTTACATAAAAAAAAATTCCCAAAAAGTTTAAAACTATCTGAGAGTTACGAAAAAAGATTTTCAAAAAATTTAACCTTTGAAGAAATTTATTTATTTTTTTGTTTTCTTAAAATAAAAGTAAAATTTAAAACTTTTAAAGTTTTTTGAACAAGCTTTAGTTTTATCTAAAAGAAAAGATTAATATGTGTAAAAGTGTTAAATTTTAATTTTTTTTTGATGAAAAATGTTTAGTTATTTTTTATCCTTTTTTAAAAAAAAAATTATAAAAAAAACATTTGTTAATGAAAAAGTAACTTTGAAAAAAAATAAAAGAAGAAAAAATGTAATGTTCCCGGTAAAACAAGTTTCAGTGTGCAAATCGACACAAAATCTAAAAGTACGTTACATTGAGTGAAACAAAAAATAGTTCACGTACCAAGATGGTATATTTGTGAAAGTACGTTGCTATTGTACGGCTTAATCCCTTATTCCAAAGGTCAAAGAATGGCATGAGGCGTGGATCAGATTGTGTATGCTGGATTGTGTGATGCTATCTAATGTTATTAAACGAGTATGTTAGCCCGCACACTGCCACAGGATTTTATTCGATCATATATATATGATACGAAACATAGCTACACATGACAATGATACAATACTAAAAGGTTTGTCCTTTTTTTTTTGGCTAAAATGGGCTATCCTCTGTAAATCTTATGGACGACACAGAAAATTATCGAATAATAGGCTTAGGGTCCATTTATTGAACTTCTGGACCTTAGCAGCGGCTTCAACCTTGAACTCATCCCCATTAAACTTTTAAAGCGTTCATGCATCCTGCACAAAAGTGATGATTCAACTCCAAGCCGGCAATACTTAATAAAATCTAAACAAAAAAACACAAAAAGTAAGTCAAAAGCCTTTGAACTCTTTATGTTCAAAGGCAATCCTCATTTCATCAATGTAAGGGTGCGTTTGGTGTGTAGTGGGTTTAGACTTTTTAAATTTGGAAAAGGTTTAAAAGTAGGTGGGGAGAAAAGAAATTAATTATTATTTTATAAAATGTATATTTTATAAATTGATATAATTAATATATACTCCTATTACTTTTGAATATAAAATTCAAGTAAAATAAAGGTTGATTTTTTTACAAACTTAAAAAACTGATTGTTTTAGGAAAAAGTCAAAAACCCAAAAAAAAAACCATCAAATGGATCATATTAAAAATGAGGAACCACAGTAGCGCGTTATCCTAAAGATGACACACCAAACAAATTTTTTTTGTTTACCTTTGAGCCTAAAGTGGGGTAATCCCACTTACCAAACGCACCCTAAATAAATAAAAGGCACGTGAAATCTATACACTCTGGTAGTCAACTTAGGAGATAGTAATAGTCACACAAAAGTGCATTCATATGTACGGGGATGTCACCTCTTAAAATAAAAAAACACTTGTGTTACACGGGAAAACCATTTACGTTCATTGTTCACAGAAAATTGTTCCGCCGTGGCTGGTGTTGGCAGCTTGATCCACTTATCGGTTCCTACTTGAACTGGAAACCTGTCAATCAATTTCTTCACCTCTACGCACATTCCGATGACTAAATTGATGGGATGACTGTGACCCTGATTCGTTGTGTGCTGGCCCCCTTTTCCCATGACTTGGAGTTAACTGATTACGTCACCGCACGACTGCTGTTGCAGCCTATATAAAAAAGATAAAAATGAATGCAAACTGATTCCCAAAAAGAGTATAAAAACTATTAATAACAGGACTCGCCTCCGGAAGGGAAAGAGCTAGTTAATTGAGATTTTTCCACATTTAAAAGTGTGGAGTTTTATTTGCAACAAATTTTAAGTGTGGATTTTTAAAATTTGTTCACACTTATTTATATAACTATTTTTTACACATTTATATGTATTAATAAACTCAAAATATTTTTTACACTATTTAAGAGTGTAGAAAAAAGTGTGGTTAAGTGCAACTTTTTTGTAGTGTTTTCGTCTTTTCGTATAGAGTGTGTTTATCGAGAGAAGACAACAGAGTTAGGAGCATCACTTTCTCTTGCTGCTTCAAGAAGAATAGTTGAAGCTGATGGTTTCATGAGGGCTGGTTTATATGACTGTTGGCTTCCCCATCTGTTACCACCACATCATTTAATCTATTGAACAACTAAATCTTTATTATGTAGCTTATCATTACATGCCAAATATTATATTATTTGAAGTATCGTTCAAGCAAAATTTCATGCATATATGCATACTTATGATTTAGTGGCTTTATCTTGAAGTAGGTTTGTGGGAAATTTACTTAAAGGACAAACTATTGGTATGATTAGAGCTGGTCGTATTGTATCTGCTTATGTAAGTATCATTTTACTATGTAAGTATCTCGCTATTACTCGTCGTGATATTTCTTATGTAATGCAACATGTTTGTCATTATGCATGATCCGCGTGAGGATCGTTTCGTAGCTCTCAATAGGATCTTGAGGTATGTCTGTGACACTTTGGATTATGGGTTGCAGTTATTTTCTTCTTCCACTATATCTTTGGTAGCTTACTCAAATGCGCATGTTGCCCGATTATTCAGAGATCAACTTATGTTATTGTGTCTTTCTTGCCAACAACTTAATCTTTTGGTACTCAAAGTGTCAATCCACGCTTTCCCGTTCTAGTGTAGAGGCAGAGTACATGGTTTTGCCAATGTTTTTGTTGAGGCATGTTGGTTGCAGACTTTACTTCGCGAGTTACATATACCTTTATCTTTGGTTACGCTTGTCTACTCTGATATAACATCTAGTGGTTTTTGCTAATGTAATATCAATATATGTGCATTTCACATTTGGTAAATAAATAAAGAGGTGAATTCACTAAAAAAAATTTGCTTTATGCTGTGATATATGATTGATTATTGTATGTATGAGTTCTCACAATCTCAATTGTCACGTCAACATATGCCTATATGTTGTAAACAATATGTATAAATCAAGTCTGAGTTCTAAAAGTGATCATATATATGGATATATTATGAGGAAGAACATTTCAAATATAACGCACTGAATCATCAAAGAGCCTTAGAAACTATAGAAATCCCTTGTTAAACTAAAATTTCAAGTAATATAACTACATAATATCTATATATGAATCTCATGCCACGTCAACATATGCCCATATGTTGTAAACAATATGTATAAATCAAGTCTGAGTTCTAAAAGTGATCATATATATGGATATATTATGAGGAAGAACATTTCAAATATAACGCACTAAATCATCAAAGAGCCTTAGAAACTATAGAAATCCCTTGTTAAACTAAAATTTCAAGTAATATAACTACATAATATCTATATATGAATCTCAAAGACATATGTACAAGTTATAATCTATCATTTAGAAGTAATATTTTATCCTAGGACACTAAGTACAAATATTTTAAAGTTAAGTACAAGTATTAAGACCCAATAACCTAGATTAGCACCTAAAATCCATTTCATACTCCCTCCGTCCCTAATTAAATGTCCACGTTTGACTTTCGAAGTCATTTTTTATAAACTTTGACCGTAAATTATTTTGTTTGTGTTATATAATATTTGGTGAAAGTTATACGAATGAAAATATATTTAAAACTCAATCCATTCGTATGATTTGTATCAAGTATTATATAACACATACACGATAATTTAAGGTCAAAGTTAAAAACGGTTGACTTCGAAAGTCAACAGTGGACATTTATTTAGGGATGGAAGGAGTATTAAATTAGAGTTTAATTTTTTGCAACCAATTATAAAACTCAACTAAGTATCATATTAAGATTATTCTTTTATATTAAGTTAAGTTACAAATTACTAAAGCACAATGTACAAGTTATTAAGCATGGAACCATAAATTAACCTAATTGCACCTAGGATATGATTACCCTATATAACTCACTTAACTAAGTGTATAAAATCTTTAGAAGCCATAAACATAATGTATAAGACCTATAATAAGCTTACATGAGGAAATAAACACTAATTACACAAGGTACAAGTCAATTAGACATAATGACCTAGAAATCCTTATATTACCTATTTCACTTAGAATCAATGCGTAGTCTTCTAGGACAAGTCTATCAACACTCATAGCATTATATTTAGGCTATAACATTATCTTAGTACAAGGTACAATCACCCTAATGCACAAGGTACAACATTTCAATGCATGACTGATAAATTAGATCAAAATAGGTATTTTCTCACTTTAGACATTTTTACCAAGAATAACTTATCAAACCAAGTGTAGAAAATTTTTGGACACCTAAAACACAATGTATAAGATATAAATTGAGTTTAAATCAGCATCTCAAAGAAGAATAATAACTTTAACAAGGATTTGACCCTAGATCATTAGAAACCCTAATCCAACTAGCTTTTCTTCCTAATTTCACTTCAAACTAATGTTGAAGTTCAAACTAAGGACCCAAACCTTCTAATTATAATGTGTAAACCCTAATTACACCCTAATCCATCACTAGTCACATTCCTAACTCCTTTTATTAGAATTAAAAAGTTACAAGTTACAAACCCTTGATTTTTAATCCGCCTAGTTTTTTCCCTCCAAAATCAATTTTGAACTCTTTCCCTACCATCTTAAACTTGAAATAAGATATTCGAAAGATATTTAGGACTTCTAGAAGCCCTATAAGCTGCTGGATCACCTCCTTGTAGGTACATGATCACCATTCTTATCCTCATGTTGTCGTGACATGTTTCTGCCATGAATCATTACTACCCTTCATGTATCATCACTCTAAGTCCATAACACGTTTCTAATCTATGTCTAAGACTCCTAGACCTAAAATGGGTATAAATAGTGACGAAATAGCCATAATTCTCTTCATCCCTAACTTTCTTACCTCAATACTCATACATTCTGATATACCAATTCTATAAAAGTTATAAGGAACCCTTGAGACCAGAAACTAGGTGTAAGAAATAGCCATTGAAGTTCTTAATGTTTTAGAGGCAAAATAAGTTCATAAAGAGCCCTAAAAGTCACTTTGGAGGCAACTAGGTAATCACTATGTTAAAAAAGCTTTTATCTTGTTCTAACACTGTTTTTAGACTTGTTATAATGTTAATAAGATGTTAATATAATAATTAGATCAATAAATAAGAATGTCTGGTTTTTCTAAATCAAGCTTTAACCTTAAACCCTAGTTTTGTAATTTACATGAAATAATGAGTTAAAATATATCTCAAAGGCTATAGGCCTATAGATATGAAAAAGTAATATTATTATGATTAGAAATATGTTTATAAACTTCGTTTGAAGTCCTTAGATCATTTTCTAAAAGTTTCCACTTGTTATGTAATTTAAATAAGTCTAGAGACTAAAATTGTCATTTTTGAAACTTATAAACTTGAGGGGTTAAAACTGACATTTTATCAAATTTAAAACTACATGGACTGATTTTGCAAAGTTTGAAACCGTAAGGTTAATATTTGAAGGTTGAAAATGTAAATATACCAAACTTATAACTTTAAGGGTTAAAGTGTAAATATACCAAACTTATAACTTTAAGGGTTGAAAATGTAAATATACCAAATATATAAACTTTAGAGATCATTTTATCATTTATGAAACTATATGGATGAAAATTATATAATGAAACCCATTTTCTAAAGTTATATAAACTAAAAGGGCTATTTTTGCCAACTTTGAAACTAAGGATACAACATGTAATAATGAAATAATATACTAACCTCTGAAGATGTTTCTAAAATATATAATGTATCATGTTAATAGGGAACTTTGTACAAAGATGTTCCATCTCGATATTACGTCTTGACTGAGTGGTTGGGTTTACGATTTAAAGTGCCATCACTCCTCAAACGTTTATAGCATGGCTTCTGAGTATAATGTCCTGAGAAATGATGCTATAATCTCAAAATATATAATTCTAAGAAAATATAATTATTATTTAAAGAGATTGAACACAGAGATTACACTTGATATATATATATATATATATATATATATATATATATATATATATATATATATATATATATATATATATATATATATACTAGCGTTGTAACCCGCCCAACGGGCGGGGTCGTTTTACAAATCTTTTTTTAAGTACTTTTGAGTATTAGTTTTATATGTTTGTAGTGTGACTCGTTTTTGTTAAAAAAAACTTACACATAATTATTTTTAAATATTTTTAATGCTTGTTCCACCCACCAGACAAACACATAATACCATGTAGATTAATGTATGAATTTATTAAACACTACGAAATAATTTTAAAAAAAATATTCAATGATTAACAAAAATTATATATAATAACCAAGAAAATTTTCATATATTGTGTGTTTTTATTTTTTCCAATTTGTAAGTTAACTTTTAGTATATTTAAGTTATAGTTTTCGCTAAATTAATTTTTTATTATATTTATATTTTTTAAAAAGTTCTACGCAGAATTAATTTGTGGAGAATCAACCTTGTCTAATATGTTTCTATAGTTTGATTCTTATATTTATGTTATAATTTTGATTCTTATATTTATGTTATAATTTGCCCAATCGAGGAAAACCGACATAAATATACAAAAAACCAAAAACCAAACTGAAAATGATCAGTTCGATTCAGCTGGTTTTGTCGGTTCGGTTCGGTTCAATTTTCGATTGGTTTTGTTGAGCCCTACATTTAAGTATCTACTATTTTGAACCAAACCTGTTCTCAACTCACACTCAACCCACTATACATCTATAAAGACCCCTTGATGATATCTCAAGAGCTATAAGCTCAGTTATACCAGTTTGAGCCTAAAATATTAACATGGACGTAAAATTAATGAAACTATCTGAAAACCAAATGATCAATTTGTCACGGTCTGTGTGTCTTGTTGTATATGAATTAGCACGAGATGTATAGTCAACTGACAATACACTATTCAACGACCTTATTTTCTTGTGTGCTTTTTTTGTATATTAAGGTTTTTATAATGTAACCATGCTGTACATTAAAAAATTTCTTCGGATTATTATTTTTAAATGGTAATGCAAGAATCGCCTATAGAATCTTATAATCATATCAATAACTTATCTTCTGATTTATACCTTTGTTTCTCCACTACATACTGGGCTCCTCCTGGAGCTTAGGGAGGGGGTTTGGTCATGAAGTCTTGAAAGAGATCAAAATTCATGATTTTCCTCTTAGTGCGAAGCCGTGAGTGTTAGGAGTTTTCCCTAGTGGTTCGGTCTTGGGGCCTGCCCGTTATAGATGGTATAACTCAGGGGTCAGATTTCAGTGATTGAGGTGCCGTTCTAAAAAAAAATTTAAATTTGTTACGGTTAATATATTTCTGACCTTTATGTCACTTATCTATAAACTCAGGATCATGAAATGGTATGGTCTCTGCTGTTCAGGAAGCCCAGAAAGATAATCTCAGAAATTTTAGTGACTACATGATGACAGTCTTAGAGGTAAGTTGCTACGAGGAGTCCCAAGTGTTTCTTCAGTTATGGCATTTGACATATGCTAATTTATCTCTTACGCTTTTAATCTTATTTATGTCTTTTTCACTCACATCTATGGAACAACTTGTCAATGTGTATGTTCTTATTTGCTTATAAATCTTGGCACTTTCTTTTATGAAATTTAACACATAAGGGTGAAGTTAGGACATGATTTTTTTTTCTTCACATGCTAAAATTTAACAAACACTATGACGAAGTGAACAAAAGTCAAGTGACCGAAAATCTGCCAAATTATCTGCGCGCATCGGTACAAACATAAGTTGCATGTAAAAGTATGAAGCTGAATCTGGCATCAAGAGATTAAAATGCTAGCTATTGATGTTTCTTTAATCTATAGAGTAGCATATTGCAGTACAAGATTCATTAAGGATATTGCAGATGTATCTTGTAACCATTTGAAGCCAAAAGAAGACGCAAGCATATGTATGACCAGAAACACGAAGTAAACTTATATTTAGAGCTATCCAAATGGACATGTAAGGTGGGCTACGTAACAATAAGGATTAGTTCAGGCTGAAACAAATCATCTCACAATGGGCTTTGGATTTCACTCGTTTGATCTCTCATGTAACAATGGCTCTCCAAAATAACAGTATATATAATAACAATGGGCTACTGATATTCCGTATGTAACAATGGGTATTCCGTATATACTGATTTTGAAACTGCGTTTTCCGATCATATAATGAATATACTGCGTTTTGTATAATCAGTATATTCAGTTATGATATATGTTTATTAGTTTTGGTTGGTCAGGATCTGACTGTGGCTCGGTTTGGTCAAGCTCTACGCTTGTTCAGAACCCGAAACCGAATCTATCTACGCTTGTTCAGAACCTCACACGGCTACGACTTGAGTTTTAACATGTTACCTTGGTTCAAATTGTATCACAGTTTGTGACATTAGTTATCTAGGAGACTAACCAAACCAAAGACAAACAACGGCATTGTCACAAGGAAAAGGCAGATCACATCTCCTCTAATGGGTTGAGACGTTTCATCACCCTTCGTGTACGCATGAAGCAAACGAACAAAATTATGAAAGAAAGAAACACGGTCTTATTATTCTAAGACATAAAGTTCATTTATTTATCAAGAGCAATTTAGCTGATGTGAGCATCCAAGGTAAGTTTTTACAACCAGAAGCTGGAATATTAAAAAATGAGGGATCCCATCCAGGTGGAATTGTGTTCAAGTTTAAATTTGAACGTCTAGCCTGGCCCTTATACTGTAACAAGAAATAAAAATATCAGACTTTATAAGTACTACTAAAAGAGTAGTCAGTTAACACTTGGATTATAAAAGTAACAGAAATCGTAAAACACTTGATTACTGATTAACCTGGAAGAGGTGTGCACGAGAGTTATAAGTACTATGAAAAAATCAACAAAATTTCCTAGCAGACTTTAGAATCACACATGAGATCTTCACCTCTTGCTGGATATTCTTTTCCAAAACCACCGAAACTTCACGCACAGTTTCACTCGTCCCTGCGTTATTAAGAAGTGTCTCCGTTCCCATGTCTACCACACCGGAAGGGGCAATTGTAGCTACTTGGTAGTGAACAAAAAAGCTTACAGAAAGTTTGTTATTGGAAATAATCGTATTTTCATTCCCCAAATTTTCTGAGGCTTTTACAGTGGCTTCTTTCTTTCGAGTCTTGTGTTTCTTCTTCACAGTTCACAGAGGGTCTCGAATCTGAAGCATACCCTGATACACATATTTATAAATAAAAAATGCAATAAAAATTAAAAAGTGCATGTTTATTCTGTTTACGTACTCATCGACGAAGACGGAATTTCACTGCCCGCAGCTGTTTCCTGAGTCAGTTCCTTGTCTTTATCCTTCTGAGATACTTCAGAGGACACCTTTTGCTGGATATCCTTTCCCCAAACCACTGAAACTTCGGGCACAGTTTCACTCGCTCCTGCATTTTTATGTGTCTCCACTCCAGCGTCTACTACACCAGAAGGGACAATCGTGGCTACTTGATCGTGAACATAAGAGTTTTCAGAAAGTTTGGTATTGGAAAGAATTATAGTTGGATGTGTTGTTCGTTACAATGATTTTGATGATGCCATTGAATTTGAAATTTATTCCTCAAAATATGGATAATGTAAAATGACTAAAGAGATTAACATTGGTGTGGGGAAGGTGATTCCTAAATCAGGTGCGAGCGTGAATAACATTGTGTATTATTGCACAAAATCAACAGTGGCCTGTTTGATTAACTGATCTAAATTATTTTGCCGTAGTTCAGAAGGTTATTTTTTGAGGCACCATCCACACCTTCAAGACAAAAAAAACCACTCAACATCCACATTTTCAAAACATCAATAACACTTATTAGTTTTAAGTGCAACAAGTACATGGTAACATACATAAGCATACCCTTTTTTGTTTTAGTAGAATATGAAGGGTGACTTTAGTAGATATCAGAGTCACAGAATATTCAAAGATATATGGACAGCCTTTAGGAGAATCTCTAGGCATTTTGAAACATTTTATATTTTTACATCTCTTCCGTATGTCTCCTTTAAGTTCAATGTAAAAGCACCCGCACAGGTGAAGTAATTCAAAGTGACTACAACCATCCAAAATCGCCTCCAACCCATAGTTGGACTTGTTGTTTCCAATAACTTCCACGTGCGTTAACCCAGGTAATGCTTCTCGCCAGAAGGATCCAACTCTATCTAGCCACATAACCCCGCTTCCATATCACTCAGGCATTGAACTCAACTGACCCGTTAGAGATAAAAAAACTAATACAAATTAGCCAATTTATAAGGAATTGGGTAGTTATCTGGATATATTTCATATAATAAGGTTGTAAAACAGAAGATGCAAATTTATAAGAAATTTTTAAAATGAATAGAAATAAAAAAAAGCAAAGTGACTTCTTACTGTTTTTCCACCTTTAACGGGGAACTCTAAGAATCGCAAAGGAGGATGCGTAGACTTGAGTATCTGTTTATACTCCTGCTCCACAACCTTACGTATCTGTCCTTGCTCCTGTAATTCAAGTGTGGCCACACCAGATGGGTATTAAGATCATTATTGCTAAACGAACCAGAGATAACCCATAACTGAGACAGACTGCATTTGTATAGATATGAAAAATGTACTTTCCTTATCAGCTGAACTGTAACAACCATCTGTCCATCACATGACTTCATAAGGTTATTTGAGTACTCCAAAAAGTATATGATATCTGGAATTATTTATCAAAAACTATTAGGTTCTTAGGTGATTACTTTTTGTTGCTGATGATTTTGCTCGTATTGGAACGCTTGAGCATAATCCCTGTGATCAATAGACCAATAAGAAAAGAAAAAAATAAAACGGTTTCAAAGCTGATTCGAATTAGATCAGACTGAAAAAACAAATTAGGGCATAGAGAGGATAGAATGCTTTACCAAAGAGACACTACAAACTCACCAAACCTGCACACACCATTAACAAAGACAAAAAGAGAAAAGGATAACAGATATCAAATCAGTGCTTTACTATTACAATAAAACTAAACTTATAATAACAACAAACAAAAGAAACCAAAACAAAATAAATATTGGTTTGGTTAGGGTTTGGAAAAACAAGAAGCGTACTTTTTTTCTTTATGTGAAAAAAATTAAGCTGCCAGCCTGCCACACATAACCAAGAAAACACAGAGAAAAAAATGTTCAAAGATGCAAAAACACAAAGAACGAATAATGCTGGAGTCTGTAGTTTCTTTTCGTATGTTTTCTAAACAACATGGTTTTAAGAAATATATATATAATTAGAAAGTATATCTTGATGTAATTTTTAAAAAATTAAAAGATATCAACATAGTTGTATCTTGATATATTCGAGATAATTGAATAAAGATTTCAGCAAATAGATTATCTGTGTTGATATTAGATTAGCATGAATATATTATCTATGTTTTTATTAGATTTTCGGATAACAAATATAAGGGTTTTAAAACATTAAACAAAAACAATCCAATAGATCAATTGGATAAGACCAAAACAAATAGCCTAGAGGTAATGAGTTCGAATCATGCAAACCTCATTTAGCAAAAACATTTTTAAAAAGACCTTCAAAACGCGATTTTAAAACAAAATTTTCAAAACTGCGTTTCCAAACCGCGATTTTCAACCAACTGCGATTTCAAATCAGAATTTCGTGGAATTTGGAGATTTTCTAGGAAATTCTGAAATGCTATTGGCTAAAACATGTGACTGGGATATGACTGGATTAAAAAGTGTGGCTTCAAATCATAATTATACCTATATAATATATATATATATATATATATATATATATATATATATATATATATATATATATATATATATATATATATATATATATATATATATATATATATATATATATATATATATATATATATATATATATATATATATATATATATATATATATAGAGTTGGGTAATTGTAGTGTAGTACCTAAAATTTGTTAAAATAAAAAGTCATCATAACCACTGATTTTATCAATTAACATGTGATTTATTTAAGATTACACACAAAATAATAAATATTATAGATAAAAATTTGATATAAAACCACTAAAATCTTTATACGTTATAATTTACAACTGATACATATGATACATTTTTTTGCTTCACAAAATATTATTAATATAAATAATCATTTTATTCGAAAATTAAGTGATACATTATCACAAGTTACATTAGAGTTGACAATAAATTGTTAAACTATGAGACACAACTGATACACGAGAAACTAGTAATATTAAAAATCATGAACCGGCTACTCGTACACGAACTGAAAGTTCCAAGAATACTCGTACACGAACCAAGAACTTATAAACGAATTAAAACTAATCAATAATGTGTCATTTAGCTATTTTTTATTGCTTCTTATTTTAAAAACTTTAAGCACCTACACCATTTTATCTAAATTATATATATATATATATATATATATATACATATATATATATATATATATATATATATATATATATATATATATATATATATATATATATATATATATATATATATATATATATATATATATATATATATATATATATACATATTTGTGTGTCAACCCAGATCTGTGAGACAAGTTGTGAAACTCAAATTGAGATCTTCTTGTTTATAGGATACTTGTACAAGGATTTGACAAATCTCTTGTACGAGTTGATTATAAGCAAGAATTAGTTTTCTTGTTCGGATGATTATGTGGTTTCAAAGTTGCGACTCAAAGATTTTTTTTAAATCTGTTTTCATTTTTTTGTGTGTTAAGAACTTACTGTTCACATAAGCTACCCAATAAGCTGACTGACAACAGCTTATTGGCAACTTATTGAACTTGATGGTTGGTTTTGTATGTGTAGGATAAACAAGACATTTACTCCTTTCATTTTTCCTCATATTTTTTTAAAGATATTCACTCTCTTGGTTCTGTGGTAGAACCTCAGCAAGAGATCTGTACTTGGCTCTTGAAAGCAAGCTCATAGCTCCACAAATTCATCTAAAGTATAAGGAAGGCATCAGCCAAGGTATGGCTTGAACCCCTTTGAAACTTTTATGAATTCATGAGATTTATGAAATTTGTTACAATTTTAGGTTTCTTTGTTCTTGGAATGAATTTGTATTTAATTTATGTTTTCTGGAAGTTATTTACATGTTAGAATATGATTTAATGATTTTCATGTTAGTTTGTTAAAGTCTCCTTTGTAAAGCCTTGTTTCACCAAGTTTAAGAGGGTGTCTGGATTTGTTATTGATGAGTTTGTGGTGACAGCAAGCTCAACCATAGCAATCTGAACATTTTACTTAGGCTTTGTTAATCACTTTGTGAGTTCTGTTTCATATGTTTTAGTGTAACTTAGTGATTTGCCTAATTTCACTTTTTCTTTTGCAAAAATCTGCCAAGATCCATACAATGGGTTTTTGGTTTGTTTTTATGCCTTGAATTTTGGTTTTTAGTTAGTTAATAGGTACTTTCCTAGGTTTGTATGTGTTCATTGTGAGTTTGGTAGGTTTATTTGCATTTCATATTGGCTTATACTCTATCATATTGCAAAACTCATCAACTTGCCATCTTTATCAACTAGCTAGACCATTTTCTGCATACAATAGGATAGGCTTGAATTGCTTGTGTTTTAGGCTTGTAATCTTGTGCAACTGTTAGGATATAGGTTAGAGTTAGGGCTCTATTAGTTGAAATTAGGTTTGTTGGACATTTGGGTGGTTTAAAACAGCAATCTAACTCACTGCCCTGCATAAACCACCACCATACCCTATTTTCTGTCCAATGACCACAGTAGGTGCATAGTAAACTGCCATTTAAGAGTGTGTTTGGATCAAGGGTGTGTGAAGGTCTTGAGTGACAATTAAGACTCAATCTTGCCCCCTGCACATTTGTTTGTAGCGGTAGTAAGTGTCTCTAGGATTTGGTTCAAGTAGTATGATAGAAGTTTGAGTTTGTTCAATCTCGTGTTCATTTTCTGTATAAACAAGCAAGTTCTAGCCTGTGTAGTTCATTGTTAAGGTTAGGTGCTTGTATCTTTGTGTAATGTTAGTCTATAGGTAGGTTTAGGTTTGTAGTAGGTCTGGTTGGTGATCCAAAGTTCATCTTTGGGTCAAGTAGACCAGCAAAGGTACCTCACTGCCCACTAAGTCACATCAGCAGACCCCCTCTAGTTCATTTGTGAGTCTTGAGTTTTGATTTTTTGGTTACAAGTAGAAGTAGGGTAGTGTTTAGTACTTATATCCTGAAAATTAATATTTGTAGACATTTTTGGTGGTTTTGATTAGGTTTTATAAGCACACTGTACAAGCTAAGCCCACTAGACCCCCTAATTCATATTTATTTTACTGATTTTTGCTGATTTTGGGTCTAAATTGATATGATCTGTGTGTGAATTTGGTTTGCTTTTTGTTTTATTTGACTCCCCACAAGCCCACGCTTGTGGGGTTGCCGTTTGTACCCAAGGATCGCACCAAAACAGAAAAACAACGCAAAAAAATCCATACAGCAACTTTTTTTAGTTCTGTCCGAGAACGACTATATTTTTTTGTTTTTTTAGTGTTGTCTGATATCGGACAACACAGACCTTGGACAATACCTTTGTCTGGTAGGATCTTGGACAACACAGAAGTACTCCACCATGGAGTACTTTGGGGTACTTTCGTTTTTAGCCATTTTTTTAGTTTTTCTTAAAATTTTTCATTTTTACCTTGTTAATTTAGTTAAGAAAGATTTTTAGAAAAATAAAATTTATTTTTATCATTATTTTATTAATTTTTAGCATTATTTTAATACAAAAAGTGTTTTTAGCCATTAAAAATTAGAAAAATAGTTTTAAAAATTTAGGAAAAATATTTTTTAGTCTTTAAATAATATAAGTAAGTTATTAGTTTAATAAAATAATATTGTAGGCTTTTTTAATTATATTTAGTTTTAGGGCTTTAATTAGCATTAAAATTGAATATTTAATTAATAAAAGGTTTTAAAATTTATTTATTGAATTTTTATTCTTATTTATATTATTTTAGACTTAGTTTTCATCCTTAATTAATTTTTAGCTTTAATTTTTAATTTCGTCACGTTTTACGTTTTACGTATACGTTTAATTCTCGTTGTAGTCTAATATAAATTAATTAAATAGGTTTTGCAAAATTTGGTTTTCACTTTTGTTTTAATTAGACTTTTCTTAACTTATATTTAAAATTTGGTGATTTTTAGTTGAGTTTAATTTTTCGTCGAATTTTACGATTTCGCGTTTTTTACGTCGTAGTGTAATTTTTAGCGTAAATCGTCTTTATTTTTAAATCTTTCTCTCTCAAAAACGTCACTAATCCAAACTTTGATTTTACATATTGGCACTCATAATCACAGACCTCCTTCGAGAACGAACTCGCATTTATTCGGTTTTACGTTTTTCCTAAAGCGTAAGACTTAATACTTGCCGATCATACGCGTTTTTCCTAAAACGTGTACGATTTTTCTACAATCAATTTTTGGCGCTGCTGTCGGGGAGGTGTTTTTAGTGTGCCATTATTATTATCGTGTTTGTGTGAGTAGTGCGTTTTTGCTTTTCATTTTTGGAAAGCGTATATAACGTACATACTCATTTTTGTAATTTTTCCTTATTATATTATAGTATCCAAATAAATCGTGTTTAGTTTTCCTAAATTAAATACACAACAATCTTTACTATATTGTAGATATCCCATTATCGTTTTCGTTTTTCTTGTGAATATATTACTATATTGTACTTACGTAGAACAATAAATATACAAGTACTCCAAAAGCGTGAAAACGCAACCTTGATTCGGGATTACATCACTCGATCATTGTATTCGAATCTAAAGCAAAAGTTTAAAGGCAAAATAGATAAATACTTTCGTGAGGCTCAATTTCAATTAACACAAACTATAAGGTGGGTATAAGGCGGTTGTATTTCACGACCTAAGGGAAAAAGGCTCTTAAGTGCTTAGCGCCGCCTCGTTTCCCCCGCTTGACTGTGCGTGTTTTGAGAAAGAGGGCTAATCGATGGTTTGCCGCCCAAGTATTATCTACGTATATTATATTTGCTTGTTTTCAAGATTAAACCCTCTTGAACGTTTTGGTGTTCCACCAACGTTCTAAAGGCATCGAAAGCGTTCACTCCACGTGATCGTTTTCATTCTTTGAGGCTCTTTTAATCGAGAAATCGATTGGAGGAGAGATTTGTAGATTTGTGTCTACGTAATACATTCAGAAATCCAAAAAAATTCACAAACAATCAAAAACCAAAAAAATTGAAAAATCGAAAAACCCCAAAAAGAATCTTCTTTGCTACCACCCATTCTACGCTTAGTGCATGCGCACTCGATCGAAGGATTATTCTAATTCTAGCGACGCTTCGAATCGACGCAATCGTAATCGAAGGAATCGACGACGTAGACGAGACTTAGAAACCGACGTTCCTAATATCGTTGTTGAAGAAACCTTAGACGCGATGGCCGACAATCGTTCGATGATGGAATTGCTCCAAGCGCCCACCAAGGGTTATGGAGACGCGATCGTAATTCCCGCTATCGAAGCGGAGAATTTTGAGATTAAGAGCGAAATGCTTTCGTTAATCCAAGCTACGAAGTTGCGAGGTCGTGGAGCCGATAATCCTCATGACCACATTCGAAATTTTGATCGTCTTTTAGCCACGAGCAAGTTTAAGAACGTCGACACCGAAGTCGTCAAGCTTATGCTTTTTCCGTACTCGCTCGATGGTGCCGCCAAGGATTGGTACGAGAAAGAGCCACCTAATTCCATAACTACGTGGAAGGATCTCGTCTCCAAGTTCGTTAATTATTTTTTCCCACCGTCTAAGACAACGTTTTTCAAAAATGAAATTACGAAATTTGAGCAAAAACTGAATGAATCTTTTAGAGACGCGTGAGATCATTTTAAGGAATTGCTTAGGCAATGTCCTCACCATGGTTTTTCCGAGTTGCACCAAATCGATACGTTTTACAACGGTCTTGATTTCCAAGAACAAGATTGGTTGAATTCCGCCGCCGGTGGCAACTTTTTGTGTAAGACTCCGAAAGATGCATTGATAATTATCGAAAACCGATCCAAGGTTTAGTAACTCCGCAACGCACTGAGTGTTGCCAATGTCGCCAATGTTAGTAGCTCTAATCGCGACATTGAGAGGGTTGATGCGAAAGTCGACAAGCTTACGAATGTGTTTACGTCTTTTCCCGTTGAAATGCAAAAGAAAGACGCTCCCGCTATGGTGAAAGCGGTTGAGGTTTCATGTACGTTTTGTGGTGGACCTCATAATTATTACGAGTGTGCGACTACGGATGGCCAAACGTCGAATGTGAGTGCGTTAAATGGAAACAACAATTTTCAAAATCAAAATAATGCGGGTCCATCACAACAAGGCAATGATAACCAAGGCAACAATTTTAATCAAAACCGAAACAATTTTCAAGGAAATAATCAACAAGGAAGTTTTTCGAATCAAAATCAAGGTTATAATCTAGGTCGGAATTTGAATTGGCAAAATCGAGACAATAATCAAAACTCGAATTTTTCAAACAACAACAATCAAGGTAACAATTTTTCAAGTGGGAATCAAAACAATTTTCAAAGAAGTAATTAAAACCAAGGAAACTTTAATTCTAATCAAAATAGTTCGTCAAAGGATTTTCAAAATTAAATGAAAACGAATGAGGCTAATATGAGATGATTAGAGGAGAAATTGGTACTTTGAAAAATGACTTTTCAAATACTTTGAAATTGCAAAACACGAAGATTGAGCAAGGACAAATTGATATTAAAAAGATGTTTTCGGCCATTATGAACAAGTCCTCGGGTGCTTCGTCGAGTTCGTTACCTAGTGACACCGTTGAAATCCGAAGGAACAATGTAAAGCCGCCTCGTCTCGTGAGAAAGGTCGTGTGATTACCCCTAACCTTGATGGATTTCGAGTTGTTCCTGCTTCTCAACCCTCGATTTCTAAGACGTCTTATTGTTCTAAAGTCGATGGGGTGAACGTGGCGACCAAGGAAAGGAGTGCACACCCTCGTGTACCTCAAATTCCATCCACGGTTCAAAAAGAGAGCTTTATTGACCTTACGAAGGTAACCCTTGAAGAAACTTGTGCATCGATCCTTCTTAAAAAACCCAAAAGGCATATGCCGAGAAAGGAAGAGGATCCGAGCCAATTTATATTACCTTGTGATTTTTCCGAGATTGAGGGATGTTTAGCCCTTGCCGATTTAGGTGCTAGAATCAATCTCATGCCTCATTCTCTTTGGAAATTGATGAGATTGCCTAGACTTACCCCCACGAACATGACTATCGAGCTTGCAAATTTTATGTCACTTATACCAATTGGAATAGCCGAGGATGTCTATGTTAAAGTTGGAAAGTTTGTTTTTCCCGCGGATTTCGTTATATCCGATTACGAGTGTGACCCTAAATGTCCCATTATTTTAGGCCGACCATTTTTATCGACGGCTCGAACCGTAATCGACGTTCACGAGGGAAGACTTACTATGAGATATGGGGAGGATAAAATGGACTTTTTCACGAGTAAATCCCAAGTGTCTTATGATAATGAGAAAACCGAGGTTTCAAAACCTAATGTTTCTAAACCTAATGATTTCAAAATGTACTTTAGCGGAAAGAAAGAGTGTTAGAAATACGTTTTAACGTATATTAGAAGTATCAGTCACTCCACAATATGATTTATGTTGTAATAGCTCGTAGTTAACAAATAGTTAATTGTTGCTTATTAAGTTAAGTAAGAACCGGTCCATGGGCTTGTCATGGACCGGCCCAAGCCCAATGTTATGCTTGGAGTATAAATACCCCTTTCCACCATGGAAAGGGGTTGGTTGTTGTTCATGTTTTCATATTAATAAAGACACATTTTCTCTCACTTTCTCTCTCTAGTTTCTCTCACTAGAAAACATCAACCCACTTCATAGATTCATAGGTTATCAATATTCTACATTTGGTATCAAGAGCTATGGGGTGATTTAAGGTAAGGATTGTGTTGCTTTTTTAGTTTTTGAATCAATTAGTGATCTTTAGAAAAAATCAATCTTGAATCTTGTTGTTTTTGGTGTTTTTGTTATTGGGATTGATTGATAAGGATTGGGTTTAGCTTATTTTGGTAAAAATCATAAAACTTTTTGTGGTTTTGGATCAAAAATCGGATTTAAAGCTGTTTTTCTAAGTCTCGGACTCATATTTTCAGAACATTCCGAATAGATATTCCGAATACGAGAAATATTCAGAATAGCAGAATTTTCCGAATAGACTTTCCGGATAGAAGGGTTTTTCCGAAATAGCAGTATTTTTCCGAATAGCAGTATTTTTCCGAATAGCAATTCTTTCCGAATAGCCAATTTTTTCCGAATAGCCAAAAACTTTCCGAATAGCCAATATTTTTCCGAATAGCCAATATTTTTCCGAATAGCCAATATTTTCCGAATAGCCAAATTTTTCCGAACAGGAGAAATATTCCGAATAGCTTTCCGAATTGCCCATCATTCCGAATAGCAAGTTTTCCGAATAAGCCAATAGCCAGATATTCCGAATTGAAGAAATATTCCGCATAAGGGTTTTTCCGCATAAGGGTTATTCAGCATAGGGGTTATTCCGAATAGAGCATTTTCAGAATAGGGTTATTCCGCATAGGGTTATTCAGTATAAGGGTTTTTTCAGCATAGGGTTATTCCGAATAGGGTTGATTCCGAATAGGATTTATTCTGAGTTAGGGTTATTCCGTATAAGCAAGTTCAAGGGGTATTTGAGTTTTTTTCGACGATCTTTAGTGGATTTAATCTTGATTTTAACAACACAACACAAATTCTCAACCTTTCTTCACTGCTCGATCAACCGATAATCTTTGAGTCTTTTAAGTGATCACAATGAATCCGAGTTCATTAATGCCTCAGATGACATCTCTTACGGACATCTTAATCATAACGGGAACTGATAGTCGTCCACCGATGCTTATTAAAGAGGTGTTTGAGGCATGGCAGGGCCGTATGATGCAATACTTGAAGGGCAAACCAACATACGGAAGGCTTATGGTCAAATCGATTTTGAATGGTCCACTCGACTATGGTACCATTGTGGCAAATAACGTGTCTCGACCAAGAGAATATGAAGAACTCACACCGGCACAACAACTCATTGCTGATGCTGATGAAAAGGCTCTACAGACTCTTCTCCAAGCTCTTCCGCATGATATTTATCGTATGGTAAGTCAATATACGGTTGCCAAAGATTTATGGGAACGTCTAAAGGTGTTGCTACAAGGTACGTCTCTTACCAAACAGGAAAGGGAATGTCAGTTGTATGATCTGTTTGATAGATTCACGTACAGCCCAGGGGAAACACTACACGACTATTACTTCAGATTCACTACTCTAATGAATGATCTGAATGTATACAATCTCGTGATTGCTCCATTCCAGGTTAACACCAAGTTCTTGAATACTTTACCTCAAGCTGAATGGGGTGAGTATATTACCGATGTTAAGTTAACCCGGGATTTGCATAAGCGCAATTTAGATCAAATCTATGCTTTTCTTCAGCAGCATGAGAAACATGTGATTATGCACCGTTCTCCTCGAGGTATGTACCCTGATTCCTTAGCTTTGATGGCGAATCAACCAAGCTTGTCACACAATAACACACCTTATATCTTGGGACATCAAGCCTATCATCCATCACCTTACATGACACCAACCTTCCCCCAATACTCGATTCTACCGCAACCACCCACCTCACATCAGCAACAATATCGGTTCAATGCACCTTCACCACAGTATGCTTTACAACTTCATCCAGCAAATATTGCACCTTATGCTCAGCCTTCATATTCTTCTTATCAAGAGAATGCAGCATATCCAACAAGCTACCCTGATCAAATGAGTATTCCTTCTAGTGATTATGCAGCTCATCAAGACCAAGTAATGTATTGTGATGATGAGGAAGTCCCTATTCCTGTATTCCAACAAGGAGCTGACCCAGTTGAAGTGCTAACCATTATGTCTGCTTATCTCACAAGGACTTTAAGCAAACGAGGATATAGAGGATCAGCTCCAACCAACAATCAGTTGAGGAATTCATCCAATTCTCGTCAACAAGCTACTATTGAGAATGGCAGGGTAATGGTTTAGCCCGTTCAACCATATCAGGGGAGACCTACCACATCAACTTCCAATGCTCGCACGGTCAATCAGGCACCAATGGTCAATCCTGCTCCACGGGCTAATTCCACAGGCAAGTTGCGAATGATTACATGCTACAACTGCAAGGAAGAGGGTCACATGTCCAGGGATTGTAAGAAACCCAAGAGGAGAAGGGATGGACAATGGTTTGCAGAGAAGATCTATCTGGTTAATGCTCAGGCACAAGGAAGGGAACTTGATGAAGAGGAGCTTGCATTTCTTGCTGATCCAGGGATTGCTGAACAAGACGTTGTCACCACACAGAATGCAGCATACCAAGCCGATGATCTTGATGCGTATGACTCAGACTGTGATGACTTTCAATCTGCAAAGGCTGCTCTCATGGCAACTATCTCCAGCTTAGGGCCAGAAAAGAGATATGAGGTACTTATTAATACCACCGATAATACCACTGATGCTAGTATTCAACCACATCAAGTTGTGCAAGAGAATGCTGATTCGAATGAATCTTCGGTGGTGAGTCTTTCAAATGAGGAGACAAACAATGATAGCAATATCAATGTGAGTCCCCAGACTTTGAGTGAATCACAACCGGGACCCATTTCGCATACGCCTACTCCTGTTCAACAAGATTTGGTCATGGTTCCTGCTACATTACTTAGCCAAATGAATGCTGCACTCTTAGAAACCTTAGCTAAGAATAAGAATTTGTCTGATGAGCTTACCTTAAGCAACGAGAAAGTTCAAACCTTGGAATTAGTGCCTTCGTCTAGTGTTCTAACTAATCTCGAATATGATCATTTTAGAAACAAACAAATGGGTCACTTGCAAGAAATCGAAACCTTAAGAGCAAATCTCTCTAAAGAACTTAGCGAAAAGGAGTTAGTGGTCACTAATTTTCAAAAACTTCAAACAGATTTTGAGTCACTCGAGTCTAAGAAGAATGAAATGGAGATCAATGCTTCTAATAAGATTAGAAGTCTAGATTATTTGCTTTTAAGACAATACGCTGCTTCTTAACTAGTGCACTTATTTGATGCGTCATTTAGAGAATTTAACTTATCATGTCAAAAAGGCCTTCCCCCTAATCCACGGTATACAAAACAAGCTTTAAGACATAGTCCTAGACTTTATAATGCAACTCAATTAGGATTGGCCTTAGACCCGATTGTTTTTCCCGATGATCGAACAAGTAAGGATCTAGTTGATGAGGATCGGTCATACAATTCTGCAAAATATCCCGAGTGTGATTATTTTAAAATGAATAAGGAGCTTGCAAAAACGGATTTTAGAATTCGCTTCCATATGGACAAAGATCTCATTACAGCACCAACCTACATGTTGAATGAAGAAAACCCTAGTACATTTCCTACACTTGTCAACATGGAAGGTCCTAAGGAAATTCCAAAGGATCTTCCACCGGTTAGCACTGTATGGTTAAACTTGCAAGAGATTAATCAATACTTTACTAATTTTGACAAGGTCATTTTGGAATGTACGACTTCAAATGGCCTAAACGCCGGAGAATGGGCTTTCGAACACATGAACGAGGTGTTTAAAACTGAGATCAATCCGTTTGTCAAAAGTCTAAAAGGAACTTTTGCATCTCTTAAGGAAAATCTTGTGTTTGAAATTGGTGAAGTTCAAAAAGTGTTTTATGAAATGGACACCGCTTACGAACTACAACTAATTGAAAAAGAAAAGATTTTAACCGAATATGACCGATTCTTATCTGCAGTAATCTCATGTGATGTGCTTACTACTGTAAATGTTAATTATTCGAATGAGCTTACATCCGTTATGATTAATTGTGAGGCTGTGAATATTTGTAATGATATTTGTGATGATGTTTGTGATCTCTCTGTAAATGTTGCTGATACTGTAAATGACGTAGATAATCATTCTTGTCACGAATCTAACGCTGAGTTTTTAAAGCTACAAGATTCTTACAATTTACTTTCAAAACGCTTTAATCAACTAGAACAACATTGTATATCTTTAGAATTAAAACAACAAACTCAAAATAAGAATCTTTTGATATCAAATGGTTGTGAAAACGGTGTTGAGACGAGTGACAAGATGATTGCAATTGTTAAGACATTAGAGGAAGAAATCATGAGATTGAAGAGAGATGTGTCATCAAATGAAACATTAAAATTGGAACTAGAGGCTGCAGAGTCTAAAAACCAGGTCTTAGAAATTAGACTTTCGTCTGTTCTAGGGGAGATGGATCGGACAAGACAGGGACTATCCGCTCTTTATGGTTCACTAGAAGAACGCTTCGCTTTTAATGCGGCACAGCAACAATTTTATGTTGAACAACTGAACCAAAAGTGCGAGGAAATCTCTGACTTGAACATCCTGCTCATTGACAAAAATATGGTTTTGGCTGAGTTAAAGGAGACACTTCTTCTCACCCGACAAGAAGTTGTTGATAACTTAGCTACCGACTCTGCACCGTCCACTAGTGCTCCAACAACCAAGTCAGTAGTGCTTTATAAGAACCCGCTTCATAAGAGAAACCCGGTTACCTACGATGATTATATGAGGAATGCCATTAAGCATGTCGATCTTCTTAGGGATATTTTAGACGATCTTTATGCCTTAGATCCCTCAAGTAGCGACTATTATTCGGCTCATGAATATATTAAGCGAGTTCAATATTGCTTAGCATATTTGCAATACATAGGTACACCAGGTTCTGCACTACTTAATAATAGGCCCATTGCTGTAACTCCATTTAATAAGACTCCAGGAGCAAAACCGTCATTGGCACAATCAAGTAAGGCACCTTTAAAATCTGTTGCTAATATTCCCACTTTGCCTTCTACAGGATTAAAAGAGACTACTAAGGCTAAAGGATCGCCACTCAAGAAAGATAAGATCAAGCCCTCCACTAGTAGTGCCAAAAAGAAGAAAGTAGAAGTTCACAATAGGAATGCTAGTTCAGTTTTAAATAAAAAGAATCATGTTAAGACTAAAAGCTCTGCGCCTGTGCAGCCGCCTAAACCATTCGTGAATTCTAATTTGAATTGTTGGAATTGTAATGAATGTATGTTTTCCCAACGTCATGATTTGTGTCTTATTGATCATGTGAATGAAATGAATGCTATTAAGAATGGTCTTGAATGGAAGCCAACGGGTAGAACTCGTGCCCAAGTTGGCTGGCAATGGCGTCCCACTGGTAGGACCTTTACATTAGATGGAACAATGTGCCCTTTAACTAGGAATGCATCCATTGAGGTTAGGTCTGAGCGTCCTTTAGTTAGGAACACTCGCACTCAAGTATGGAAACAGCGCCCTTTAATTAGGTCTGCCCCCACTATAGTGCCTATCAGTGAAGAAATACCTCAGGATTTAAGCCAACTAGATTCTACACCACCTATTAAGAAAAACAAGGCTAGGAAATCTAAGAAACCTAGAGTTAGCAAATCTAAGATTATTAAATCTGTACCTGCTAATAACAAGGAACACTCAGATTCCGATACCTCTACATTGTCTTCGTGTGGTGATATTTTCAGGTGGTCCAAATCATCCTGTGGTATTTGGACTCCGGTTGTTCAAAACATATGACCGGAAATCGCTCGATGCTCCGAAATTTCGTCAGCAAGTTTCTTGGTACGGTTAAATTCGGGAATGATCATATAGCAAAGATAATGGGGTATGGTGAATATCAGATTGGAAACGTGACGATTTCAAGGGTATACTATGTAGAAGGTCTTGGTCATAATTTATTCTCAGTAGGACAGTTTTGTGATTCCAACCTTGAGGTTGCTTTTCGACAACACACTTGTTTCATCCGCAACTTGGAAGGAAAAGATTTGTTGAAGGGATCTCGTGGTGCAAATCTCTATACCTTGTCCTTACAAGACATGATGGCCGCCTCTCCAGTATGTCTTCTCTCTAAAGCGTCTAAGACCAAGTCATGGTTATGGCATCGCAGATTATCTCATCTTAACTTTGATGCTATTAATTATCTGGCTAAAAACGATTTAGTTCGTGGTCTTCCAAAGCTTAAATTTCACAAGGACCATTTATGTTCCGCGTGTTCAAGGGGGAAAAGTACCAAGAAATCTTACAAGCCCAAAGCTGAAGACACCAATCAAGAAAAACTTCATCTTTTGCATATGGATCTTTGTGGGCCAATGAGGACTGAAAGTGTGAGCGGTAAGAAATTCATTCTGGTAATTGTGGATGATTTCTCCAGGTTTACATGGGTTAGATTTCTACGTACAAAGGATGAAGCACCGAAGGCTATCATCACTTTTCTGAAATTCATTCAGGTACGTTTGAATACTACTGTCCGCCGTATTCGTACAGACAATGGTACAGAGTTCGTCAACCAGACTCTTCGTGATTATTATGAAGGAGTTGGTATCTCACATGAAACATCCGCTGCACGCACTCCACAACAAAACGGTGTCGTTGAAAGACGGAATCGTACACTTATGGAAGCTGCTAGGACTATGCTTATTTACGCGAACGCTCCATTGTTCTTGTGGGCAGAGGCTATATCTACTGCATGTTTCACCCAAAACCGTTCTATCATTCGGAAACGCCATGGAAAAACACCTTATGAGCTTCTACATGACCGTAAACCCGATGTTTCATTTTTTCATGTGTTTGGTGCTCTTTGTTATCCAAACATCAATAGTGAGAACTTGGGTAAGCTTCAACCGAAAGCCGATATAGGTATTTTCATTGGTTACTCACCGTCTAAGAAAGCATACCGAATTTACAACCGTCGTCTTGGCAAGATTGTAGAAACTATGGACGCAGATTTCGACGAGCTGACAGCGATGGCTTCTGAGCAACACAGCTCTGAACCCGCGCTTCATGAGATGGGAACCGGTGCTATTAGTTCCGGATTAGTTCCCAATAATCCTAATTCTACATCATTTTTACCACCAACAAGGCCCGAGTGGGATAAACTGTTTCAACCGTTGTTTGATGAATTCTTCGATCCCCCTACTGATGAAGTTCCAGCACCTGTAGTAATTGCTCCAATTCCTGAAGTGGTTGCTCAAGCTAATGAACCTTTATCTAATGCATCTTCAATTCACATTGAACCGGATGCACCTTCACCAAGTGATTCTCAAACTACACCTGAATCGTCACCCCTACTTGTGCCTAATGATGTGGAAGAGGATTCTATTGATCACGACTTGGAATATGCTCACCTGCAAGAGCTTCCTTTCTTTGGTGTAGCGATACCTGAAAACCCTTCAGCCGCGTCTACCTCAGAAGAAGCTCCTTCTATTGTTCACTCCAGACCACCTAGGATTGAAAACCATAACACTAAATGGACAAAAGATCACCCAATTAGGAATGTTATTGGAGATCTAGATCGAACAGTCTCTACACGCCATCAATTACAAGAGAGTGCACTTTATTGCTACTTTGATGCATTTCTCTCTGAAGTTGAACCTAAAAATTGGCAGCAGGCTATGACCCAATCATCTTGGATTGAAGCTATGCAGGAGGAACTAAATGAATTCCAACGACTTGAAGTATGGGAATTGGTTCCTCTCCTTGACAAGGTCAACATCCTTACTTTGTTATGGGTTTATAAGTTTAAACTTGATGAGATGGGTGCGGTATTGAAGAATAAGGCTAGATTGGTTGCTAGAGGATATAAACAAGCCTTGGGTATAGACTTTGAAGAATCTTTTGCTCCTGTGGCTAGATTGGAGGCTATTAGACTATTCCTTGCGTATGCTGCTCATATGAACATGATCGTCTACCAAATGGATGTGAAGACGGCATTTTTGAACGGTGAACTAAGGGAAGAAGTCTATGTTAGTCAGCCGGATGGGTTCGTCAGTACGGAGTTTCCTAATCATGTGTACAAGCTTAAGAAGGCTCTCTATGGGTTGAAACAAGCTCCACGCGCGTGGTATGATCTCCTGTCAACATATCTCATTTCGGAAGGCTTCTCCAAAGGCAAGGTGGACCCCACTCTATTCACTCTCAAGGAAGGCAACGACATGATTCTGGTACAAATTTATGTTGATGATATAATATTTGCTGCCACTAACATAGAATTGTCAAATCGCTTTGAGAAGATAATGTCCACACGCTTTCAGATGTCGATGATGGGAAAATTTTCATTTTTCTTAGGATTACAGATTTCTCAGAATCCCAGAGGCATCTTTATTAATCAATCCAAATATGCTCTAGAATCTCTTAAGAAATATAACTTTGAAAATTGTGACCCCGTGGACAATCCAATGGTGGAGAAATCCAAGTTAGATGAAGATAGGAATGGGACTATTGTCGATCCAAAACTTTACCGTGGGATGATCGACACCCTTCTATATCTGACTGCTAGCAGGTCTGATTTGCAATTTGCTGTATGCATGTGTGCCCGGTATCAGGCTCGGCCTACCGAAAAGCACCTACATGTTGTGAAAAGGATCTTTCGGTATCTAAAAGGAACACTTCATCGTGGTCTATGGTATCCGAAAGATTCCTCTATTACTTTAATATCATACGCAGATGCCGATCATGCTAGATGTCAAGACACGAGGCGTAGCACTTCTGGATCTGTGCAACTCCTTGGAGATAGATTGATCAGTTGGTCTTCAAAAAGGCAGAAAAGCGCTGCAATTTCTAGCACGGAGGCTGAATACATCGCCATGTCCGGTTGTTGTGCTCAAGTCCTTTGGATGAGATCATAATTAACTGACTACGGTTTGGGATTTAACAAAATCCCGATGTATTGTGACAACAAGAGCGCCATTGCCCTTTGCTGCAACTATGTTCAACACTCCCGGGCCAAGCACATAGACATTCGCTACCATTTCATTAAGGAGCAGGTGGAGAACGGATTGATCGAGCTGTATTTTGTCACTACTGAGTACCAGCTGGCAGATATGTTCACCAAAGCCTTAGATCAAGGACGAATCGAGTTTTTGATCGACAAGCTTGGCATGAAATCATTCACTCCAGCGACTCTCAAAGAGTTGGCAGAAGAATCAGCTGAATAGTCGTGGTAAACTATTCAGAGTATCCTTTGTTCGTGATCATGTATATTATCGTAAATATATAAACCACAAAAAGAAAATACAAAAATATAAATCCAACAAAAACCATAAAAAATATAAAATCAAGAAAAACCATAAAAATTATAAAATCAAGAAAAACCAAAAATATTTTTCGTTTTAAAAACGGGCATGTCTTTTAGTACGGTAATATTTACGGCCTTAGAAATGTCGATTAATATTGACACGGTGCCATAAATAGAGTCCGTATAAAAGTTGTAATTTTTTAAAACATGCCCATTATGGCTTGTAGTTATTTCAGACTGCAACCCGGTTTTCATATTAAAGTCACGTATTTCCTTGGAAAACGTTGGCTCACAACGGGAATTAATTTTCTCGGGCGTGATTTACAAGCCAAATCATGCAAAGGGATCAAGTTTACTTTACAACTTGGTCTAACACGAGTTAGTGTACGTCTCAGTGCATTAATTTGTAAAAATAAGAGAAATCTTATTGCCACCACGAATCAAACTTTTCAAGATATCAATTGGAAAATGTTTTTCATCATCCTGTGCCTCGTTAAACAATGACTACAGCTCTTTAAATAGAAAACGGGTCATCGTTTAAGGGGGAGAAAATGTTACATCATCTTTCACATCAAAAAGATCTTCAAAAGTTTTCAAGGAAACTCAAAAAGCTCAATGGTTAATGGTTGGATTGCTTTGGCATTTGTCTTGTTGTTACTTATAAGCTTGTCCTGAATAGATTTGTGCTTGTGTTAAGATAGGTTAATCACTAAGGCTCGGGATGTTAGCATAAGATAGGGTCAAAATGACAAGAATTAAAACTTGGAAAAACAACAGAATTTTGTTTGTTGAAAGAAGAAAAATTGAGGGGGTAAAGTTGACAATATGTCAAACTTCTGAAAAATTTGACCTAGTCAAATTCACCCACCCCCGTCTCCTCTCTTCTTTCACTGTTTACTTGTTTATCTCTTTGCCGCCATTAACATCCTAGCACACAAACACACGAAAAACCAAACAAAACAAATTCAATCATTCATCTTCTTGTTCAAGAACTTCAAAAGGTATTCAATCGGATTAATCATTCATGTAAATCAATTTAATTAACTCTTTTTAATTGAAAACAATCGATTGAAGTTACTGATTCATTAGGGTTTAATTAATATTGGGGGTTTTTGCCTGGGGTTGCTTCGGAATGGCTCGAATTGAACTAATTTGGCCTTTAGAACACATGAATCAAACGCATAAAGTGCCCAATTAGAAAAATCGTAACTGTTTGTTACTTTCCGAATAGAATGATCTTTCCGCATAGGAAAGTTTTTCCGAATAGAAAGAACTTTCCGCATAGGAGCATTTATTCAGAATAGAAAGAACATTCCGCATAGGAGCATTTATTCAGAATAGAAAGAACTTTCCGAATATGAGCTTTTATTCAGAATAGAAAGAACTTTCCAAATAGGAGGATTATTCCGCATAAGATCGTCTTTCCGAATAGACAAGTCTTTCCGCATAGAAAATTCTTTCCGAATAGAAAGTTTATTCCGCATAGACAATTCTTTCCGAATAGAAAGTTTATTCCGCATAGGCCTAGACTTTCCGAATAAAGAAATTTTTCCACATAAGGTTGATCTTTCCGAATAAAGAAATTGTTCCGCATAAGGTTGATCTTTCCGAATAAAGAAATTTTTCCGCATAAGGTTGATCTTTCCGAATAGGAGATGTTTGATTTATTCCGCATAGGCCTTATGTTCCGTATAGACTTATCATTCCGCATAGGATTTATATTCAGCATAGACCAATTATTCCGAATTGAATGATTATTCCGTATAGAAGATGTTTGAATGGTTTCAAAGCTTAAGGGATTAGGTCATATGTCCAATGCTTAGGTTTAAAGTCATAATGATATTCATACTTGTATGTATCAACCTTTGTGTTTTATCTTAAGCAGAGACGATGGCTAACCCTACCGTACAACAAATACAAGACACCAGAGCCGTCGCCATTGCTGAAGCCAAGACTCTATAGTTTATTCCAAACAACTTCCGTTTGAAGGAGGTATCTCATTCTACCCATAATGGATTTAAGGTAGGTACAGCCATACTTGATAAATCTCATCTCAAGCATGCGCTAAGGAGAAGTGCTTCAGTGCCCTATGAATACCTTTACGAGTTCTGGGCTACCAAAGAGAGGACGTCGAACAAAATCACTTTTTCTTTGGACAACAAGCAGCAGACGCTTACTGTGTCAGACTTCAGGAAGATCTTTGGATTTCGACCGACACTCAAAGGTCTATCATACTCAGCCAACCCGACTAAGGACCAGATCATGGCGATGTTCACTGCCATTGGATGTCTTGACATACGAACCGCATCTGCGTTTACTACTGCCAAAGTTGGTCAACCATGGAAAGCTATTTTTGGGATTCTAAGCTGATGTTTAACACCCAAAACAACTGGGTTTGATGCTGTTCGTCCACCAATCATCAAGATGTTTTATGGTATGTTTAAAGGTATGGGTATTGATTATGCATCATTGCTGTGGGAGGAGTTTACTTTTCAACTCTTCACAAACACGAAGGGTAAGGTTAAAAGTTACCAGTACCCTAGGTTCATTAAGCTGATCATACATTACACTATGGAAAACGATGCATCCATTAACAAGCGTGCAGGTAGTCGTCACCACACGATGGATGATGATGATTTGGTAGACTTAAGGCAGGGGACTCATTCGAATACGGTTATTCCTGGTCCCATTCCCAGTCATCTTCTGACCGATGAGATTATCGCATCTGATGATTACAAGAACTTGCTAACATAAATTGAGAATCAACGAGCAAGCATTCTAGCAGGTGAAGACTCTTCCACCACGGTTAAGAGCAAAGGTAAACGGAAGCAAACAGATTTACCTGAACCCAAAGCCAAAAAGAAGAAGATTGCAGTTAAGAAGGGAAAGGGTACGGCTGATGAGTTAGTTCTCCACGATGAAGAAGATATTGATGATCCTGCTCTTAACAAGGCTGAGAGAAAAGCGATGAAGATAGCTATGGAAAGGAGTAGGAAAGACACGGGAGGCAGTGGTTCGGGTGCACGGGTAAATATTGAAGAAGAGTACGTGGAACCAGATGATGTGTTTGAGTTTGGATCACCTGAAAAGTATTCTACTTCGAAGGAGACATCCACCCCCCCTGTTTCAGCAAGTGTTGCAAAAAGGACGGGTGCTCCTACAATCATAGAATCTACTCAACCTTTAGCAACTCAACTTCTACCAAAACAACCCGTACCAACCAGACCGGTTTCAACACCATTTCTTCCACCACCAATAACTCCCATCCTTAGTACTGTTGTCACAACCGAGCCTATTGCATCAACCCAGAGCAGCTCTGCAACGTCTACAATGGCTGCATTGGTAATGGCCGAAATGTTGGATAAACATACGGACAATCACAAAAGAGAGATGGATGAACTTCGCCAAGAGCTACGTAGACGAGTTCAAAGTGAAGAGGCATTTAGGAAAGCTCAAGAAGAGTTGATTGCTAAGTTCGCTGCAGATATGGAATTTACACGTAAAACTCATGTAGAAGAACTTGCTCGGGTCAAAAAGGCTGAAGCTGATAGGCATCAAGCACGAATTACGAGACTTAAAGCTATTAAGGATGACCTTAAAGAGCAGAAAGAAGCTCTTGAAGCTTCTATTGAGCAGAGAGTGAAAGACTCCGTCGAATCCCTTATGCCTAAATTGCGTGATGAGTTGAAGACACTCGCTGCTGATAACTTGATGATCAAGTCATCCAATCCTTCAGAAGTCGCCTACAAGATTGCTTATGACTTGACGGATTTTGAATTAAAGAAGATCCTCAAGGCTCGTATGAGGGAACTTGGATCGTTTGATAAATCTAGGATTCAACGGGCTCTCTTCAAATCCCTGAATGACGCTATCATGGAGGATGATAGGTTGTTCAAAACGTTTGGAAGTGTGGTACCCTACCACATTCTCCCTGAGGAAGAAAGGGAAGAGAGTGAAGAAGAAGAGGGTACTGGTGGAGAAGAGGAAGAAGAAGAAGAAGATAAGAATGATGATGATGATGAGGATGACGAGGATCAGAATGATGATGATGATGAGGATGATGATGATAAGAATGATGATGATGATGAGGATGATGATAACGATGATGATGATGGCGACGATGGTGGTAATGGTAATGAGGAGAGTGTTAGGGGGAGCAACGGAGATGATGATGAGGATGATGATGGGGGTAAACAGCCTGAGAAAGGGGATAAGGTTGCCAGCTCAAAGAAACCTGCTAAGTCTGGCACCAAGTCCAAGAAAGATGCAGCAGCAAAGGAAAAATCTACTTCCACGGAATCCAGACGATCCAAGTGGCGCCACGATGTGAATGCCACTACAGCGTCATCTATTCCTGGTACATTTATCGCTGCATCCATACCTGTTACCACTAACCCCGTTAGTTCTATTGTTGTTGCTCCTGTGATTGCAGAATCGGTAACCGAACCTGAAGCTGCACAACACTCACCCGTTCATGACACTGCCGAGATGCCTGAAACAGAACAAGCAAATGTTCACGTCTCCACTCCTCTACAACAAGACCCACAATCTACTGTTCCAAGCACAAGGGACTGGGCAGACACGTTGGAGATTGACGAGACTGCACCACCACAGGCTTGGATTACGGCAGCGGCGCAATATGATCCGATCACAGACGCTGACAAAGATGTCTTGTATCTCCGTATCCGCAGTCCGATTGACTTATGTGCATTTCTTGCTCATGAGTATAAGACTTCGGTTACTCCATCTTTGGTGAAGAAAGCACTGAAGGATAAGAGACTTCGCGCCAAAACCCGGTTGACCCAAATGGAGTTCGAGTATTATGCCGATGAGATCCTGAAGGCTCTGAATACCGTTCAACGACCAGGTCTTCATGAATCAGAAAGAGCTCCACCTCCACTGGACCCTACTCAAGATAATCAGATTGCTCTCGACTTCTTCGTCACCAATGATCTGGTTTATCTTCTCAAAGGGTCATCAAAGTACGCAACATCCCTTACCTTGCTGAAAGCTGCCAACTGGGGGACAATACCCTTTATCGAGGAAAAGGTAAATCGACTCTGGGTCCTAAAGGTAAATCATAATTATGATATGTATGCTGTCATAGGTGCATCACACTGGGACGAACGAGTTCGAAGGGCGTACAGGGGCTGCTGTCTAGTCAACTCAGGGAGTAACGTTAGATCCGATATCCGCATCTCCAGCATCTTAGGGTTGAAAACTGAAGCCAAGAATGGCTATTATCATGTGACGGAGATTCGCTTGAAAAGGGAGGATGACAGAGAATACAAAATCCAGCAGGGAGATTTTTCTATCATTCGCCTTGAGGATATCGAAGATATGCTGCTTCTGATGACCCGAGATCAACTCACACATATTCCTCATGAAGACCTCATTGCCTTGAATACAGCACTTCGTATGTTCACACGAAGTGTTGTTATCAAGAAAAGAGTTGAAGATCTTCAGTTGGGAGTCGAAAGCTATCAAAGGAAGCTCAACTTAACCCGTCCAGTGAATCAAGTTCTACCTCAACATGTAGAAAGATGTCCCTATACCGGCATCTCTGTTCCGAATTGCGGCATTTTCTACTTGAACAGTCGAGGTTTAATGAAGTTTATGAGGGTGGGTGAGCTTTACAAGTACAGTGATGGGACTCTTCTACAAGTTAGAGGAAAGTTGGAGCATCTGAACTCGGGTGGGACTTTGCCAGAGATGACCGAGGATTGGCATAAGGGTTATAGGCAGATGGCGAATTATGTGATCAAGAAGATCGATCAAAAGCTCCGTGAACGTAGATTGATGAGGAGCTTGGAAAGATTCGTGGGTGGTAGACCATATTTAGTGCACCACAAGCTACTGCAACGATCCATCTAATGGGTCGTACATTTCAGGTCCACTTTATATTGGTTTTCAATTGTGAATATGTATATTTGTGAATATTGTGCATTAATGGCTTGATGTAGTGTTAAGGTGTTAGAAATACGTTTTTACGTATTTATGAAGGATCGGTCGCTCCAACGATAATTATGTAATGGGCTCGTGATCCGTTTACTTTATGTATAGTCCATATAGCCCACATGTAGGGTGGGCTATATATATCCCCTCCTAGCATGTTAGGAGGGGTTGTTGATTGTCATTTGACACATTAATTATTTCCATCTTAACTTTCTCTCTCTAATTCTCTCCCTTCTCTCCTTTCTCTCTCTAATCCCTCATCTCATTCCTTCATCTTCTTCTTTATTTATCATCTAAATCAACCAACCAAATCCATCTAATCCATCATGTAGAATAGGCCAATAATCTCGTAGACCTTCAATTGGTATCAAGAGCCAAGGTTTGATTGGTTTATTCTAGCTTTTATTTTCTTTTTGATTTTGGTGGGTTTTTGATTTAATCATGCTTAAACTTTAAAAATTTTGTATTTTTTATAAAAAGTTTGTGTTTTTATGTGTTAAATCATATCAAATCTTCAAATTTACTTACTTTTTAGATAAAAAATCACGAATTTTTATATAAAAATCAAAAATTTCTTTATCAAATCTTAAAAAGTTTGTGTTTTTATAAAAAGTTGTGTTTTTCTCTTTTTAATTTTGAATTTTTTTTTGATTAAATCCTTTTTATTTTGATGCCTTTTTGTTTGAAATCCTTAAATTGAACTTTTAATTTTGTTTTATTTTTTATTTTTTTAATCAAATTTGCCACTTTAAATTTTTTTATTATTGATTTTCGTTTATCCATTTTAGTTTTATCCAGTTTTCCATATTCAGTTTTTCTATAACTTCTTATTTTTTATTTTTTTTTATTTTTTTTACTTTTTTATATAACCTTTTTTTATTTTTTTATATAATCAGATTTTTATATAAATTTTTTTAATCAGTTTATCAATTTTCATCATTTCTGGGTTTCTCTTTTTGGTCTGTCTTTCATTTTTGGTCAACTGTCATTTTTGTCCAGTTATCTTCTGTCCAATTGTCCAAGAATTTCAGTCCGTCTCTTCGAGTTTCAAACCTGTTTCTGTCATTCTAAAAGTTCAGAATCAATCTCTAAGTTCCGATTCAAACCCAAAAGTTCCGGGTAAAAGTTCCGGGTGAACGAAACTTCCGAGTGAAGAAAAAGTTCCGGGTGAAGACAAAAAGTTCCGGGTGAAGAACAAAAGTTCCGGGTGAAGAAAACAAAGTTCCGGGTGAAGGAACTCTTCCGATTCGGAACTCTTCCAAACGAACAAGTTCCGATTCGGAACTCTTCCGAACGAATGCAAAGTTCCGAATGAAGACTTTTCAAACACAACAGTCTAATTTTCGATTTTTCTTACACCACTCACTCAACACTCACACAAACTGACTCCCTCGACTCCCTCGACTCCCTCTCTCAACCAGACTCGGACTCCCAGACTCACCTCTCACTTGCACCCCTCACCACACAAACACTCGACCCTCGACTGACCCTCGACTAACTCACAGACCCACCCTCGAAAACCCTCTCAAAAACCAACACACTCGACTCGACCCTCTCGACTCCCTCAAAACCCTCACCTTCGCATACTCCCTTGACTCACCCTCTCCCTATCGACTGACAAAACAGTTTCAAACCAAACACATACTCTCAAACTCAAAACTCACCCTCGATTCGACTCACACAATTTACCCACCCTCACACATTAACATATCTCTCATATCCCATCAAAACCCAAGTACCCTCATCCAAACTCTCTCTCAACTGACACACTCACTCCCCCTAAACCATCTAGACTCTCGACACTCACCCAACAACCTCGACTCTCCACTCCCTCACCCACATCCGACACCCTCTCGACTCGAACATCAAACAGAAAGACGCTACAGAAGAAGAGGGATTCAACAAAAACATTAAAAGAAACACCTACCTGAGACCTTATAATTAAAGATCTTGAAGAATTTTTTTCTTGATCATTACTTGAGAACATCAACAGAGACGGAGGGATTGAAGGGGTGTTTGAATGATTAGTGAATATATGAATGGGTTGAAGATAGATTGGTGGAGTATAGATTGAGAGAGATTGTGGGTGACTGTCTTTTTGAGAGAAGAGAGATCGGAAGAGTTGGATCTGTTTTTGTTTGTTTTTTAGGAAAGAGCGTGTGTGTGAGTTTACAAGTGAGGAGAGAGAGTTTAATTGGTTTATATTTTATTGGACGGAGAAACCAAGAGAGGAATTTAAAGAGGGACACGTGCACCCTTCTTTGACTGGGCGGAGGAAACAATATTCTACACGTCGTCCAAATCGAATTTCCTCGATTTTCAATGGATTCGTTCAATTCGACACTTAAAGAGGGAGACTTGCATCGAATGCAAGACAGAGCTCGAGAAAGTGGTATAAATGCTTTTCAAATGCTCCAGTCTCATCTTGTCACTCTTTCGGGGATTCAAGGAGGGAGCGAATTTGTGACAATCTTTGGTCAAGATCGTCATATATTCATCGACTCAATTTTTACCACTTTGACCCAACTCGCCGAGCAACTCAACCATGGAAACTTTAATCACTCTGCATCGGTACTTGCCTATAAGGCTCTTGTGACACAACTCACGCCTTTCCTCCAATTCAATATCATCATGCCTGAAAGTTCAGTGATTTGCCAATCATTTCTTCGAGATACACATACCGAGTTTAGAGCTTTCCGTGATACAATTTTGAAACTCATGACATCGGTCTCGTCTTCGATTTATCAAAGATCACAACTTCAGCAAGCATATGATAATGGAGTGCAAGAATCAATGACACAGATGCAAGAAGAGAATGGTCATACGGTTGACTACTTGGAGCCTAACGATGGCAAGAGCACGGATTCAGAAGGACAACATGATGCCAGTGGCACGTCAGGGAATGTTCACGAGATTTCTCTTGATGACACCTTACCCAGTTATGACGAAGAGCCTGCACACATGGTACAATGTAATGTTGTTTATGATGTATATGCTGATGAAATGCCGCATATTGAGCATTCTGAACCTAATTATGACAAACATGGGATGGAAAAGAGTGATAGCAATACCACTTCTGATTCATCCGATGTAAGTCATAATGGGGGAGAGATTGTTCAGAATGCTAAACATCATGATAATTATCCTATAACTGCTTCATTGACTGCTTCTGATTCCAAGATTAAAGAGCTCGAAACGATCATAGCTCGGCAATCAAAAGATCTTGAGGATGCCAAACTTGAATTTCTAAGAAAACGGATAAATTTGAAACATACTTTGAAAAACTTGAAAAGTCAAACGTTGTTCTTGAAAGAAAATTAGATCAAACTGTTCTAGATTCTAAAGCTGAAAAGGATAATCTTTTGAAACAAATTCAGTTACTAGAGTCTAAATTGGCATCCCAAGATAGAGTGCTCAAAGAGAATGAGACTTTAAAGGCCCAAGTACAGGAAAAGGTTTTTGCTATAGCTGCGTTGAAAAACGAGTTAAGGAAAAGTAAAGGACCTAGTGTGGACACTAAGCTTGAAAAACCATCAATCTTGGGGAAACCGCCTACAAATCAGTTCGTCAGACAACCGACTGTCAGACAACCTAATGCATTTGGATCCGAGCGACCACAATCCTCGAGACCGCGGTTTGCCTCCCAAGTTGATTTGGTTCATCTTTCTAGACCAGACACTCCAGCAACTAGGCCCTATGTGATCACTCCAGCTTTAGCAAGACCAAATCAAATGATTGCCTCTAGTTTCCCTAAAAATACCAAGACCACGTCTAGAACTAGTTCAAATGACGTTTGCCATAAATCTGGTCTTGGGGAAGCTAAGCAAAAGACACATGCAAGAGATAGCAATGTCCAACCTAGTCAGATGCCTTCTAGTTTACCCAACACTGCTAACCGTAGCATGTCACATCCTAGGAGCATCAATCAATCATCTAGGAATTCTAGATCTTACTCGGACATTAAATATGCTACTTGTAAAACATGTAGAAAATGTGTCTTTACGGCAAATCATGATTCCTGTATCAAGAAATTACTTAATGAGGTGAACTCCCGTGCTAGAATTAAGTCCCAGTGGATAGCTAAAATCAAACCCGTTGGTAAAGATTGGCGCCCCACTGGTAGAACGTTCACTCTTGTAGGAAACGAGTGCCCTTTAACTAGGATAGTCTCTGATTCTACGAAGACTACTAGGGAGGAAATTGCAAAGGATGATACATCACTTAAGCCTGAACTTAAGATTTTCTATAAAAGGAAACGTTTGCCAACTAAGACAAGTGAATCATCCCCTCAGGCCACCTCTGACACAAGAACAAAAAACCGTGAACCCCTACGTGCTTCTAAAATAGATATCGCTAATCCATGCAAAAGTATACAAACTCCTAATGAGAATGCAGGTACCAAAGTTGATGTTCCAAAAGAACGAAGCGGTCCAATCGTTGTATACCGTTCAACTAAGGACACTCTCAGAGTTTGGTTGCTGAAGAAGCAGATATCAGAGAAACTAGTATCTCAGGGGATTCATGGTTAAAGCTTATAGGACTTACAGTCACATAACAGACTGTAACTCGATCTCCAAAGACAGGAAAGTTCATCCCGATGATGACTTATCCTAAAAACGAGAAATTCATTTTTCTCGGGCATGAGCTTATGTTAAAAACATTCCACGTTTTTTAAGCTCATGCGCTAGGACTTATAGTCACATCACATACTATAACTCGCTCTTCAAAGAAAGGAAAGTTTATCGCCGATGGTAAACTTATCCTAACAACGAGAAATTAATTTTTCTCGGGCATGAGCTTATATCAAAAACATTCCCAGTTTTTAAGCTCATGCATAATGACTTACAGTTAAATGTCAGACTGTAACTCGAACTTAAAATAAAGGAAAGATTATCTTTTATGATAACTTATCCTCTTAACGAGAAATTCACCTTTCTCGGTCATGAGCTTGTATTAAAACATTCGAAGTTTTAAGCTCATAAAGGAAAGTGTATCTTTTAACTAAGAGAACTTTTCCTCGTAACGAGAAATTAACCTTTCTCGGTCATGAGCTTTCCGTTAAATCAGTCAAAGTTTTCAAGCTCATGAACACGACTTCTAAGTAAATGTCAGCTTAGGACTCGTTCTTCAGATAAAAGGAAAGTTTATCGCCGATGGTAACTTATCCTTAACAACGGGAAGTTCACAACTTCTCGGACTTGAGCTCGCTTTTAAGATATTCAACATCTTAAGCTCAAGTAATTGTTTTTCAAAACTTTAAACACAATTTTTCGAGAATTTCTCAAAAGGTTTTTCTAAATCTTTCAAAATTGTGTGTTCAAAAACGTTTTGATAAAACGAGCATGTCTTCTGGAATCGATAATATTTACGAACCTAGAAATGTCATTCAATAATGACACGGGGTTGTAAATAAAGTTCGAGCAGAAGTTCAAATGATTTTAAAACATGCTCTAAATGGTTTGCTATTATTTCAGATAGCAACCCGTTTTTCATAATCAAGTCAAGCATTTCACCGGAAAGCTTTGACTCAACAACGGGAATTAATTTTCTCGGGAACTTGACGAGGAGACCAACATTCGTGAACAAGAACCATGTGATTCTTTCATATGATGTTCTCCATCATTCAGGTCCTACCTCGTAAATTATTAATCTTGTGAATTCATTATCATATATGATCTTTGCACGTGATAAATACCTTACACTTGTGTTTAAAAGGTATTTATTTTACGTTTCAGCACACCCTCATTAATTTGAGGGGGAGCTTGTGTAATTCATGAAGATAATTGGACTTGCATTTTTCTTTCCAAATTTTCTTAAAATGCTATTAAATCAATTGATATTAAAAACATCGATTGGGTTAATATTTTTAATATGGGGGAGAAAATGTGATTTAATATGGGATATGATCAATCATAAATGGTTTGACTTAACGTGATAGCTCATCCCGACATGTGCAAAATGTTTTCGGATATCGTAGCATATGTTAAGGGGGAGCAAAATGGATTTGCACTTTAAAATGGATTTCATGGTGACATACACTTACCCAAAACATCTCTATTCACGACGGTGAAGATTGTGGTGACATAAGGATGGTAGGATAGGTTAAAGTCCAATGATTTCTCTAGAACCGGAGGAATCTTCCCAAGGACATTCCATAGCTAGAAATAGTAGTCCTTAGGAAAGATGGAGAAAGATTGTGAACGTAGCTGAATGCCGACCAAGTACTTAAGTTAGCACTGGAACAATCACAACAAGGTGCTAGTGATGACGTATTGGTAAGCATTGAAGGGGTTGAAGAATGAAAAAGAAATGTAAAGATAAAGGGTGTAAAGAAAGAAGCCCTCCTTACAACTTTAGGCAGAAACCGGGTCAATACATATGCTATTGAGGTCATTTTTGCTAATGATTCTCGATATTGAAGAAAGACGTCATGGACCCAGTGATGCAATGCACAACCCTTCCCAGCTAACTCAAATATCTCTCAAAAGGTATTTGTTTTAATCACACGGAGATCAACACGTTATCTATTGGTTTATTCACTCCGAATAGACTGGTATTGAAAAGGTGTCACTCCTCTCCAGCCTCCGATCACTAAAAATCCAAAATGCACGATCGAGTCTAGAGCCATTTGAGATCATCAAATATCTCATTAGGACACGCTTTCATATTTCCTTGCTTCTTCACACACTGTGAAAAGTAAGAAAGATCTTAAGAGTCCTACGCAAAATCTTCATGATCTTGCCTGAACATCCGAGTAATACGAAAGTATTTACAATGAAGATGGAAATCCTTCTTGAGCGAACATCAAAAAGATCATGGTAGGTGACTTGTGCGATTCTTTATGAATCAAACTTGTGATAACTGGAAAGCAACAGTGGTTTAATTCTTAAATGAATTTAAACACGTTCCAGGCCTCTACGCAATATCTTAATGATCTTGCCAGAACATTCAGAGTAATACTATTAAGTATTTACAGTGACGAATGGAAATCCTTCTAGTGTTAACATCAAACAGCACTTGGTAGGTAACTTGCAAGATTCTATATGAATCAAGCTAGTGACAACTGGAAAGCAACGATGGTGCGGTTCTTAATTGAACTTCACTTGTTCCAGGAACATGAATTGACGGCTTCAAATCATGCGGATAATATTATCCAAATGATCCACTCTTTACGTTCGCAGTCAGCTTTGGACGGTCGAGTAAAGAGAACGGGTTTACCCGCGAAATCTTGTCAAGGAGGTTCTTTATTGAAACTACCTGCCACAAGTACGATATTTAATATCGTCCAACGGTCTTCACCGACCGGAGGTAAATTGCTACCGAATTAGAATGAAATGTTCAAGGCCATTTCATCCGTGTATATTGTTTTGTTGCTAACTGTCTTATGCAGCGTAACAAGAAGGTGGCATTGCGGTGTACAATCCAGAAGAAGTCGTCACCACATGCTTATACTACATACAATTAGTACTTCAACAAATTCAAGAAAGCCTGAAGGTCAAGTCTTCCGCTGTATCAAACTCTGAAGCTTTCAAGAATTTAAAAGTATAAGTATGTGGAACATGAAGTCACGAAGAGGCAAATATCACAAGTGAAGAATGCACAAGGTCAAGGCAAGGAAACATGCTCAAGACTAAAGTCAAAGATCACATCAAGCACATTCACAAGGACAAGATCGAAGACTCAAGCATAGATGCTAGGTTTAAGATTTTGTAAAAAGATGTGACCTCCCTTAGGGGGAGATTGTTGGAAATACGTTTTTCCCAATAAAGTCTCGGTCACATCTTAGTTAGCATAGATCACGAGTTATAGACTATTTAGAACTTTGTTTCTTGGAGCGACCTCCCTTAGGGGGAGATTGTTAGAAATACGTTTTTACGTATTTATGAAGGATCGGTCGCTCCAACGATAATTATGTAATGGGCTCGTGATCCGTTTACTTTATGTATAGTCCATATAGCCCACATGTAGGGTGGGCTATATATATCCCCTCCTAGCATGTTAGGAGGGGTTGTTGATTTTCATTTACACTTAATCATATCCATCTTTATTTTCTCTCTCTACATTTCCCCTTTTCTCTCCTTTCTCTCTCTACTCCATCATCTCCTTCCTTCATTTCCTTATGATTATCATCTAAATCAACCAACCTAATCCATCAAATCCTTCATATAGAATAGGCCAATAATCACGTAGACCTTCAATTGGTATCAGAGCACTACAACTATCCCTTATTAACTTAAGGGGGAGCATGAACATGTTCTATGGCCAAACATCGATTTCATTTTTACCCAAAGACCGGTTAATCCATTCAATATCCCAAATATTAATGGCTAACATTTTGGATAAGGGGAGAAAATGGGATTAAGGAGATTTAAATGATACTTGGCTAAAAGATGAAAAAGACTTAACGATTATCCAACTTAATATGTGTAAAGCACGTGTTAAGGGGGAGCGTTTTTGATGAACAAAACACCTAAGGTACAAAACTTTTGATTTCAATATCACAAGTACCTTAAGTGATTTTTCAATGATTTTTCATGGTGGCAATTCCTTCCCAAAACACGCTTAATTCACGACGGATGTGGTGACAAAAGGGTGGTAGGAATAGGTTTAGTCCAATGATTCATCAGAGCCGATGGAATCTTCCCAAGGACAATTCCCTAGATAGAATTAGAAGTCCTAGGAAAGATGGAGAAAGAATGTGAACGTAGCTGAATGCCGACCAAGTACTTAAGCTAGCACTGGAACAATCACAACAAGGTGCTAGTGATGACGTATTGGTAAGCATTGAAGGGGTTGAAGAATGAAAAAGAATTGTAAAGATAAAGGGTGTAAAGAAAGAAGCCCTCCTTACAACTTTAGGCAGAAACCGGGTCAATACATATGCTATTGAGGTCATTTTTGCTAATGATTCTCGGTATTGAAGAAAGACATGATGGACCCAGTGATGCAATGCACAACCCTTCCCAGCTAACTCAAATATCTCTCAAAAGATATTTGTTTTAATCACACGGAGATCAACACGTTATCTATTGGTTTATTCACTCCGAATAGACTGGTATTGAAAAGGTGGCACTCCTCTCCAGCCATCGCTCACTAAATCAAGACGCACAATCGAGTCTAGAGCCAAGAGATCACCAAAAGTCTCATTAGGACACTTTCCATTTATTCCTTGCTTTCTCACACACTGTGAAAAGTAAGAGATTGTCATGAGTCCTACGCAGTATTCCTGTAATATTGCCAGAACATCCGAGTAATACGCAAGTATTACAATGAATAGGAAATCCTGCTTGAGCCAACATCAAACAAGCTCATGGTAGGTTACACGTGCGGTTCTTTTAGAACCAATCTTGTGAAAAACTGGAAAGAAACAGTGGTTTAATTCTTAACTGAACTTAAACTCGTTCCAGGCCTCTACGCATTATCATATGATCTTGCCAGAACACTCAGAGTGACTCTTTATTGATCACAGTGACGAGTGGAAATCCTTCTAGTGTTAACATCAAACAGCACTTGGTAGGTGACGTGCAAGATTCTTTATGAATTGAGCTCGTGACAACTGGAAAGCAACGATGGTGAAAATCTTAATTGAAATTCACTTGTTCCAGGTTTCATGAATTGACGGCTTCAAATCACAAGGATAAATTATCCAAGTGATTCACTCTTTATGTTCGCAGTCAGCTTTGGACAGTCGAATAAAGAGAACGGGTTTACCCGCGAAATCCTGTCAGGAAGTTACTTAATTGAAACTATCCGTCACGGGTACGATATCTAATATCGTCCAACGGTCTTCACCGACCGGAGGTAAAATGCTACCGAATTAGAATAAAATGTTCAAAGCCATTTTATTCGTGTCGTTGCTGTGTACCTGTTAAAGACGGTGGCGTTGCTGTATACCTGTTGAAGACGGTGGCGTTGCTGTGTACCAGTTAAAGACGGTGGTGTTGCGGTGTACCTGTAGAAGTCGTTCCCACATGCTTATGTCTTTTGCAACAAAGTTCAGCAAAAATTCAAGAAAGTACAAGATGAAGTCTTCCGCTGTACCAAACTCTGAAGCTTTCGAGAATTCAACAAAAAGACGTAAGTGTGTGGAACATGAAGTCACGAGGAGGCAAAATTCACAAGAAAGGCAAAGATCGCACGTGAAAGGCCAAAGAACAATGCTCTCAAGCCAAAGCCAAAAAGATCAAACCAACATATTCACAACAAAAGAAAGAAAAGAAGAAAAGACTACGAGCTAAAGAACGAAGACTTAGTATAGTATGCTAGGTTTAGAACTTTGTAACGTGGAGTGACCTCCCTTAGGGGGAGATTGTTAGAAATACGTTTTAACGTATATTAGAAGTATCGGTCACTCCACAATATGATTTATGTTGTAATAGCTCGTAGTTAACAATTAGTTAAATGTTACTTATTAATTTAAGTAAGAACCGGTCCATGGGCTTGTCATGGACCGGCCCAAGCCCAATGTTTGCTTGGAGTATAAATACCCCTTTCCACCATGGAAAGGGGTTGGTTTTTGTTCATGTTTTCATATTAATAAAGACACATTTTCTCTCACTTTCTATCTCTAGTTACTCTCACTAGAAAACATCAACCCACTTCATAGATTCATAGGTTATCAATATTCTACAAAGAGGCTTAATGCATGTTTTGAAAAATTAAGAAGAACAGTTTTAAAGATGAGGATTTTAATGATAAAGAATACGTGTACCTAATTCAAAAGGGCATGTGTAAATTTTTGAATGAAAAATCACTTTGGGATGTATTCGATGAAACAAGTGAAACACCAATTCCGAAGGGCGACGTTAGTGCCATCAGACCAAAATGGACTCGTCTTCACCACCTTCGAAGGACCACGTCTTTGAGGCTTCAACTTCTAACTCCATCGAAGTGCCTCCTTTGCCTAGCCCAACACCCGTTGAGGCGAAAGGTTTTATCGACATCGATCCTCTCGTTTTAGAAAAGTCACCTAAGCATAGTCATTCGACTTGTAAGACCATGGTTGTGAGTGCTCACATCGACTCTTTCTTTGATGATGACGATGGCAATTTTTCCGAGATTGATCACGTACTTCGAAATCCACATGCTATTTTTGAGGATTCTCCTAAAAAGACCTCTTCTCATGTGAGGTACGATGATTACGAGTTTGATCCCGAGATTGAGGAAATCATTGAACGAGAGCTAGCTCTATTGCCTCCACTTCCACCTACAAGTGAGGTCGATCTTTCCGAAATCGAGGATGAACTTAATGAGTTGGAACGTCTTATTTTCGATGACGAACCGACTCATGTGACCACCAAAAATCTAATTCTCGAGGAGTTACCTAATCAACACTCCTCAAATGAGAATTACGTTTACCACATTCGTGAGGATTTAACTTATCAACAATCCCCACAAATGAATGATGGTTTCGTGCTTGATCGTTATCTTTTCGAGAGAGTTTCTAAGATACTCAAGGAGGGGAATGACAAACCTTGGTTTGACAAGCCTATCTTTGATGAGGAAATCGATGAGATCGACGTTCATGAGGATGACGAGTATGTAGACCCCGAGGGGGTGGTGTTCTTTATTGATAAACGTTTTGAGAACTTATATAATCCGCCACCCCCTCCCACCAAAGACTTAAATGTGAGGATTTTTAGCGCGACTAATTTTGAATTTGACACGCCAAATATTTTCGACATTATCAAATCGGGTTTTCATAAAGAGTTTAAAAACGATGAAAAAGGAAAGGATTTTAAATATGTTTTAAAAGATTTTTCTACAAGTTTAACTACGTCATCACATCGTTTTATGAGTGCTACCACCTCGTCTACTCCTTTTTACGATGGTGTGTGTGGATCTAGTGTGGGGGAAGCCCCTTATGTTCCCTCACATTTCTCCACCGAGGACGAGATTTACGATCCCGGAATTTCTTGTAAAGGGAAATCTCGGTCTTCCACCGATGCAATAAATGGAAAATATTTTCGTTTGCTTGGTGTGAGTCTACCTCGAGTAGCTCATAAGTTTGACTTACCCATTGCCCCACACTTCTACTTCTCATCTCTTTTCTTCTACCCCTTTGGGGTTTTAGCATCCGTTGGAGTAGCGTTGTTTCGTCTTTCATCCGAAAACGAGGACGCTATCTTTGACCCCGGTATACGTTTATCGGGTTTTTAAAAGTAATCCACGTACTTTTGGGCATTGTTTATCATGTAAGCCCCACTAAAAATGACCATACCATGATTATCCTTAAATGATCACATTTATGGGGATTCGAGTAGAGCTTTTGACTCGGTTATCTAAAACAAGGTGCCTCGTGGGGGATTCTCATGCTTATCCTTGTAAATATTATCGCTTTCTTAGTTTAATGTAACGAGGGGACTTGTGCTCTTCCATCCTTTGTTCTGTGGTTGTTTGTGATTGTGATTTATTAGGTTCATCGTCATCATTGAAGCCTCTCGTGTTCGTTTTACGGGTCACTCGAGCTTCGATCGTTGCCTTTGGAGATTCCGATATTCGATGATATCCTTTTATGTTCTAACGTTTATCTTATTAGCATAATTCATAAACGGCTTTTAGGTTATTCGTTTTACCCTTTCCATGCTCGAGATTAAGCATTCGACTTCATCTCTAGTATGGGGGTGTTTTCACCCCTAGACTCGAAACATTGATGACAATGTTTAGTTTTAGTATGGGGGGGGGGGGGTGAGTAGATACTTCACCTTGCTTACGTCATCACGCAATCCAATATTCATCTTTTTGTTATAGTTTTGTTGAAAAATAAGGCTAAAAATGGCCAAATTTTAATTTTTTTTAGTTTTTCATAAGTGTTTAAGACATGAATGTAGGTTTTCTGATGGTGAGAATAAGAGTAATTTTTGACTCGACCGTGCGTGTTGAGCACTTAGCTTCGATTCCTTAACTTTTTAGGCTAAGTCTCTTAAACGAGGACGAGAAATGATAGAGTTATTTATAAGTCTCGTAATCGTCACGATCTCATGTGTAGTAATTATTAGCTTATTCTCCCCACGCTTTTGTATAATAAATTGTTAATAAATATTGATTTAGCGGTTTAGTGACTATTGTTGGTTTCTAATTTGTTTTAGTAGCTTCCATGTAATTAAATTGGGAAAACATTAAAGTATCGTCAGCGTCACGGTTTTGAAGTATTGGCACCCGAATAATCGAAAGTTTCACCTAATAATAAGATTTAAAGTGCTCACCTAAATTAAGCAAAAATTTGAAGCTCACAAGGCCGAAAAATCTATGCCCAAATGAAAGTGAATCAAACCTTAATCTTTGAAGCTTTAAAGATCCAAAATTCGCTTTAGCGTGAGGATATACGTCTTTGGCCATAATAAAACCACCGATGATGGCGGATAATAAAAGGCAAGGCAAGACCGAAGTCATAATAAAAGCTTCATGGCGAAGTTGAATAAAAGATGGAGGTAAACCTATGATAATAAGGCCCTTCCGTTAGGGGGCGTATAAAAGTCTTGGTAATAAGTCTCATGTTCAAAACCATTATAAAACCGTGTTTATCGATCCTTCTTATTGACTTAATTTTTTGACATCGTTGTCTATTAGGGTGAATTATTAATTTAATGATTTTGGTTACACCGTTAAAACTCTATTTTCAGACTTAATCTCTATTCACGCATAAGTCAATGATGTATCCTCGTGATCATTAAGACAAAATATAATATAAGAGATACCAAGTAGGAATAAGGGAGTTTAGGTTCGTAATTAACACTTATGAGATATGATCGTGTTGCTAACTTATAATAACAATGATCTCGTTAAACGCTTAGCATGGAATTGGGTGAAAATCGAGGACGACGAAATTATTTCTAACGAAGAATTCACGTGTTCTTGTTCTATGATTCCAAAAGTCACTTTATCGTGATGAAAATAATACATTATGTCTAAAACACGTGTAGTAGTTTATTTAAATTTACGTCTTAAATAAATGTCATAAAATGAATTTTGGAAGTGCTATGATACTTAATTCTAGCATTGCGTGGGGACACGACAATGGTTTAGTATGGGGGAGTGATGAGACTGTAATTATACATAGTCTCATCGTCTAAATCGGGCTTAAAATGCTAAAAATATCATCAAAATACCCAAATATATGCTTGTGTTTGTTCATTGTGTATTTTAGGTACGGATATCGTGAATTCACCAAAAGACTACAAGAATCAAGCAAAAACGAATACGGGAAACTAAGCCGCACAAGGTGAACCGGACCCGAGTGTTGAATTTCCAAAAAAAGACCCTTGAAGTTTGAATATGTACAAGAATGGTCCCTCAAGAACTGAAGACTTGTCATTTTATACCCTTGTAAAACTCAAAAATTGCATTTGGGTCCCTAAAATGTCAAGATATTACAAGATAGTCCTTGGAGAATGGCTAATTTCCACAAATGGTCCTTGGTGAAAGTTTAAAGAATGCTTGTGCCACTTTTGACAACCATGCCAAAGTTTTAACAACGGATATTGAAGAATTGTTGGTTAAAACTTATATGCCAAAAGATTGCAACATGGGGGACCTTTTCTGCCTTAAATCAAACCCATACCCAATATAAACCCACCCATACCCATATCATACCCGGATGTGACCCGGTTTGAGCCCACACTACAACCCACATCCACCACTACCCAACCCATAAACCTATTACTACCTAACCAGTCCAAAAATAAACCTGACCACCCATATTAGTAGTTAACCAACGTTTAACTAAGTTTTTTTTATTATTACTACTAATATTGGGGGGAAAAAATTCCCTATTCATCATCTCCCCTAATCATCCCCAACATAAACCCTAAACTTTTCCTAATCCCAAATCAAGGGGGTTTTGCCCCATGGTTTCCAGAACACCAATTAATCCTATATCAAACACGACCCCACCCTTTTAACTCCCTCCAGCTCATCACAAATTGCTACCTGCCAAGAATATATCACAGGTTCTATCACCTTTGTTGACAAGAAGACCAAATCAACGAATATGATACAATGGCTTGGTGCCCACAACAAAACCAACAACTATGATCATAGATTCCTCTGCTCCAACTGAAAACTCACATGGGTTCTTCTCAAGGACGAATTTCAAATTCAGCATCAACAAAGTATATTCCAGGCATCCAATGGCATTTTTGGACTTCAACAAGCATTAGGGTTTAATAGTTTCAAATTCTAGAACCATCTTGTAAACCCTATAAAAAAGGCAGTAACTTTTTTTTATTTTCTTTGTTCCAGCCTTTTTGTGTAAACCATTTTTATGGAATATTTAGTGTAATAAAATTGCCTTGCACAAAATTGTTGAGTTCCATTTTACTGTTTTCTTAGTATAATCTTTTAATATATTTGCAAATTTAGTTTAAAACATATCAAATATTGTGTTTGTTCAAAATATTTGGCAAAACTTTTTTGAGATCTTCTTGTTTATAGGATACTTGTACAAGGATTTGACAAATCTCTTGTACGAGTTGATTATAAGCAAGAGTTAGTTTTCTTGTTTGGATGATTATGTGGTTTCAAAGTTGCGACAAAGATTTTTTTTAAATCTTTATTCATTTTTTTGTGTGTTAAGAACTTACTGTTCACATAAGCTACCCAATAAGCTGACTGACAACAGCTTATTGGCAACTTATTGAACTTGAATTTGTTTCTTGGTTGGTTTTGTATGTGCAGGATAAACAAGACATTTACTCCTTTCGTTTTTCCTCATATTTTTTTAAAGATATACACTCTCTTGGTTATGTGGTAGAACCTCAGCAAGAGATCTCTACTTGGCTCTTGAAAGCAAGCTCATAGCTCCACAAATTCATCTAAAGTATAAGGAAGGCATCAACCAAGGTATGGCTTGAACCCCTTTGAAACTTTTATGAATTCATGAGATTTATGAATATTGTTACAATTTTAGGTTTCTTTGTTCTTGGAATGAATTTGTATTTAATTTGTGTTTTCTGGAAGTTATTTACATGTTAGAATATGATTTAATGATTTTCATGTTAGTTTGTTAAAGTCTCCTTTGTAAAGCCTTGCTTCACCAAGTTTAAGAGGGTGTTTGGATTTGTTATTGATGAGTTTGTGGTGACAGCAAGCTCAACCATAGCAATCTGGACATTTTACTTAGGCTTTGTTGATCACTTTGTGAGTTCTGTTTCATATGTTTTAGTGTAACTTAGTGATTTGCCTAATTTCCCTTTTTTTGCAAAAATCTGCCAAGATCCATACAATGGGTTTTTGGTTTGTTTTTATGCCTTGAATTTTGGTTTTTAGTTATTTAATAGGTACTTTCCTAGGTTTGTATGTGTTCATTGTGAGTTTGGTAGGTTTATTTGCATTTCATATTGGCTTATACTCTATCATATTGCAAAACTCATCAACTTGCCATCTTTATCAGCTAGCTAGACCATTTTCTGCATACAATAGGATAGGCTTGAATTGCTTGTGTTTTAGGCTTGTAATCTTGTGCAACTGTTAGGATATAGGTTAGAGTTAGGGCTCTATTAGTTGAAATTGAGGAAACCTTGGTTTCCGGATCTTTTAAGCTACTAGGAATGCATCATGTTCATATGATTAGATAATCAAAGCGGAATTAGAACACGACACATTAACAAGGTGTTTGGAAACAAAGAACATGAATTAAAACAATTGGGTTGCTCATTATATTAGTAATAAACAACCACTAGACATGTATACATTGAATCCCACGTCTAGTCGACACACGCTTTTAGGTTTACATTGTGAATATGAGTTTATGAATAAACCTAATACCCTTGGTTCCTTTTATAGTGTAAGGATTAGGGTTTACAAGAGATAAGAATGAATAAACATGTAAATCTTCTATTTAAATAAACATATACAGAATATATCCTGCATATATATCCAAATAGAAGCTTCCAAAGGCTTTTTGTCTACGTTTCTGTCAATGCTTAATTTGTACATGACAATACTTAGATTGTACATGACAACACTTGAGCCATCAACCTCCGACTTGCTCTTGTCAACGTTTGTTTTGCTCTTGACAACGCTTAGACAAATGTCTTCATGTTTTCTTCGTTTTTGAGTTTCTGCCACATCAACTTTTTAACCCAACAATCTTCCCCTAGTTGATGTCGGTGATGACGTATAGTCCCCAGCCGGGTCATGAACCCGGCCCACGGGTACTACCCGTATCCGGTCCATCACGGATGGGTGGGAATAATGTTATTTAAAGCTTATGGGCTTAGGTGAACAGTAACCGCACACACGTGTGCGACCCACGGCCCGGCATGACCGGTACAGGGTTAGACAGAATCATATTCTGTCTATGAATAGGATTTACCCTAAGGAAGAGGATATTCACTTGCCATAATTAGAAGATAACAATCAATCTAATTCTGGTACTTATCCTTTCCTTGGGGCCGAAGCATCAGTGACAGCCCATTAGGGTTTCACTGCCTATATAAGGAACCCCCAAGGGTTCCACAAAGGTAGTACATTCTACACACTCTCAAACTCTCATCCGATTCCTATAACCCTAATCGATTACTTACTCTCACGCTGGAGTCTAATCGTGGGAAACACTCCCACGGTAAGCCTAACGCGTGTTGTTTAGTGTGCAGGATCCCAACCATACGATTCACTTGGTGCAGGAGCCGGAGTCCAGCCAACCCGAATTAAGCCTAATTCAGGCCTAGCAAGGATCACCCAACTTTTGTATCAACAAGTTGGCGCCATCCGTGGGACCATTACACTAAGCTAGAGCAAAAATCTCATCTTGAATCTTCAATGACGAAGGGGCATCCGCAGGGAAATCCCAGGAACACAAATCCTGGAAATCGGAAGTCCCAAGGGGAAGGGATACTCATTCCCAATCTATCCCCTAGCCATCAAGCTGCCGGACCAAACAGCCGGAGTGGTCTTCAGTCCATGGGGGTGACGAGCACGTTCTCCATGACCCCACCACCTACTTCGACCTTGGATAATCCTGGTCCAGGGAGTGCGCCTAATCCCCCTAACAAGGAGCTGCGTAGACCATCGACCGAGGAAGAAGTAGAAGTCGAACCACTCAGCGAGGAAGATCTCACTCGAGTTCTCACGCAGAACTTTGATAGGATCGTCCCAGGGATTGCATCAAGGTTGAATCTAGGGAGGGACCTCCAATATAGACTCAACTTTGACAATGCCGGACCAAGCACCTCTTCTCAAGGACAGAGGAAGAGAAGGACACGACCTCAGGAGCGGAGCCTCTTTGAGGAAACTCCCCAACCTAGGAATGTGTTCGAACGCATAGGGGATCGTCTCATGCAGGAACTAATACAGTCCAGAGAAGAGGGAGAGAAGTCCGACGGTTCACCCGAACGACCAGATCTGGAACTAACCAGAACCAATCACCGCACAAGCGTGTGGGATAGGATGAATATCGGGAAGAAGGCTCCTGGCTCTTTTCACAAGAGCGGCCCCCACCCAAAAGATGGGGCACCACCTCCTTCTCCCGGTCCATCAGGAGAGGACTCGGATGACCATCCGCCCAAGCGTCGCCGACCTAGGCGCACTCCTCCACCACCACCAGACAATGAGGAGTACTATGGCTGTCCCTATTACCGAGAGACGGAAGCAGAAGATCTTTCCCAACCGTGGTGTGACCCTAGTCTCACTCGTCCATGGGCAGACCCCAGGGAAGATCCGTTTACTCTCCGCATACGGAACTACTCCGAGGACACAAAACGTCGCATGCCGACGTGTATCAAGACTTATGATGGAATTGGTGATCCGGATGATCACCTCAAGATATTTGATACGCAGGCGAAAATTGAGCGATGGCTCATGCCTATATGGTGCCAAATGTCCAATTCAACCTTGATCGGCAATGCTCGTGACTGGTTTGAAGGACTTCCTCCGCGAAGCATTGATAGCTTCACTGAATTACACACTGCGTTCAAGAATAATTATACTCAGCGGAAGAAGTATAATAGGGACCCGGTCTCATTGGCAACCGTCAAGCAAAGGCCGGGGGAGTCTACGGAAGCCTTCACCGAACGCTTCAATGACGAGTGCACACGCACAAAGACAATGTCGGAACTCCTGAAAATTTCCGACTATATGCATGCCATAACAGACAGGGAATTAATCAGACGTCTCAATGACAAGCGTCCGGAGAGGTATGACGACCTCATGGAAAGGGTCAGAAACTTCATAGAAGGAGAAACCGCGGTTGCCGCGGCCTATCCTTCAAAAGGAAACAGCTACCGATCGAACGACCAGTCCAGGAGACAGTCGGGCGGTCAAAACAACCAGAACAATGGGAGGGGCTCAGATTACAAGAGCCAAAACAAGGGAGGGCGTCCGGACGATAAGTTTACCCCTCTAAAGATGTCCTACCGGGAGATCTTGCTAACGGAAGGGGCCAATTTCCCGAGACCTCCCCCAATGACGACTCCGCAGGACCGGCGTCAAGGAAATCGTTTTTGCGAATTCCATAACGACAAGGGCCATGGTACGGAGGAATGTATCCAGCTCAAGAAGCACATTGAGTCACTGATCAAGTCAGGTAAACTCAAGCATTTGGTCAAGGATTGGAAGGATGGTAAAGACAACAAAAAGTATGACAAGAAGGATCCCCAAAAGGACAAACCTTCAACTATATATATGATCCAATCCAGACAGCACCGCACGAGGCAAAAAGTTAGTCAAAAATTTTCACGCGGAAGAGAAATCTCATTCCCTCCCATCATAGCAAGCGATGTGATTGATGCGCCTCTCACTATTGAGATAAGCATTGGAACACACAATGTTCGCCGTATGTATGTGGATGGAGGGTCATCAGCAGAAGTACTGTACGAACACTGTTTCGTACAGTTACGACCAGAAATAAGAAGCCGATTAGTACCGGCCACGGCGCCACTCATTGGTTTTAGTGGAGACACCATCTGGCCAATAGGGAAACTGCGTCTGCTTGTAACCATTGGGAACGAAGAACACTCCACCACGGCGTGGATTAACTTTATGGTGATACGCTCACACTCTCCATACAATGGGATAATAGGCAGACCGGGTATCCTGGCCATACGAGCAGTACCCTCCACGGCACACGGGATGATCAAGTTCCTTGTGGAAGGAGGAATTGTCACCATCTATAACACAATCATACCGGCATCCGAGTGTCATGCCGTGGCAACAACGGTTCCACCTGTCCCCCCAAGGACGGATCACCACCTCCCAATTGGAAGGTAGCAATCCATCCTGATTACCCAGAACAAGAGGTGTCCATAAGGGGAGCACTCTCGGATAGCGGCAAGAGGGCCATGTACTCTCTCCTAAAAGCAAACCTGGATGTATTCGCATGGGAGCCCACGCACATGACGAGCGTACCGCGTGCGATAGCAGAACGTAAGCTCCAAATCCCGCCAGGGATATCCTCCCGTTAAGCAAAAGAAGCGTGGTCAGGCACCAGAACGCAGCCAAGTTATATTGGATGAAGTACGGAAATTAGTGGACGCAGGTATCATGCGCGAGGTATACTACCACGATTGGTTATCCAACCCAGTCATGGTTAAAAAGCATGACGGAAGCTGGCGCATGTGTGTAGATTTCACGGATCTGAACAAGGCCTGCCCACAGGACTGCTACCCGTTACCAGAGATTGACTGGAAGGTGGAATCCCTATGTGGATATCCCTTTAAGTGCTTCTTAGACGCATATAAAGGACCCCACCAGATCCAGATGGCGGAAGAGGACGCAGAGAAAACGGCATTCCATACTAGTCAAGGCGTATACTGTTACACAAAAATGCCGTTCGGACTGAAGAATGCCGGGGCAACATATCAGCGGCTTGTTGACAAAGCCTTCGACTCACAGATAGCCCGCAACCTGGAGGTCTATGTTGATGATTTAGTCATCAAAAGTCATACGGAGGATGCACTCCTCCGAGACGTCCAAGAGACGTTTGACACACTAAGGAGGATTAATATGAAGCTGAATCCAAAGAAATTCACGTTTGGGGCAATGGAAGGAATGTTCCTTGGATATATGATTGATCCAAACGGCATCAAGACTTGCCCGGAAAAGACAGACGCAGTAATACAACTACCATCCCCTCAGACACGAAAAGAGGTGCAGTCTTTGAATGGGAAGCTGGCCGGGCTAAACAGGTTCTTATCAAAGTCCACAGAAAAGTCACTCCCCCTATTCAAAACACTCAAGAAGTGCATTAAGAAGGGAGACTTTTGGTGGGCAAAGGAAGCTGAGGAAGCCTTTGGTCAACTCAAGCAACACCTCGCGCCTCTCCCCATGCTAGTAGCTCCCCGACCAAAGGAGGAGCTCATCATGTACCTATCAGCCACACATGGAGCAACAAGCGCGGTACTCATGACGGACAGGGACACAGTCCAAACTCCGGTCTACTTCATAAGTAGAACACTACAAGGGCCGGAGTTGAATTATTCTTCCATGGAAAAATTGGTTTTGGCATTAGTGTTTGCTACAAAACGGTTACGTCGATACTTTCAGGCGCACCCAATTGTAGTCATTACTGATCAACCAATAAAACAAGTCATCTCTAGACCAGATGTGGCAGGTAGGCTACAAAAATGGAGCATTCTATTGGGGGAACACAACATATCTTATAGACCAAGGACGGCTGTTAAAGGCCAAATCTTGGCGGATTTCTTGATAGAAAAGCCGGATGAAGAGGGACCAACCGTACAGCAAGACGAAACTCCAGCAGAACCTTGGGTATTATTTACGGATGGATCTTCGTGTACGGATGGGTCAGGAGCTGGTCTCATCCTTACGAATCCGGAAGGAATGGAGTTTACATACGCCCTTCGCTTTGAGTTCACAGCCACCAACAATGAGGCAGAATATGAAGCGTCGATTGCGGGTTTAAAAATCACCGCTAGAATGGGAGTCCGCAACCTTGAGGCCTAGGTGGACTCACGGCTTGTCGCGAACCACATTCTGGGAGGATACGTAGCTAAGGAGGATAACATGGTTCGATACTTGGAGAAAGTCAAGTCACTCATTGCGGATTTCAGCAAGTTTTCTATTAAGCAGGTACCTAGAGGTGAAACAAGAAGGCGGACGCTCTTAGCAAGATCGCGTCTACAAGTTTCGCCCACTTATCCAAGCAAGTCTTGGTGGAAATACTCAAGGAAAAGTCTATAACAGAAGGGGAAGTCGCAGCTATAGTTGAGGAAGACGGACCTACATGGATGACCCCGATCATCAACTATTTGACTAATGAAACCCTTCCAGACGAGAAAAAGTGGCACGCCGCATTAGAAGGAAGTCGCAGCACTTCGAGCTTCACGAAGGTATTCTTTACAAGCGCTCTTTCTTGCAGCCGTGGTTGCGGTGTGTTGGGCCGCGTCAGGCTACTTATGTGATCAGTGAGATACACGAAGGGTTATGCGGCATGCACGCGGGTCCCCGATCCGTGGTGGCCCGAGCTCTACGCACAGGATATTATTGGCCTACTATGCATAGGGACGTACGCGACATGATTCGCAAGTGCAGTGATTGCCAAGTGCACATGCCAGTGCCACGACATCTGCAGCAGGAACTTACACCTATTACATCCCCATGGCCATTCTATAAGTGGGGGATAGACATCATGGGACCTTTTCCCGTAGCTGTGGAGGGAGTTAAGTTTTTAATCGTCGCAATGGACTACTTTACACGATGGATAGAGGCCAAGGCAGTCAAATCCATCACAGAAAAACAAGTTAAAAAGTTTGTTTGGGAGAACATTGTGTGCCGTTTTGGCTTACCAGGAGAAATCATCTCGGACAACGGGAAGCAGTTCGCGGATAATCCATTCAAGGACTGGTGCGCGGCGTTGAATATCAAACGACGCTTCGCGTCTGTTAAGCACCCGCAGACAAATGGTCTTGTGGAACGAGCAAATAGAAGCTTGGGAAACGGCATCAAGGCACGCTTGGATGAACGAAGTGCCAAATGGGTGGACGAACTACCACATGTTCTATGGGCACATAGGACTATGATCAAAACAGCCAACGGGGACACTCCATTCGCGTTGGCCTACGGCACTGAAGTAGTTATACCAGCAGAAATAGGAATGCCTACCATCCGCACGGCGGAGGATAATGTCGTCACAAACGACGAGCAACTCCGGATAAATCTGGATTTGTTGGAGGAAAAAAGGGAGATAGCAGCTATCAATGAGGCCAAGTCCAAGGCTAAAATGAAGGCTTATTATGACACCAAGGTTAAAGGTGTTTCTTTTCGACCGGGAGATTATGTCTACCGTGCTAATGAAGCAAGTCGAGCAGAGAATACAGGAAAGCTGGGCCCTAAGTGGGAAGGACCGTATGAGGTCACGGAAGCCTTAGGACGGGGTGCGTACAAGTTGCGTGACATGGATGGCCGCGATCTGGAACGCACATGGAATATCTCCAATCTCAAAAGGTGCTATCTTTGAAAGCTACGGCTTCCGCATGGATACTTCGCTATATCTGGCTTTAATGAAGATCCATGTGCTCTCTCTGTTTTGTTTCTTATGTTTTTTCCAGGTTCTTTTTTGTTTTTAGGATTTCCCATTCTTGTTCAAACAAAAAATGTAAACGTTCTAATAAAATGTCGTGGTGCCTAGCTAGCTCCACGACTTGTTTTGTGCAAATTATTTTTATTCTTTAGATTCCGTTATAGTCATATGGATTTAATTGTTATTATTATAATGTGCCATGTCTTATTCATATGCATTCATTTAATACCGTACATGTATAATGAGCCTCCAGGTGGGGTAAGAGGATTAAGTGAACCTAATAATTCAACTTGTCACATAAGAGGGATGCAACCCCAGTGACGCGGATCATGTATCCTTACTAGACACCTTATTCACAAGACGTTGTGATAAGTTTCCGTATGTTGTACTCACGCAGTGCTTTGCATAGTAAAGACGCACGCCGCATGTCTAGTAAAATATAGACTTGATTGTATTTTTTTAAAGACGTGACATGTCATACAGTGTAGGTATACGATATCCAACAAAAAATACACAAGTTTCAAACTCACAACAAAATAGCCGTGGTTATCACGGATTTACTTGCATACATATGACAAGTTATTTCACACATCAGTCTTAGCCGTATACATACACGGACGAATAAAAGATAAAAATGTTTACAAGGTAAATTACAACGGAGGTAGGAACTCCCCTATATCCTTCTTTCCTTCTTCGATCATGGCACGAAGGGCCTCCCCGCGAGCATTCTCCCATCCTGTGCCTTGATCATATTCGCATCCAACGCCTCGGCAAGCAGTTTTTCACCTTTCATCACCTTCGACACGGAGTCATAGGTAGGCAAGGTCAGTTGGATGGGATCGACAGTGAGCTTGGACATTATTACCTCATTAGGAGCATCTTTCAGCGCTTCTAGCTCGTCCAAGAGAGGGTGTTGGATTTCAGCGAGAGCATCTATTAACGCAGTCATCTTGTCCGCGGCTAAGGGTTTGTAATAGGCGTGTTGGGTAATGTCTTCCTTCTTACCTATTAGCTCCGTAGCTTGGACCAGGCCTTCGTGCCTACCACGGTCAATCCCATCCGATACGACGCCTGCGAATGCCTGCAGCAGGTAAGGAGCTTCCATAACCTTGCTCACGGCAAGGCGCATTCCCTGACCAATCATCCACCTGCGCCCAACTATGGCTGTTAGCAAAGGAGGACACATCCTTTTAGCATAATCCGTGGCCATCTTACTTAGCTCCTCCTCAGCTGTCGCAGCTTGCTCATCCAAGGTGATCCGTGCTTGGGTTAGCTCATCTTTCAGCGTGTCGCGCTCTTGTGCGATGTTGAATGCTTGTACGGTTACAGCTTTGGTGGAGTCTTCGGCTGCGGACACCTACATATGGCACTTCGAGTTATCACAGGGATAATGTGGTTTTTTCTTTTCTTCTTGTGTACAAATAAACATTCATATTGAAAGCATACCTTCTCGTTGGATGCGGCTACAAGGGCCTCAAGCTCGGCAATGCGTTTCTCCCGAGTGTTGGCATGATGGGCCTGCTCCTTCATAGTGGCCTCTGCTACAACCAACGCCGACTGCAAGGATGTGATGTTTTTCTCGTGCTTCACAACTAATGCTTCACGACAAGCTATCTTTTTTTCTGCACGCTTCACATTCGCCAAAGCCTTGATCAGACGGCGTCTTAAGGCTACACCCACTGTCACTTGGTGTGCGGATGACACATCGAACTGCTCCAGCAATGATTCATGGTCTAGCTCGTCCAAGTCTTGAGCCAGGGCCGGAGGAGTGATATGTTCGATAAATTCCGTGCACTCGGACTCCGCCTCCAACCTTGTTAAACTGGATAAATTCCATGCTAGGCGCAGGCTGGTCTCCGGTCCTTCAGGAAGTGGCTCCTCGACATGTGTCACAGGAGGGGAAGGAGTTCTTATTGATGTCATGGGTGAAGGTTCCCTTTCCACCTATTCCTCTTGAGCTACTATCGACGGATCCGCCCTGTTATTAGCAATTTGATTTTGTTTATGCATTCTATCTTTTTTCAAAAAAAAGGGGGATAAAAAAACGAGAAGATACTTACGTGGTACCAGTTGCAGGTTTCGGGACGGTAGGAGCTACGGCACTCACGGGGTAGCCATCCAGACTTGATCGTCTACGTGCGGTGTGGGGTTGGCCTGGGCCGTCGCAGTACCACTTCCTTCCTGGTACTGTGGGTGGTCTTTCCTTAGTTTCTTTGGGGGAGCGTTAGAGGCCCCCGCCCCATCCCCTAGTGTCTTTGCCACCCTCCTGGTGGTCTTTCTCTTTCTGGATATGGGCTTGGGGGACCCAGAGGCTTAGGTAATTTCTTTATCCTCACCAGTAAGGTTGAGGAAATCCTCTTCTTCTGCATCCTCCTGGTGCGGCACGGTGCCCTCCAGCAGAAACTCTCCACCATCTTCATTATGGAAATCCAGAGGGGATTTCTCGATTATAGGCTCTCCCTCATCTGATCTTTGTTCGGAAGTTTCTTCAAGCGGAATGGTTCGGTCTGCGGTTGCATCAAGAAGGGGGAGTTCATTCTCTTTCAGCGGGCGGAATCCTTCAGGCACTTTCATTGGGTCGCCCTGACGCAATAGTCCATGAAGGTTCATCTCTACGGACATTGCAATTATACGGATTAGTAAGGTCCTAATTGCAACTGACATTTATCATATCTACAAGTATAACTAAACCTACCCTGTCTACGTTCCGTCAGAAAGCACGGATACAGGTCCTCCCTCCCATAGTAGTGGCGGCTTAATCCTACTAAGCACAGAAAATGTTCCGACAACCCCCTATGGAATTCTGTGCGGTGGGTATCTAGTATTTTCAAGTCTTTGCTGCTATAGTATTTGGATTCGGGCGGAAAATCTTTGGGTACTCTGGTTTTAAGGACGAAAGGGGGGGGGGAATACTTGCTCATCAACAAAAAAGTAATGATCGTACCAGCTCTTAAGGGAGTCTAAGGGCTTCCTATACGTCATGGGGGCGTTCCCGGATCGTTTTTTGAACGACAGCCACCCATTCACTAGCTGGGGGGAATAAAAGGCCCTAAATAGGTTCACGGTCGGAGTTACTCCGCATGTATGGCATGTAATCTCAAATTGATTGATTTTACACGCCCCTATGCAGTGAAACTGGGTTATGTGGAAATCATAGTATAGAAGCAGATCTACCAAGAACTTGGATAAGGGGATGCGGTAGTTAGCCGAGTCAAATAGGCGCGTATATACGCCTATCTTTCCCCTCGGTGCATCCGTGATTGCTTCACCGTCACCTGGATAGGTTGGGTGTACGCTTTCGGGGATGTAATACTTAGACAAAAAGTCTATGTATTTCTCCGCATGCATCACATTCAGGACATCCGTAGTAAGGGGATTGTCCTTTACCATGTTTTATAAAAAGGTTTTGAAAGGCGTGATGATCTAACCTGCGGTGATGGAAATCCGTGGAATAAAAGACAACAGATGGAAGGAAGAAGCTTGAGAATAACAATGGCGGAATGACTATGAAACTGTGTGTGTAACAGTATCACACACCAACTCTTATATAGGGTTGCCTCGATTTCCGAGGTAACGTAGATGTTTGCCACGTGTAAGCCACTACGCCCATCCAACGGGTGGGATTTCTGACACTTCTGAAAAACGTCAAAAGGGAACCATGGGTCACTTCTTAACAGTTTTACGTGGCTCAATGATGGGCATTAATGGTGCACTTTTGCAGGTGTGTGACTGATTAGTTGACTACTGTTAATACATTCATTCTTGTGTCGGGTTATGCGGTCATACGTAAGACTGTATTCAATGCTGCATTTATTTTGTCTCGGACGTCACGTACGGCTGGGGGAATTCAATCCATGTAAGGTTGCCATGTGCGGCCGAAACAAAATTTTTCAGTGTTTATCATTCCTTAGAAGATATTTCTTGGTACGTCCGGGGAGCATCTTGATAGTCTAGAGGTTACGCCTACGGCTGTAACAACTAGACTGGGGGGACATGATGACGTATAGTCCCCAGCCGGGTCCACGGGTACTACCCGTATCCGGCCCATCACGGATGGGTGGGAATAATGTTATTTAAGCTTATGGGCTTAGGTGAATAGTAATCGCACACACGTGTGCGGTCCACGGCCCGGCATGACCGGTACAGGGTTAGACAGAATCATATTCTGTCTATGAATAGGATTTACCCCAAGGAAGAGGATATTCACTCACCATAATTAGAAGATAACAATCAATCTAATTCTGGTACTTATCCTTTCCTTGGGACCGAAGCATCAGTGACAGCCCATTCGGATTTCACTGCCTATATAAGTAACCCCCAAGGGTTCCACAAAGGTATTACATTCTACACACTCTCAAACTCTCATCCGATTCCTATAACCCTAATCGATTATTTAATCTCACGCCGGAGTCTAATCGTGGGAAACACTCCCACGGTAAGCCTAACGCGTGTTGTTTAGTGTTCAGGATCCCAACCATACGATTCACTTGGTGCAGGAGCCGGAGTCCAGCCAACCCGAATTAAGCCTAATTCGGGCCTAGCAAGGATCACCCAACTTTTGTATCAACAGTCGGCAAAACTCTTTGTGTATCTCTTGTAAGTTTTACATGACCTTCAAATTGCTTCCCCTCAAATGTAGCACGTATGTCTTCCCCTTTTGTCACATCAACAGAGAAGTAAACAATGTATGCAATCTTGAAGATTATCCAAATGTAGGCTCTATGTCATGATCTTGAAGAAAAATAACTATAATATTCTTGATGTAGAAGTAGAGTAACCCAAACCTATGTTCCATGTCTTGTACTATCCACGTGATAAAGAACTTATACCAAATTGAGAAAAAAATATAAGTAGACCTCGATCAGATTGTCCAAATCCTCATCCTTTGTGAGACACTGAGCATGATAATGTAACTCCTTCAAGTGATAGCAATCTGACCTTGCTAGATATGACAAGTCTTCATCACCAAACATTTAAAGCACAAACAAGTTACCTTTAAAGTCCATGACTGGAAGTGCACGACTTTAAGATATGATAGAACACAAACTTGCGAAAATCTTCTTCAATCATCAAACTTACCATAAGAATTCTTCCCCTTAAGCCAACACCTCTTCATGACGAATTTTAATGAAATAACATCTTCATACCATATGTAAAAGTGTTAGATTGGATAAGTCTTTCGCAAGGCTATCCCGATTACATAGTTTAAAATATCCATCAAATTCTTCATGAATTGTTGCTAACTTACTTAAAAATCATTTACTCCTTGTAAAAATATCCGAGCCATAAATATCAACTTGATATTCTAAATAAAAACGGAGATTCCATGTACCTTAGCGTGTAAATTCCTCCTTTTTTGTGTGCTAAAAACGTAGCAATTTTCTCAACATCAGCCATTCTTTTGTTGTCCAACATCTCCCTTTATCCAATATCTTTCCACGTGTATTGTCACATATCGGACAACACCTATCAACGTTTGGACAAAACATTTCTCGGACAACTCATGTCAACGCCTATTTCTGTCAGTGTCAACTTATCCTTTGTCAGCGTCTACGCAATACTAGTCAGCGTCTCATTTATCCTTAAGCTCCATATGTGATTTTTCATCTTTCTTTTGAAACCAAACGATCATGTGAGCTAGAAAAGGGTCACAAGCAAACCAAAATAGTAGTACTCTTTCCCACGCCCGTTATTTAATTTAAGAAACAGAATATCACGTCCAAACCTCAACGTGAGAAAGAATATCTCCTAAAAATCAGTAATGACATATACTCATGCTGCATAAAACGTTATTCCATAAATAAGAGCTATGTACCACAAAACCAGGAATGATATCCACGATTTAATAGTCAACCTCCTATTTTTGTGCACAAGATACGCAATAGGAATTCCCAAAATTTCTTCTGATCTGCTGGACCATAAATAAAGCGAATGTGGACAGTGATTCATGTGATACTCACGTCTCTTTCTTTGATATTTTCAAATATAGTCCCATAATAGAATAAAATATAATCCGTATATTTTATTATGATCATTCAGTGCATACCTCAAACGGAAAGTATCAAATATCTTCTTTAACTTGATAGAGACACCAACAGAGTTACTATTGAGATCGACTACAGTAGTTGTGCCATCCTTTCTTGCACAGCCCATCAAAACCATGCACACCTGATGTGTTATCTTAGACCACATAAACACTACAAACGTAGCATTATTAAGATAATAATCATATGTCCATATCCCAAAACCTTGAATCTGTTCCACGTGAATGCATTTGCTATATTACTCTTATCACCATCTGCTCATCCTCCCCTTTGGAAGATTCCTCCATCCCACGCCTTGTGCTAGCATTCTCCAAAATAACAATCCTCTCCCTCAATTGCTTGAGTTCAAGGCGTTGTGTACTGACAATATGTACCAAGTCTGCATTTTGCTTTTGCAAGCTAATGCAGACAACCGTCAATTCCATTAATGTGTATGGTTCCAATCTGCCCTCCTCTAAAATGGGTATTTTACCTCCCAAGTTGGATTCATGGGGCATGGATGAGGTCTTAAAGATGTTAGGACTGTCTTGGCCTGCATCTAAGCCAGAACCAATAGTCCCAACCTCATCCATAGCACCAACCACACTTGTGGTGGTGGTTCTCTCTGCTACATGGCTAGGACCACTAGAGGAGAACACTCCAATAGTCCTTTGGCGTTTTTGCAACCTATATTGTGGTGGGGTAGAAGATGATGTAGATTGGGTGGATGTGGGAAGGTTAAGGGGTGTTTGGGTCTGTGAAGGAATGATGTCAACGTCTGGATTACTCCTGTCAACGCCAACATTTAATGTGTCAGCGTCGAAGGGTTCTTGGTCAATTTGCATGTGTTGAGGTGAAGGCAAGGTTCTGGTATTGGGTCAAGTTGGGGTTGTGCTGCTTCAATAACAGCAATCATAACTGGGGTGAGGGGTAAGTCACGGTGAGGGGGTGAGTTCATCTTGGTAAAAATAGATTTCTTTTGCACAGGGATCTCATAAAAATCATCGTGATCCCTTGTGCAGTAATTTTAGACATCAAAAACCATTTGTAAAAATCTGGGATAAGCCAAAGTCATTTTACTACCTTTGTTTTTACACATGCCCTCAAAAATAATTTTTGAATAATAAACTTTTGCCCAGTTGCAATGCACACAATAGCACTAGAAATGGATCTATTAATCTCATTGTGTGCAGTACACTTGGGACTCAAACATTGTAAGAGGACATGTATGAGGTACTTCCAGGCTGGGGGAAACTCTTGTTTATGATATTTGTTTAAAGTTCCGTCATCAGGGAAAGGATAACCCAAAGCCCTTAGTCCTTGTTCTATTTCATGAATGGGAAGGGTGGTTATACCATCTGCATCATCAAGATGCAAAGCCTGGCGAACCAAGGCTTCAGTAACCACCCATGTACGCCCATGAACAATAGATGATAATGTAGTCACATTATTAACTGTTGAGGAACTGACAGTGTTCCAAAACTGTTTAATATGTGTGACAGAGATGAGAGGAGCATGAGAAAGAGCATACCTAACTGGGGATGCATTCAAATACGCCACCATCTGGGTGTATTGTGGAAACAGAGTGTCATCAACGTCCAAATATGCAATCATGTTGTGTTGACTCCTGAATCCCAATACCAAATCACTTGGTTTAAATTTTGGTGCCATTGTTGAAGAAAGCTGTTTGTGAATGATTTAGAAAAGATGAAGTATAGGAGAAAATTGTTAGACAAGAATATGAGGTACCCTATTTAAAAATAGGAGCCAAATATATAGGAGAGATATGTGCATGTGATTGGTAAAAAATGAGGCAACTATTTTCAAAATATCATGATGAAAATATTGAAAAGAAAATAAGTTATCTCATGCATTAATTAAAAGTTATCTGCTCCCAAAATTACGCCCCAAAAATTTGTCAGAAAGTAACAACTGGGTAGGTCCCAATGAGTGTCAACGGTAAAAAATAACCCATCAACGCCCAACGGCTATATTCTTGTCAACGTTTGCCAAAGCCATGTCAGCGTCTAAATTGGTCATAACAATGCTTGGAAAAATACTTGCCAGCGTCCAAAAATAAAAATAATAAAAATGAAAAAGGACCTTAACAAAGTAATTTATCCTAGTGAAGATAAACTATAAGTTGATAATTATTATAGGGCGGCAAGCACTGTCCAGTTATGCACACTTGCTTATGCAAGATAGACATAACAGTCCTCTAGTGTCCCTTGCTAACCAAAACTCTTAACAACTAAGTTATCTCATAAAATGCTTTGTAACTCCAAGGTAAACCCATGATAAAATCATTCCCAAGTCTCCCAACAGACCACAACCAATTCTAGGTCAAAAATGTCTTGGCAGCATGCATAGTATATCAACTTTGCATGCTACAGTGCCTCATGATTTAGTAAAACTAACTCATACTCACCTGTGGACACAATCTAGAATTGTGATAAGAGTATTATAAGAATACCCAAAAGTCCTAAAGGTTCCTAAAACCTCTCCTTAAACTGTGATACATAAGTTGCTCAAAAATATGCATGAACATAAAAATTTATGTCAAGATAGGAATATAAATATTCCAACCATCATCCATAAATAAAAACATGCTCAAATGATTCTCCAAGAATCCATAAGCAACTCTGTATCCAATGGTACAATTCACCACCTGCACATTTAGATCAAAAACCACAAAACTAACATTGTTGCTGACAACATCCCGATAACACTTGTCAGCGTTAAGAAAACCTTTGTCAGCGTTAGACAAATATATTGCTGACAACGTCACAATAACACTTATCAGCGTTAAGGTAACCTTTGTCAGTGTTAGAGAAATATAGTGGAAAATCTAAATCCTCAAAAAGACCAATAACAATGCATTATCCTGTACATACTTTTACATTAAGACCCCAAAACACATATTATGTGAGATTGATCATTCCAATACTTTTTACCAAGTATTGAAACCTTCCAGCATCAAAAGGTTTAGTTAATAAATCTGACACATTTTCTTCTTTGTCAACCCTATCTGGTTGTATTAAACCCTTTTCAAAACAATCCCTTATAAAATGATGTCTAATTTCTATGTGTTTTGTTTTATAATGATGTACAGGATTCTTAATAATGCATAAAGTGCTGTTATTGTCAACAAATATCTTGGTATGCATGAAATTATACCCATAATCCAACAGCTGGTTCTGAATCCATAAGACTTGTCCACAACAAGCAGCTGCAGCTACATACTCTGCTTCAGTTGTAGAATTGGCCACCACTGTTTGTTTCTTGCATTGCCAAGATATCAACCTACTCCCAAGAAACTGACATCCACCAGTTGTGGATTTTCTATCAAACTTATCACCACCATAGTCACTGTCTGAATATGCAATAAGCTCCAATGGTGAATCTTTAGGGTACCACAAGCCAAGATCTGGATAACATCTAAGGTACCTCAAGATTCTCTTGACAGCATAAGGGTGACATTCTTTAGGAGTCACTTGATGGCGTGCACACGCACACACAGCAAACATGATGTCAGGTCTAGAGGCTGTGAGATACATCAATGAACCAATCATTGATCTATAGTGCCTGACATCCACATCTTTTGCATCTCCAACTTTTCCCCAAGGGTGTTCTCTATCCATAGGAGTAGTAGCCCTCTTTTCATTTGGAGAAAAGCCAAACTTCTTCAAGATCTCTGCTACATACTTATCATGAGAGATGAAGATACCATCTTCTTTCTGCTGAACTTGTAACCCTAGAAAGAAGTTCATCTCCCCCAGTGCACTCATCTTGAATTTGTCTGTCATAAGCTTAGAAAAGTCTTCACTCATCTTTGGATTGGTGGAGCCAAAGATGATATCATCAACATAAACCTGAACAAGTAAGACATCCTTACCAGCCTTCTTTGTAAACAATGTCTGGTCTATGGTGCCCCTTTTGAATCCATTTTCCACCAAATAAATGGACAATGTGCCATACCATGCTCTTGGGGCTTGATGAAGTCCATACATAGCTTTATTGACTCTATACACCTTGTCTGGATTCTCTAGATCCTCAAAACCAGGAGGCTGCATTACATATACCTCCTCGACAATTGTTCCATAGAGGAAGGCACTCTTCACATCCATTTGATAGACAGTGAAGCCCATGCAGGAAGCATAGGCTAGAAATATCCTTATAGCTTCAATACTTGCAACTGGTGCAAAGACCTCCTCATAGTCTATTCCTTCCTCTTGTGTATATCCCTGAGCCACTAAATGTGCCTTGTTTCTGACCACAATGCCTCTTTCATCTTTCTTGTTTCTTAGAACCCATCTTGTCCCAATAGGTCTGACATACCTTGGACAATCAACCAGCTCCCAAACATCCTGAATTGCAAATTGGTGAAGCTCATCATGCATTGCTTCCACCCAACTTGGTTCTTTGAGAGCATCAAAAATCTAACTGGGTTCCTGTTGTGACAGAAAACAAGCAAACAAACATGCTTGAACAAGAGAGGTATCAACCTTCTTATGTATATTGGCAATAAATCCACCAAGATTTTGATGAGATCTTCTAGTCTGAACAGGAGTCATGATATCCCCAATAATTTGAGAAGTGGGATGATTCTTCATTGTAGAAGTGAGAACTCCTCCCTCAAAAAGTCTGTTGTCTTCAATCTCATTCTCCAAGTTGCCAATATCTTCTTCAGACTCTCTTCCATCAATAGTTGTATGAACCTCTTCATGTATATTTGAAGGTTCACCTTGTTCAAAATTGGAAGAGAAGATATGCTCAAAAGTGTTGTCAACGCCTAAACCAAGATTGTCAGCGTTTGATCCATCAACGCCTAAAATGGTGTTGTCAACGTTTGAGCCATCAACGCCTGAATTTGTCCTGTCAGCGCCAGATTTTCCTTTGTCAGCGCCTGAAGGACCATACATGTTGTTAACTGGTGATACTTGGGGACCACCATTTTCCTTTCCAGCAGCAGCAGCAGCAAAAGCATTTGTCCATATGGGAATTGTGACATACTCTTGTATGGGAGATGACTTGTCTGCTTGTGATCCAACCTCTTCATTAATCTGTGTACCTGAAACATCAACAACTGGTTCTTCCACAATATTTGAAGTTACCTTCACAATGTGTGGATTAGTAACAGGCATATAATTCAAAGTCCTAGATAGAGGTTCTAAGTCAAACAACCAATTTGGACCACTTTCAGGATCACTAGGTTTACTCTCTAAAAACCTAACATGTACTTTCTCAAGTATACGTTTTTCCTTCTTAAGGTAAACCCTATATCGCTTGCTCTGCACTGAATAACCCATGAAATAGCCTTCATCACCTTTAGCACTAAATTTACCTAAGGCATCACTAGTATCTAATACAACTACATGACAGCCAAAAGGTTTAAGAAAACCAATATTAGGTTTCCTTCCCCAAAGTAACTCATAAGGTGTTTTGTTTTGTATCTTGTTGACCAATGCTCTATTCTGAACATAACAAGCTGTATTCACAGCCTCAGCCCAAAAAGCTATGGGAAAGTGAGCATCAGCCAACATAGTCCTGGCTGCTTCAATTAGGGTTCTATTCTTTCTCTCAGCAACCCCATTTTGTTGTGGGGTTCTAGCAACACTAAACTGCCTAGTAATCCCTTTCTTGGCACAAAAATCATCCAACAGTTTATTTCTAAACTCACCACTATTATCACTTCTAAGCATTTTAACTTCATTACCAGTTTTCTTTTCTATCTGAGTAATAAAGCTAATTAAAGTATCAGCAGTGTCACTTTTCATAGCTAAAAAGAAAGTCCAAGTAAACCTAGAAAAGTCATCTGTGATGACAAAGCAGTATGATTTACCATTCAAACTCTCTATATTAGTTGGACCAAACAGGTCTATATGCAGCAAGTGAAGTGGTTTAGAACTAGAGTGCACCTGTTTAGACTTAAATGAGACCTTGTGCTGCTTGCCTTTAAGGCATGCAACACAAGAGTGGTCATTGTGGAAAGCCTTTTCAGGCAGATCATCAACCAAGCCAAGTCTCACAAGTCTGTTTATATTCTTAAAGTTTATGTTCCCTAGTCTCCTGTGCCATAGATTACTCTCATCAACTGAAGCTTTAGCATAAAAACATGACATATTATTATTCATCCTAATCCCAATAAGATCCACATTATAAATGTCCTTATGCCTAGGTGTTCTATAGTCAATATATTTCTCATCTGGAATTTTAAAATCCTTGCTCAACACCAAGCATTTAATATCAGAAAACAGAACTTTATTTTTGTTATCACAAACTTGTGATACACTAAAAAGATTGTAATCAAGTTCTTTTACCAGAAACACGTTTTCAAAACGCAAGTTCTTGGTGAGAAGTGTTCCTTTGCCTGTGATAGTTCCATATCCGCCTCCAAAGTAAAACTTTATCACCATCCTTAATGGGAGTGAAGTTAGTAAGATAATCTTCCTTCCCAGTCATGTGCCTAGAGCATCCACTATCCCAATAGCCAAAATCATTCACCTGTTTTTGAATGCCCTGTACATAAAGAAAACAAATTAGTTTTCTTTAGGAACCCAAGCCTGAGCAGACTTGGATTCATCTGGTTGTTCAACAAGAACAAACTTAGTTCTCATAACAACCCCTTGTTCATCCCTTTTTGGATGAAACACCCAGTTAACCCCAATTGGTTTTGTAATGACCTTTGAAATATAATTGAATCTGTTGCAGGTCATAGAAAACCCATTAGAATTAAGGTTTTGATCTGGCTTAGGTCTACATGTCAAGCTAGAAGAAGCTTTAGACCCCTTTCCCTGTGGTTGCAAATAGTTAGGTCTGGCAACGTTTCTGTCAGCGTTGGATTTGGTCTTGTCAACGCTGAAATTACCCTTGTCAGCGTTGAACCTAGGGTTTACTACAGAGACCCATTGCCTATTAGACCAAGTATTGGTCTTTTGAAATGGTCTTTGTCCATGAGTGTTAGACCTTTTAGTGAAGAATGGGGCTGGTCTAACAACTTGTGGACTTTGCTCCACAAAAGTTTTGGGTCTGACAGTGTTTGACTTTTTAACAGCGTTGACCTTGGAAGCGTTTACACACTTATATGCTAAATGTGAAAAGCTACCACAAGTGTAACAGGCTTTTCTAGACACAACTCTAGGTCTAGAAGAGAAGAAACATGTTCCATTATCACTAACTTGGCTTTTAGGTGACCTAGTATTCCTATACATTTCTGCATACTTAATGCTAGGTTTTCTAACAGTGTTTGAGCCAAGGTCAACAGTCTTGCAAGTGATTGGGTTTGTTACCTTAATAGGGGTCGACTCATTTGGACTATCACAAAGCATGCCACCCTTGACAAATAAGGTAGGGTTGGCTTTCTTCCATTCATTCAAGTCAGTCAACTTTTGCCTATACTCTTCAACTGCGGTAAGGACTCTTGGTGGAGGAATATATTCCTCTTCTTGGAGTTCTGGTAAACCAGTCCAAGATAAGTCCTTTCTTTGGACACCATAGAAGTCCCCAGCTGGTGGTGGAACATTCACTCTTTTGACTAGCAACTATCCCAAACAGTACGCACATGAAACACAATAAACTTTATACAATCTCACGTGATGACAATTTTAGCAAACTTGGACCAATCACTATCATGTATCCTTTGCATTCTGGTCCCCATCATTGTATCCATACTCACGTGATGTATAGATATATTTGAACCACAACTATATGGCATATGCGACAATACTATACTTTGTTTATTAGTCACCCACATTCAGACATAAATGAATCATGAACCATGTAGACTCTAATTGTAGATTAAGAATGAAGAAAAACAAATATAACCTATTGTTGAAGAAGTGGAATCTCCCAAGCTTGTACCTTATATCTTGCATTATCCATGTGACGTCGAACTTATATGAAAACGTTAAAGTATAAGCAGACCTCGATCTCTTGTCAAAATCCTCATCCTTTGTGAGACACTGAGAACGATAATGTAACTCCTTCAAGTGATAGCAATCTGTCTTTGCTAGATATGGCAAGTCTTTGTCACTAACCGTTTAAGCACGAACAAGTTATCTACAAATGTAAGTATCCATTTGAGATATAATAAGACACAAACCTGTGAAAAACAACTCCAACACCAAATAAGCAATAATCTATCATCTTCATCGAAACCTTCAATTTGCAATGAAAATCATGTGAGTACAATACCATCCTCTTCTTTTATGCAACTGCTGCCTCTGTCGGCGTTCTGCTTCTAATCCAAGCCGGTATGTAACCGCAAGGTTAGCCTTATCACATATCAAATAAAACTTTATTGTATCAAAACACAATCTTCAAAAACGAGCCATAAAATTTTAAAACAGATAGTTCTGTCCGAGATCCTGAGTCATCCAATATATCATCTGTATGTACTGTCCAGTATCTGACGATACTTGTCAGCGCTTAAAAACCATATATTGGACAATACGCTGTCAGCGTCTAATTTACAATGTGTCAGCGTCTTCTCTGTCAGCGTGTGTTTTATTCTTGTTAGCGCCAATTCTTGATAAACAATACTCCACATGAAGACTTCTTTTTCTTAATTCAATGAGCAACAAACATGTTCTCATACTTCCTTATCTTTGTCCCACTTCTAGTCTGACTTAACTTATTGCTACATCCGCTTTACATCATGTGATTTATTCTTTTCACTTGCTAACATTCACTCTTTTGACTAGCAACTATACCAAACAGTACGCACATGAAACACAATAAACTTTATACAATCTCACGTGATGACAATTTTAGCAACCTTGGACCAATCACTATCATGTATCCTTTGCATTCTGGTCCCAATCATTGTATCCATACTCATGTGATGTATAGATATATTTGAACCACAACTATATGACATATGCGACAATACTATATACTTTGTTTATTAGTCACCCACATTCAGACATAAACAAAGCAAATCTTCCAAAACATGTGATCCATTACCCTTTTCAATTCTTATGTACGTCTTGACAATATAATACCATCAATGTAACCCCACGTGAGCAGTTTAAAGCAAATATTTTGCATAGTACCTTTTCTTTTCCTTGAAGCGCTGGTCCACACAAAATATAAAACAATGAAAAGAGGGATCACAGTACCTTGCATAGTATACGAACAATATACTTTTGCTTTCCTTTTGAGTGAAAGATAACCACAACACTGTTGTGCAATCTGTCACATAGCAGTAACAACAAATCGACATCCAACTAGTTGAATCCAATCTTTTCCTTCGAAGCTTATCTTTTGATCACTTCGAGGTAACAACAGTGTTATTAACCATAAAGCCCACTTCACATCATGAAACATAAACTGTGAAACATGCTACTTCCTTTATCGAACCAATTCACCACAGATCATCTTTTCATCTGCTGCTACAAACAATGCGATCACTATGCCATTTCTAGGGTTTTAATAAACCCTGAACATCATATAACAAACAGAAGGCAGCATTGTTAATTCTAGACAACAAGTATAATTAGTTTTACTAGGGTTCATCGTTGATCCAAGAATCAACTCACCAAAGCTAGTAAAACAACATCACAAATTAAAATCTGCTTCCTGATCAAATTCATCCATAAGTACGAGTAGGAACGCATCTTTTCTGTCTAGAATCGATTCTAGGGTTTAGACATAAAAACCCTAAAACATACACGAATCAAGAATCCTTCGGGTAGTAAATTCAGCAACTACAATCACCATCTTTTCTGTTTTAAGGATCGATCTAGGGTTTAGAAAAATTTATGCACCAAAACCCTAACTTAGGGTTTGTAAACCAACCTTAGCTCGAATCTTGTATCATTATGCATTATAACAGCCACATACCACGTACTTTTCTGCTTTTTATGTCGATCTAGGGTTTAGGGGATGAAACCCTAAATCTTATTTAATAAAAACAAAAACAGAAAATTTTATACCTTCACCAACAGCCAACTTCGACGAGCTATAACTTTTTCTTGAGACCTGAACTCGACGATCGCTCCGGTGAGATCGAAGACACATACCTTGAGAACATTCAACCATAATTTCAGCAAGATCCAACTGTTAACGAATGATTTATCGCTGTTAGAAAACGGCTGTGCAGAAAAATTCGACCATAAAACCCTAGACGGGTTTTTAATCTTTCTCTCCATTCTTCGACTCGAACACCTTGTTAGTCATAGCATCGAGAGCCACCCGCTCTGATACCAATTGTGGAAACCATTATTCATGGATTGATTAAGCTTACTAGGAATGCATCTCGTTCATATGTGATTAGCATAGCGGAATTGAACAAGACACATAAAAAAGGTGTTTAACAAACAAGACAATTACTTCCAACGTTTACTTCTTATTAAACGTTAACTCAACCTAGGAGTGTTTACAAAGAACACACACTCCTAGAACACGACACATGCTTTATGACTACATTATGAATAATGGGATGATAATTCACGTAGGGTGTATGTGTTTATATACTACACATACCCCTTCTTACAAGAAATCTAATTACACTAGAAGTCCCTCCATCTTTTGCTAATAAGTCCTCCTTGTTGTATGAAAGGGCTCCATCTTCTTGTAAATCTTTCTTTTTGCATATAAGTCCTTCTTGTTTCATTATTCTTGTTTTGTCTCATCAAATTAATTCCCAACAGAAATTAGGTTTGTTGGACATTTGGGTGGTTTAAAACAGCAATCTAACTCACTGCCCTGCATAAACCACCACCATACCCCATTTTCTGTCCAATGACCACAGTAGGTGCATAGTAAACTGCCATTTAAGAGTGTGTTTGGATCAAGGGTGTGTGAAGGTCTTGAGTGACAATTAAGACTCAATCTTGCCCCCTACACATTTGTTTATAGTGGTAGTAAGTGTCTCTAGGATTTGGTTCAAGTAGTATAATAGAAGTTTGAGTTTGATCAATCTCGTGTTCATTTTCTGTATAAACAAGCAAGTTCTGGCCTGTGTAGTTCATTGTTAAGGTTAGGTGCTTGTATCTTTGTGTAATGTTAGTCTATAGGTAGGTTTAGGTTTGTAGTAGGTCTGGTTGGTGATCCAAAGTTCATCTTTGGGTCAAGTAGACCAGCAAAGGTACCTCACATCCCACTAAGTCACATCAGCAGACCCCCTCTAGTTCATTTGTGAGTCTTGAGTTTTGATTTTTTTGGTTACAAGTAGAAATAGGGTAGTGTCTAGTACTTATATCCTGGAAATTAAGATTTGTAGACATTTTTGGTGGTTTTGATTAGGTTTTATAAGCACACTGTACAAGCTAAGCCCACTAGACCCCCTAATTCATATTTTTTTTTACTGATTTTTGCTGATTTTGGGTCTAAATTGATATGATCTGTGTGTGAATTTGGTTTGTTTTTTGTTTTCTGTGACTCCCCACAAGCCCACGCTTGTGGGGGTGCCGTTTGTACCCAAGGATCGCACCAAAACAGCAAAACAACGCAAAAAAATCCATACAACAACTTTTTTTAGTTCTGTCCGTGAATGACCATATTTTTTTGTTTTTTAGTGTTGTCCGATATCGGACAACACAGACCTTGGACAATACCTTTGTCTGGTAGGATCTTGGACAACACAGAAGTACTCCACCTTGGAGTACTTTGGGGTACTTTCGTTTTTTAGCCATATTTTTAGTTTTTTTTTTAACTTTTTCATTTTTACCTTGTTAATTTAGTCAAGAAAGATTTTTAGAAAAATAAAATTTATTTTTATCATTATTTTATTAATTTTTATCATTATTTTAATACAAAAAGTGTTTTTAGCCATTAAAAATTAGAAAAATAGTTTTAAAAATTTAGGAAAAATATTTTTTAGTCTTTAAATAATATAATTAAATTATTAGTTTAATAAAATAATATTTTAGGCTTTTTCTTAATTATATTTAATTTTAAGGCTTTAATTAGCATTTAAAATTGAATATTTAATTAATAAAAGGTTTTAAAATTTATTTATTGAATTTTTATTCTTATTTATATTATTTTAGACTTAGTTTTGATCCTTAATTAATTTTTAGCTTTAATTTTTAATTTCGTCACATTTTACGTTTTACGTATACGTTTAATTCTCGTTGTAGTCTAATATAAATTAAATAAATAGGTTTTGCAAAATTTGGTTTTCACTTTTGTTTTAATTAGACTTTTCTTAACTTATATTTAAAATTTGGTGATTTTTAGTTGAGTTTAATTTTTCGTCGAATTTTACGATTTCGCGTTTTTTACGTCGTAGTGTAATTTTTAGCGTAAATCGTCTTTATTTTTAAATCTTTCTCTCTCAAAAACGTCACTAATCCAAACTTTGATTTTACATATTGGCACTCATAATCACACACCTCCTTCGAGAATGAACTCGCATTTATTCGGTTTTACGTTTTTCCTAAAGCGTAAGACTTAATACTTGCCGCTCATACGCGTTTTTCCTAAAACGTGTACGATTTTACTACAATCAAAGTGTTATAATTCTAATAAATAAAACTAGATTTTGGGAACCTGTGATGTACAATATTTTTACAGTTGTATTGTTTAAAACTCTGATGAATAAATGAATGATAACATAAGTTTTAATAAAATGTCTCTTTGAGCCATTTTCTGTTAATATGACTATGATACCTTGAAAGTAATACCCCAAATTAGCTCCCGCTGCTATATGGTAAATATGAGGGTGTTACAGATTGGCATCAAATCCTACAGTTATAGAGAATAAATATTTTTCTTAAACTATAACTGCATTTTTAAAATTTCAAGACCACCATCCATCACCAGTGCCAGTGTAACATTTTTACCCCTTTATGAGAATAACTTATGTTATTATATTATAAAAATTACAAGGATGTGTACCTCCACGTATATTATCGTCTTCGATGATGATGAGCAAGAAATCCCTACCTACACACCATCTCCCACAAATGTGCGTGTTCCTGCTTTGTCTTTCTATGATGACCATGGAGTACAATAATATTATGTGCGTCAAAATGAGATAATGAATAGTATGCCGTCACCTACGTCGCGTTTTCTTCTTCCCGAGGATCTTTATTCATCTCCGAACCGAAGCCGTGATGAGCCGTATGAGGAAAAATAAGTCTTTAGAGCAAGAATAATGGAGAAACATGATAAACAATGAACCTCAATTGCAAGTCATCTCGACGAGATATCCTTTGAAGCTTTCAGAAAAATGGAAAGGAGCGCCAAGAATCTTATGAAGGGAGGGATGGAAATTCAAGAGCATCTTAGCCAGCTTGAGTACAAATTAGACGTTACTCGACGCCACAACATTAAGCTAAGCAAAAGGATGCATCAATATGAAGTTGATATGGCAAGGTTGAATCACGAGAACTCAAAACTTAAAGAAGGATTGATGAGAAATGGGCTTAACTTAGAGACTCTCATCGATGATCTTAAAGCTACTCAAGAATCTGATTCAAGATATATCTTGGATATAATTGAGGAGATTAAGATGAGAAATTAATCTTATAAATCTAGTTTCAGTTATATATATATATATATATATATATATATATATATATATATATATATATATATATATATATATATATATATATATATATATATATAGAGAGAGAGAGAGAGAGAGAGAATTTAGATCAAATGAGAACTTTTTAAAGTTTAAAAAATGAGAACCTTATTAGTTAATGACAAGTGTTAATCAGTAATAAAAAAACTGAAAATTATTTAAATATTAAAAAGGGTATTAAAGGTATTTTGTATTTTTTTACTAACCCTATCATTATTAACCTAGTAACTGTAACACCCCACTTGGATAAGTGGACCGTTACGTGTATTTATGGCGTGTCATCAAAGCATAAGGTAAATGTCCTAAAACATTAACTGACCATAAAGGAAATACCGGAATGAAACATCGGTAATCCAAACATAAGCTCAAAACAAGAAAAGTAAAAATACTGAATGAAAAGAATAAACAATGTCCAAATAAGCAGAATAATATAAGAAGTGCATAAAGTAAGAAGTATGGATAGCTTCCATTCAATGCACATGCTCTCAGAATCCTAAGAGCGTCCTGGTGTACCTGCCGTTAGAACATGAAAGAACTATGACTGAGCATAACGCTCAGTGAACGGATATAAAGCATGATAAGGAATTACTGAAATGAAGCAGATGATAAAATAATGGAGCTGTAAGACTGATAAGTAAAGTTGCAGCGGAAATCTGTGTATAATCTGTAAGGTCTGATTTATAAATAATAAAGCTGAACTGTTGTCTATTAAATCTGAAAACATGCATTTACTGTATTTTAATTGCCAGAGCTTATATAGGTCATGTGCTATAACAACGGTGCATGAATAACTGGAGGGGTGACCTTGTCATGCTGTAGAGGGGTGACCTCTAAATAACTATAGAGGGGTGACCTCTAAATACTGTGCTGGGTGGAGGGATCAGCTCCAATGTGAAGGATGTAGAGCACACACCACATTCACCCTGATAACTTGTAAACTAATAAGCCTAGGATGCATCCATACGCCCCACTAAACATACTTATAAAAATGGCCAAACTGAACATGAGTGGGACGATGCAGAACATCACTCTCCTGCATGTGAGTCATGACACCGGTGCCTCTAGTGCCATGGTTACGGTACCTCCGTAACTAGTACATAAACTGGTCATGCTTGTATATAATGCTCAGGCAATTTATTTAGTTATTAACATGATTACCGATAAGCTTAAACATATACTGGGGAAAACATTTGGCTGTAGACGGGGAATCCTAATCATGCATAGGAAAGGAAGTCCTTACTGAAAGGACGGAAATCCGTACCTTAACCAATTCGACGCTTATCCGAAAACACAACTTACTCCTTCTTCGGTAAATCTACAAGTATTAAAATATACTTAGCACTTAATTATATATAACCGATCACTATATTTTGTAACATATTAGTTATTTATTTATACTCGTAATATTACGTTTTACTTTAATTAGTTCATTAGTTTATTGACCAGTGGTTTAACTTGTATATTTCTTATAAGACCAATTAAAAATAGGAACATATACACTTATCTCGTCTTCTTCATAATGCAATACTATAGCCTCAAATGACTTTAACCTCCTTTAATATGGTAACTTTTGTGTGTGTTAAAACTTGACGTCAATAAAGCATGAACATCACAATATCTACATGTTTTAAAGTTGACGTCATACGAGTTTGTATACATTCACCATCATTTTTGTGTTTTTTTTCTTTTACTATAATTCATGCCCTTTTATTCTAATCATGCGCAGCATGTTAGGATAGGTTTACTTTTTACAAATATCCATGTTCTCATCTTTTAAACATTTACATATCATATTAGTATATATTAAAATAATAGGCTATATTGTATGTTCCTTGTTAATTTCAAATGATCAGTGGACTAGCTAATTCTAATTTAATTTCTACAAATTCATTAGTAGTTGACGTTAGTAAATCCTTATGAATATGGCATGCTCTAGACTAAATTTACTGTAATACAATAAGATTTCTTAGCACAAAATTTGTATGTAATGTATGATAATATGGTTCAATATATACCTCACATCAAGCGATAGATCGAAACTGAACAAGATCACGGACTTTAAGATTTAGCGAGATAAAAACCGAGATATAGCAAAACAACAAAACGACCACTCACGGATTACACAAGAGCGATATAACCAACCGAACAGCCTCCGAACTAACTCCAACGTGACCGAACAGCTAACCGTAACCCGAAACGAACTATATCCTCAAACGAATGACAATAAAAAAAACTCGACATCACCCAAATTCTGATTTTGACGAGTTATATATCTGCGTTTTAATTTTATAGCGGCATTCTTAGGTTTTAGGGTACTACAATTGTGTCATGGTAGAAAGTCTCTATCTAAAGATATAGGTAAAACAAGTTTGCTATCAATCGTATAACTCGGAGCTAATTAAGGATTTGATATGTTATATTTGTCCGAGTATTAATGCTATAGATCTTTTATATATTTGTGACATTAGCCATAACTTCAAGATTGACACAAATGCTAGTTAACAAATATACGCATGATATATTATCATCTTATATGTTTTAGTCAATCAATAATTTGTGTTAGAGTATTAATCTTTATTTTTTTTATAAACATACCCTTTTGCTAGTTAAAATATTAACGGGTCGGGCTTCGGGCCCCTTTTTGTTTCTTTCTTGTTTGGTGTCGCAGCCCACACAATACACCCATTTTATCTTTGTTTCGTTTCGTGTTTAAATAACTTAACCCGTGTTCGTGTTCTAAAATCCTGACATGTATTTATTTATTTCATTGAATAAATACTACTTACGTAATACTTGAATAGCTAATATTAATTATCTGATATTACTTATTATTCTGAATAAATAATTACGTAACTTTTAATTAAAGCTGAGACTGCGTGTAATTAATGTTTATGGATTTTAAGCAGGTTTTACAAATCTTCCCTTCTAAAAAAAATAATTCGTCCTCGAATTAGAGACATGATACAGTTGCGGTTTTACAATTCTGCCTTTCTAAAAAGAGAACTCGTCCTCGAATTAAAGGTATTAAAGCTACCGGGGTTATAAAAAGCTGAAAGGACATATATGCTGAAAGAGTATGAAGGCTGAAAATACATATAAGCTGAAATACCATTCGTCCTTGATTTATATCATACTGCTGCTGAAAGGTATAGCGTGACATGGCTAGAGTGAACATGGAACGTGACATGACTGAAAGAACTTAACCGGATTTATTGAAGGAAAAAGGATGAGAGGTCCGGAAGGACTCCTTTGTTTCGAGTGGCCTCCCGCTCGAAACGATTCCTTCAAAGGTCTAAACATATTAAAAATCTTGGTCCTGATGACCCTGTCCTGATGATGCTGAATAAAATATGGTACCATACTTAAGATGGATTTTCTGAATCTGATAGAATGGATAGAATATAACACATAGTATACATGAAACAATATGTACAATTTACATGAAACGATGACTTCTTTACCTCTGAGTTAAAGCTGCTGAAAAATATTAGGATGAAGCACGTGAACAATTGTGAACGTACTATCTGAGAAATTGTGAACGTGGTTCGCGATCATCCGAAAAACGATGTGCATCGAATATATCGCGATCGTGATGCATGAAACATACTGTGAACGTGATACTAGAACAAATCATGAACGTATGCTGACTGAGGGATGAATGCCAAACGATACGACCTGAGATGTGAAACGCCTGCCTGGTTATGGAATAGTTGTGCTAAACTTGAGTCTGATTTCTCAAGCTTTCTGTAACCGTGTATCGTGAAATGGCACACGAACTTGAACGTGAAGAATGTTATGAACACAAACGTGAGCTTAAATCATGAGGTAGCACAAAACATGAACTGAAACAGCATCATACTGCGAATGAGACGTAAACATGATAGTGAAAATAAACATGAACGTAAAGTGAACGTAAACATATACGTGATCGTGAACATGAATTCTGTCTTTAGATGGTCGATGGAATGCCTTGAAGACGTACTATTTACTGCTGAATTTTCTGCAGGTCCGTTACTGCGTAATCCTTCTGGATGAAAGAAAACACGTAGGTAGATTACATGGTCGACAATGACTTAGATAGTATTATACTTTTTCTGAGTCTGTGGTAATTAGATCTCTCCTAGAGTTGGATCTTATGGAATACAACATTTTAGTGTATGTCATCTCCTTTATGTGTAAGCTTAGTCATAGAAGTTAGTCGTGAGATTTGTCGAAATTTTTTTGCGGTAGCAGTCAACTGAGTTCTAGAAAATTTCGTACATTAGTCGTAGACGTCAGTCTTGACCATCTGGTGATAGTCTTCACCTTCGCAGGATTTCTGAAATATCTTCCTGCTGAAATAATGTGGCCCAGAAATGCCACCTTGTTCAACTGGAATTTACATCTGGGAAGGTGCGTACATAATTTTCTCCTATCGGAGAATCTACGAAATCATGAAAAGAAAATTCCCATGTTCTCCTCTAGAATTTAGCAGATCAGAATGTTATCGATAAATATACTAGCGAAGTAGTTTAAGCATTCGTGGAAAAATTTTGATTCATCAACTTCGTAATATAGTTGGAGCATTTAGAAGCTCCGAAGAATAAATCAATATTTTAGAGAGACTAAAACAAGTGCAGCAGCAGTCTGGAAAAATCATATTCTTCCTCTCACCACTGATGGTGGTATGATCGTGAATTGTTCTGAAGAAATGTTCAAGACATCGTATCACATCAGGTAATCTTCTATACGTGGAATGAATATCGACTAAAAATGTTGATCTGGTAAGTTTTCTTGTGGTCGATTCATGATCTCATGTTACCGACCTTCTTTCTGATAGACCGAAATGATACACTTCCTGGTGGTGTGCTAGGCCGAATAAAGCTTCGTTCAGGTAACTCTTGCATCAATTGCTGCAACTCTTTTAACTTAGCTGAAGCCTTGCGATCAAGAGTTCTGAAAACAGGTTCAGTTCTTGAGACAAATTCCATGTTAAATTATGTCTCGCTGATAGGAAAATTTTCTAGAAACTTTCTGGTATTGAGTCTGGAAGTTCTGGAATAATCTGCTGGTCAAAAATTTTAAGAACTTCAGAAGTGGATTATAACTGGTGGCTAAAAAGTCTTCATAGCTATGGACTGATAAGTCACACGCTTGTAAGGCAGAAACAATTTGTACTGATTTTTCGGGCATAAAACATAATGACTATATTTAGGATCTAGTAAGACGGATCTCGTCGTTAACTGAAAAGAAACTTTAACAAATATGGGTGATAATGTGGAGTCTTTTCTGACTAGGAGGTAGGTAATACCTGATTTAGATAAAGTTGACATATGAATAACTGAAGCAACCGTGGTGAATTTTCACTGAATGTGTTCGTTTGTAACCTCACATAGTAAATACTACGTGTCCAACCTGAATGATACACCAGTGGTGGTGACTGAATTTTAATGGTCTGATTTATGCGCGACATAACAGAATGGTATACCCCCTTTGGGAGGGTACCCTGAATTACAGAGGGTCTGATTTAGAAAACATACTGGATTTATGAGTCTTGCCTCATGCTTTGAGAAGGTATTCGTATGACATGTATCGTAACTGGTGTCCTGAAAGGTGTCTTCCGGAAGGATACTTGAGACCTAAGTCTTGACTGATGTCTTGACAGGTGTTTTAGTAGGTGTATCTGAACAAGGCTGAAATTTTTTGATAACTGTTAGGATTGGTGGACCGGTTAGACTGCTGACCTCTGTATTTCTGGTCACGTCCGTTCCGGAGTTCCAATGCTTACTGACTAGTTAATTATTAGCACGTTGGTTGTCATTACCGCTTTGTCTGTCAGTTTCACGACGGTCATTATCATGACCGTGATTAAAGTAACTATTTTGCTGAGTGGCCGGCTGGTTCCGGTTCCCACTATTTTGAATGAACGGTTAGCTGAGTAACGTGTGACAGCTAACTGAGGAAGTAAGGCATGGAATAGAATGGTAGTGTCTGATGGTTGAAATTTACTCTTGTCAGAAATTTCAAATTTATAGTTTTCGTCCTTGCTCTGTAGTGTCTTTATAGTATAACAGCATCAGCATCAGCATCTTGAGAAATCTCCAAAGTATCAGCAGCATCAGCAATTGTGAGGTCTTCAAAGTTTAACAGCATCAGCATCTGGTAAAATCTTCAACTCCCGAGCAGCATCAACACTTGGTAGAGTATCAACAAGTGGAAACGCCTGAGATGATTGAGGATCGATTAGCAATATCCATGGAGTAGGGTACCTGGTGTACACCTGGACTATTATACATGAAGTACAAAATGAATATTGCACATGAAGCATATCTGAGACACTGTACGTGGAGTACACATGAATCACTATACATGGAGTATAACTGAGACACTGTACATGGGGTACACATGGAATACTATACGTGGCACTGGTGAAAATTTTATGGGATGATCGATACTAGTGTCGCTTGTCTGACATGATCAAGGAATTAAATTGATTTAAACGGTAGTAAACTGAACTGAAATGAGTAACATGATAGCCTGGTAATTTCTTCGTGGACTTAAAGCTGGTTGTATATAGTTTCAAGAATATGATTAAACAGAATTTCAATAATGGTCAGCATGAAGACATGACTGATGAAGATCAAACCTGATTATTATGAAAACAAGATTTAACTGTAACCCCTTCTGTATCTTAGCATGAAAACATCATCACCTTGCTGAAAACATAATCCTCATAAGGAGACATGAACTTAGTCAACATGAAAACGACATTCACGTGAAAGTATAAACTTGACTGATACAAATAACATAGAAGAATAATCAACTGAGGTTTATCATCAACTGATGTGGATAGTTATGGTTTAGTCCACAGTATTTAAAGTAGGAAGCATGTGACTAAGTATGGGCGATTCTGTTTCGATCCATACCTGTCAATTTTTTTTTAAGAACTGTCATGTATAGAAATGTACAATTTGGGACTAAATGTGGTTGGTTGTAGTCCAATTCATATTTGTCAAGATTTTATGAAACGTCATGATATGACAAAGGTGAACAACTATGGATCGGTTCACAAAACAACATTCAACTGAAAAACACGGAATTTGATCTGAACATTGGTGAACGTATATGGGCTGGTTCACCAAGTAATATTCGACTGAAAGCATGAATCTGTCAAGAGTAAGGATGAACGCCATTGGTTCGGTTCACCAATACAAAATATCTGAACGACAAGGATGAACGCCTATGGGTCGGTTCACCAAAAAAATTTCGCAGAAAAGCACATGCGACTATATATGGTCAGTCCTGTACCAACCTTTTACTTAGTAAAAAAAAACTTTAAGAAAACCGACTGATAACTGAAGAAAAATGACTGATGCATACACGAGAAACATGAAAGATAACAACGCCAAAATCTGGGAAGTTCCTGGTGACTACCCACTAGTCACAGGTCAAGTTTTAGAGCCTACAGGTCGAACCTTGCGCTCTGATACCATAATTGTAACACCCCACTTAGATAAGTGGACCGTTACGTGTATTTATGGCGTGTCATCAAAGCATAAGGTAAATGTCCTAAAACATTAACTGACCATAAAGGAAATACCGGAATGAAACATCGGTAATCCAAACATAAGCTCAAAACATGAAAAGTAAAAATACTGAATGAAAATACTAAACAATGTCCAAATAAGCAGAATAATATAAGAAGTGCATAAAGTAAGAAGTCTGGATAGCTTCCATTCAATGCACATGCTCTCAGAATCCTAAGAGCGTCCTGGTGTACCTGCCGTTAGAACATGAAAGAACTACGGCTGAGCATAACGCTCAGTGAACGGATATAAAGCATGATAAGGAATTACTGAAATGAAGCAGATGATAAAATAATGGAGCTGTAAGACTGATAAGTAAAGTTGTAGCGGTAATCTGTGTATAATCTGTAAGGTCTGATTTATAAATAATAAAGCTGAACTGTTGTCTGTTAAATCTGAAAACATGCATTTACTGTATTTTAATTGCCAGAGCTTATATAGGTCATGTGCTATAACAACGGTGCATGAATAACTGGAGGGGTGACCTCGTCATGCTGTAGAGGGGTGACCTCTAAATAACTGTAGAGGGGTGACCTCTAAATACTATGCTGGGTGGAGGGATCAGCTCCAATGTGAAGGATGTAGAGCACACACCACATTCACCCTGATAACTTGTAAACTGATAAGCCTAGGATGCATCCATACGCCCCACTAAACATACTTATAAAAACGGCCAAACTGAACATGAGTGGGACGATGCAGGACATCACTCTCCTGCATGTGAGTCATGACACCGGTGCCTCTAGTGCCATGGTTACGGTACCTCCGTAACTAGTACATAAACTGGTCATGCTTGTATATGATGCTCAGGCAATTTATTTAGTTATTAACATGATTACCGATAAGCTTAAACATATACTGGGGAAAACATTTGGCTGTAGACGGGGAATCCTAATCATGCATAGGAAAGGAAGTCCTTACTAAAAGGACGAAAGTCCGTACCTTAACCAATTTGACGCTTATTCGAAAACACAACTTACTCCTTCTTCGGTAAATCTACAAGTGTTAAAATATACTTAGCACTTAATTATATATAACCGATCACTATATTTTGTAACGTATTAGTTATTTATTTATACTCGTAATATTACGTTTTACTTTAATTAGTTCATTAGTTTATTGACCAGTGATTTAACTTGTATATTTCTTATAAGACCAATTAAAAATAGGAACATATACACTTATCTCGTCTTCTTCATAATGCAATACTGTAGCCTCAAATGACTTTAATCTCCTTTAATATGGTAACTTTTGTGTGTGTTAAAACTTGACGTCAATAAAGCATGAACATCACAATATCTACATGTTTTAAAGTTGACGTCATACGAGTTTGTATACATTCACCATCATTTCTGTGTTTTTTTTCTTTTACTATAATTCATGCACTTTTATTCTAATCATGCGCATCATGTTAGGATAGGTTTACTTTTTACAAATATCCATGTTCTCATCTTTTAAACATTTACATATCATATTAGTATATATTAAAATAATAGGCTATATTGTATGTTCCTTGTTATTTCAAATGATCAGTGGACTAGCTAATTCTAATTTCATTTCTACAAATTCATTAGTAGTTGACGTTAGTAAATTCTTATGAATATGGCATGCTCTAGACTAAATTTACTGTAATACAATAAGATTTCTTAACACAAAATTTGTATGTAATGTATGATAATATGGTTCAATATATACCTCACATCAAGCGATAGATCGAAACCGAACAAGATCACGGACTTTAAGATTTAGCGAGATACAAACCGAGATATAGCAAAACAACAAAACGACCACTTGCGGATTACACAAGAGCGATATAACCAACCGAACAGCCTCCGAACTAACTCCAACGTGACCGAACAGCTAACCGTAACCCGAAACGAACTATACCCTCAAACGAATGACAATAAAAAAAACTCGACATCACCCAAATTCTGATTTTGACGAGTTATATATCTGCGTTTATTTTATAGCGGCATTCTTAGGTTTTAGGGTACTACAATTGTGTCATGGTAGAAAGTCTCTATCTAAAGATATAGGTAAAACAAGTTTGCTATCAATCGTATAACTCGGAGCTAATTAAGGATTTGATATGTTATATTTGTCCGAGTATTAATGCTAGAGATCTTGTATATATTTGTGACATTAGCCATAACTTCAAGATTGACACAAATGCTAGTTAACAAATATACGCATGATATATTATCATCTTATATGTTTAAGTCAATCAATAATTAGTGTTAGAGTATTAATCTTTATTTTTTTTATAAACATACCCTTTTGCTAGTTAAAATATTAACGGGTCGGGCTTCGGGCCCCTTTTTGTTTCTTTCTTGTTTGGTGTCGCAGCCCACACAATACACCCATTTTATCTTTGTTTCGTTTCATGTTTAAATAACTTAACCCGTGTTCGTGTTCTAAAATCCTGACATGTATTTATTTATTTCACTGAATAAATACTACTTACGTAATACTTGAATAGCTAATATTAATTATCTGATATTACTTATTATTCTGAATAAATAATTACGTAACTTTTAATTAAAGCTGAGACTGCGTGTAATTAAGGTTATGGATTTTAAGCGGGTTTTACAGTAACTATCATCATATTCCTGAAACTCCATACACACAAAACTAACAGAAACCATCGGCTCCTCTTAAAAAATCGACCGGAAACTTTGCCGGCACTACTCGTCCCAACCCGATCAAATCCCACAGCCACTCAATGAAAACCGCCAAAAAAATCATCGTAAAACCCATTATACCGGTACCAACCGTCGCTGCTACCCGGACGCCGTCGCCGTCAGGTCTACCCACCGCCGCCAACATGCTAGATCTACTAATCACCACCGTCGCCAACAAGGTTTGTGATCATGCACCAGGTAACATGTACTGGTACACTTGATACAACGAGCTTTGTGATCATGTAACCACATAGCATTATAGCCGATACACTTGATACGACGATGTATGTTGATGTTCATCCTAGTCATCATGTACCAGGTAACAAATTTGTGATGGTGATAGGACGGTGTCGCTGATGTACCGGTGTACCCGACTCTGATGGTGGTGGGTTGGTGCTAGGTTGAAGCACCATGTACCATGTTTTAGTTTCTTAGTGCCGGTGTCGCTAACGGTGGTGGGCTGATGAAGAAAACAATGATCCATCCGATGTATCAGATATCAAATTTGTTTTGATATCGTTTTTCTTTCCTAGAACTAGTAGTTGAATAGATGGGATTTTTTAGTTTTAAATTTATGTTCTAGTATTGTGTTAGATGTTTTTAATCGTGTGTATTAAAAATACTGTAATTCCTAATAAGACATCAGTTGGGTTTTTTTGAAAAGTGTAAATATTAGTATCAGTCTAAAAGTGACGAATGTATTACTATTTAAAAATAGTGGTTACTGAAACACATTAACAAATGCATCAATTGTAAAATGACTATTATATAAAATATAGTTAGTTAAAAAATGTATAAAAATTAATTATAAATATGATATAATTCTCTAAAATACCCTTATGCTTCTATTAAGTTAATTAAATGCCTCTTATTTAATGTGACTCTAATCTAACAACTATTAACAGATCTAACGGTACAAATGGATTCTTATTTTAACAACTTTAAAAATTCTCTTACATTAACCCCCCCCCCCCTCTCTCTCTCTCTCTCTCTCTCTCTCTATATATATATATATATATATATATATATATATATATATATATATATATATATATATATATATATATATATATATATATATATATATATATATATATATATATATATATATATATATATATATATATATATATATATATATATATATATATATATATATATATATATATATATACAAATTTCTTTATGTAACAAAGAAGCTTATCGTGTAAATATAAACGACAAGTTGTTAATAACTAAAGAAGTGTGCTTTTGTTCTCAAAATTCTTGTTATCTCATTTCATTGTCTTCATCATCATTCATAATATGAATCATCATATATGAATTCTATAGAAATTTATCGAAAGAATTAGAAATTTCCGTCGTCTTATGATATGTTAAATTGACTCCATACTCAAATGTATGAATATCTAAACAACAATATCATTCTTATCTCGTGTTATTTTATAAATGTTGATAGAATGGCTCATACGAAATCAACAACATCTGCAACTGTGAATATGACACCAGAAGAAATAAGGCAATTGGTTGTTGAGAATGTGACTGCAGCTTTGCAAGTACAAGTCGCCAATGTAGCTAGTACAAGTAATGAAAATACTGTACCAAGAGAAGTCCATATGGCGAAGAAGTGTACTTACAAGGATTTCATGAATTTTCAGCCTTTCAACTATAAAGGATCTGAAGGAGTTGTTGGAGTTATTCGCTGGTTCGAGAGAACTGAATCAGTATTTGTTCGCAGTGAGTGTGCACAAGATTGTAAAGTGAAATTTGCTACGGGTACGCTGATAGAGGAAGCTTCGTCTTGGTGGAATGCCATTGAAATAGAACAAGCTTATCAGACTCCCTAGAGTGAATTTAAGAAGCTGCTGATTAAGAAGTATTGTCCTCGAAATGAGATTCAAAAGATGGAGGAAGAATTCTATAATCTGGTAGTGAAGGAAAATAATCTTAAAGCATATATCCGAAGATTTCAGGAATTCGCATTATTATGTCCTAATATGGTGCCTAATACTGAAAACTTATGAAAACTTTTATTGGAGGATTGCTCAGAAGTATTGAAAGAAATGTTACCCCCTCTAAACCCCAAACTTTAGAGGAAGTCATCACCATTACTCAAAGGTTGATGGTTCAAGTAATAAGGTATACTCCTGTGAAAGCGACATTTAATAATAAAAGGAAGTTTGATGAAAGGATGAGCTTTCCTACTAATCGTAATTTTTAAAAGAATAAATATCACAAATATAACCAAGGGAATGATCGTCGTCAACAGCAGAACAAAAGACAAGATTTTTGAAAGTTTATGTTGTAACTCCAAGCAATGGTTATAGTGGAAGACTTCCCTTATGTCAGAGATGTGCCTCACATCACATAGGATATTGCACTATCAAGTGTTAAAACCGTGGTAAAACAAGACATCAGACAAGAAACTATAGAAGCAAAGGACCAGCTACTGGGAGTAATCAAATACGAGCAACTAAGATTTGCCATAACTGCAGAGAAAAGGGTCATGTCTCGAATGAGTGTCGTAAATAGAGCAATAGCCGAGGAAAAGCCTATTTGCTAAACGATGCTCAACAAGATCAGAACACCGTTACGAGTATGTTTCATCTAACTCAACGTCTGGTTAAAGTAATATGTGACTCAGGAGCTGATAGGAGATTCATATCTGTTAAACTTGCCACTAAGTTAGATGTTCCGACTATTTCAATGAATACTAAGTAAAAAATATAGAAATGGCCAATGGGAAAATAGTTAGCACTAATACCGTTATTCGAGGATGTATCATAACTTTATTACGTCAATCCTTTAAAATCGATCATATGCCAATTAAGCTCGGCAGTTTTGAGGTTGTCATTGGGATGAATTGGTTATCTAAATACCATGCTAAAATCCTATGTGACGAGAAATCCGTTCATATTCCTATTAACGGTGAAGTTTTGATTGTCCATTGTGATCGAAGTAAAACTTGACTAAATATCATATCGTGTCTAAAGACCAATAATTAAGTATCCCAAGGTTGTCAAGTTTTCTAAGTTCAAGCGGTGGAGAAGAAGCAAGACGAGAAGCGACTAGAAGATATTCCAGTAGTTAGAGAATTTCCTGAAGTGTTTCTCGAAGAATTACCAGGCTTGCCGCTTGTACGTCAAGTTGAATTCTAAATTTATTTGATACTAGGAGCGACACCGGTTGCTAAAGCGCCTTATCAATTAGCACCTCCGAAAATGCAAGAGTTATTAAGTCAAATTCAAGAATTAACTGACAGAGGATTCTATCGACCAATTATATCGTCGTGGGGTAAAAAGAAAGATGGATCTTTTAGAATGTGTATCGATTATCGTGAGTTAAACAAACTTATTATAAGGAATCGTTACCCATTACCCAAAATCTACGATTTATTTTATCAACTTCAAGGGTCGAGCGTATATTCGAATATTGATTTACATTGAGGTTATCATCAACTAGGAGTTATGGAGAAGCAAAGTGAAGAAAATACAAAGGAGGGTCCTTATTGTGCAATTTAGCCAAACTATTGAAATAAGATTTTGGAACGCATAAAAGTGCGACAGTGATGAGACTGCTTTTATACATAGTCTCATCTTCCAAATCGGGCTTAAAATGCATTAAATATCATCAAAATACCCAAATATATGTCTGTGTTTGTTGCCTGTGTATTTTAGGTACGGATATTGAGAAAATGACAAAAGATCACAAGAATCATGCAAAAACGAACACGGGAAACGAAGCCGCACGATGAACCAAGCCCTAATGAAGAATTTTCCAAAGAAAACCCTTGAAGATTTGAAGAATTATGAAGAAGGGTCCTCCAATATGGAAGAATTGACACTTTATACCCTTGTATCTTCATAATTACAAGTTTGGTCCCTAAAGTTTGTCAAAACTACAAAAAGGACCATTAACTTTGAAGAATTGGCAAATTTAGTCCCTCAACAAAATTAAATTGTCAATACTGGTCCTCCTTAACTCAACAAACAAGTCAAACCTTGAAGAATGAAGAAAATGCCAAAATCAGTCCTTCAAATATCATCAATTTGCATGTTTAGTCCTTGAAACAAGTTTAAAAACTTGTTGTGCCAAAAGTGTCAAAATGCCAAAGTTGATTATAAAGGGAATTGAAGTTTATGCTGTTTAATACAAACTGAAGACAATGGGAACTTTGGGGGGCCATTTCAGTCAAACACACAAACTCACACCAGCCTATCATCCATCCACATCACCTCCACCAGCCACTCACATCCTTACACCTCACTCTCCCACACCACGTCAGATCCCACCACCCCTAACCCTTTTATTTAAATAAATCAGTTTTTAAACCGATTTTATATTAATAAAAATGGGGGGAAACGTCTACTGTTCATCCTTCACTCCTAATTACCCCCTAATCTCACCTCATAAACCCTAATTACCATTCCCTCAAATCAAAGGGATATAATCCCATTGTTTCCAGATTATTAATTCATCACACCCTAAACCCAAACCCAACTCCCAAAAACGTCCCCCTCACCCTCACATGGCTCTCCAACCCTCCCCTGACCCACATCCGAGCTTGAAGACAAACCGAGGACAGCTAATCAACGCCTATTAGCATTTTTCGTGCTCCCAAGAAAATATGGACGTCCAAGATCTTCTTTTCACCACTGGCATCCCACATACATCCAAAATTCATCACATGGGTTCTTGACCAAGTTCAAAAATTGGCATCTTTCTGGCATCTTCAAATATTCATTAAGGGCAAAGATGGAAGTTCATGTCATTAGGGTTTTAGCTTCTTTTCAGTTCTAGAATGAATGTAAGCCTCTATATAAAGGCCTCATAGGACTTAGTTTAGACTGTTCTTGCTTTCCTTGTTCACATCTTTGTAAAACCCCTTTTTTATGAATGAAAAGTTGGTGAAGTGTTATGTGAAGAAAGCTAGTTCCATTTTACTTTCAGTTTGATTTAAGTTATCATTGTTCAAGTTTGGTTTTAAATTTTCAGCAATTTTCTCAAGTTTTCCAAGTTTCTGTTTTTATTTCAAGGTTTTCTTAAAACTCTAAATTTTCATAAAAATCTGATAAAATGGTGATGAAATGTGTTAGTTTAGTGGTGTTTGAGATTGTGTATGTCCATGATACCATGGCTTGTTCTGGTATAGTGGGTACCCAATCTTAGATAGCCTTGGTTTGGTCCATTATTCAGCTCATCTTAGTTCTAACCCAAGCTCTAGTTTACTTCTGGTTTTATCCATAAGCTAGGGGTAAGCCTTGAGCTTTTTCACAGACTTTTCCTACTCTCTTAGCAGGTTCAAAACAAGAACCATTTTTATCCATTTTTTAAGTCAATCCTCATAAGCATCTCAGCAAAGTTCTGCTCAGGCCCCAGCCTGATTGGAGGTGACTTTTCGGTCACTGTTGGGCCTGGAGGTAGGCCCAACAAGGTACCCCCTTGTGCCTTTGTTTCAGTTTTGAATTTTGGTGAATTGTATGGTTTATGTGAATTTGTGATTTATTGCATAAAATTGTTTAAGTGTTGTTTTCCTGGTTTGATATTGTTCATTTGGTATTGTTTGCATGTTAGAAGTATTTTGATTCAGTTTGGATTGGATTTGAATAGGATTGCTTTGTTAATTTTTGGTTTTCAGTAATTAAAAGGGTGTTTGGGACTAGGGATTTTAGGAGCTTAAAAGTTTGTTAAGCTGTTAAATACTCCTCAAACTCACTCTCTTGGTTGTATTTAGTGCAAGTGTCATGTTATTGTTAGTTGGTAGTGCTTAATCAAAGGTTTGAATGCCATAAGTAGCATAAAAACAGTCAAACAATTTAAGTGCCTTTGTCATGCCTGTTTTGTGAAATTTTATGCCATCAAAACTTGTTAAGTGCTAGGAGATAGGGACATCTAGGTTTGTTGTTGATTGTATGCTATTTGGTGAACTTATATGCAAGTTATTAGGATTTGAAATTCGGATTTGTGTCAAATAGATCAGTTACCATTCATCAGTAAACATACAGCTTCATCAGTAACATTCATATGCATGTTTGCTTGATTCTTGTGATAAATCTTGTGTTTTTGTGCTATATTTGACTCCCTACACTCCAACTGAGTGTAGGGGTGCCCATTTGTCCATTAAAAAACCAACAAATCTCACTGAACAAGGCCTCTTGTTCTTATCTTCACTTGTGAAGATACGTCTGTTTTACTTGTTTGTTCATCAGAAACACAATGCCTAACTGGGCATTGTTTTGATCCTAAGCAGTTTAATTCTAGTTGATTGTTGATTAAATTTGTGTTTTAGAGTAATTTAAGTTACTGGTTTTGAGTTTTTAAAGTTAAAAAAAGAAAAAAAAAGTTTTTCAAAAAGGACGTGGCCAGGACTCGAACCTGCGCCACTCCTCTCACACACCAACGTGATAACCAGTTGCCCTAGGGTCTTTGACTTGTTATCACTTGGTTTGCTTGATATTTAAGTAGTATCTGTTTTTAGCTTATATAACCAGTCAGCTTATTTATAAGCTGATTCTAGCTTATTTCTTTTAGGTTTTTGCAAGTTAGTATTTTTCTTTTGTTTTTATTTAGTTTTAGGACTTTTTGGTGCAAAAAGTTTATTTTTCCCGTATTTAATTAATTTTCTAGGATTATTTTAAGTTTAAATTTTAGAAAGTGAATAAAAAATAGGAAAAAGTATTTTAAAAATCTGAAAAAATAATTTTTAGGTTTTTAATTATATTTTTGAGGTTTACATCACTTTAAGTTTTCAAAAAGTCTTATTTTTGATTTTATAGGATTTTAGGGTTTTTTACCAACTTTGAAATTTAATATAAAATTATTTAAAAGGTTTTGGAAACTTTTGATTGCATTTTTGTCTTAGTTACATTATTCTAGATTTTTGGTAATTTTTTAGAATTTTTTTTATAAAATTTGAATATTTTTGAATATTTTAATATTATTTTATTATTAAAAATTGAAAGTTTGATTTTTTAAGTTTTTACATTTTTCCTAGATTGTAGACACTTAATTAGGAATTTTGTAACTTTCCAAATATTTTTAGGGCTTTTCAATTATTTTCTAGAATTAATTTAAGTTTTAATTGATTTTAATAGTTTTTAAGTGTTTAAAAATAGTTTTATTTGGTTTTAAAATTTACAAAAAAAACTTTTTAGCTTAATTAGGTTATTTTTGAGGTTTACAAACTTTAAAATCTTGTTTAGGGCTTTTTAATAATTAATTGTGATTTTTAGGGCTTTAATTAGCATTAAAAAGTCATTATCTAATTATATAAAAGGTTTTAGCAAGTTTGGATTTTTTGTAAACTCTTAGAATATTATTTTGGATTTTTAGTAATTTTAGGATTTTTTAGGTTAAAATTTTAATTTTTGCACTATTTACGGTTTTACGTGATCGCCTTTTTCGTTGTAGTTTAATCCGTCTTCGTAACCGTCTTTCTCTTCTAATCTCATTTCTTTCTTTCTTTTTCAATCATATAATCACAAAAGTTAATCATCTCTTAACATAACGCACTAGCCTCCTCGAGAACGAACTCACTTTTAGGGTCATTCACACACGGTTTTCCTAAATCGTCGTGCGTGCTTACCCTTTTTGCTCTCTTTTCCTAAAGAGTAGTAAAATCACTACATCATATTTGGCGCCGCTGCCGGGGAGGCGTGTTGTGTTTTGATTTGAACATTGTTGTTTCTATATATAGCCATAATAGCTATTTGTATTAGTAGCACTCTACTAATACGCATTATCGGTTTTTCGTTTTTTGAGAATACTAATACTATATTGTATACGTAGAACAATAAATTCACAAGTACTCCAAATACGTGAGAAATCACAACCTTGACTTGAGAGGTCATTACCCAATCATTGTATTCGAATCTCAAACCAAAGAAAAAAGGCAAAAATAGATAAATACTTTCGTGAAGCTCGATTTTGAAAAATACAAACTATAAGGTGGGTATAAGGCGGTTGTATTTCACGACCTAAAGGAAAAAGGCTCTTAAGTGCTTCGCGCCGCCTCGTTTCCTCCGCTTGCTTGTGCGTATTTTGAGATTGAGAGCTAATCGAGGGTTTTGCCGCCCAAAGTATTACTAAGTATCCTATATATTTTCTTGGTTTCTATTGATTAAACCCTCTTGAACGATTTGGTGTTCCACCATCGTTCTAAAGTCATCGAAGGCGTTCACTTCACGTGATCGTTTTCATTCCTTGAGGCTTCTTTAATCGAGAGATTTGATTAAGGAGAAGATTTGTAGATTTTTGTCTACCTAATACATTCCAAAAATCCAAAAAAAAGTGAAAACAATCAAAAACCACAAAAAAATTGAAAAAGTAAAAACACCAAAAAGAATCTTCTTTGCTCACCCCCTCGTTGTACGTGACGTTTATGCAAACTCGCTCCAAAGCAAGACGTGCTCGTAAACGAAGAAACAAATCAACCACTCCTTCTAGTGAGGAATCTCCTATTGACGAGCCCATCGTAGTGAAAGAAGCACCCATGGCTAATCGAACTATGATGGAGTTACTTCAAGCACCCACCGAGGGTTATGGAGAAGCGATTGTGATTCCCGCTATCCTTGCGGAGAATTTTGAGGTTAAGACGGGTTTGTTGTCCATGATTCAAAACAACAAGTTTCGAGGTGACGAAAAGGACAACCCTCATAACCACATTCGCCAATTTAATCGTCTCACCGCCACTTGCAAGTTTAAGGACGTCTCTAACGACTCGATTAAGATGATGCTTTTTCCGTATTCCTTAGCGGGGCCCGCAAAAATTTGGTTAGAGAAAGAGCCACCCAATTCTATATTGACGTGGAAGGATCTCGTTTCAAAGTTCGTTAACCAATTTTTTCCGCCCTCTAAGACTACGCATTTGAAAAACGAGATTTCAAAGTTTTCACAAGAGTATAATGAGAGTTTGGAATAGGTTTAAGGAAATGTTGCACGAATGTCCTCATCATGGTTTTTCTGACTTGCATCAAATTGACACGTTTTACAATGGCTTGAACGATCATGAGCGTGATTATCTTAATGCCGCCGCGGGTGGTAATTTTTTGTGTAAGACGGTCGAGGAAGCATTGTTAATCATTGAAAATAGGTCTAAGGTCTATTGTCCTCGTAGCACGTCGAGTGTTCGTAAGACTTCGTCTTCGCCTTCGCCTTCATTGTCACATACCGTTGATGCTTGCCAAATCGAGGCTAATTTGGAGAACAAGATTTTTGATAAGCTTAAGGGATTGTTAATTGAGTTTAAAGTTGGTGAACAACCCACTCCCGCTACGGCTAAAGCGGTTGAGGTTTCTTGTATGTATTGTGGTGGAGCTCACGATTACTCCGAGTGCATTACCAACGGTGGTAACACTTCGAGTGCCTTCGCGACCGCAGGAACTTATAACCAAAACGGTCAAGTTCCCCGCACTAATCAATTGACTCCACCGGGATTTCCACCAAATCAAAATGCTAACAATTATCGAAACAATCAAGTTGGTTACCAAAACAATCAAAGAAACAATTACAAGGGTAATAACAACTATGGGAATCAAGGAAGTAGTAGCCAATTACAAAATCAAAACCAAAACCGTAGTTTTCAAAACACAAGTCAAGGTCTTCAAAATGTTTACACTAAAGAACTTCCAATGGACTTTTTGAATTACGCTACGGCAAATGATAAGATTTTGGAAAACATTCAAGAGCAATTGGCTAGTCAAGCTAGGGACACGGCTAAAAACACCAAGGAGTTAGCTAATTTTGTGAAGGAAAATCTTAACATGAGAAATGAGTTGAAAAATGATTTTGCTAATCAAATTAGAGGTCAAAACAATAAAATTGAACAAAGTCATGCTAGGCTTGAACAAAGAATTGACCAAAAAGCCGCTAGCCAAGATGTTAAGCTTAATGCCATTTTAGAAGCCGTCATGGGGAACAAAGCCTCTACTTCGGGAAGTTTGCCTAGTAACACCGTTTCAAACCCGAAGGGAGAGATGAAAGTGATTACCACACGAAGTGGTAAGGCACTTAAAGAACCGACTCGTCAACCAATTACTCCAACGGTGGAGGAAATTGAGGAAGAACCCGAGGTGGTGGTCGAAAAGGAGCATATCTCAAGCCCACAAAGTACCGCTCATGCCACACCTACGGTAGACCCTTTACCAACATTGGAACCCGAGATTCCAAAGGCTATGCCTATGCCCCAACCCACACCACCCTTACCTTACCGATCGAGACTTAGGAAGGAGAAACGACAAGAGCGCGACAACTACCAATTTGAGCTTTTTATGAAAATGTTTCGTGAGTTGCACCTTAATGTGAGTTTAGCCGATGCTTTGGTCATGATGCCTCGATTTGCCGCTAACTTTAAGAGTATGTTGAACAACAAGGAGAAATTGCACCAATTGTCTAGTTGTTCGTCGGTTTATCTTAATCGCATACCTCAAAAAGTCGGTGATCCCGGTAAATTTTTGATCCCTTGTGCAATTCAAGATATGGAAGAATGCTATGCCTTGGCCGATCTTGGTGCTAGCATTAATTTGATGCCACTTGCAATCTTCAAGTCGCTCAATCTTCCTAATCTTACTCCTTCACTAATGTCTATCGAGATGGCCGACCATTCCACGATTCGTGCATGTGGTTTGGCGGAAGACGTTTTTGTGAAAGTGGGGAAGTTCTACTATCCCGTAGACTTTATCGTTGTCGATATTCCCACGGATCCTCAAGTTCCTCTCATTTTAGGTCGTTCGTTTTTAGATACGTCTATGGCTTTAATTGATGTGCATGCTAGAAATATCACCTTACGTTTCAACGACGAGGAACTTGTTATAAACGCAACTCAAAATTCTCAACTTTCTCATGTTTATTCCGTTGCTACCATAAACCTCGTTGATATGATCGACGTGGTTTACGAGGAATTTTCACAAGAAGTTTTAGGGTTTGGTGATGAAGAAACTAGTGGCGATCCCACTATGTTAGATCCAATTCTTGATAATTCGACACCAACCTTCACTCCTTTAGAAGGTGGTGGTTTTACGTTGGAAGAATGCAATGTTCCACGTACTTGTGACGAAGACCTCGACAACGATGAGGACTTCTCGATTATCAAGGATTTTCTCAACGATTTCCCATTTCCTCCACCCGAGGAGGTTATGAGTATCGAGCCCAAATCTTCACTTGAGGAACCACCTATCCTTGAGTTGAAAGATTTACCTCCTCACCTCGAATATGTCTATTTGGAGGAGGACGACAAGTTGCCGGTTATTATTGCGAAGGAACTTTCGAATGATGAAAAAACCGCACTTGTCGATGTTCTAAAGGACCACAAAGGGGCAATTGTGTGGAAGTTATCCGACATTAAGGGAATCGATCCCAAGTTTTGTACCCACAAAATCTTAATGGAGGAGGATTTCAAGCCCACAATCCAAAGTCAAAGGAGGGTGAACCCCAAAATTCACGACGTCATCAAAAAGGAGGTCCTTAAACTCCTTGACGCGGGAATGATTTACCCTATTTCCGATAGACCTTGGGTGAGTCCTATTCATTGTGTCCCTAAAAAGGGAGGGATGACCGTTGTACCAAACGATGCCAACGAGTTAATTCCCACTAGACTCGTGACCGGATGGAGAGTGTGCATTGACTATCGAAAGTTGAATGAAGCCACTCGAAAAGACCATTTTCCCTTGCCCTTCATGGACCAAATGTTGGAGCGACTCACGGGAAACGATTTCTATTGCTTTCTAGATGGTTTTTCCGGTTACTTCCAAATTTCCATCGATCCTCGTGATCAAGAAAAAACTACGTTTACGTGTCCATATGGAACGTTTGCCTATCGTAGAATGCCATTCGGACTTTGTAATGCACCGGGAACCTTTCAAAGGTGCATGATGGCTATTTTTCATGATATGATCGAGAAGACGATGGAAGTCTTCATGGATGACTTTTCCGTGTTTGGTAATTCATTCACTTCGTGTTTGTCGAATCTAGAGAGAATGTTAAAACGTTGTGAGGAAACAAACCTTGTGCTCAATTGGGAGAAATGTCATTTTATGGTTAGGAGTGGAATCGTCTTAGGGCACAAGGTCTCGAAAGCGGGGATTGAGGTAGATCAAGCTAAGGTAGACGTCATCGCCAAATTACCTCATCCCAAAACCGTCAAGGGAGTTAGGAGTTTCCTAGGCCACGCGGGCTTTTATCGTCGATTCATCAAGGATTTTTCGAAGATTTCTCGACCCATTACACATCTTCTTGAAAAAGAGGCACGTTTTGTCTTTGACGAAGATTGTGTACGAGCCTTTGAAATCCTTAAGAGGAAACTTACCGAAGCTCCCATTCTTGTTGCTCCAAATTGGAACCTCCCCTTTGAGCTCATGTGTGATGCTAGTGATTACGCTATTGGGGCCGTTTTGGGGCAACGTCATGATAAGAACTTCTTGCCTATTCACTATGCTAGCAAGACGATGACCGAGGTTAAACTAAAATACACTACAACAGAAAAGGAGTTCCTTGCCGTGGTGTATGCATTTGAGAAGTTCCGACCTTACCTCGTCTTGACAAAATGCATAGTGTATACGGACCATTCGGCTATCAAGTATCTTATGGCAAAGCAAGATGCTAAGCCTAGATTACTTCGTTGGATTCTCCTCCTTCAATAATTTGATCACACCATCGTTGACAAAAAAGGAGCCGAGAATCTAGCGGCCGATCATCTCTCTCGTTTGGAAGATCCTCACCAAAGTGTTTACGAGCCAAAGGAAATCACCGAAACATTTCCGCTCGAGACACTTGGTGTAGTGAATTCTAAGCTTGATCCTTCCACCCCATGGTTTGCGGATTTTGCAAATTACCATGCGGGTAACTTCATCATTAAGGGTATGACGACTCAAGAAAAATGAAAATTCTTTCGTGACGTCAAGTTCTACTTTTGGAACGACCCTTACTTCTTTCGAACTTGTGCGGATCAAATCATCCGACGTTATGTATTTGGCACCGAAGCTTCTAACATCCTTAGAGCTTGCCATGAGGGACCCACGGGTGGTCACCACGGTGCTAATCTCACGGCTAAGAAGGTGTTTGATGCCGGCTTCTTTTGGCCTACTATTTACCGAGATGCACAAGATCTTGTGAAGTCGTGTGATGCATGCCAACGACAAGGAAAAGCCTCACAAAAAGATGAAATGCCACAAAATATCATCCAAGTGTGTGAGATCTTTGACGTTTGGGGAATAGACTTTATGGGGCCGTTCCCATCATCTCGTGGTAATAAGTACATTCTCGTTGCGGTTGACTACCTATCTAAGTGGGTGGAGGCAAAGGCCTTTCCCACCAATGATGCTCGTGTGGTAGTCAAGTTTTTGAAGCAATTGTTTTCTCGGTTTGGAACCCCTCGTGCTATCATAAGCGATCGTGGAACCCATTTTTGTAACGACCAATTTGAAAGGGTCCTAAGGAAATATGGGGTTACACATCGGCTTTCTACGGCTTATCACCCACAAACGAGTGGGCAAGTCGAGGTTTCAAACCGAGTGTTGAAGAGGATCTTGGAGAGATCCGTTGGGGAAAACCGACAAACTTGGTCGGATAAGTTGGACGATGCTTTATGGGCCTTTAGGACCGCTCATAAGACACCCATTGGGTGCACTCCCTATAAGCTTGTGTATGGAAAGAATTGTCATTTGCCTATCGAGTTAGAACACAAGGCTTATTGGGCCCTAAAGCATTGTAATGATGATATGGAGACCGCGGGAAAACACCGGAAAATGCAATTAAATGAATTGGATGAATTGAGGGATATTGCTTATGAAAATTCATTGATTTATAAAGAAAAAACTAAAAAGTTGCATGATTCTAAAATTAAAAACCGGGTTTTTAACATTGGGGATCAAGTTTTGCTTTTTAACTCTCGCTTGAAAATCTTTTCTGGTAAGTTGAAATCCCGTTGGTCCGGTCCATTCACCGTGACTCAAGTGTTTCCGTATGGGACCATCGAGCTAGCTCAAGATGATGGTCCTAACTTCAAGGTGAATGGACATAGGTTGAAGCACTACTTTGGCGGGGAAGTTCCATCCTTGAACTACCTCGACCAAGTCACCTTCCCCAATGATAATTAGCATTGAGGGGATCGAGTCGAGCTCATGACTCGGTAATCAAAAACGAGGTGCCTCGTGGGGGAGTCCCATGCTTATCCTATGTACATATTATCGCTTTCTAATGTAGTTAACGTGAGGGGATTTGTGCCCTTCCAACCTTTGTTCCGTGGTTGTTTGTGAATTGTGAACTTTAGATGATCATGACCTTCACGATTGGAGCCTCTCGTGTTCGTTTTATGGGAGCACTCGATCGTTTGCTTTGAAGACTTTCTCAATATCCATGATATATCCTTGATTTTTCTAACCTTAGGTTTATAGCACACTTCATAAACGGCTATTAATTTATTTGTTACACCCTTTCCATGCTATATTAGGCATTCGACTACGTCTCTAGTATGGGGGTGTTTGCACCCCTAGACTCGAAACATTGAGGACAATGTTTAACTTTAGTATGGGGGGTGAATAGATACTTGCCTTGCCAAACCTTCACGCTTTCCAAAGTTTATCTTTTTGTTATCGTTTTTGTTGCAAAATAAGGCTAAAAATGGCCAAATTTTAAATTTTTTCTCATGTTTTATAAGTGTTTGAAGACACGAATGTAGGTTTTCCGATGGTGAGAATAAGAGTAATTTTTGACTCGACCGTGCGTGTTGAGCACTTAGCTTTGATTCCTTAACTTCACATTAGGCTAAGTCTCTTAATTGAGGACGAGAAATGATAGAGTTAATTATAAGTTACTATGCTAAACGTAGAGTACTCGTATTCTTTCAAAAACTCATGTGTTCTCGTTGTTTGCTTATTCTCTCTTCGCATGTAAATATTTTTTGCTTAATAAATATTGACTTAGCGGTTTAGTTAGGATTGTTGGGTTTCTAGTCTTTTCTAGTAGCTTCCGTGTAATTAAATTGGGAAGACATTAAGGTATCGCCAGCGTCACGGTTTTGAAGTATTGGCACCCGAGTAATCGAAAGCTTCACCCAATAATAAGATTTCAAGTGCTCACCTAAATCTAGCAAACAATTTGAAGCCCTACAAGGCCTAAAATCTATGCAAAATTGAAAGTGAATCAAGCCTTAATCTTCGAAGCTTTAAAGATCCAAAATTCGCTTTAGCGTGAGGATATACGTCTTTGACTAATAAAACCACCGATGAGGCGGATAATAAAAGGCAAGGCAAGACCGAAGTCATAATAAAAGCTTCATGGCGAAGTTGAGTAAAAGATGGAGGTAAACCAAAGATAATAAGGCCCTTCCGTTAGGGGGCGTATAAAAGTCTTGGTAATAAGTCTCATGTTCAAAACCGTTATAAAACCGTGTTTATCGATTCTTCTTGTCAACTTAATTTTTTGACATCGTTGTCTATTGGGAGGGGTTATTGATTTGATGGTCTTAGTTACACCGTTAGGACTCTATTTTTAGACCTAAATCTCTATTATCGCATAAGTCAAACAATGTATCCTCGTGAACATTCAAGACAAAATAAAATATAAGAGATACAACTTAGGAATAATGGGAGGATAAGTACGTGATTAGGGCATATGAGTAGTGTTAGCATTACTAACTTATAATGACAATGATCTCGTTGCACGCTTGGCATGGAATTGGAGTGAAAATCAAGGACGATGAAATTATTTCTAACGAAGCATTCACGTGTTCTTATTCTATGAACCTAAACGTCCCATTTTGCGATGAAAATCATACATTATGTCTAAAACGCAAGTAGTAGCAATAGTAGTAGTGTAGCTAGTTTATCATTCAATAAAGTGAATAAAAATGAATTTTGGAGATGCTATGATACTTTATTCTAGCATTGCGTGAGGGCACGACAATGGTTTAGTATGGGGGAGTGATGAGACTGCTTTTATACATAGTCTCATCTTCCAAATCGGGCTTAAAATGCATTAAATATCATCAAAATACCCAAATATATGCTTGTGTTTGTTGCCTGTGTATTTTAGGTACGGATATTGAGAAAATGACAAAAGATCACAAGAATCATGCAAAAACGAACACGGGAAACGAAGCCGCACGATGAACCAAGCCCTAATGAAGAATTTTCCAAAGAAAACCCTTGAAGATTTAAAGAATTATGAAGAAGGGTCCTCCAATATGGAAGAATTGACACTTTATACCCTTGTATCTTCATAATTACAAGTTTGGTCCCTAAAGTTTGTCAAAATTACAAAAAGGACCCTTAAATTTGAAGAATTGGCAAATTTAGTCCCTCAACAAAATTAAATTGTCAATACTAGTCCTCCTTAACTCAACAAACAAGTCAAACCTTGAAGAATGAAGAAAATGCCAAAACCAGTCCTTCAAATATCATCAATTTGCATGTTTAGTCCTTGAAACAAGTTTAAAAACTTGTTGTGCCAAAAGTGTCAAAATGCCAAAGTTGATTATAAAGGGAATTGAAGTTTATGCTGTTTAATACAAAATGAAGACAATGGGAACTTTGGGGGGCCATTCCAGTCAAACACACAAACTCACACCAGCCTATCATCCATCCACATCACCTCAACCAGCCACTCACATCCTTACACCTCACTCTCCCACACCACGTCAGATCCCACCACCCCTAACCCTTTTATTTAAATAAATCAGTTTTTAAACCGATTTTATATTAATAAAAATAGGGGGAAACGTCTACTGTTCATCCTTCACTCCTAATTACCCCCTAATCTCACCTCATAAACCCTAATTACCATTCCCTCAAATCAAAGGGATATAATCCCATTGTTTCCAGATTATTAATTCATCACACCCTAAACCGAAACCCAACTCCCAAAAACGTCCCCCTCACCCTCACATGGCTCTCCAACCCTCCCCTGACCCACATCCGAGCTTGAAGACAAACTGAGGACAGCTAATCAACGCCTATTAGCATTTTTCGTGCTCCCAAAGAAAATATGGACGTCCAAGATCTTCTTTTCACCACTGGCATCCCACATACATCCAAAATTCATCACATGGGTTCTTGACCAAGTTCAAAAATTGGCATCTTTCTGACATCTTCAAATATTCATTAAGGGCAAAGATGGAAGTTCATGTCATTAGGGTTTTAGCTTCTTTTCAGTTTCAGAATGAATGTAAGCCTCTATATAAAGGCCTCATAGGACTTAGTTTAGACTGTTCTTGCTTTCCTTGTTCACATCCTTGTAAAACCCATTTTTTATGAATGAAAAGTTGGTGAAGTGTTATGTGAAGAAAGCTAGTTCCATTTTACTTTCAGTTTGATTTAAGTTATCATTGTTCAAGTTTGGTTTTAAATTTTCAGCAAGTTTCTCAAGTTTTCCAAGTTTTTGTTTTTATTTCAAGGTTTTCTTAAAACTCTAATTTTTCATAAAAATCTGATAAAATGGTGATGAAATGTGTTAGTTTAGTGGTGTTTGAGATTGTGTATGTCCATGATACCATGGCTTGTTCTGGTATAGTGGGTACCCAATCTTAGATAGCCTTGGTTTGGTCCATTATTCAGCTCATCTTAGTTCTAACCCAAGCTCTAGTTTACTTCTGGTTTTATCCATAAGCTAGGGGTAAGCCTTGAGCTTTTTCACAGACTTTTCCTTCTCTCTTAGCAGGTTCAAAACAAGAACCATTTTTATCCATTTTTTAAGTCAATCCTCATAAGCATCTCAGCAAAGTTCTACTCAGGCCCCAGCCTGATTGGAGGTGACTTTTCAGTCACTGTTGGGCCTGGATGTAGGCCCAACAAGGTACCCCCTTGTGCCTTTGTTTCAGTTTTGAATTTTGGTGAATTGTATGATTTATGTGAATTTGTGATTTATTGCATAAAATTGTTTAAGTGTTGTTTTCCTGGTTTGATATTGTTCATTTGGTATTGTTTGCATGTTAGAAGTATTTTGATTCAGTTTGGATTGGATTTTAATAGGATTGCTTTGTTAATTTTTGGTTTTCAGTAATTAAAAGGGTGTTTGGGACTAGGGATTTTAGGAGCTTAAAAGTTTGTTAAGCTGTTAAATACTCCTCAAACTCACTCTCTTGGTTGTATTTAGTGCAAGTGTCCTGTTATTGTTAGTTGGTAGTGCTTAATCAAAAGTTTGAATGCCACAAGTAGCATAAAAACAGTCAAACAATTTAAGTGCCTTTGTCATGCCTGTTTTGTGAAATTTTGTGCCATCAAAACTTGTTAAGTGCCAGGAGATAGGGACATCTAGGTTTGATGTTGATTGTATGCGATTTGGTGAACTTATATGCAAGTTATTAGGATTTGAAATTCGGATTTGTGTCAAATAGATCAGTTACCATTCATCAGTAAACATACAACTTCATCAGTAACATTCATATGCATGTTTGCTTGATTCTTGTGATAAATCTTGTGTTTTTGTGCTATATTTGACTCCCTACACTCCAACTGAGTGTAGGGGTGCCCATTGTCCATCAAAAAACCAACAAATCTCACTGAACAAGGCCTCTTGTTCTTATCTTCACTTGTGAAGATACGTCTGTTTTACTTGTTTGTTCATCAGAAACACAATGCCTAACTGGGCATTGTTTTGATCCTAAGCAGTTTAATTCTAGTTGATTGTTGATTAAATTTGTGTTTTAGAGTAATTTAAATTACTGGTTTTGAGTTTTTAAAGTTAAAAAAGGAAAAAAAAAAGTTTTTCAAAAAGGACGTGGCCAGGACTCGAACCTGCGCCACTCCTCTCACACACCAACGTGATAACCAGTTGCCCTAGGGTCTTTGACTGGTTATCACTTGGTTTGCTTGATATTTAAGTAGTATCTGTTTTTAGCTTATATAACCAATCAACTTATTTATAAGCTGATTCTAGCTTATTTCTTTTAGGTTTTTGCAAGTTGGTATTTTTCTTTTGTTTTTATTTAGTTTTAGGACTTTTTGGTGCAAAAAGTTTATTTTTCCCGTATTTAATTAATTTTCTAGGATTATTTTAAGTTTAAATTTTAGAAAGTGAATAAAAAATAGGAAAAAGTATTTTAAAAATCTGAAAAAATAATTTTTAGGTTTTTAATTATATTTTTGAGGTTTACATCACTTTAAGTTTTCAAAAAGTCTTATTTTTTATTTTATAGGATTTTAGGGTTTTTTACCAACTTTGAAATTTAATATAAAATTATTTAAAAGGTTTTGGAAACTTTTGATTGCATTTTTGTCTTAGTTACATTATTCTAGATTTTTGGTAATTTTTTAGAATTTTTTTTATAAAATTTGAATTTTTTTGAATATTTTAATATTATTTTATTATTAAAAATTGAAAGTTTGATCTTTTAAGTTTTTACATTTTTCCTAGATTGTAGACACTTAATTAGGAATTTTGTAACTTTCCAAATATTTTTAGGGCTTTTCAATTATTTTCTAGAATTAATTTAAGTTTTAATTGATTTTAATAGTTTTTAAGTGTTTAAAAATAGTTTTATTTGGTTTTAAAATTTTAAAAAAAATACTTTTTAGCTTAATTAGGTTATTTTTGAGGTTTACAAACTTTAAAATCTTGTTTAGGGCTTTTTAATAATTAATTGTGATTTTTAGGGCTTTAATTAGCATTAAAAAGTCATTATCTAATTAATTAAAAGGTTTTAGCAAGTTTGGATTTTTTGTAAACTCTTAGAATATTATTTTGGATTTTTGGTAATTTTTAGGAATTTTTAGGTTAAAATTTTAATTTTTGCACTATTTACGGTTTTACGTGATCGCCTTTTTCGTTGTAGTTTAATCCGTCTTCGTAACCGTCTTTCTCTTCTAATCTCATTTCTTTCTATCTTTTTCAATCATATAATCACAAAAGTTAATCATCTCTTAACACAACGCACTAGCCTCCTCGAGAACGAACTCACTTTTAGGGTCATTCACACACGGTTTTCCTAAATCGTCGTGCGTGCTTACCCTTTTTGCTCTCTTTTCCTAAAGAGTAGTAAAATCACTACATCAGACGCACATTGTCAGAAGTGTGACGCACATTCCCTCATCCAAAGTGCGGCGCACTTTCGGATAAGTGCGGCGCATATTTGCTCTCAGCCATCACTATAAATAGGAGCCACTTTTACTCATTTGACATATTTCATCTTTAAGCTACTACTCTAATCCAAGTATTCTTAGCTTCTTAGTAGTATTTTCAGTATTATCCACTTTTGGGAAATACTTGTAACGAGAGTATTCCACTCTTCGATTCTTGGAGGAACGATACAATCGTGACACTTGTGTAATCATTCATTCGATCAAATCTAAGTATGACGTTCTCTTACTCTTTTCCATTTGTTACTTTGATTACTATGTTAGGCTAAGCTATTTGTGACTATATGGGTATGTGACTATGATTAGTGATGATGCTATGGTATGATCCTTTATAAATTTATTTCAAGCTAATGTTGTAGAACCATTTTACCACCTCGTTCTATAAACCATATTTTATCTAGAGTTGATTTGTTACGATGGCTTGGCGTTGAGAAACGCAAATCATTGTAACAATTTTTTAAAGACTTGTCTATGGTTTTGAATCTTGGTTGGAGAGATCCGCTTAGAAACCGTTATAAAATATTGAACTCGTTGACAACTTGTTTTGAGTTTAGTCGCTCGAATAAACATAAGTCTTGAATCACCCCAAGTAAATTGTGCAAACGCCATTTTGACGAAAAAGGATTATCACTCTTTACCTACATAACATATCTCGGTCATTATTATCATCATCAGAACTCATACGAACTATCCCATATTAGTCATATTTGTTACTATTGTTATTCATAACTTTCTTTCTTCAATTATTATATTGATTACCAAAACGAAACTAAGTCTCAGCGAACGATCCTGGCTTACCACTACAAGCTATATTATGAACGAAAGGGTATACTTGCCCGTGTTTGTATTCTAGTCCCTTGTTTTGTCTAAATCTTGTAATATAAATTTAAGACTAACGAAAAGAACATCAGTTATGAAAACTAGCGATATTATTCAACACTGATTCAAGGAGTGCTTCGAGATATGTGACACACACGATGTCCTTTAGTCTTTTTCGGAGACACATTGAGCTACATAATGGGCTATAGACTAGACATCCAATCACGAATGGTCGGAACAATTTGGATATCTAAATAGATATCTTAAAGAGGTTTAAACAATGAAGGTAACACGCATGGTAGTAAAATGAAATCAGAAGTTCCATTGAAAACAACACTTATTTAATCCCAAACAATGGTATCACGAGAATACGACAACATGTAACAGTGAGTCGAGAAAAACAGACGGTTCAAAATGAACGAGTATATGAGGTCAGTCATATCACGTATAAACAAGATAGCAATAGTACTCAGAAAAGTGAGTATGAAAAGTCGACAGCATACGCGCTCCGAATACAAGTATGTAACGTCATAACAATATATGATCATGGTAACGAGATCAAGTTTACATGAACAAGAATTCAAGAAATACAGTAAGGACAGATGTAATCACAGTAATATCCAATGAAAATTCATGAAGCACATAGGCTTTGAAAAAAGGTAGTAATTATCGTCATTAGGATAAGGTAATATTTCAAAATGAAATCAAGAGATGAAATACTACAATGATAATTAAAATTAAATAATAAGGATTAGAGAGTTACCCGCGCAGATATCGAACTACCATGGCAGATTCTGTGTTTGACACTTAGAAACATGAAATATTTGAATTTCGGTTATAGACTAAGTTTTGAAAAACGACTCAGTTCCCTATAACCTTCGCTCTGATACCAATTTGTGAGACCCCCAAAATCAGGCAAGGGAACAACTAGGCGTCAAGGGGGTTCCACGTCATGGTACAAGAAACAATGAAATACTGTTGACACAAAGTTGACTAATAAAAAAACATATACATTACATCATATATATCAGAGTTTCTAAACAAAGGTCCCAGAGTTTTACATACGGAAAGTTTATTATTTCATTTATGGTTTTGTAACATATAGTTATCAAGAATATTTAATAAACTTCTTATAGTTCTTACCAAAACCAAACTTTAAATATACACAGAAATCTCCAAGCTGCGATAATATCCTGCGGGCTCCCATCCAAGCAAAGCTAAGTAATAATACCTGAGATTAAACATGTAAAATCATCAACATAAAGTTGAGTGATATTCATAGGTTTAGCAGTAAAGGTGTGGAACACAAGCATTCATTTGTAAACAAGAAATAGAGAAAATGGTTATGATCATTAACCATAGTCAGAAACATTTTTATTGTTGTTTAGTTCATGAACCGAAGCTTAAATCAATGTAAGTTCCTCTAGTGAGTATTCAGCCTAAATACTCAAGTAACAAATCAAATGTTAAATACGTCAAGGTAATCGGGACGGGGATTGTCAATCCCGATGGATCCACACACAACATTCGCGCTTAGAACACAAGTAAATTAATGGTTCATGATTAAGAGAGGCAACTTAAGGCTATAGACTAAAAGCAATAATATCAATGAAAACGGTTGGAAAGCATACAAGTTCTTGATAGCATACAAGTTCTGGATAAAATACAGTTTTTAAATGGTTGTGTTCCACCATGTAAAATCTCACCCCGCGTTTAGAAACAATGTGCAAGTAAAAAGGGGCTATGAACTCACCTTAGCCACGAGGTAAGTAAATCATTGTACTCAGAAGCCGAGTAGAAACAATAGTGGCGAGACGATCACCGACGATATGGATGCCTAGTAAAACATGAAAGCCGCAACCTAACAAGTAAGGCGCGCTGGTTAATAATTGACTCAAGTAATAACCATACTTAATAACATAAACTCAGAATTACAAGACAACGACAAACCCGAAAGAACAACAATGCAAGTGGTACTACAATACCCTTCTATATGTTCATTTTATTAACTACTTCCTCGATAAAAATCTGCCGGTACATACCAAATGTACAAGCTCGTTTCCCTTACTTAGACAACTCGGATTTTTATGAAACTTGGTGAAAAACTAAATCATAACCTGAATAAAACTCATTTTAAATTTTATTCAATGATTTACATCTTAGAACCACCTGCTTGACACATTTCTAGACTTACAAAAACGGGACAGATTTGTATACTTGACTCGTGAAACCATTTTAACCATCCTAACCTTTACCATTAGCAAAACCGACACTTGACTTTGAACATAGACTCAAAGTGCTAAGTCCTGTACCATTTGTAAAACTCATTCTATAGTTCCCGACATTCGATCCAAATATCGACAACAAATTCGGATTGTGTCGATACTCGTCTCCCGGTACAAGAATAATCAAACTAGCGTAACTTCTTCCTCGTTTTGAGTTAGAAGCTCTATCTTATATAAAAAAGAGCGTCTCGACAACCACTACAATATTATCCTATAATATCAAGCTTTTATCAAACTTTGATTCACGAAAATATACCTAAACCTGCTGGTCAAAAATACTATTTAGAAAATCACATTAGATGATTATTTTGACCCATTTTCACAAATCCCCCATTCTAAATATTGTCCATACATAATTCTAAACAATCCTTATTAATCTATAACACTTGCATGTTAAATTTTAACAAAATCAAAGATAAAAAAATAAAACTTTTTATGATTAAAACATGAAGATCTTAACATAGACGATACATACATGATCATCAAAACACATACCAACCATGAAATCATAAGAAATCTTAAACTTGATGCATGTGAACAAAACTTGGATCAAAATGATCACCATTCAAAATCTAGATGTGGTCTTTGATTATTTTTGGTTAAAACAAAGTAAAATTTGAAGATTTAGGGTGGTTTTGGTGTAGGAGGGTGGCGGCAAGAAAGAAGAATGGTGGGAGGAGAGAAAAAATTTTTCAAGTGTGTGTTTTTTGTGTATAAAATGAGAAGAAAAATTAGGTAAATTGTTTATATAGTGGAGTTAGGGTAGAAAATGTAATTATTGAATAGTTTTAGGCTAAAATGAAATTAAATAGTTTAAAGGGTAGAAAATGACTATTAGTTAATTTTAAAATATTTACGGGGCTCGGGTTTCGTAAAAATACATATCAAAAGTTAGAATGCATCAAAAATATGATACTATGATTTCCCGACATGACTTAACACGTAATTAAAACGAAATCGTTGAAAATATTAATTATCGAAACAATCGATAATAAAATGTAAAATTTGGACATCCGTCGGCATCGCGATCATTAGTAGTTCTCGTTATTCGTTGATTTGAGTAACTCTTTGTAAAATGCACGCGGGTGTTTTTAAATAAAAAACTTTGATTTAAATACATATAGAAAAATAAAATAAGAAAATTCATAATTCCAGATAAAGTATTATCAATGATCAGAAAATACTTAAAAAGTATAATTTATTAAAATTATCATGATCTCAGGATATACATATAAGAATACAAGAAAATATAATACGTTAGAAAATTCAAGCATCACGAATAAAAGAATAAAATAATACCGGGAAAAATATGAGTTCTTACATATAACTACCCAATATCTATATATGAATTTCAAAGACAAATGTACAAGTTATAATCTATCATTTATAAGTAATATTTTATCCTAGAACACTAAGTACAAATCATTTAAGCTAAGTACAAGTATTAAGACCTAGTAACCTAGATTAGCACCTAGAATCCATTTCGCATTGAACTAGAGTCTAATCTTTTGAAACCAATTATAAAACCCAACTATGTATCATATTAATATTATACTTTTATCTTATGTTAATTTACAAATTACTAAAGCACAATGTACAAGTTATTTAAGCATGGAATCATAAATTAACCTAATTGCACCTAGGATATGATTATCATATATATCCCACTTAACTAAGTGTATAGAATCTTAGAAGCCATAAACATAATGTATAAGACCTATAATAAGCTTACATGAGTAAATAAACACTAATTACACAAGGTACAAGTCAATTAGGCATAATGACCAAGAAATCCCTATATTACCTATTTCACTTAGAATCAATGGATAGTTTTTTAGGACAAGTCAACCAACACTCATAGCATTATATTTTGGCTATAACATTATCTTAAGACAAGATACAATCACCCTAGTGCACAAGGTACAACATTTCAATGCATGACTTATAATTTAGGTCAAAATAGGTATTTTCAAACTTTAGACATTTTTACCAAGAATAACTTATCAAACCAAGTGTAGAAACTATTTGGACTCCTAAAACACAGTATCTAAGATATAAATTGAGTTTAAATCAGTAGCTAAAATAAGAATAATAGATTTAACTAGGATTTAACCTAGATCATTAGAAACCCTAATCCGGCTAGATTTTCTTCCCAATTTCACTTCAAACTAATGTTAAACTTCAAACCAAGGACCCAAACCTTTTAATTACAATTTTTAAACCCTAATTACACCCTAATATATAACTAATCACATTCCCAAGTCCTTAATTATCATAATTATAAAGTTACAAGTTACAAGCCCTAGATTTTCAATCCGCCTGGGTATTTCCCTCCAAATTAAGTTTAAATTCTTTCCCTCACATTTTAAACTTGAAATCAGATATTTGCAAAATATTTAGGACTTCTAAAAGTCCTATTAGCAGCTAGATCACCTCCTTGTAGCTACATAATCACCATTCTTATCCTTATGTTGTCGTGACACCATATAGACCATAAAACATAGATAAATTCAACTATATCTTCCATGAACCATTACTAGCCTTCATTTATCATCACTATAAGTCCCTAACACGTTTCTAAGCTATGCCTAAGACTCCTATGCCTAAAATAGGTATAAATAGTGGCGAAATGGCCATAATTATCTTCATCCCCAACTTTCTTACCTCAATACCCATAAATTCTGAAATAACACTTCTATTAAAGTTATAGGGAATCCTTGAGACCAGAAACCAGGTCTAATAAGTATCCATTAAAGTTTTTGAAGCTTTAGAAGCAAAATAAGTTCATAAAGAGCCCTAAAAGTCACTTTGGAGACAACTAAGTAATCACTATGTTAAATAAGATTTGATCTTGTTTTAATAATATTTTTATAACTTTTATAATGTTAATAAGATGGTAATATAAGATTTAGATCAATAAATAAGCATGTTTGATTTTCCTAAATCAAGCTTTAACCTTAAACCCTAGTTTTGTAATTTACATGAAATAATAAGTTAAAATCTATCTCAAAGGCTATATATCTGAAAAAGTAATGTTATTATGATTAGAAATATATTTATAAACTTTTTTTTAAGTTCCTAGATCATTTTCTAAAAGTTTCCACTTGTTATGTAATTTTAAACAAGTCTAGGGACAAAAACTGTTATTTTTAAAACTTATAAACTTGAGGGGTTAAAATTGACATTTTATCAAAATTAAAACTATAAGGACTGATTTTCAAAAGTTTGAAATCCTAAGGTTAATATTTTAAGGTTGAAAATGTAAATATTAAAACTATATACTTTAAGGGTTAAAAGTGTAAATATACCAAACTTATAACTTTAAGGGTTGAAAATGTAAATATTCCAAATTTATAAACTTTAGGGATCATTTTGTCATTTATGAAACAATATGGATGAAAATTATATAATGAAACCTATTTTCTAAAGTTATATAAACTAAAAGGACTATGTTTGCCAACTTTGAAACAAAAGGATATAAAATGTAATAATGAAATAATATATTAAACTTTGAAGAAGTTTCTAAAATATATAATGTATCATATTAATGGGGAACTTTATACAAAGATGTTCCATCTCCATATTACGTCTTGACTGATTGGTTGAGTTTACGATTCAAAGTGCCCTCGCTCCTCAAACGTTTATAGAATGGCTTCTGAGTATAATGGCCCGAACAATGATGCTACAATCCCAAAATATATAAATCCAAGAAAATATAAAAAAAAATTGAACGACAAACGTTAGTGGTTAGTGGGTCGAGTCGTGCAATGACATCCAAGCGGTAGAATGTCTTTTTCGAACCCTCGCCTAGTTATGTTAGACTCCTTATCCGCTTCGCCTGAAAGGGCCCTTGGCAGGTGTTGAACCCAAGACCTCTAGGAAACCTTCCTCAAAGAAACCACTTAGTGGAACCTTGGTGGCCAAGTGAGCTAAGCCAGTTGGTTACCAAGAAAATATAATTATTATTTAAAGAGACTGAACTCAGAGATTACGACTTGATATATATACATAATTGTGTGTCAACCCAGATCTGTGAGACGAGTTGTGAAACTCAAATTGATATTGCCTAAGTATTTCAATACTCTATAAGCTAATGTGAGTTCATAGCATCACTTTTTAAAGTTTTAAATGAACTGAAAACCCGTAAGGGGGATACATGATAAAACTAGAATACAAGTATTTTTGTATGCTGCCTAATATAATTATTGACACAATGTTTTCTCGTTGCCATTAAGTCCCTTTTTAATCGTGGACTGCTAATCGTTTCTAGAAATGAGCGCTAATATTATGAATAATACTATTTGAGGACTGACATCCTCTATCTGGGCAAGTCACACTTGATGGAAGCTAATGGTTCTGACCTAGGCTAAACGGATACACTTTATTTTTCAAAACTCAAGATAGTCCAGCAAACTACCTGTACAAGGGCAATTTGTTGGGTTCTAATAATGTCTAGTCGCGGGGTCATGAGCTAGTGCAATAAGTATTTATGATTTTTAAATGATGGATGTATAATAACGTAACCCTAGAGTCATACTTGTATTCAATTTATGCTTAAACCTATGAATTCACTCAACCATTGTGTTGATTTCTAAGCATATGTCTTAGGTGAATGAAGACTGGCGGGCTGAAGATGATGGTGTCTTGAAGCGTTATCATTCTAATAAGTAAAACTAGATTTTGGGAACTTGTGATGTACAGTGTTTGTACAGTTGTTTTGTTTAAAACTCAGATGAATAATTGAATGATAACATAAGTTTTAATAAATGTCTCTTTGAGCCATTTTCTATTATTGTGGCTATCATACCTTGAAAGTAATACCCCAGATTAGTTTCCGCTGCTATATGGTAAAAATAGGGGTGTTACATATGATAATGTTAGTGTTGTTTATTTATGACGCCATCAGGTTCAAAATCACCGTACAAAGCATATTGAGATTGACATACATTTTGTTCAAGATTTAAGGCCAGTTGAAGGCATGTGAAATAGGGCAATGGCACAGGGCACAAAAATATTAGGGTCCCCATTTTGTACCACGCAGCTATTTTATTGTAATATAGTTTGACTAATAAAAGCCCATTCACTATTTACTCTAGACTAGGCCATTTAGCAAATTCTAGATAACAAATAAAGTTGTCAAACATTAAGGGGGTGTTTGTTTTTGCATTTCAACCCAAATTATTTGATTATTGTGTTTCAAACGGAGATAATTTATTTTAAGTGTTTGGCAAAGTTGGGCCAATAATTGATTATCTGCGTTTGTATACCTTTCAAACGTGGTTTTGCTGCTGGTGGTAGGGACCAACAGTTGGAAAACGCGACATTTTTTTAATATCAATATTACCAAATTACCTTTTTTATTTTTTTATTTAATGCTTTGTAGTTTGTCTTTATGTCTATTTTGGTCATTTTATTACTAGGTTATAAAATAATATTATCTACCAAACACATAATCTATTACCATATATAATAATCAAACCCAAACAATATATTTTAAAATTGTGTTTTCAAAAAGCTAATTATCTAATTATTTATTTTCAAAATGAATAATATATTTTAAATAAGAAATCCCAGACACCCCTTAAGAATGTAAGCAAAGTTAAATTGTTTGTGTTTGTTGTTTGGGATCCTTGGTTATAATAATTTAGGACACGAGTTTTCGTTGAAACTTTAAACGAAAAATGGAGGAGGAATTATATTGATTATGCTCTAGTTGTATTAAGCGACCGTTTCACGTGCAAATTTTATTAATTAGGCACAATAACAATAACGATGAAAATTTCGATATATATCTAATTTCTCGCGTATAAAAGGGCTTACGTTGTAACTACGGCACATGGCCACTAAAATTAACGGGACGGCTTTGTCGAGATTTGGTTGCTACTGGTCCGTTCTTCGTGTTCTTTCATATTATGAGTATGCTATTTTCACTAAAGGATTACCCTCATGTTTGTTTAAAGAGTTTCGTATCAGTTTGAGTGTTCGTCGTCCTCCTACTCAAACTGGGGGAGTGTTAGACGTTAATATTATTATTAGGTCATGTGTTTTTAATGGGCTCAAGCCCATGTTATACTATTTTCATTATGCACATTATATGTATTAGGTTTGAGAGATACGATTCACTAAAAAATCTTACACATTATGCACTTAATAAGTGGATATAGAGGTGGCAAAACGGGCGGGCGGGCACGGGCGGCGGACTAAACGGGTAACGGGCTAAACAGGCGGCAGGCTAAACGGGCGCGGGCCAAATGGGCACGGGCGAAACGGGCGGGCAAAATGAGCGGGCTAAACGGGCGCAAGCTAAGAAAGGGAAAAAACATATAAAAACTTACAATTAAAAAATAAAAATACTTGTTTGAAAGCCGGGGATAAAAAATTTAATAAAAAATATTCGTCGAGTATACTAATTTGTATTTTACAAGTGCGCCCGTTAAGCTCATTTAGTTTCTTATATATACGCCCGTTTAGCTCATCCATTATAAAGAATGGGCAAAAAGTGCCCCATCCTTTTTTAAAAATAGGCAAAAAAATGCCCATATGTATCAAAATAGGCAAGATTTACCATCTCTAAGTGGATAGAACCTGTGCACATCGCACGCATTACAACTGAATAAACATATAAACATATTTGAATCATAAGATGCAGATATATAATCATATGATTATAACTAGCATTTATGTGATTGCCACTGATCAAGTTTCCTTTTTTCTCATTTTTCATTCCACCTACAACGTCCTCAGAATACCATCGCTTAGAGCCACAAATTGACATTGGGCTACCGACAATATACCTTTTTAGGTTCATAGAGTCGTGGCTTTTACGTAGCAATCAAAATTAGTGCCCTGAATTTGAAATTCGGGGAGTATGGGAATAGAAAAATGGACTCACATATAGCGCACGCTCTAACTTAACAGCCATATACTAACATAAATCAAAAGCTTGAAACGACTACTAATAAACAGAATTAATAGATTCAAATAAATAGACTGTAAGCTCACCACTTAGATGGTTTTAACTTACTGTAATGTAATTTGAACTATTCAATCAAAAGTATATATGTGACTGAACCAATACGCACAATAAAAACTTAGTCTTGTTGAAGCTACTCAAAAGCCCATGGCATCTCCGCCCTAACCGCGTCTTCCTCTTCTTCCGTAGGAGGAGTCGTAACTCTGATGTTGAATATCTTACGGATCTGCTCAGGTGTCTTTCCTCTGATCATATCAGCAACAGCTTGACATGTCAGATCCAACAGGCTCCTTATCTTGAGATCGTCTGCAGCCTGAATACAAATTTAAGAAAAGTTAATTAATTAGCAATATATATTCATAAATCTAATTAACCGGACGTGTAACATATAAGCATAAAAAAATACAAAGATCACACACGTACCAAAACAATATTAAACAAAGTATCATGATCCACTTTAACAAAGTCAGCATCAAAAGCTTTCAGATATTCCTTATCAACTTCAGAAATGGGTGCCTCAACATGTTTGTTACAGTACTCGATAACGCTGCATAAGGTTTTGCTGGTGAGGTTGACAGGGATGATGGTGTTAGCACAACCCTCTTCGATCATGTGTTTGATCTTCTCTGACTGCAACGCCACCCTCTCCTCTACATTAAACAACTCACCATCCACACTCTCGAGCACGATCATCTTTGAAGAAGAAGACATTGCTAGAATAATAAAGCAACTTGTATCGAACAAAGAATATAAGAAAATCTAAATTCTTAGAAGACTTTTTATTGTTATGATTTTGGTTTATAGGTTTAGGTTTTTATATTTATAGAAGAATAATTGGATGCCGACTTTTATGGGATTTAGAACTCTTAATTGCATAAAAGTAGATGTCGTAAACTCGTAGTATGTTAAGTCCCTTAGGTTTATTTTATAGAAAACATGTAATATAGCTTTGATTAGAAGTTAAAACACGTGGTGATTTTATAATAGCGTATAAAACCGAACCGTATATTTTCGGTTATTGAAAATGTAAAAACCGAACCATTGGTTTTTTGTTTCGGTCAGTTTTTTCGATTCGTTTTTTTTAGTTTTTGATTTGGTTTTAGTTTTTTCGTTTTTTTTGCTCACCCCTAGTTGGTGGTAATAGCTATATGTGAATGGTTGAGGATCAAAGAATAATTTTCTCGTAGTTCTCCATTCACAACATGCGCTTTAACTACTTATAGTACCCGTTATGAAACTCTGATACACTTGTGGTGTACTCTTCTCATGAAATCTGTTATGCCATATAATCAAAAAATACGATGAATAATTCAAAGGCGAGCCGAAAATAGTTACAATTAACCATAATTAGATCAAGTACCGTGGTTCCCTTCTGAGTACTCAGGCTATCCAGAAGGGTAGTCGCTCTGGGATTAGTCGTCTCACAGTGTCGAGTCAAAAACTGAGATATACCCCCAAAAAGTTAGGTCAACGTCATATAAGCATCAACCGGGTTCAATAATCTACGGGAACTAACAGTGATCAAGTCAAATTAACAATCACAAATCTAAAGAATCATCATTGTATAAGCATAAAACTAGATCACCAGAAAACCAAATGAGCTCCTGAGTTCATGGTCAGTCAAATGGAGCAGCCACAATGACAGTACAAATTCTAGTGGACCACAACGCATGAATACCGAACCTCAGGTAACTAGCTCTTGCCCTTCACGAGGCGAGTCCTGTTATTTTATTTTTTTTGGTACTCTTTTTGGAAATCAGTTTTTGCATTCGTGTGTTTTAAACATGGTTCATTTCTATCTTTTTTATATAGGTGCAACAGCAGCCGTGAATGGACGTAATCAATTAACTCCAAGTCGCGGGAAAAGGGGGGCAGCACACAAGGAATCAAGGTCACAGTCATCCCATCAATTTAGTCATCGGATTGTGCGTAGATGTGAAGAAATTGATTGGCGGGTTTCCAGTTCAAGTAGGAATCGATAAGTAGATCAAGCTGCCAACACCAGCCATGATGGAACAATTTTCTGTGAACAATGAATGTAAATGGTTTCCCCGTGTAACAGAAGTGTTTGTTATTTTAAGAGGTGTCATGTATAGCTATGTTTCGTATCATATATATATGATGGAATAAAATCTTACGGCAGCGCGCGGGCTAACATACTCGTTTAATAACATAGATAGCATCACAAAATCCAGCATACACAATCTGATCCACCTTATACCATTCTTTGTCCTTTGGAATAAAAAAACACAGAACGAACCAAATCAAGAATAGAGTTACTCAGTTCTTAACAAGCTCAAAAACTTCAGTCAAATTTGTTCAAAAACAGTCATATAACTCCAAACCCTATAATCATTATAGAAGACGACAATGATATATACCGTAAATCACCTTGTATCATCATCCAACTCAAATTTCCCACCAAATCTGTCTTCGACTACACATAACTCTTTAAAAAAAATATAACGAGAAGCATCACAACCGATGGTTTCATGGTTACTGTTGGGATTTAAATTCTAGTTAACCAATTAACTACGAGTACGCAGCGGATTGGAGTTGAGCAACTATGGTTAACACATAATAAATAATAAAAGGGTAACAAGAAAACGTACATTCATCCAAAAGCAAATGAAACAAATAAGTGGCTAAAGTAAACCACCTCTATGGTTGCTCACACAAACACGTCAAACGAACACGTCCGGATTGCTAGCAGAAACCCACGTATACCCAAACACCAAGTGTCGTAGCCCAAACCGGATCAAAAACCAAAACAGCCTAAACTATAGTTTTGTCCGATATACTTCTCTGTCCAATAACCCGGATCTCACTGTGTCCGATATCAGACAAAACTGTGCGATAGAAAACACAGGTTCTGTCCGAGAACGATCAGACATCAACAAAACCTTCCACAAGCTGCTACGATTAACTAGCTCGTAAACCTTTGTTTATAGACTTTGTTTTAGCAACCTTAGGATTGATTCTAAGTTACTAAACCACCTTGGATTGAATATAATGCAAGTGTTTATTTGTAAGATGATTAATCAAATTATATAAACCATAATCAGGGTTTATAGAACCGATTTATGAAGATGGGGAAAAGGGCAGAGATTTTCTTGTTTTGCTGTGCAAAATTCGTGTGTTTAGAGTCTAGGGGTGAAGGGTTTATATACCCATCAAACCCTAGCTTTAGATAAAGCCTAAAATCAAACTTAAGCTTTATCCAAACACTCCTAATCACATCATAATACCTCTCTTCCAATTCTTTTCAACTCACAATGAATCTAGACACTCAATACCCCTTCTAGAACCTTCTAAACCGGCCACAATAGGGTAAGGATCATTAGGGAGTTTGTCTAATTCATTTCTTGTCCAAACGGGTCAAAACGGGTCATTTTTTAGAAGCGTATACGTAAAAATTGAAACGTATTCTAATGTTTAGTGTGTGTGTCCCCAATAGGCTCACACGCCTCTAGCCACATTTGGCTCATCCAACGAGCATGAACTAACAGCTCCCACTTGGTCGTTGGAGTAGACAACACAAATGTCAACGACGGAAATGTCTAGCAACGCTCACACTCGTTATTTGACTAGAGGTGTCTGAGATATAGTTTCATAATACATTCTCAGTAGCATGGTCATTTATGTCTTGCTTTTATCATCCTTTGTTATACATACCGTTAAACCATAGATATGAATCCTAACTCATTCCATATAGTTTAACCATTTAGATTCTAGTTACTCAATTCAATTCAGATATACCAAATGTAACCAAGATTCATCTTGCATTACCATCTGGGTTTGACCAAACAATTATCTGATTAATTCTAGAGAGGCGCCATGGTATCATTCTGCACATACTAAGTGGAGTAACAAATCCTTTATTGACTACAAGTGTTGTGGATGCTGCTTCACATCACTTCGAAAAATAGCTTTTATAATTACCTTATTCAGGACAACGTTTTGCATATAATTACGAAAGTGATATCCACACATGCAGAACTTGTTTGCATCTCAAGTATAAGGATGACTTAACAGACCATTTTCAACATCTTACTCATGACAAGGATCCAATATGCATCCCTTATGAATACATATGAGTTTGGCTTAGAACAATTCTCATTCTCACATAATATATCCAACACTCACATTTGCCTTATGTAAACAATATTCCCATATTGCTAACCGACAATGGATATTTAGAATGATTAAATCATTCATGGATTAAACATGAAAATATAGAATAACAAATTTTATATGAATGAAATAACAAATACCTCATATCTTTATTTATCAGAATATAAAACTGTCTTACAATTCCAAATTATCCAAATACTAATTAACATACAGATTTACATGAGACTACTAGCTGGTATCAAACCAATACCCCGAGTCAATTTAGAATGCTTAGGGAATGCTAACGCCTTCGTAAATGGATCAGCTAGATTGTCATCTATATGAACTTTTTCTATCTTGACATCACCCATCTCAATGGTCTCTCGAAGATAGTGAACTTTTGTGCGAAAATGTCTAGCACCCTTGGTGACTCCACTTTCATTAGCTATAATAATGGCTCCAGTATTGTCACAATACATATCAATGAGATCTTCAAATGTGGGCATAATACCAAGCCCAGAAATGAATTTACGAATCCAAACAGCCTCTTTAGCTGCATCAAAAGCAGCTATATACTCAGCTTCTGTAGATGAAGTTGCAAAAATACTTTGCTTTGTGCTCTTCCAGTCAACAACACCTCCATTTAGAATGAAAACATATCCAGTCTGAGATTTTAGGTCATCAGCATCTGTCAGATATCCAGCATCAGTGTAGCAAGAAACCCTGAGCTCTCGTTTATCATCACCACCATAAACCAGAAACATATCCTTAATATTCCGTAAATCCTTAAGAATATTTTTAACAACAGTCCAGTGAAGTTCACCAGTACTCTGTTGAAATCGGCTTGTTATGTTATGAGCGAACGCAACATCAGGACGATTACATCTCACAACATACATAATTGATCCTACAGCTGAGGCATAAGGAACATTCTGCATGCGCTGTTTTTCAGGTGGTGAAATAGCACATTGTGACTTACTCAATTTAGGGCTTTCATGCATTGGGATAGTTCCACGCTTGGAATTCTCCATATGAAATCTTTTCAAGATTTTCTCAATGTAAGCACTTTGAGATAAACCAATTAACCGTCTAGATCTATCTCGGTAGATCTTGATTCCAAGAATATATGCAGCTTCTCCTAAATCTTTCATAGCAAAACATTTTCCAAGGTAGGATTTTACCCCTTTCAACATTGGAATATTGTTCCCCATGAGCAATATGTCATCAACATATAGAATTAGGAACATGGCTCATCTTGATTCTGAGTTAAACCGAATTTCTTAATCTCATCATCAAAACGCTTATTCCATTGCCTAGATGCTTGCTTAAGTCCATAAATGGAACGCTTGAGCTTGCATACTCGGTTAGGATATTTAGGATCGACAAAACCCTCAGGTTGCACCATATAGACTTCTTCAGAAAGATGTCCATTGAGGAAGGCGGTTTTGACATCCATTTGCCAAATCTCATAATCATAGAACGCGGCTATGGCTATAAGAATCCTTATAGCTCTAATGTCTGCTACAGGAGAAAAGGTCTCTTCATAATCAACCCCGTAGGTTTGAGTGAAGCCCTTTGCTACAAGACGAGCTTTAAAGGTGTGTACTTTGCCATCCATGTCAGTCTTTTTCTTAAATAGCCACTTGCTACCAACGGTTCTATCGTTAGGAGGAAGATCCACTAATACCCAAACATCATTATCTTTCATGGATTGCATCTCCACATTCATCGCATTCAGCCATTTTTCGAATTCAGGATCCAATAATGCAGCTTTATAGTTAGCGAATTCTCCAAGATCCCCTAACTCATGCTCCTCAGCATCGACGTATAAACACATTCGATCTGGGGCACGGCATGTCCTAGAGGACTTACGAATGGGATTGATATCACTTTGAGGTTCTTCAATTTCTTGATCATCCTCATCATGATCCAAGCCGATGTCATCAGAAGGATTTGTATCTTCATCTTGAATAATTTCAAGATCTTCTATACTCCCACTTGCTTCTTGATCTAAGAGATTACTCTAAAATAACTCAACATTCCGAGCAACAATAACTTTGTTCTTAGGTGGGTAGTAGAAGGAATATCCCATCGTTTCCTTGGGGTATCCTACAAAGATACACTTAATAGATCTGGGTTCCAGTTTGTCAGGTTTGGTCATCGCATCACGTTTAACCAAAGCTTCACAACCCCAGACTCTTAAGTAAGACAACTTATGGGCTTGCCCATGCCATACTTCGTATGGTGTCTTTTCAACCTTCTTAGTTGGAACCATGTTTAGTATGCGTGCATCAGACTCAATGGCATGATCCCAAAAGGACTTTGGAAGAGTAGTTCTACTCATCATGGATCGAACCATGTCTAAGAGTGTTCGATTCCTCCTCTCAGACACCCCATTATGTTGATATGTGTAGGGAGGAGTTCGATGGGCAATAATCCCATACTCCTTAAGATGATCCAAAAACTCTTGACTCATATATTCACATCCACGATCAGATCGTAGTGATTTTATGGTCTTACCGAGTTGATTTTCTACTTCCTTTTGAAACACTTTAAATGTCTCAAACACTTCATGTTTATGCTTTAAAAGGTAAACATAACCATACCGACTAAAGTCGTCAGTAAAAGTGACAAAGTAGTTAGCTCCTTGCCTTGACATGATTCTAAATGGGCCACAAACATTAGTATGTATTAGTCCAAGTAGATCTTTAACCCTTTCCACTTGATGTGAATAGGGTTTTCTTTCCATCTTCCCAGACATACAAGAGACACACTTTTCAAATGACTTAATGTCAGTTGAGGTGAGAAGTCCATCACGTTGCAACTTCTCCATGCGTTTCTTGCTTATGTGTCCAAGACGACAATGCCACAAGAGAGTAGAGTCCAAAGTTAATTTGGCTCTTTTATTGCTAACAGCAAATATAGAACTATCATTGGTTTTAGAACAAGACATATCAATTTCATAAATGCCATCCCCTCGAGGAGTAGCAGTAAAATAAACAACGTTATTCCTAGAAACTGAAATTGCATTATTCGAATCAAAACAGTTTACAAAACCATCTTTAAACAAACCAGAAACTGAAATAATCCCTCTAGTGATAGAGGGAGCATAATGACAATTTTTCAAAACAATAACTAATCAACTAGGGAGACATAAATGATAATTTCCAATAGCTTCGACTCCTGCATGTTGACCATTGCCCATGTACAGATTCAAAGCTCCTGGATTCAGCTTCTTACTTCCCCTTAGACCCTGAGTATTGTTACAAATGTGAGTACCACAACCAGTGTCATATACCCACGAATTACTTGGAAGGGAATATAGTTCTATAGTGAAAATACCTGAAGTGTTAGCTTCTTGAGACAACCTCTTCTTTTTCTGCAACTCGGCTAAGTGATCGGGACAGTTCCGTTTCTAGTGACCTATCTGACCACATTTGTGACAGGGGTCGTCCTTAGCAGGATTATCCTCTTTGGGTGGTGGAGGATTTCGGATCTTTGGAGCATAAGATGGTTTGTGCTCAGGAGCATAAGCCAGCTTATTCTTTCCATTACCATAATTCCCCTTCGCATCCTTAGGCGGTTTTCTACCTTGGTTTTTCTTGACCTTGCCTACACGCACATTATGAAGTGCAGGTGAAACAAACTTCTTGGGAAGTGTTTGCTCACGTTGTTTAAGCATGGCATGCAGTTCATTCACCGAATTCACAGTCTTCCCCATGCCATGCATGTGGAAGTTTTGAACAAAACTGTCATACTCCTTGAAAGGCCTATCAAGATCAGTCTTATTCCATAGATGACAGTCCCGGGGTGACCAAGACGCTCCAATTTCTCAATGTAGCCCTTCATCTTAAGAACATATAAGCCTACATTTTGACCTTCCTCAAGCTTGCACGCGTGAAATTCACGCGCAGTTTGAACACGTTCCTGTTTTGCTTGCTGAGTAAACATGGTTTTCAACTCCTGCAACATGTCATATGCTCCGAGATGGGTTAGATTTCGTTGGATCTCTAAGTCCATAGTCATGAGCATAAGGGCAGCAATGTCCTTTGACCCTTTGACCCAAGCAACAAGAGCTGCAAGAGCATCGGGAGGGACTTGGTGACCAGGAGTTGCAACAGGTGCAGCAGGAATTGGATGTTTCAAGTATTGTTCCTCGTCTTTAGCTGATAGGATAATGCGCAACTGGCGGTACCAATCAATGAAGTTAGGCCCAGTGAGTTTGTGTTTCTCGAAGAAACTCCTGAGTACCGAATTGTTTCCGACATTGGTAGTCATCTACAATTAAAAAGTTCAAACAATTAGTATTTTCGATAATTACATTCTTAATAGAACTAACTACCCAATTAATTACTAATTAAGACTAAGATCCATCTTGTACTCCTACTCATTACAAAAGGACTGTCCAATATGTAAACAAGTGGGGCAAGAGGTAAGCGACGAGCGTTAATTGCATAACATGCAACTCTTAGACTTTATGAGACCGTTCAAGACACTAGTAAAACGGTAGTAATGTCATGAGCATGTTTAGTCTCATCTTATGTCTCAGGTCCAGGGTCTGACCGTGCATACTCGAGTTAAGTTAACCAAGCAAAGAACATGTGATAGGTGTGGAAACACCTATCCTTTTACCACTTAAAACAATTAAAAACGAGACCATAACGTGTATTTTATGTCGTAAATGTCGGAATTATGCGTGGTTTGTATTTTTATTGTGTTTTAGGGCCAAAAGATGAAAAAGGAAGGAAACACGGGCTTTCACGGGCTTTTATCGAAGAAAAAGACAAAAGACGAAGTCAAAAGATAAAGAGTGCGAAAAGAACGGAAGTCAAAGGCCTATTCTGAAGATTTATCGAAGAAAAAGACCAAAGACGGAAGTTTAACGAGGTCGAAGAACCAAATCTAATTAATTAAGAAATTAGAAGACGAGTTCATTTTATCGATCGACAAATCCCGAGACAAAGTCGAGAATGACGAGTTTATTGTCAAAGACGAAAGACGAGAAGACAAAAAGGAAGAAAGAAAGAAAGAAGCACAAGAACTCTTCCTTCCTATAAATACCCTCCTAATATGTCATTATGAGGTGTTAGCTAATTTGACAAATTAGTTCTCCACTTTATTTTTCATGCACTTTCATATTGTCATTTACATACTTGTCTTTAATTTCAAGTTAATTCAAGTAAGTCTTTAATTTGTGTTGTTGAATCTTTATCTTTAATCAAGCTTTTCATTAATCTCTCATTCTACCTTTCTTGTTTTGTTTTATCTTTATGCTTAGTTGCTTATTGTTATGCTTAATTGATTGTTCTTTATGTTTTTATGTGTTTGATTGTGTTAGCTTATTGACCTTATAGCTTTTTGTGTGATTTTCTTAATTTTAATTAAGTGTTTTTTAAAAGTTATTTTATAAAAAGTTGATTGTAAATATTCTGATTATTTAGTTTTTAAAGTTTTTGAATTGTGGCTTATTAGCTTTTTCTTAAAATTAGTTGGGTTTTATTTTTCGTTAAGTGCTTATTTGCTTTTTGCTTATTTTTATTTAATCCGGATAGTAAAACCCTTTTTTCCCGAATTATAGTGTTTTCTTTTTATTCCGACTTAATGCAAAACCCTCTTTTTCCGACTTAGATAAAATTTATTTATTCAGAACTAGTTTAAAATATGTTTATTCCGAACTAGGTACATTTTTACTCATTCCGAATTATTTCCATTTCCCATATTCGGAACTAACCTCATTTTTGGATTCCGACTTATAATACATTTTTTATTCCGAACTAGGTGCCGATTAGATATATTCCGACTTATCTTTTCTTTGTAAATTCCGAACTACACATGCATGCGAATTCCGAATAAAGAAAAATTAGAACCCGGATAACCAATAGAAGTACATTTCCCGGATAAGAATGCAAAGACCAATTCCGAATAATAATTGCAATTTCAGCTACACATTCCGAATAAGAAATCTGATTGTTTAACATGCCTACTTGCTTGTTTCCTATCATTTCCTGCCAAAAACATTGTCTCCCCATTGGAGACATGTTCCTTATTATCTGGCATTTGTTTCGTTAGTCGTCTAGTTTTATCCGAAAGTCGTTTTAATTTTTATTCTGAAAGTCAGTTATTTTTAGTTATATTTTTTATCAAATTTTAGTATTAGTATTTTTTCGAAAAGTTTAAGTTTTAACTTTTATTTAGTGCCCGCTTTAATATTTGCCTCGTTTAGTTTTATAGTAGCCATATAGTCTCATTTCTCTCATTTTTATTTAGTAAGTTTTATTTTTAAGTCGAAAGTTTATTTTTATTTTTACTTTTATTTTTATTAATTTTTTCTTTTGATACTTGTTTTAATATTCGTTTTAATAACGTTTTAATTTTTGATTTAATATTCGCCTTGTTTTACGTTTCTTTATTATTGCCGTATTCCGTACGCTAGGAAGTCGATCTGAACTGTAATTATATCGTTTGAACCGAAGAGAGCGATGCGAACAGTTCAGGAGGTCATTTTCATAAGAAGCTCTTGGAACAGTTCTTACAAACATTGATTTAATATTGTAGCCTGATACTTCTATCTAAGTGGAAAAAGAACTAAAGGACACTAACTAGTTGGTTTATTGCACAAAAATATACAGAAAAAATCTTAGGGCGTTCGATTCCGTGAAATGGCGACCCGTTTTGTCGGAGTATTCCGCTGTGGCTAGCATTGTTAGGAGTGCTTCTGGTTTTGGTTAGTCCTTAGGCTCTTGTTGTTTTTAGCCTTTATTTTTTTAGTTTAATCTTTTCAAGCTTTTATTTTTAGTTTTAATTAGTTATAGACAACAACACCATTTTCTTTTATCCACCAAGAACGACTGAGTCACACTTTTAACCGGAGATCAATTCGATTAGACACCGAGAAAATAAACTTTTTAACCTAGCAAAATCATTGTATTAAATGGCACCGATGTCGGCTCTTTTCGTGAAGATTAACGGTTTCCTGTGAGAGACGCGTTGGATTTTGGGATCCGTTCACTCGTGAACGTTATTTTTCGTGTCAAAAATTTTCAAAAATCCTAAAAATCAAGAAATTTCAAAAACCCAAAAACATTTTAAAAACTCATAAAAAGCCTTTCTTTTTCAAAGTTTTGCACCAAAAATATTTTATTTTTTACGTTAACTATATTTCCTCTATTTCTTTGCTATCTTTTTCTTTTGCAGGTGTATGCGTACTAAATCTTCGTCTTATTCTGAGCCCGAGACTCTTGAAGACCTAGATATGGCCGGTGTGCACAACAATAACAACCCACCTCACCCCAATTTGAATAATAGCAACCATGTTCCTCAATCCGACCTTCGTACAATGGAGGAGCTTTGTCAACCGACAATGAATGGACGTGGAGGACCGATTGCGCCGATGTAAATCACGGCTCCCGAATTTTCTTTGAAGCATCACATGATCCAACAAGTTCAAAATACTTGTCCCTTTCGCGGAATACCGGATGATGATGCCAACAAACACCTCGACAAATTCATTATCGTCACTCAAAGCATGAAATTGTCCGGTGTCACCATGGATTTTCTTCGCCTTCATCTATTTCCACACACTTTATCCCACCATGCCGAAAAATGGTTTGATCGTCTTCCTAAGAATTCAATTCATACATAGGACGAAATGACTCAACGATTTTTGTCGCGCTACTTTCCACCATCCATGGTAACGAGCCTTCGTAATCAAATAAGTGGTTTCACACAAGAACCTGATGAGTCACTTTTCGATGCTTGGGAACTTTATAATTTTTTGATCGATCGTTGTCCTAACCATAATATGCTCCCCGTCACCTTAATTGATACTTTCTACAACGGTTTAACTTTTCGTGATCGTGATACGATTAATGCTGCCGCCGGTGGTACGTTTATGAAAAGAAGAGCCGGGGAGTGTAGAGAGCTTATAGAGAACATGACCACTTATCACAAAAACTGGGATTCATCCGCATCCTCAAGAAATAATCCGAGAGTCAATGTTTCTTTTACTTCATCAAACCCCGAGATAGCCGAACTCACCCAAATCACCCGCCAACTAGCCGAGATGAACAAAAACTTCTTAACCATGGCTACGAACCAATTTCAACAAGTTAAAGTTGTAGCACTTTCTTGTGAGACTTGCGGTGGTCCTCATTCATACACTGATTGTTCTTCTACTTATGACAATCCGGAAAACGTGTATGCGGCTCACGGTAACTATTACACGGAAGGCTATCAAGCTCGACCTCAAGGTGATCGTAACTTGCTAAGTTACCGTTCTAACAACTTTCTTTCGCCTGGTTTTTCTCCTCAAAACCACAACCTAAACAAATTCAATAGAAGCAATCCAAACCAACCTCGAGCTTCTAATCCATATCACCCAACCACTCCCCAAGCTCCACCCATCACTCAACCCACGACATTTAATCAATATGTTGCAACTTTCATGAGGACCCATGGAGAGGTGGTTAAGAATCTTCAAAGCCAAATCATTAACTTGAAAGGTGATATCACTAAACAAGGGAATGATATTCGAACCGAGCTTAGATATGACATGCAAACTTCTTTAAGCAATCAAACGAATGATTTGAGGAATATGATGGCTAGTTTCTTCCAAACCACTCAACCCTCTACTTTGGGCTCTCTTCCTTCGAATACCGTGACCAACCCAAGAGCTAATGTGAGTGCTATTAATACATGCAGTAGAGCAACTCTAGTAGGACCATCTACCCCTCCCCCAGTTACTCCATCTACACCTCCTCCACCCACATTTATTCCTCCTACTTCCATGCCTAGTACTAGTTCTACATTACCGTCTTCACCTCTTACGGAAGAAGTACCAAAGACAAAACCTTCATCATCCCCACCTTCTACCTCTACACCTTCACCTTCTACACCTACACCTCCTAAGCCCAATATTCCTTATCCATCTCGGTTAGACAAGTGCAAATTGCTCACCAAGGATGACATTCTAGTGTCAAACTTTTTGAAAAAGATTTCAGGAGTGAACATCACCATTAGCCTTGTTGAAGCTCTTGCCCAAATGCCCAAATTCGTTAAGATGTTTAAGGAATTGCTTAGTAAAAAGGAGAAGATGGCTGAATTTGTCAACACCCGCTTAAATGAAAATTGTTCTACAGTCCTCCTTAAAGAACTTCCGGAAAAACTTGGAGATCTCGGTCGTTTTGTGCTACCTTGCATTTTTAACAAAGTTGAAGAATTTACTGCCTTAGTTGTCTCGGGGCAAGTATTATTTGATGCCATTAAGTGTTTGGAAAAATTTATCATTACCTGATCTTACACCAACAAAGATGACTCTTGAGCTAGCAAATCTAACTCTCGCTTACCCCGTTGGTATTGCCGAAGATGTGTTTGTTAAAGTTGGTACCTTCACTTTTCCGGTCGACTTTGTTGTTGTTGATTATGAAATAGACCCTCGTATTCTGTTAATACTTGGACGACCATTCTTGAGAACCGGAAAAGCTTTAGTCGATGTTGCCGAAGGTGAACTCATCTTAAGGGTCGGGAATGATCAACAAATTTTTAAGATGGGGAAGATTACAAACAAATCCAATGGAAGGGAATCGGTGAAAATGATTGATGTGCTTCAAGACGAGCTTGATACAGCTCCTTTGGAAAGTACAAAGCTTGATGATTTTGTCGTCTACAACAACCCTCTTTTCGAGCCTATCTATAATAATCCACTTTTTCAAGAAAATGTGGAAGATTCTGAAGATCCTCTCTCCATTTTGGATGCCCCACCAATATATGATGCTCCACCAATCTATGATGATGATTCTAGTTCCGATGTGGATGATTATGATGATTTTTCTTCAGATTATAAAGACATGCCAACTTATGATGACTTTGATGATGTTGATACTCTTTCGAGTGATTCTTCAAATGATATGTCTCCTAGTGATGATTATGCTCCTATTTTCGATGAAGATCCTCCGCCAACAATGCTTGATCCTACTTTCGATGATTACTCATTTGAGGAAGATTTTGCTACTTTTCTCAATACATACTTTTCCAATGAGAATGATTCTCCTCCTTTGGACTTTGATTATGGTATTTATCCTCCTTCGGATATGAAGAAACCCGTTTCAAAGGAGAAGAAATCGAAAGACACCAGTATCCGTCGTACCTATGTCTTAACACCTATTTATCCACCTTCTTCAGATGAGATTGTACGGTTTATGGGTGAATCTTCAAGGTCTACTGAGTCTAAGTCTTATTTTCCCCTAAAGGAAAAGGTGTTCGATCCGGGTATCACGATTTTTAAGACATCTCAGTATCCATCTGATGAAATAAAAAGAAAGATTTTTGGAAACAATGGAGATATGCTTGCACTTCATCATACTTTCTACCACCGTGCTCAACAACTGCTTAAGGGAACCTCACCTACTCTTCTTTGGATTGCCTTGTTCACCTTAAGCTTGTGCTATTTGATGGATGAGAGCCATGTATTTGACCTCGGTGGATGTTCTTCAAGCTTCTTACCATTCTAATCAAGGTCGAGTCAGGCTCACGACTCGGTGAACAAAAACAAGCGCTTCTCAGGAGGCAACCCGATGATCTATCCTTTTTATCCGTTTTTATAATAAGTGTAGGGGGAGACCCTACTATGTGTTTGTTGTTTTCTTTCTTATCATGTGCAGGGATTCGAGCTTTCAAAGATTCACTCTTGATGACTTTTGATGACCCGTGATTCCGTGTCTCCATCTTCCCGATTCTATCCTAAACTCTTCTGATGCACTATTTTATATTCTTCAATTTTAAAATAGGAATCGTTTTAGTTGTCTCTTCCTTAGCGAGATTTAAAAAACGTGCACAATGTCCTAAGTGTAGGGGAGTTCACTCCCACATGCTTAAACATTGAGGACAATGTTTATATTAAGTGTAGGGGGACTTCTATCGAAGTTAAGTGGGCTTTTCCATGAATTTGTCCTCATTTTAACCGGGAAAATTATTTTTCGACATTTTTCAAAAAAATTTATCTATTTTGGCCTAGTTGTATTTTCCTTTGTTATCGTTATTTTCTTTCGTTGCTAGAATATATTTTAATAAAATGGTTTTAATAAGTTTAGATGTCTTTGATATATTAGGCCCGTCATGAATCTTTTGACTCAACCCGAGTTTACTTATCCAATTTTACTCTAGCTAGTATCCTTAACATGTTTAAATCAAGTTTTGCTAGGCTTTTATATAGGAAACTTTAACTCATACGGGTTTAAGAACAAAAACTTTTCGCAAGTTCTTATAATTGATCCTAGAAAGTCGTTTATCAAGGGAACTTTAAAATGCGAATTCTAAACTTGAAAAAGTCTAAGAAGATGCAAGATCCTAGAGATGACTTGAAAACCCAAAACTTTGATTTAATTGGCTAAGCATCCACGAGTCTCATTCCTTGAGATTTAAAATTGTGGAGAACGAGAGATGATAGAGTCAATTATAAGTTTGGTATTCTTTCATGAATTTATGTGAGTTAATTATGAGCTTTTTCTCCCATCGCTTGTTAATAAATATATTTGAAATAAGTAAGGTTGTACGATTTGAAAAGTTACTTAGCTTCTAGCCCAAGATCGTTTAAAAGTTGCTCGGTATTAATTAGAGTTCATAGCCAAGGCATAACTTATTAAAGCGGGATGCGAAGATTGGCAAGTCTAAAAAGGCTCTAACAAGGCATGAGGGCTACATTTTGTTGCTAAAGATCCAAAGTGATGTGAAGAATCATTTATCAAAAATCAATATCAAGGATCGAGACACACGACGAAAAGCAAATACTCCCCTAAAGATCATGGAGAAGTCTATCCGAAAACACCCTAGCAAGGTATGAGGATAAATAGATCCAAGTCCTAAAAGGAGGCGGATCGTTGTATATCAAAATCCCAAATAAAGATTGAAGAAAAATGAAGAAGTCGTGGTCCAAGTTTGAAGAATCTCTCAAAAACTTTAAGTGAAAAAATTCCGACTATGAAGAGAAGACCGTTATTTCATGAACATCTCTCAAGATTTGAAGTATGAAGTCAATGCCAAATATCGATCCGAGAAAGGTCAATCGTGAAGCGAGTTAAGCCAAGATATGAACTTTATGAGGTCTCGAGAAGCAGTTTTAAAAGATTTTGTCCTTTAGCTAACTGTTGATTAAATCGTCCTACTTTATTTTCAGCCTAAATAAATTATCGAAATAAGTCAACAATGCATCCTTGTGATCATTCAAGACAATAATATAATATAAGAGATACACCTAAGAATAAGGGAGTCTAAGTAAATAATTAGGCCACATGAGTTTGTGTTAGCTTATTAACTTATAATAACAATGATCTCGTTTTTAAGCTTGGTGTGGGGAACGTGAAACTTGAGGGTGATAAACATTCATGACAACCAAAGCCCTAATGTAAGTCTTCGATTTCTTTACTTGTTTTCTTCCTTCAAATATTTTGTAATTTTCTGTCTCTTTAAGTTTCCTTAGTGTCTAGTGTTTAATAAAGGCCAAGGTGGGTTAATTATAATGGGAAATGTAAATCTTGCTTTGTAATTAATGCATTGCATGAGGGAATTGTAATGGTCAAGTGTAGGGGATTTGATAGGTGTGGAAACACCCATCCTTTTACCACCTAAAACAATTAAAAACGAGACCATAACGTGCATTTTATGTCGTAAATGTCGGAATTATGTGTGGTTTGTGTTTTTATTGTGTTTTAGGACCAAAAGATGAAAAAGGAAGGAAACACGGGCTTTTATCGAAGAAAAAGACAAAAGACGAAGTCAAAAGATCAAGAGTGCAAAAAGAACGGAAGTCAAAGGCCTATTCTGAAGATTTATCGGAGAAAAATACCAAAGACGGAAGTTTAACCAAGTCGAAGAACCAAATCTAATTAATTAAGAAATTAGAAGACGAGTTCATTTTATCGATCGACAAATCCCGAGACAAAGTCGAGAATGACGAGTTTGTTGTCAAAGACGAAAGACGAGAAGACAAAAAGGAAGAAAGAAAGAAAGAAGCACAAGAACTCTTCCTTCCTATAAATACCCTCCTAATGTGTCATTAGGAGGTGTTAGCTAATTTGACAAATTAGTTCTCCACTTTATTTTTTATGCACTTTTCATATTGTCATTTACATACTTGTCTTTAATTTCAAGTTAATTCAAGTAAGTCTTTAATTTGTGTTGTTGAATCTTTATCTTTAATCAAGCTTTTCATTAATCTCTCATTCTACCTTTCTTGTTTTGTTTTATCTTTATGCTTATTTGCTTAGTGTTATGCTTAATTGATTGTTCTTTGTGTTTTTATGTGTTTGATTGTGTTAGCTTATTGATCTTATAGCTTTTTGTGTGATTTTCTTAATTTTAATTTAGTGTCTTTTAAAAGTTATTTTATAAAAAGTTGATTGTAAATATTTTGATTATTTAGTTTTTAAAGTTTTTGAATTGTGGCTTTAGCTTTTTCTTAAAATTAGTTTGGTTTTATTTTTGGTTAAGTGCTTATTTGCTTTTTGCTTATTTTTATTTAATCCGGATAGCAAAACCCCTTTTTCCCGAATTATATTGTTTTCTTTTTATTCTGACTTATTGCAAAACCCTCTTTTTCCGACTTAGATAAAATTTATTTATTCCGAACTAGTTTAAGATATGTTTATTCCGAACTAGGTACATTTTTACTCATTCCGAATTATTTCCATTTCCCATATTCCGAACTAACCTCATTTTTGGATTCCGACTTATAATACATTTTTTATTCCGAGCTAGGTGCCGATTAGATATATTCCGACTTATCTTTTCTTTGTAAATTCCGAACTACACATGCATGCGAATTCCTAATAAAGAAAAGTTGGAACCCGGATAACCAATAGAAGTACATTTCCCGGATAAGAATGCAAAGACCAATTCCGAATAACAATTGCAATTTGAGCTACACATTCCGAATAAGAAATCTGATTGTTTGACATGCCTACTTGCTTGCTTCCTATCATTTCCCGCCAAAAACAATGTCTCCCCATGGGAGACAGGTTCCTTATTATCTAGCATTTGTTCCGTTAGTCGTCTAGTTTTATCCGAAATTCGTTTTAATTTTTATTCCGAAAGTCAGTTTTTTTTAGTTATATTTTTCGTCAAATTTTAGTATTAGTATTTTTTCGAAAAGTTTAAGTTTTAACTTTTATTTAGTGCCCGCTTTAATATTTGCCTCGTTTAGTTTTATAGTAGCCATATAGTCTCATTTCTCTCATTTTTATTTAGTAAGTTTTATTTTTAAGTCGAAAGTTTATTTTTATTTTTATTTTTTACTTTTATTTTTATTAATTGTTTCTTTTAATATTTGTTTTAATATTCGTTTTAACAACGTTTTAATTTTTGATTTAATATTCGCCTTGTTTTACGTTTCTTTATTATTTGTTTTTAGCCTTTATTTTTTTAGTTTAATCTTTTCAAGCTTTCATTTTTAGTTTTAATTAGTTATAGACAACGACACCATTTTCTTTTATCCACCAAGAACGACTGAGTCACACTTTTAACCGGAGATCAATTCGATTAGACACCGAGAAAACGAACTTTTTAACCTAGCAAAATCATTGTATTAACATGCAAATATCACACAGGGTCTGACCGTCGTGAAAATTTGCCATGGGTTTGACAAGGCCCTTAGGACTGTCCAGAGAAGCCAAATCAAAAGCACGTGTTCTTAGTTGGCTAGCATACACTTAAATTTCACATTGGGTATAGCACATAAATGTGGTAAAACATGTGTACAAAGAAGCATGTAAACAACTTTGTCGCACGATTTTTAAAAACTTTTAGTAATGACACTATAGTGATCTACGATGGTTCACGGTAGCTCCAATCGAACTCGCAAGCAAGCACAGGACCAGACCTGCGCAGGGCAATAGTCGGATATCCTTTAGGTGTGACTGTGCGCACCGGCTTATACCCGACTTATAGTTTGTTCTAGTTTGTGACCCGTACATCCCATGAGTCCATAGCGTCTAGTTTTTATTTTCATGAAAGCGTGTTTCAATAGTGTTTAGGTCCTTTTATTTTATAAAAAACTTTTCCACGTAACACATAACTGGTCACAATGAGCATGTATTTAGGCGTGTAAAATATTGACCAATTTTATTGTCATGTTTCTCTATAAGTATTTATCCATATTGCATGTAATTTAGGTGTTTTAAAAAACATGGAACAATAATGCAATTAGGAAAACAAATACAATAAACATAAGACATTAAATAAACACATAAATCCGAGACCCCGAAGAGTCTTCCCCAAATGAAGAACCATAAGACTCTCATTAGGTTTTCATCAAGTACCTAAATCACCCCATGCATCACATAAAGTGATTGTAGTGAGTCTTATAGTCGGATACACAAATAATAAACATGGAAACCTTATTAACATTTAATTAGCCAATTTTAGTTTCTAATTAACCATTAATTTATTGTATTACCAGTTAACAATTAATTATTTAATCATTTGCAATCTTATTATTTTTTTTATAAATTAATGACAAGTATCAAAAGGTAGTTGTCAAACAAAAATAAAACGAATAACTAAATTAGGTTTCATGCAGGCGTTACGCGTGTATATTTATTAAAGGTGTAACCCATATCCACAAAACGAGTTGACTCGTGATGCCACTGTTGGGATTTAAGTTCTAGTTAACCAATTAACTACGAGTACGCAGCGGATTGAAGTTGAGCAAATATGGTTAACACATAATAAATAATAAAAGGGTAACGAGAAAACGTACATTCGTCCAAAAGCAAATGAAACAAATAAGTGGCTAAAGTAAACCACATCTATGGTTGCTCACACAAACACGTCAAATGAACACGTCCGGATTGCTAGCCGAAACCCACGTATACCCAAACACCAAGTGTCGTAGCCCAAACCAGATCAAAAACCAAAACAGCCTAAACTGTAGTTTTGTCAGATATACTTCTCTGTCCAATAACTCGGATCTCACTGTTGTCCGATATCGGACAAAATTGTGTGATAGAAAACACAGGTTCTGTCCAAGAACGATCAGACAGCAACAAAACCTTCCACAAGTTGTTACGATTAACCAGCTCGTAAACCTTCGTTTATAGACTTTGTTTTAGCAACCTTAGGATTGATTCTAAGTTACTAAACCACCTTGGATTGAATATAATACAAGTGTTTAGTTGTAAGATGATTAATCAAATTATATAAACCCTAATTAGGGTTTATAGAACCGATTTATGAAGATGGGGAAAAGGGCAGAGATTTTCTTGTTTTGTTGTGAAGTCTAGGGGTGAGGGGTTTATATACCCATCAAACCCTAGCTTTAGATAAAGCCTAAAATTAAACTTAAGCTTTATCCAAACACTTCTAATCACATCATAATACCTCTCTTCCAATTCTTATCAACTCACAATGAATCTAGACACTCAATCCCCCTCCCAGAACCTTCTAAACCGGCCACAATAGGGTAAGGATCATTAGGGAGTTTGTCTAATTCATTTCTTGTCCAAACAGATCAAAACGGGTCATTTTTTAGAAGCGTATACGTAAAAATTGAAACGTATTCTAATGTTTAGTGTGTGTGCCCCCAATAGGCTCACACACCTCTAGCCACATTTGGCTCATCCAACGAGCATGAACTAACAGTTATAGTTCAGAAAATCTTGAACCAATGGGTTTGTTTTGGTTACGTTTCTGGAAACTAGAATAAAGGACAAACTGTTGGTGTGATTAGAGACCTGGCCGTGTTGTATCTGCTTGCCCTAGAAGGATGCTAGGATTATATTGTTATCAAGTATTCTATGGCTGTCATATATACACTTTAAATCCAATGGCTATGGAACCTAGCTGCAGTGGAACTGTGGTCGAAATCAACCAGTTGCATGTGTCTATGAGAAATAATAGTAGTTTCTTTCATCTAAAATTCATAACACGCGGTAATTTAGTTTGAACTAAATAATTAAAAAGTAAACCAGACATCTAACATTAAAATTAAAATTGATCATTAACAAAAAATCTCTCTGAACCAATACATAATGTAAAAACATGTCTTGAAACTACTCATAAGCCCAAGCATTCTCCTTCTTAACCTCCTCTTCTTCCTCTGCAGTGAAATCATTCTTGATGTTGAAAGTCTTACGGATCTGCTCAACTGTATTCCCTTTGATCATATCAGCGACAGCTTGACATGTCACATCCAACAGGCTCTTGATGTTGAGATAGTTTGCTGCCAGAATAATATCAAACAAACTGGCCTGATCCACCCCTTTAACTAAGTCAACATCAAAAGATTTGAGATCATCAACAACCTTAGTTACTTCTTCAGAATTGGGTGCCTGATCGACATGTTTGTTACAGTACTCAAGAACCTTGGATAAGGTTTTGCTGGTGACGTTGGGGAGAGGAATGGTGGTGTTAGCACAATCATCGTCGATCATGTGTTTGATCGTCTGTGACTGCAACGCCACACTCTCCTTTACCTGAAACAGCACACCGTCGGAACTCTGGAGCTCGATAGTCTTTGAAGAAGAAGAAGACGATGTAGACATTCTGAGAATAAAAAAGTAACATGTATCGAACTTAAGGATATATATAAGAAAACCTAAATTCCGAGAGAACGATAGAAGACTTTTTATGGTTATGATTTTAGTCGATAGGTTTTAGGCTTATATTTATAGCTGAATCATTAGAAGCCGACTTCTAATGGATTTAGGACTCCCTCAAGTTTACTTTACAAAAAACGTGTTCTACTTAAATTAGGTAACTTATGTGCATCCAGTTTAGATACTCTAGAACATTGATATATGCTATATATTCAGTTTTGCGATTCCTAATAAACTTAACATAATACCAAAAGCTATTTTTAGTAAAAATCGACTTTATAATTACAATTAATATTGAAAGTCTTAAAAACTGAGGGACAACCTTGGTTATTCTGTTAGTTTTGTTGGTTTACCCCAAAGATTACTAGATGTGGATTAAGATTTATTGAGATGTTAGTGTTGAGGCCAGGGACGAAGCCAGGATCAAATATGACCGGGTGCACAAATTTTTTTGAATCGTAATATAACATATATATAAGAAGTGAATTCACTACAACAATCCAGCCCTTCCCCATCGGGGTTTTCCCCAGCGACAGTGTGTCGCTGGGGAAACGACGCTAAACGACAAAATCTGTCTGACGTGGCAAACTTGCTCGTAAAAATTTTGACCAAAAAATAAAGAAAATTTTCCCCAGTGACATGTCGCTGGGGAAACGTTGACTGAATTTTGACCAAACTATTTCACAAAAATGCAAGCGGGAGATTAACCCGCCAACTTTTCCCCAGCGACATGTCGCTGGGGAAACTTTCTTCCACGTCTAATCCAAGTGATTAGTGTTAATGCGTTGTTTATTTTATGGCCCAAAGTTTCCCCAGCGACATGTCGCTGGGGAAACTTTTTAGGATTCCCTCCAAAAGTTTTTCGATAACGCGCCTATTTAACAAAACGACGAACAAAAGTTTCCCCAGCGACATGTCACTGGGGAAACGTTGACTGCAATTTGACCAACAATTTTCACAAAAAAGTGTAATGTTTATATAATATTTTAGTAAATATAAAATATATATTAAAAAATATAGTTATTAAAAATTTAAAATAGTATATCTCTTTTTATGATAAAAAAAAGTGAGACAAATGGTTAATTTTCCCGCTAATGTTATCCCGCAAATATTTTCCCGCCAACATTTTGCCCGCCAAAAGTTAACATTCACTGATAATTGTTAACATACATTGTTAATATTAATTAAAAACTGTTAACATTCATTGAGGCTTACAAACAGACACGCCTAAACCTAACTTTATTCTACACTGACACTTAAACACGCGCTTAATTAAACATGGATATTAAACCGATAATAGACTCATAAACACGAAAACATATACATCATAAACTAGTTCAAATGAATGTTCTCCATGTCATCGTAAAGGTGGTGAAGTAGTGCAGCTGATTCCATTGTGTGCCTATCGCAATTTTTGTACAACTCTACTGTACTCTCAAGTACCCTTATCATTCCAGTCAAGCGCACACAGTTTGCACACGTTGAAGAGCTTGGAGAAGAAATTGGAATTGTTGAAGGTCTGGGAGAAGAGCTTGGAGGAGAAAAGCTCGTTGAAGGTCTCGAAGAAGAGCTTGGAGGAGAAAAGCTCATTGAACCTCCAAGAGAGTTGATTAGTAGTTACACGCGTTCGTCTTTCCATAAAAAAAATTGCATCCATATGAAACTGGACGTTGAACCCGTGAACGTGGACAAGCATAGTATAGTCTATCAAAGGATTCAGTTTGCCACGATTCTCGAAGAACTACATCTCTATCTCCACACTTGCACGGAAAAGCTTCATGCTTCAACATCTTCATAATAACAATGTGTTTGTGATAATAAGTGTGTGTGTGTGTGTGTGTGTGTGTGTGATCTGCTGGTGATTGTTATGATAAGGAGTGTGTGTGGTTGTCCTTTTATGGTAAAAAAGTAAGGGAAATGGTTAACATTTTCCCGGCAGTGTTTTCCCTCCAACTTTTTCCCGCCAATAATGGTTAACATTGAACCTCTAATGATGAACCCTATCTAATACATTGAACCTCTAATGATGAACCCTATCTAATACATTGAACCTCTAATGATGAACCCTATCTAATACATTGAACCTCTAATGATGAACCCTATCTAATACATTGAACCTCTAATGATGAACCCTATCTAATACATTGAACCTCTAATGATGAACCCTATCTAATACGTTGAACCTCTAATGTTGAACCCTATCTAATACATTGAACCTCTAATGTTGAACCCTATCTAATACAAAGAACCTCTAATGTTGAACCCTATCTAATACATTGAAACTCTAACGATGAACCCTATCTAATACATTGAACCTCTAACGATGAACCCTATCTAATACATTGAACCTCTAATGATGAACCCTATCTAATACGTTGAACCTCTAATGATGAACCCTATCTAATACATTGAACCTCTAATGTTAAACCCTATCTAATACATTGAACCTCTAATGATGAACCCTATCTAATACATTGAACCTCTAACGATGAACCCTATCTAATACATTGAACCTATAATGATGAACCCTATCTAATACATTGAACCTCTAATGATGAACCCTATCTAATACATTGAACCTCTAATGATGAACCCTATCTAATACATTGAACCTCTAATGATGAACCCTATCTAATACGTTGAACCTCTAATGTTGAACCCTATCTAATACATTGAACCTCTAATGTTGAACCCTATCTAATACAAAGAACCTCTAATGTTGAACCCTATCTAATACATTGAAACTCTAACGATGAACCCTATCTAATACATTGAACCTCTAACGATGAACCCTATCTAATACATTGAACCTCTAATGATGAACCCTATCTAATACGTTGAACCTCTAATGATGAACCCTATCTAATACATTGAACCTCTAATGTTAAACCCTATCTAATACATTGAACCTCTAATGATGAACCCTATCTAATACATTGAACCTCTAACGATGAACCCTATCTAATACATTGAACCTATAATGATGAACCCTATCTAATACATTGAACCTCTAATGATAAACCCTATCTAATACATTGAACCTCTAATGATGAACCCTATCTAATACATTGAACCTCTAATGATGAACCCTGGTACAAGATATTTTCTATGTTGAAAAGTTCGTTTTCTCGGAATCCTCTCGAATTGATCTCAGTTTAAAGTGGAATGATTTGTTCTTGGTGACAAAAAGTGATTTAGTTTTCTAATCTACTAAACAGAGAAATGACTAAAATGATAATGATTTAATCTTAAAACAATCAACAATTAAAAAGTAATACTTGAATTTAAACAAAACAGCAACTGAAAAATTACCCTATGCGGAATGTTCTCTGTTCGGAATAATGTGCCCTTAAACAGAAAATAACCCTATGCGGAAAACATCCTCCTATTCGGAAAATAATGCTATGCGGAATAAAAGGGTCAATTCGGAAAAATGGTTATGCAGAATGAGATTCTACTCGGAATAAAAACACCATGCGGAAAAACATGCCAATTCGGAAAAATGCTCTATTCGGAAAACATGGCTTATGCGGAAAATCGAGCTATTCGGAAAAACACAGTCTATTCGGAATATATCAAATATTCCGAGTAAGGAGATGGAAGATCATGCTATGCGGAATAAAATATTCCGAATAAGGGAAATGCAAACAACCCTATTCGGAATATTCAAAATTCCGAATAAGGCAAACAGAAACTCGCCTATGCGGAATATTGGTTCTGTTCGGAAAGATCTGGGAATCAAGAACAGTAACAGAAATACGAAAAACAGGGAGCTCGAATTTTAATCAAAAATCAAACCAAATACTCAAAAAGGTTTTACCAAATTAAACACAAATCATCTAAATACCATAAGTAATAAATCCCACCAATAAAAACACTAAATCAACAACTTCTTAAGATCAAACTTGAATCAAATAAAAAACTTAAGAACTTGCAATAGAAGATGATGAAGAACAAGATGAATAGAAAGATTGGATTGAAAGATTAATGTAAAAGTAACAAGAGAATTCATTAAAACTTACAAGATTGAAAAGAAATTAAAAATCACCAAACACCCTAATGGTGTTGGTGATGAACCGATCCTAAGAAAACTGGGAAAAAGAAAAATGAAAGCTAGCTTTTTTAATTGTGTGAAGGAAAAATCTATATATAGTCCTAGTGGTTGGTTGGTGAGTGGGCTTTCTCCCTTTCTTCTTGTCTTCTCGTCTTTTCAGAAAAGCTGACGTTTTCGATTCTGATTTGGGATTTGTCGTCGATTAAATTCAACTCGTCTTTTAATTTCTTCGTTAAATAGACTTGAATTTCTTTGACATATGTAAATCTTCCATCTTTGGTCCTTTTCTTCGATAAATCTTCAAATCGGCCCATTGACTTCAAATCTTTTGCATCTCTTGGACAATAGACTTCGTCTTTGGTCTTTTTCCTTGATAAAACCCGTGCAATCCCATGTTTTCTTTAATATTCATCCGGTTAGCTCTGAAAACACAATAAACACAAAAACCACGCATAATTCCAAACAAATGATATTAAATGCGTGTTTTGGTCTTGTTTTAGCCAGAATTAAGTGGTAAAAGGATGGGTGTTTACACACCTATCAAATCCCCTACACTTAACCATTGCCATGCCCTCATGCAATGCTTAGTGATAAAGCAATTGTTACACTTTTCTCATAATTAATCAACCTTGGCCTTATTAAAATATTACTAAACAGAAATTAAAATACTAAGAGAAATTAAAGCTTAAAAGGAAACAAAAGGATGGAAAACCATTTTCACTTGAAAATAGCTACATGGAAATAACTTGCAAAGAGATCAATGACTTACATTAGGGCTTTGGTGCTGCGAAGATTTATCACCCTCAAGTTTCACGTTCCCCAAACTAAGCTTAAAAATGAGATCATTGTTATTATAAGTTAGCAATTCAAACACTTACACACATGGCTTAATTAAATGCTTAAACTCCCTTATTCCTAGGTGTATCTCTTATATTTTATTTTTGTCTTAGAATGATCATGAAGATGCATTTTGGACTTATTTCGATAGTTTATTTAGGCTGAAAGCAAAGTAGGACGATTTGATCAATAGTTAGCTAAAGGACAAAATCTCTTCAAACTGCTTCTCGGGATATCAAAAAGTTCATATCTTGGCATAACTTGGTTCACGATTTGAGACCTTTCTCGGGCCGATATTTGGCATGTACTTCATACTTCATATCTTCGAGAGACGTCCTTGAGATAATGGTCTTCTCATCATAATAGAGTTTCTTCACTTGGAGACTTTTGAGGGGTACTCCAACTTTGTTGACCACGACTTCATGATTATTTCTTCAATCTCTAATTGGGATTTTGAGATACAACGATCCGCCTCCTTTTCGGACTTGGATCTATTTATCCTCATACCTTGTTAGGGTCTTTTCGGATAGACTTCTCCATGATCTTTATGGGAGTTGATTGCTTTTCGTCGTGAGTCTTGATCCTTCATATTGACTTTAGGAATAATGCTTTTCACATCACTTTGGATCTTCAGCAATAAAATGGAATCCTCATGCCTTGTTAGGGCCTTTTCGGACTCGCCAATCTTCGCGCCCCGCTTCATAAGTTATGCCTTGGCTATGAACTCTTATCATTACCGAGCAACTTTTAAACGATCTTGGGCTAGAAGCTAAGTAACTTTTCAAATCGTACGACCTTACTTATTGCAGATAAATTATTAGCAAGTGATGGGAGAATAGGCAAATAATTACACCAAGTGAGCTTGCGCAAGAATACCAACTTATAATTGACTCTATCATTTCTCGTCCTCCACAATTTTAAAATCTCAAGTAATGAGACTCGTGGACACTTAGCCTAATAAACCAAAGGTCTATATGGTTAAGGATACTAGCTAGAATAAACTTGGATAAGTCTATTCGGGTTGAGTCAAAATAATCGCAACGGGCCTAATATGTCAAAGATTTCTAAACTAGCTACACCACTTATTAATATTTTTGACTTTATTGCGGGATATATACATATGAAAGCAACGATAAAAATTTAAAAATTACGACTAAATGGCCAAAGTTAATTAAAAATTTGAAAAATGTTGAAAAAGATGATTTTCCGGTTTTAATGAAGGCATTTTCATGGAAAAGTCCACTTAAAACTTCGATAGAAGTCCCCCCTACACTTAAGATAAACATTGTCCTCAATGTTTAAGCATGTGGGAAAAGTCTCCCCTACACTTATGACACTGTGTACGTTGGTTAACTCGAGTTAAGGAAGAGACGACTAAAGTGATCAATTTCAAATGTGAGTATGAAGAAAATTGAATCACGATAGTTGAGAGATAGAACCGGATTTCGGATAACACGGGAGCACGGTTCTTCAAAGATTTCCAAGATTGCAGTTATTCCTGTAATCACATCACCACACAAACACAAACGACCAAAATAGGTCCTCCCCTACACTTAGGGGATTAAAGGGATAGATACTTGGGCTGCCTCCCGAGGAGCGCTTGTTTTTGATAACCGAGTCACGAGCCTGACTCGACCCAAAATTAGTTCATGGGGAACGTGGTGAGGGATGGAATCACCTCCTGAGAGGTGTCCTCACCAAAGTACAACTTCACTCGTTGGCCATTCACCTTAAAATTAGGTTCATTAGGTTGAGCGAGCTCGAGAGTACCATATGGAAAAATTTGGGCGATGGTGAATGGGTCGGACCAACGAGATTTGAGCTTGCCCGAAAAGATTTTCAACCGAGAGTTAAAAAGTAAGACTTTGTCTCCAACATGGAACTCTCGGTTTTTTATCTTGGAGTCGTGAATGAGCTTAGTCCTTTCCTTATAGATTAAAGAATTTTCATAAGCCTCATTACGGAGTTCATTCAGCTCATTGAGTTGGATCTTGCGTAGGTCACCGGCTTTGTTAATATCAAAATTAGCCCACTTCAAGGCCCAATAAGCCTTGTGCTCCAACTCAATGGGGAGGTGGCACGCTTTCCCGTACACAAGACGATAAGGCGTACAGCCGATCGGGGTCTTGAAAGCAGTACGGAAAGCCCACAAAGCATCATCAAGTTTATGAGCCCATGCGGCACGATGCTCTCCCACGGTTCTTTCCATAATTCGCTTAAGTCCTCGGTTGGATATTTCAGCCTGGCCATTAGTTTGTGGGTGGTAGGCTGTGGAAAGACGATGATTTACACCGTACTTAGCCATGACTCTAGCAAATTGGTCATTACAAAAATGAGTCCCACGATCACTAATAATGGCACGAGGCACACCGAATCTAGCGAATAGAGCTTTCAAAAAGTTACAAACCACCCTTGCGTCATTAGTAGGTAAAGCTTTGGCTTCAACCCACTTAGAAACGTAGTCAACGGCTACAAGGATGTATTTGTTTCCTTTAGAAGAAGGGAATGGCCCCATAAAGTCGATACCCCAAACATCAAAGATTTCACACTCTTGAATGAAATTCTGAGGCATCGCGTCTTTATGTGTGATCTTGCCTTGTTTCTGGCAAGCATCACATCGTTTAACCATATCGTGAGCGTCACGATATATGGAGGGCCAATAAAATCCGGAATCAAACACTTTTTTGGCGGTGTAGTTGGGACCAAAGTGACCACCGGTGGGTCCTTTGTGGCAAGCATCAAGGATTTCAGACGCTGCCGGTCCATCAACACATCGGCGAATAATCAGGTCGGCACATTGTTTGAATAGGTAAGGGTCGTCCCAAAAGTAAGTCTTAATGTCGGTGAAGAACTTTTTCTTTTGTTGAGACGTCAACCCTTCCTTGAGGATTCCACCCGCTAAGTAGTTTGCAAAGTCCGCAAACCACGGGGTTTCATTAGAATTCGAGTTTATAGACATTAAGGTCTCCAAGGGAAAAGAATCATTGATTTCTTTGTTCGGATGATCCCCTTGGTAAGGATCCTCAAGTCTGCTGAGATGGTCCGCGGCTAGGTTTTCAGCTCCTCTTTTATCGCGAATTTCGATTTTAAATTCCTGGAGCAGCAAAACCCAGCGAAGAAGTCTTGGTTTGGAATCTTGCTTTGTCAACAAGTACTTCAGCGCGGAATGATCGGTGTACACAATAGTGGTGGAAAGGACAAGATAGGGGCGAAATTTTTCAAAAGCATAGACAACAGCTAAAAGCTCTTTTTCAGTTGTCGTATAATGCAATTGTGCCCCTGTCATTGTCTTGCTAGCGTAATGGATCGGTTGGAAGTGTTTGTTCACTCTTTGTCCAAGAACCGCTCCAATAGCAAAATCACTAGCATCGCACATCAACTCAAAGGGAAGCTCCCAATTAGGGGTAACCAAGACGGGTGCCTTAGTAAGCTTATCCTTAAGCGAGTTGAAGGCTTCAAGGCACTCTTTGGAAAAGATAAAAGGAGTATCTTTTTCCAAGAGGTGGGTCATCGGGCGAGCGATTTGAGAAAAATCTTTGATGAATCGACGGTAGAAGCCCGCATGACCCAAGAAACTTCTCACACCCTTCACGGTTGAAGGTGGAGGCAACTTTGCGATAACATCGACTTTAGCACGGTCTACTTCAAGACCGGCTTTCGAGATCTTATGTCCAAGCACGATGCCTTCTTTTACCATAAAATGGCATTTTTCCCAATTCAGAACAAGGCGAGTGTCTTCGCACCGCTTGAGCATACGTTCCAAATTGGCAAGGCAAGAAGAGAATGAATCCCCGAAGACCGAGAAATCATCCATGAAGACTTCCATGGTTTGTTCAACCATGTCATGGAAGATAGCTAACATACACCTTTGGAAAGTCCAGGGCGCATTACATAAGCCAAAAGGCATTCTTTTGTACGCAAAAGTGCCATAGGGACAAGTGAATGTTGTCTTCTCTTGATCTTGGGGATCGATGGGTATTTGGAAATAACCCGAGAAACCATCCAGAAAGCAGTAATATTCATTACCCGCTAAACGTTCAAGCATTTGGTCCATAAAAGGTAGAGGGTAATGATCCTTTCTCGTGGCATCATTGAGTTTGCGGTAGTCTATACAAACTCTCCACCCAGTAACGAGACGAGTGGGAATCAACTCGTTGTGTTCATTGGGAACAACGGTTATTCCGCCCTTCTTGGGCACACAATGGATTAGACTAACCCATGGTGAATCCGAAATAGGGTAAATCATACCCGCATCAAGAAGTTTGATAACCTCTGTTTTGATGACTTCATGGATTTTTGGATTCACCCTTCGTTGGCTTTGAATAGTGGGTTTATAGTCGTCCTCCATGAGAATTTTGTGCGTGCAGAAGTGAGGATCAATTCCACGAATATCCGAAATCTTCCAAGCAATAGCCTTCTTATGATCTTTCAACACGGCAACAAGTCGGGCTTTCTCTTCATCCTTAAAATCCTTAGCAATGATGACTGGCGAATTCTTCTCTTCTTCGAGGAATACATACTCAAGATGGGGTGGCAACTCCTTAAGTTCTAGATCCGGAGGATTTTCGACGGGAGGCGTATTCGAAGTCGGAGTATCGATAGCAATGACCGTGGGAGATGGAGGAGAAGGGTTGTCTTCGGTGAGAAGATTGTCAAAGAAATTCATGTCTTCATCCCCATCGATAGGAGAATCATAAGGAGCTAAATTCACATCTCCCATGGTGTCTTCAAGATTGTTCCAAAATAAATCACTATCTCCAAATAGAGACAACGATGAATCAATGGAGGACACGGTCTCAACATTGGGAAGAGAGGTAGGAATACTTTTGCAAGCATCATTAAAGTGTTCTCCACAAGCATCATCAAGAACATCAATACAATTAACACTCTCATATGAATAAGGCTGTTTAGACAACTTTCCCATGTTGAAGACTACTTTATCGTCACCCACTCTCATGATAAGCTCACCGGCTTCAACATCGATGAGAGTGCGACCGGTCCTCAAGAATGGATGACCAACAATTAGTGGCACACGGGGGTCCATCTCGTAGTCGACGACAACAAAATCAGCAGGAAAGGTGAATTTGTCGACTCCTACAATGACGTCTTCGGCTATCCCCACTGGATAAGCAACCATACGGTTAGCTAATTCCAAAGTCATTTTGGTGGGGACTAGCTCAGGGAGAGATAATTGCTTCCAAACGCTTAGAGGCATTAGATTGATACTGGCACCTAGATCGGCTAGGGCCATGCAATTCTCTACTCCCGGGAAATTGCAAGGAATTAAGAAACGACCCGGATCACCAAGCTTGGTTGGCAATTTCCTTAAGAGCACTGCAGAGCAATTCTCATTAAGTTGGGTGTTGGCAATATCGAGGAGCTTTTCCTTGTCGCTCAGAAGATCTTTAAACATTTTCGTGTATTTGGGCATGTGAGCGAGAGACTCAGCGAAGGAGATATTGAAATTCAGTTGTTTGAACATTTTAAGGAAATTCGAAACCTGAATATCGTCCTTGCTTTTGAGCTTCTCTTTCCTCAACCTAGATGGATAAGGTATATTGGAAGAAGAGGAAGGCTTTTGGAGAATAGGATCACTCACATCCTGGGGTGGAGGAGGGGTAGAAGGAAGAGGTGGAGAAATTGGGGAAGGAGAAGGATGAGGAATAGGAGCAGGTGACTCGTTCTCCTTAGTCACAACCATCGGTGGAGCTATAGGAAGCTCGGGTGCCTTGGTACCTTTGCCACTTCGAGTAGTGATTGCTTTCATCTCCCCTCTTGGATTCGCAACGGTATTACTCAGAAGAGTACCCGAAGGAGAGGGTTGATTACCTTGGAAGAAACTAGCCATCATGTTCCGCAGATCATTAGTTTGGCTATCCAACGTGTTTCTCATGTCGGCCCTCAAATCATTTCCTTGCTTGACCAAGTCGGCTTTCAGGTTGAGCACCTCTCTCTGAAGATTTCCCACTATCGCATCGTTAGTCCTCATATAAGTTTCCACTTCCTGGTGAAGAGCGGTGGGTTGGTTGGGAGGAGCATTGTATGCGGGTGGTTGGTAAGCAGGTTGCTGGTAGACTTGGTTGTTACGTTTAGGTGGTTGTTGCTGCTTGTGAGGAGGTATGTATGGTTGTCGAGGTTGTTGTTGAGGAGAGCGATTGAGATTTTGTTGTTGGTTTGGGTTGGTAGGAGGGAAACCAGGTGGTGAAAGATAGTTGTTGCTGCGGTAGCTAAGTAAATTACGGTCACCTTGAGGACGGGCTTGATAAGCAGGTTGAGGATAGGTGCCATATGCCGCATTCACATTCTCAGCAGGGTAATCTTGGGTGGCGGTACAAGTGGTGTAAGAGTGAGGACCACCGCATATCTCACAAGGTTGGCTAACAGCGTTCACTTGAGCGTGTTTGGCGTTGTTGCTGTTGTTGTTGCTGACGGTGTGGGTGACAAGCGATTCAAGAAGCGTAGTGATTTTGTCTAATCGCTTGTCGTTGTCACTAGTGCTAGCACTAGCGACATTGGTCCGAACACTCTTGGTTTGCACACGAGATTTATTCTCAATGATGTCCCAAGCAGCATTGGAAGTCTTAGCCAATAGATTACCCCCCGAGGCACTGTTCAGTGAATCTTGGTCACTCATGCTTAAACCATTGTAAAAAGTATTAATTTGATGTACTTTGGTAAAACCATGTTGTGGGCATTTTCTTAAAAGATCTTTGAAACGATCCCAAGATTCACTGAACGACTCATCGTACTTTTGTTCAAAATTTATGATCTCATTCCGCAAAGCGGTAGTACGAGAGGGTGGAAAAAAGTAATTGATAAACTTTGTTTCCAAATCCGTCTACGAGAGAATACTCTGTGGCGGTTCCTTAGCAAGCCAATGCCGGGCTTGTCCCTCTAAAGAAAAGGGAAAAAGTTGTAACCTTATAACCTCTTGTGAAACACCATTGAACTTGACCGTGTTGGTGAGTTGTAGAAATCTCTTGATGTGGTCGTGTGGATCATCAATGGTACGTCCCAAGAATGGTTGAGCGGAGACCATCTGGATAAAGCCTGATTTTAGCTCAAAGTTGTTGGCGGCAATTGGAGGTATGACAATTGGATCCGTGTTGCCATCGACATGAGCTTGCAGCAGTTCAATCATTGGGCGATTATCCGGAAGGGGCTCATTGTTGTTGTTATTATTCATGTTGTTGAAAGGCGGGTTGTTGTTGTTATTATTGTTTGGAGGTGGTACACCGGCCATGTCTAAGTGATCGAGAGGCTCGGGCTCTTGATATGACGTAGATCGAGTGCGCATACACCTGCAAAAGAACGAACAAAGAAAAACAAAGCAAAAATATTTTTGGTGTTTATGTTTTTTAATTTTTTTTTTGTATTTTTGAAAATTTTATATTTTTTAGGATTTTTTTGAAAATTTTTGATGAAAAAGTAACGTTCACGGGGAACGGATCCCAAAATCCAAGTTCTCACAAAAAACTTTTGATCTTAGCGAGAGGAGCCGGCAGCGGCGCCATTTGGTACAAGATATTTTCTATGTTGAAAAGTTCGTTTTCTCGGAATCCTCTCGAATTGATCTCAGTTTAAAGTGGAATGATTTGTTCTTGGTGACAAAAAGTGATTTAGTTTTCTAATCTACTAAACAGAGAAATGACTAAAATGATAATGATTTAATCTTAAAACAATCAACAATTAAAAAGTAATACTTGAATTTAAACAAAACAGCAACTGAAAAATTACCCTATGCGGAATGTTCTCTGTTCGGAATAATGTGCCCTTAAACAGAAAATAACCCTATGCGGAAAACATCCTCCTATTCGGAAAATAATGCTATGCGGAATAAAAGGGTCAATTCGGAAAAATGGTTATGCGGAATGAGATTCTACTCGGAATAAAAACACCATGCGGAAAAACATGCCAATTCGGAAAAATGCTCTATTCGGAAAACATGGCTTATGCGGAAAATCGAGCTATTCGGAAAAACACAGTCTATTCGGAATATATCAAATATTCCGAGTAAGGAGATGGAAGATCATGCTATGCGGAATAAAATATTCCGAATAAGGGAAATGCAAACAACCCTATTCGGAATTTTCAAAATTCCGAATAAGGCAAACAGAAACTCGCCTATTCGGAATATTGGTTCTGTTCGGAAAGATCTGGGAATCAAGAACATTAACAGAAATACGAAAAACAGGGAGCTCGAATTTTAATCAAAATCAAACCAAATACTCAAAAAGGTTTTACCAAATTAAACACAAATCATCTAAATACCATAAGTAATAAATCCCACCAATAAAAACACTAAATCAACAACTTCTTAAGATCAAACTTGAATCAAATAAAAAAACTTAAGAACTTGCAATAGAAGATGATGAAGAACAAGATGAATAGAAAGATTGGATTGAAAGATTAATGTAAAAGTAACAAGAGAATTCATTAAAACTTACAAGATTGAAAAGAAATTAAAAATCACCAAACACCCTAATGGTGTTGGTGATGAACCGATCCTAAGAAAATTGGGAAAAAGAAAAATGAAAGCTAGCTTTTTTAATTGTGTGAAGGAAAAATCTATATATAGTCCTAGTGGTTGGTTGGTGAGTGGGCTTTCTCCCTTTCTTCTTGTCTTCTCGTCTTTTCAGAAAAGTTGACGTTTTCGATTCTGATTCGGGATTTGTCGTCGATTAAATTCAACTCGTCTTTTAATTTCTTCGTTAAATAGACTTGAATTTCTTCGACATATGTAAATCTTCCATCTTTGGTCCTTTTCTTCGATAAATCTTCAAATCGGCCCATTGACTTCAAATCTTTTGCATCTCTTGGACAATAGACTTCGTCTTTGGTCTTTTTCCTTGATAAAACCCGTGCAATCCCATGTTTTCTTTAATATTCATCCGGTTAGCTCTGGAAACACAATAAACACAAAAACCACGCATAATTCCAAACAAATGATATTAAATGCGTGTTTTGGTCTTGTTTTAGCCAGAATTAAGTGGTAAAAGGATGGGTGTTTACACACCTATCAAACCCTATCTATTACAATGAACCTCTAATGATGAATCCTATCTAATACATTGAACCTCTAATGATGAACCCTATCTAATATGTGGAACCTCTATTGATGAACCCTATCTAATACATTGAACCTCTAATGATGAACCCTATCTAATACGTTGAACCTCTAATGATGAACCCTATCTAATACGTTGAACCTCTAATGTTGAACCCTATCTAATACATTGAACCTCTAATGTTGAACCCTATATAATACATTGAACCTCTAATGTTGAACCCTATCTAATACATTGAACCTCTAACGATGAACCCTATCTAATACATTGAACATCTAATGATGAACCCTATCTAATACATTGAACCTCTAATGATGAACCATATCTAATACATTGAACCTCTAATGATGAACCCTATCTAATACATTGAACCTCTAATGATGAACCCTATCTAATACATTGAACCTCTAATGATGAACCCTATCTAATACATTGAACCTCTAATGATGAACTCTATCTAATATGTTAAACCTCTAATGTTGAACTCTATCTAATACATTGAACCTCTAATGTTGAACCCTATCTAATACATTGAACCTATAATGTTGAACCCTATCTAATACATTGAACCTCTAACGATGAACCCTATCTAATACATTGAACCTCTAACGATGAACCCTATCTAATACATTGAACCTCTAATGATGAACCATATCTAATACGTTGAACCTCTAATGATGAACCCTATCTAATACGTTGAACCTCTAATGATGAACCCTATCTAATACGTTGAACCTCTAATGATGAACCCTATCTAATACATTGAACCTCTAATGATGAACCCTATCTAATACATTGAACCTCTAACGATGAACCCTATCTAATACATTGAACCTCTAACGATGAACCATATCTAATACATTGAACCTCTAACGATGAACCCTATCTAATACATTGAACCTCTAACGATGAACCCTATCTAATACATTGAACCTCTAACGATGAACCCTATCTAATACATTGAACCTCTAATGATGAACCCTATCTAATACATTGAACCTCTAATGATGAACCCTATCTAATACGTTGAACCTCTAATGATGAACCCTATCTAATACATTGAACCTCTAATGTTGAACCCTATCTAATACATTGAACCTATAACGTTGAACCCTATCTAATACATTGAACCTCTAATGATGAACCCTATCTAATACATTGAACCTCTAACGATGAACCCTATCTAATACATTGAACCTCTAACGATGAACCCTATCTAATACATTGAACCTCTAATGTTGAACCCTATCTAATACATTGAACCTCTAATGTTGAACCCTATCTAAAACTAAAATATACAATTATATAAAATTATTATATTAATCATTTAAAAGTAATTTACATAAATGGTATATAAAAAAATACAATTATATAAAACTTATTATTATTAATTATCTGAATGTAAAATATACAATTATATAAAAATAAAATATATAACTATATAAAACTTATTATTATTAATAATTTAAAATTAAATTACATAAATGTTATTTAAAAAAATATACAATTATATAAAACTTATTATTATTAATTATCTAAAAGTAAAATATACAATTATATAAAACGTATTAATATCAATCATTTAAAACTAAATTACATAAATATCATATATAAAAAATATACAATTATATAAAACTTATTATTTTTAATTATATAAAAGTAAAATATACAATTATATAAAATTATTATTATTAATCATTAAAAAGTAAATAACATAAATGGTTAAAAAACGTTTCCCCAGCGACATGTCGCTGGGGATAGTTTTGTTTCTTAATTTTATAAATCCCTCCAAAAATTTTCATTAACGCGCTTCTTTCACAAAACGACAAAATAAAGGTTTCCCCAGCGACATGTCGTTGGGGATAGTTTTGTGAAAACCGACAGGTTATTAAACCATCTGGAAAAAATGAAAAATTCTGATGTTTCCCCAGCGACATGTCGCTGGGGAAAATTTCGTCAAACATAAGGAAAGTTTCCCCAACGACATGTCGCTGGGGAAAATTTTGACCACTTCTTATCCTCAAACCATTTACAGAAACTTAGCTTATCTCTTTTTCTCTTCTCTCAAACAAACGCTGTCATAATATCCCCACCATTTACACCACCAATCATCACCACCATTTACACCACCAATCATCACCACCATTTACACCACCAATCATCACCACCGTCATCTCCAGCCATCCCCATCTACGTAAAACCACCACCCATCTCCATCACCCTCACAAGTCACCACTGCTAATTACCACCACCATCACCCATATCCATCTCCATCACCACTGCGAATCATCCCACCGTCACCACTACGAATCACCCACACCACCACCACTTTGAATCACCCACACCACCACCACAGCAGTAGACCACCACTAGCCATAATTAAAGGTTTTGTCTTTCATTTTAAGTTTATATAAATTAAAGGTTTTGGTTTTTTAATTCAATTGTTTTTTATATAAATTTATAGTTTTTTAATTGAATGTTTAATTAAGTTTTTACTTTAATGTTTTATGTTATTGTAGCCGACCGCAGCCGACCGCAGCCGGCCACAGCCGACAACGACCGACCACAGCCGACCACAACTGACCACCACAACTAACAGTATGTTTTTTTTAATTCTAACTGATAACACTTATTTACTTATTTTTATCATTTTAGTTTCCCCAGCGACATGTCGTTGGGGATTTATAAACTTGTTAATTTCCATTAAACGTAAATCCAAACAGTCGTTAACTGTAAAAAACGCAAACCCAAACACTCGTTATGTTGCTTATCGGCTTATCTGAATAAACTATTTTCAAACAGCTTATCCTGATAAGCTTATCAGGATAAGCTGTTTGAAACAGCTTATCCCGATAAGCTTATCAGAATAAGTTGTTTGAAAACAGCTTATCCTAATAAGCTTATCCGAATAAGCTGTTTTCAAACAGCTTATCCTGATAAGCTTATCAGGATAAGATGTTTGAAACAGCTTATCCCGATAAGCTTAGCGGAATAAGCTGTTTGAAAACAGCTTATTCTGATAAGCTTATTAGGATAAGCTGTTTTCAAACACCTTATCCTGATCAGCTTATCCGAATAAACTGTTTTCAAACAGCTTATCCTGATAAGCTTATCAGGATAAGCTGTTTGAATACAGTTTATCCCGATAAGCTTATCGGAATAAGCTGTTTGGAAACAGCTTATCCAGCTGTTTTCAAACAGCTATCCTGATAAGCTTATTAGGATAAGCTGTTTGAAAACAGCTTATTCTGATAAATCTTATCAGAATAAGCTGTTTGATATAAATGTTTTATTGAATTAAACCTTAGGAACGTGGACGGATTTAGCGATTAATTTCAGAAAATTCCCGTCTGAAATTGATCAACCTATAGAAAACCCGTCCGAAGTTAATTTAATAGGAATTAACTTCGGAAAGTCCCCTGTTTGAGACTGCTTTTGGATTGTTTTGTCTCATTTAGGATATGAATGCGTATAACTGGTTTACTATTTGAGATGATTTCGACAGTGTTTCTCCTTTACTCCTACGAATATGTCTTTAAACACATATTTGGGGAGTTGAGGGGAAATGCTGCCGAAATTTTCTCAAATAGTAAATCGGTTATACGCATTCATATATGAGACGAATCATCAAAGAGTGGGTTAGGATTGCCTTCCATAGTTGCACTAGGTTAACAAAACATCTAGGATTGCTTTCCATAATTGCCTTCCATGTAATAATAACTAAATATACGGATAAAACGCAGTTATGGTATTCGCTGATAAGAGTTGGATAAAAAAACCGAAACTTTCCAAAGAATTTAATGACGGTCTTACAAAGTTCGTCAATCATTGCCGGCCGTTGGTGAATTCTATGGGGAAAATTAGATGTCCATGCAAAAAATGTCGAAATGTATTATGCAAACCCATCGATTGGATTGGAGAGGAAATTGCTATAAACGGGTGGGACCCACTTTATATCACATGGCTCAAACACGGTGAACCGGCTCCACGTGCGCCAGTGATATATAACCTAGGAGAACCTATGATGAGTGACATGACAGCGTTACTTGATGATTTTAGCTATATTCCTTCGAATGAACCAACACAAGGAGATAATATTGGTGAGACTAGTAACCAACCGACTCAACCGCCTCAAGCCACTCGTACCGAGTTTGAAGAGTTGTATGCAATTGCCAACGAGGCGCTGTATGATGGTTGTGAACATGTGTCTCGACTAGACTTTATGGTTAATATTTACCTATTTTAAGGCTAAAGGAAAAATGCCAGATTCTTTATTCAATGAAATATTAGAGTTTCTTCGATATGCATTACCCGATAGTAAAGGATTCAAGTTCCCACTAAACTACTATGAAATAAAGAAGACATTTAAAACGATCGGGTTAGGTTACGAGTCGATACATGCTTGTGAACACGACTGCTGCTTGTTTTGGGAGGATAATAACAATCTGCAATTCTGTCCGGTGTGTAATACGAGTAGATGGAAAGACACTAACACACCGGGGAAGAAAGTTCCTAGGAAGGTGTTGCGTTACTTTCCGATCATTCCTAGACTACAACGTTTGTACAAGTCTAGACACACTGCAAAAGACATGACTTGGCATGCTACTGGAAAGTGTGCGGAGCCTGGTAAGATGCAACACCCAGTTGATGGCGCGGCTTGGAAGAAGTTTGACTTGAAGTATCCAGAGTTTGCAGCAGAACTAATAAGTGTGAAAACACTTATCCTTTTACCACTTATTTCCAATAATAACAAGACCAAAACGTGTAATTTATGTCGTAACATTCGGAATTATACGTGGTTTGTGTTTTTATTGTGTTTTAGGACCAAAAGATGAAAAAGGAAGAAAACATGGGCTTTCACGGGCTTTTATCGAAGAAAACGAGAAAAGACGAAGTCAAAAGATCAAGAGTGCTTAAAGAACGGATGTCCAAGACCTATTCTGAAGATTTATCGAAGAAAAAGTCTAAAGACGGAAGTTTAATGAAGTCGAAGAACTTAAGTCTAAATTAAAGAAGAAAATTATTAAGACAAGTTCGAATCCCGAGACGACGTCGAGAAAAGACAAAGAATTAAATCGAGTCGAGAAGACGTGAAGAAAGAAAGAAAGAAGAAGCAACACATGCACTCCTTCCCATTTCTCCTATAAATACCCTCCTAATACACATTAGGAGGGTGGTTAGTTTTTAGTAGTTAGTTCCATTTTTCATTTTTCTTTCTAGTTTTTAGAGAGAGAAAGTTCTCAACTTTCTCTCACTAAGTTTTCATCTTTCTTTCTTTTAATCTTTCAAGATTAAGCCTTTGTGTATTGTTGATTTCATTAATCAAGTTCAAGTTAAGCTTTTAATCTTTCATCTCTTTCTTCCTTTCTTTATTTTAGTTAACTTTTGGTGCGAAATACTTTAAATCCGTGTTGATCTTGATGTTTTCGTGCTTAAAAGTTGATCTTTTTATGTCTACTTAAGTTTTCATACGGATAAGCTTTAAGATCTTTGTGCTTATTGGCTTGTTTATATGTTTAGCTTATTTACTTTTTAAAAAAGTTTTCTTAAAAAGTTCATCTTTTTATAGTTTGATTTAAAAGGTTGCTTATTTTAAGTTTGGATAAGTTGTTATTTGTGCTTATTTAGTCTTTTTCACATTAGATTCGTTTAAGTTTTGGTGTTAGCTTATTCCTATAGCTTATAGCCTAGCTTATTTTCCGAATCATAAGGTAATCGTAAAGGGTAAACCCCTTTCCGATTTGGTATTCCGATTACTACCCCCCTCATTCCGATCTTCATGATCGGATTAGGGTTTTGAACTTTCCGATTGTGGAAGGTTTTTGGTGACATTCCGATTAGCTAGTGTTTTGTGATATTCCGATTGTGGACTTATTTTCTTTGCATTCCGATCTGGATCTTATCCCCATATTCCGATTTGCCATTATTCCGATTGGGGGTCATACCTACATTCCGATCACGTCTCTTTTGGTGTATTCCGATCGTTGTTTCCGACCAGCCTATTCCGATCAGCATATTTTGACGGGATTCCGACCAGGGGTTCCGACGGACTTAATTTCTTGTTTTTGCAAAGTTTTCAAGTGTTAGATTTATTAAGTGTTCAAATATTTTTCTAATCTTTTCTTTAAGTTTTCAAGCATTTATTTTTAACTCGTTATTTTAGTTTAATCTTTAAAACTTTAATTTTACTCAACGACATTTACATTTATTTGCTATTAGTTTAAAATAGATAATCAACCAAACAATTTAATTTCCACCAAGAACAATTGAGTCGCACTTTGAACTAATAATCAATTCGAAGAGATTCAGAACTACGAATTTTGATACGAGCTAAAAACCTTGTATTAAATGGCACCGCTGCCGGCTCTTTTCGTTAAGATTAAAGGTTTTTAGTGAGAGACGCATTAGATTTTGGGATCCGTTCATCTTTGAACGTTATTTTCCTTGCTTTAAAGTTTTCAAAAGTCCTAAAAAATATAAAATTTTCAAAAATACAAAAAAAAATTAAAAAACCATAAAAACCAAAAATATTTCCTTTCTATTTTTATAATCCTTTTGTAGGTGTGCATGCGTACTCGTGCTCGTAAGAAGAAAGTAGCTCAAGCCGAAGTCATTACTCAACCAATTGTCACCATGGACAATCAACCAATGATCGAGCTTTTGCAATCGCACGTAGAAGGCAACACCGATGCAATTGTCATCCCTGAGATTGGAGCCAACAACTTTGAACTCAAATCTGGCTTTATACAAATGGTCTCTGCTCAACCCTTCTTGGGCCGCTCACTTGATGATCCTCATGACCACATTAAAAGGTTTCTTCAGCTTACCAATACGGTTAAGTACAATGGGGTATCACAAGAAGTGATTCGCTTGCAACTTTTTCCTTTCTCCTTAGAGGGACAAGCCCGTAATTGGGTTGATAAGGAACCGCCACAAAGTATTCTTACGTGGACGGATTTAGAGACCAAGTTTATCAACTACTTTTTCCCACCCTCACGTACTATCGCTTTGCGGAATGAAATAATTACCTTTGAACAAAAGTACGGTGAGTCTTTTAGTGAATCTTGGGACCGTTTTAAGGAACTTTTAAGAAAGTGTCCACAACATGGTTTAGAAAAAGTACATCAAATCAATACTTTTTACAATGGTTTAAGCATGAATGACCAAGATTCACTAAACAGTGCCTCGGGGGGTAATATTTTGGTTAAGTCTTCTAATGCTGCTTGGGATATTATTGAGAACAAATCTAGAGTACAAACCAAGAGTGTTAGAACTAATGTAGCAAGTGCTAGTACTAGTGATGCCGACAAAAGAATTGATAAGCTTACTTTGCTTGTGGAATCGCTTGCTTTACAAACTGCCAACAATGCCAAACAATTCAATGCCCAAGCTAATGTTTTGAGCCAATCATGTGATATATGCGGGGGATCTCACTCATACACCGATTGTCCTTCGACTCACGACAATCCGGAAAATGTGTATGCCGCGAACGGTACCTATGCTACAGGAGGCTATCAAGCACGTCCTCAAGGTGACCGCAACTTGCTCAGCTATCGCTCAAACAACTTTCTTTCACCTCCCGGTTTTCCCCCACAAAACCCAAACAACCTCAATCGCAACAATCAAAACCAACCACGTGCTCCAACTCCATATCCAAACCAAAGAAACCCATACCCACCTCAAAGAAACAACCAAGTTTACCAACAACCTGCTTATCAACCACCCACCTACCATGCTCCTCCTCTCAACCAACCCACGGCTTTACACCAAGATGTTGAAACCTACATGAGGACTAACGATGTGATAGTGCAAAATCTTCAGCGGGAAATGGCCAACATGAAAGCATATATGGTTAAGCAAGGGAATGATCTTCGTGCTGATATGCGAAACACTTTGGCGAGTCAAACGAATGACTTGAGGAATATGATGGCTAGTTTCTTCCCTAGTAATCAAGCCTCTAGACCGGGTTCTCTTCCGAGTAACACCGTTGCTAATCCAAGAGGGGAGATGAAAGCAATCACCACTCGCAGTGGAAAAGGTTTAAAGGAACCCGAGCTTCCTACACCTACACCGGTGATTGTGACAAAGGAAAACGAGTCTCCTTCTCCGAATCCTCCATCTTCTATTCCTCCAACTTCTACTTCTCCAATTCCACCACCTTCTACTTCTACCCCTCCACTACCCACGGATGTGAGTGCGAATTCTATCCCAAAGCCTTCATCTCAACCCAATATACCTTATCCTTCGAGGTTGTGAAAAGAGAAATTGAAGAACAAGGATGATATTCAGGTTTTGAACTTTCTTAAAATGTTCAAACAACTAAATTTCAATATCTCCTTTGCTGAGGCTCTCGCTCACATGCCCAAATATGCAAAAATGTTTAAAGATCTTCTCAGTGATAAGGAGAAACTCCTCGATATTGCTCAGACCCAACTTAATGAGAATTGCTCCGCAGTGCTCTTAAGGAAATTACCCACCAAACTTGGTGATCCGGGTCGTTTCTTGATTCCTTGCAACTTCCCGGGAGTAGAGTATTGCATGGCCCTAGCCGATCTAGGTGCTAGTATTAACTTAATGCCATTAAGTGTTTGGAAGCAATTATCTCTCCCCGAGCTAGTCCCCACACGAATGACTTTGGAATTAGCTAACCGTACGGTTGCTTATCCAGTGGGGATAGCCGAAGACGTCTTCGTTGGTGTCGACAAATTCACCTTCCCAGCGGATTTTGTTGTCGTTGACTACGAGATGGATCCCCGTGTTCTATTAATCGTTGGACGTCCATTCCTGAGGACCGGTCGCACTCTCATTGATGTCGCCGCTGGCAAATTAATCATGAGAGTTGGTGACGATAAAATCGTCCTTCAACATGGGTAAACTTTCTAAGCAGCCTTCGGAAAATGAGAGTGTTAATTTCATTGATGTTCTTGATGAGGCTTGTGAAGAACATTTCAAAGACGCTTGTAAAAGTGGTTCTTCTTCTCTACCCAATGTTGAGACCGTTGCCTCAATTGCTCCGTCATTGACTCCATTTGGAGACAGTGACTTAGATGATTTTGAAGCTAGCTTGGGTCCTCTCGATCTTAAGTATGATGGTTCTCCTACCGATTGGGATGAAGACATTCGTACCATTGAGAAACTTCTCAATGAGGACCAAACTTCTCCACCATCTCCTAAGGATATCTCTACCGATGATCCGAAGTTGACTACGCCGTCCATCGAAAATCCTCCGGATTTAGAGCTTAAGGATCTTCCGTCTCATCTCGAGTACGTTTTCCTTGAAGACAACAAGACGTTACCGGTCATCATCGCTAAGGACTTGAAAGAAGAAGAAAAATCCCGAGTTATCGTCGTGCTGCAGAATCACAAGAAAGCGATTGCTTGGAAGATCTCCGATATTCGTGGAATTGATCCTCACTTCTGCACACACAAAGTTCTCATGGAAGACGACTTCAAACCCACTATTCAAAGCCAAAGAAGGGTGAATCCTAAGATCCATGACGTAATCAAAAAAGAGGTTATCAAACTTCTTGATGCGGGAATGATCTATCCTATCTCGGATTCACCGTGGGTTAGTCCCGTCCATTGTGTGCCTAAGAAGGGCGGAATCACCGTTGTTCCCAATGAAAACAACGAGTTGATTCCTACTCGTCTCGTTACAGGGTGGAGAATCTGTATAGACTACCGCAAACTCAATGATGCTACGAGAAAGGATCATTTTTCCCTTCCTTTCATGGACCAAATGCTTGAACGACTAGCGGGTAATGACTATTACTGCTTCTTAGACGGTTTCTCTGGGTATTTTCAAATTCCAATCGATCCCAAAGACCAAGAGAAAACGACATTCACTTGTCCTTATGGAACATTTGCCTACAAAAGAATGCCTTTCGGCTTGTGCAATGCTCCTGGGACATTCCAAAGGTGTATGATGGCTATCTTCCATGACATGGTTGAAGAAACTATGGAAGTCTTCATGGATGATTTCTCGGTTTATGGCGATTCTTTCTCTGCTTGCCTTGCCAATTTAGAACGTATGCTTAAGCGGTGTGAAGACACTCGCCTTGTTCTAAATTGGGAAAAATGCCATTTCATGGTAAAAGAAGGCATCGTGCTAGGACACAAAATCTCCAAAGCCGGTCTTGAAGTGGACCGTGCTAAAGTCGATGTAATTGCTAAATTGCCTCCACCTTCAACTGTGAAGGGTGTGAGAAGTTTCCTCGGTCATGCGGGTTTCTATCGTCGATTCATCCAAGATTTCTCTACAATCGCTCGCCCGATGACCCACCTCTTGGAAAAAGATACTCCTTTTATCTTTTCCAAAGAGTGTCTTGAATCCTTCAATCTTCTTAAGGATAAGCTAACTAAGGCACCGGTCTTGGTTACCCCTAATTGGGAGCTACCTTTTGAGTTGATGTGTGATGCTAGCGAATTTGCTATTGGAGCGGTTTTGGGCCAAAGAGTGAACAAACACTTCCAACCAATCCATTACGCTAGCAAGACAATGACGGGGGCTCAATTGCATTATACCACTACCGAAAAAGAGCTTTTAGCTGTAGTGTATGCTTTTGAAAAGTTCTGCCCCTATCTTGTCCTTTCTACCACCATCGTGTATACCGATCATTCCGCGTTGAAGTACTTGATGACTAAGCAAGATTCTAAGCCAAGACTTCTTCGTTGGGTTTTGCTCCTTCAAGAATTCAACATTGAAATTCGTGACAAAAAGGGAGCTGAAAACCTAGCCGCGGATCATCTCAGTAGACTTGAGGATCCTTATCAAGGGGATCATCCGAACAAAGAGATCAATGACTCTTTTCCCCTTGAGGCCTTAATGTCTATCAACTCTAATCTCGATGACACCCCGTGGTTTGCGGACATTGCAAACTACTTAGCGGGTGGAATTCTCAAGGAAGGGCTCACGTCCCAACAAAAGAAAAAGTTCTTTAAAGATATTGAACATTATTTCTGGGACGACCCTTACCTTTTCAAACAATGTGCTGATCTGATTATTCGTCGATGTGTTGATGGGCCGGCAGCGGTACAAATCCTTGACACTTGCCATAAAGGACCCACCGGTGGTCACTTTGGTCCCAATTACACCGCGAAGAAAGTATTCGACTCTGGATTCTATTGGCCCACCATTTATCGTAACGCTCACGATATGGTTAAACATTGTGATGCTTTCCAAAGACAAGGCAAGATCACACATAAAGATGAGATGCCTCAAAATTTCATACAAGAATGTGAAATCTTTGATGTATGGGGCATCGACTTTATGGGGCCATTTCCATCATCCAAAGGGAACAAGTACATCCTCGTCGCCGTTGACTACGTTTCTAAATGGGTTGAAGCTAAGGCTCTCCCTACGAACGATGCGAGGGTGGTTGTGAACTTTTTAAAGCAGCTCTTTGCTCGATTCGGCGTTCCTCGTGCTATTATCAGTGACCGCGGGACTCATTTTTGCAATGATAAATTTGCAAGAGTCATGGCTAAGTATGGTGTCAATCACCGTCTTTCCACCGCTTATCATCCTCAAACCAACGATCAAGCCGAGGTTTCCAACCGTAGATTGAATAGAATTTTGGAGCGTACTGTGGGAGAGCATCGTGCCGCGTGGGCCGATAAGTTAGATGATGCTATGTGGGCTTTCCGTACTGCTTATAAGACCCCGATTGGTTGTACACCTTATCGTCTTGTGTACGGGAAAGCATGCCACCTTCCTATCGAGCTGGAACACAAGGCGTACTGGGCCTTGAAGTGGGCTAACTTTGACATCAACAAAGCCGGTGATCTTCGCAAGATTCAACTCAACGAGCTCAACGAGCTCAACGAACTGAGGAATGAAGCTTACGAGAACTCACTGATCTACAAGGAGAAGACCAAGATCATTCATGACGCAAGGATTAAGAACCGAGAGTTCCACATTGGTGATCAAGTCTTACTTTTTAACTCTCGGTTGAAGATCTTCTCCGGCAAGTTGAAGAGCCGCTGGTCTGGTCCATTCACCGTCGCCAAAGTCTTTCCATATGGGACCATTGAGCTTTCTCAGCCAAATGGGCCCAATTTCAAGATGAATGGCCAGCGGTTGAAGCTGTACTTTGGTGAGGACATCTCCCATGAGATGATTCCATCCCTCACCACGTTCCCCATGAACTAAATTTGGGTCGAGTCAGGCTCGTGACTCGGTGAACAAAAACAAGCGCTTCTCGGGAGGCAACCCGTGATCTATCCTTTACTGCTTTCATAATAAGTGTAGGGGGAGCCCCGTATGTGTTTGTTGTCTTGTTTCTTATCTTGTGCAGGGATTCAAGCTTCAAAGAGCACCTTGATGACTTTTGACGAACCGTGATACCGTGTTCCCATCTTCCCGGTTCTATCCTAAACTCTTGTGATTCAATATTTCATATTTTATATGTTCACATTGAATTCACTTTAGTTGTCCTTTCCTTAGCAAGATTTAAACAAAGTGCACAATGTCATAAGTGTAGGGGAGTTTACTCCCACATGCTTAAACATTGAGGACAATGTTTATCTCAAGTGTAGGGGGACTTCTATCGAAGTTAAGTGGTCTTTTCCATGAATTTGCCCTCATTTTAACCGGAAAATTTGATTTTTCGACATGTTTCAAAAATTTTAATCTATTTTGGCCTAGTTGTATAGTTGTATCCTTAACGTGTTTAAGTCAAGTTTTGCTAGGCTTTTATATAGGGAGCTTTAAAACGCGAAAGTCTTAACTCTCACGGGTTAAGAACAAGAACTTTTCGCAAGTTCCTATAATTGATCCTAGAGAGTCGTTTATCAAGGGAACTTTAAAATGCGAATTCTAAACTTGAAAATGTCTAAGAGTTTGCAAGATCCTATAGATGACTCGAAAACCCAAAACTTTGATTTAATAGGCTAAGCATCCACGAGTCTCATTCCTTGAGATTTTAAACTGTGGAGGACGAGAGATGATAGAGTCAATTATAAGTTTGGTATTCTTTCGTGAATTTATGTGAGTTAATTATAAGCCTATTCTCCCTTCGCTTGTTAATAAATTTATCTGTAATAAATAAGGTTGTACGATTTAAAAGGTTACTTAGCTTCTAGCCCAAGATCGTTTAAAAGTTGCTCGGTACGGATTAGAGTTCATAGCCAAGGCATAACTTATTGAAGCGGGATGCGAAGATTGGCGAGTCCGAAAAGGCCCTAACAAGGCATGAGAGCTACATTTTGTTGCTAAAGATCCAAAAGTGATGTGAAGAATCATTTATCGAAAATCAATATGAAGGATCGAGACACACGACGAAAAGCAAATACTCCTCAAAAGATCACGAAGAAGTCTATCCAAAAGGGCCCTAACAAGGTATGAGGATAAATAGATCCAAGTCCTAAAAGGAGGCGGATCGTTGTATATCAAAGTCCAAAATAAAGTTTGGAGAAAAATGAAGAAGTCGTGGTCCAAATATGAAGAATCTCTCAAAACTTCAAGTGAAGAAATTCCTATTATGAAGAGAAGACCATTATTTCATGAACGTCTCTCAAGATTCGAAGTATGAAGTCACTGCCAAATATCGGTCCGAGAAAGGTCTCAAATCGTGAAGCGAGTTATGCCAAGATATGAACTTTATGAGGTCCCGAGAAGCAGTTTTAAAAGATTTTATCCTTTAGCTAACTATTGATTAAATCGTTCACTTTATTTTCGGTCTAACTAACTATCGAAATAAGTCAAACAATGCATCCTCGTGATCATTCAAGACAAAAATAAAATATAAGAGATACACCTAGGAATAAGGGAGTCTAAGTGAATAATTGGCCCACATGAATTCGTGTTGGTTTTCTAACTTATAATAACAATGATCTCGTTTTTAAGCTTGGTATGGGGAACGTGAAACTTGAGTATGATAAACGTTCATGGCAGCCGAAAACCAATGTAAGTCTTTGATTTCTTTACTTATTTTTATCTCTTTATCTTCCCTAAATGTTTAGTATTTAATAAAGGCCAAGGTGGGTTATTTATGATGGAAAATGTAAACCGTGCTTTAAAATTAATGTATTGCATGAGGGCATTGCAATGGTCAAGTGTAGGGGATTTAATAAGTGTGAAAACACTTATCCTTTTACCACTTATTTCTAATAATAACAAAACCAAAACGTGTAATTTATGTCGTAAAAGTCGGAATTATGCGTGGTTTGTGTTTTTATTGTGTTTTAGGACCAAAAGATGAAAAAGGAAGAAAACACGGGCTTTCACGGGCTTTTATCGAAGAAAACGAGAAAAGACGAAGTCAAAAGATCAAGAGTGCTTAAAGACCGGATGTCCAAGACCTATTCTGAAGATTTATCGAAGAAAAAGTCTAAAGACGGAAGTTTAATGAAGTCGAAGAACTTAAGTCTAAATTAAAGAAGAAAATTATTAAGACAAGTTCGAATCCCGAGACGACGTCGAGAAAAGACAAAGAATTAAATCGAGTCGAGAAGACGTGAAGAAAGAAAGAAAGAAGAAGCCACACATGCACTCCTTCCCATTTCTCCTATAAATACCCTCCTAATACACATTAGGAGGGTGGTTAGTTTTTAGTAGTTAGTTCCATTTTTCATTTTTCTTTCTAGTTTTTAGAGAGAGAAAGTTCTCAACTTTCTCTCACTAAGTTTTCATCTTTCTTTCTTTTAATCTTTCAAGATTAAGCCTTTGTGTATTGTTGATTTCATTAATCAAGTTCAAGTTAAGCTTTTAATCTTTCATCTCTTTCTTCCTTTCTTTATTTTAGTTAACTTTTGGTGCGAAATACTTTAAATCCGTGTTGATCTTGATGTTTTCGTGCTTAAAAGTTGATCTTTTTATGTCTACTTAAGTTTTCATACGGATAAGCTTTAAGATCTTTGTGCTTATTGGCTTGTTTATATGTTTAGCTTATTTACTTTTTAAAAAAGTTTTCTTAAAAAGTTCATCTTTTTATAGTTTGATTTAAAAGGTTGCTTATTTTAAGTTTGGATAAGTTGTTATTTGTGCTTATTTAGTCTTTTTCACATTATATTCGTTTAAGTTTTGGTGTTAGCTTATTCCTATGAAAAATATTGATAATCTTTATGAATCAAGAGGGTTGATGTTTTCTAGAGAGAGAAACTTAGAGAGAGAAGTGAAAGAAACTTGTATATTGAAAAGTAGACAAAATGAACAACCAACCCCTCTTTCCATGGTGGAAAGAGGTTTAAATACCCCAAGTCCTTAATGGACTTGGGCTTCCGGCCCATGAACATGCTCATGGGTCGGGCTATTTAATATATGAAACTTAACATTACTACGAGCCTATAACTACATTGTTGGAGTGACCGAGACTTTCTATATACGTAAAACGTATTTCCAACAATCTCCCCCTAAAGGGAGGTCACTCCAAATTTACAAAGTCCTAATCTAGCATGTTAGATCTAGTTCTTGATCTCGTAGTCTTCTTTTCTTTCTTTTTCTTCCTTTTGTGAATATGTGTTGAATAATATCAGCCTTTTGCTTGGAACACGTTCTTTTGGCCTTTCACGTGCAGTCTTTATTTTCTTGTGATGTTCGCCTCTTTGTGACTTCATGTCCCACACACTTATCCTTTGTTGAATTCTTGAAAGTTTCAGAGTCGATACAGCGGAAGACTTTCAGGTCATACTTTCTTGAATTTGATGCAGAAGGAATAAGCATGTGAGGACGTCTTCAACAGGTACACCGCAACGCCACCGTCTTCAACAGGTACACAGCAACGTCACCGTCTTCAACAGGTACACAGCAACACCACCGTCTTCGAATGCAGCAACATAATAAGACACGAATAAAATGGCTTTGACATTTTATTCTATTTCGGTAGAATTTTACCTCCGGTCGGTGAAGACCATTGGACGATATTAGATATCGTACCCGTGACGGATAGTTTCAATTAAGTAACTTCTTGACAGGAATTCGCGGGTAAACCCGTTCTCTTTATTCGACCGTCCAAAGCTGACTGCGAACATAAAGAGTGAATCATTTGGATTAAAAATCCTTATGATTGAAGCCATCAATTCATGAAACCTGGAACAAGTGAATTTCAATTAAGATATTCACCATCGTTGCTTTCCAGTTGTCACAAACTTGATTCAAATTGAATCTTGCTTGTCACCTACCAAGTGCTGTTTGATGTTAACACTAGAAGGATTTCCACTCGTCACTGTGAACACTAAAGAGTGTCACTCTGAGTGTTCTGGCAAGATCATATGATAATGCGTAGAGGCCTGGAACGAGTTTAAGTTCAATTAAGAATTAAACTACTGTTTCTTTCCAGTTGTCACAAGATTAGTTCTTAAAGAACCGCACGTGTCACCTACCATGAGCTTGTTTGATGTTGGCTCAAGCAGGATTTCCATCTTCACTGTAATACTTGCGTATCACTCGGATGTTCTGGCAATATTACAAGAATACTGCGTAGGACTCATAAAAGATCTCTTACTTTTCACAGTGTGTGAAGAAGCAAGGAATAAATGGAAAGTGTCCTAATGAGGCTTTTGATGATCTCGTGGCTCTAGACTCGATAGTGCGTTTTGATTTAGTGATCGATGGTTGGAGAGGAGTGTCACCTATTCAATATCAGTCTATTCGGAGTGAATAAACCAATAGATAACGTGTTGATTTCCGTGTGATTAAAACAAATACCTTTTGAGAGATATTTGAGTTAGCTGGGGAGGGTTGTGCATTGCATCACTGGGTCCATGATGGCTTTCTTCAATATCGAGAATCATTAACTAATGATCTCAATAGCATATGTATTGACCCGGTTTCTGCCTAAAGTTGTAAGGAGGGCTTCTTTCTTTACACCCTTTATCTTTACAATTCTTTTTCATTCTTCAACCCCTTCAATGCTTACCAATACGTCATCACTAGCACCAGTGCTAGCTTAAGTACTTGGTCGGCATTCAGCTACGTTCACATTCATTCTCCATCTTTCCTAGGACTTCTAGTTCTATCTAGGGAGTTGTCCTTGGGAAGATTCCATCGGTTCTGATGATTTATTGGACTAATACCTATACCTACAACCCTTTTGTCACCACATCCGTCGTGAGTTAAGTGTGTTTTGGGTTGATATAGTCACCATGAAAAATCCTTGAAAATCACTTAAAGCACTTGTGATATTGTAATCAAAGTTTTTGTGCCTTAAGTGTTTTTGATCATCAAAAACGCTCCCCCTTAACTTGTGCATTACACATGTTAAGTTGGTTTATCTTTTAAGCCTTTTTCATTGTATTAGCCAAATATCATTAAGTCTCCTTAATCCTATTTTCTCCCCTTTCCAAAATGTTAACCATCAATATTTTGGATATTAATGGATTAACCGGTCTTTGGGTAATAAAATGAAATTAGATGTTGGCCAAAGAACATATTAATGCTCCCCCTCAAATTAATGAGGGTAAGTTGTAGTGCTTGAGTATGATTTGTTTGAAAGATTTAGAATCTCGAAATAAATTCTTGAAAAAATATCATACTTTTACACTACAACAAGCCACAAAAGCTGACAAAGCAAAAAAGTAACATATTCACAATTATAGACATATGGAGTTGACCTGTTATAAGACGAACCAAAATTAATTGGTTCGTTCCGTGAACCGATGGTGAGCTCCATATGGTCATCCACCGACGAATCGTTCTATTCTTCGTAGCAACCGGCGCTTCCTGAGAAGTTCTTCAATCTTCTTGATTGCGTACTTTGCTCCCTTGATGCACTGGCTTGTCTAGGTGTAGGTGACTGCTGGAAGCGGTTGTTTGGCATTGAGAACCGTCAGATCATCTCGAACTTGCTTGAGCGTGCCATCGCTGAATTTGTGCAGTTCAGAGAATCGCATATACTGCATGATGCCAGTCTCATTTGGGTAGAAGATGCCTGCTTCCGGTGTGGTTGTCCCCATGTATACCTTCTTGTTCTTATGGAAATTGCTGAGTGGAGTCGTATGGGGACGTTCCAGGTTTAGCTTCTTCTGATAACTTTCTACACCACGTTGAAAGTCTTCCACCCGGTTCTGAATGACGATTTTCCTAGCATATTGGCGAAAGTTGGAACTTAAGGCAATGACAATCTCAGGTGATAAGTGGTCAACTTTTTCTTGAGCCAATAGCAGCAGGAGATCTTCGATGTCTTCAAGTTGAAGGTACTGAAGATCACTTTCATCAATTCGGTATTCTTTCTCATCAGTACGTTTGAAGATGATTACGTTCAAGTAATCATAGCCGAAGACCGTCTGAGTGGTTGCTCCTTGAATACTTTTGATCCTGTGTGTTGATACAATGGGAGAACCTCTCTTAGGACGGTGGAAATGGTTGTAGGCAAGTCTTTTCTTCGTATTCCAGTGAGAGATGCCAAGTGATGCATAAGTGTCATAGAACTAGAGCACTTTCTTTCTCTATATGGATCCAGGTACTTTATCCTCTATCCATGGAACATTCTCCAAGTTAATCGCCTTAACCATGGTGAGTGACGTGGCATATTTCTTTGCTCCATTCTCAAGGTATTCAAGGTCGTGAGACACAAAGTGTTCTATTGGGATTGTTGCAGAACCGGAAATGACCGTTGGTGTAAGAGGTCCCAATACGGGAGTTTGAATTCCTGTAGTTGTCGCTCTCATTGCTTTGGTAAGCTCATTCAAATGATATTCTGCTTCATTATGGCTGATCTTCAAAGTATCAAAGAAGTCCACGTTTGCAGCTGCCATTTTGATCAAATCTGGAGTCATTGTCGGTTGCCCATGAGAATACCGTAGAAAGGCCGAGAGATCGATAGGGTTATTGAGGAATTGAGTCACCTCCATTTCAGTTGCAGTGGCAAAAGGATGATGTGGTGCTACATTTGTTAGCCAAAGTTGCTCCTGTACCGTGTCATCGATGATTAAAGATTCAGCAAACGTTGGTTCTGGTACATGTAGATCTTCAACTTCCATATCACTGTTGTGCGGATCTTCAGATGGTGTGGAAGGTTGATCTTCCATCACCGGTATATCATCGTGAGGTTCTTCTTCAAGCATTGGCTGTGTCGGTTCTTCTGCTTGCATATATTCTACAGATTTATTATGAGAATCAGTAGTAAAAGCTGGTGCAGTAGATATACCTGTATCGAGTTGCTGAGTTTCTGGTACAGTAGACTGTATTGTCTTTTCAGCGGTTTCAGCAATGTTTTCTACAGCTTCCTCTAAACCCTTCTCAGTAGCTTTGTCAATGTCATCCTTATTAGTCTCTTCGGCATTAGTACATGTTTCGTCATTCTGATCACCCTTGGTGGTTCCATTACCGTCGTCATTATCATCATCGTCATCCTCATCGTCACCTGTATCTTCGTCCTTATCTTCATCGTCATCCTTATCCTCTTCTTCTTCATCCTTTTCTTCCTCCTCATCTTCTTCCTTATCTTCTTCCTCATTTTGTTCATTGTCACCATCATCCTCCTCATCGTTACCCTCATCTTCTTCCTCCCCTAGTTCGTCTGCATCGTCAGACTCAGAGTCGGTAGTGTCTGTAGGTTTCTCTTCAAGAATTGCTTTGTTGAGATATTGTAGAACTTTGCGTTTGTATTTCGATTTATGAGCTTTCAAGTCTAGCAGACGTGTTTGTAACATTGTCATGAGTTTAAGTGTAGATAAACCATTACCGAGAAGATTTGGTAGCTGTTGATCAACATAGGACTTGACTTCTCGTCGAATGATCGTGGTCATCTGCTCGTCAATTGACCCAAGAAAAGCAGCATTTTCTTTGTCACGGGTTTTCTTCTTTTTAAGAAATGATTTGTGTTTTGCTTTAAGTCTAGACACTCTGTCTGTTAGTTTTTGAAGTGTAGGCTCATCAGGTTGTGGTTCCTTGGGAGGAGTGGTGATCCTTTCAGTCAATGTAGCTATTTGTGTAGCTTGAGCCTCCAGCTGTTGTTGAAGAGACTAGATCAGTGGATCATTGACTGTGAGGAAGGGATTGGATGTGGATGATACTTGTGGTTCTGCTGGTGGAGGTGTAACCATAACTATTAAAGTAGTGGTGGATGATACTGGTTGTTGAAGGATAGGTGTTGATGTAGATACAGTGATTAGGGCGGTGGTTGATACAAGTTGTTCAGCTGCGGATGACGGTGTAGATTCAGTGGTGATGATGGTGGTTGATACTGGTTGTGCAGCAGGTGTCGGGGTGATAACTGGTGTAATGACCTCACTGATGACCGGGGTGGATAATGGTGCAGTGGTGGTGGATGTAACAGTAGTTATGGGAACATCCACCATTGCTTCGTTTGTTGACGGATCAGTGTTTGTGACCTCAACGCCCTCCCCTTCCAGATTAAGATATTTTAAAACGTCATCAGAACCAGAAGTAGACTTACTTTGAAGTTGAGTCTCTGGTATGAGAGTTGCATGAGCATCATCGTTTAACACCACGTGAGTTGGTTCTGGTAAAGATGTGGTAATATTGGCGTCTCGATACATCATACTTGTATCTGTGTCTGCACTACTCTCACGTTCTTCACTTGGCTCACGACTTTCAAGGTGGTAGTTATCAGCATCTTCATAAGCATCTTCCTCGATAGGATCTTCATAAAATGCCAAGTCAGCATCAGGATTTCCGAATTCTGCTAAGTCCTCAAACATTCTTGAACCTGATCCTGTGGAAAAAGCTTCTTGTCTGCTTTGTTGAAGAACAATACGCAGTCGTTTGGCTTCAGAAATCTGTTGTTGAGCAGGTTCTTCGGAAGCAACACTTGCTTCTTTACCCTTGGTCTGCTTTGCTTTCTTTGTCTTTCGAAGTGGTATTTCTTCCTGTTCTTCCTCTGTTTGGGTCATCTCAGCATCTTCAGCATCTTTAGCATCTTCATCAACTAAATGCTCTTTCCCTGTGCCTTTGTCTTTTGATGAAACAGTCGATTGGCGCTTGAAATTCTTTTCTTTCGTTTTCCTTTTTGCGTCTCTGCTTGTTTTTCGGAAGGATCTGCATTTGCTCGTATAAACTGTGCTTCAATATCTTTAAGCATCTCTTTGTAGTGATCACTTTCCCTTATACCGTCATTCATCATGATTGCGGGCACTTGAGCTGGTCTGAGTTTATATTTTGTGAATTGATTATCCGCAGTCATAGTGTCTAACACATCGTCATCATCTTGAGTATGGTAGAAGAAGTTCCCGCGATGATCAATATCTGGGTCACTCTTCATGAAGTGATTGATAATGAGTTTTGTGAACCTTGGAAATGGAAGATGCACCGCTTTTCTCTTGGAACTTGTGAATTGATGACAAAATTCTTCCCAAAGTTGTAAAGCATAATCCACTTTAGATCCGGTGTAGAGACCCCAAAAGATAACTGCCTGAGCGGGTCGCATTGCGTCTGATCCGCGAATCTTGGAAGTAAGGCACTTTACTAAAGTGATGACAATTGCTTTCCAAGGTTGTCCAATATGTGACGTGTTAAACTGAGAAAGAAAACAAATTTCACCCTCATAGTTCAATTCTTGGATTACTCTAAGTAGTTCTTCTGCATCTGGATCAGGCACAAAGTGTTCCCCTTTTGCGAGCTTTGAAGCTTAAATAGTAGCCTAAACTGACGCAGGTCAAATGTCAAGGCTTTGTTGTTCAGAGTAAAGGAGATTATCTTCTTTGACAATTGCTTTGCTTGTGTGATTGAGGCAGTTGCCCAAACTTCATGCATGTATACTTCAGGAACCGATGCAGTGACACGTAATGCATCCTTTATTGGTGAACAATCTAGGATGTCTGTTGCGATTTTGAATGCCGCCAAAGAAGGATCAAAATCGTCTCTCAGACGAAAATTGTTTGGTGCATGTTGCATTCGAGCATTAAGTGGAACAAGGATAAGATCTAATTGTTTTTGTTCTTCTTCGGTTATCGACATTTTCCTGCTTTTAGATTAACACGAGCACACTTGATATATATATATATATATATATATATATATATATCTCATAAACTATGTAAATCCTAAACATTGGAAATAAATCACAACAAATGTCACCATACATGTTTGAGTAACAAAATACAAGCATTGTTCATAAGGACAAAGTTCGTACATGCAGAATCACATCTAAAATAGAGAGATATGCCAAAGACAATTTATTCTAATGAAGTCACAACCTAGCATAAGTTACTTGAAATATTTGGATTTCTTGGTTGTCATAACCAGAACTTTAGTAGGTTTAGGTTTGGTTTCAACCACAACCTCAATTAGTCTTGGTGGGATTTCAACCACAACTTCAGTAGGCTTTGGTTCAGTTTCAACCACTACTTCAGTAATTTTAGGAGTAACTTCAACCCAGATTTTAGTAGGCTGGAACACAGAGTTAGACAACGATGAAACATTATCTTACATGGCCTGGATGCAAAACACAAGACATTGAATAAGTAATTTGTATCTCTTTTGTTTACAGAATAGTCAACTTATTAGATAAGATGACCTTCTGTAATAAGAAACCGTTCAAGTATTCTTATGAGATAAAATTATTCAATTTCAATATGACTTGGTCTCGTTTTAAAGGCCCTAATGTACTTAAAGCCTAATAAAGTGGGAGTGAAGACTAGGCAGATATCATAAGAAAGTCTTAGGCATATGCACAACTCTTAAAGTCCATAACCAGCCTTACAAGTGTAACAACAATATAGACCTATATCGCAAGCTAAAAGATATTCAAAGCAGATGTATTGCAAAACTAAAGTCACTATAGTGCTTAACATGTTTGAACAAACTTGCACATTTTGTCCATTATAACCATGCATCGTATTGCACTTATCGTAGTTAACTCATTGTATTGTATCCATCGTACTAGACCCATCGTGCTAACCCATTGTACTCTACTCATCGCATCCTATCCATCGGATCCTATCCATCGCATCCTACCCATCGCATCCTACCCATCGCATCCTACCCATCGCATCCTACCCATCGCATCCTACCCATCGCATTGGAGCGATCGTACTGAACCATCGCATTGGTGCCATCGTAATAGACCCATCGCATCGATCCATCGCATCAGACCATCGCAACGATCCATCGCAACGGACCATCGCAACGATCCATCGCAACGAACCATCGCAACGATCCATCGCAACGATCCATCGCAACGATCCATCGCAACGGACCATCGCAACGATCCATCGCAATGGACCATCGCAATGATCCATCGCAACGGACCATCGCAACGGACCATCGCAACGATCCATCGCAATGCACCATCGCAACAGGCCCATCGTAATGAGACATCGCAGCGAAGGGAACGTATAAAGGCCATCGCAGTCAATGCGATAAGAATCGATCGTAGCCATAGATCGCATTCTTGGTGATAAAACCGAGGTAGATCTTAAGTGAGCGATTTCGGGACAAGGACGATGTTTTTAGCCAACCTGTTAATAACCAATGTTTATCTAGGCCATATGAACAAATCCCAGTTCTAGAAGCTCATTTTCATCAATAATCTAGAAACCCTAAATTGGTTCAGATTCGAATAGATACTTGTTTGAGTTTAATGAGATGAGCAGAATATATAAACATTTAAAAATCATAAGCATAGATGAACATAGTTATACCTAGGACGGATTCAAAAGGAGGCACAAAAGATGGTGTTTTTAAGCTCTTAACAATGGCGGATGGTATGTGTTTTGAGTTTCTGTGAAGACAGACAAACGAGGGGGGGATATTTATTTGACTGTGGTCAAACCAAGTTGCAATAAATTGCAATTTGGTCCCCCCCTTAGTTGCAAGTTTGCAATTGTGTTCCCCCAAGGTGTAAAATGTTTAACCAACACATGTAACAACACGTGAAATAGCTAACACCAGAACCTGTAACCTCTTATCTTAGAAAGCAAACACGACAACAAAGTCCTAAAGCTTAATTTCAAACAGGCAATACCTCAAGCCACATAAAATAACAAAGCATATAGAGATGAGAATGGCCGGTTTATAGTTTCTGAAAATCCTTTTTTGAAGATGAATTTTAATTCCAAAAGCAATATAATATTTGCTCCCCCTTAAACATAGACCCGTTTTCTATTTAAAGAGTTGTAGTCAATGTTTTTAGAAGAACAAATATACGAGAAGACTTTTTCCGGTTTAGTGATTTTATAGAACGATTGTGGTGGCAATAAGATTTCTCTTATTTAGACAAAATAAGTGCACTGAAACGTACACAAATTTGTGTTAGACCAAGTTATAAAGTAAACTTGGTCCCTTACAAGGTTTTAAAGTAAACCTTGCCCGAGAAACTTAATTCCCGTTGTGAGCCAACCTTTTCAAAAGAAATACGTGACTTTAATGCGAGTGAGTTCTACGCTTGGGACTTATAAACCGATTACGAGCCTAGTATGGGATAGGTTCGTATCAATTGGTATCAGAGCTAGCCCTACCTTACGAGGTTCCAACACTCGGAGTGGTGGCCTATGGAGTGGTGGCTTGGACCCAAAGGGGGTGCCAACCGTGACCAACATAGCCGTGACCAACGAGCTCGGAGTGGTGGCCTATGGAGTGGTGGCTTGGACCCAAAGGGGGTGTCAACCGTGACCAACATAGCCGTGACCAACGAGGACGTTGGTTCTTCAAAGGGTGGGGTAATGTTACGATCCCACATCGGCCATGTATGGGAATGGTTGATGGTTTATAATGTCCAGGTGTCCCCTCCTCAAACAAGCTAGCTTTTTGAGTGAGTTCTACGCTTGGGACTTATAAACCAATTACGAGCCTAGTATGGGATAGGTTCGTATCAATTGATGATCTGTTCTTATTCACTTATGGTAATACTGAATCAGCTATGGTTGTTCAGCAAGCGCTAGGTGAGTTTCAGGAGGTGTCGGGTCTGATTCCGAGTCTCCCAAAAAGTACCGCGTATTTTTGTAATGTGCTTAACCACATTAAGCAGGCGATTCTCCAGATTTTGCCTTTTGAGGAAGGTCGTCTTCCAGTCAAGTATCTTGGTGTCCCACTGGTGTCGTCTCGTCTTTTGATTCGTGACTGTAAGGAGCTTGTTGATAAAGTTCAAGTTCGGATTCAAGACTGGAAAAATAAATCTTTATCCGCTGCAGGAAGACTTCAGCTTGTTAAATCGGTTATTGGTTCTATGCATATATTCTGGGCGTCGGTTTTTATCATTCCTTCTCGTATTCTGTTTGATATAGAGCAGCTTATGAGAGGGTTTCTTTGGAGCCATGGTAAATTAGGGAAGGGCAGAGCTAAAGTCGCATGGGATTTGGTATGCTTGCCGAAGGACGAAGGTGGTCTAGGCCTCCGTAGGTTAGACGTTTTTAACAAGGCTCTTATGGTTTCTCATGTTTGGAAACTGTTGATGCTGAGGGAGTCTTTGTGGGTCCGATGGGTTCATGTTTATAAACTCAAGGGTCGCTCTTTTTGGGAGATTCCGTCTCGTGGCAATATGTCATGTGGATGGAGGAAAATCCTCCAACTTCGGCAGATTATTCGAGAATTTATATGGCACAAGGTGGGTGATGGGAATTCGATTTCTGCTTGGTCTGATATGTGGTGCTCGGCTAGTCCTTTGTCAGAGTTCATTACTCACCGGGATCTTTATAGAGCTGGCCTTTCTCCTACTTCTACTGTAAGTACTATTGTACATAATGGTTCTTGGGCTTGGCCGCGGGTTTTGCTGGATAAATATCCTTTTCTGAATATAATTACTGTGCCGACTATTATGGAGGGTGTTCGGGATTCTTTATTTTGGCAGCAAAGGAATGGGGTTGCTCGCCCTTTTTCAGTCTCTACGGTTTGGTCGTCTATTCGTGTCCGCAGCCCTAAGGTGGATTGGACGTCCATAGTATGGTTTCCGAGCAGTATTCCGAAGCATGCGTTTAATTTATGGTTGGTTATGCACCAAAGGTTAAAAACGCAGGATCGTGTTGCTATATGGGATGTTACGGCTTCTTTGGCAGTTGTTTGTCCATTATGTGATACTCAACCTGATTCTCATGAGCATTTGTTTTTCGAGTGTCCGTTTTCTCAACAGGTATGGAATTATGTTCGCAAATATGCTAGTATCTATGGGGCTACGCCTATATTTCAGTCCATTATTGATGTGGTTAAGCCTATTGCCAAAAGGAGAACGATTGGTAGTATTATCGCAAAGTTAATTCTTGCTGCCTCAGCATATGGTATTTGGCAAGAGAGGAATTGGAGACTTTTTAAGTTGAAGAAGAGAACCTTCATTCAGGTTGGTGATTATATTCTTGCATCGGTGCGCCTTAAACTATTGTCGTGTCGTTGGAAGAAGACTACGGAGGCTGTTCATTATGCTCAGATTTGGAGCATGCCGAATTCAATTTTTAGTTAATATGATTGTTTTGTTATGTCTTTGTGTCATTAGGTGGTTCTTCCCTATTGGCGTGATTGGTTTTGTAATAGGTTGACTTCATATGGCATGTCATATGATTGTGGTAGTTCAAGTGTTGAGCTTGAGGTTAATGTGACATTCTAGTCACATTCCATTGTACTTATCGGTTTTTTGGGAATATATATTTTACCGGGGATAGTCCCCTTTACCCAAAAAAAAAAAAAGCGGGTTGCAGTATGAAATAACTACAAGCCATAATGGGCATGTTTTAAAAATGTACAACTTTTATACGGACTCTATTTATGGCACCGTGTCAATATTGATCGACATTTCTAAAGCCGTAAATATTACCGTACTAAAAGACATGCCCGATTTAAAAAACGAAAAATATTTTTGGATTTTCTTGATTTTATATTTGTTATGGTTTTTCTTGGTTTTATATTTTTTATGGTTTTTCTTGGTTTTATATTTTTGTATTTTTCTTTTTGTGGTTTATATATATACGATAATATACATGATCACGAACAAAGGATACGCATGAATAGTTTACCACCACTATTCTGCTGATTCTTCTGACAACTCTTTGAGATTCTCTGGAGAGAATGATTTCATGCCAAGCTTGTCGATCAAAAACTCGATTCGTCCTCGATCTAAGGCTTTGGTGAACATATCTGCCAGCTGATACTCAGTGGTGACAAAATACAGCTCGATCACTCCGTTTTCCACTTGCTCTTTAATGAAATGGTAGCGAATATCGATGTGCTTTTCCCGGGAGTGTTGAACGTAGTTGCAGCAAAGGGCAATGGCGCTCTTGTTGTCACAATACATCGGGATTTTGTTGAATCCCAAACCGTAGTCAGTTAGTTGTGATCTCATCCAAAGGACTTGAGCACAACAACCGGACATGGCAATGTATTCAGCCTCCGTGCTAGAAATTGCAGCGCTTTTCTGCCTTTTTGAAGATCAACTAATCAATCTGTCTCCAAGGAGTTGCACAGACCCAGAAGTGCTACGTCTCATGTCTTGACACCCAGCATGATCGGCATCTGCATATGATATTAAAGCAATAGAGGAATCTTTCGGATACCATAGACCACGATGAAGTGTTCCTTTGAGATACCAAAAGATCCTTTTAACAACATGTAGGTGCTTTTTGGTAGGCCGAGCCTGATACCGAGCACACATGCATACGGCAAATTGCAGATCAGGCCTGCTAGCAGTCAGATAGAGAAGGGTGCCGATCATCCCACGGTAGAGTTTTGGATCGACAATAGTCCCATTCCTATCTTCATCTAACTTGGATTTCTCCACCATTGGAGTATCCACGGGGTCACATGTCTCAAAGTTATATTTCTTTAATGATTCTAGAGCATATTTGGATTGATTAATAAAGATGCCTCTGGGATTCTGAGAAATTTATAATCCTAAGAAAAATGAAATTTTTCCCATCATTGACATCTGAATGCGTGTGGACATTATCTTCTCAAAACGGTTTGACAATTCTATGTTAGAGACAGCAAATATTATATCATCAACATAAATTTGTACTAGTATCATGTCGTTGTCCTCCTTGAGAGTGAATAGAGTGGGGTCCACCTTTCCTTTGGAGAAGCCTTCCGAAATGAGATATGTTGAAAGGAGATCATACCACGCGCGTGGAGCTTGTTTCAACCCATAGAGAGCCTTCTTAAGCTTGTACACATGATTAGGAAACTCCGTGCTAACGAACCCATCCGGCTGACTAACATAGACTTCTTCCCTTAGTTCACCATTCAAAAATGCCGTTTTCACATCCATTTGATAGACGATCATGTTCATATGAGCAGCATACGCAAGGAATAGTCTAATAGCCTCCAATCTTGCAACAGGAGCAAAAGATTCTTCAAATTCGATACCCAAGGCTTGTTTATATCCTCTAGCAACCAATCTAGCCTTATTCTTCAAGACTCCACCCATCTCATCGAGTTTAACCTTATAAACCTACAACAAAGTAAGGATATTTACCTTGTCAGGGAGAGGAACTAATTCCCATACCTCAAGTCTTTGGAATTCATTTAGTTCCTCTTGCATGGCTTCAATCCAAGATGATTGAGTCATAGCATGTTGCCAGTTTTTAGGTTCAACTTCGGAGAGAAATGCATCAAAATAGCAATAGAGTGCACTCTCTTGTAATTGATGGCGTGTCGAGACTGGTCGATCGAGACCTCCAATAATGTGATCTTTTGTCCATTTGGTGCTGTGATTTTCAATCCGTGGTGGTCTGGAGTGAACAATTGTAGGAGCTTCTTCTGAGGTAGACACGGCTGAAGGATTTTCAGGTATTGGTATACCAAAGAATGGAAGCTCTTGTAGGTGAGCGTATTCCAGATCGTGATCAATAGAATCCTCTTCAACATCATTAGGCACAAGTAAGGGTGACGATTCAGGTGTAGTTTGAGAATTACTTGGTAGAGGTGCATCCGGTTCATTGTTAATTGAAGATGCATTTGATAAAGCTTCATTAGCTTAAGCAACAACTTCAGGGATTGGAGCTATCACTACAGGTGCTGGAACTTCATCACTTAGGGGATCAAAGAATTCATCAAACAACGGTTGAAATAGTTTATCCCACTCGGGCCTTGTAGGTAGGATAAATGATGTAGAAGTAGGATTATTGGGAGCTAATCCGGAACTAATAGCACCGGTTCCCATCTCGTGAAGCGCGGGTTCAGAGCTGCGTTGCTCAGAAGCCATCGCTGTCAGCTCATCAAAATCTGCGTCCATAGTTTCTACTATCTTACCAAGACGACGGTTGTAAATTCGGTATGCTTTCTTGGAGGGTGAGTAGCCAATGAAAATACCTATATCGGCTTTCGGTTGAAGTTTGCCCAAGTTCTCACTATTAATGTTTGGATAGCAAAGAGCACCAAACACATGAAAGAATGAAACATCGGGTTTACGATTATGTAGAAGCTCGTAAGGTGTTTTTCCATGGCGTTTCCGAATGATAGAGCGGTTTTGGGTGAAACATGCAGTAGATACAGCTTCTGCCCACAAGAATAATGGAGCGTTCGCATAAATCAGCATAGTCCTAGCAGCTTCCATAAGCGTACGATTCCGTCTTTCAACGACACCGTTTTGTTGTGGAGTACGTACAGCGGATGTTTCATGTGAGATACCAACTTATTCATAGTAATCACGAAGAGTCTGGTTGACGAACTCTGTTCCATTATCTGTACGAATACGGCGGACAGTAGTATTTAAACGTACCTGAATGAATTTCAGAAAAGTGATGATAGCCTTTGGTGCTTCATCCTTTGTATGTAGAAATCTAACCCATGTAAACCTGGAGAAATCATCCACAATAACAAGGATGAATTTCTTACCGCTCACACTTTCGGTTCGCATTGGCCCAAAAAGATCCATATGCAAAAGATGAAGTTTTTCTTGATTGGTGTCTTCAGCTTTGGGCTTGTATGATTTCTTGGTACTTTTCCCCCTTGAACACGCGGAACATAAATGGTCCTTGTGAAATTTGAGCGTTGGAAGACCACGAACTAATTCGTTTTTAGCCAAATGATAGCATCAAAGTTGAGATGAGATAATCTACGATGCCATAACCATGACTTGGTCTTAGATGCTTTGGAGAGAAGACATACTGGAGAGGCGGCCATCATGTCTTGTAGGGACAAAGTATAAAGATTTGCACCACGAGACCCCTTCAACAAGTCTTTTCCTTCCAAGTTGTGGATGAAACAAGTGTGTTGTCGAAAAGCAACCTCTAGGTTGGAATCACAGAACTGTCCTACTGAAAATAAATTATGACCAAGACCTTCTACATAGTATACCCTTGAAATCGTGACATTTCCAATCTGATATTCACCATACCCCATTATCTTTGCAATATGATCATTACCGAATTTTACCGTTCCAAGAAACTTGCTGACGAAATTTCGAAGCATCGAGCGATCTCCGGTCATATGCTTTGAGCAACCGGAGTCCAAATACCAGAGGATGATTTGGACCACCTGAAAATATCACCAGACGAGGACAATGTATAGGTTTCGGAATCTGAATGTTCCTTGTTATTAGCAGGTACAGATTTAATGATCTTAGATTTGCTAACTTTAGGTTTCTTAGATTTCCTAGCCTTCTTCCTAGTTGGTGGTGTAGATTCAAGTTGGCTTAAATCCTGAGGTATTTCTTCACTGATAGGCACTATAGTGGGGGCTGACCTAATTAAAGGGCGCGGTTTCCATACTTTAGTGCTAGTGTGCCTAACTAAAGGACGCTGAGACCTAACCTCAATGGATGCATTCCTAGTTAAAGGGCACATTTTTCCATCTAATGTAAAGGTCCTACCAGTGGGACGCCATTGCCATCCAACTTGGGTACGAGTTCTCCCAGTTGGCTTCCATTCAACATCATTCCTAATGGCATTCATTTCATTCACATGATCAATAAGACACATATCATGACGTTAGGAAAACATGCATTCATTACAATTCCAACATTTCAAATTAGAATTCACAAATGGTTTAGACTGCTGCACAGGCGCAGAGCTTTTAGTCTTAGCAACATGATTCTTTTTATTTAAATCTGAAATAACATTCCTAGGGTGAGCTTCTACTTTCTTCTTGATGGTACTACTAGTGGAGGGTTTGATCTTATCTTTCTTGAGTGGCGATCCTTTAGCCCTAGTAGACTCTTTTAATCCTGTAGAAGGCAAAGTGGGAACATTAGCAACAGATTTTAACGGTGCCTTAGTTGATGGTGCCAATGACGGTTTTGCTCCTGGGGTCTTATTGAATGGAGTTACAGCAATGGGTCGATTAGTGAGTAGTGCAGAACCCGGTTTTCCTATGTATTGCAAATATGCTAAGCAATATTGAACTCGCTGAATATATGCATGAGCTGAATAATAGTGACTGCTTGAGGGATCTAACGCATACAAATCATCCAAAATATCCCTAACAAGGTCCACATGCTTAATTGCATTCATCATATAAACATCGTAAGTATCCGGATTTTGCTTATGGCGCGGGTTCTTATAGAGCACTACTGAATTGGTTGATGGAGCACTAGAGGACGGTGCAGAGTTGGTAGCTAAGTTATTAACAACTTCTTGTCGGGTGAGAAGAAGTGTCTCCTTTAACTCAGCCAATACCATGTTTTTGTCAATGAGCTGGATATTTAAGTCAGAGATTTCCTCACACTTTTGGTTCAGTTGTTCAACATAAGATTGTTGCTGTGCCGCATTAAAAGCGAAGCGTTCTTCTAGTGAACCATAAAGATTGGACATTCCCTGTCTTGCACGATCCATCTCCCCTAGAATAGACGACAGTCTAGTTTCTAAGCACTGGTTTTTAGACTCTGCAGCCTCTAGTTCCAATTTTAGTGTTTCGTTCGATGACACATCTCTCTTTAATCTCATAATCTCTTCCTCTAATGCCTTAACTATCTCAATCATCTTGTCACTCGTCTCAACATTGTTTTCACAACCATTTGTTATCAAAAGATCCTCATTTTGAGTTTGCTATTTTAATTCTAAAGATATACAATGTTGTTCAAGTTGATTAAAGCGTTTTGTAAGTAAATTGTAAGAATCTTTAAGCTTTAAAAATTCAGCGTTAGACTCGTGACAAGAATGATTATCTACCTCATTTACAGTATCAGCAACATTTACAGAGAGATCACACATATCATCACATATATTCACAGCATCACATTTAATCATAGCAGATGTAAGCTCATTCGAATAATTAACATTCACAGTAGTAAGCACATCACACGAAATTACTTGGGACAAGAATCGGTCATATTCGGATAAAATCTTTTCCTTTTCAATTAATTGTAGTTCGTAAGCGGTGTCCATTTCATAAAACACTTTTTGAACTTCTTTAATTTCAAACTCGATATTTTCCGAAAGAGATGCAAAACTTTCTTTTATACATTCGACAAACGGACTGATCTCATTCTTAAACACCTCGTTCATGTGTTCGAAATCCCATTCTCCGGCGTTTAGGCCATTTGAAGTCGTACATTCGCGGATGACCTTGTCAAAACTAGCAAAGTATTGATTAATCTCTTGCAAGTTTATCCATATAGTGCTAACAGGTGGAAGGTCCTTTGGAATTTCCTTAGGTCCTTCCATTTTGACAAGTGTAGGAAGTGTACTAGGTTTTTCTTCATTTAACATGTAGGTTGGTGCTGTGATGAGATCTTATCCATATGGAAGCGAATTCTAAAGTCCGTTTTTGCAAGCTCCTGATTCATTTTAAAATAATCACACTGGGGATATATTGCAAAGTTGTATGACCAATTCTCATCAACTAGATCCTTATTTGTGCGATCCTCGAAAATAACAATCGGATTTAAGACCAATCCTAATTGGGTTGCATTATAAAGTCTTGGACTATGGATAAAAGGTTGTCTTGCATACCGTGGGTTAGGGGGAAGGCCTTTTTGACGCGATAAGTTAAATTCTCTAAACGAAGCGTCAAATAAGTGCACTAGTTGAGAGGCAGCGTATTGTCTTAAAAGCAAATAATCTAAACTTCTAATCTTATTAGCCGCATTAATTTCCATTTCATTATTTTTAGACTCGAGTAATTCATAATCCGTTTGAAGTTTATGAAAATTAGTGACCACTAACTCTTTTTCTTTAAGTTCGTTGGAAAGATCTGCTCTTAAGGTTTCAATTTCTTGCAAATGACCCATTTGTTTGTTTCAAAAATGATCATATTCAGGATCGGTTAGAACATTGGACGAAGGAACTAATTCTAAAGTTTGAACTTTTTCGTTGCACAAGGCAAGCTCAGCAGACAAATTCTTATTCATAGCTAGGGTTTCTAAGAGTGCAGTATTCATTTGGCTGAGTAATTTTGCAGGAACCATGACCAAATCTTGTTGAGCAGGAGTATGCGTATGCAAAATGACTCCCGGTTGTGATTCACTCAAAGTCTGGGGACTTGCATTGATATTGCTATCATTGATTGTCTCCTCATTTGAAAGACTCACCACCGAAGACTCATTCGGATCAGCACCCTCTTGCCCAACTTGATGTGGTTGAATTCTAATATCAGTGGTATTAGTAGGTACCTCAGATATTTTATCTGACCCAAAGCTAGAGATAGTTGCCATAAGAGCTGTCTAAGCAGATTGAAGATCATCACAGTCTGAATCGTAAGCATCCAGATCATCTGCTTGGTATGCTGCATTCTGTGTAGTGAGAACTTCTTGTTCCGCAATCCCTGGATCAGCAAGAAATGCAAGCTCCTCTTCATCAAGTTCCTTTCCTTGTGCCTGAGCGTTCACCAAATAAATCTTCTCTGCAAACCATTGACCATCCCTTCTCCTCTTGGGTTTTGTGCAATACCTAGACATGTGACCCTCTTCCTTACAGTTGTAGCATGTAATCATTCTTAACTTACCTGTGGAATTAGCCCGTGGAGGAGTTTTGACCATTGGAGCAGGATTGACCATGCGTGCATTGGTGGTTGATGTAGTGGGTCTCCCCTGATTAGGTTGTATAGGTTGAACCATTACCCTGCCATTCTCAATGGTAGCTTGTTGTCGAGAATTGGATGAATTCCTCAGCTGATTGTTAGTAGGAGCTGGTCCTCTAAATCCTCGTTTGCTCAATGTCCTTGTGAGATAAGCAGACATAGTGGCTAACACTTGAACTGGGTCAGTTCCTTGTTTGAATTCAGGAATGGGAACTTCATCATTATCACAATACAATGCTTGGTCTTGTTGAGCGGCATAAGCATTAGAAGGAATACTCATGTGGTCAGAATAGCTTGATGGATATGCTGCATTTTCTTGATAAGAAGGGTATGATGACTGAGCATAAGGTGCAATGCTTGCTGGTGAATATGGGAGAGGTTGTGAGGCATATTGTGATGCTTGTGGTTCTCTCTGAGACGAAGGTGCATTAAACCGATATTGTTGCTGATGTGATGTGGGTGGTTGAGGTAGAATCGAATATTGGGGGAAGCTTGGAGTCAGATACGGTGATGGATGATAAGCTTGGTGTCCCATGATATAAGGAGTGTTGTTATATGACAAGCTTGGTTGATTAGCCATCAATGCTAGAGAATCAGGGTACATACCTCGAGGTGAACGGTGCATGATCACGTGTTTCTCATGCTGCTGGAGAAAAGCATAGAGTTGATCCAAATTGCACTTATGCAAATCCCTAGTTAACTTAACATCGGTAATATACTCACCCCATTCAGCTTGAGGTAAAGTATTCAAAAACTTGGTGTTAACCTGGAATGGAGCAATCACGAGATTGTATACATTCAAATCATTCATGAGAGTAGTGAATCTGAAGTAGTAGTCGTGAAGCGTTTCCCCTGGACTGTACGTGAACCTATCAAACAGATCATACAACTGACATTCCCGTTCCTGTTTAGTAAGAGACGTACCTTGTAGCAAAACCTTTAGACGTTCCCATAAATCCTTTGCAACCGTATATTGACTTACCATTCGATAAATGTCATGTGGAAGAGCTTGGAGAATGGTTTGAAGAGCCCTTTCGTCTGCATCGGCAATAAGTTGTTGAGCTGGTGTAAGTTCTTCAAACTCCCGTGGTCGAGTCACATTGTTATCAACGATGGTACCATAATCAAGTGGACCATTTAGAATTGACTTGACCATAAGCCTCCCATATGTCGGTTTTCCCTTAATGTATGACATCATACGGCCTTGCCATGCTTCAAAGACTTCTTTAATGAGCATTGGAGGGCGATTATCCATTCCCGTAATGACGGAAATATCCGTAAGTGATGTCATTTGAGGCATTAATGAACTCGAATTCATTTTGTGATCCCTTGAAAAAAAGATTACAAAGATGATCGAACAATGAAATAAGATTATATGTTTTAATGTTGTTTAACTAAAGATATTAAGATCTTTTGATTGTGTGTTTTTTTGCTAATGTCTCCAAACAAAAACAAAGGTGGAAAATCCTCTAAGTGTTGAAAAACTATGGCTGATCGTACTCTAATCGGACTCCCAAATCGTGTTGCGATCGTACTCCCCTATCCTAGTGAGCTATCGTACTCCCCTATCCTGATCGTACTCTGATCGGAGTGAGACTGATCGTACCCTGATCGTAGTGAGATGATCGTACCTTGATCGTAGCGAACGTGATCTTAACCTGATCGTAGTGACACTGATCGTACCCTGATCGTAGCAAGACTGATCGTACCCTGATCGTAGCGAACGTGATCTTACTCGGATCGTAGCGACCTGATCGTACTAAGCAATCGAAGTATGGATCGTACTTTGGATCGTGCTGATGGATCGTACTAAGCAATGGATTCTTGATCGTAATGGTGGATCGTACCTATAGATCGTACTACTTGATCGTAATGGTAGATCGTAGCGTGGATCTAAGTTATGATCGCAACAATGGATCGTGACTAAGGATCGCAAGTAGAAACCCCCAGGGTTTATGCAAACACAAAGTCAGATCGTATCCCTAAAAAACAGTCCGAGACTTGATATCACCAAGAAAGAAAGGATTTTACCTTGAAAAAACGTGATTCTAACCAAACGAATATCACCAAATCGTTACTAGAACTATTTAGAAGATATGTAGATCACTTGGAATCAAAGAACACGAAAAAAATTTGTAACTTTTGGAGAAATCAATCAAAAACACATGAACACACTTAAAAAAGTATGAACAACACAAAACCAATCTTTATTTCATCCCATGGCTCTTGATACCAATTGAAGAATATTGATAATTTTTATGAATCAAGAGGGTTGATGTTTTTCTAGAGAGAAACTTAGAGAGAGAAGTGAAAGAAACTTGTATATTGAAAAGTAGAAAAAATGAACAACCAACCCCTCTTTCCATGGTGGAAAGAGGTTTAAATACCCCAAGTCCTTAATGGACTTGGGCTTCCGGCCCGTGAACATGCTAATGGGTCGGGCTATTTAATATATGAAACTTAACATTACTACGAGCCTATAACTACATTGTTTGAGTGACCGAGACTTTCTATATACGTAAAACGTATTTCCAACATCCTATAGCTTATAGCCTAGCTTATTTTCCGAATCATAAGGTAATCAGAAAAGGTAAACCCCTTTCCGATTTGGTATTCCGATTACTACCCCCCTCATTCCGATCTTCATGATCGGATTAGGGTTTTGAACTTTCCGATTGTGGAAGGTTTTTGGTGACATTCCGATTAGCTAGTGTTTTGTGATATTCCGATTGTGGACTTATTTTCTTTGCATTCCGATCTGGATCTTATCCCCATATTCCGATTTGCCATTATTCCGATTGGGGGTCATACCTACATTCCGATCACGTCTCTTTTGGTGTATTCCGATCATTGTTTCCGACCAGCCTATTCCGATCAGCATATTCCGACGGGATTCCGACCAGGGGTTCCGACGGACTTAATTTCTTGTTTTTGCAAAGTTTTCAAGTGTTAGATTTATTAAGTGTTCAAATATTTTTCTAATCTTTTCTTTAAGTTTTCAAGCATTTATTTTTAAATCATTATTTTAGTTTAATCTTTAAAACTTTAATTTTACTCAACGACATTTACATTTATTTGCTATTAGTTTAAAATAGATAATCAACCAAACAATTTAATTTCCACCAAGAACAATTGAGTCGCACTTTGAACTAATAATCAATTCAAAGAGATTCGGAACTACGAATTTTGATACGAGCTAAAAACCTTGTATTAAGAACCAAGAAATGTTTGACTAGGGTTGTGTGCTGATGGTTTCAATCCGTTCGGCAACCTTAGTCAGACCTACAGCATGTGGCCGGTGGTATTGACAACATACAATCTGCCTCCTTGGTTATGTATGAAAGAAAGTAACTTTATGCTGACGTTGTTAATTCCTGGCCCTAAATCCCCGGGCAAGGATATTGATATTTACTTGCAGCCTTTGATTAAAGACCTGAAGACTTTGTGGCACAAGAACGGTGTTGATACTACAAACATTATTTCACAAAAGCAGTTCAAGATGAGAGCGATGCTTTTATGGACCATAAATGATTTTCCTGCTCGAAGTAGTTTGTTTGGGTGGAGTGGGAAAGGTTACTATGCATGCCCTACATGTAACCTAGAAACTCCATCTATTCCTGTCATAAGCAAAACAGCTTATGTTGGCCATAGAAGATGGTTAAAGAAGCCCCATAAATGGAGGAGTTCACGTGCTGACTTCAATGGCCAAACTGAACAGAAAGATCCACCTAAAGATTATAACCGGTCGGATGTAATCAAAGCACAACATGCTAGATTGCTAAGGCGTACGCCGGGTAAACATCCTAAACATGGGGGTGTGAAGATTTCCCGCAATGTTACAGTCGAGCTTAACTAGACTAAACGGTCTATTTTTTACGAGCTTGAGTATTGGCCTTTTGTTTCACTAAGACACAATTTAGACATCATGCATATCAAAAAAAATGTGTTGGAGGTCATCTTGAACATTTCGTTAATGAATGACAAAAGTAAAGACACCGCAAAGGCAAGACAAGACTTGAAAAAGATGGGCATTCGAAGACCTTTGTGGCTAACCGTATACCACAGGGGGAAGAATGTGAAGCCCCAGGCTGTGTATTCTTTAACACCAGAGAACCGAAAAAAGTTTTGTCAGTACATCAAAAGTGTTAAACTACCAGATAGGTTCGGATCATGCTTCAAGCACAAAGTGACCGATAATGATACAAATATAACGGGCCTGAAGTCTCATGACTGTCATATAATGATGCTATGTTTACTTCTTTACGGACTTCAAAATTACTTGCCCGAACATATTGCAAAACCAATAATCAATCTGTGTTCCTTGTTTAAGCAACTCTGCTCTACAACTTTGATGGAGGAGGACATGTTGAAAGCTTCGGTCAAGGTGGTTGAAATTCTATGCGAGCTTGAGCGCATATATCCTCCTGCTTTCTTTGACATTATGATTCACTTGGCCATCCATTTAGCTCTAGAGGCTCTTGAAGGCGGGCCTATTCAACCCCGGTGGATGTATCCATTTGAAAGATTCATGAAGAAGCTAAAAGGTTATGTAAGAAGTAAAGCTAAACCGGAAGGTTCGATCGTGGAGGGTTATGTTGCAGAAGAAGCATTGACTATAAGTTCTCAATATTTTCGGGGTGTTACCATGAAATTTAATCGTCCCGATCGTAATGTGGACCCCCCCCCTCCCCCTCCCTCAACGTGTAAGTTTCAGGTGTTCCGATCGGTATGCAAGCCGATTGGTTTACTGTCCTTTCCTTATTTTCCTACCGACGATTACAAGAAAGCGAGATGGTATGTACTTAACAACAGTCCTGAGATCGACACGTACCAAGACCAGTTCCGGAGGTACGCGTTTTCTAATTTTGTAACTTTTTTTTCTTAACTTATCATTTCGACAACTTATTCTAATAGCATGAACGTTTTTCAGTTTATTTCCAGGAAAAAAAGAAAAAGACGTGCTAGAAGAATTCCCCCACTAGTTTAAGACGCTGGTAAACTAACACTTATTTTGTGTACTTAAGTGTAAAAATAACAATATCATATTTTTAGTTTTCTATCTAATCCTATCTTCTTCATAGATCTTTGAACGTCACGCACAAAATCCCCAAGACCCAGAGTTTAGCCCAGCCAGCGAGTTATTCGCTTTGGCTAATGGACCATAAAGGGCTCCAATGTCAGTAAACTATTGCATAGTAGATGGTGTGAGGTATGTCGTGCAAAGCCACGATGAACGTCGCGTAACTCAAAATAGCGGCGTTTGTTCGACTGACCCTGACGGGAAAACTAACACTTATGGTCAGCTTCAAGAAATCCTCGAGTTTGACTATTTGTCGTTTAAAGTTGCGTTGTTCAAAGTTAAGTGGTTCGACACTCGCAACACCGTTGGTAGAGTGAAGAAACTTACCGTTAGAAACGGAATGACACAAATCGTCGGCTCTGGTGAGTGGTGGAAAAGTGAACAATACATCCTCGCAACACAAGTCAAACAAGTCTTATACCTTGTAGATCCAGCCAAAACCAACGTGAAGGTCGTCGAACATGTTAATCATAAAAAGTTTTTGAACAACGGTGTAATCGTGGTAGAGAACGAACCTGATATTATACATTTGGACAACTCATCTGATCTCCCACCTTCTACTAGTGATCTCCCACCTTCTACTAGTGATCTCCCACCTTCTACTAGTGGGAATGACTTCGGTAATTACACCTTCTATATAGATTTGCATATAGATGGTGAATCAACGGAGGTTGACGCACCGCCAGATAACGATGATGTTCCTAGCGAAGACGATGATGATGAAGACCCCCTTCCTCATGATTTAGCAGATTCTGATGTTGAAGACCTCATCAAAGATGATGATGGTGTTGAGAAATTTTATTCTAGTGACGAAGAAGATTAACTTTGTGTTGTAACTTGCAAAATACACTTATATATTTGAATGAATGAATGAATGAAATTGTTGTAGATTTTTTAAATGTGTAAATTTATTTTGATATTTAGATTTGTGCATGCTTGTATTATTTTGTTCATGAAGTTCTACATGCTATGCTAATTGTACCTATATACAGATGACTGATGTTGCACGGGGACACGGCGGGGACGATGGTGGCGAGGATCCTTCACGTCCACGTCCTCCATCATTCGGTTGCGGGGGTTGCTTCGTCAATCGGGGTAAGAATTTCTGGATTATTGTAATACAAATTTGATACACATATTAAACTTGTTTTCCTTAACTTTTATGACTTTATCACTCACTTGATTTTGCAGGAAAAGGAAAGAAAAAGCCCAATTTGGGCGGGAGGAGAGCCGGCAGGCAGAATACCCGGGACAAGACCCGCTGCCTGAAATTACTGGATGTGGTGGCCTATAATCACAACCGACCGGTCGAGATCGACTTTGTAGCCGCTAGAGGTAACCTTGTTACACCTGTCGGCCCCTACTCAGATCATTGGGGAAACTTATTCGGGTGTATCGCTAGGGAAATACCTTTGTACTACCCCTCGTGGAGCAAGGTCCCCGAAGGGCACAAGGCGGCGGCCAGGACAGCTATTGGGGTAAGTTATCATTTTATATTTATTTAATTATCGTGTTCATTTATTTAATTGTATATATTTATTTAAATTTGTTTTTTTATTTATATCATATAAATAAATAAACAAATTTAAATAAATATATAAATTATATTGCTAACTCTGTTTTTAATGTGTTGTATTGTGTATATTTATTTAAATTCGTTTATTTATTTATATCATATAAATAAATAAACGAATTTAAATAAATATATAAATTATATTTCTAACTCTGTTTTCAGTGTGTTGTATTGTGTATATTTATTTAAATTCATTTATTTATTTATATCATATAAATAAATAAACAAATTTAAATAAATATAAACTATATTTTTAACTCTATTTTCAATGTGTTGTATTGTGTATATTTATTTAAATTCGTTTATTTATTTATATCATATAAATAAATAAACAAATTTAAATAAATATATAAATTATATTGCTAACTTTGTTTTCAATGTGTTGTATTGTGTATATTTATTTAAATTCGTTTATTTATTTATATCATATAAATAAATAAACTAATTTAAATAAATATATAAATTATATTTCTAACTCTGTTTTCAATGTGTTGTATTTGATTGCAGAAAAAATATGATCTCGCGCCGCACATGAGCACCCCTCGGTGGCCGAATATTTATAATACCATTAATGCCCAGTTACAAAAATCATACAACACCAGCAAGGCCAGTCTGAAGCGAGATTACTGTGTAAAAGACCCCGAGACTGGAGAATACGATGTGGATCAAATTAGGCGGAACAGACCCGACGAGCACACAGCTGAAGAGTGGGAGAAACAGATAGCGTTTTGGACTGACGAATATAACAAGAAGCGATCCTTAACAAACAGCCAAAATCGGTCCAAGGCAACACTTATCTCCCGACATGGTTCTCGGTCGATCCCTCGCACTCGACAGCTCATGGTAATTATTATTATTATTATTATTGATTTTACATTATTATTATTTTTTTTATTATTATTTTATTATTATTATTATTGTTTTTTATTTTTATTATTTTATTATTATCATTATTGATTTTACATACATATTATTATTGCCGCATTTAATTAGATTGATCGTACTTACGTGTGTATGTACAGCAAAAGGCGTCCGAAACCCAACAGGAGCCTTCAGAGATCGACATGTTCTATCGTTTGCATACAAATTCAGATGGTGTATTTATAGATGAGCAGTCTCTCCAGTTGTATGTAAGTATTCTTTTCAAAACACACTTTAATGAATCATTGATTAATAATCTAGCAACCCGACTAATATATTTACTATCTTGTGTTATTGTCACCACACAAGATCAGATGAGGGAGCTAGAAGCGACGGGTGAGCACACCACTGCCGAGATCAACAGGATGGTGCGAGGAGGCAAGTTTCGCGGCCACCATCCTGGCGTGGGTATGGTATTGTCGGGATACGCCAGTACTACCTCGAGCTTTTCGTCACCACTCCCTGAGACTCGTCGGGATCGGGATGTTGATTTCATGATGGGCCTGCTGAGAAACGACGGCAGGTATGGCGATCATTTTTCGAGATATGAGAGTGCTGGTGCCAGCGGGAGCGGGAGTCGCCCGGGTGATGATGCTGAGGATCGGGAGGGTGGCGAGGATGGTGGCGATGACGCGAGCTAGTCGTGTCATATATGTGTTTGTTAGTATGGTACATAGTTTCTTTATGTTCATCTTGACTTGTTTCCCTAATATTATCCTAAATTAGAACGCTTGTTTCCCTAGTATCCTTAACTATCCCGACTTATTTCTAGTATCCTTGACTAAATTAGAACGTTAAATTATATTTTGGTGCAAGTTTGAACTTATTCCGCGTTTGTGTTGATTTGTATTCCAAGTTTACTTTATATGTGTCTTTTGGTGAGCAAATACAGGTTTTTGTTACAGGTTTTGGTAGATTTTTTCCGGAAAAATTCCGGAAAAAATCTGGAAAACTGTGCAGGCAATTTTAAAAAAAAACCTGCAGACTCTTCCCCAGCGACATGTCGTTGGGGAAACTTTGGTTAATCGTTGACAAGTCAAACGTATCGAGAGTTTCCCCAGCGACATGTCGCTGGGGAAACTTGGGAAATCGTTGACAAGTCAACGACAACGCGTTGACAAGTCAAACATAAGGAAAGATTCCCCAGCGACATGTCGCTGGGGAAACTTTGTAATTAGCTAAAAAGTTTAAGTTCAACTTAATTTTTTTATTTAATAAGGATTTTCCCCAGCGACATGTCGCTGGAGAAAAAGTTGCCACCGTGGCAATCTATTCTTCCAGGAAAAGTCTGTGGGGCCCGCATGTCGCTGGGGATACATTTAACAACGAGCATACCCTAGCGAATTTTCCCCAGCGACATGTCGCTGGGGAAACGTATCCCCATCGACATGTCGCTGGGGAAACACCAAAAATATCGCTGGGGTAGGGCTTGAATGTTATAGTGATTAAAACGAAGTGAATGGTAGAAACACGTTCTGATTGACTGAATGCATTTAAGATGCATATAGAAAAAATCCATGTTTTCTTCACAGATTAACACTATACATAAAAAAATCCATAGGGGTCAAGGGCACCCGCGGGAACCGTCCCTTGTAGAGGCAGTAGTTGTATTTTTTTGCCCTATGCAATAACAACAAAGAAGCATTTTTACGTGCGTTAAATAAAAAAAAGTTGCATGTAAAATTTAATTATGTAACTTATAATATATGTCTAATATTATATGTATTTATATACAAAACTAATAAAAATGTGCCCTTTTTACAGTGGAGGCCTTGTACAACTGCACATTTTGCACACCTATCCGAAACCCGGTGTGAAGTTGTTCTCCTTCTTTATATATAGACATATCTTACTAGTTCATCAGTACACATTATTACATTATTTGACACAAATTAAGCAAACATGTCGTGCAACATATAGAATGTACTTGTTCACTGATCCGATTTTTTTTGTTTTATATATATGACAAGCTTAACCATAATCGTAGATTCATAAGAGTCTTGATTAGCCAAACCATATAATTGTACTTTTTCCATGTGATACACAACCGCAACACAAACAGAATACAATTTCGCTTGCACATTGTAAACATACATAGAGTAGTGAGCATAAACGATATACATGTAGAGAATCAAATGAATACAACATTGTTATCCACGACTAAACCACCTTTAGAGCTTTGAAACCGGCAATCCTGTTTGTAACATAGTTATTAGAAGTTGCAAATTATGAATGTAAAAGACTCACGCCTCAGGATAGAAGCACATACCTAGCGCTTTCGCGTTGACAATGCTCGGGGAGGCTGCTGGGGGTGGCGAGTTCTCGTCCAGAAAAGCTTCAACTTGGTTCGGGTTAGACCAAGTTGGATACCCTTTTATTTTCCCCTATTTTAAAATAAAAGGCAATAAACATGGTTTAATGTATCATTTTGTTAAGTGACTGCTAAGGCTCGTTAAAGACAGATATGTCAAAAAATGTCAATATGGCCAAGCGACGAGATGTCTGATTATAAATGATTAAGGAATGAGTTAAGAGTGCGAAAAATGTTTTGTTTAATTAACAAACCAAATGAGTTGGGTGTATATAAAAGATGCATACCAGAACATTTAACGCAGCAAGCGTGGCCATTCCTTCACGAGTCCACTGCATAAATGATAAACCATAAACGGCCATGCTTAATTAAAGGTAATCTTACATTGGAAAATGATCATAAAAGTTGACTCTAAATATGATTAAATTATAGTTTTATTACAGCATTGGCTACAAGAGTAATACAAAAAGATAATGCACTATACCTTTGATGCAGACGCGATATGAGGCACGACAATGGCATTGTTCATGTCAGCTAGGCCAGGTTTCATGTATGGCTCATCCTCAAAAACATCAAGACCGACCCGGAACATTGGGTTATGCCTCAAATGCTCTACGAGAGCTTCTTCATCAACCACGGGTCCTCGACTACAGTTTATAAGGATTGCTTCCTATATGCACATATTCGAATAATTTAAAATGTATCAAAATGGATCAGGTGGGTTGGATCGGGTCAGAACAACTTGAGGTCCTGCTATCATTTAACTCAATATCTTTTTAAAACATTTCTAAAAATGTATAATTACCTTCTTCATTTTTGAAAGTCTTTCTTTGTTGATAAGATGATAAGTCGTTTTGTCCAATATCGGATGTAGACTTATCTGTGTAATCATCATAAAAGAAGTAAACATCAGACATAAAATTTAGATAAAACCAGAAAAAAATATATATAAAAACATAAGAAATACTTACCACGTCGGCTTGTTGAAGAACCTCGTCCATAGATGATGCTCGCTTCCAGGTAACAGGTTCTTCGCCGCTGGCTTTCAAGAATTGACCATAAGCTGCAAATTGCTTACATATTATAGTTCAGAAAACCAATTATTGAAATTTTAATCATAACTTTGCAAAGAAATTAACAAATTAAATATATGTACAAGGAAGAGGAAGTCATGCCTGTAACAAACTTTTCTAGACGCGTGGCTTGGTAGAGATCATAATAGATTAAGTTCATCTTGAAGCCTTCAATCTGATAATCAGCAATATATATGTTAAGTTTAGCTACAAGTGGACTGCGACTGATTTCAAGTTTAGACAACTGTAGGATATTAGATAATACATAAAGAAACTTACCATCATTCTAGCATAAGCAGACCCAATACGACCAGCTCCAATCACACCAACAGTTTGTCCTTTAAGTAAATTTCCCACAAACCTACATAAAAATAACACCACTAAATCATTAATCTGTATATATCCATGAAATTGTGCTTGGTCGATAATTCAAATAATATACCGCAATATTTAAGATGTAATGATAAGCTACATAATACAGATTTAGTGGTTCAATAGATAAAATGATGTGGTGGTAACCAATATATACAGGAACTTACAGATGGGGAAGCCAACCGTCATATAAACCAGCCCTCATGAAACCATCAGCTTCAACTATTCTTCTTGAAGCAGCAAGAGAAAGTGATGCTGCTAACTCTGCTGTCGTCTCTGTAAGCACACCCTATGCAAAAAGAAGACAAATTTGATATGTTGAGCTAGATAAGTTTCATTATTATAAAGCAACAAACTAAAGATGGTATAAGATCGGAATAATGAAACTCACAGGAGTGTTACCAACAGCAACTCCATACTTTGTTGCTGCCTCAACATCAACATTGTTGTAACCCACAGCCATGTTGCTGAAAGCCTTTCCTCCTGCTTTGCTCAGTGCAGAAAACAATGTCTCACCCCAATCTTCGGTCAACTAAACACCGTCGATTAAACTATATTAAAAAAACTTTGAAGAAAAATCACAGTTCACTATTCTAAAATCAAAAAAATGTAGCTCTGCTTTCTTTATAAGAAATTAAAAGAATCACAATCACGTTTACATAATTAGAAAAAGAATCATTTCGTAAATGTATAAAACCTTCAAAGAATCCAACATCACACCCTGCGTGTGAAGGATGTTACAAGAAGATGCATCCAAAAAGCCCCAAATTACAGTAAGTCAGAAAAAAATAAGGGAAAAATTGCTTTGCTCCAAAGAAAAATAATTCCCAAACTTGAAAATTCATCAAATCTTGTTGCAAGGAAACTCAATTCCACATCGGGAAAAGATTAATTTTAAAGCTAGGATATAAGTACCAGAGGTGGCAAAACGGACGGTCGACGGGCTAAACGGACGCAAGTTAAAACGGAAAAGAAAACATACTATAAAAAAGGAAATAAAAAATAATAATATTTGTTTGAAACCCGGGGATAAAAAATGAAACATAAAAACATAATTAGTATTTTACATATGCGCTTATTAAGCCCATATAAATAGGTAAAAAGTATCATATCCTTTTTGAAAAGTGTTAAAAAGTACTCATATTTATCAAAATGGGTAAAATTTGACACTTTTAGATATAACCTAATGAGTTATTTCTTTTTATTTATGAGTTGGTATAAATAGTTAAATTTTTAATTGTTTACTTCAAACAATGTCTTTTGGGTGTGCAAGGTCAAATTTTGTCCCGTTAACAATTATATTCATGTGTACACATATTTTTCTCGATTATATCTTATAAACGATGACACTTTGAATATAAAGTTCCATTCTTTATCATGTACAGATGTACTACTAAATAATCTAACAGACCAGCTTTCGATATGTTACCTGACCAATAACACCATCGCACTTGGTTCCAATCAAAGCAATGATATCTTCAACTGACAAGATGGTTTTCTTCTCGGTACATATCTAAAACACACACATAGAAAAAACATCAAATAACAAACCTTAAACATAGAAAACCTCAATATAACATATGAAAATGAGCTAAACAGCTTACTTCAACACGACAATCTTGTTGCACCAAAAGATTAATCCAACGTGTACCAGGCATAGATTTTGTGCTAACCACTCTATATTTGCCATTAGGATTCCATACCTCAATTGACACTGGTTTTGCCATAGTTGGACTAATGTGTAAGTGAGAGTGTGTTTGAGTTTGATCAAATGTGAAGCTTTTTGAAAAAGTTGGCTATGTTTATCGGGTGTGGTGAGGTGTAGGGTAAGGTTGTGGAGGGAGTTGATTTATTTGACTTTTTGTGAGTTGCTTGATGGGATGAGGTGTTTTTGTATGGTGAGTGAGTGAGGGTGTATATTGCTATGGTGAGGTGGTGATTTAGGTGATTGGTTTTTGTGTTAATGAAATTTAGGACCTCATGTTTGGGTTTTGGAGGAATGAGGATATGGGGTTTACCATTGGATGCCACGTACTTGGTACTTTATCCATTGTGTTTGGATTGACCTATGTGCCCTTTGTACATCATGGTTCATACTTCATAGCCGTTCATGGCTTAAATGGATCAAGTTGGGGAAACCTTATTGGAGGCTCAAATTTATGGTCTATTCAAAAGTTTGATGTGCAACATTTTAGAGCATTTTAAACACTAGCATTTAGTGTTAAAAATCGAAAGTTTGTTTGACAAATAACATGTACCAATTTAGATTTTGCTTCTCGTGGTTTAATAAAAGGACTGAGATTTTTGAAACTCGACAAAGTTTTGTATAAATATAACGGTGGGCCTACTAAGGAACCTAGATCTTTTAATGTATGTTGTTGTACAAAACCGACAACAAACCAAAAGATCGATAACGCGAAACCGCTAGATCGCGAGTTGTATCGAGCACAAATAGCGAACACGAGATACTACAAATAACCGATAAATATATGCACACGGTATACCCCTCAACTACCTCTTTATCAATAACCCTAATAAAGACTACATTGAGGAAGAAGAATACCGTGCGCATATATTTGTCGGTTCTTTAGTCTCTCGTGTTCGCTACTTGTGCTCGATACAACTCGTGATTGTTGGGAATAAATTAAGGCCAGATCACTTGAGCGCTGACAAGAACAAATCAAGCGTTGACAGGAACAAAGCAAGCGCTGACAGCTCAAGCGTTGACAAGTTAAAGTCAAGCGTTGACAGATTGAAGACAAGCACTGATGGAAGATATAAGCTACACGTTTATTATGTTCTAGAATACTTCTAGTAAGGATAGAAACGACAATGTATTTTCTATGTTTATCTTTACCTAGAATAGTTGATACGTAGCTTATTGTACAAGGCTTCTTAGTCTATAAAAGAAGGCCTTTAGGTTAATGTTTAGTATCAAGTTTTTCATAAGTTTTCATTCGTAAACATCTTTCATTGTAAGCAAGTTCGACATTCATAATCAAAGTGAAAGTTTTGTTTACATCTTGTGTTCTTGTTTAAGTGTTAAATTCCGCATAACACTTAGATTCACAAAGCATATAACAAAGGTTTCTCTACGTGTTATACTTGATCTAATCTCGTATACACAAAACTAATCGATCTAAGTTTGGGATCAACAAGTGGTATCAGAGCTTGTTGAGGAACTTTTGATCTTTGAAGAACACCAGAACGATACACGAACACCAAAACCCTAATTTTCTCAGAAACCCTAAAAACACCAAAACCCTAACAACATCATGTCTGAAGCAATAACCACCTCCAATTCACCCTTACCAAACATCAAGATTCCCATGCTTGATGCAACCAACTTTGACTTATGGAAGTTCAACTTTGAACAATATCTGGGGATCTATGATTACACACTCTGGGAGATTATTGAATATGGAAACTCATTCAATAAGGCTCAAAAGATTCAGGATGCCATTACTCAAAGATCAGCTGTTGAAGGATGTCCTGATGAAGATAAGAGAGAAAAACCTGGAGATGGTAGAGCTGTAGGTGCTGAAGATATTGCAAAGAAAAGGGTTGACATGAAAGCCCTAAATATTCTGAAAGTCTCTTTGGGACAAGAAAACCAGCACAAATATAGAGGCTATGAATCTGCTAAGGATCTTTGGGAAGCTATTGAAGTTGCATATGGTGGCAATGCAGACACTAAGGAAGAAAAGAAAAAGCAACTTCTGCATGATTATGCTGTCTTCAAAGCTCAACCCAATGAGAAACTGAGTAGTGTGAGAAGCAGATTGCTTGACATCACAAGCAAGTTGTCCTTCATGGGGAAACAAGTTGGTGATGTTGACACCAATGCTACTTTTCTGAAAAGTCTTGGTGAGGCATGGAAGATTGAGGCAAGATCTATTCTTGCCAATAATACTTACAAGAGCTCCTCGTTTGATGACATCTACAACAAACTAAGACTGTTGGAGGATGAAACTCTTTCAGCACATGGAAGCAAACCTAGTACCAGCAACATGGCCTTCTTCTCTCATAGTGAAGGTCAATTCAATCAGAAGGACTCTTTTATGCATCCAGTTACTGGATCATCATTTGTCAGCGCTGGAACAAGTCCTGTCAACGTCTCCTTTTCAGACGCTGACACATTCATGAATGACTCCCCAAGAGTTAAACATGCTGGTTTGGATTTGGATACTGTGTGTGCTTACATTGCTTCTTTGCCCAATGGTTCAGTGATTACATATGAGGACCTTGAGCAGATAAGTGATGAACACTTGGAAGAGATGGACATCAAGTGGAACATGGCTCTTGCTAGTATAAGAGCAAATAGGTGGAATAGAAGGTTCAAGAAGAAGATGACCTTCAATGCTAAAGACACTGCTGGATTTGATAAATCCAAAGTTGAATGCTACAACTGTCATCGTATGGGGCACTTCATGAGGGAATGCAGATCTCCTAGAAGATCTGATGCTGGAAAACCCTCAAGTCAGGTTGTGAAAGCTCAAGATTCCAAAGCCATGGTTGCAGTTCAAGGAATTGATGGTACTGGATGGGATTGGAGCTATCTGGCTAAGAATGCTGAAGAGGACAAAGCTTTGATTGCTGATATTGAAGAAGAGCATGTTGAATATGCTCTCATGGCACACTCCTCCTCTTCATCTGATAATGAGGTATATGATGATGCTTTTTGTAGCAAAGGTTGTAGGTTAAACACTGATAGACTTAACAAAGAGGTGTTAAAACTAAAAGATGATATGAGCACTGAAAGGTGTAAATTGTCCAATTACCAACTAGCTCTTACTGAAACTGAGAAAACCGTTTCTGAATACAAGAAAATGGAATTTGATTTAAAAGATAAGATAAATATCTTAAAACATGAGCTAGAGGGTAGTATGGATATTAGAAATATCATGACAAAGGTCAATAGAGACCTACAGGCTAAGTTAGATGAGGCCATCAAGAATAAAGATAATGTTGACCTCAAGATTCAAAGATTTGATAGAGCCACCCAAACCCTAGGAGACTGTGTAGCTAAACAAAGGGATCCTAAGGACATGACTGGGATTGGGATGAATGATTACTCTCTGGTTCCACCACCAGCTGGTGACTTCTATGGTGTCCTTAGAAAGGATTTAGCTTGGACTGGTATACCAGAATGCCAAGAAGAGGAATTCATTCCTCCACCAAGAGTTGTCACTCCAGTAGAAGAGTATCAACAAAAATTGACTGACCTAAATGAGTGGAAGAAAGCTAACCCTACTTTGTTTGTTAAGGGAGGTTTGCTATGTGAAAGTCCCAATGAATCACCACCCATTAAGGTTACTCACCCAGTTACTGGTAAAGCTGTTGACCTAGGCTCCAACACTATTAGAAGACCTACCATTAAATATGCAGAGATGTATAGGAATAATAGGTCACCTAAGAGCCAAGTTAACAATCATGGAACAGGTTTCTTCTCTTCTAGACCTAAGAGTGTGTCTAAGAAAGCCTGTTATACTTGTGGTAGCTTTTCACATTTGGCATACAAGTGTGTCAACGCTTCCAAAGCCAGCGCTGATAAGAACAATTTCAGCGCTGATAGGAAGAAAGTCAACGTTGTTAGGAAGTCAAACGTTGTCAGACCCAAACCTTGTGTGCAGCAAAGTCCACAAGTGATTAGACCTGCCCCATTCTTCTCTAGAAGGTCTAACACTCATGGACAAAGACCTTTTCAAAAGACAAACACCTGGTCGAATAAGCAATGGGTTCCTGTAGCAAACCCTAGGTTCAACGCTGACAAGGGTAATTTCAGCGTTGACAGGACAAAATCCAACGCTGACAGAAACGTAACCAGACCTAAATATTTGCAGCAACAAGGTAAGGGGTCTAAAGCTTCTTCAAGCTTAACATGGAGACCCAAGAAAGATCAAAACCCTAATAATAATGGAATTTCAATGACTTGCAATAGATTTAACTACATTTCAAAGGTCATTACAAAACCAATCGGGGTTAACTGGGTTTTTCATCCTAAAAAGGATGAGAATGGGGTTGTTGTGAGAACTAAGTCTGTTCTTATTGAACAACCAGATGAATCCAAGTCTTCTGAGACTTGGGTTCCCAAAGAAAACTAATTTGTTTTCTTTATGTGCAGGGCATTCAAAGACAGATCAATGACTATGGATATTGGGATAGTGGATGCTCAAGGCACATGACAGGAAAGGAAGACTATCTGACGAACTTCTCTCCTATTAAAGATGGTGATAAGGTATACTTTGGAGGGGGCTACGACACCATTACAGGCAAAGGAACCCTTCTCACCAATAATCTACGTTTTGAGAATGTCTTCCTGGTAAAAGAACTGGATTATAATCTGTTTAGTGTATCACAAGTTTGTGATAACAAAAATAAGGTTCTTTTCACTGATACTGAGTGTTTGGTGTTAAGCAAGGATTTTAAGATCCCTGATGAGAAGTATATTGAGTATAGAACACCTAGGCATAAGGACATATACAATGTGAATTTAAATGGGATTAAAGTGAATACAAATATGTCTTGTTTTTATGCTAAGGCCTCAGTAGATGAAAGTAATTTGTGGCACAGGAGACTAGGGCACATAAATTTTAAAAATATAAATAGACTTGTGAGGCTTGGTTTAGTTGATGGTTTGCCTGAGAAGGCCTTCCACAATGACCACTCTTGTGTTGCATGTCTTAAAGGCAAGCAGCACAAGGTCTCATTCAAGTCCAAGCAGGTGCATACTAGTTCCAGACCTCTTCATATGCTTCACATGGACCTCTTTGGTCCAACTAATATAGAAAGTTTGAATGGCAAGTCATATTGTTTTGTTGTCACTGATGACTTTTCTAGGTTTACTTGGACATTCTTTCTAGCTCTGAAGAGTGACACAGCTGATGTTCTTATTGAATTTATCACTCAAATTGAGAAAAGGTCTGGACATGAGGTTAAAATGCTTAGGAGTGATAATGTGTCAGATTTATTAACTAAACCTTTTGATACTGGAAGATTTCAGTACTTGGTAACAAGTATTGGAATGGTTAATCTCACTTAATATGTGTTTTGGATTCTTTTTGTAAAAGTATGTACAGGATGATGCATTATTATTATTGGTCTTATTGATGATTTAGATTTTCCACTATATTTTTCTAACACTGACAAAGGTTGTTTGAACACTGATAAGTGTTTTTGCAACATTGTCAGCAATATAATTGTCTAACGCTGACAAAGCTTCCTTCAACGCTGTTATGTGTTATCGGGGCGTTGTCAGCAACAATGTTAGTTTTGTGGTTTTCAATCTAAATGTGCAGATGGTGTTAGCAGTATACCATTGGATACAGAGTTGCTTATGGATCAAAAGAGAAGCATTTGGACAAGTTTTTATTTATGGATGATGGTTGGAATGTTTCATTCCTATCTTGACATAAATTTTTTATGTTCATGCATATTTTTAGCAAACTTTTTATATCATGGTTTAAGGGGAGGTTTTAGGAACCTTTAGGATTTTTGGGTATCCATATGATACTCTTATCACAATTCTAGATTGTGTCCACAGGTGAGTATGGGTTAGTTTTACTAAACCATGAGGCACTGTAGCATGCATAGTATATCAACTTTGCATGCTGCCAAGACATTTTTGGCCTAGAATTGGTTGTGGTCTGTTGGGAGACTTGGGAATGTTTTTGATATGGGATTTACCTGGGAGTAACAAGGATTTTATAAGGTAACTTGGTTGCTAAGAATTTTGGTTAGCAAGGGACAGTAGAGGACTGTTATGTCTATCTTGTTTATGCAAGTGTGCATAACTGGACAGTGCTTGCCGCCCTATAATAATTATCAGCTTTTGGTTATCTTCTCTAGGATAAATTACTTGTTAAGGTCATTTTTCACTTTTTAAAACAATTTTATTTTTGGACGCTGACAAGATTTTTCCAAGCGTTGTTGAGACCAAATTGGACGCTGACATGGCTTTAGGCGAACGTTGACAAGATTATAGCCGTTGGGCGTTGATAGGTTATTTTTGACCGTTGACACTCAATGGGACCTACCCAGTTGTTACTTTTTGACATATTTTCAAGCCGTAATTTTAGGAGTTGTTACTTTCATTAAATGCATGAGATAACTTATAACTTTTTCAATATTTTCATGATTAGTTTTTGAAAATCTTTGCCTATTTTTGGGCCAATCACATGCATTCTATATCTCCTATAAATTTGGCTCCTATTTTTAAACAGGGTATCTATAATTCTTGTCTAACACTTTTCTCTTATCAACCTTCATCTTTTACACTTCAAATTCACAGCTTTCATCAATGGCACCAAGGTTTAACTCAGCAGAATTGGATTTGGGGTTCAAGTCTCAACACAACATGATTGCTTATCTTGTTGCTGATAATGATTTGTTTCCTCAATACACACAAATGGTGGCGTATTTGAACGCATCTCCTCTAAGGTATGCTCTTTCTCATGCACCACTCATTCCAGTCACACACATCAAACAGTTTTGGAACACTGTCAGTTCCTCAACAGTTAATGGAGTGACCACATTGACTTCTATTGTTCATGGGAGATCTTGGGTGGTTACTGAGGCCTTGGTACGCCAGGCCTTGCATCTTGATGATGTTGATGGTGTGGCCATCCTTCCCATAAATGAAATAGAACAAGGGCTTAGGGCTTTGGGATATCCTTTTCCTGATGAAGGTACTCTCAATAAGTATCATAAGCAGGAATTTCCCCCAGCCTGGAAGTACCTCATCCACATCCTCCTTCAATGTTTGAGTCCCAAATGTACTGCACACAATGAGATCAATAGATCCATTGCCAGTGCTATTGTGTGCATTGCAACAGGGCAAAAATATAACTATTCTAAAATGATTTTTGAAGGGATGTGTAAAAACAAGGGGACAAAAATGACTTTAGCTTATCCCCGTTTTCTGCAAATGATTTTTGATGATCAAGGTTATTGTTCAAGGGATCACAATGATTTTTACAAGATCCCTGAACAAAAGAAAGCTATTTTTACAAAGATGAATTCACCACCCCATAGGGATTTACCTTTAACCCAAGCCATGCTTGCTGTTATTGCAGCAGCACAACCCCAAACAGATCCCCAACCTTAAATTGACCCTCAACCACAACTTGAACCTATTCTTGAACCTTTACCTTCACCTGAACAACTGCAAATTGACCAAGAACCCTTTGACGCTGACACATCAAATGTTGGCGTTGATGTGCCTATTTTCAACGTTGATACACAACCATCACAATCCCAAACACCCCTTAACCAACCCACATCTACTCATTCTTCCACACCATCTTCCACACCACCTGAATATAGGTTGATAAAACGCCAAAGGACTACTGGAGTGTTCTCCTCTGGTGGTCCTAGCCATGAAGCAGAGAGAACCACCACCACAAGTGTGGCTGGTGACCTGGATGAGGCTGAGACTATTGGTTCTGGCTTAGATGCTGGCCAAGACAGTCCCACCATAATTAAGTCCTCATCCTTGCCCAATGAACCTGACTTGGGAGGTCAAATCCTCATTTTAGAAGAGGGCAGACTGGAACCAATGACTCTTTTGGAATTGACGGCAGTCTGCATTAGCTTGCAAAAGCAAAATGCAGACTTAGTACAAATTGTCAGCTCCCAAGGCCTTGAACTCAAGCAATTGAGGGAGAGGATTGTTGTTTTGGAGAGTGATCATGCTAGGAGGGGTATGGAGGAGTCTTCCAAAGGGGAGGAAGATCCAAGAAATCTGAGTGATAAGGGCAGCCAAGATGGTCAATCAATGGATGTTGCTGAAGCCCTTACAACTTTGAAGGAACAAACAGGTTTTGATACGTCCTTAATCTCTCCAACCAATCTAAATTTATCATTTACAGCTATGTTGAGAGAGGTTACACAAGGCGCTGAGGGAAAATATTTGAGCTTTGACAAGACAAATTTGGACGCTGATAGAAGTATTTTGGGCGCTGATAGAGGAAATTTGGGCGTTGACAGACCTGCATATCAAGGTGATGTATTCCAGTCATCATCTATCATCAAAGAAGTTTCTACTCAGGTATTACCATCTACCTTACCAACCATTGCACCATCAGATAAGGGTAAGGGTAAATTGGTAGAAGAAATTGTTCCAAAGAATGCAGCCCAAGTTGAATTTGATAGAAGACTGGCTGAACAATTGATGGAACAAAGTGAAAAAGAAAAGTCACCATTTGTTGTGACTTCTGAAGAAGAAAGTGATGGAGCTAGCTCAGACTCAAGTGTGATGATTATAGAACCAGAAAGACTTGAGTATGGTGATGAGCTTGCTAGGGAAAAGTTGAGAGATTTAAAGTTGCAGGTTGACTTTGACATGCCAGAGGTGGTTCAGATGTACAATTCTTGGGAAGAAAGCTGTATGGATAATCCAGACTTGACCATTTCAGATCAAATATAGGGTTTGGAGCTTCTTCTTAGAGTTCAGAAGGATTGTAAGGTGATTTTGAAGCACAAGGCAAGCAATATTCTCTCAGAATTGAAAAGGGATAGAAGAGAGCTCTATTTTATGTTGCTCAGATGTCATGGAGTTGGATGGACACATCAGAAGTTGAAGGCTTTGACATTTGATGAGTTGGAACATAGGGCTTATCCTATTTGGGTGAGAGTGCAGGAAGCAAACACTCTCAGACTCCTTTCAGATGAAAGAAAGGAGCAACTTGCAGAAGAGATGGAAATCAAGAAAGCTATGATAGTTCCCAGGCCATTGAAGAAGGGATTTAAACTTGAGTTTCCAAAAGATATGAATCCACTATATCCAAGTGAAGCAGTTATTAGAAAGAGCCTCAAGCTCTCCCCATTAGAAGCTTCAGATATGGTGCAGGTGTTACCATTAGATTCTAGGAATCCAATTGTGAGTTATGATGAGGATGAATGTGGATTCTGGAAGATTGGCAGATTTGGCAAAGAGGTACACACTTTTACCACTCTCATATCTTTATTTGCAAGTTGTGATAGAGAAGACTTGGTGGACCTTTGGAGGTTACTAGAGACCAAGTATGAGGCTGAAGCACCAACTTCAGCTAATGGAATAAAACTTTGGACCACATTTAAAAGGATGTGTGGGACAAATGAGGAAGATCCTGAAATATGGAAGGATCTTGAAGATGACCTCAGTGGTCTTCAATGGAGGTTATATTCAGCTGCTGGTGTATACCATTTGAGTTCTACAAAGTTTGCTGAGTATCTACTTGTGGATGCTCAGTATTTCATATCCAAGGCTGTTTTGGAAAAGATGAAGGACACTCAGCTGGAGATAGATTATTCAAGTGACGTGGCAAAGAATTTGATCAGATTTATTCATTACCAATATTTGAAGGTTTGCCAGACTCCTCCAAGTTCTTAATGTTTATTCAGAAACTTGATCATAAGAGTGGATATCAAGTTTAGGGGAGGATTGTTGGGAATAAATTAAGGCCAGATCACTTGAGCGCTGACAAGAACAAATCAAGCGTTGACAGGAACAAAGCAAGCGCTGACAGCTCAAGCGTTGACAAGTTAAAGTCAAGCGTTGACAGATTGAAGACAAGCACTGATGGAAGATATAAGCTACACGTTTATTATGTTCTAGAATACTTCTAGTAAGGATAGAAACGACAATGTATTTTCTATGTTTATCTTTACCTAGAATAGTTGATACGTAGCTTATTGTACAAGGCTTCTTAGTCTATAAAAGAAGGCCTTTAGGTTAATGTTTAGTATCAAGTTTTTCATAAGTTTTCATTCGTAAACATCTTTCATTGTAAGCAAGTTCGACATTCATAATCAAAGTGAAAGTTTTGTTTACATCTTGTGTTCTTGTTTAAGTGTTAAATTCCGCATAACACTTAGATTCACAAAGCATATAACAAAGGTTTCTCTACGTGTTATACTTGATCTAATCTCGTATACACAAAGCTAATCGATCTAAGTTTGGGATCAACAGTGATCTAGCGGTTCCGCGTTATCGATCTTCGGGTTTGTTGTCGGTTTTGTACAACAAGTTGTATCAAGAGCTTACGGTTAGTCGTGGTCTTTGGAGATCGGTGCTAGATCAAGAAGGATCGTGAAGAAAAGGGTTTCGATTTTGGTCGTATTAAGTTTTCTTGAGTTGCAGGTTTTGAGTCGATCGAGAAGACGATTTAAACCTGCGTGATTGGTTGGGTTGGTTTCTAATAAACTAAAGAACTGTTTATATCACGTGGCGGGTACAAGTTGACAAAATCAAAAGCAGATTATTATTAATACTGTTGAGTCTTAGGATCTAGACTCATCTGGGATATATAACAATGATCGTAATAAGCACAGCGGAACATAAAGAACACAATCAAAGTTATGAACAAGGCTTTCTTATTCATAAAATACTAACAAGCTACTACTATTCCTGGTGCCTAATAGGCTTGACACCAGGAGAACGCACACACACCTTTAGTTTACATTGTATATGAATGAGTTAATTTAACCAAGGTGCCTACCCTCTTTATATAATAGAGGGACTAGGGTTACATGTCAACCCTAGCTTACTAACTAAGCTAACTATTTATTATTAAGTCCTTCATCTATTTTGTCATATCAACTCACCGTCTATAAGTCCCAACAATCTTCCCTTAGTTGATTTGACAAAACCAGTAAGCACGAGCTTCCCCTGAAGCTAATATAGATGAAGGCTTAAGCTTCCCCTTGATCCATGCATTCTTCCCCTTTTGTCACATCAATTCAAAAGGGATCGTCTTCCCCTTAAGAAGTGCATGTCGAATCCAGTAGGCTTCCTTGGAGTGATCACTGATGAAGAAAATCAAGTATAACAAATTTTATGAAGAAGTGAAATATCCCAAACTTGTGTCTTATATCATCTCAGTTTTTATTTCATGGGACTGATAACCCCCACAACTATAAGCCAGCTGTTAGCTATAACAATATATTTAATCCAACGATAAGGTGTATTGCTCACCAACAGTTTTTGGTACATGGGAACTGGTAACCTTCACAACTATGAGCCAGTTGTAAGCTGTAACAATATATTTAGTCCAAAGACAAGGTGTATTGCTCACCTAATTGAGATATAAGAAGATAACAAGTTTGTGAAAATCAACTCCAACATCAAATAAGCAATAATCAACTGTCTTCGTCAAGAAACCATAACTCACCAGTAGGAACCATAGGCTAACCATCTCTTAAATCTTGAACTCAGTAGTATAGATCATCCACTCCTTCAGTGTGAAAAATACATGCTTATTACAATAACATGTAATAAAATGTCTTTGTATAATTTTTGTAATCAATATATGCATGGCGATCACATGCAATGGCCGATAGTCTCAGTGAGCTCTGACGGATCAACCAGAAACCACTCGATGCTTATGATCATGCTAATTTTGTGATGATCATATCATGAACTGTATGGTATCATATGCCCCCCAAATATTTGTAAAAGAGCGTGTAATTGTTCCAATCAAGATTATAGCATAAACTGAACTTTGGAAATAAACCATATACCTCTTCACTGTTCAAGATCACCAGTAGGAACGACCAGGAGGAAATGACTAGGAAGAACCGACTAGGAGGAACCGACCAGCAGAACCCGACCAGGAAGAACCGACCAGTAGTACGAAATAGCTGACCAGTACATCTCAAAAACCCTTCTTTTTTTTCTTTTTCTTTTTTCATTTTTTTCTATTTTTTTACATGCTGTCACCACACTGTCGATAAAGCTGTTACTGATGTTGTTACTAATTCCCGTTGCAATCTTGTTGTTACCTCAATTCGTATAGCCAGCCCCAATCACATACGTTTCTTAGGATAAGATGTTGTGATAATTATTATGAGAACATAACAAATTCCTAAAAGTCAGGATATTAAACCGAGTCCTCCTTGTTCTCGTACAACTAAATATCACATCCCAAATATAACTTCCACAAAATCAGCACTTTAAGTAGGATAAGTAGAAACTTATATATGGGAAGAGTATATTCACAAACAAGAAACGTGTGAAACCTACGAATCCCATTTGTGTAACCCACGTTCAACAATTCTCCAATATCACACATTGACCATATCAAATAATGAAAAGTGGAGAAACACATACCATATTTGTCCAAAAATCATGTGTTTGACCATGTAGAACATAACAGCTTCCATATCCTTATTTTTAGGATATACATGCACGTTCATCACTTGTGAACAAATATTGTTCCCATAATATCTCGTACCATAACAGATTCTTCACTTCCAAGAATAATGCATATCTCGGATCATAAAACCCATAACCATTTTCTTAAATTATGCATGCAATAAATCTTACCTTTATTATATAAATCATGGCCAAAAATAAAACATGTGTACACCCTCACGTCTCATGGGGACGATTATCCAACCCATCTCGTGACACATATGAACACAGTCCACATCATAGCTGCTACATGTAGAAGCAATCACGTGTATAATACCTTTCTTGAATTGAGTACATGTCTCATGGCAGTACATCCTTTGCTTTTTATACTTTTTCTCACGTGATAACAATTTCATCAATTGTGTGTACAAGAACGTAGACAAATACAAATATTCTACACGTCTCTTTCCAAAACCCTTGGGAATGTTGTCAATCGTATGTAATTACATCATACGTCCCTTTTTGTTGCAGCTCCAAACAGTAATATATACCACACATCTCACGTCCATATCTTTGAACAGAAATCCATGTCTTGATATCAACAAGCCCAAATAACAACAGCAACACGCATCATTCACCTTTTGATCATACGAGGTTCATCGTTGATTCAAGAATCAACTCACCAACACCAGTATGACCAGCATTAAAGTACCAGCAGCAACATCGAATGAACAGCAACAACCATCATCTAGGGTTCGTTGGGAGTTCGTTGGGAAAAACCCTAGATCAGCAAGAACACCATTATTTATTTAAAACAGAAAATAACATAATATGAAAACCTTGTAGATCAACCAGATCGAGAGCCAACAAGCTCTGATACCACTTGTTGAGTCTTAGGATCTAGACTCATATGGGATATATAACAATGATTGTAATAAGCACAGCGGAACATAAAGAACACAATCAAAGTTATGAACAAGGCTTTCTTATTCATAAAATACTAATAAGCTACTACTATTCCTGGTGCCTAATAGGCTTGACACCAGGAGAACGCACACACACCTTTAGTTTACATTGTATATGAATGAGTTAATTTAACCAAGGTGCCTACCCTCTTTATATAATAGAGGGACTAGGGTTACATGTCAACCCTAGCTTACTAACAAAGCTAACTATTTATTATTAAGTCCTTCATCTATTTTGTCATGTCAACTCACCGTCTATAAGTCCCATTGTTAGGACCATTAGAATAGTTATTTGTAATAGGTAGACTAGGAGGTATGTAGTTCCTCCTGGTCATAGTAGTAGTAGGAGCAAGTCGTGCTCCTGGTCTTATAGAAAGTCAAACTTTATTATTTAGATATTATTCTGTTAGGATATGCATGAGATATGTTAGGAAAGGATATGCATATCAGTTTTACACGTTTTGGTTAATGATGTATTAGGGTTTCCTTGTAGTATAAAAGGAACCTTAGGCAGAAGGGTTTGATATACCTTCATCAAATATAATTCTAGTTCATATTAATATTAGAAATACTTAGTAAAGGATCAAGTCGTTATAGTTATTCTGTTCTTCTTATTCATAGTATTTGTATTCTGCACTTATACTATGTGATTTATATAGAGTTTCTCTGTGAATAGACTTGTGATTACAGAAGTCGTTCACCGTTCCTAACAGGCTGCAAGATCCACATCTAGTGGACCCAACAAGTGGTATCAGAGCCTGGGAGAGTCTCTGTACAAGAAGAATCATTTTTTCTCATTACTAACATTTTCGTTTAATTATGTCTGCCTCAAATTCTACTCAAATAGGAGAAGATAGTACCCCTAAAACACAACAACCTCAGCAGATCATTGCTACGGTTTCCAACACAAATGGTAAGTTTCATCTTTTGAAAAAGGACGAGTATGATAGCTGGGCAATGAAGATGGAATGCTGGATCACCAACATTGATCAAGACCTTTGGAAGATTATTTTGAATGGAAACAGCAGGAAGTTGACTAGAAGAGACAAGAATGGAAGTATTATTCTTCTTGACCCTAAAACTCATGAATAAATCACAGCTGTTCAAAAGGAGATCAAAGCAAAAACTATTTTGCTTCAGTCTCTTCCTGATGATCACATGGGTGACTTTTATCATCTGGACGATGCTAGAGAAATCTGGAATGGAATAAAAGCAAGGTTTGGTGGGAATGATGAGTCAAAGAAAATGCGAAGATCCATGCTGAGAGATGAATTCACAGACTTCAAGATCTCAGAAACTGAAGGTATCCATCAAGGGTATGACAGGTTCCAAAAGATACTGAGCCAGTTGAATCAACTTCGGTCGAAACCTGACAATGGTGATATCAATGCAAGGTTTCTTAGAGCCTTACCCTACTCATGGAATCAGGTGGTAATCTCTCTCAAAGCAAAAGGTGGGCTTGACTATCTTAATTTTGATGATTTGTTTCATAAGCTCAAAACCTTTGAGCCTCATGTGAGGGGATACTCAAGTGATTCTTTTCCTACTCCTGCTAACTCTGCCTTTGTGAGTTCTATGGGATCTAGTCCCATGTCTTATGCTAGTAGCCCAAGCAATATTGTGTCTTCTCAGCATACTTTTCAGCATACGTCTACTCCTGAACCAAAAGCCAAGTCTGGTAGCATGGTAGAAGCTGTTCTTCACTCTTTTGTTACTGATGTTGATGCTCAACAGCAACTTGCTTTTGATGACTTTAAACAGGTTGATAAACTTGACCTGGATGAAATGGATCTCAAATGGAAGATGGCCATGCTCACTCTTAGGGTTCACAAGTTTGAGAAGAAAGCCGGTCGAAAATTTAACTATAACCCAAGAGAGCCATCAAGGTTTGACAGAAGCAAGGTTAGATGCTATAACTGCCAGCAGCAAGGTCATTTTGCAAGGGAATGCTCTAACAAGCATGACCAGGAGAAGAGCAGATATTCAGCTTTCAAGATTCAGGAGGTGAAGGATGACAAGAAGGCATTGGTGTCTGTTGACTCTATGGTCAACTAGAATGATCATCAGAATGCTGCCCTGGAAACAGCTGAACCCTCTACTGACGTGTTTGCAATGATTGCTGGGAATCTGTCTGATGCCGAGGAAGCAGAAGAGTTTGCTCTTATGGGCATCTCACCTCAGGTACAATATTGTCCCCTTGGTTGTCATGATAAATATTCAGAATTGTTTTCTCAATATAATGACTTAAATGATCAGAATGATAAGTATTTTTTAGAGGTTCAAGCATATAAGGCTTCTTTAAAAACATTGGAACAACAAAAGAGGTGGCTTCAAGATATTCAACGAGAGTATGAGGATAAAATTAGGATTCTGAATATTGATTTAGAAAACACAACAAATATGCTTAAATACACTGAAAAGGTAAAAGATGACAATATCAAAGATAAACAAGACATGCAGGAAAAATTAGATGCTACACTTTTAAGATTTGAAAAATGGCAAAAGGCAGCTAATAATCTTTCAAAATTGATAGATAGTAGTATGTTTGGTAGGACTAGAGGGTTAGGATTTGATAAATATATTGATTCAGAAGATGTGTTTGATTTATCTTTTTCAAGTGTCTTTGATCCTGACAAGGAGGAAGAGGGAACACCTAGCTACAATAGGTTTAAACCAGCAGCAGCAATGCATGTTGTCCCTCCACCTCTTACAAGAACTTTCATGCCCATTACTAGGCATAATGACTTGGATGGATCACAGATGCATGAGTCCCCAAAAAGTTCTACTAATACTAATGACTTTGTCTCATGTACTTTCAGTGACAAAGCCAGTGACTCTGCATCATGTGGTTCAAGTGAAGAGTCGAGACCTGCAAGCTCCAAGTCAAATGACCATGCTGCTACTAGTGCTAGGAAGAGTGAAGAGAGAGTTTCTTTTACTTCAACTGTGTCTAGTTCTGGTTTATTGAGTCCTAGGAATAATGTTTCTCCTAGAATTATGTGTAATAAAGTTAGCAGTATGAAACAATGTCATTCTAATAAAAGGTCGTTTAAAACATGTTTTGTTTGTGGGAGTGAATTTCATTTGATTAAATATTGTGATTTTTATGACAAACATTCTTCTGTTTATCAAGCATTTTCTGCTCTTGGTCCACCAGGAGTTGTTCCATATTCTTCTAGAAGACTAAACCCATGTGCCCAATCTTTTTCTTCTTCTAGAAGGACCTCTCTATTAGCTTTTGATCATTGGAGAAACACTGGATTACTACCAAATAGACCAACCAACAACTATTTTCAGACTTTTAATCCAAATTATGCATTTAATTTAGACCAGATGTATTTTAGGTTGGGAAATCTGGGAACTGCTGTTAAGCCCTCAGCAGGTTGTTCTTGGTCAAACAATAACACACGTATGATGAATAGGCAACCTAAGAACAACGGTGGATCTCCTCAATATTCTTGTATATCTACTAAAGATCCACAAGGCAGGCTCAAACCTGAAAAGGTTTGGGTCCCCTTAAGACACTAACTGTTGCATATATCCTTTCTTGTTGTTGTAGGTTACTCCATACCAAGATCCTACTCTAGGAATTGTTGATAGTGGATGCTCTAGGAGCATGACAGGAAATAAAAGTCTTCTATCTAACTTTGTACCATTTCAAGGTGGAAAGGTCTATTTTAGAGGAGGTGAAGGAAGGATCACTGGCAAAGGAACGATTCAGACGCCTAATCTTAACTTTGAGCAGGTCTACTATGTGGAAGCACTTCAACACTTCAACTTGATCTCTGTCTCTCAGATTTGTGACAAGAAGCAGTTTGTCCTCTTTACGGATACTGATGCACTAGTGTTATCCAAAGACTTTAAATTCCCGGATGACTCACAGGTTCTGCTCAGAATCCCTAGAAGACACAACCTCTATAGTATCAAGCTGAATGAAGTCAATCCTACTGGTCAACTAGCATGTTTGGTTGCTAAAGCCTCAGAATATGAAGCCACTAAATGGCACAGAAGGATGGGACATGTGAACTTCAAGATCATTCACAAATTAGCAAATCTGAACTTGGTCTCTGGTTTACCTCCCAAAACTTTCAGAAATGATATCAATTGCCTTGCATGCAGCAAAGGCAAACAACATAAAGCATCCTTCAAGGCCATTACCGCTCTCAGCCTTATAACTGAACCATTGCAGCTACTACACATGGTTTTATTTGGTCATACCTCTATTAGGAGCATTGACCACAAATAATTCTGCCTTGTGGTAACTGATGGGTATAGCAGGTTCACGTGGGTTTTCTTCATGGCTGCCAAGAGTGAGACCTACTCAATTCTCAAAGACTTTATTACACTTATTGAGAATCGGTTGTCCAAGAAGGTTAAAGGTATTCGATGTGATAATGGAACGGAATTCAAAAACGGAGACCTCATAGCACTTTGTAATTCTAAAGGCATCAAAAGAGATTATAGTGCAGCAAGAACTCCTCAACAGAATGGCGTGGCAGAAAGAAACAACATGACTCTAATAGAAGCTGCGAGAACAATGCTTGCTGATTCCAAGCTTCCAACCATGTTCTGGACAGAAGCTGTCAGTACTACAAGTTATGTTTTGAATAGAGTTTCTATTACTAATCCTCACAAGAAGACTCCCTATGAGCTACTCACAGCTAAAGTACCAAACATTGCTCATTTGAAGCCATTTGGGTGTCCTGTCACCATTCTGAATACTAGTGACTATTTGGGGAAATTTGATGGCAAGGCAGATGAAGGTTACATTGTGGGATATTCAGCTCGCTCTCGGGCTTATCGTGTATACAATCTCCAAGCCAAGCGAGTAATTGAAACTATAAATCTCAGGTTTTTTGAGGAGAAGTCAAACATACAAGGCAAGGGTCCTGAATGGTATTTTGATCTTGATTATCTTAGTGATTCATTGGGATATTTTCGTTTCAAAACTAACCATGATACAGGTCCACAAGTGTTTGCAACTTCTAGTGCAGGTGCTCATTCTAGTCTTTCAGACTCAGATGACGAGGATGATATTTTTGTTGTTCCATCCTATTCCACCACAGTCTCTCCTACTACTCCAAGTGATGCTACTCCATCAGATATTTTGGACTCACAAGGAGCTCTTGACATATTGCTCAAGCAACAACTAGATACTACTACAGCAGCTGCTCAAGGTGGCTTTGAGTTTCCTTTGAATACTTCTACTGACAAAGCTACTCCTAGTACTCCAACTGTTACTCCTAGTGCTAGTTTAACACCTATTGGTAGTCCGGCTAGTGATTCCACTTCCTCTACTAGATTCTCTAGTCCTTCTGACCTGGGAAACTATCAAAAGAAGTCTTCTACCAAGCTGGATGATATTCATAAGCAACCAATAGATGGCATTTTCGACTCTGCTTCATATGATGATGACTTTGTTGGGGATCTTAATAACTTGGCACCAGAAGTGGAAGTAGCTTCCAATCCAGTTTTGCAGTCACACAAAGACCATCCTACTACTCAAATAATTGGAGATCCTGGTTCTACTGTCAAGACTCGCAGAATGCATAAGAAATCAACGTCTGATCATCATGCTCTTGTGAGCTATATTGAGGACCAAAAGCGTAATAATCATACGGACTTTCAACATTGTTTGTTTGCTTGTTTTCTTTCACAGGTAGAACCTAGATCAGTCTCTCATGCTCTTGAGGATCAAAGTTAGGTGGAGGCTATGCAGCAGGAGATGCAGCAGTTCTTGTTTCAGAATTTTTGGATCCTAGTTGACTTGCCAGATGGAAAGACAGTAATTGGTACCAAATGGAGTCTCAAAAACAAGAAAGATGCGAGGGGTATTGTGGTGAGAAATAAGGCAAGGTTGGTTGCACAAGGTCATACACAACTTGAAGGCATTGACTACACTGAATTTTTTGCTCATGTTGCTAGGATTGAGGCCATTCGTCTGTTTTTGGCCTTTGCTTCTTATGTGGGCTTTACGGTTTTTCAGATGGATGTCAAGAGTGCATTTCTCTATGGCAAGATTGATGAGGAAGTTTATGTCACTCAACCTAAAGGCTTTGTAGATCCACTTCATCCCAATAAAGTTTACAAGGTTGTCAAAGCTCTCTATGGACTTCATCAGGCTCCTAGAGCTTGGTATGAGCGTCTTTCCACTTTCTTGTTGAAACATGGCTATAGAAGAGGCACAATTGACAAAACACTATTTCTTAAGAGGAATACCAAGGACATTATCCTTGTTCAGGTATATGTGGACGACATAATCTTTGGGTTTACTAAGAAGGAATGGTGTGATGAGTTTGAACAACTGATGAAGGGCGAATTTCAGATGAGTGCTATGGGAGAGCTTACATTTTTCCTTGGTCTTCAAGTCAAGCAACAGTCAGATGGAATCTTCATAAGTCAAGATAAATATGTTCATGAGATCCTTCAGAAGTTTGATATGGATCCTCTTAGACCAGCAGCAACACCTTATGAAGTAGCTAAAGTCAAACTCAAGAATGAGCCAGATCCTCCGGTAAATGTTCACATGTACAGGTCAATGATTGGCTCACTCATGTATTTGACTGCATCGCGTCCGGATATTATGTTTGCAATAAGTGCTTGTTCTAGACATCAGGTGGCTCCAACGGTTTCTAACTTGAATGCAGTCAAGAAGATTTTCAAGTATATCAAGGCTCAACCCAAGCTAGGCTTGTGGTATCCTAGAGAATCACCTTTTGTTCTTGAAGCATATAGTGATAGTGACTATGTGAAAAAGAGATTTTGTTACCCTTTTTTATATTTCTATTATCGTTCCTCGACTCACCCGAATTTGATTTCCAATTAATCGTTACGACTTAACTTGTTTTTGGTAAATAATATTTTTGGTGTTTTATCTATTTAATATTAAAAACTAATAAAACAATTTAAATAAAACTAATCTAATTTAAAATTTAATCTAATAAAAACTTTCAAATGAAATCTATTTTTAAAATAAAACTTTAAACCTAGTTAATTTTAACCTAAAAACTTTTTAATTTAAATCTAAAGAAACTCTAAACTAAATTTAATGACATAGAAGAAAACTAGATTAAAACAAAACTTAATTAAAACTTTTATCTAAATTTTAAATAAACTAAAAACTTTAATTAAACTAAATTTAAATCTAATAAAATTTAAACTAATTTTAAAATTAATTAAAAATTAAAATATATTTTTTTTTCCTTTTTTAAATTCTATAAAAACTGATTAAAAAGAAAATTCAACTTTTTTAATTAAAACTTAACTAAACTAAAAACACTTAATTAAAGCTGCCAGACTTAAACTCCTATATTAAATTAACTATGCAGTTATAAACACAAAAAGAACAATAGAGGAGATGGAGGAGTCGTTGGTAAGCTGAACGAGAGGTCTGGGGATCGAATCCCACCCCAGACCTGTTTTTGCTAATTATTATTTTTGTTGGATTTTTATTTATGGAATGTGAAACCAACAGCAAATGATCTGTTGTATCAATGCAGTAGCAAAAGCAAACAAAACCAAATAGGCAGTTACAACATATCCAATAAGCAGATAAAAACTAAACTGAAAAAAACAAACAGCAATAATCAAATAAGTTATAATGACTAAATAAGCTAAATACCTAAAAGAAAACAAATAAGCAAATAAAAATGAACAAATAAGCAAACTGGCTTAATCAAATAAACTAAATAATGATAAGCTACACCCAAAATAAGCTATAACCTATAAAGCAAATCCAAAACAAATCTAATAAGCAGATCCAACGAAAACATCATATAAGCAGATTAAACATTTAAACAATATAGCAAACCAAGCAAACATAAATTTAAGACAATAAGCTGAAATTGATTAAGCTGAAAACAAATAAGGTACAAAAGGCAAAATGTAAAAAGCTAACGAAGCAGTCCTATAAGCTAATAAAAGAGATTAAGCTGATGAACACAAGCAGATAAGAAATCCAAATAAACCAAACCAAACTTAAGCAAATATCAAACTGAGCAAACTAAAGACTGAAGGCAGATAATCCAAATCAAAACATAAGCTAATATTAATTAAACTAAAACACAATAACCACATAAACTTGTAAACCCAAACAGAAGATAAAACAAACATAAGCAGATTCACTTAACTAATATCTTAAACAAATAAGAAGCTCAAACAGATCCAACAAACATTTAAAAAGATTAATCTGAAAGATAAACATAAAGGAAAGGAATAAGAACCCGATGTTGAATCCGTTGAGAAGAAGACTGAGCGCTGAGCCGTCTTAAAGACAAACCGAACACCACCTTCGAGCCACCGTAACATCACCATCAACTTCTCGAACCATTCGAACCCCAAACGGAAGTTTGATCCAGAAAACTCTCGAAGAACAGTAAACACACATATATATATATATATATATATATATATATATATATATATATATATATATATATATATATATATATATATATATATATATATATATATTTTATTTTTTTTTTCGAATGAAATAACAATTATTATAACCAAACAGTGTTCAAAATCAAAACAGTAATCGAAGAATATAAAGATGAATAGAAATAAACAAAAGATTAAAGATGAGACTGAATTTAATAAACTATAAAACTTTTCATTAATTAAAATCCAAATTACAATATTCTGAAAATTCAAGATACAATAATCCCTAAACTAATTTTGCAAAAATTTAAATCTAAATTAACCCTACTCCTAATTAATTAAAAAAACTGAAAATTAAAGAAAAAGCTTATATAAAAAAATGGACTCCCTTCTCTCTGATTTCTTCAAGGTTCTTATAGATGAACAAGAGCTTGGGGTCTTCTTTCTCCACCGTTTGATCTAGCTTGAAAAGAAAGCCAAGATATGAACCGTTTGATCTTCTTAATTTCTCTTTCATCACAAGGATTGCCACGTTGGAGGGAATGAGGACCACTGGTGGTGTTTTGCTCCGAAAAAGATGGGGTTTTATTTTGATTCGTGTGAATCACACGTTTATAATAAAAGCCCCAATATTTTTGTGGGTAATTTTTTTATCATGGTGATTAGGGTTTATAGTTTGACTGTGTAAAAAATGGTGGAGAGAAAGATTGTGGGTGAAAAGCTTCTTTGTTTGTATCGGAATGATGGGGAGTGGGGTAATAAAAATAAAGTACGTTTTACTTATTAATTGTTTGGGAAAGTTTGGTAAAGGGGCACGTGGGGTGGGAGTCAAATAAGTGATATTTATTTTTTTGTGTTTGTTGACCGGGTTCTTGACCAAGGATTAAACATTTTCATCCGTTCCAATGTTAAGTGTAATTGGGCTTTAGCCCAATAATTCTCAACCGTCTCATAATAAAACAATTTTGGGCCTAGGTGGTTTGTTTTGCTTAATTTCAAATAAACATTTCCTCAAATGGGCTTTTGGGCCCATTTATTCAATGTGGGACCCACTAAGCTCGAATATCTTCAAAAATATTTAATCCACTAAAACGCTGCTCGATTTCGGCTTTCTTGAAATTATTTTCAAACCCGTGTCGACTTTGCCGGTTTTCGTGATCTTGGCACACTTTTGGTCTTTTGATTTCGTCTTCGTCTCTTTTTGGACTTTTCTTCAACATTTGACCGCGAAATCCCGTGTTTTCTCTTCTTTTGATCATTTGTACCTATTTAAACACAAAAACACAAAACCACGCGTAATTCCGACTTTTACGACATTAAACACATGATTAGGTCTCGTTTTTCCTTGATTTTAGTGGAAAAAGGATAAGTGTTTACACACTTATTACTATACAGGTGCTAATAATGACAAAAAATCTACTACTGATGGTTGTCAGTTTTTGGGTCGACGACTTATCTCTTGGCAACGTAAGAAACAGACGATAGTAGCTACTTCTTCAACAGAAGCTGAATACGTAGCTACTGCTAGTTGTTGTGGACAAGTTTTGTGGATACAAAATTAGATGCTTGATTATGGGTTCAACTTTATGAACACCAAAATTTTCATTGACAATCAAAGTACTATCTGCATTGTGAAGAATCATGTTTTTCATCAACGTACAAAACATATTGAAATTAGGCACCACTTTATCAGGGATGCCAATGAGAAGAAGTTGATACAGGTTCTTAAAGTTCATACGGACGATAATGTTGCTGATCTATTGAGTAAAGCCTTTGATGGTCCTCGGCTCAACCACTTGGTGGTTCACATTGGAATGGTCAATCCTTGAGACCTAGGATTGAGGGGAGGCTTAGTGTACATATTTACCTGCACAGATTAACATATTGGTAGTTTTTAACAACAGATTGTATGGGTATTTACGGTGTGTGCTACTTCTAGTGGAGAATTTTGGTCACTTCTGGTGGTAGTCTTCAATTTCTAGTAGATAAACATCCTTACTTATCATTAATGGTTGGCTTCTAGTCTTGGTTTGGGTCACTGTTCACTTCGTTGACTTCTGTTGACCACATTGTGCTTCTAGTGTTGACCCTTATGCGTTTTGACTTTTAGTCAACGCAAGTTACTTCTGGTATATATGCTATTATTTTACTTTGGTAACTGGGATTTGTAAATCAAGTTAATAGGGGCAAGTGGTTATTTGTGCATTAACTGCCTAATTTGAAAGGGCAACCCACATTATTAGGGGTCAATGAACAGTTACAAGACCATTATTTATGGTCAATTACCCCCCTTGACTCATTCATCACAACCATAACACACACACACGCTCCTACTCTCTCAATCTCTAATCAATCACTCTCCATCACTTCCAATCATCATCAATGGCTGCTCTGTTCTACAAACCCGATCACAATAAGGTAGCGTATCTGGGAGATGGTCCTAAACGTGACGAGTTCACTGACGTAATCGAGTTTATTGAGGCTTCTAACCTCAGGTATGCTTTTACTGTTTGCCCGATTGTCTATGATAGTGTCATTCGCCAGTTTTGGGACACTGCTCATCTTGTGGATGTTTTGGGTCGCCCACTTGAACTCCATGCTACCATTGATAGACGTTCTTATGTGGTTTCTGAAGCTTCTATTAGGAGTTCACTTCATCTTCAAGATGAAGGTGGTGTTGTTTCCATCCCCAATTCTGAGGTATTGGATGGGATGGCAGATCTTGGTTATAACCATGGGCGGAAGTTTAACTTCCAAAAGAATAGGTTTTCCCCCCATTAGAAGCTTCTAGTGCACTTCTTGATTCACTGCTTAAGCCCCAAGTCTGGGAGTTGGGATGCATTTCCCATTCCTTTGGCTACTGGTTTGATCTGCATAGCACAGGGTCGAGTGTTTAATTTTTCTCGCTACTTATTTGATGGGATGGTTTGCAATCTTAGTAGTACTGGATCTAGAAAGAATTTTTTAATGTATCCTAGGTTCTTATAGCAGATACTTATGTGTATACCTCATGATAGGGAGGAGTATGAGACCCCCAAGCTTAGTTCTAAAGTTTACTCCAATATGGCTCTTGGGTTTAAGGGGGTTTGGAGGCCCCTTACTGATGTTATGATGGGCATTGCCTAAGGTCCTCCTAATGTTGTTCCTCCGGCTGCTAAAGCCGAGGAGGAACTTCCATTAGGAGATGATCCTATGGAGGAGGAGCATCCTGCTGGTGGTGTGCCTCATGTGGTGGTGGAAGAGCCAGTTGAGGAAGTGGTGGTTGAAATGACATCCCCTTCCAAGGCTGCCACCTATTCTATGCCACATAAGTCCCCATTTGTGGATACTCCCCTTTCTAGTCCAGCCCCTCATTCTGCTGAGAAGCCCTCTAGTTCTCGTGCTCATAATGATGACCCCTTTATTGCTTCTGGCTCCAATGAAGCTTTCCCTGATCCAAGTCCTCTTGGTGGGGAAGCGAAGGAACCTGCTACACTGACTTCTTTGTTTGATCTCATGCACAGGTACCATGAAAGGATTATTTCTTTGGAGGCAGATTTGAATCAGCATCGCAAACTTACCAGGGAATTTGTTCTTCCAATGGCGGACCGAATTAAGGCTTTGGAGACACAGCAGAGGAGTAGGAAGAAGCATGTTGTTCATTCTGATTCTGATGAGGATGTTGAGGATCTTGTGGAGGATGGTTTGACTTTGCTGGCGAAGGCTGCATTTGTTGATAAGCCGTATGCTGATTTGCCTATTCCTCCTAGTCCATCAAGCATCCCTCCTACTGCTGCTACCCTTAGACCAAAGAAGGATATTGCTGGTTCTTCTCCTGGGAATACTGCTGGTCCAACTGCTGGACCGTCTCATGATCCTAAGGGGAAAGCCCCTATGACTGATGCACCCTCACCCCCTAGAAAGCGTACTCGCAGACAACTTGAGGAAGACAGGTTGGGGGAGGAGGCTGCACAGCGAATGCAGGCGGAGATTGATCAAGCTTCTAGGGCTGAAGAAGAAGCTCTTCAGTAGCAAAGGCGTGAACAGTTGCAGCATGATGCTAGGCATTGGGATGATAATGATTGGATGCGGGTGCTTACTATTCTTACAACTGATTATTCGCAGTTTACTGATCTCTTGGGTGCTGATGTGAATGAGCAGAATTGTATCCCCCGGGCAATGGCATTAATGCGCAAACAACAATTGTCTCTTGCTGCTCAACTGCGTGAAAAGCGTCGGAACAGACCTTTGACAAGAACTGAGGAGAGGAAGTTAATGTAGAGGTATGTTAAATATCAATCGGGTGCTCACTTTACTGTTGGTTGGACATGGAATCGGGTTAGGGGATTGTCTTTTGACGAGCTTAAGGATCTATACCAAAGGATGATAAAGCGTCAGAACACACCAGTTTCGGAGCGCTTCATCTATCGTCCTCCTCCACGAGTGGTTCCAACTTCTCAACCTGTTGTTGCTCCTGGTTCTTCATCTGGTGTTCCTCTTGTTTCTACTGGTATACCATATGTTGTTGATACTTCTGCTGCTGGTTCCACACCCACACCTTCGGTTGCTCATCCTGTTTCATCTTCGGGTCCTACCACCACCACCAATGCTACTAGTACCACCCCTGCTACTCCTGTTATGGAACAATCCTCACCACCAGTGACTGGCCCTCAACCTACCCCTTCTCCTGGTGCAGCTGCCTTTGATCCTTTGGTTGGTCAAGGTGTTGATTCTACTCCTGCTGATCCTATTGCTGCTACGAAGGTAAAGGTTGAAACCTCGTCTTGTGTTCCAACACCTTGTCGTTCCATTCGCAAGAAGATGGCTAGACGTGGTAAGTCTGTTCCATATGAGAAGCGTGCTCCTGAGAACCTTATTGATGCAACTTCGGACAGTGACACTGAGTTGCCCATGGGTACGGGGTTTATTACTTCTTGGACGGTTAAGCCATCCACAAGTGTTGCTGGTACATTCACCCATAGGATTTCCATCAGTGATGGTTATATTCATTATGTCTCGGGTTTGCAAGGTGTTTTGACTTGGGCGGATCGTAGGAATCTTATGTCGTTGTATGGGTTTGTGGATGCTGGTATGCCTACACATCCTAGTGAGGTGGCCAACTGGCCTGGTTTGACAATGTGGGCTGACTTAAAGATGATGCTTGACTCTCCTCCACATGCTCCACATTCTGGTGTCTGGAAAGACCAGCCACGCTGGGTAATCCAGAGATGGAAGCTGTATGCTGGCTGTGGAGTGCATATCTTGGAGTTGGAGTCTGGTGCCATAGTGTTCATGCTTACGGATATGGACTATCCGTTGACTATTGCTACTATGGAGGCCATGTTCGCATGTCATTTGCAGATCTCTAATGCCCCTTCAGGGAATGAGACTTCCATGACTACTACTCTGGTGGAAGGGATACAAGCTCGGTTGCAAGCTGACAAGGTGGCAGCGTCTGGTATGTGATGGGTATGTTTTTATGTTTTTATGTTTATACTGACATTCTTTTCACCACTCTGTACAGTGATTGGTGACTTACATTATAGATAGTTAAAAAAATGAAAAAAAACATATACTTTTTATATAATATCTGCATATGCTTTAAACAAATGATGGATTTCACACTTGTGCATAATATAATATCTGCTTATACTTTTCCAAACATTGGGTTTCATTTGACTGTTTCACACTTGTGCTGGTTTGGAGTTTCATCTGGTGTTCGACCTGGTCCACACAACAAATGGTGCTCAACTCACCATGTCTCACATACAAGAAAGAGTTGATTCACCATGAGGGTACGGCTCTGGTGTGATAGTCAAATCCGTTGATGGTTGTCAGGTTACCCAAAACTGGATGGTTTTCACTTGCCATGGTCCTAGACTAAAAAGTGGCTAATCCAAGGGGGTACGGCTCTTGGTAAAGATTTTATCAAATCCGTTGATAGCTATAATAGCTTGCTCAAAGCTATAGGGTTTTCAACTCACCGATGCTTCATTGCTAAGAGTTGGCGAGTCCAGAAGGGTACGACTTCTGGTAAAGACATATCAAATCCGTTGACGGCTGTGATGGTTTGCCTAAAATCATCAGGGTACCCCTACTCACCATTGATTCACGTTCTAAGAGTTGGGCTGGGTTCTGGTCTCCCAGGGTGATGCTTATTCCACCATAAAGACTGGCTAGCCCAAGAGCGAGCAGCTACTTGGTAAAGGCTAATAACATCTGCTCATGTTGTTGTGAAGATTCAACAAGATGCAGATTTGTTTCAAGCTTTCAAGAAGCTTCTAGGTGTTCATTATTGTAGCGGTCATTATGTTCCTTATGCTGATGGTTTTGATGCTGCTGTTTCTTTTGTTGTTCCAATCCTCAAGCTATGTTGCACGGTTTACCAGGAAACTTGAACTCAACAGGTCAAATTCAAGTTTAGGGGAGGATTGTTAGGACCATTGGAATAGTTATTTGTAATAGGTAGACTAGGAGGTATGTAGTTCCTCCTGGTCATAGTAGTAGTAGGAGCAAGTCGTGCTCCTGGTCTTATAGAAAGTCAAACTTTATTATTTAGATATTATTGTGTTAGGATATGCATGAGATATGTTAGGAAATGATATGCATATCAGTTTTACACGTTTTGGTTAATGATGTATTAGGGTTTCCTTGTAGTATAAAAGGAACCTTAGGCAGAAGGGTTTGATATACCTTCATCAAATATAATTCTAGTTCATATTAATATTAGAAATCCTTAGTAAAGGATCAAGTCGTTATAGTTATTCTTTTCTTCTTATTCATAGTATTTGTATTCCGCACTTATACTGTGTGATTTATATAGAGTCTCTCTGTGAATAGACTTGTGATTATAGAAGTCGTTCACCGTTCCTAACAGGATGCAAGATCCACATCTAGTGGACCCAACAAATACTAATCTCTTTTATTACAAAAGAAATTAGTTATTATATTGTTTTTTATGTCAAATAGTTTTTCGGTTTGTATTTATATAAACCGACTTCAGGTATCGTCTTTTTAGGGGTTTTTAATAGGTCGATTAAATCGAAGGTTCTTGTTGTGGGTTTCTTGTGGTTCAAGTTTGATCGTGGTTTGTTTAGGTTTTCAAGTTTACGGTTGGGGTTGCTTGTTCGAAATCGAAGTTTAGGGTTATTCTAATTAAATTGATTTGCAAGTAGGTATTTCTACGCAACAAGGGGGAAAATATGTCGTCGATAGCGAAGTTTGACGTCGAAAAATTCGACGGGTCTAATGACTTCGGGTTGCGTGTGAATATGTGGTGTGTATTAATTCAACATGGTTGGGAGGCTGCGTTAGATCCATTCTTGGATACCATGACGGACGCTCAGAAGACTGCGGCGTTGAAGACGGAAGTCTATAAAAAAGCACACAGTGCCTTACTCTTGTGCTTGGATAACAAGGTGTTGAGAGAAGTCAACAAAGAAAATTCTGATGCGGGGGTTTGGTTAAAGTTGGAAACTTTGTATATGACAAAGTCTTTAGCCAATAAATTGTACTTGAAGAAGAAGTTGTTCATTTTCTACATGCATTCGGGTAAGAAATTATCTGAACATATAGATGAGTTTAATAAGTTGATCAGTGACTTGGCGAACATAGACGTTGAAATTGATGATGAAGATCAGGCACTCATGTTACTTACATCATTACCGTCCTCGTATGATAAATTTGTGGAGAAATTGCTTTATGGAAGGGAGTCGCTCACTTTGAAGGATGTCTTGTCTACCCTCAATTCACGGGAGTTGAAGAAGAGGTCAGTTGCAAAGGATAACGGTGATGGGCTATTTGTAAGGGGGAGGCCGGAGCATCAGGGTAATCAAGGACGTGGTAGTTCGCGATCAAAGTCAAAAGGTAAAGGAACTTGTAAACTAAAGTGTTACATATGCTATTCTGAGGATCACCTTAAGAAAGACTGTCCAAAATGGAACAAGAAGAAATCAACTGGCTTTGTCAACAAGAATGTAAAACGGGACGCTGATTTGTATTCTAAGGGTTATGAAAATGGTGATTTGTTGATGGCGGTGAGTGAGCAAAGGTTCTTAGAGTGGATCATGGACTCTGGTGGTCCCTATCACATGACGCCTAGGAGGGACTTCTTGTTTGATTTTAAGGAGCTTAATAGTGGTATGGTTTTGCTCGGTGATAATAGAGAATGTGCCATCAAGGGGACAGGGAAGGTGAGAGTAAAAATGAAAGATGGTTCAAATTTTGTGCTTGAGAATGTGCGTTACATTCCCGAGTTAAAAAGAAATTGATTATCTTTGGGCACTCTGGATCGAGAGGGCTATACCGTGAAGTTGCAGAATGGAAGAGTAAAGGTGATCAAGGGTTCTTTGATGGTTTTGTCGGGAACTTTGAAGGAAAATTATGTGTACTCCTGGAATGGTTGGGCTGAATCAAGCGAAGCTAGTGTCGGTATAAAAGAAAAGGAAAGTCTTGTGCAGGTGTGGCATAAACGCCTGGGTCACATTAGTCAAGCAGGCTTAAATGAACTCAAAAGAAGAGAGGTGCTGGGGAAGGAAGGTCTAGGTAAGCTCGAATTCTGTGAAAATTATGTTCTTGGAAAATCGACCAGGGTGAGTTTTGGTCGAGGTCAGCACACAAAAGAGAGAGTTATAGACTATGTCCATGTGGATCTCTAGGGCGCTTCTCGGGTGGAATCGATGAGTGGTTTTCGTTACTTCTTATCGATTGTTGATGATTATTCGAGGAGGGTTTGGTTTATTTTCTTAGACATAAGAGTGAGGCGTTCAGTAATTTCAAGGAGTGGAAGTAGTTGGTAGAAAACAAGACAGGTAGAAAAATGAAGAAACTTCGAACGGATAATGGTTTGGAGTTTTGTAATCAGGAGTTTAATAACTTATGCAAGGAGAGCGGGGTAGCAAGACATTTCACGGTTGGTGGAACTCCACAACAGAATGGTCTAGTGATAGTTGTAAAATTACACTTGTTTAGGAAAACAAGGCAATAATATAGGGTAAGCACGACGATTTAGGAAAACCGTGTGTAAATGACCCTAAAAGTGAGTTCGTTCTCGAGGAGGCTATATGTGTTGTGAATTAACTTGTATTTATTTGAGATTAATATTAAGAAGAATGGAGATGAGAGGATGAAAAGACGGATACGTTAAAATTAAACTACGACGTAAAAGACGTAAACGTAAAGCCGTAGAAAAACTACCCAAATAAAAAAATTATTATACTAAGACCAAAAACAAAATCAATAATTAAAAAGACTAAAAAGAAGTCTAAAATAATATAAATAAAGACAAAAATCCAACAAATATATTTTAAAACCTTTTATTAATTAAATAATTAATTTTAAATGCTAATTAAAGCCCTAAAATTAAATACCACTAATAAAATATTCCAAAATATGATTTTATTGGACAAATACTTAACTTATATTATTATAAGACTAAAAAGTAATTTTCTAAAAAATAAAACCTATTAAAACTATTTTTAAAACTCTAAAAATGATTAAAAACTAATTAAACTTAAAATAATTATAAAAATAAATCTAAAAGCTAGAAAATTATTCTAAAAATGGAAATAGTCCTAATTAATGACAAAGAACCTAAGAAAAATGAAAAAGAAATAAAAATAAAATTTTGAAAAATTAATATTAAAATAATATTAAAATATTGCTAAAAATAAAAAGTTTATAAAATTAATTCTAAAAAATTTCTAAAAATCCTAAATAATATAATTAAGAGAAAAACACAAATTATAGCTCCTAAACCCTTTTTAATAATTTTATAAAAATCTTTAAAGTTTATAAAAAACCTTAAAATAATATAAAATTAAAAATTAAAGTTTATAAAACCAAAACTATATGTAAACCTCAAAATATTATTTTAAAACCTAAAAATTATTTTTCCTAAAAATTTAAAATCTTTTTGGTATTTTTTATTGATTTAATAAAAAACGTATATTAAATAAATCCTAGAAAATAAACTATTAATGGGAAAAATATAAAAAGTGGCTGGAAAAATCTAATAACTAAATAAGGTTCTAGGAAAAATGAAAATAAGCAAAAATGAAAAGCAAATAAGCTGGAAATATGATAAATAAGCAACGGCTTATTAAATAAGCACAAAGTGAAAAACAGGTTAACTTAATAACCTTTGCACCCTTAGTCAGTAAAAGACCCAAGGGCGCAACGGTTAAGTGTTATGTGTGTGAGTGTGGTGACCAGGGTTCGAGTCTTAGCAACCCCCTTTTTACTTCTTTTTTATTTTTTTATTTTTTTTAAACTTTCCAAACCAATTTGTGACACTAACAAGCTATTAATCCAACTCCAATACCTTTTATTACACTGATTAAGCTCAATATCAAAGATCAAAATGTGCCAGGTTACACTTGAATGAAGAACACAAGTGCAGTTTCACTTGTGCATTCTGAATGCCAAGAGGAGCTTGGCAGGTGGATAAATGGTGGTGTTTTGTGGACAATGGGGGCACCCTTGTGCTTGTTTAAGCACAAGGAGTCACAAACTAGCAACAATAAACACCTAGCACACCAATGATCACAAAACAGTAGCACAAACAGGCAAATGAGAGTTGCTGTGATGAATGTGCAGGACTGGGGACTGTTTAAGCTTATAACTTGCACTCTAGCCAACTTAAAAGCCTCAAACTATGCACACACAATCACAATATGGTACTCAAGCAGTAACAACAACAAGATAACCCTATGACTTAACAGAAATCAAAGAATCAAGCACAAAAATCTGATGAAAATAAGCATGTTTTAGCCTAAGCAGATTTTTAGCAACTCTTTTCCTTTAAATCCACACCAAATTGCTTCTAACTTGCACTAAACTGAAACACCACTAATAACAACCCTATTCCAATCCTATTTCAACTGGTCTAACACCTTATGATAACCAAATCAAAAACTTTGCCCTGCTTAAATGCTTATCCAAACACCCTTTTAAAAACTTGTTTCCACTTTTATCAAACCAAAACCATTCAAAAGCCACTCAATCTGACCCTAATGGTATCTAACATGCATACTAACACTAAAGAGTATGAATCAAACAGTTAAAACACACTTTAGCACAGAATCAAACAAATCACATGAAAATCCTATCTTCTGAAAATTTCCAAAGGTAAAAGAGTGTTACCTTAGGGCTTTACATCCAAAGCCCTAGTGGTAGCATAACCACCTCCTTATGCACCCGGGTGCATGCAGACACAAAAATCAACAGCCTTCAAACCTGCTTAACAAATCAAAGAAAACAAGAACAAGCAATATGATATAATACTGATTTTTGTTTTCTTCTTTCTTAATCCTTCTAAAAACTTTTCCAGCCTTCTTAACACGTTTTAATACCCTCTAAATCACCAATAACATGAACTAAAAACACCAAATCCTTAAACAGATTCTTACCAAAAATCTTAAATTTCAGAAACTTGAAATAAATTTTGAAAATCAAAATTACTTCACCAAAAGACAAATGGAACTCAGCATCAAGCATCAACACAATACACAACTTTTAAAAACCATAAAAAGGGATTACACTTGATTAATATCAAAAACCAAACTTTTATTTTTCTAAAAAGGAATTACAAGTGTGAGCTTGAAAACTGGAACAAGGGGTCATCACAGGTTGATGCCTCCTTTTATAGTGCTCTATAGAAGAACCTAGAAGACTAAAAACATAAACCCTAACAGTAGAAAATCCCAAATTTGCCCCTAAAGCTTCTAGACGATTTTTGGTGATGAGCTGTCCACATTTGATCCTGGACGTTTGTTTTTGCTTTGAGAGTAAGCAAATAACCTTGGTGGTTGATTTGGGACACGTCATAGTGCTTGGAGCCCAAGGTGTTTTCTCATTGGCTGAGAGGGAATTGGGGGTTGGGGTCCACAGTGGTGGGATTGGGTATTTTGTGCGTGGGAAGGGTTTTGGGGTGTGGGAATTACACGTGTGCCAAGTGAATTGGTTTTTAACTCAGTATTAAGTTGGGTAAAAACTGGGCTGGTAAAAGATGAACAGTAACTCCATTAGATCCGATTTTGGGGGAAACACATGTGTTTGGCGCAATTTAGATTTGAAAGTTTCAGCTTGGCACAATTGGTCCTTGTCCTTTGGTTATTTTGGCAAATCATGTTTTCCAGCCCTAAAAACGAGTTTGCTTTGTTAATATCTTTCATGACTTGTCACTTTTGGCACCAACTTTGGAAAAAGGTTATCAAAGGGTTGTTTTTGACATTTTTGGATAATTCAGGGACTGAACTTGGACAATCTTGATCTTCAAAGGTCTTCCTTGTGTCTTTCACTTCATGAGGGACCATTATTGGCAATTTGAAATTGTTGAGGGACTATTCTTGCCATTTCTTCAAAGTTGAAGGACCTTTTTGTAATTTTGACAAACTTAAGGGACCAAACTTGTAATTATTAATATACAAGGGTTTTAAGTGTCATTTCTTCATTCTTGGAGGATCAATCTTGTTTTGTCTTCAAGTCTTCAAGGGTATTTGATGAAAATTCCATGATTAAGGCCCGGTTCTTTGTACGGCTTCGTTTCTCGTGTTCGTTTTTCCTTGTATCTTGTGATCTTTTGTCTTTTTCACGATATCCGTACCTAAAATACACAAGTAAACAAACACAAGCATATATATGGTATTTTATGACATTTTTATGCATTTAAAGCCCGAAAAGAACGATGAGATCATGTATAAATGCCATCTCATCACTCCCCCATACTAAGCCATTGCCGTGCCCTCACGCAATGCTAGAATAAAGTATCTAAGCATCACCAAAGTTCAATTTTATTAACCTTTATTAAAGAGTAAAAGACTTGCAACATACTACGAGAATGTGTAAAGACATAATGTATGATTTTCATCACCAAAATGTGACTTTTAGGGTCTAAGAATAGAAACAAGTTAATGTCCCTTAGAGTAAATTTCGTCATCCTTGATTGTCATACATTCCATGCTAAGTGCAAAAACAAGATCATTGTTGGTACAAGTCACAATGCTAACACTACTCATACGTTCAAATTGTGTAATACTTTTTCTCCCCGCAATCCTAGTTATTATAAAAGGAAATGGGTTACTAGCATTTTTTATCTATTTGTCATGGATCACAAGTGATTCATATTGACTTATTTGAGTAGTTATTAGTCCGAAAGCAAAGTAGCACGATTTGATCAATAGTTAGCCGAAGGACAAAATCTTTTAAAACGGCTTCTCGTGTATCTCCTTAAGTTCATATCTTGGCATAACTCGTTTCACGATTTGAGACCTTTCTCGGACCGATATTTGGCATGTACTTCATACTTCAAATCTTGGGAAGACGTTCTTGAAATTATGGTCTTCTCTTCATATTTTGGAATTTCTTCACTTGACGTTTTTGAGAGATTCTTCATATAGGACCACGACTTCATAATTTTTCTTCAATCTTTACTTTGGATTTTGATATACAACGATCCGCCTCCTTTTCGGACTTGGATATATTTATCCTCATACCTTGTTAGGGTCTTTTTGGATAGACTTTCTCCATTCTTTAGGGGAGTAATAGCTTCTCGTCGTGTGTCTCGATCCTTCATATTGATTTTGGAATAATGATACTTCACATCATCTTTGGATCTTTAGCAAAAATAGAGCTCCTCATGCCTTGTTAGGGCCTTTTTGGATAATCGCCAATCTTCGCGTCCCGCTTCAATAAGTTATGCCTTGGCTATGAACTCTATTCAACCCCGAGCAACTTTTAAACGATCTTGCGCTAGAGGCTAAGTAACCTTTCAAATCGTACGACCTTACTTATTGCAATTATGATTTATTCCTAATGCATTGATCTTATGGGAAGAAAAAGCCACAATTAAAAACATATGAGTTTTTGAAAGAACACATTCATGTTCTACGTTTAGCATGATCACTTGTCTAACTCTATCATTTCTCGTTCTTCACTATATAAAGACCTCTAATTAAAGAGACTCGTGAATACTTAGCCATGCAAGTCAAAATTAAGCCAAATTTGGATTAGCTTTCATTAAGACTATATCAAATCAAAGTTTTGGGTTTTCAAGCCACCTATAGGATCTTGCACTTTCTTGGACTTTTTCAAGTTTAGAGAATGCGTTTTAAAGTTCCCTTGATAAGTGACTTTCTAGAATCAATTATAGGAACTTGCGAAAAGTTCTTGTTCTTAACCCGAATGAATTAAGACTTTCGCGTTTTAAAGCTCCCTATATAAAAGTCTAGCAAAACTTGAATTGAGCGGGTTAAGGAATGTAAATGGCTCCAAATGCCCATCAAGTCAAAAATTAACTCTTATTCTACCCATCGGAAAATATACATTCGTGTCTTAAAAACACTTATGAAAACTAAGAAAAAATTTTAAAATTTGGCCATTTTTAGCCTTATTAGCAAAACAAAACATTGAAAGTTGGAAAACGTGAGGGCGTAGCAAAGCAAGTACCTATTCACCCCCCCATACTAAAAGTAAACATTGTCCTCAATGTTTCGAGTCTAAAGGTGGAGCACCCCCATACTAGAGACGAAGAATCGAATGCTTAGGATCTAGCATGGAAAGGGTGATCAACAATATATCTAAAGCCGTTTATTAATTATGCTAAAAGATAATTTGTTAGAACAATAAAGGATATGTCATGGAATCGTGAAAAACTTCTTCAAACGAACGATGGAGGCTCACGTAAACGAACACGAGAGTCTTCAATCGTAGACGATGATGATGATCTAGATAACACAATCACAAACAACCACAAGACAACGAGTTGGAAGGGTACAAGTCCCCTTATTAGTGAATAATAAAGCATAAAGATAAGCATGGGATCTCCCCCACGAGGCACCTCGTTTTTGATTACCGAGTCATGAGCTCGACTCGATTCCCTCAAAATGTGAACATTTAGGGAAATTCATGGTGTGGTCAATTTTTGATGGGGCTTACATGATAAACAAGGCCCAAAAAGCAACCGGTATAAAGGACTAAGTCCTTAAATGAGGCAAAATACCGGGGTCGAAAATGGCGTTTTCGTTTCCTTTGGAAAAACAATTCAACACCACTTCAACATGTGCCATAAACTCAAAGAGTTTGAAGAAAATAGATGAGAAGTAGAAGGGTGAGACAATTGGTAAGACAAACGTTTGAGCTACTCGAGGTAGACTCGCACCAAGCAAATAGAAAGATTTTTCATTTATTGCATCGGTGGAAGACCGAGACTTCCCTTTACATGAAATTCCGGGATCGAATATCTCGTCCTCGGTGGACAAGGATGAGGGAACATAAGGGGCTTCCCTCATACTAGAACCACACAAAACATCGTCAAAAGGAGTAGACGAGTTTGTAGCACTCAAATCACGTGGTGATGACGGAGTTAGATTTGTAGAAAAATCAATTAAATCACATTTAAGATCTTTTTCTTTGTTATCTTTTAAACTCTCCTTATGAAAACCCTTTTTGATTATGTCGAAAATATTCGGTGTTTCTAAGACGATGTTAGTCACACTAAAAATTCTCACATTTTGAAACCGTTTTGGTTTTGGTGGTGGCAAGTTCTCAAAACGTTTATCGACGAAGAAAACTTCCCCATCGGGGCCAACATATTCATCATCCGAAAGATCTTCCGTAGAAACCGGCAACTTATCAACACTTTTCAAGAATGAATGTTCGAGGTGAGGCGAAGAATTTTTCGATTCAAGTATTGACGGTTTCTTCTTTGTAGGCTTAGCACTCATAACCTCCACCGGCGGAGGAAATGGTAAATTGTTTTTGGAGACATTCCTTAAAACTCTTGGTGAAAATTCTTTGCAAATGACATTGGTCGAGTCACCATGGTTTAAAGTTGCAATAGAATAGACATGAGAAAGATTGGAGTTTTGTGTTGCATTGATGACAAGTTCTTCTTCATTGAAACGAAGGGTGATTTTTCGAGCATGAACATCGATAAGTGCTCTTGATGTATCCAAAAATGAACGACCCAAAATGAGAGGAACTTTTCGATCGATATGAATGTCTACAACGATAAAGTCAACGGGATAGTAAAACTTTCCGACTTTAACAAAAACGTCCTCGGCTACTCCACATGCCATGATCGTAGAATGATCGGCCATCTCGATGGACATGTTCGAAGGAGTAAGAGCCGGAAGCGAAATCGATTTGAAAATCTCGAGAGGCATTAAATTAATACTAGCGCCAAGATCGGCCAAGGCGTAGCATTCCTCCATATCTTGAATAGCACACGGAATCAAAAATTTACCGGGATCACCGACTTTTTGTGGTATGCGGCTTAGAAAAACCGATGAACAACTAGACGTTTGTTGTAACTTCTCTTTGTTGTTTAGCATACTTTTGAAGTTTGCGGCGAATCGAGGCATCATGATTAAAGCATCGGCAAAACTTATGTTAAAATGTAGATCACGAAACATTTTCATAAATAGCTCAAATTGATAATTGTTCCGTTCTTGTGCTTTCTCTTTGTTACGTCTCGAAGGGTAAGGTAAAGGTGGTGTGGGTTGGTCATTAGGCAACGGCCTTGGAAACTCGGGTTCCACAATTGGTATTGGTTCAACCGTAGGTGTGGTTTGAGCGGTACTTCGTGGGATTGTAATATGCTCCTTTTCGACCATCACCTCGGGTTCTTTCTCGATTTCCTTCTCCTTAGAAGTACTTGGACGAGAGATTGGTTCCTTGAAAGTTTTACCACTTCGTGTAGCAACAACCTTCAATTCTCCCCTCGGGTTGTTAATGGTATCACTAGGAAGACCACCCGAAGAAGAGGGCTTACACATGATAGCTTCAAACATCTTAGCCATTCGGTCCTCAAATTTTGATTGCCTAGCATCCTTTTTCAATAACTCTTGCTTAATCTCATGTTGTCCTAATTCCATCTTTTGTTGGTTTTGTTGAAGACGTTGGACATTTCCTTCCATTTTATTTGCATGAGTTTTAAGTTCATTAGCAAGTTCATTTTTAAGCTCGTTTTTCAACTCGGATCTTAAGCTAATCATCTCACGTTGCATATTATCAAATTTAGCATCATTTGCTTTTGCATAATCCAAAAATTCTCCTTGCAAATTTTTCGTGTGAGCATTTTGAAAACCTTGTGTAGTGTTTTGAAAATCACGGTTTTGATTTTGATTAGAGATTTGTCCATTCCCACTTTGATAATTCCCTTTGTTGTAATTGCATGTGTTGCCTTGGTAATTACCTTGGTTGTTGTTTCGATAATTGTTAACATTTTGATTTGGTGGAGCTTGATTTTGACGAGAACCTTGGCCGTTTTGGTTATAAGTTCCCGTTGCTACATAAGCACTCGAAGTGTTACCATCCGCGGTAATGCACTCGGAAAGATCATGAGCTCCCCCACAAGATAAACAACTCTTAGCAACCGCTTTAACCAAAGCGGAATTGGAAGCTTCTTGAGCCTTCCAATGGGACATTAGATTAGCAAATCTATCAAAAAACCGATTTTCCTCATTAGCTTCATCATGTAAGGCGTTAATGCTACGAGACGATTGTGATGACGATGACGAACCCATATTGGTAACACTCGGTGTGTTACGAGGGCTATAAACCTTAGATCGATTTTCAATGATTTGTAAAGCCTCATTTGTCGTCTTGCACAAAAAATTACCACCCGCGGCGGCATTCAAATAATCTCGTTCATGATCATTAAGCCCATTATAAAAGGTATCAATTTGATGCAATTCCGAAAAATCATGGTGAGGACATTCATGTAACATCTCTTTAAATCGTTCCCATGCCATTGAAAAACTTTCATTGTTTCGTTGCACAAATCGTGAAATCTCATTTTTTAAGTGTGTTGTTTTAGATGGTGGAAAAAACTTGTTCACAAACTTAGAAACGAGATCGGCCCATGTCAAAATCGAATTTGGCGGTTCTTTCTCGAGCCAAATTTTTGCGGGTCCATCCAACGAATATGGAAACAACATCATCTTAATGGCGTCATGTGGAACATCCTTAAATTTGCTAGTGGCGGTAAGACGGTTGAAATTCCTAATATGGTAATGCGGGTTGTCTTTTTCGTGACCTCTAAACTTGTTCGCTTGCAACATCGACATTAAACCCGTCTTAATCTCGAAATTCTCCGCAAGGATGGCGGGAATAACAATAGCCTCTCCAAAACCCTCGGTGGGTGCTTGTAGCAACTCCATCATAGTACGATTAGCCATGACGACTTCTTGTTCTACAATAGGTTCAACAATTGGAGGTTCTTCAACAATCAACGATCCTTGATTTGCTTGCTTTTGAAGATGTTTACGAGCTCGTTTTGCTTGATTACGAGTGATCATAAACTTCACGAAGAATGGGAGGTGAGCAAAGAAGATTCTTTTTGGTTGTTTTGTGATTTTCAATTTTTTTGTGTTTTTGATGATATTTAATTTTTTTTTGGATTTTGGTGTATCTTCGTAGACAACAATCTACAAAATCTCTCCTCGAATCAAACTCTTGATTAAAGAAGCCTCAAAGGAATGAAAACGATCACGTGGAGTGAACGCCTTCGAATGACTTTAGAACTTTGGTGAAAACCAAATTGTTCACGAGGGTTTAATCATAAAGAAAACCAAGCAAATATAGTATACGTAATAATACTTTGGGCGGCAAAACCCTCGATTAGCCTTCAATGTCAAAATACTCACAAGCAAGCGGGGAAACGAGGCGGGCGAAGCACTTAAGAGCCTTTTTCCTTAGGGTATATTTTATAATACCCGCCTTATACCCACCTTATAGTTCGTATTTTTCAAAATCGAGCTTCACGAAAGTATTTATCTATTTTTGCCTTTTCTTTTTGTTTGAGATTCGAATACAATAATTAGGAGATCAAATCCCAATTAAGGTTGTGTTTTCACACTTTTGGAGATATTGTATTTTGATTGTGATACTTAATACAATATATTAATAATATTTGTACAAGAAAAACCAAGAAAACCGATAATACGTGTTAAGGGAGTTCCACTTAACACAAATACTATTTATGGATAATATCAAAAACAAAAGCTTCCAAATTAAAGCACAACACACCTCCCCGGCAGCGGCGCCATTTTTGATAGTTGTAAAATTACACTTGTTTAGGAAAACAAGGCAATAATATAGGGTAAGCACGACGATTTAGGAAAACCGTGTGTAAATGACCCTAAAAGTGAGTTCGTTCTCGAGGAGGCTATATGTGTTGTGAATTAACTTGTATTTATTTGAGATTAATATTAAGAAGAATGGAGATGAGAGGATGAAAAGACGGATACGTTAAAATTAAACTACGACGTAAAAGACGTAAACGTAAAGCCGTAGAAAAACTACCCAAATAAAAAAATTATTATACTAAGACCAAAAACAAAATCAATAATTAAAAAGACTAAAAAGAAGTCTAAAATAATATAAATAAAGACAAAAATCCAACAAAGATATTTTAAAACCTTTTATTAATTAAATAATTAATTTTAAATGCTAATTAAAGCCCTAAAATTAAATACCACTAATAAAATATTCCAAAATATGATTTTATTGGACAAATACTTAACTTATATTATTATAAGACTAAAAAGTAATTTTCTAAAAATTAAAACCTATTAAAACTATTTTTAAAACTCTAAAAATGATTAAAAACTAATTAAACTTAAAATAATTATAAAAATAAATCTAAAAGCTAGAAAATTATTCTAAAAATGGAAATAGTCCTAATTAATGACAAAGAACCTAAGAAAAATGAAAAAGAAATAAAAATAAAATTTTGAAAAATTAATATTAAAATAGTATTAAAATATTGCTAAAAATAAAAAGTTTATAAAATTAATTCTAAAAAATTTCTAAAAATCCTAAATAATATAATTAAGAGAAAAACACAAATTATAGCTCCTAAACCCTTTTTAATAATTTTATAAAAATCTTTAAAGTTTATAAAAAACCTTAAAATAATATAAAATTAAAAATTAAAGTTTATAAAACCAAAACTATATGTAAACCTCAAAATATTATTTTAAAACCTAAAAATTATTTTTCCTAAAAATTTAAAATCTTTTTGGTATTTTTTATTGATTTAATAAAAAACGTATATTAAATAAATCCTAGAAAATAAACTATTAATGGGAAAAATATAAAAAGTGGCTTGAAAAATCTAATAACTAAATAAGGTTCTAGGAAAAATGAAAATAAGCAAAAATGAAAAGCAAATAAGCTGGAAATATGATAAATAAGCCACGGCTTATTAAATAAGCACAAAGTGAAAAACAGGTTAACTTAATAACCTTTGCACCCATAGTCAGTAAAAGACCCAAGGGCGCAACGGTTAAGTGTTATGTGTGTGAGTGTGGTGACCAGGGTTCGAGTCTTAGCAACCCCCTTTTTACTTCTTTTTTATTTTTTTAAACTTTCCAAACCAATTTGTGACACTAACAAGCTATTAATCCAACTCCAATACCTTTTATTACACTGATTAAGCTCAATATCAAAGATCAAAATGTGCCAGGTTACACTTGAATGAAGAACACAAGTGCAGTTTCACTTGTGCATTCTGAATGCCAAGAGGAGCTTGGCAGGTGGATAAATGGTGGTGTTTTGTGGACAATGGGGGCACCCTTGTGCTTGTTTAAGCACAAGGAGTCACAAACTAGCAACAATAAACACCTAGCACACCAATGATCACAAAACAGTAGCACAAACAGGCAAATGAGAGTTGCTGTGATGAATGTGCAGGACTGGGGACTGTTTAAGCTTATAACTTGCACTCTAGCCAACTTAAAAGCCTCAAACTATGCACACACAATCACAATATGGTACTCAAGCAGTAACAACAACAAGATAACCCTATGACTTAACAGAAATCAAAGAATCAAGCACAAAAATCTGATGAAAATAAGCATGTTTTAGCCTAAGCAGATTTTTAGCAACTCTTTTCCTTTAAATCCACACCAAATTGCTTCTAACTTGCACTAAACTGAAACACCACTAATAACAACCCTATTCCAATCCTATTTCAACTGGTCTAACACCTTATGATAACCAAATCAAAAACTTTGCCATGCTTAAATGCTTATCCAAACACCCTTTTAAAAACTTGTTTCCACTTTTATCAAACCAAAACCATTCAAAAGCCACTCAATCTGACCCTAATGGTATCTAACATGCATACTAACACTAAAGAGTATGAATCAAACAGTTAAAACACACTTTAGCACAGAATCAAACAAATCACATGAAAATCCTATCTTCTGAAAATTTCCAAAGGTAAAAGAGTGTTACCTTAGGGCTTTACATCCAAAGCCCTAGTGGTAGCATAACCACCTCCTTATGCACCCGGGTGCATGCAGACACAAAAATCAACAGCCTTCAAACCTGCTTAACAAATCAAAGAAAACAAGAACAAGCAATATGATATAATACTGATTTTTGTTTTCTTCTTTCTTAATCCTTCTAAAAACTTTTCCAGCCTTCTTAACACGTTTTAATACCCTCTAAATCACCAATAACATGAACTAAAAACACCAAATCCTTAAACAGATTCTTACCAAAAATCTTAAATTTCAGAAACTTGAAATAAATTTTGAAAATCAAAATTACTTCACCAAAAGACAAATGGAACTCAGCATCAAGCATCAACACAATACACAACTTTTAAAAACCATAAAAAGGGATTACACTTGATTAATATCAAAAACCAAACTTTTATTTTTCTAAAAAGGAATTACAAGTGTGAGCTTGAAAACTGGAACAAGGGGTCATCACAGGTTGATGCCTCCTTTTATAGTGCTCTATAGAAGAACCTAGAAGACTAAAAACATAAACCCTAACAGTAGAAAATCCCAAATTTGCCCCTAAAGCTTCTAGACGATTTTTGGTGATGAGCTGTCCACATTTGATCCTGGACGTTTGTTTTTGCTTTGAGAGTAAGCAAATAACCTTGGTGGTTGATTTGGGACACGTCATAGTGCTTGGAGCCCAAGGTGTTTTCTCATTGGCTGAGAGGGAATTGGGGGTTGGGGTCCACAGTGGTGGGATTGGGTATTTTGTGCGTGGGAAGGGTTTTGGGATGTGGGAATTACACGTGTGCCAAGTGAATTGGTTTTTAACTCAGTATTAAGTTGGGTAAAAACTGGGCTGGTAAAAGATGAACAGTAACTCCATTAGATCCGATTTTGGGGGAAACACATGTGTTTGGCGTAATTTAGATTTGAAAGTTTCAGCTTGGCACAATTGGTCCTTGTCCTTTGGTTATTTTGGCAAATCATGTTTTCCAGCCCTAAAAACGAGTTTGCTTTGTTAATATCTTTCATGACTTGTCACTTTTGGCACCAACTTTGGAAAAAGGTTATCAAAGGGTTGTTTTTGACATTTTTGGATAATTCAGGGACTGAACTTGGACAATCTTGATCTTCAAAGGTCTTCCTTGTGTCTTTCACTTCATGAGGGACCATTATTGGCAATTTGAAATTGTTGAGGGACTATTCTTGCCATTTCTTCAAAGTTGAAGGACCTTTTTGTAATTTTGACAAACTTAAGGGACCAAACTTGTAATTATTAATATACAAGGGTTTTAAGTGTCATTTCTTCATTCTTGGAGGATCAATCTTGTTTTGTCTTCAAGTCTTCAAGGGTATTTGATGAAAATTCCATGATTAAGGCCCGGTTCTTTGTACGGCTTCGTTTCTCGTGTTCGTTTTTCCTTGTATCTTGTGATCTTTTGTCTTTTTCACGATATCCGTACCTAAAATACACAAGTAAACAAACACAAGCATATATATGGTATTTTATGACATTTTTATGCATTTAAAGCCCGAAAAGAACGATGAGATCATGTATAAATGCCATCTCATCATCTAGCTGAACGAATGAACAGGACGCTCTTGGACAAGGTTAAGTATTTACTGATTCAGTCTGGTTTGCCAGAATCATTCTGGGCAGAAGCAATGGTGACGGCAGCATATCTGATCAATAGGTCTCCATCTATAGCATTGGAGAAGAAGACACCTATGGACTTATGCTCAGGACATCCGACGAATTATGAGATGTTGAAGATATTTTGTTGTGTTGCTTATTCACATGTGAATCAGGGGAAGCTCAAGCCTAGAGCTATAAAATGCATATTCTTGGGGTGTCCTGAGGGTGTGAAGGGATACAGATTATAGAGGTTGGATGATGTTAAACCGAAGATAATCATAAGTAGGGATGTGGTCTTTAATGAGAGCCTTATGTATAAGGATACTCTTAAGGGTGCTGGTGCTGCAGATTCTAGGAAGGAAATTGAGTTTGAGGTGGAACTTCAAGGCAGTCGGGTTGAACCAACTGTGGATCCTCGTACTGGGGTTAATCCAGGGAATGAATATGAGGATCAAGTTGAAGATGCAGTAGATGCAATGCCTCAACAACAGAATCTGGACAACTATGTTCTGGTGCGAGATAGAGCTAAGAGAACAACTACTATACCTGCAAGGTATAGGAATGAAGTTAATGTATCATTGTCTAGATCATCAGGGTCTAGGGAAGAAGATGATATTACGGCTTATGCGTTTGCTATTGCTGAGGAAGAAGATACACATGAACCAATCACATTACAGGAGGCGATTTATTCATCTGAAAGGGATGAGTGGGTTCGTGCTGTAACACCCCCATGATGGTCAAATGCAACGGAATAGTACTTGGGGTGTTACTTGGGAGGATCGATAGCACACAGTATATAGAGAAATGATCATAATAGTCATTTAAAACATATTACATCAATTAATTGTACACACTTAGTATCTTGTCTGAAAAACCACATTTATTATAAAACTGAAGTAAATACCCCAGCCCGATGGTAAACATGATGCTTCCTATAATGCTGGAATCCAATCCATGAACCTGGTTATTTTCCTGAGAAAACATATAATGTAAAATGTGGGGGTCAACACAAAGTTGGTGAATTCACAGGTTTAATTAAATAAGTAAATTACTGATATGCCAAACACCACGGTCATAGTAGGACATCACAGCACAATACTATAGTAGTTCCTATTGCCCTGTAATAGAAGCTAGACAATGATGCTCAGTACGCCCATTTGGGTCTATCCTGATGATGTTTCCCTCAGTCCGACAATGAAATAGACTTGTTGTTTGGCCTAAGCGTTTCGTGATAGCAAGTCACGCAGGCCGGGTGTTGTCAATACCCGAATAGATCTATTCATACATTTCACGCTACACTATTAACTATTACAGTCCACGGGAATGGGGCAAACAATAGGCAATAAATTGTTGTTTGTTGTCTGTGCATGTTTGCATATATATATATATATATATATATATATAGTTTTTGTATGTTTTCTCCCCCAGTTATAAAACAGTAAATATGGGGCCATGAACTCACCTTAGTGGTAATGGTGTAAGGATGATGTCACTGAATAAACTGGTATAGTATGATCACGAAGTGATGAAATTACCTAAGTAATTTAAATGACTCGGTAGATGCAAAATAATAATGCATGATAAATGTACTGATGAAAATGCATGATCACGAATTAATAAGTTGTTACGATGGTTTAAGTGTTTCAACACATAATGTGCTGCCAAATATATATAATATATTTTTAATCTCTAAAAATATATTTAGATTATCAAATAAAAGGGTTATAAATTAAATAATTAGATTTTTATCTAATTTAAATAATTGTAACAAAATTAATATTCTATTAATTTTCTTAAGACATTAAATATATTTAATGTGATTTGTCGGTTTATAAGGTTTCATAAATAAATCTTAATAATTTATTTAATTATCTAAAATGACTTAATTTAATTTATTAATAAAATAATTTATTAACACTTTTAATTAAATTAAAATTTCTAATAAGTCCTTGTAATATAATAATTTTCAAAGTAACCCTTAAAGTTTAGTTCGTTAAGTATTTCACCTCGTTAGTTAACTTTATTTCAAAATACGCCCCTAGGGCTTATAATACTTTCACTAAATGGCAAAATAAGTCCCTAGGGTTTCCTAGTTTCGAAATATTTACAAAAAGAGTCCCTAGGGCTCGGTTTAATTTATTATGTTGGCAAAACACCCCCCTCAAGTCTCAAATATATTAAAAGTGAAGGTTAGGGCTCGGATTAAGTTTTAATATTGACATAACAAGTCCCTCATAACTCGAAATCGTTTATTAAAGTTTCTAGGGCTCGTAATAAGTTTCCCAAATGACAAATTTGGTCCTTTAAGTCTCGAAATGTTATAATAGAGTTTTTAGGGCTTGTAACAAGTTTCCAAAGTGACACTTTTAGTCCTTGAAGTCTCGAAATGTTTAAATAAAAAGCTAGGGCTTGTATTAAGTTTCAAAAGTGGCATATATAGTCCTTGTGGTTTGTTTAGCTCACGATTTCAACACAAACGCACCCTATACTATTAGTAATGGCAGTTTTGGTCCTCTAACTTCTTTAAGGTCACGAAATATATTTATAAGTTTTGTTATCTTACATTTTCGACCCTAAGTTTCACCAAGTGGCAATAAGTGCACGAAAAGTTCCTAAATAAAGGTTTGTGCTAGGTTGGCCCAATAGGGTCTCGGTTTAAGCTTAATGGGCCTAACGGGCTAACCTTTGGGCTCATCTAGTTTTACTTAAGCATGCTAGTTAAACGTGGGCTTATTGGGCTTATTTATTAGGCTTATAAGTGGGCTTATATGTCACGGCTTATTTTAAGCTTATATGGATTATTTGTCTCGGCTTATATATGTTTTAGGGCTTATGTGACTTGGCTTATATAAGCTTTTATGTTTCGGCTTATATAATGTTTTAGGGCTTATGTGACTAGGTTATCTAAACTTATATGTTTCGGCTTATATAGATTTATGGGTTATATGACTAGGCTTATATAGGCTTATATGTTTCAGCTTATATAGATTTATGGGCTTATATGACTAGGTTATCTAACTAGGGCTCATACTAGGTTCTATAAGCAAGCTTCTTACTAATCTCTAGTGTTTTGAGGCAAGCTTATCCACGAACACCATATAAGCCGTGGGCTTATATGTTGTTAGTGATGTGTCTTAAAGTATTTTACGTGTGCATGCACTCCTAGTCTCATTTCCATGGCTTTTATATGCATGACAAGTAAAAAGAGTAAGGAAAATATTGAAATGAGGTTAGGGAGGACTCACACTTACTTGTTTCAAGGAAATATGGTGGATGATCAAGCTTCAAATCTCTTGTGTGTTGAGTTCGTCCTAAACGTGACCTAGGGGAGTCTTGGTTTATCTTGAATGCTAAATATCTTGTGTAGACTTGCACTAAATGCTTGTGAAGACCAAGATATGTAGGAGTAAATACTTTTGGTTTCGTCTAGGTGTTTTATGAAGAGAGATCCAAATATGGGTGTGTAAGTGGGAAGTGAAGTCCAAGTGCTAGATAAATGTCAAGTTAAGGTTTGTTTATGTGGCTTAGGGAAAGGCCACGACAAGAGGGAGAAGTGATCAAGATTTGAGGTGATTTGTTGTGTACTATGTTAGTACCAAGTCTTAATGATCAAAAATGTACAATTGACCCCTTGTAGCCTCATGTCGTCCCATACATGCACATTAAGGGGACAAAATGGGGTTGTATAGTGTTTGTAATTAAGAGAAGTGTTGTACATTGCAAAGGCTTGTGTGGTGTGGGTTTTCTACACGTCTAAAAGGGAAGTATGTGTGCTAGTTAGTTTTGTTTCTTCCACTTGCATATCCTAGGTTTAGATATACTTGGTACATTCCTTAAATGCAAACTTTGTACATATGGTCATGGTTTTGGGATATAGCCGACGGTTTTAGCTAGTCAAAATGAAAAGAGTGGCTTAAATAGTGTAAGGTTTAATTAGGGTGTGTTGTACAAAGTCTATAAAGTCAAATGTATATTTAAAAAAGGTTCCAAGTAAGTATAGTTTTGTATGGTGTATATATTCGGCTAGTTAATGATTCTAAGATAATTTTAGGTTCAAATTTAGTGTCTTGGTATGGTTACTAGGGGTCTAGGTATGATATAGTAGAAGTAGGTTCAAGTCCTAATTCATTTGGTTAAGTTTTGGGATCCTTGGTGAAAGTATAGTCGTAACTAAATGAGAGTATAATTTACTTTATAAACATGCAAGACAACTTAGTGAAAATGAGTTAGAGTGGTTATTTGTAATGTTTAATAATAAGAGCAGTTGATGTCGTATCGTAGTATCGTTTATGAGGTGAGGAAAATATATAAACATATATTTTAAAGATTAAAATAGTTCCTAGGTAAATGTTACTAATTGTGATAAGGAGTTTGGATTTTTATAAATCAATATGATGAACGCTTATGATTATGTGTTCAGGTGACTTAAAAGTCCCATGATAGGTGTGAAAACACCCATCCTTTTACCACTTAATTATAATAATAACCAAGGCAAAACGTGTATTTTATGTCGTAAATGTCAGAATTATGCGTGGTTTGTGTTTTTATTGTGTTTTAGGACCAAAAGGTGAAAAAGGAAGAAAACACGGGCTTTCACGGGCTTTTATCGAAGAAAACGAGAAAAGACGAAGTCAAAAGATCAAGAGTGCAAAAAGAACGGAAGTCCAAGGCCTATTCTGATGATTTATCGAAGAAAAAGTCTAAAGACGGAAGTTTAATGAAGTCGAAGAACCAAGTCTAATTAAAGAAGAAAATTATAAGACGAGTTCAAATTATATCGACAAATCCCGAGACGACGTCGAAAAAGACAAAGAATTTAAATCGAGTCGAGAACAAGAAGAAAGAAGGAAGAAAGCGTCATTTTTTTACTCCTCCTATAAATACCCTTCTAATGTGTCATTGGGAGGTGGTTAGTCATTTAGGAGTAGATTAGTTTAGGATTAGGAGTAGCTTAATATTTTCTCTCTCTAGCTTTTCTTTAATGTTTTAAGCTTTTTCATTAATCTTGTATTAGATCTTAATCTTAATCTTAATCAAGCTTTTTAATTAATCATTCTCATTCTTCCTTTCTTTATTATTAATCTTGTGTTGATTTAGATGATCTTGTAGTTGCTTAATCTTGATGTTTATTGATTTATTGATGCTTTTGATTGATTGTGCTTATTGGTTTTTATGTGTTTGATTTTTATAGCTTATAGTGTTTTAGTGCTTATTGTGTTAATTTTCTTTTTCTAATTAAGTGCTTATTAGTTAATTTTTATAAAAAGTTGTTTTTAAATATTTTTATTATTTAATGTTTTTAAAAGTTTTTAAATTTTGGCTTATTAGCTTTTTCTAAAAATCAATTTGGTTAAGTTTTTAGATAAATGCTTATTAGTTTATTTTATTAAAAGTTGATTTTTAATTTTTAGATTTATTAGTATTTTTCAAGTTTTTGATTTGTGGTTGAATAAGTTTTTCTTAAAATTGTTTTAGATTAAGTTTTGGTTAATTGCTTAGTTGAATTGTGCTTATTTTTAGCTTATTTTGTGATTTTTTTTATGTTACTGTATTTGTTTTTAAGTTTTCGGATTAGGGTTTTATATTCCGAAGATTGTATTTTTTCTGAAAATACTGTTATTCCGAAGATACAAGTATTGCGAAGAAATCATTTTTCTGAAATAACAAAAATTGCGAAGAAAGTGAAATCTCTGAAATGCACTGTACATATTCCGAATTTTTCCCTGAAATTACTTTTTTCCGAAGAAACACTATCTTCCGAAATAAACTATAGCAAACTACTTTTTTCCGAAATAAACTGTAGCAAGTTGAAAAATTGTCCAGTGTACTTGTGTGCTTAACAGTTTTGACGCCTAAATGAGGTGCTATACCTGCCTGCTAGCTTTTTATTTAATAGTATTGTTCTGTAATTGTTTAGTTTTATCTGAAAGTTGTTCCGTTTTTAATTTTGAAAGTTACGTATTTTTAATTGAATTTTTCGTCTATTTTTAAAATTAATATTTTTTCGTAAAGTTTAAGTTTTATCTTTTATTTAGTACCAGCTTTAGGTTTTCCCTCGTTTAACTTTAAAGTACCATTTTAGTTTTATTCTCTCCTTTTTCATTAAGTAAACTTTATTATAGAATCGATAGTTAATTTCGTCTTTTAGATTTATTTTTATTAATTGTTTCGTTTTAATTTCACGTTTTATTATTTATATTGTTTTGAATTTATTAGTTAATTGCTTTTAGCTTATTGTTATTATTTTGTGCATTTACCTTTTAAGTAGAATAGATAACTAAACCATTTTATTTTCCACCAAGAACGACTGAGTCACACTTTTAACCAGAAATCAATTCGAATTGAATCGAGACGAACAAATTTTTATACTTGGCAAAAACCAGTTATTAAATGGCGCCGTTGCCGGCTCTTTTTGTGAAGATTAACGGTTTTTTATGAGAGACGCGTTGGATTTTGGGATCCGTTCACTCGTGAACGTTATTTTTCGTGCCAAAAATTTTCAAAAATCCAAAAACATTTGCAAAATCATAACAAGCATTTCTTTTTCAAAGTTTTGCACCAAAAATATTCTTTTGCTTATCTATTTTTCTTCATGGATTCGTCTTGCGTACGGTGTGGGAGACCATCGCATGGTTTTCAAACATGTCAATGGTGTACTTGTGAGCGGTGCGGTTCTAATATCGACGATACACAATTTGGATTTTGTCCATTTTGTAATTCAACAAATTCGTACTTCTCCTCTTACAATACTTTCTCACCCTCTCCCGTCTATGACAATCCTTATCCTCAAAATGCACCGGATTTTTCTCCATCCCCGTGGTGCTATAAGTGTGGGGGTCATCACGAAAGTTTTCACTGTCCAACGGGGGATCAAAATTACTATAATTATACCCCTTCCTGTTTGACCAACCCCTGCAATACCCAATTGATCATCAGCCTCGTCACGGGATGAGTTACCAAGAACCAATTGACGATCCTGCTACAGCTTTTCAAGAACAAACGAAAGAGATTTTACACACGCTGCAAACTTGTATGGAGTCATTTTTAAAGAAGCGATATCAGACGAGTACTCATATCCCTGAGCTTATTATTGGTCTTTTAGGTAATGAGGAGAGTGATGACGATATTGAGGTGATTTTCGACGAGGAAGAATTTCTAAAGCAACGCAAGACTTCTCACATTCCTCCTTCGTCTATTGCTATCACACCCGAGGAGCCCGTTAGCTCTCTCATAATGGAGGATGAGCATCTTGACCTTATTTCGGCAACGGAATCGGACGAATTCCTAAAGTCTAGTGTCGAGGACCTTGTCGTCATCCAAAGTTAGCCCGAGGGTATTCCTGAAAATTTGTGTGATATACCGACTTTTGCGGAGCTTAAGGACGAGGTCGCTTTGCTAGTCAATGATCACATACTCACAAATCCACAAGCGATAATTGATTCTCCCAACAAGAGTTCAACATGTGGTGAGTATGATGATTTCGTCTTTGAGCCCGAGATTGAGGAAATTATCGACCTAGAGCTAGCTCTTTTACCTCCACTTCCACCTACGAGTGAGGACGATTTTTCCAATATCGAGGCCGAACTTGATGAGTTGGAATGTCTTATTTTTCATAATAATGACGAACCAACTCACATGCCCAAACATCCAATTCTCGAGGAGTTACCTAATCAACACTCCTCTAATGAGAATTAAGTTTACCACATTCGTGAGGATTTAACTTATCAACAATCCCCACAAATGAATGATGGTTTCGTACTTGATCGTGATCTTTTCAAACGAGTTTCTACAGTCCTTATCTACGATGAAATCGAAAAGATTATCGTTCATGAGGATGAATGCTTTGACCCGGGAGGTGACATGGACCATTCTATGATTGATAACTTTACGGCTTTGCCAATTGGTCAACATCCATTGTCTTTGCAGGATGACAATGTGATTCCTTTACCCACCCCACCTCCCGTCAATCTGGACATCACTTGCTTTTCTTATATTGAGAGGACTTTTCTACCCTTCAAGACTTATCCTCCGGCCTCTCCTTTATTAATATCCTCCGGGAACGAGGACAAGGTCTTTGATCCCGGTATTACATTCGAGGCTTCCCCATGGACCATTTAATTCGGGGACGAGTCAGGCTCGTGACTCGGTTAACAAAAACAAGCGCTTTTTGGGAGGCAACCCAATTATCTATCCTTTTATTTCGTTTTTCTAATAAGTGTAGGGGGAGACCCTAGTATGTGTTTGTTGTTTTCTTTCTTATCATGTGTAGGGATTCGAGCTTTCAAAGATCCATTCTTGATGACTTTTGACGACCCGTGACTCCGTGTTCCCGTCTTCCCGGTTCTATCCTAAACTCTTTTGATTCTCTATTTTATACTCTTCAATATTAAAATAGGAATCACTTTTGTTGTCCTTTCCTTAGCAAGATTTAAACAACGTGCACAATGTCCTAAGTGTAGGGGAGTTTACTCCCACATGCTTAAACATTGAGGACAATGTTTATATTAAGTGTAGGGGGACTTCTATTGAAGTTAAGTGGGCTTTTCCTTGTATTTGTCCTCATTTTAACCGGAAAATTAGATTTTTCGACATTTTTCAAAATTTTTGATCTATTTTGGCCTTTTCCTTTGTTATAGTTGTTTTATTTCGTTGCTAGAATAAATTTTAATAAAGTGGTTTTAATTTTTCAAACGTTGTGAATCTTTTGACTCAACCCGAGTTCACTTATCTAAGTTTACTCTAGCTAGTATCCTTAACGTGTTTAAGTCAAGTTTTGCTAGGCTTTTATACAGGTAACTTTAAAATGCGAAAGTCTTAACTCTCACGGGTTAAGAACAAGAACTTTTCGCAAGTTCCTATAATTGATCCTAGAAAGTCGTTTATCAAGGGAACTTTAAAATGCGAATTCTAAACTTGAAAAAGTCTAAGAATTTGCAAGATCCTATAGATGACTTGAAAACCCAAAACTTTGATTTAATAGGCTAAGCATCCACGAGTCTCATTCCTTGAGATTTTAAATTGTGGAGAACGATAGATGATAGAGTCATTATAAGTTTGGTATTCTTTCATGAATTTATGTGAGTTGATTATAAGCCTATTCTCCCATCGCTTGCTAATAAATTTAATTGCAATAAATAAGGTTGTACGATTTGAAAAGTTACTTAGCTTCTAGCCCAAGATCGTTTAAAAGTTGCTCGGTATTAATTAGAATTCATAGCCAAGGCATAACTTATTGAAGCGGGATGCGAAGATTGGCGAGTCCGAAAAGGTCCTAACAAGACATGAGGGCTACATTTTGTTGCTAAAGATCCCAAGTGATGTGAAGAATCATTTATAAAAAATCAATATGAAGGATCGAGACACAAGACGAAAAGAAAATACTCCCCTAAAGATCATGGAGAAGTTTATCCAAAAAGGCCCTAACAAGGTATGAGGATAAATAGATCCAAGTCCTAAAAGGAGGCAGATCGTTGTATATCACAGTACAAAATAAATATTGGAGAAAAATGAAGAAGTCGTGGTCCAAATATGAAGAATCTCTCAAAACTTCAAGTGAAGAAATTCTTATTAAGAAGAGAAGACCATAATTTCAAGAACGTCTCTCAAGATTTGAAGTATGAAGTCGCTACCAAATATCGGTCCGAGAAAGGTCTCAAATCGTGAAGCAAGTTATGCCAAGATATGAACTTTATGAGGTCCCGAGAAGCAGTTTTAAAAGATTTTGTCCTTTAGCTAACTATTGATTAAATCGTCCTACTTTATTTTCGGCCTAAATAAACTATCGAAATAAGTCAACAATGCATCCTCGTGATCGTTCAAAACAATAATAAAATATAAGATATACACCTAGGAACAAGGGAGTCTAAGTGAATAATTGGGCCACATGAGTTTGTGATAGTTTGCTAACTTATAATAACAATGATCTCGTTTTTAAGCTTGGTATGGGGAACGTGAAACATGTGGATGATAATCATTCATGACATTCCAAAACCCTAAGGTAAGTTTTTGATCTATTTACTTGTTTTCTTCCTTTAACTATTTTGTCTCTTTAATAAAGGCCAATGTGGATTGATTGTGGTGGAAAATGTAAAACCTGCTTTGTAACTAATGCATTGCATGAGGGCATTGCAATGGTCAAGTGTAGGGGATTTGATAGGTGTGAAAACACTCATCCTTTTACCACTTAATTATAATAATAACCAAGCCAAAACGTGTATTTTATGTCGTAAATGTCAGAATTATGCGTGGTTTGTGTTTTTATTGTGTTTTAGGGCCAAAAGATGAAAAAGGAAGAAAACACGGGCTTTCACGGGCTTTTATCGAAGAAAACGAGAAAAGACGAAGTCAAAAGATCAAGAGTGCAAAAAGAACGGAAGTCCAAGGCCTATTCTGATGATTTATCGAAGAAAAAGTCTAAAGACGGAAGTTTAATAAAGTCGAAGAACCAAGTCTAATTAAAGAAGAAAATTATAAGACGAGTTCAAATTATATCGACAAATCCCGAGACGACGTCGAAAAAGACAAAGAATTTAAATCGAGTCGGGAACAAGAAGAAAGAAGGAAGAAAGCATCATTTTTTTACTCCTCCTATAAATACCCTCCTAATGTGTCATTAGGAGATGGTTAGTCATTTAGGAGTAGATTAGCTTAGGATTAGGAGTAGCTTAATATTTTCTCTCTCTAGCTTTTCTTTAATGTTTTAAGCTTTTTCATTAATCTTGTATTAGATCTTAATCTTAATCTTAATCAAGCTTTTTAATTAATCATTCTCATTCTTCCTTTCTTTATTATTAATCTTGTGTTGATTTAGATGATCTTGTAGTTGCTTAATCTTGATATTTATTGATTTATTGATGCTTTAGATTGATTGTGCTTATTGGTTTTTATGTGTTTGATTTTTATAGCTTATAGTGCTTTAGTGCTTATTGTGTTAATTTTCTTTTTTTAATTAAGTGCTTATTAGTTAATTTTTATTAAAAGTTGTTTTTAAATATTTTTATTATTTAGTGTTTTTAAAAGTTTTTAAATTTTGGCTTATTAGCTTTTTCTAAAAATCAATTTGGTTAAGTTTTTAGATAAGTGCTTATTAGTTTATTTTATTAAAAGTTGATTTTTAATTTTTAGATTTATTAGTATTTTTCAAGTTTTTGATTTGTGGTTGAATTAGTTTTTCTTAAAATTGTTTTAGATTAAGTTTTGGTTAATTGCTTAGTTGAATTGTGCTGATTTTTAGCTTATTTTGTGATTTTTTTTATGTTACTGTATTTGTTTTTAAGTTTTCGGATTAGGGTTTTATATTCCGAAGATTGTATTTTTTCTTAAAATATTGTTATTCCGAAGATACAAGTATTGCGAAGAAATCATTTTTCTGAAATAACAAAAATTGCGAAGAAAGTGAAATCTCTGAAATGCACTGTTTACATATTCCGAAGTTTTCCCTGAAATTACTTTTTTCCGAAGAAACACTATCTTCCGAAATAAACTGTAGCAAACTATTTTTTCCGAGATAAACTGTAGCAAGTTGAAAAATTGTCCAGTGTGCCTGTGTGCTTAACAGTTTTGGCGCCTAAATGAGGTGCTAGCCTGGTAGCTTTCGTTTGCTAGCTTGTTTATTTAATAGTATTGTTCCGTAATTGTTTAGTTTTATCTGAAAGTTGTTCCGTTTTTAATTTTGAAAGTTACCTATTTTTAGTTGAATTTTTCGTCTATTTTTAAAATTAATATTTTTTCGTAAAGTTTAAGTTTTATCTTTTATTTAGTACCAGCTTTAGGTTTTTCCTCGTTTAACTTTAAAGTACCATTTTAGTTTTATTCTCTCCTTTTTCATTAAGTAAACTTTATTTTAGAATCGATAGTTAATTTCGTCTTTTAGATTTATTTTTATTAATTGTTTCGTTTTAATTTCACGTTTTATTATTTATATTGTTTTGAATTTATTAGTTAATTGCTTTTAGCTTATTGTTATTATTTTGCGCATTTACCTTTTAAGTAGATGAGATAACTAAACCATTTTATTTTCCACCAAGAACGACTGAGTCACACTTTTAACCGAAAATCAATTCGAATTGAATCGAGACGAACAAATTTTTATACTTGGCAAAAACCAGTTATTATCCCAAAAGAAGTGATTGTTTAATGTTCCGTATGCTCATATAAGGTAGTTATACAAATGTGGCTGTGTCTTTATGATTAAATACTCATAATCATAATATAATGCCATGTGATCTAATGTTTCCATGTTCTGATGATTAAAATGATGTATGCTCATGTATGATGCATATGATTGCTCAAAAGATTTCATGAAAAGGTGGTAATATATATAGATATCATGAGGTGACGTGTACAATGATGGCATAGTCAAAACCTGAAATTTACAGGTTTTACAGCATTAACCCGTTATTTTATCTTTGTCCTCAAAGCTTAAAATGATGTTACTGCTCAGGCGAACAGATGTGGGTACTTAGCTCTAAACGAGTCTTCGCGTTCCCAAGTGAACTCAGGACCTTTCCTAGAGTTCCATCGTATCTTAACTAACGGGATTTGGCTTCGCTTTAGTTTCTTGACTACTCTCTCCATGACTTCTACCGGTTCTTCTATGAATTAGAGTTTGTCATCAAAGTGGACTCCCTCCAATGGCATGGCTAACGGTTCATCCGCATAGCATTTCTTCAGGTTTGAGACATGGAATGTAGAGTGTACCCGGCTCAATTGCTGGGGCAACTCTAAACGATAAGTGACTTCACCAATTCTGGCAGTCACTTTGAAGGGTCCTACGTAACATGGATTTAACTTCCCACGTTTCCCAAATCGTACAACGCCCTTCCAAGGTGATACCTTTAGCATAACACGGTCACCCACTTGGGTTTCCGTTTCCTATCTACATAGCTCTTCTGTCTATCCTGGGCAGCTTGAATTCGTTGTTTGATGAGAGTGATCTTCTCAGTAGTCTCTTGGATCAGTTCGGGTCCAGTCAGCTGAAATTCCCCCACCTCTACCTAGCACACGGGTGATCTACACTTGCGGCCATAGAGGGCCTCAAATGGTGTTGCTTTGATGCTGGCATAGTAGTTGTTGTTGTAGGAGAATTCAACTAATGGTATATGTTCGACCCATCCTTTTCCAAAGTCGATCACGCATGCCCTCAGCGTGTCTTCCAGTGTTTGGATTGTTCGTTCACTTTGACCGTCAGTCTGCGGATGATATGCGGTACTCATGTCCAAGTTTGTTCCTAAAGCTCGTTGAAAAGCTTTCCAAAAGTTTGACGTAAATCTACCATCTCGATCATAGATGATTGAGACTGGTATACCATGTCTAGTCACAACTTCCTTTAGGTACAGCTTGGCTAACTTTTTTAGAGTGTCATTTTCTCTGATAGGCAGGAAATGAGCTGATTTTGTGAGTCGGTCAGCGATTACCCAAATTGTATCGTAACCGTGAGATGAAGTAGGAAGTTTGGTAATGAAGTACATGGTGATGTTGTCTCAGTTCCATTTTGGTATTTCGGGTTGGACTAACAAACCCGATGGTCTCTGGTGTTCTGTCTTTACTCTGGCACAAGTCAGACATTTCTTCACGTATGTGGCAATGTCTGCTTTCATGTTTGGCCACTAATATAATTTCTTCACGTCCTGATACATCTTTTCATATCCGGGATGTATGGAGTACTTGGACTTATGAGATTCGTGCATGATCACGTTCCTCAAGTCTCCATAACATGGTAACCAACTTCTTCCGTGCAAACATAACGTTCCGTAAGCTCTAGCTTCTAACTTTTCCTTTCTTAGGTCAGTCCTAAGCATTCCTCCTATGTCTTCCTTTCCAATGTTTTCAGGTTTCTGTACTTGGAGTTGAGCCTCTAATATCTGCTTGGGTAGGTCCCAGCTAATAGTCATAACAAGGGCTCGAACTCTCATGGGAGGATCAGTTCCCTTTTGGCTTAGTGCATCTGTACGTTGGCTTTACCTGGGTGGTATATGATGTCACAGTCGTAGTCACTAAGCAATTCTATCCAACGACGTTGCCTCATGTTCCGCTCCTTCTGGTCTAGGATATGTTGCAAACTTTTGTGGTCGGTATGCACTGTGCACTTTGTTCCATATAGGTAGTGTCTCCAAATTTTCAAAGCAAAAACTATAGATCCAAGCTCTAGATCATGAGTAGAGTAATTCTGCTCGTGCTTCTTCAGTTGTCTTGAAGCATAGGTAATAACTTTCTGTCTCTGCATCAATACAGCTCCCAAGCCTTTGTGTGAGGCGTCGCAGTAGACAACGAAGTCTTCGTTGCCTTCTGGTAGGGCTAAAATAGGTGCACTGCACAATTTCTGCTTTATGGTTTGGAATGCAGCTTCTTCTTTTTCTCCTCAATCAAATTTTATGCCTTTCTGAGTAAGCTTCGCCATGGATTTAGCTATCTTAGAAAACCCTTCTATAAATTTCCGGTAGTAACCGGCAAGACCTAAGAATTGGCGAATCTCCTTTGGCGAAGTGGGTGATGCCCAATCATTCACGGATTCGACTTTTGCGGGGTCCACTTGAATTCCTTTGTTATCGATCACATGACCGAGAAAATGCACTTTAGGGATCCAAAAATCACATTTGGAGAACTTGGCGTACAACTTTTCTTCCTTAAGCAATTTCAGTACTTGAGCAAGATGTTCTCCGTGCTCTTGCTCATTCTAGGAATAGATGAGTATGTCGTCGATAAACATGATCACGAACTTATCTAGATAGGGTCTGCACACTCGATTCATGAGGTCTATGAATATGGCTGGAGCGTTGGTCAGTCCAAATGGCATGATCTGAAATTCATAATCACCGTAACGAGTTCTGAAAGCTGTTTTCGGTATGTCTTCTTCTCTGAGCTTCAACTGATGATATCCAGATCGTAAGTCGATCTTTGAGTACACACTTGATCCTTGTAGCTGATCAAATAGGTCGTCGATTCGTGGTAGTGGGTAATAATTTTTCACAGTTAACTTATTCAGTTCTCTGTAATCGATACACATTCGGAAAGAACCATCTTTCTTTTTGACAAAAAGCACTGGAGCTTCCCAAGGTGAGGATCTGGGTCTGATAAAACCTTTGTTTGACAGTTCTTGGAGTTGTTCAGCGAGTTCTTTCATCTCGGTTGGTGCTAATCAGTATGGTGCTTTAGCTACAGGTGCAGCTCCTGGTATCAAGTCGATTTGAAATTCCACTTGACGAGTCGGAGGTAAACCAGGTAAGTCGTCTGGGAAAACTTCGGGATAATCACGGGCAATCGGCACGTCCTTGATTTTATTCTTCTCTGGTTCCTCTTCTTTGTCGGTCTTTGAAGTATGTGCTAAAAAGATAGGGCATCCTTTTAGTATATACTTCTGGACTTTAGTGCATGAGATAACACTCAGTCTGGTGTCAATCCTATCTGAATTTCCATCTCCTCGGACAATTAGATTTTCTTTTCCCCATGGTATACGGACTAGCTTTTCTGTCGCACACAATGGTTGCTTGATATTTGGCTAACCAGTCCATACCAATGATGACGTCGAAACTACCCAAATTTACAGGTATCAAATGAATATCGAATGGATGATTTAGAAGATTTAAGGTACAACCTCTTAGAATAGTGTTAGTTTTGATGATTTTGTCGTCTGCTAACTCAACTCTATAACAGTCGTCTAGCAGTGTAGGTGTGATGTCTAGTAAGCTACTAAATTCTATGGATACGAAACTCCTATCGACTCTCGTATCAAACAAAATAGTTGCATAACGATTCTTTAGAAGAAACGTACCGGTAACCACATTGGAGTCGGGGTTGGTCTTGGTTTCTCCTATAACATAAACTTTGGATGGTGCTTCTCCTCTGTTCTCGTTCCTAACTGCTCGCTTTGGGTAATCAGGCTTGATGTGTCCGACTTCCCCGCAACCATAGCAACGAACTTCCCTACGAGCCATGCTATCACTGCCAGTGTGCTGGAGGTTTCCCTGTTGTCCAGTTCCGCGGAAGTTCTTACTGTTGCCATTGTGGGGCCTGTAGTTGGTACTGGAGTTGTTCCGGATGGTTGGAGCATGTGGGTTGCCCTGTCCGGGCCTTCGGCATTCAGCAGTAGGGTATTGATGGAAATTGCACTTGGAGCACTTTGGCTTGTTGCCTACATATGGAGGTGGTGCTTAGGAAACAGCACTGCAGACCTGACCCAAGTTTTGTCTCTTTGGTTGTTGGGTCTGGTGATGACTACGGTAGTTCTCATCAACTTTCCTCTTGTACTCTGACTGTCTAAGGACATGATCACGTCCCCGTTTGTTCATCAACTCTGTGGCAAACTCTATGGCACTCTCGACCGTAGTGGGTCGGGATGCGAGTACACTGTCATGAACAGAATCAGGAAGTCCACTGACGTACTTTTCTATCTTGTCTTTCACGTTAGGGAACATTCGAGTACACATCAAAGTCAGCTTCTGAAACCTCTGATTGTAAGCTGTGATGTCATGATTTTAGCATTTAAGGTTCCACAAGTCAATCTCTAGTTTCTTGATTTCACCACGAGGACAGTATTTCGTGGTAAGTCTTTCTTTCAATGCATTCCAGGTCATCCCATAGGATTCATCATGCCCAAGGGTAGCAACTAGAGAGTTCCACCAGGTGAGAGCATGTTCCAAAAGAGTACAGGTGGCAAATTTCACCTTGTTTTCTTCGGTACAATCACTAATGTGGAACATTGTCTCGGTCCTTTCGAACCATTGCATGAGTTATACCACCCATTCCTTGCCCTTGAAGTAACTGGGTTTGCATTTCAGGAAGTCGGGGTAGGTACACCCTCTGGCATTTCGATCTTTGGCATTTGATTTTTGATAGTCGCCCTGGTTTCCACTGGGGTGTGTTTCCCTGGCGGCTAGGGCATCAGTAATGCCTTGACCGATAAGCACTCTTAGTTGTGCTTCTGAAATAGTCGTTGAGGGAGTAGCGTCGGGATTCTGTCGAGTAACTCTTTGTGCCATTGTTCTATCATACACAAAGATGAGATTTATTAGTTAGTCAGTAAGATTATTATATTAAGCTGCATGAAAAATGGGTATGCATAGAATTTACAACAAATTGGATAACCTGTCAAGAGTTCATAATAATATAATTTCAAACAAACAAGTAAGTGATAACATGTCAATCCTGGTGAACATCAATATGATACAAATACAACCAATCTAAGACAGAGATACAAGAATCCTGTCTGAAATAGTGGTACACATGTTTGTAGTACAACAAAAGATAACCTACCTACTAAGGTTAGGTACTAAGATACGGATACAACCGAAATGAAATATAAGTACAAAAGACCTAAATCATGCGAGCTGAGATGCAACTCAATGCTTGTCATGATGTACAAAGAAATCTAGCCTACACTAGTATGGTTGCCTGTAGGTGCGGATGGTCCAGTTGGTGGTGTGGGTGTACGATCATCCTGCATGCGAATCATCGCTCTCTTGGTCTCCCGGGAGAATCTCATAGTCTCGAGCAACTGATGTTGGCGTGCAGTATCAGCACTCCAAAGAAGATATGTGATAACTAAGATTTTCCCAGTTAAAAATTATCGTTCTAAGTGTGTCTCTTCGAATTGAAAAACTTGCTGTTTAATGTGTGACTCAGTTGAACTTTGGTGGAACAAAGATGTGTCGTTGTAGTTTTGAAAATAAAAGGTGCAAAACAATTAAAGTAAAATTTCAATTATAATAAATCTAAGTCTAATTAAAATAAAGTGCAAGTATTTAAAGCGCGACTAAAACTAAAGGGCAATAAAGTAAATAACGCAAACTTAAATCTAACTAAGGCAAACTTAAAACGCAACTAAAACTAAAACTTAAACTAAGGCAAATAAACTTAAAGTGCGAGTAAGGAAAAGGCGGGAAAAATAAAGCTTAAAATGAAAAGGCAGAAAACTAAAAACTAAGATTTCCCTATCCGGAATAAATCCCCTATTCGGAATGTTAGGCCTATTCGGAATATGTCACCTATTCGGAATAATTACCCTATTCGGAAAGTTGGTCTATTCGGAATGATCACCCTTACGCGGAATGTACCTCCTATTCGGAATAACACCTCTATTCGGAATAGCTGTCCCTATTCGGAAAATTCAATCCTATGCGGAATCTAAGCCTATTCGGAATAAAAGGGTCTATGCGGAAAACCTCCCCTATTCAGAATACAGGATATTCCGAATAGCAATTTTACAAAAACCCCTATGCGGAATAATTAAATATTCCGAATAAGCAATTTCTTCAAAACTGTTACGCGGAATAAAACCTCTATGCGGAATATTTAATATTCCGTATAGAGCACAATGATCCACACCTATTCGGAATGTATCAGGGCTCGATCTGAGAAATAACAGAAACAGTAGAACGAAGAACAAGGAAAAAGAGATAGCACGAATTAAATAAAAATTTAACCAAATCAACAAAAAGATTAAACCAAACTAATAACAAAACTTCTAATAAACATAAACAATCAATCCAAAGCAACAAATCAAACAATAAAGATCAAGATAATCAAAACCCACTTAAATAAATCAATCAAAATCAAGAACATAAACATAAACAATAACAATCAAAGAATAAGAAAGGAAGAATGAGATTAACAAGATAAAGATAAAGCTTGACAAGAATTAAAAAGAAAAACTTACTTGAATTAAATGGTAATTAAGGTGCAAGACAAGGTAATTAAATGGACAAGTATTTAAATTGACAAGGTAATTAAAAGTGCAAGGTAATTAAAAGGTGGAAGGACTAATTGTCACGATTAGCCAACAAAAAGAAATGATTAACAAATCCTAACTATATGTAGGGGAGGATTAGGAAGCTTCCTCCCCTTCTTCCTTTTCTCTTAATTGCGTCATTAGGTCCTTAAGCATATAGTCTTCATTAATTGCACCATTAGTCCTTTTTCCTTCTAATCTTCTTTACTTGGACTCTAATGACTTGTGGCTCGGGATTTCTTTTAAACTCGTCTTTAATTTCTTCAATAAATTAGACTCGAGTTCTTCGGCTTTTGATAAACTTCCATCTTTTGACTTTTTCTTCGATAAATCTCCAGAATTGGCCTTGGACTTCCGTTCTTTTTCCACTTTTGACTTCTCGACTCCGTCTTTCATCTTTTTCTTCAATAAAAGCTGTGAATGCCCGTGAATTCCCGTGTTTTCTCCACTTTTCACAATTTCGTCCTAAATTACAACAAAAACACAAACCACGCATAATTCCGACATAAAAGACATAAAATACACGTTTTCGTCTGGTTATTATTGTAATTAAGTGGTAGAAAAGATGGGTATTTACACACCTATCAAATCCCCTACACTTGACCATTGCAATGTCCTCATGCAATACATTAGTTACAAAGCATGTTTACACTTTTCATCATAATCAATCCTCATTGGCCTTTATTAAAGAGATAGAAAATTATAAAAATGCAAAGCAAGGAAATTAAAAGCATACCTTGGGTTTTGAAAATGTCATGAATAATCATCATCCTCAACTTTTCACTTTCTCCAAACCAAGCTTAAAAACGAGATCATTGTTATTATAAGTTAGTAAACTAACACGAACTCATGTGGGCCAATTATTCACTTAGACTCCCTTATTCCTATGGGTATCTCTTATATTTTATTATTTGTCTTGAATGATCACGAAGATGCATTGTTTGACTTATTTCGATAATTATTTAGTCTGAAAATAAAGTGCACGATTTAATCAATAGTTAGCTAAAGGACCAAATCTTTTAAAACTGCTTCTCGGGCTATCAGAAAGTTCATATCTTGGCATAACTTGGTTCGCGATTTGAGACCTTTCTCGGGCCGATATTTGGCAGCGACTTCATACTTCAAATCTTGAGAGACGTTCATGAAATAATGGTCTTCTCTTCATAATTGGAATTTCTTCACTTGGAATTTTTGAGAGATTCTTTATATATGGACCACGACTTCTTCATTTTTCTCCAATCTCTAATTTGGATTTTGATATACAACGATCCGCCTCCTTTATTGACTTGGATCTATTTATCCTCATACCTTGTTAGGGTCTTTTCGGATGCACTTCTCCATGACTTTTGGGGAGTTTTTGCTTTTCGTCGTGTGTCTCGATCCTTCATATTGATTTTCGATAAATGATTCTTCACATCACTTTTGGATCTTTAGCAACAAAACATAGCCCTCATGCCTTGTTAGGGCCTTTTCGGACTCGCCAATCTTCGCGCCCCGCTTCATAAGTTATGCCTTGGCTATGAACTCTCGTCATTACCGAGCAACTTTTAAACGATCTGGGGCTAGAAGCTAAGTAACTTTTTAAATCGTACAACCCTACTTATTAGCAGATAATTTATTAAGCAAGTGATGGGAGAATAGGCTTATAATTAACTCACATAAATTCACGAAAGAGTACCGGACTTATAATTGGCTCTATCATCTCTCGTTCTCCACAGTTTAAAATCTCAAGTAATGAGACTCGTGGATACTTAGCCTATTAAATCAAAGTTTTGGGTTTTCGAGTCGCCTATAGGATCTTGCAAATTCTTAGACTTTTTCAAGTTTAGAAATCGCATCTTAAAGTTCCCTTGATAAACGACTCTCTAGGATCAATTATAGGAACTTGCGAAAAGTTCTTGTTCTTAACCCGTGAGAGTTAAGACTTTCACGTTTTATAGCTCCCTATATAAAAGCCTAGCAAAACTTGACTTAAACACGTTAAGGATACTAGCTAGAGTAAACTCGGGTTGAGTCAAAAGATTCACAACGTTTGAAAATTAAAACCACTTATTAAACATTTATTCTGGCAAAGAAGGAAAATAACTATACAAAAAGAAAAACTAATAGGCCAAAATAGATCAAAAATTTTGAAAAATGTCGAAAAATTGATTTTCCGGTTAAAATGAGGACAAATACAAGGAAAATACCACTTAACTTCGATAGAAGTCCCCCCTACACTTAAGATAAACATTGTCCTCAATGTTTAAGCATGTGGGAGTAAACTCCCCTACACTTAGGACATTGTGCACGTTGCTTAAATCTCGCTAAGGAAAAGACAACTAAAGAGATTCCTATTTTAATATTAAGAAAATATAAAATAGTGAATCGAAAAGAGTTTAGGATAGAACCGGGGAGAAGTAGAACACGGAATCATGGGTCGTCAAGAATCATCAAGAGTGGATCATTGAAGCTCGAATCCCTGATTAAGAAGTGAGGAGAGGAAATAGCAAACCAAAGGGTCCCCCCTACACTTATGGTAAAGAAAGCGAAAAGATAGATGCATGGGTTGCCTCCCAAGAAGCGCTTGGTTTTTGTTTACCGAGTCGTGAGCCTGACTCGACCTTGATCATCAACGGAAGAAACATGAAACAAATCCACCAGGATCAAAAACATAGTTTTCATCCATCAATAAGCAAGAGCTTAAGGCGAACAAGGCAAGCCAAAAGAGAAGTGGCAAGGTTCCCTTAAGCAGTGATGGAGCATGGTGGGAGCAAGTATGAAGTGGTGCAAGCATGTCTTCAATGGTTCCAAAAATTTTTCCTTTTATTTCATCGGGTGGATACTGAGATGGCTCTAAGATTGCAATACCGAGGTCGAACACCTTTTCCTTTAAGGGAAAATAGCACTCAGGCTCAGCCGAGTGTGAAGAAGATCCGCAAAGAAGCACAACCTCGTCCTCAGAAGGGGGACAAAGAGGTGTTAATTCATACGTGCAACGGATTTTGGTGTCAACCGGTTTCTTCTCCTTAGACAAAATTTTCTTCAAATCCAAAGTAGGATCAAGACGATAAGATTCAAAGTCCAGAGGAGGTGCATCACTCTCATGCGGGAAGTATGTATTGAGAAACATAGAGAAGTCTTCCTCGAATGAGTAATCGTCCAAGGTAGGATCGAGTGATGGCGGAGGATCTTCATCATGTGAAGAATCGCTCGAAAGAGTATCGGCCTCATCAAAATCATCGAATGTGGGCAGCTCGGGATACTCAGAAATACAATCAAAATCATCCGAGTCTGAGCTAGAATCATCATCATCGTAAGCATCAAAGACCGGTGGCGAATCATAAATGGGAGAAGCTTCCAAATTGGGGCGAGAATCATTCACATCTTCGTTAAAAAGTGGATTATCAATGCAAGAGTCGAATAGAGGATTGTCGTAGATGACAAAGTCATCGAGCACATTAATCATATTGACTGATTCTCGTCCAAAAGATTTGCCTGTAAGCTTCCCCATATTAAAAACTTTAGAATCATTCCCGACTCGTAAGATTAACTCACCTTCGGCCACATCTATTAAAGCACGTCCGGTTCTCAAGAATGGCCGACCAAGTATTAATGGAATACGAGGGTCCATTTCATAATCAACTACGACAAAATCGATCGGGAAAGTAAATGTGCCAACTTTAAGAAACACATCTTCGGCTATACCAACGGGGTAAGCGAGAGTGCGATTTGCAAGTTCAAGACTCATCTTTGTTGGAATGAGGTCGGGTAATGATAGTGTTTTCCAAACACTCAGTGGAATCAAATTAATACTAGCCCCGAGATCAGCAAGGGCAGTAAATTCTTCAGTTTTGTTGAACACGCAAGGCAACACAAAACGACCGGGATCTCCAAGTTTTTCCGGAAGTTCTCTAAGAAGGACTGCAGAGCAGTTTTCATTTAAGCGTGTGTTGGCGAGTTCAATCAGCTTCTCCTTCTTGCTAAGCAATTCCTTGAATGCTTTGACAAATTTCGGCATGTGGCAAAGTGCTTCAACAAGGCTAATGTTGATGGTCATTTTAGATAGCATATCCACATATTTCGATACTTGGCAGTCATTCTTGGTTAGATCATTGGTCTTGCCTATGCGAGAAGGGTATGGGATTCTAGGTTGATAAGGGTTAGGTGAAGGTGTAGTTGGTGAAGGTTGTGATGTTGAAGGGTCCTTCCGAGATACATCGTCATGACGAGGCGGAGACGGTAATGGTGTACTACTACTAGGTGTAGGAGGAGTAGGGATACATGGTGGTGGAGGAGGTGTAGATGATGGTGGTGGGGTAGGTGGATTGACAATGGTAATTCCACTACGCGTAGTTATAGCACTCACATTAGCTCGCGGATTGGTGACGGTGTTTGAAGGTAGAGAACCCGAAGAAGAAGAAGGTTGAGCTTCGGGCAAGAAACTAGCCAACAGATTCTTTAATTCAGTTGTTTGAGTGATGAAAGAGGATTGAAGATTATCACGAACCTCGGTTCTGATGTCATTACCTTGCTTCAAGATATCTCCTTTCAAATTGATTATTTGGCTCTGTAGATTCTTGATTTGCTCACCTTGAGTTCTCATGATTGTGTCAACATCGGGATTAATGGGTGGGTGTTGTTGGGTGGGTGGTTGATAAGGGTTAGAAGCACGAGGTGGGATTTGGTTGCTTCTATTGTAGTTGTTGGCGGGATTTTGGTTTTGAGGAGAAAAACCGGGTGAAAGGTAGTTGTTGGAACGGTAGCTCAGCAGATTTCTATCCCCTTGTTGTCTAGCTTGGTAATTTTCCGGTGAATAATTACCGTAAGCTGCATACACATTTTCCGGATTTCCTTGTGTCGAAGGACAATCGGTGTATGAGTGAGGACCACCACATGTTTCACAAGGATTAGCAACCGCTTTAACTTGTAGTTGTTGTTGGTTTGAAGCGAGAAGCGTAATACTTTTGCTCATTTCAGCCATCATGCGGGTGAGTTCGGTCATCTCAGGGTTTGCTGAGGTAGAAGAAACAATGACTCTCGTGTTGTTTCTAGAAGAAGCAGAGGAATCCCAGTTCTTATGATGAGTAGTCATGTTTTCAATTAACTCTCTACACTCCTCGGGTCTCCTCTTCATGAATGTGCCACCGGCGGCTGCATTGATCGTATCACGATCTCGAAAAGTCAAACCGTTGTAGAAAGTATCGATCAAGGTGACCGGAAGCATGTTGTGGTTTGGACAATGGTCAATCAAGACATTATATCTCTCCCATGCATCAAAAAGAGATTCATCGGGATCTTGCATGAAACCGTTGATCTGATTGCGAAGGCTTGTGACCATGGATGGTGGAAAGTAGCGCGACAAAAAGCATTGAGTCATGTCATCCCAAGTGTGAATAGAATTCTTCGGGAGACGATCAAACCATTTCTCGGCATGATGTAATAGAGTGTGTGGAAAGAGTTGTAGGCGAAGCTCATCCATAGTGGCACCAGCCAACTTCATGCTCTGGGTGATTGTAATGAACTTATCGAGGTGTTTGTTGGCATCATCATCAGGCAATCCTCTAAATGGGTTTGTTTGTACTTGCTGAATCATGTGGTGCTTCAACGAGGCTCGGGCTGTGGAAGAGCATTGTTGTTATTATTATTATTGAGGTGTGGTGGCATGTTGTTGTTGACACCTGCCATATCTAAATCTTCTTGAGGCTCGGGCTCTTGATAATTAGAAGATCTAGTACGCATACACCTGAAAATGCAAAAGAAAACAAAACCAAACACAAAGACAATATATATACACAATAAAGATAAAATCTTTTTGGATTTTTGAAATTTTTAATTTTTATGGTTTTTATGAATTTTTTATGCAAGAAAAATAACGTTCACAAGTGAACGGATCCCAAAAAGCAACGTGTCTCTCACAAAAAACTGTTGATCTTTACGAAAAGAGCCGGCAGCGGCGCCATTTGATAACTAAGATTTTCCCAGTTAAAAATTATCGTTCTAAGTGTGTCTCTTCGAATTGAAAAACTTGCTGTTTAATGTGTGACTCAGTTGAACTTTGGTGGAACAAAGATGTGTCGTTGTAGTTTTGAAAATAAAAGGTGCAAAACAATTAAAGTAAAAGTGCAATTATAATAAACTAAGTCTAATTAAAATAAAGTGCAAGTATTTAAAGCGCGACTAAAACTAAAGGGCAATAAAGTAAATAACGCAAACTTAAATCTAACTAAGGCAAACTTAAAACACAACTAAAACTAAAACTTAAACTAAGGCAAATAAACTTAAAGTGCGAGTAAGGAAAAGGCGGGAAAAATAAAGCTTAAAATGAAAAGGCAGAAAACTAAAAACTAAGATTTCCCTATCCGGAATAAATCCCCTATTCGGAATGTTAGGCCTATTCGGAATATGTCACCTATTCGGAATAATTACCCTATTCGGAAAGTTGGTCTATTCGGAATGATCACCCTTACGCGGAATGTACCTCCTATTCGGAATAACACCTCTATTCGGAATAGCTGTCCCTATTCGGAATAAAGTCCTATTCGGAAAATTCAATCCTATGCGGAATCTAAGCCTATTCGGAATAAAAGGGTCTATGCGGAAAACCTCCCCTATTCGGAATACAGGATATTCCGAATAGCAATTTTACAAAAACCCCTATGCGGAATAATTAAATATTCCGAATAAGCAATTTCTTCAAAACTGTTACGCGGAATAAAACCTCTATGCGGAATATTTAATGTTCCGTATAGAGCACAATGATCCACACCTATTCGGAATGTATCAGGGCTCGATCTGAGAAATAACAGAAACAGTAGAACGAAGAACAAGGAAAAAGAGATAGCACTAATTAAATAAAAATTTAACCAAATCAACAAAAAGATTAAACCAAACTAATGACAAAACTTCTAATAAACATAAACAATCAATCCAAAGCAACAAATCAAACAATAAAGATCAAGATAATCAAAACCCACTTAAATAAATCAATCAAAATCAAGAACATAAACATAAACAATAATAATCAGAGAATAAGAAAGGAAGAATGAGATTAACAAGATAAAGATAAAGCTTGGCAAGAATTAAAAAGAAAAACTTACTTGAATTAAATGGTAATTAAGGTGCAAGACAAGGTAATTAAATGGACAAGTATTTAAATTGACAAGGTAATTAAAAGTGCAAGGTAATTAAAAGGTGGAAGGACTAATTGTCATGATTAGCCAACAAAAAGAAATGATTAACAAATCCTAACTATATATAGGGGAGGATTAGGAAGCTTCCTCCCCTTCTTCCTTTTCTCTTAATTGCGTTATTAGGTCCTTAAGCATATAGTCTTCATTAATTGCACCATTAGTCCTTTTTCCTTCTAATCTTCTTTACTTGGACTCTAATGACTTGTGGCTCGGGATTTCTTTTAAACTCGTCTTTAATTTCTTCAATAAATTAGACTCGAGTTCTTCGGCTTTTGATAAACTTCCGTCTTTTGACTTTTTCTTTGATAAATCTCCAGAATTGGCCTTGGACTTCCGTTCTTTTTCCACTTTTGACTTCTCGACTCCGTCTTTCATCTTTTTCTTCAATAAAAGCTGTGAATGCCCGTGAATTCCCGTGTTTTCTCCACTTTTCACAATTTCGTCCTAAATTACAACAAAAACACAAAACACGCATAATTCCGACATAAAAGACATAAAATACACGTTTTGGTCCGGTTATTATTGTAATTAAGTGGTAGAAAAGATGGGTGTTTACACACCTATCAATATGTGTCTGTAGTGACTCCCTGGTGACGAAGATCTGCCAGGTCTATGAAGGTCCTGAAAGTCTCCTCATGTGTGAGTATGGCAGCCTGGGTCTCGTATGAGTGACCCCCCAGTGAAGCTAGGCGATAACGGAGGTAAGAAACCTCATCCAACAGCCACTGTATGGTTCCCTGGGTCATACCCCAAAGAACTCTGAGTGGTATGTGACTCACCAGCCATAGTCCAGTAGAGAGAGTTAAATCTCTCCTGAAGTACGGCGCGACCCTGCTGGTCCGCCTGTAGTAGGGCATGGATAAGTGCAGTATCATGCGCCTGCCGGGCTACAAGTACGTCGACCTGTTCCTGTAAAGTGCTAAGACTAGCATGTCCAGCTCCTGAACCCTTTCCTATCTCGAAGGTCGAGTCGGGAACAGAGTCACGCCTCCTCTTGCGAGGTGGCAAGGCACTGGTGGGGTAAGAGCGAAGTGCAGAAGGTGGTGGAAAGGGTGGTAAAGAAGGTACAACCTGATCTACCTCCCTAGGATGAGATGTAGGAACGACTAGTAGTTGTGAAGTAGGAGATACAATAGGTGGTGATGGGGTAGGAGAATCTGAAAGTACAATGACTCCATCTGGCTGGTCACCTCTGGACTCTGTGTCGGATGCAGGTCCGGCAAGTACCGATGTCGACGATAATGGTGCGATGGTAGGAACCATGAGCTCCTCGAAAGTAGTCACAATGGTAGGTATCGTCATGATATCTGAAAATAGCATTTCAAACTTGAGTAAGTTTTTAGCTTACAAAATTCAAAAAGTTTTCAAAATGCATATGCGATGCGGTTTATGTCTTTTAACTATGCTTGTTAAAAGTATGAGTAGATACTTAGGTGATTTATTAACTCAGAGGTTATAAATCGTTGTGAGGTTAGTTCACATAATATGCATTCTCTATATGCTATATGCCTAACTTATAAAGGTTCCCCAAAAATCAACTTTCTTTTTATTTCATTGACTTTAAAATTTCAGTTATAGTCCAGTTTAAATTTTTTATTATATTTCAAAAAATTTATTATTGACATGGCTCTCTATAACTATGCACTCTGATACCATTTCTGTAACACCCCCATGATAGTCAAATGCAGCGGAATAGTACTTGGGGTGTTACTTGTTTGGATCGATAGCACACAGTATATAGAGCAATGATCATAATAGTCATTTAAAACATATTACATGAATTAATTATACACACTTAGTATTTTGTCTGAAAAACCACATTTATTATAAAACTAAAGTAAATATCTCAGCCCGATGGTAAACATGATGCTTCCTATAATGCTAGAATCCAAGATGAACCTGCTTATTTTCCTGAGAAAACATATAAAGTAAAATGTGGGGGTCAACACGAAGTTGGTGAATTCACAGGTTTAATTAAATAAGTAAATTATTGATATGCCAAACACCACGGTCATAGTAGGACATCACAGCCCAATACTATAGTAGTTCCTACTGCCCTGTAATAGAAGCTAGACAATGATGCTCAGTACGCCCATTTGGGTCTATCCTGATGATGTTTCCCTCAGTCCGATAATGAAATAAACCTATTGCTTGGCCTAAGCGTTTCGTGATAGCAAGTCACGCAGGCCGGGTGTTGTCAATACCCGAATAGATCTATTCATACATTTCGCGCTACACTATTAACTATTACAGTCCACGGGAATGGGGCAAACAATAGGCAATAAATTGTTGTTTGTTGTCTGTTCATGTTTGCATATATATATATAGTTTTTGTATGTTTTCTCCCCCAGTTATAAAACAGTAAAGATGGGGCCATGAACTCACCTTAGTGGTAATGATCTAAGGATGATGTCACTGAATAAACTGGCACAGTATGATCACGAAGTGATGAAATTACCTAAGTAATTTAAATGACTCATTAGATGCAAAATAATAATGCATGATAAATGTACTGATGAAAATGCATGATCACGAATTAATAAGTTGTTACGATGGTTTAAGTGTTTCAACACATAATGTGCTGCCAAATATATATAATATATTTTTAGTCTCTAAAAATATATTTAGATTATCAAATAAAAGGGTTATAAATTAAATAATTAGATTTTTATCTAATTTAAATAATTGTAACAAAATTAATATTCTATTAATTTTCTTAAGGCATTAAATATATTTAATGTGATTTGTCGGTTTATAAGGTTTCGTAAATAAATCTTAATAATTTATTTAAATATCTAAAATGACTTAATTTAATTTATTAATAAAATAATTTATTAACACTTTTAATTAAATTAAAATTTCTAATAAGTCCTTGTAATATATAAATTTTCAAAGTAACCCTTAAAGTTTAGTTCGTTAAGTATTTCACCTCGTTAGTTAACTCTATTTCAAAAGACGCCCCCTAGGGCTTATAATACTTTCACTAAATGGCAAAATAAGTCCCTAGGATTCCTAGTTTCGAAATATTTACAAACCGAGTCCCTAGGGCTCGGTTTAATTTATTAAGTTGGCAAAACACACCCCTCAAGTCTCGAATATGTTAAAAGTGAAGGTTAGGGCTCGGATTAAGTTTGAATATTGACATAACAAGTCCCTCATAACTCGAAATCATTTATTAAAGTTTCTAGGGCTCGTAATAAGTTTCCCAAATGACACATTTGGTCCTTTAAGTCTCGAAATGTTATAATAGAGCTTTTAGGGCTTGTAACAAGTTTCCAAAGTGACACTTTTAGTCCTGAAGTCTCGAAATGTTTAATAAAAAGCTAGGGCTTGTATTAAGTTTCAAAAGTGGCATATATGGTCATTGTGGTTTGTTTAGCTCACGGTTTCAACACAAACACACCCTATACATTTAGTAATGGCAGTTTTGGTCCTCTAACTTCTTTAAGGTCACGAAATATATTTATAAGTTTTGTTATGTTACATTTTCGGCCCTAACTTTCACCAAGTGGCAATAAGTGCAGGAAAAGTTCCCAAATACAGGTTTGGGCTAGGTTGGCCCAATAGGGTCTCGGTTTAGGCTTAATGGGCCTAACGTGCTAACCTTTGGGCTCATCTAGTTTTACTTAAGCATGCTAGTTAAACGTGGGCTTATTGGGCTTATTTATTAGGCTTATAAGTGGGCTTATATGACACGGCTTATTTTAAGCTTATATGGCTTATTTGTCTCGGCTTATATATGTTTTAGGGCTTATGTGACTTGGCTTATATAAGCTTTTATGTCTCGGCTTATATAATGTTTTAGGGCTTATGTGACTAGGTTATCTAAGCTTATATGTTTCGGCTTATATAGATTTATGGGTTATTTGACTAGGCTTATATTGGCTTATATGTTTCAGCTTATATAGATTTATGGGCTTATATGACTAGGTTATCTAACTAGGGCTCATACTAGGTTCTATAAGCAAGCTTCTTACTAATCTCTAGTGTTTTGAGGCAAGCTTATCCACGAACACCATATAAGCCGTGGGCTTATATGTTGTTAGTGATGTGTCTTAAAGTATTTTACGTGTGCATGCACTCCTAGTCTTATTTCCATGGCTTTTATATGCATGACAAGTAAAAAGAGTAAGGAAAATATTGAAATGAGGTTAGGGAGGTCTCACACTTACTTGTTTCAAGGAAATATGGTGGATGATCAAGCTTCAAAGCTCTTGTGTGTTGAGTTCGTCCTAAACGTGACCTAGGGGAGTCTTGGTTTATCTTGAATGCTAAATATCTTGTGTAGACTTGCACTAAATGCTTGTGAAGACCAAGATATGTAGGAGTAAATACTTTTGGTTTCGTCTAGGTGTTTTATGAAGAGAGATCCGAATATGAGTATGTAAGTGGGAAGTGAAGTCCAAGTGCTAGATATATGTCAAGTTAAGGTCCTAACAAGACATGGCGAGTCCGAAAAGGTCCTAACAAGACATGAGGGCTACATTTTGTTGCTAAAGATCCCAAGTGATGTGAAGAATCATTTATAAAAAATCAATATGAAGGATCGAGACACAAGACGAAAAGCAAATACTCCCCTAAAGATCATGGAGAAGTTTATCCAAAAAGGCCCTAACAAGGTATGAGGATAAATAGATCCAAGTCCTAAAAGGAGGCGGATCGTTGTATATCAAAGTACAAAATAAATATTGGAGAAAAATGAAGAAGTCGTGGTCCAAATATGAAGAATCTCTCAAAACTTCAAGTGAAGAAATTCTTATTAAGAAGAGAAGACCATAATTTCAAGAACATCTCTCAAGATTTGAAGTATGAAGTCGCTACCAAATATCGGTCCGAGAAAGGTCTCAAATCGTGAAGCAAGTTATGCCAAGATATGAACTTTATGAGGTCCCGAGAAGCAGTTTTAAAAGATTTTGTCCTTTAGCTAACTATTGATTAAATCGTCCCACTTTATTTTCGGCCTAAATAAACTATCGAAATAAGTCAACAATGCATCCTCGTGATCATTCAAAACAATAATAAAATATAAGAGATACACCTAGGAACAAGGGAGTCTAAGTGAATAATTGGGCCACATGAGTTTGTGATAGTTTGCTAACTTATAATAACAATGATCTCGTTTTTAAGCTTGGTATGGGGAACGTGAAACTTGAGGATGATAATCATTCATGACATTCCAAAACCCCAAGGTAAGTTTTTGATCTATTTATTTTTTTTCTTCCTTTAAATATTTTGTCTCTTTAATAAAGGCCAATGTGGATTGATTGTGGTGGAAAATGTAAAACCTGCTTTGTAACTAATGCATTGCATGAGGGCATTGCAATGGTCAAGTGTAGGGGATTTGATAGGTGTGAAAACACCCATCCTTTTACCACTTAATTATAATAATAACCAAGCCAAAACGTGTATTTTATGTCGTAAATGTCAGAATTATGCGTGGTTTGTGTTTTTATTGTGTTTTTATTGTGTTTTAGGGCCAAAAGATGAAAAAGGAAGAAAACACGGGCTTTCACGGGCTTTTATCGAAGAAAACGAGAAAAGACGAAGTCAAAAGATCAAGAGTGCAAAAAGAACGGAAGTCCAAGGCCTATTCTGATGATTTATCGAAGAAAAAGTCTAATGACGGAAGTTTAATGAAGTCGAAGAACCAAGTCTAATTAAAGAAGAAAATTATAAGACGAGTTCTAATTATATCGACAAATCCCGAGACGACGTCGAAAAAGACAAAGAATTTAAATCGAGTCGAGAACAAGAAGAAAGAAGGAAGAAATCATCATTTTTTTACTCCTCCTATAAATACCCTCCTAATGTGTCATTAGGAGGTGGTTAGACATTTAGGAGTAGATTAGCTTAGGATTAGGAGTAGCTTAATATTTTCTCTCTCTAGCTTTTCTTTAATGTTTTAAGCTTTTTCATTAATCTTGTATTAGATCTTAATCTTAATCTTAATCAAGCTTTTTAATTAATCATTCTCATTCTTCCTTTCTTTATTATTAATCTTGTGTTGATTTACATGATCTTGTAGTTGCTTAATCTTGATGTTTATTGATTTATTGATGCTTTAGATTGATTGTGCTTATTGGTTTTTATGTGTTTGATTTTTATAGCTTATAGTGTTTTAGTGCTTATTGTGTTAATTTTCTTTTTTTAATTAAGTGCTTATTAGTTAATTGATGTTGGTAAATCGTACACGTTTTAGGAAAAACGCGTATGAGCGGCAAGTATTAAACTCGACGATTTAGGAAAACCGAAGAATCGAATAAATGCGGGTTCGTTCTCGAAGGAGGTGTGTGTATTAATGTGCCAATATATATAAAATCAAGTTTGGATTAGTGACGTTTTTGGTTTAGAAGATAAAAAGTAAAGACGAGCTACGACTACGATTACACTACGACGTAATGACGTAAAACGCGACAAAATTAAAAATTTAAACCTAAAAATTAATTAAAATATTAAACTAAGTCTTAAATAATATAAATAAGAATAAAAATCCAACAAATATATTTTTAAACCTTTTATTAATTAAATATTCAATTTTTAATGCTAATTAAAGCCCAAAAATTAAATATAATTAACAAAATGTCCAAAATATTAATTTATTGAACTAATAACTAACTTATATTATTTAATGACTAAAAACTATTTTTCTTAAATTTTAAAAACTATTTTTCTATTTTTTAATCACTAAAAACTATTTTTTAATTAAAATATTCCTAAAAAATAATAAAATAATGCCAAAATAAATTTGACAATTTTAAAAATCCTAAATTATACTAATGAACAGTAGAAAATTGAAAAAGTTTGAAAAATGTAAAAATTTTCACTAAAAGACAAAACTAGTTAATATTCAAACCCTAATTAAGCTAGATTAATTATAAAAAATAATTAAAAGGGTGAACAGTGAAAAACTTTTAAACTAAAAATCTTAAAATAATTTTCTGAATCTAAAAAATTTTAAAACAGAAAAATATGACTTTTATGCACTAAAAGACAAAATCAGAAATAAATAAAAGTAATTAAAAATGAAATAAAACCTAAAAATACTTAATGAACAGTAACAAAAAATTAAATTATACTGAAAAATCAGAAATTTAAAAAGAAAAATAATGCAAAAAGAATCAAATCCTAACTCCTAAAAAACTCCACAAAAGACAAAAAATAAAGAACTGATAGTGACACTTGTGATGTTTCTGTCTTCTTGTGCAAGCAGGGGAAACCAGCAAGCTAGCAGGGGGAAGTGAGTTCCCACTGCTAGTGCAAATAAGCTGACAAAAAATTGAAAAGCTTAGGAAAGCTTTTCTTGTGGTTTTTCTTGGATAATAGGGCACCCCCACAACCAGTTGGGTTGTGGGGAGTCAGTAACACAAGAAAATAAACAATGAACAACACAGAATCACACACAAATGGGCTCAAAGTTTCTGATAAACATAAAAAGTGCCCTGGGGTCGTTTTGCTGATGCAATTGGCACCTAGGGTGAGATTTGGCTTACCAAATCTTCACAATTGCCCAACCAAAATACTACAACCTGGTCTAAAACCCTAGATGATAACTAAATCTATCAATTAACAAGATAACAAGGCAAACATTACACTAAAATGGGCAGAAAAGTGTGATTACTGATTTTTAGCTATCTATGCAAAATTTTAACACATGCAAGTAACTTAAATCCCTATCAAAGCTGAATATAATGACTGATATAACCTAACAAACACCTAAGTAGCATGTATGGGTGGTCTCTAACAAGTTTTATGTCACCTAAAGCTGTCAAATCCCTAAACCCAAACACCCCCTAATATTCAGAAATCAACTTTTGTAAACCAAATCCTATCAAAACTTATCTAAACTGATTCTAATCAACCTAAATACACATAAGAACCAATAACAAGCACAAACAAACACTTATACTATCATTCAAACATCAATTCAATAAAATCACATAAGCATCAAACTATAGCAGGTTTAGTGGGTTCAAGCTATACCTGCCTGACCTACATCCAGGCCAGGTTATGGCCTGCTGATGCCATCACCAAATGAGCTTAAAGGAGAGCTTAAGGGATTAGAGCAGATGCTATCAAATGTAGAGATGCTAGTGGTGGATACCAAGATCCACACACCCAATATGTCTTTGAAAATCCTTCTTGAACCTGCCAAAAATAACAAACAAGGAATAGTGACCTGTTAACAAAAGCCTATAAGCTAAAAATCTAGCTTATTGAATAAGCTGCTTCTAGCTTATTGCTTCAAGATAAATAAAAACTGATTTTTGCTTGAAAATCCTTGCTGAGACCAACTACTGAAATCTTAAAACTATGAGCTACCACTTGCAAATCATGAAATCCCCATCACATATCCACTATCACTTCAATGTGATGGTGATTTCAAGCTTCTTGAAAAACTCCTTTCAACACAACTTACCAACAGAAAAACAAGACAGATTTCTGAAATTTTAAGCTAAAAGAGAACTTTTGAAAATTTAACTAAACTTGAGATAATTAAAAGATTAAACTACAGGAACTCAGTATTTATTGCATAAATTTCAAAGATTTCAATTTCATTACTTTTTAAGAAAAATACAATAAAACTGGAACCAACTTAAAGAGACACAAGTCATCTCTTTATATAGTACATGATAGAAAATTCTAGAAAATAAATAAATAAGAAACCCTAATACATTCTATTCCAATTCTGCCCCTTGGTCTTTGATTCTTCAAAATGGGTCAAAATGGTCCATGTGATGACTGAGGTGTTGCCAGCTGTTGGAGATTAATCTTGAACGTTGATGGAAGCCTTTGGGAACAAGAAAAGCGTTGGGGCCTTTGGATGGGTCAAAAGATTCGAACTTTGCCTTTTTTGTTGAAGCAGGGGACATACGTGGGGACCATTTGGGTGGAGGGAATTGGATTTTGTGAGGTAGGTTTGACTTAGGGGAGGGTAAATCATTGTTCTGGAAAGAATGAATCAAAACCCCTTTGGATTAAACCTAATCAAGATTAGGGTTTATAGTGTTGGGTGGTGATGAACAGATGTTTTAATCTATTTAAGGATTTGAAAAACATGTTTCCCACTTAATCCTTTATTAAACACATTTAATATTTAATCTGTTATAAAAATTGATGGTGGAGTGTGACGTGGTGTTTAAGGATGAGGTGGGGAGTGGTAATTGGTGGAGGGTTAAAGTGGGGTGAGGTGGCGCGTTGTGAGTGGGTGAGGGGAGTTTGCTTGTCTGCCCAAATAGGTCCTTCTATTCCTTGCTTCTTATCTCTTTAACTCAAACAGCCACAAACTTGCACTTCCTTTGTAAATAACTTTCCTTAACTTGTCAATTTTGGCTTGTTATTTACATAAACTTTTTCCAAGGATATTTAATGCACTTTATGCATTCTTTAAGGGCCAATAATGCAATATCTCAACATTTAAGGGACCCAATATGCAATAATGAGATTTGCAAGGGTATAAAATGTTAAGTCTTCAAAAGTAGAGGGACCAATCTTGCCAAATCTTCAAACTTCAAGGACTTGATAGGAAAATCATGATTCGGGTCCGGTTCTTTGTGCGGCTTCGTTTCCCGTGTTCGTTTTTGCTTGATTCCTTTGATCTTTTGGTGAATTCACGATATCCATACCTAAAATACACAATGAACAAACACAGACATATATTGGGGTATTTTGACGATATTTTAAGCGTTTTAAGCCCGATTTGGACGATGAGACTATGTATAAATACAGTCTCATCACTCCCCCATACTAAACCATTGCCGTGTCCCCACGCAATGCTAGAATTAAGTATCTTAGCACTTCCAAAATTCATTTTATGATGACTTTTATTCAAGACATAAATTTAAATAAACTACTACATGCGTTTTAGACATAATGTATTGTTTTCATCACGAGAATGTGACTTTTAGGATCATAGAACAAGAACACGTGAATGCTTCGTTAGAAATAATTTCGTCGTCCTCGATTTTCACCCAATTCCACGCTAAGCGTGTAACGAGATCATTGTTATTATAAGTTAGCAACACGATCACATCTCATGAGTGTTAATTACACACCTAAACTCCCTTATTCCTACTTGGTATCTCTTATATTTTATTTTGTCTTAATGATCACGAGGATACATCATCGACTTATGCGTGAATAGAGATTAAGTCTAAAAATAGAGTTCTAACGGTGTAACCAAAATCATTAAATTAATAATTCATCCTAATAGACAACGATGTCAAAAAATTAAGTCAACAAGAAGGATCGATAAACACGATTTTATAACGGTTTTGAACATGAGACTTATTACCAAGACTTTTATATGCCCCCTAACGGAAGGGCCTTATTATCTTTGGTTTACCTCCATCTTTTATTCAACTTCGCCATGAAGCTTTTATTATGACTTCGGTCTTGCCTTGCCTTTTATTATCCACCTCATCGGTGGTTTTATTAGCCAAAGACGTATATCCTCACGCTAAGGCGAATTTTGGATCTTTAAAGCTTCGAAGATTAAGGCTTGATTCACTTTCAATTTGGGCATAGATTTTTCGGCCTTGTGAGCTTCAAATTTTTGCTTAATTTAGGTGAGCACTTGAAATCTTATTATTAGGTGAAGCTTTCGATTATTCGGGTGCCAATACTTCAAAACCGTGACGCTGGCGATACCTTAATGTTTTCCCAATTTAATTACATGGAAGCTACCAAAACAAATTAGAAACCCAACAATAGTGACTAAACCGCCAAATCAATATTTATTAACAATTTATTATGCAAAAGCGTTAGGAGAATAAGCTAATAATTACTACACATAAGATCGTGACAATTACGAGACTTATAAATAACTTTATCATTTCTCGTCCTCATTTAAGAGACTTAGCCTAAAAAGTTAAGGAATCGAAGCTAAGTGCTCAACACGCACGGTCGAGTCAAAAATTACTCTCGTTCTCACCATCGGAAAACCTACATTTGTGTCTTAAACACTTATGAAAAACAAGAAAAATTTTAAAATTTGGCCATTTTTAGCCTTATTTTGCAACAAAACGATAACAAAAAGATGAATATTGGATTGCGTGTTGACGTAAGCAAGGTGAAGTATCTACTCACCCCCCATACTAAAACTAAACATTGTCCTCAATGTTTCGAGTCTAGGGGTGTAAACACCCCCATACTAGAGACGAAGTCGAATGCTTAATCTCGAGCATGGAAAGGGTAAAACGAATAACCTAAAAGCCGTTTATGAATTATGCTAATAAGATAAACGTTAGAACATAAAAGGATATCATCGGATATCGGAATCTCCAAAGGCAACGATCGAAGCTCGAGTGCTACGTAAAACGAACACGAGAGGCTTCAATGATGACGATGAACCTAATAAATCACAATCACAAACAACCACGGAACAAAGGTTGGAAGAGCACAAGTCCCCTCGTTACGTTAACTAAGAAAGCAATAATATGTACAAGGATAAGCATGAGAATCCCCCACGAGGCACCTTGTTTTTGATAACCGAGTCAAAAGCTCGACTCGAATCCCCATAAATGTGATCATTTAGGGATAATCTTGGTAAGGTCATTTTTGATGGGGCTTACATGATAAACAAGGCCCAAAAGTACGTGGAGTACTTTAAAAACCCGATATACGTATACCGGGGTCAAAGATAGCGTCCTCGTTTTCGGATGAAAGACGAAACAACGCTACTCCAACACAAACCCCAATGGGGTAGAAGAAAAGAGATAAGAAGTAGAAAGGTGGGGCAATGGGTAAGGCAACATAATGAGCTACTCGAGGTAGACTCACACCAAGCAAACGAAAAGATTTTCCATTTGTTGCATCGGTGGAAGACCGAGATTTCCCTTTACAAGCAATTCCGGGATCGTAAATCTCGTCCTCGGTGGTAAAGTGTGAAGGAACATTTGGGGCTTCCCCCATACTAAAACCACACACACCATCGTCAAAAGGAGTAGACGAGGTGGTAGCACTCATAAAACGATGTGATGACGGAGTTAAACACGTAGAAAAATCTTTTAAAACATTTTTAAAATCTTTTCCTTTTTCATCGTTTAAAAACTCTTTATGAAAACCCGATTGAATAATGTCGAAAATATTTGGCGTGTCAAATTCAAAATTAGTCACGCTAAAAATCCTCACATTTAAGTCTTTGGCGGGAGGGGGTGGCGGATTATATAAGTTCTCAAAACGTTTGTCAATAAAGAACACCGCCCCCTCGGGGTCTACATACTCGTCATCCTCATGAACGTCGATCTCATCGATTTCTTCATCAAAGATAGGCTTGTCAAACCAAGGTTTGTCATTCCCCTCCTTGAGTATCTTAGAAACTCTCTCGAAAAGATCACGATCAAGCACGAAACCATCATTCTTTTGTGGGGATCGTTGATAAGTTAGATCCTCACGAATGTGGTAAACGTCATTCTCAAATGAGGAGTGTTTATTAGGTAACTCCTCGAGAATTGGATTCTTAGTGGTCACATGAGTTGGTTCATCATCGAAAATAAGACGTTCCAACTCATTAAGTTCATCCTCGATTTTGGAAAGATCGACCTCACTCGTAGGTGGAAGTGAAGGCATAAGAGCTAGCTCTCGTTCTATGATTTCCTCAATCTCGGGATCAAACTCATAATCATCGTACTTCACATGTTTCTTCATAGGAGAATCAAAAATAGCATGTGGATGTCTAAGTACGTGATCAAGCTCGGCAAAATCGCCATCGTCATCGTCAAAGAAAGAGTCGATGTGAGCACTCACAACCATGGAGTTACAAGTCAAATGACTATGCTTAGGTGACTTTTATAAGACGAGAGGATCGATGTCGATAAACCCTTTAGCCTCAACGGGTGTTGGGCTAGGCAAAAGAGGCACTTCGATGGAGTTAGAAGTTGAAGCCTCAAAGACGTGGTCCTTCGAAGGTGGTGAAGACGAATCCATTTTGGTCATTGTCGTGATGGCATTAACGTCGCCCTTCGGAATTGGTGGTTCACTTGTTTCGCTAAAAACATCCCAAAGTGAGTTTTCATCCATAAATTTACACATACCCTTTTGAATTAGGTACACGTATTCTTTATCATTAAAATCATCATCTTTAAAACCGTTTTTCTTAATTCTTTCAAAACATGCATCAAGCTTCATTCTTTCCGCTAAAGTAAACATTTTGAAATCATTAGAATTTGAATCATTAGGTTTTGAAACCTCGGTTTTTTCATTCTCATTAAATCCTTGGGATTTTCTAGCGAAAAAGTCTATTTTCTCATCCCCATATCTCATAGTAAGTCTCCCCTCGTGATCGTCGATTACGGTTCTAGCCGTCGATAAGAATGGTCGGCCTAAAATAATGGGACATTTAGGGTCACACTCGTAATTGGATATAACGAAATCCGCAGGAAAAACAAACTTTCCAATCCTAACATAGACATCCTCGGCTATTCCAATTGGTATAAGAGGTGTACAATTTGCAAGCTCGATTGTCATGTTTGTGGGGGTAAGCGAAGGCAATCTCATCAATTTCCATAGAGAATGAGGCATAAGATTGATGCTAGCACCTAAATCGGCAAGAGCTAAACATCCCTCAATCTCGGAAAAATCACAAGGTAGTAGAAATTGGCCCGGATCCTTTTCCTTTCTCGGCATACGCCTTTTGGGTTTTTTAAGAAGGATTGATGCACAAGTTTCTTCAAGGGTTACTTTTGTAAGGTCGACAAAGCTCTCTTTTTGAACCGTGGATGGAATTTGAGGTACACGAGGGTGTGCACTCCTTTCCTTGGTCGCCACGTTCACCCCATCGACTTTAGAACAAGAAGACGTTTTAGAAGTCGAGGGTTGAGAGGGATAAACAACACGAAATCCTTCAAGGTTAGGGGTAATCACATGACCTTTCTCACGAGACGAGGCGGCTTTACATTGTTCTTTCGGATTAGCAACGGTGTCACTAGGTAACGAACTTGATGACGAACCCGAGGCTTTGTTCATAATGGCCGAAAACATCTTTTTTATATCAATTTGCCCTTGCTCAATCTTCGTGTTTTGCAATTTCAATGTATTAGAAAAGTCATTTTTCAAAGTACCAATTTCTCCCTCTAATCGTCTCATATTAGCCTCATTCGTTTTCATGTAATTTTGAAAATCGTTTGACGAACTACTTTGATTTGAATTAAAGTTCCCTTGGTTTTGATTACTTCTTTGAAAATTGTTTTGATTCCCACTTGAAAAATTGTTTCCTTGATTGTTATCTCGATTTTGCCAAGTTATATTACGACCTTGATTATAACCTCCTTGATTTTGATTCGAAAAATTTCCTTGTTGATTATTTCCTTGAAAATTGTTTCGATTTTGAAAATTGTTGCCTTGGTTATAATTGCCTTGTTGTAATGGACCCGCGTTATTTTGATTTGAAAAATTGTTGTTTCCATTTAACGCACTCACATTCGACGTTTGGCCATCCGTAGCCGCACACTCGTAATAATTATGAGGTCCACCACAAAACGTACACGAAACCTCAACCGCTTTCACCGTAGCGGGAGCGTCTTTCTTTTGCATCTCAACGAGAAAAGACGTGAACACATTCGTCAACTTGTCGACTTTCGCATCAACTCTCTCAATGTCGCGATTAGAACTACTAACATTGGCGACATTGGCAACACTCGGTGCGTTGCGGAGTTGGTAAACCTTGGATCGGTTTTCGATAATTATCAATGCATCTTTCGGAGTCTTACACAAAAAGTTGCCACCGGCGGCGGAATTCAACGAGTCTTGTTCGTGAAAATTAAGACCGTTGTAAAACGTATCGATTTGGTGCAACTCGGAAAAACCATGGTGAGGACATTGCCTAAGCAATTCCTTAAAGCGATCCCACGCGTCTCTAAAAGATTCATTCGGTTTTTGCTCAAATTTTGTAATCTCGTTTTTGAAAAACGTTGTCTTAGACGGTGGGAAAAAATAATTAACGAACTTGGAAACGAGATCCTTCCACGTAACAATGGAATTAGGTGGCTCTTTCTCGTACCAATCCTTGGCGGCACCATCGAGCGAGTAAGGAAAAAGCATAAGCTTGACGACATCGGTGTCGACGTTCTTAAACTTGCTCGTGGCCAAAAGACGATCAAAATTCCGAATATGGTCGTGAGGATTATCGGCTTCACGACCTCGAAACTTCGTATCTTGGGTCAACGAAAGCATTCCGCTCTTGATCTCAAAATTCTCCGCCTCGATAGCGGGAATTACGATCGCCTCTCCATAACCCTCGGTGGGCGCTTGGAGCAATTCCATCATAGAACGATTGTCGGCCATCTCCTCTACGGTTTCTTCAACAACGATATTAGGAACGTCGGTTTCTAATTCTCGTCGACGTCGTCGATTCCTTCGATTACGATTGCGTCGATTCGAAGCTTTACTAGAATTGGAATAATCCTTCGATCGAGTGCGCATGCACTAAACGTAGAATGGGTGGTAGCAAAGAAGATTCTTTTTGCGGTTTTTCAATTTTTCAATTTTTTTTGGTTTTTGATTGTTTTTTAATTTTTTTTGGATTTTTGAATGTATTACGTAGACACAAATCTACAAATCTCTCCTCGAATCGACTTTCTCGATTAAAGGAGCCTCAAAGAATGAAAACGATCACGTGGAGTGAACGTTCTCGATGACTTTAGAACGTTGGTGGAACACCAAAACGTTCAAGAGGGTTTAATCTTGAAAACACAAGCAAATATAATATACGTAGATAATACTTGGGCGGCAAACCCTCGATTAGCCCTCTTTCTCAAAACACGCACAAGCAAGCGGAGGAAACGAGGCGGCGCGAAGCACTTAAGAGCCTTTTTCCTTTAGGTTGTGAAATACAACCGCCTTATACCCACCTTATAGTTTGTGTTAATTGAAATTAAGCCTCACGAAAGTATTTATCTATTTTGCCTATAAACTTTTGCTTTAGATTCGAATACAATGATTGAGTGATGAAATCCCGAATCAAGGTTGCGTTTTCACGCTTTTGGAGTACTTGTATATTTATTGTTCTTACGTAGTACAATATAGTAATAATATATTCACAATAAAAACGAAAACCAATATATCTACAATATAGTAAAAGATTGATTTGTGTTTAATTTAGGAAAATTAAACACGATTTATTTGGATATTATACTATAATAGAGAAAAATAACAAAAATGAGTATGTACGATATTCACGCTTTCCAAAAAAAATTGAAAAGCAAAAACGCACTACTCACACAAACACTATACTAATAGTAATGGCACACTAAACACCTCCCCGGCAGCGGCGCCAAAATGATGTTGGTAAATCGTACACGTTTTAGGAAAAACGCGTATGAGCGGCAAGTATTAAACTCGACGATTTAGGAAAACCGAAGAATCGAATAAATGCGGGTTCGTTCTCGAAGGAGGTGTGTGTATTAATGTGCCAATATATATAAAATCAAGTTTGGATTAGTGACGTTTTTGGTTTAGAAGAGAAAAAGTAAAGACGAGCTACGACTACGATTACACTACGACGTAATGACGTAAAACGCGAACGTAAATACGTAAAACGCGACAAAATTAAAAATTTAAACCTAAAAATTAATTAAAATATTAAAATAAGTCTTAAATAATATAAATAAGAATAAAAATCCAACAAATATATTTTTAAACCTTTTATTAATTAAATATTCAATTTTTAATGCTAATTAAAGCCCAAAAATTAAATATAATTAACAAAATGTCCAAAATATTAATTTATTGAACTAATAACTAACTTATATTATTTAATGACTAAAAACTATTTTTCTTAAATTTTAAAAACTATTTTTCTATTTTTTAATCACTAAAAACTATTTTTTAATTAAAATATTCCTAAAAAATAATAAAATAATGCCAAAATTAATTTGACAATTTTAAAAATCCTAAATTATACTAATGAACAGTAGAAAATTGAAAAAGTTTGAAAAATGTAAAAATTTTCACTAAAAGACAAAACTAGTTAATATTCAAACCCTAATTAAGCTAGATTAATTATAAAAAATAATTAAAAGGGTGAACAGTGAAAAACTTTTAAACTAAAAATCTTAAAATAATTTTCTGAATCTAAAAAATTTTAAAACAGAAAAATATGACTTTTATGCACTAAAAGACAAAATCAGAAATAAATAAAAGTAATTAAAAATGCAATAAAACCTAAAAATACTTAATGAACAGTAACAAAAAATTAAATTATACTGAAAAATCAGAAATTTAAAAAGAAAAATAATGCAAAAAGAATCAAATCCTAACTCCTAAAAAACTCCACAAAAGACAAAAAAATAAAGAACTGATAGTGACACTTGTGATGTTTCTGTCTTCTTGTGCAAGCAGGGGAAACCAGCAAGCTAGCAGGGGGAAGTGAGTTCCCACTGCTAGTGCAAATAAGCTGACAAAAAATTGAAAAGCTTAGGAAAGCTTTTCTTGTGGTTTTTCTTGGATAATAGGGCACCCCCACAACCAGTTGGGTTGTGGGGAGTCAGTAACACAAGAAAATAAACAATGAACAACACAGAATCACACACAAATGGGCTCAAAGTTTCTGATAAACAGAAAAAGTGCCCTGGGGTCGTTTTGCTGATGCAATTGGCACCTAGGGTGAGATTTGGCTTACCAAATCTTCACAATTGCCCAACCAAAATACTACAACCTGGTCTAAAACCCTAGATGATAACTAAATCTATCAATTAACAAGATAACAAGGCAAACATTACACTAAAATGGGCAGAAAAGTGTGATTACTGATTTTTAGCTATCTATGCAAAATTTTAACACATGCAAGTAACTTAAATCCCTATCAAAGCTGAATATAATGACTGATATAACCTAACAAACACCTAAGTAGCATGTATGGGTGGTCTCTAACAAGTTTTATGTCACCTAAAGCTGTCAAATCCCTAAACCCAAACACCCCCTAATATTTAGAAATCAACTTTTGTAAACCAAATCCTATCAAAACTTATCTAAACTGATTCTAATCAACCTAAATACACATAAGAACCAATAACAAGCACAAACAAACACTTATACTATCATTCAAACAGCAATTCAATAAAATCACATAAGCATCAAACTATAGCAGGTTTAGTGGGTTCAAGCTATACATGCCTGACCTACATCCAGGCCAGGCTATGGCCTGCTGATGCCATCACCAAATGAGCTTAAAGGAGAGCTTAAGGGATTAGAGCAGATGCTATCAAATGTAGAGATGCTAGTGGTGGATACCAAGATCCACACACCCAATATGTCTTTGAAAATCCTTCTTGAACCTGCCAAAAATAACAAACAAGGAATAGTGACCTGTTAACAAAAGCCTATAAGCTAAAAATCTAGCTTATTGAATAAGCTGCTTCTAGCTTATTGCTTCAAGATAAATAAAAACTGATTTTTGCTTGAAAATCCTTGCTGAGACCAACTACTGAAATCTTAAAACTATGAGCTACCACTTGCAAATCATGAAATCCCCATCACATATCCACTATCACTTCAATGTGATGGTGATTTCAAGCTTCTTGAAAAACTCCTTTCAACACAACTTACCAACAGAAAAACAAGACAGATTTCTGAAATTTTAAGCTAAAAGAGAACTTTTGAAAATTTAACTAAACTTGAGATAATTAAAAGATTAAACTACAGGAACTCAGTATTTATTGCATAAATTTCAAAGATTTCATTTTCATTACTTTTTAAGAAAAATACAATAAAACTGGAACCAACTTAAAGAGACACAAGTCATCTCTTTATATATTACATGATAGAAAATTCTAGAAAATAAATAAATAAGAAACCCTAATACATTCTATTCCAATTCTGCCCCTTGGTCTTTGATTCTTCAAAATGGGTCAAAATGGTCCATGTGATGACTGAGGTGTTGCCAGCTGTTGGAGATTAATCTTGAACGTTGATGGAAGCCTTTGGGAACAAGAAAAGCGTTGGGGCCATTGGATGGGTCAAAAGATTCGAACTTTGCCTTTTTTGTTGAAGCAGGGGACATACGTGGGGACCATTTGGGTGGAGGGAATTGGGTTTTGTGAGGTGGGTTTGACTTAGGGGAGGGTAAATCATTGTTCTGGAAAGAACGAATCAAAACCCCTTTGGATTAAACCTAATCAAGATTAGGGTTTATAGTGTTGGGTGGTGATGAACAGATGTTTTAATCTATTTAAGGATTTGAAAAACATGTTTCCCACTTAATCCTTTATTAAACACATTTAATATTTAATCTGTTATAAAAATTGATGGTGGAGTGTGACGTGGTGTTTAAGGATGAGGTGGGGAGTGGTAATTGGTGGAGGGTTAAAGTGTGGTGAGGTGGCGCGTTGTGAGTGGGTGAGGGGAGTTTGCTTGTCTGCCCAAATAGGTCCTTCTATTCCTTGCTTCTTGTCTCTTTAACTCAAACAGCCACAAACTTGCACTTCCTTTGTAAATAACTTTCCTTAACTTGTCAATTTTGGCTTGTCATTTACATAAACTTTTTCCAAGGATATTTAATGCACTTTATGCATTCTTTAAGGGCCAATAATGCAATATCTCAACATTTAAGGGACCCAATATGCAATAATGAGATTTGCAAGGGTATAAAATGTTAAGTCTTCAAAAGTAGAGGGACCAATCTTGCCAAATCTTCAAACTTCAAGGACTTGAAAGGAAAATCATGATTCGGGTCCGGTTCTTTGTGCGGCTTCGTTTCCCGTGTTCGTTTTTGCTTGATTCCTTTGATCTTTTGGTGAATTCACGATATCCATACCTAAAATACACAATGAACAAACACAGGCATATATTGGGGTATTTTGACGATATTTTAAGCGTTTTAAGCCCGATTTGGACGATGAGACTATGTATAAATACAGTCTCATCATTAATTTTTATAAAAAGTTGTTTTTAAATATTTTTATTATTTAGTGTTTTTAAAAGTTTTTAAATTTTGGCTTATTAGCTTTTTCTAAAAATCAATTTGGTTAAGTTTTTTAGATAAGTGCTTATTAGTTTATTTTATTAAAAGTTGATTTTTAATTTTTAGATTTATTAGTATTTTTCAAGTTTTTGATTTGTGGTTGAATTAGTTTTTCTTAAAATTGTTTTAGATTAAGTTTTGGTTAATTGCTTAGTTGAATTGTGCTGATTTTTTAGCTTATTTTGTGATTTTTTTTATGTTACTGTATTTGTTTTTAAGTTTTCGGATTAGGGTTTTATATTCCGAAGATTGTATTTTTTCTGAAAATACTGTTATTCCGAAGATACAAGTATTGCGAAGAAATCATTTTTCTAGAAATAACAAAAATTGCGAAGAAAGTGAAATCTCTGAAATGCATTGTACATATTCCGAATTTTTCCCTGAAATTACTTTTTTCCGAAGAAACACTATCTTCCGAAATAAACTGTAGCAAACTATTTTTTCCGAAATAAACTGTAGCAAGTTGAAAAATTGTCCAGTGTGCCTGTGTGCTTAACAGTTTTGGCGCCTAAATGAGGTGCTAGCCTGGTAGCTTTCGTCTGCTAGCTTGTATATTTAATAGTATTGTTCCGTAATTGTTTAGTTTTATCTGAAAGTTGTTCCGTTTTTAATTTTGAAAGTTACGTATTTTTAGTTGAATTTTTCGTATATTTTTAAAATTAATATTTTTTCGTAAAGTTTAAGTTTTATCTTTTATTTAGTACCAGCTTTAGGTTTTCCCTCGTTTAACTTTAAAGTACCATTTGAGTTTTATTCTCTCCTTTTTCATTAAGTAAACTTTATTATAGAATCGATAGTTAATTTCGTCTTTTAGATTTATTTTTATTAATTGTTTCGTTTTAATTTTACGTTTTATTATTTATATTGTTTTGAATTTATTAGTTAATTGCTTTTAGCTTATTGTTATTATTTTGCGCATTTACCTTTTAAGTAGATGAGATAACTAAACCATTTTATTTTCCACCAAGAACGACTGAGTCACACTTTTAACCGAAAATCAATTCGAATTGAATCGAGACGAACAAATTTTTATACTTGGCAAAAACCAGTTATTATCCCAAAAGAAGTGATTGTTTAATGTTCCGTATGCTCATATAAGGTAGTTATACAAATGTGGATGTGTCTTTATGATTAAATACTCATAATCATAATATAATGCCATGTGATCTAATGTTTCCATGTTCTGATGATTAAAATGATGTATGCTCATGTATGATGCATATGATTGCTCAAAAGATTTCATGAAAAGGTGGTAATATATATAGATATCATGAGGTGACGTGTACAATGATGGCATAGTCAAAACCTGAAATTTACAGGTTTTACAGCATTAATCCGTTATTTTATCTTTGTCCTCAAAGCTTAAGATGATGTTACTTCTCAGGCGAACAGGTGTGGGTACTTAGCTCTAAACGAGTCTTCGCGTTCCCAAGTGAACTCAGGACCTTTCCTAGAGTTCCATCGTATCTTAACTAATGGGATTTGGCTTCGCTTTAGTTTCTTGACTACTCTCTCCATGACTTCTACCGGTTCTTCTATGAATTAGAGTTTGTCATCAAAGTGGACTCCCTCCAATGGCATGGCTAACGGTTCATCCGCGTAGCATTTCTTTAGGTTTGAGACATGGAATGTAGAGTGTACCCGGCTCAATTACTGGGGCAACTCTAAACGATAAGTGACTTCACCAATTCTGGCAGTCACTTTGAAGGGTCCTACGTAACATGGATTTAACTTCCCACGTTTCCCAAATCGTACAACGCCCTTCCAAGGTGATACCTTTAGCATAACACGGTCACCCACTTGGGTTTCCGTTTCCTATCTGCATAGCTCTTCTATCTATCCTGGGCAGCTTGAATTCGTTGTTTGATGAGAGTGATCTTCTCAGTAGTCTCTTGGATCAGTTCGGGTCCAGTCAGCTGAAATTCCCCCACCTCTACCTAGCACACGGGTGATCTACACTTGCGGCCATAAAGGGCCTCAAATGGTGTTGCTTTGATGCTGGCATAGTAGCTGTTGTTGTAGGAGAATTCAACTAATGGTATATGTTCGACCCATCCTTTTCCAAAGTCGATCACGCATGCCCTCAGCATGTCTTCCAGTGTTTGGATTGTTCGTTCACTTTGACCGTCAGTCTGCGGATGATATGCGGTACTCATGTCCAAGTTTGTTCCTAAAGCTCGTTGAAAAGCTTTCCAAAAGTTTGACGTAAATCTACCATCTCGATCACAGATGATTGAGACTGGTATACCATGTCTAGTCACAACTTCCTTTAGGTACAGCTTGGCTAACTTTTTTAGAGTGTCATTTTCTCTGATAGGCAGGAAATGAGCTGATTTTGTGAGTCGGTCAGCGATTACCCAAATTGTATCGTAACCGTGAGATGAAGTAGGAAGTTTGGTAATGAAGTCCATGGTGATGTTGTCCCATTTCCATTTTGGTATTTCGGGTTGGACTAACAAACCCGATGGTCTCTGGTGTTCTGTCTTTACTCTGGCACAAGTCAGACATTTCTTCACGTATGTGGCAATGTATGCTTTCATGTTTGGCCACTAATATAATTTCTTCACGTCCTTATACATCTTTTCATATCCGGGATGTAGGGAGTACTTGGACTTATGAGATTCGTGCATGATCACGTTCCTCAAGTATCCATAACATGGTAACCAACTTCTTCCGTGCAAACATAATGTTTCGTAAGCTCTAGCTTCTAACTTTTCCTTTCTTAGGTCAGTCCTAAGCATTCCTCCTATGTATTCCTTTCCAATGTTTTCAGGTTTCTGTACTTGGAGTTGAGCCTCTAATATCTGCTTGGGTAGGTCCCAGCTAATAGTCATAACAAGGGCTCAAACTCTCATGGGAGGATCAGTTCCCTTTCGGCTTAGTGCATCTGCAACTACGTTGGCTTTACCTGGGTGGTATATGATGTCACAGTCGTAGTCACTAAGCAATTCTATCCAACGACGTTGCCTCATGTTCCGCTCCTTCTGTTCTAGAATATGTTGCAAACTTTTGTGGTCGGTATGCACTGTGCACTTTGTTCCATATAGGTAGTGTCTCCAAATTTTCAAAGCAAAAACAACAGATCCAAGCTCTAGATCATGAGTAGAGTAATTCTGCTCGTGCTTCTTCAGTTGTCTTGAAGCATAGGTAATAACTTTCTGTCTCTGCATCAATACAGCTCCCAAGCCTTTGTGTGAGGCGTCGCAGTAGACAACGAAGTCTTCGTTGCCTTCTGGTAGGGCTAAAATAGGTGCACTGCACAATTTCTGCTTTATGGTTTGGAATGCAGCTTCTTCTTTTTCTCCCCAATCAAATTTTATGCCTTTCTGAGTAAGCTTCGCCATGGATTTAGCTATCTTAGAAAACCCTTCTATAAATTTCCGGTAGTAACCGGCAAGACCTAAGAATTGGCGAATCTCCTTTGGCGAAGTGGGTGATGCCCAATCATTCACGGATTCGACTTTTGCGGGGTCCACTTGAATTCCTTTGTTATCGATCACATGACCGAGAAAATGCACTTTAGGGATCCAAAAATCACATTTGGAGAACTTGGCGTACAACTTTTCTTCCTTAAGCAATTTCAGTACTTGAGCAAGATGTTCTCCGTGCTCTTGCTCATTCTAGGAATAGATGAGTATGTCGTCGATAAACATGATCACGAACTTATCTAGATAGGGTCTGCACACTCGATTCATGAGGTCCATGAATATGGCTGGAGCGTTGGTCAGTCCAAATGGCATGACCTGAAATTCATAATCACCGTAACGAGTTCTGAAAGCTGTTTTCGGTATGTCTTCTTCTCTGAGCTTCAACTGATGATATCCAGATCGTAAGTCGATCTTGGAGTACACACTTGATCCTTGTAGCTGATCAAATAGGTCGTCGATTCGTGGTAGTGGGTAACAATTTTTCACAGTTAACTTATTCAGTTCTCTGTAATCGATACACATTCGGAAAGAACCATCTTTCTTTTTGACAAAAAGCACTGGAGCTTCCCAAGGTGAGGATCTGGGTCTGATAAAACCTTTGTTTGACAGTTCTTGGAGTTTTTCAGCGAGTTCTTTCATCTCGGTTGGTGCTAATCAGTATGGTGCTTTAGCTACAGGTGCAGCTCCTGGTATCAAGTCGATTTGAAATTCCACTTGACGAGTCGGAGGTAAACCAGGTAAGTTGTCTAGGAAAACTTCAGGATAATCACGGGCAATCGGCACGTCCTTGATTTGCTTCTTCTCTGGTTCCTCTTCTTTGTCGGTCTTTGAAATATGTGCTAAAAAGATAGGGCATCCTTTTAGTATATACTTCTGGACTTTAGTGCATGAGATAACACTCAGTCTGGTGTCAATCCTATCTGAATTTCCTTCTCCTCGGACAATTAGATTTTCTTTTCCCCATGGTATACGGACTAGCTTTTCTGTCGCACACAATGGTTGCTTGATATTTGGCTAACCAGTCCATACCAATGATGACGTCGAAACTACCCAAATTTACAGGTATCAAATGAATATCGAATGGATGATTTAGAAGATTTAAGGTACAACCTCTTAGAATAGTGTTAGTTTCGATGATTTTGCCGTCTGCTAACTCAACTCTATAACAGTCGTCTAGCGGTGTAGGTGTGATGTCTAGTAAGCTACTAAATTCTGTGGATACGAAACTCCTATCGACTCTCGTATCAAACAAAATAGTTGCATAACGATTCTTCAAAAGAAACGTACCGGTAACCACATTGGAGTCGGGGTTGGTCTTGGTTTCTCATATAACATAAACTCTGGATGGTGCTTCTCCTCTGTTCTCGTTCCTAACTGCTCGCTTTGGGTAATCAGGCTTGATGTGTCCGACTTCCCCGCAACCATAGCAACGAACTTCCCTACGAGCCATGCTATCACTGCCAGTGTGTTGGAGGTTTCCCTGTTGTCCAGTTCCGCGGAAGTTCTGACTGTTGCCATTGTGGGGCATGTAGTTGGTACTGGAGTTGTTCCGGATGGTTGGAGCATGTGGGTTGCCCTGTCCGGGCCTTCGGCATTCAGCAGTAGGGTAGTGATGGAAATTGCACTTGGACCACTTCGGCTTGTTGCCTACATATGGAGGTAGTGCTTAGGAAACAGCACTGCAGACCTGACCCAAGTTTTGTCTCTTTGGTTGTTGGGTCTGGTGATGACTACGGTAGTTCTCATCAACTTTCCTCTTGTACTCTGACTGTCTAAGCACATGATCACGTCCCCGTTTGTTCATCAACTCTGTGGCAAACTCTATGGCACTCTCGACCGTAGTGGGTCGGGATGCGAGTACACTGTCATGAACAGAATCAGGAAGTCCACTGACGTACTTTTCTATCTTGTCTTTCACGTTAGGGAACATTCGAGTACACATCAAAGTCAGCTCCTGAAACCTCTGATTGTAAGCTGTGATGTCATGATTTTAGCATTTAAGGTTCCACAAGTCAATTTCTAGTTTCTTGATTTCACCACGAGGACAGTATTTCGTGGTAAGTCTTTCTTTCAATGCATTCCAGGTCATCCCATAGGCTTCATCATGCCCAAGGGTAGCAACTAGAGAGTTCCACCAGGTGAGAGCATGTTCCAAAAGAGTACAGGTGGCAAATTTCACCTTGTTTTCTTCGGTACAATCACTAATGTGGAACATTGTCTCGGTCCTTTCGAACCATTGCATGAGTTCTACCACCCATTCCTTGCCCTTGAAGTAACTGGGTTTGCATTTCAGGAAGTCGGGGTAGGTACACCCTCTGGCATTTCGATCTCTGGCATTTGATTTTTGATAGTCGCCCTGGTTTCCGCTGGGGTGTGTTTCCCTGGCGGCTAGGGCATCAGCAATGCCTTGACCGATAAGCACTCTTAGTTGTGCTTCTGAAATAGTCGTTGAGGGAGTAGCGTCGGGATTCTGTCGAGTAACTCTTTGTGCCATTGTTCTATCATACACAAAGATGAGATTTATTAGTTAGTCAGTAAGATTATTATATTAAGCTGCATGAAAAATGGGTATGCATAGAATTTACAACAAATTGGATAACCTGTCAAGAGTTCATAATAATATAATTTCAAACAAACAAGTAAGTGATAACATGTCAATCCTGGTGAACATCAATATGATACAAATACAACCAATCTAAGACAGAGATACAAGAATCCTGTCTGAAATAGTGGTACACATGTTTGTAGTACAACAAAAGATAACCTACCTACTAAGGTTAGGTGCTAAGATACGGATACAACCGAAATGAAATATAAGTACAAAAGACCTAAATCATGCGAGCTGAGATGCAACTCAATGCTTGTCATGATGTACAAAGAAATCTAGCCTACACTAGTATGGTTGCCTGTAGGTGCGGATGGTCTAGTTGGTGGTGTGGGTGTACGATCATCCTGCATGCGAATCATCGCTCTCTTGGTCTCCCGGGAGAATCTCATAGTCTCGAGCAACTGATGTTGGCGTGCAGTATCAGCACTCCAAAGAAGATATGTCTCTGTAGTGACTCCCTGGTGACGAAGATCTGCCAGGTCTATGAAGGTCCTGAAAGTCTCCTCATGTGTGAGTATGGCAGCCTGGGTCTCGTACGAGTGACCCCCTAGTGAAGCTAGGCGATAACGGAGGTAAGAAACCTCATCCAACAGCCACTGTATGGTTCCCTGGGTCATACCCCAAAGAACTCTGAGTGGTATGTGACTCACCAGCCACAGTCCAGTAGAGAGAGTTAAATCTCTCCTGAAGTACGGCGCGACCCTGCTGGTTCGCCTGTAGTAGGGCATGGATAAGTGCAGTATCATGCGCCTGTCGGGCTACAAGTACGTCGACCTGTGCCTGTAAAGCGCTAAGACTAGCCTGTCCAGCTCCCGAACCCTCTCCTATCTCGAAGGTCGAGTCGGGAACAGACTCACGCCTCCTCTTGCGAGGTGGCAAGGCACTGGTGGGGTAAGAGCGAAGTGTAGAAGGTGGTGGAAAGGGTGGTAAAGAAGGTACAACCTGATCCACCTCCCTAGGATGAGATGTAGGAACGACTAGTAGTTGTGAAGTAGGAGATACAATAGGTGGTGATGGGGTAGGAGAATCTGAAAGTACAATGACTCCATCTGGCTGGTCACCTCTGGACTCTATGTCGGATGCAGGTCCGGCAAGTACCGATGTCGACGATAATGGTGCGATGGTAGGAACCATGAGCTCCTCGAAAGTAGTCACAATGGTAGGTATCGTCATGATATCTAAAAATAGCATTTCAAAGTTGAGTAAGTTTTTAGCTTACAAAATTCAAAAAGTTTTCAAAATGCATATGCGATGCGGTTTATGTCTTTTAACTATGCTTGTTAAAAGTATGAGTAGATAATTAGGTGATTTATTAACTCAGAGGTTATAAATCGTTGTGAGGTTAGTTCACATAATATGCATTCTCTATATGCTATATGCCTAACTTATAAAGGTTCCCCAAAAATCAACTTTCTTTTTATTTCATTGACTTTAAAATTTCAGTTATAGTCCAGTTTAAATTTTTTATTATATTTCAAAAAATTTATTATTGATATGGCTCTCTATAACTATGCACTCTGATACCATTTCTATAACACCCCCATGATAGTCAAATGCAGCGGAATAGTACTTGGGGTGTTACTTGGGTGGATCGATAGCACACAGTATATAGAGCAATGATCATAATAGTCATTTAAAACATATTACATGAATTAATTATACACACTTAGTATTTTGTCCGAAAAACCACATTTATTATAAAACTAAAGTAAATATCTTAGCCCGATGGTAAACATGATGCTTCCTATAATGCTAGAATCCAAGATGAACCTGCTTATTTTCCTGAGAAAACATATAAAGTAAAATGTGGGGGTCAACACGAAGTTGGTCAATTCACAAGTTTTATTAAATAAGTAAATTATTGATATGCCAAACACCACGGTCATAGTAGGACATCACAGCCCAATACTATAGTAGTTCCTACTGCCCTGTAATAGAAGCTAGACAATGATGCTCAGTACGCCCATTTGGGTCTATCCTGATGATGTTTCCCGCAGTTCGATAATGAAATAAACCTATTGCTTGGCCTAAGCGTTTCGTGATAGCAAGTCACGCAGGCCGGGTGTTGTCAATACCCGAATAGATCTATTCATACATTTCGCGCTACACTATTAACTATTACAGTCCACGAGAATGGGGCAAACAATAGGCAATAAATTGTTGTTTGTTGTCTGTTCATGTTTGCATATATATATAGTTTTTGTATGTTTTCTCCCCCAGTTATAAAACAGTAAAGATGGGGCCATGAACTCACCTTAGTGGTAATGATCTAAGGATGATGTCACTGAATAAACTGGCACAGTATGATCACGAAGTGATGAAATTACCTAAGTAATTTAAATGACTCATTAGATGCAAAATAATAATGCATGATAAATGTACTGATGAAAATGCATGATCACGAATTAATAAGTTGTTACGATGGTTTAAGTGTTTCAACACATAATGTGCTGCCAAATATATATAATATATTTTTAGTCTCTAAAAATATATTTAGATTATCAAATAAAAGGGTTATAAATTAAATAATTAGATTTTTATCTAATTTAAATAATTGTAACAAAATTAATATTCTATTAATTTTCTTAAGGCATTAAATATATTTAATGTGATTTGTCGGTTTATAAGGTTTCGTAAATAAATCTTAATAATTTATTTAATTATCTAAAATGACTTAATTTAATTTATTAATAAAATAATTTATTAACACTTTTAATTAAATTAAAATTTCTAATAAGTCCTTGTAATATATAAATTTTCAAAGTAACCCTTAAAGTTTAGTTCGTTAAGTATTTCACCTCGTTAGTTAACTCTATTTCAAAATACGCCCCTAGGGCTTATAATACTTTCACTAAATGGCAAAATAAGTCCCTAGGATTCCTAGTTTCGAAATATTTACAAACCGAGTCCCTAGGGCCCGGTTTAATTTATTAAGTTGGCAAAACACCCCCCTCAAGTCTCGAATATGTTAAAAGTGAAGGTTAGGGCTCGGATTAAGTTTGAATATTGACATAACAAGTCCCTCATAACTCGAAATCATTTATTAAAGTTTCTAGGGCTCGTAATAAGTTTCCCAAATGACACATTTGGTCCTTTAAGTCTCGAACTGTTATAATAGAGCTTTTAGGGCTTGTAACAAGTTTCCAAAGTGACACTTTTAGGCCTTGAAGTCTCGAAATGTTTAAATAAAAAGCTAGGGCTTGTATTAAGTTTCAAAAGTGGCATATATGGTCATTATGGTTTGTTTAGCTCACGGTTTCAACACAAACACACCCTATACATTTATTAATGGCAGTTTTGGTCCTCTAACTTCTTTAAGGTCACGAAATATATTTATAAGTTTTGTTATGTTACATTTTCGGCCCTAACTTTCACCAAGTGGCAATAAGTGCACGAAAAGTTCCTAAATACAGGTTTGGGCTAGGTTGGCCCAATAGGGTCTCGGTTTAGGCTTAATGGGCCTAACGTGCTAACCTTTGGGCTCATCTAGTTTTACTTAAGCATGCTAGTTAAACGTGGGCTTATTGGGCTTATTTATTAGGCTTATAAGTGGGCTTATATGTCACGGCTTATTTTAAGCTTATATGGCTTATTTGTCTCGGCTTATATATGTTTTAGGGCTTATGTGACTTGGCTTATATAAGCTTTTATGTCTCGGCTTATATAATGTTTTAGGGCTTATGTGACTAGGTTATCTAAGCTTATATGTTTCGGCTTATATAGATTTATGGGTTATTTGACTAGGCTTATATAGGCTTATATGTTTCGGCTTATATAGATTTATGGGCTTATATGACTAGGTTATCTAACTAGGGCTCATACTAGGTTCTATAAGCAAGCTTCTTACTAATCTCTAGTGTTTTGAGGCAAGCTTATCCACGAACACCATATAAGCCGTGGGCTTATATGTTGTTAGTGATGTGTCTTAAAATATTTTACGTGTGCATGCACTCCTAGTCTTATTTCCATGGCTTTTATATGCATGACAAGTAAAAAGAGTAAGGAAAATATTGAAATGAGGTTAGGGAGGTCTCACACTTACTTGTTTCAAGGAAATATGGTGGATGATCAAGCTTCAAAGCTCTTGTGTGTTGAGTTCGTCCTAAACGTGACCTAGGGGAGTCTTGATTTATCTTGAATGCTAAATATCTTGTGTAGACTTGCACTAAATGCTTGTGAAGACCAAGATATGTAGGAGTAAATACTTTTGGTTTCGTCTAGGTGTTTTATAAAGAGAGATCCGAATATGAGTATGTAAGTGGGAAGTGAAGTCCAAGTGCTAGATATATGTCAAGTTAAGGTTTGTTTATGTGGCTTAGGGAAAGGCCACGGCAAGAGGGATAAGTCATCAAGATTTGAGGTGATTTGTTGTGTACTATGTTAGTACCAAGTCTTAATGAGCAAAAATGTACAGTTGACCCCTTGTAGCCTCATGCCGTCGCATACATGCACATTAAGGGGACAAAATGAAGTTGTATAGTGTTTGTAATTAAGAGAAGTGTTGTACATTGCAAAGGCTTGTGTGTTGTGGGTTTTCTACACGTCTAAAAGAGAAGTATGTGTGCTAGTTAGTTTTTGTTTCTTTCGCTTGCATATCCTAGGTTTAGATATACTTAGTACATTCCTTAAATGCAAACTTTGTACATATGGTCATGGTTTTGGGATATAGCCGACGATTTTATCTAGTCAAAAGGAAAAGAGTAGCTTAAATAGTGTAAGGTTTAATTAGGGTGTGTTGTACAAAGTCTATAAAGTCAAATGTATATTTGAAAAAGGTTCCAAGTAAGTATAGTTGTGTATGGTGTATAGATTCAGCTAGTTAATGATTCTAAGGTAGTTTTAGGTTCAAATTTGGTGTCTTGGTATGGTTACTAGGGGTCTAGGTATGATATAGTAGAAGTAGGTTCAAGTCCTAATTCATTCGGTTAAGTTTTGGGATCCTTGGTGAAAGTATAGTCGTAATTAAATGAGAGTATAATTTACTTTATAAAGATGCAAGAAAACTTAGTGAAAATGAGTTAGAGTGGTTATTTGTAATGTTTAATAATAAGAGCAGTTGATGTCGTATCGTAGTATCATTTATGAGTTGAGGAAAATATATAAACATATATTTTAAAGCATAAAATAGTTCCTAGGTAAATGTTATTAATGGTGATCATGAGTTTGGATTTTTATAAATCAATATGATGAATGCTTATGATCATGTGTTCAGGTGACTTAAAAGTCCCAAAAGAAGTGATTGTTTAATGTCCCGTATGCTCATATAAGGTAGTCATACAAATGTGGTTGTGTATTTATGATTAAATACTCATAATCATAATATAATGCCATGTGATCCAATGTTTCCACGTTCTGATGATTAAAATAATGTATGCTCATGTATGATGCATATGATTGCTCAAAAGATTTCATGCAAAGGTGGTAATATATATAGATATCATGAGGTGACGTGTACAATGATGACATAGTCAAAACCTGAAATTTACAGGTTTTACACGTGCTATGGAGGAAGAAATGAGTTCTTTAAAGAAGAATCATACTTGGGAGCTGGTCGATCAACCACGTGGTCAAAAGCTGGTAAGCTGCAAGTGGTTGTATAAGATTAAAGAAGGGAATGAAGGCGTTCAGAAATCAAAGTATAAAGCAAGGCTGGTAGCTCGGGGGTTCACACAACGAGCAGGGATTGACTATAATGAGGTATTTTCACTCGTGGTTCGACATACATCTATTAGGGTGATTCTCTCATTAACTGCTTGTGAAGATTACGAGTTAGAACAACTTGATGTGAAGACGGTGTTTTTGCATGGTAATCTTGAAGAAACCATTTATATGAGGCAACCGCTTGGTTTTGAAGAAGGAACGGGCAACAAGGTATGTTTGTTGAAGAAATCCCTTTATGGTCTTAAGCAATCTCCAAGGCAGTGGTACAAACGGTTTGATGTGTATATAGTCAGCAATGGGTTTACCCGTAGCAACTATGATAGTTGTGTTTACTTCAAGGAGTTTGCACCAGGTATGTACATATATCTACTGCTGTATGTAGATGATATGTTGATTGCTTGTAAAAGCAAGTCTGAGATCGAATATACCAAGGGACTACTGCGGAAAGAGTTTGATATGAAGAAACTTGGTCCAGCTAGGAAGGTACTTGGTATGGAGATTGTCAAAGATAGGGATAACCGAACCCTGAAGGTGTCTCGGTCGGGATATGTGCGGAAAATTCTGAATAACTACAGAGTGGATAATGGCAAGTCGGTCTTTGTGCCATTGGGAGCACACTTCAAGGTGTCTTTGAAGGATTGTCCGTCGAATGACTGGGATGTGGAAAGAATGAGTAAGGTCCCATATGTGAATGTTGTAGGTAGTTTAATGTACTTGATGGTTTGCACTAGACCGGATATTGCGTATGCTGTTAGCATTGTGAGCAGGTATTTGGCGAATCCATGTAAAAATCACTAGGAAGCAGTAAAGTGGATTTTGAAGTACTTGAAGGGCACTGCTGATGTAGGTCTAGTGTATGGTATAGATCAAAGGAAGCACGTGGATGTTGACGGTTTCGTGGATAGCGATTATGCTAAAGACCATGACAAGGGTAGGTCGATAACTGGGTACGTGTTTATGGTACATGGCTGTGTTGTGAGTTGGAAAGCAACTCTACAGCATGTTGTTGCATTGTCTACTACAGAGGCGGAGTATATGGCGCTTACGGAAGCTGTTAAGGAAAGCATTTGGCTTAAAGGTCTACTAATCGAGCTGGGAATAAACCTAAGGTCAGTGGTTATGAATTGTGATAATCAAGGTGCAATTCATCTCTCAATAAATGCAATGTTTCATGAGAGGACGAAGCATATCAACGTGAGGTATCACTTCATCAGGGAGATCGTAGAATCTAAAGAGATTGAAGTGGTAAAGATAGACACGGAGGATAATGCAGCTGACGCGTTTACAAAGGTGGTTTCAGGTCCGAAGTTCAAGTATTGCATGAAGATACTTGGTGTCGGGGCTAACTAGTCTTGTCACTAAGGTGGAAATTGTTAGTATTAGTTCCTAAGTCTAGTTAAGATTAGTATAAGCCATGTTTCCTATGTATGCTTTGTTTAAGGTAGGTTGTATTTGAGCCGGGTGGATCCAAGCCCAATCCCTAGTCGGTGAAGACTAGGAACCGACCCCATAACCCTATAAAAAGAGGTGAGGGGTGATGCTCAAAACACACCGATCTTCTATTCTTTCTTGTAACGATCATTATTAATAAAAGATTAATCGTCCGTTACCTTTGTAGTTGTCATTCGTCTGGGTTAGTTTGTTGCAACTCTGCGAGTCTTCTTTACAGTGTTCTAGGTTTCCGCAAGTCGATCTTCATGTTTGTTAGTGTCGATTCTAACATATGTAAAAGAACTTTATTGATTATGTTCATATGAATTTTAGAGGATTTTAATCTTTTATAAAAGCACAATTTTATATTTATCTAACCTCTAAATCAAAATTTCATATTTCCGTAAAACATAAAAGTTTAATGCACAAGTACAATGCATATAAAGCATGCTTGAAGAAGTCAGCTACGAGATTTAAATTAGATATATAAGTGAGAATAATGATTTATATGCTTAAAAGTATAACTAACTTAGGTATTCATGAAAATAATGTATTAATTTATGAAAAAAAAGAATTCGTATAGTATCATTAATAAAATTCTGACATATAAGTTAAACATGCATTTGGGTATATCACTTAAGCACCTCAATAAAAAGTGTATGTTTACCGTAACAAGTTGAAGCTAGAGCTGAGGTTGAGGCTTATATTTAATAAGTGTGTAAACACTTATCCTTTTACCACTAAAATCAATGAAAAACAAGACCTAATCATGTGTTTAATATCGTAAAAGTCGGAATTACGCGTGGTTTTGTGTTTTTGTGTGAAATAGGTACAAAATATCAAAAGGAAAGAAAACACGGGATTTCACGGTCATTTGTTGAAGAAAAGTCAAAGAAAGAGACAAAGTCAAAGTCAAAGAACCAAAAATGTACCGTAGTTCGCGAAAACCGGCATAATCGGCACGAGTTTGAAGAAAAGATCAGCAAAGCCAAAAACAAGTTCGTTTTAGTGGATTTTAATCTTAATGAAGTTATTTGGGCTTGTGGGTCCCACATTTGGATTAATGGGCCCAAAAGTCCAATAAGGATGGTAATGATATTTTGGTTAAAAGCCCATATCAAGCCCATTTTGTTAGCAATGTATGACGGATGGACTTACTTGGGCCAACAGCCCAATCTCACCACAAATAAACAAGAGACGCGGGTGTTTTGGGTTTCCCATGCCCATTAGGTCAAGTATTAACCATGGGACAGTTAAAGTAATATTTAACTCCCTTTCTTGGTCAAACTTAAACCCACACATACACCACAAATTCCTTCGATATTAACAATGTCCCCTCTCTCATCTCACCTCCAAAAAAATAACCAGACAACTTTATTTACCCTAACCGTAATTCAATCCCAATTTGGGGCTTTTACTGATTTAAGCGCGTGTTATACACGCAAGGGAAATTAATTCCCCTCTTTCTCGGATCATGAAGATGGAGATGCTTTGGTGACGTGGCTCTTTCCCCTAACCTGATTGGCTTAAACACATCATCCCCTCAAATCCACCAATAAGAGAAAACCACCTCATCTTGGAGAAAACACAACTAGCACACATTGAAGACAGCCTGGCAATCCGAGTGAAACAAGAGCCCTTTGCCACCGTTGGATGGAAATCGAGATGAAAGAGAATAAGGAGATGCGGAATGAACGGCCAAGATGTTTCTCCGTGCTCAACAAGCATCACCCCAACACCTCAGGTTCAACTATAAAACCCCCTCTTCTTAATGTATTTATCATTCCATTTTTATTTTTATTGTTATTATGCTAAAATAGTTTTTAGGATATTTGTAATTTTCCTTTCCAGTTTTTGTAATCTCTCTTTAATATTAATAAAATTTTATTTTCATTTAAATCTAATCGTGTCTTATTTTTTGTTAAGAAATTTATATTTACAATTTAATCTATTAACTGTTTGGTAATAAAAATTATTAAATTTATTTAATCAAGCTAATTTGATAGCTTGTTTTAAATAAAGAAAGTAAAAATTGGAAAAAATTTCCCCCATTGGGAAGTTTAAAAATACTGGTTCGAATCGTGGTTGATGATCAAAAGATGGTGGTGACTCGTTCGGTTAAGGGGGCTCAGCGCTTTCCCTTCTTCCAAATGGTTTCTCCATAAGGTTTTAGGTTCTTTTAATTTTAAGTTTTATTTTACATGTTTTATTAGATCTGATAGTTTGATTAAGTCTAGCTTTTATTGAGAGAGTTGAATCTGTTTTTGTTGTAGTTGATATAAATATGAGTTTTAGATTTTAGTTGATTTGTTTTTATTTAGTTAAGGTATTAGCTATAATATAAATTTGTGTTTGAGAGTTTTTAGTTTTTATAAATCTGTTTACTAGTAGAATTATTTGCTTGACTTTGGTTTTTATATTTATCTGTTTATTTGGAGTTAGTCTGCTGATGCTTGTGGGTTAATTTTATTGTTGATACATGATTTGTTGTGTTGAAACTGCTTATTTGCCTAATAGAAAGTTTAGTTTTGTTTGAGTCTGCTAGTTTGAGTATTTTGAATCTGAGTTTTCATCAGTTGAGAATTTGTCATAAGCTTTAATGTGTTTCATAGTCTGATGGTTATGCAGTTATCAGCTTAATATCATAGATTGCTCTTTGTTTTAACTTCATATCTGTTAAGATTTTTGAATCTGATATTTGTGCTTTTATCTTGTTTCTATTCTTGCTGCTTTAAGTTCATATGGTGTTGATTGCTTAGTTTGTTCTCTGAGTTTCCAAAGGTAAGCAGACCTAATTGGCTTGCTTTACTTTTACTAATCTTTACAGTTTTCAAAAGTCACCCTTGTGACTGTTAAGTTTAATCTGTCAAATAAAAAAAAGTAAAATAATAACCACAAAAAGTTCTCCTTGGGACTCGAACCTAGGACCTCAAGGATAAGCACCAAACGCGTTTACCACTCATTCTAGCTTATTGTTTTTGTTATAAGTTTGTTCAAGTATTTAATATAGTATGTTAGTGGGTTGTCACATTTTTAAATAGTTTAAATACAAGTTTTCAATTTAAGTTAATTTTAATTATTAGTTAATTAATTTACTTTTATAAAGTTTAAAAAAAGAAAAAATATATATATATATATTTTATTATTTTAGAAATTTAAATTTAGTTTTTTTTAAATAAATTAGTTTTTTTTAGTAATATAAATTTTAATTTATTTATTTTTTTAAATAAAAAATTAGTTTTAAATAGATTTTGCTTATTAAATAGTAAAAGTAATTTTCAAAATAAATTTATTAGTTGATAAATCTTAAATAGTTCTAAATTAGTTTAATTAGTTTTAATAAAGGTTTTAATAGTATAAAAGTATTTTCTTTTTAAATTGATTAAATAGTTTTTAGTTTTAAATAGTTTTAAATACCAAATGAGTATTATTCACCGAAAAAATTAATCTTTACGATAAAATTGGAAATCAATTCGAGTCGAGTTGAGGAACGAAAAATTAAAGATAAAAAGAATTGCAAAATTCCTACATTAAATTGGCGCCGCTGCCGCTTCGCTCGTTATGATTGACGATTTTTCGTGAGAAGCTTTGGATTTTGGGATTCGTTCAATTTTGAACGTTATTTTTCTTGCTAAAAAAATCAAAAACATAAAAAATCAAAAATTTAAAAATACAAAAAAATAAAAAATTATCAAAAGCAAATTCTTTCCTAAGATTTGCACCAAAAACAATTAAAAAATCCAAAAATAATACTTTTCCTAAAGTATTACACCAAAAATATTACGTATTATTGTTATTTTTCTTATTTCGATTTCTTTCGCTTTTTATTGTGAATATATATTTTTCTAAAAAATACAAGAAAAAATTTCTTTTACTATTAGATATTACGTATAGAACTTTAATACACAATATTCCAAAAGTGTTGCCGAGGCATTACACCGTATTTGGAGGCGTTCCGATTCCATTTACGTGTATCGATCAAAGAAAAATAAAGGCAAAATAGATAAATACTAATAAAAAGTTTGAACTCGATTTATACAAACTATAAGGTGGGTATAAGGCGACGAGCTATAAAAGGCCGTCTAAGGAAAAAGGTTTTTAAGTGCTTTGTGCCACCTCGTTTCCCCGCTTGCTTGTGCGTATATTGAGAGGGACGACCGATTATTGGTTTTCCAACTCAAGTAGTATTACGTATATATTTTTTGTAGCTTTTTGATATTGAGCCTCGAGAGGGATAATCCCTTTCCTCTCAAAGTCGACCGAGGTCTCCTACCTCATTCCTCGAGTTTAGTTGTATGCGCACTCGCGCGCGTGCACACATACCGAGTGGTGTACCAAATACTTCTAATTCTTCCAAAAAGAAGAAGAACAACAAAAAGACCGTCACTCAAGCCGATCCCGAGAATCGAGCTTTGAACAACACGATGGCAACGGATAATCGACCAATGATTGAGATTTTACAATCTCACGTTGAGGGAAATGATGACGCGATTGTGGTGTCGGATATTGGAGCGAATAATTTTGAACAAAAAACGGGTTTTATTCAAATGGTTTCCGCTACACCATTTTTAGGTCGTACTAATGATGACCCACACGCTCATATAAAACGTTTCATACAATTGGCAAACACTGTCAAATACAATGGGGTGCCACAAGAGGCCATTCGTTTACTCCTCTTTCCTTTTTCCCTCGAGGGACAAGCCCGGATTTGGCTTGATAAGGAACCACCCCAAAGTATCACCACATGGGTTGATTTAGAGACCAAGTTCATTAACTACTTTTTCCCACCATCACGGACCACCTCTTTAAGTAATGACATCATTACCTTTGAACAACAATATGGGGAACGTTTAGTGAGTCTTGGGACCGTTTAAGGAGCTTTTACAAAAATGTCCACAACATGGTTTTACAAAAGTGCATCAAATCAATATGTTTTACAATGGTTTAACTCTTAATGACTAAGACTTACTTAATAGTGCCGCGGGGGGTAATATTCTTGTGAAATCCATGAACGAGGCTTGGGCAATAATTGAAAACAAGGCAAAAGTGCAAACCAAGAGTGTTAGGGCTACTATGGCAAGTGCTAGTACTAGTGAGGCCGACAAGAAAATTGACAAGCTTACTTCAATCACGACCGACCTTGCTTTACATGTTAAGCACAATGTGCAAGTAAATGCCTTAAAAGAGACTTGTGAAACGTGTGAGACTTGTGGTGGACCACATTCGTACTATAATTGTGACAAGGTTTACAATCAACAACTCGAAGTTTATGCTTATAACAACAATGAAAAGGAGCGGGTTCATTTCAAACCAAATGTTGATGTTAACCATTTGTCTTATAAGTCTAATAACTATTTGTCTCCCCCGGGTTTTGTAGCTCCACAAAGACCACCCCCACCCGCCCAAAATAAAAACCAAGGTCCTCAACGGGGTAATTTTCAAGGGAATTCAAATACAAGGGGTTTTAATAAAAATCAAGGGAATTTTCAAGGGCAAAACCAAGGGTTTAATAATCAAAATCAAGGATTTAATAACCAAGGTTTTCAAAATCAAGGATTTAATCATGGTTTTCCAAATTATAATCAATATCAAAACCTAGGTTTTCCTAATCAAGGGTTTAACAATCAAGGGTTTAACAATCAAGGGTATAATCAAATGGACATGCATAATCCTCAAATGGACTTGGTTCTACAAAAATTAACCGAACATGAGCGAACCATGAGAGAAATGCAAGAATCGACCGATAAGAAATTTTTGCAAATGATTCAAACCCTTCGTCCCCAAGGTGCCCTCCCTTTTAACACCGTGACCAATCCTAGGGCTAACGTTAATGCCATTACTACTGGGAGCGGTAAGACCACATAAGAACCTTCTTATTCCTCACCTAACCAAGGACCCGCGATTCCTTCTTCGTCTACCCACCATCCTTCCCCTTCTACTTGTGACATACCACCCGTTCTGCCTTCGTCTACACCTTATGTTCCACCTTTACCTAAATCTTATACCACACCTTCGGTTCCCAAACCGGTTCCTTTACCTTCCATTTCTACCCCTCCTCCACCAAAGGATGTGAGTGAGCAATCCACTCCAAAGCCTTCATCTCAACCCAATATACCTTATCCCTCAAGGTTGAGGAAAGAGAAATTGAAGAATAAGGATGATATTCAAGTTTCGAACTTCCTAAAAATGTTCAAACAATTGAGTTTTAATATCACCTTTGCCGAGGCTCTCACTCACGTGCCTAAGTATGCTAAAATGTTTAAGGACCTTTTAAGTGATAAGGAAAAATTGCTCGATATTTCCAATACCCAATTGAATGAGAATTGTTCTGTGGTTCTTTTGAGAAAATTACCGGTTAAGTTAGGAGATCCCGGTTGATTCCTTATTCCTTGCAATTTTCCGGGTGTTGAGAATTGTATGGCCTTGGCGGATCTCGGAGTGAGTATCAATCTTATGCCATTGTCCGTGTGGAAACAATTATCTTTACCCGAGCTAGTCCCCACTCGTATGACCTTGGAATTAGCTAACCGTACGGTTGCTTATCCGGTGGGGATAGCCGAGGATGTTTTAGTAGGAGTCGACAAATTCACTTTTCCCGCCGATTTCGTTGTAGTCGACTATGAGATGGATCCCCGTGTTCCCTTAATTGTGGGACGACCCTTCTTGAGGACCGGGCGTACATTGATTGATGTAGCCGCGGGTGAGCTTATTATGAGGGTATGGGATGATAAAATCGTCTTTAACATGGGTAAAATTTCCAAACTTCCCGATGAGCCCGAATCCGTGAATTACATCGATGTGCTCGACGAAGCATGTGAAGAACATTTTCACGAGGCTTGTAAGAGCGGGATTTCTCATTTACCTCATGTTGCGACCGTAGCTTCTATTGCTCCATCATTGACTCCATTTGGAGAAACTGATTTTCTTTTACAAGAATTTGAAGCAAGTTTAGGGGACGTGAAATATGACGATTCTCCCACTGATTGGGAAGAAGACATTCGTACCATTGAGAGAGTTCTCAATGAGGACCATATTTCTCCACCTACTCCTAAGGAAGTTACACACGATGATCCAAATTTGACTAAGCCTTCCATCGACAATCCACCGGATTTAGAGCTTAAGGATTTACTGTCTCATTTAGAATATGTTTTCTTAGAAGAGAATGATAAGTTACCCGTCATTATTGCTAAGGACCTAAAAGAAGATGAAAAATCTCGACTTATCGAATTGCTCAAAAATCATAAGAAAGCAATTGCTTGGAAAATCTCCGACATCCGCGTAATTGATCATAACTTTTGCACTCATAAAATTCTCATGGAAGATGACTTTAAACCCGCAATCCAAAATCAACGAAGGGTTAATCCAAAAATTCATGAAGTCATTAAGAAAGAAGTTATCAAACTTCTAGATGCCGGCATGATTTACCCTATTTCGGACTCGCCATGGGTTAGTCCCGTCCATTGTGTGCCTAAGAAAGGCGGAATAACCGTTGTTCCCAATGAAAACAACGAGTTAATTCCTACTCGACTCGTAACGGGTTGGCGAGTTTGCATAGACTATCGTAAGCTCAATGATGCCACTCGTAAGGATCATTTTCCTCTTCCTTTCATGGATCAAATGCTCGAGCGTTTAGCGGGTAATGACTACTATTGCTTCTTAGATGGTTTCTCCGGATATTTTCAAATCCCTATCGATCCAAAAGACCAAGAGAAAACCACATTCACTTGTCCTTATGGAACATTTGCTTACAAAAGAATGCCTTTCGGCTTATGCAATGCTCCCAGGACTTTCCAAAGGTGTATGATGGCTATATTTCATGACATGGTTGAAGAAACTATGGAAGTCTTTATGGACGATTTCTCGGTCTATGGTAATTCTTTCTCTTCTTGCCTTGACAATTTAGAACGTATGCTTAAACGGTGTGAAGACACTCGTCTCGTTCTTAATTGGGAAAAATGCCATTTCATGGTAAAAGAAGGCGTCGTCCTCGGTCACAAAATTTCAAAAGCCGGTATCGAAGTCGACCGTGCTAAAGTTGACGTCATTGCTAAGTTGCCTCCACCTACCACCGTCAAAGGAGTTAGAAGTTTTTTAGGCCATGCGGGATTTTATCGACGTTTCATCCAAGATTCTTTAAAATAGCTCGTTCAATGACTCATCTCTTAGAGAAAGATGCTCCTTTTATCTTTTCTCAAGATTGTCTCGACTCTTTCGAACTTCTTAAAGGTAAATTAACTAAGACACCGGTCTTAGTCTCTTCAAATTGGGAGTTACCTTTCGAGCTCATGTGCGATGCTAGTGATTTCACGGTAGGAGCGGTTTTAGGTCAACGAGTTAACAAACACTTCCAACCAATCCATTATGCTAGTAAGACAATGACGGGGGCTCAATTGCATTATACCACTATCGAAAAAGAGCTTTTAGCTGTAGTGTGACCATTCCGCCTTGAAATACTTGTTGACCAAGCAAGATGCTAAACCGAGACTCCTTCGTTGGGTTTTGCTCCTACAAGAATTTAAAATCGAAATTCGTGATAAAAAGGGAGCGGAAAACCTAGCCGCGGATCATCTTAGTAGACTTGAGGATCCTTATCAATGGGAACTTCCAAATCAAGAGATTAATGAATATTTTCCCCTTGAGACCTTAATGTCTATTCATTCCAATCTCGATGATACCCCATGGTTTGCGGACATTGCAAACTATTTGACGGGTGGTGTTCTTATTGGAGGGTTAACGTCCCAACAAAAGAAAAAATTCTTTAAGGATGTTAAGAAATATTATTGGGACGACCCTTATCTTTTCAAGCAATGTGCGGATCTTATCATTCGTAGATGTGTTGATGGGCCGGCGGCTTTACAAATCCTTGAAGCTTGTCACAAAGGACCCACCGGTGGTCACTTTGGTCCTAACTACACCGCTAAGAAAGTTTTCGACTTCGGATTCTATTGGCCCACCATTTATCATCACGCTCATGAAATGGTTAAGCATTGTGATGCTTGCCAAAGACAAGGCAATATCACACATAAAGATGAGATGCCTCAAAATTTCATACAAGCATGTGAAATCTTTGACGTATGGGGCATCGACTTTATGGGGCCATTTCCATCATCGTATAACTAGGTTAGATTTTTACCTTTTCCACCCATTCCACCTTTTTTCACCTTCACCCATTTCCACCAATAAGTGTAGGGGGAGCCAAGTAGGTTGTTTGTGTTGTGATGTTGTATAGGGACATGTGCTTTAATGATCCACTTTTGGTGTTTTTGACGCGACCCGTGATCCCGTGTTCCTGTGTACCCGGTTCTATCAAAACTATTATGATTCATACATGTATATAAATAAGTTAAATAAATGTAATCACTTTAGTTGTCTCTTCCTTAGCAAGATTTAAACAACGTACTCAATGTCCTAAGTGTAGGGGAGTTTATTCTCCTACGTGCATAAACATTGAGGGCAATGTTTATATTAAGTGTAGGGGGCTTCTATCGTATTTTAGTGGAATTTTCCATGAATTTGACCTCATTTAACCGGAAAATTTAAAATTTTCAACGTTTTTCAAATTTTTGATCTATTTTGGCCTAGTAGTATTTTCCATTTATTTTCTTTTATTTCCCTTCCATTTGTCATCGCATCGTATTTATAAATTCCATTTCAAGAATAAAGTCAAAAATAAATAAATGAATAAAATGATTTTAACAAGTTTAGATGTCTTTGATATATTAGGCCCGTCGTGAATATTTTGACTCAACCCGAGTTTACTTATCCAAGTTTACTCTAGCTAGTATCCTTAACCATATGGACCTTAATTGGTTTATTAGGCTAAGCATCCACGAGTCCCATTCCTTGATATTTTAAATTGTGGAGAACGAGAGATGATAGAATTGATAATAAGTTTAAGGGTTAATTCTTGCTTATATGAGTTTTTGTGGCTCTTTCTTCTCGCTTGTATATTTAATTGCTTAATAAATAAGGATTTTGCGGTGTAGATTCGATATCTTAGCTCTTAGCCAAATCTTTTATCTCCTTGTAATTAAAGCATGAACACATTGAGGGTGCCAGCGTTGTGGACTTCCGACTAAGGTGGCTCATAACCACTAAGTAGGAGGTATTCAGACCATGGGACCGCAGAATTTGGCCTATATAAATATCATAAATAAAGAAAGAATAAGATTAAAACATGACCTCAAGGAGCCTTAGGGTGTGGGGCATGTAGCACGAACCTTGTCATTAGAGCCTTAGGGGTGTATGGCATGGTAAGTGTTGAATAAAAATTGATCAAAAATCAATTCCCTTGTTTATGGTTCAAGGAGCCTTAGGGTGTGGACCATAGACGAGGAGCATTTTTACATCTTAAAGAGCCTAAAGGGTATATGATGTGAACTTGCTAAACTCCACATAAAGTCTACATGACTTTGGAGGAATTAATAAGTAGTACTATTGGCCAAATTTCGGATCCGGTATTTTATTCCCCAAATCGTGTTAAATTATCCTTGATGTGGGCTTACTAAAGTGACAACGTTTTTGAGGACGAGGTTAGGTACCGAGTGTCGGGTTTGCACCGTTTTGCCTTCATTTTTTGACTAAAGATTATTAAATAAGTCAAATGAGCCTACGGGTGAATGACAATCTTTAAAATCTAGAGATTTAACTTAGGAATTGGAGAAAGAGTATTACACAATTGTCTTATATAAGTGGTTTTAACTTAAGAACTTATGGTAAACAATGATCTCGTTTTTAAGCTTGGTTTGGGGAACGTAAAACTTGAGGATGATAAATATTCATGACACCAAAGCCCTAATCTAAGTCCTAGATTTCTTTACGAGTCTCTTCCATCAAATAATTTCAAAGTTAATTGTTATAACTTTTGTTTCCTTAAGTAAAGTTTTTATCTTTTTATCGTTCTTTAGTTTATTTTTATTGTAGTAATAAAAATATATCTTAATAAAGGCCAAGATGGATTAATTATGAGGAAAATGTAAATTTATGCTTTAAAATTATGCATTGCATGGGGTCATTGCAATGGTCAAGTGTAGGGGATTTAATAAGTGTGTAAACACTTATCCTTTTACCACTAAAATCAATGAAAAACAAGACCTAATCATGTGTTTAATATCGTAAAAGTCGGAATTACGCGTGGTTTTGTGTTTTTGTGTGAAATAGGTATAAAAGATCAAAAGGAAAGAAAACACGGGAATTCACGGTCATTTGCTGAAGAAAAGTCAAAGAAAGAGACAAAGTCAAAGTCAAAGAACCAAAAGTGTACTGAAGTTCGCAAAAACCGGCATAATCAGCACGAGTTTGAAGAAAAGATTAGCAAAGCCAAAAACAAGTCCGTTTTAGTGGATTTTAATCTTAATGGAATTATTTGGGCTTGTGGGTCCCACATTTGGATTAATGGACCCAAAAGCCCAATAAGAATGCTAATGATATTTTGGTTAAAAGCCCATATCAAGCCCATTTTGTTAGCAATGTATGACGGATGGACTTACTTGGGCCAACAGCCCGATCTCACCACAAATAAACAAGAGACGCAGGTGTTTTGGGTTTCCCATGGCCCATTAGGTCAAGTATTAACCATGGGACGATTAAAGTAATATTTAACTCCCTTTCTTGGTCAAACGTAAACGCACACATACACCACAAATTCCTTCGATGTTAACAATGTCCCCTCTCTCATCTCACCCCCCAAAAAATAACCAGACAACTTTATTTACCCTAACCCTAATTCAATCCCAATTTGGGGCTTTTACTGATTTAAGCGCGTGTTATACACGCAAGGGAAATTAATTCCCCTCTTTCTCGGATCATGAAGATGGAGATGCTTTGGTGACGTGGCTCTTTCCCCTAACTTGATTGGCTTAAACACATCATCCCCTCAAATCCACCAGTAAGAGAAAACCACCTCATATTGGAGAAAACACAACTAGCACACATCGAAGACAGGCTGGCAATCTGAGTGAAACAAGAGCCCTTTGCCACTGTTGGATGGAAATCGAGATGAAAGAGAATAAGGAGATGCGGAATGAAAGGCCAAGATGTTTCTTCGTGCTCAACAAGCATCACCCCAACACCTCGGGTTCAACTATAAAACCCCCTCTTCTCAATGTATTTATCATTTCATTTTTATTTTTATTGTTATTATGCTAAAATAGTTTTTAGGATATTTGTAATTTTCCTTTCTAGTTTTTGTAATCTCTCTTTAATATTAATAAAAGTTTATTTTCATTTAATTCTAATCGTGTCTTATTTTCTGTTAAGAAATTTATATTTACAATTTAATCTATTAACTGTTTGGTAATAATAATTATTAAATTTATCTAATCAAGCTAATTTGATAGCTTTTTTTAAATAAAGAAAGTAAAAATTGGAAAACCTTTCCCCCACTGGGAAGTTTAGAAATACTGGTTTGAATCGTGGTTGATGATCAAAAGATGGTGGTGACTCGTTCGGTTAAGGGGGCTCAGCGCTTTCCCTTCTTCCCAATGGTTTCTCCATAAGGTTTTAAGTTCTTTTAATTTTAAGTTTTATTTTACATGTTTTATTAGATCTGATAGTTTGATTAAGTCTAGCTTTTATTGAGAGAGTTGAATCTGTTTTTGTTGTAGTTGATATAAATCTGAGTTTTAGATTTTAGTTGATCTGTTTTTATTTAGTTAAGGTATTAGCTATAATATAAATTTGTGTTTGAGAGTTTTTAGTTTTTATAAATCTGTTTACTAGTAGAATTATTTGCTTGACTTTGGTTTTTGCATTTATCTGTTTATTTGGAGTTAGTCTGCTGATGCTTGTGGGTTAATTTTATTGCTGATACATGATTTGTTGTGTTGAAACTGCTTATTTGCCTAATAGAAAGTTTAGTTTTGTTTGAGTATGCTAGTATGAGTATTTTGAATCTGAGTTTTCATCAGTTTAGAATTTGTCATAAGCTTTAATGTGTTTCATAGTCTGATGGTTATGCAGTTATCAGCTTAGTTTCATAGATTGCTCTTTGTTTTAACTTCATATATGTTAAGATTTTTGAATCTGATATTTGTGCTTTTATCTTGTTTCTATTCTTGCTGCTTTAAGTTCATATGGTGTTGATTGCTTAGTTTGTTCTCTGAGTTTCCAAAGGTAAGCAGACCCAATTGGTTTGCTTTACTTTTACTGATCTTTACAGTTTTCAAAAGTCACCCCTGTGACTGTTAAGTTTAATCTGTCAAAAAAAAGAAAGTAAAATAATAACCACAAAAAGTTCTCCCTGGGACTCGAACCTAAGACCTCAAGGATAAGCACCATACGCGTTTACCACTCATTCTAGCTTATTGTTTTTGTTATAAGTTTGTTCAAGTATTTAATATAGTATGTTAGTGGGCTGTCAGATTTTTAAATAGTTTAAATACAAGTTTTCAGTTTAAGTTAATTTTAATTATTAGTTAATTAGTTTACTTTTATAAAGTTTAAAAAAAGAAAAAAAATATATATATTTTATTATTTTAGAAATTTAAAATTAATTTTTTTAAATAAATTAGTTTTTTTTAGTAATATAAATTTTAATTAATTTAGTTTTTAAATAAAAAATTAGTTTTAAATAGATTTTGCTTATTAAATAGTAAAAGTAATTTTCAAAATAAATTTATTAGTTGATAAATCTTAAATAGTTCTAAATTAGTTTAATTAGTTTTAATAAAGGTTTTAATAGTATAAAAGTATTTTCTTTTTAAATAGATTAAATAGTTTTTAGTTTTAAATAGTTTTAAATACCAAACGAGTATTATTCACCGAAAACAATTAATTTTTACGATAAAATTGGAAATCAATTCGAGTCGAGTCGAGTCGAGGAACGAAAAATTAGAGATAAAAAGGATTGTAAAATTCCTACATTAATATTATAAGTCGAAAGTTGTATGATAAACTTTTTTATAAGCTTGAATTGATAAAAACTTATAAACACAATTCTTCTTATATAATTCATGGCTGATTTATCCGTGGTTTTAGGGTATCTTTTATTGTAGCACTAGGAGCTTGGATGGTTGGTTCGTTGTCAAGGTTACAATGCTATGTGGTTCCATGATGATCCCGATGTTGGATTGGTTTTTTGACAACCCGGGGGATCTTCGATCCTTAACACTGCTCAGGTTGCTTCAGGGTTTTGAGTCTACACCGAGGATGGATGTTGTATGTTGCTGGTCATGACAGAGTGTGGGGTTTGGGGAGATTGGTAGACCATGTGGTGGTAACACGTTGGTCACTCGTGTTGATTAACATGGTGATCCGAGAGTAATGTAGCGGTCAAGTACGTCTATGTGGAAGCTCTTATCTTGTGACGAAATTGCTGCTCTTAGGTTCTATAAGTTGGAAACGTCAGCTAAATGTTTTTATTTTCTGTAGTTGTTTCAATTTATTAGTCAGTCATAAAATTAGCATGTCACTTTTATGTAGGTTTTTGGTTGTGCACATTATGTGCTGGTTGTTGCCCATGTAACGAGCCGTGATGTTAAGATTTCACCTACATTCGAATTGTACTTCAACGTTTCTTAGTGTAATATATTTTATTAGGGTTAAGTCCCTTTAAAAAAAAAATTCCTATAATCTCACCTAATTCTTCCTATAGTCTCACTCTCACCTGACTAACGAGACTTATTTTTTAAATTTTATTTCTTAAATTAAGTTATTTTAAAACCTAAATCCTTTGTTACCAAACATAACTTTATAAACTGTGAACAAGCCCACCCCAGCCCAGCCCAGCCAAGAAAAGCCCACAGCCCACCACACCTCCTCTACATAAACCCTTCCCGCCATTCTCTTCCCACCATTTCACTCACCCCACTTTCTCCCGCCAAAAAAAACCCCAACCCCAAACCCAAATCCACCATGGCCGCCAACGACGACACAACCGGAGGCCCAGAAGAGTACCAAGTGGAAGAAGAATTCAGCGTGTGGAGAAAAAACACACCGTTCCTATACGACCTAGTGATCTCCCACTCACTCGAATGGCCGTCGCTAACTGTGCAATGGCTTCCGTCGCTACCAACGACATACGACGACGGTTCTTTTGCTGTTCATAAGATGCTGTTAGGGACTCATACTTCTGATGACAATCCTAATTTCTTACTCGTGGCCGAAGCTCATTTGCCTGTTAATCCCGTTGGGGCTCTTGAGACTAATTTGGATCATCATAACATCCCTAAGGTTTATTTTTATTCATTTTGGGTTACGTGTTTTATTGTTTTTTTTCTGTTGTAGGTAAGGTGTTTGATGAAATGTCTGACTGAGTTTTTTTTTTTTTTTGTGTTTTTGTATACAGTAGGGGATGTTTGTTTCGACTTATTTGGTTTTGGGCTTATGTAACTTAAGCTCACTTTTTGTGGCTTGTTTTGAAACTTTAAGGCTTATGTAAGTTCATAATAACATTATATAAGCTGAAAAAGTTATAAAATACCGTAAGAAGCAAAAACTGAGCTTATGGAACATAAGCCCATAACCAAATAAGCCTATGTAAGCCGAAACAAACACCCCTTAAGCTTATATGTGGGGTTATTAGCTTATTTTTTTCGAATTATGTTTCGTAAGCCTGATTATATGGCTTCTTTTGAGGCTTATGGGCTTATAAAAGCTTGTTATAATATAACAGGCTTGTATTATTGAAGATTATAAGGCTCGATATAACCCAGAAAATTGGAGCTTATGAGATATAGGTCTAAATTAAATAAGCTCATAAACCGGATTATATGCCTTATTTTGGAACTTTTTAGCTTATATAAACATATTATGACCTAATAAACTTATATAAGCTGGAAAGTTTTCAAATAAGCCACAAAAATAGAGCTTATGAAAAATAAGCCCAAAACCAAATAAGCATGTATAAGCCAAAATAAACACCCTTTGGGTGTTTGTTTTGGCTAATATAGTGGCTTATGTGGTTTTCGGCTTACATTTCATAAACGCAATTTTTGTGGCTTATTTTGAAACTTTCGGCTTGTATAAGGTTATTTTGACATGATAAGCTTATATAAGCCGAAGTTTCAAAATAAGACACAAAAAATGAGTTTTCACAGACACGAAAAATGAGCTTTTGAAAACATAGGTCGAAAACCAAATAAGCCATAAGCCTGCTATATAAGCCTAAACAAACGCCCCGGAGCTCATAAGTCTAAAAAATAAGCCAGAAAAGTGGAGCTTATCAAATATAAGCTCATAAACCCGCCTATAAACTTAAAACAAAACAACCCCTAGATAAATAATGAGGTTGTGTTTGCAGTTGGAAAAAACTGATGATTTGTTATGTGAATTTGAATGTTATGGTTGAGGACGTGATATGTGTACTGTGGTAATTTTGTTCTGAGGGGGTGAAATGTTGTTTTTTTATTCTAGGTAAGATGTTTGAAGAAATGATTGACTGGGTTTTTTGTGTGTTTGTTGTATAGAGTATATTAAGGATGTGATTGTGTTTATAGCTGGTAGAAAGTGGTGATTTGTTAGTTTCAGGTAAGGCTGTGATTGAAACGAGGGGTTTAGCTAAGTTCGAGTATGACTTGATTAAAAATCATAATAATTGAGCTTGGCTGATTATTTGATACCTATAAACTTAAGTGAACAAGTGTCAACTTGTCTCAGTTAGTAGTATCAAAATGTTAGTAATAAGTTATGCTGTGAGAGTTGCAAAGTGATGTAATATTTTTATGTTTAGGACACCTGTTTGAGGAAATAATGCCTGCCTGAGTTTTTTTGTGTGTGAGAGTAGCTATATATTATTTTAGGTTGGCAAAGTAAGGATTTGTTAGTTCTATTAGGGGTGTAATTGAGCTGATGTGGCTGATGTGTTTCCAAGCCCTCCCGTGAGTCATTTAAGGAGCTCGACTCGAGCTTCGTCGAGTACACATACTTTTGAGCTTGGCTTGACTTGGATAGGTTAGTAGCGCTAAAGTTTTAAGACTCGGTTAGATTCTATGGTAATGATGTAAATATACATATACACCTTAGGTATAAATGTAAAATGAGCCAAGAGTAAGGTTCGCTAGCTTAATGAGCCTAGTATTTTGATATTCGAGCTTGACTCCAGTAAAATTGAACCAAAGGCTGTAGCTCCCTAGTTGTATTGATTTGCTTCCATCCCTAGTTTATACGAAGTGCTTTGCGTTGTTTTTTATAGTGTAGCTAATAATGTGATTGTTTGTACAGTTGGGAGCAAATAATAATTTGTTAGATTATTGGAGTGTTTTGTGTTTGTGTGTATATGTTTATATTTGATAAGTGTATTGATGTACATGTAGGTAGAAGTAATTCAGAAGATACATGTTGATGGAGAGGTGAACAGGGCACGGTGTATGCCACAGATTCCTTCAATCGTTGCAGCAAAGACTAGTTCTTCTGAGATTTACGTGTTTGACTCAACAAAGCAGCCTTTAGACCATGAAGGTGGTTCTTGTGTACCTGATGTGAGATTGAGGGGTCATGACAAAGAAGGGTATGGGCTGTCATGGAACCCTTTCAAAGAGGGTTATCTGTTGAGTGGTTCTAATGATTGTAAGATTTGTTTGTGGGATTTGTCTACAATGCCTGAGAATAAAGTTCTTGATGCAATGCATACCTATGCGGTAATCTTATATATATATATTTTTTATTTATATTTGAAGGATATGTGGTTAAACAGTGTGTAATATGCAATCTAGTTGTTAACAAGTAATTACCATGATGCCACAGGATCATGGGAGTGTGGTTGAAGATGTATCATGGCATTTGATGAACGATAGTTTGTTTGGATCTGTTGGGGATGACTGCAAGCTGATGATTTGGGACTTGCGCACAAATAAACATGAACAAGCTGTTGTAGTTCATGAGAAAGAGGTGAAGCAACTTTCCAGTATTTTTTGTTAACATCTTTCATTTTTATGTCGTTATGTAACATTTTGGATTGCAACATTGCGTTTATAAATCACTAGTACATTTAAGTGATGATCAGATTTCTGGGAAGTAGTATGCTAAATATTTGCATCTGACGCTTTCAGTGCTCATTTACAAGCATCAATAGATGTACTAAAATTTCAAACATTGTGTATTACGGCTGTGACGGAATTTTGAAACTGAAAGTTTAGAACAATGTATTGAAATATAAAAAAGAGAATAGAAACATTAATCGCCCCTTGTTTTTTTTCTTGTTCCAGGTGAATTACTTATCTTTCAACCCGTTTAATGAATGGGTTCTGGCTACAGCATCTTCAGATACCACTGTTGGTCTGTTTGACATGCGGAAGTTGACAGCACCTCTGCATGTTCTAAGTAGTCATGGGTATGTCTCTTGACCTTGACGTTTATTATTTGTTTCTAATCTTTGAGATTTGATATCACAAATTTGTTCAAGTGTTGTTAAAGAACAACATTGTAAGAAAAAGTAGGATGCGCATCATGTCGAAACAATGATCTCTGTCATAAATCATATGTGCAGGGAGGAGGTGTTCCAAGTGGAGTGGGATCCAAACCACGAAACAGTGCTTGCGTCCTCTGCTGATGACAGAAGGTTGATGGTTTGGGATCTAAACAGGTACTTCCAACCTACAAACTGGACTTCTGAATTTATGAGCAAATGAAACTATTTATGCTTGCTTATATTATGTATTTAATGTGTCAACTTGAACAAATGAAACTATTTATGCTATAGTGTAGGTTTAGGTTTATACAAATACAAACACATCTGTAAGCTCAAACTTTTAGAAATTATTAATCTGCATAAGCAACACCAACTCTTGCACCTACCTTTTTATCACTGCCAAGCTGTATAACTGACGAACAATTGTAGTGTGTTTCTTTGGTAAACTCGCCGTGTTACTGTCTAAATGTGGCGTGTTCTTGTATTTTATTCAGGGTTGGAGATGAACAGTTGGAAGGAGAAGCAGAGGATGGCCCTCCAGAGCTTCTCTTCTCTCATGGTGGTCACAAGGCCAAAATATCAGACTTCTCATGGAACAAGAACGAACCTTGGGTTATATCTAGTGTTGCTGAAGACAATGCTCTACAGGTCTGGCAAATGGCCGAAAGCATTTATCGCGAAGATGATGACATTTGAAGTTCGCCTTTGTATTATGAGCTAGAAAATTACAACTCTACTATACTCAAACTTGAATAGTGGTTGTTGTATCGAATATAACTTTTGTCCCATATATGCTAGTAGGCCTGGGGCTTTTCAATTGGGTTTGTGTTTGTCCAAGTAGTTCAACCTTTGTTTAGTCTATTGATGCATATTTTTAAGTAAATTAGTGGATTGTGCCAGTTACAAAACCTAATGCTGGCCCTGGTATTGATTCACAGCCAGTCCGTGTGCTGGAACCGCTTCCCGTGATAACAGCATGACTAGGTTAATGTGCTGAACATGGGCTGGCTGATCTTTAGCGCTAGATTATTAAGGATTAGGAGTACAAATGCCCAAACAGAATTGCAAGAACATTGAAAATTAGCTTCCACTGCAGATTGTTTCTTGAGGTTATCATGCATCAAGAAGGATCAATGCTGCCTATCCAGCAATACATCTCATCCGAGTGTTGCTGAAAGATCACCTAAAATAATCTGATGCTATCAAAAAATACGTAACATATAGCATCATCTTTCGGCTTCAGGTCGAGCAGCTATTTGCAGCCCTTTATTATGTTTCATGTGTCCTTGCCATTGTAATTAGGGGGTGTTTGGCTGACCTTATCGGATGTGCTTAGTGGTTTATTTTTTTCTCAACATATGACAGGTTTTACCCAAATTATTAATAGGTGTATCATAACTTAATGGAAGTTTTTTTTTAACGACAATTGAAATAAAATACTAGCAAGGCATAAGAGAACGTAATGGAAGCTAAGCAATAGTTTTGTGCAAAATCCCTTTGGATGACACATTTTTGATAATCTAACCCAAACAGCCCTTTAGGACGCTAACTTAGATCCAGTTGAAGGAAGTGCAGATAATAATGGAGTTTGTAGGACAACGTAACTGGATCTTCTTCAACTTTTACCCAAAAGGTTTGCTTCATCTGCATACCTTTATTCCACATACTGTTGTACTTTTCAATATTGCTGAAGTAGAATCTGTATACCTTTACATTACATCAGCGAATCACATCAAGCTATGGCCGTGATGAAGCATTTGACATATTTCCAGTATGCCTTTCAGCATGGAGGCATAATGGTATTCCTTGGAAATATGCCTTGGTTACAAACATGTTGCGGCGTCATGTTTCTATGCTCTTTTTCTATAGCTGACAAAGTTGGCTGGTTGTACGAGTTGGCTAAATGGGTAATGGGTGAAATGGGCATGGTAAAAAATGGATAAATTTGAAAGCGGACGGACCTTTTATCCTTTCCAGAGTTCTACAAATAAACAGCTTTTGTTTTTTACTGAAAACGAGAACTCGTCTATGCATTTTAACACACTTTTGATGATATCCACCTTCTTGACCTGCAATCTTTTTAGTTAAATCTTCTAATCTTACCAAGTTAACATGTTATGTATATGGAAGGAAAGGAACCTAAGGATTTTTCAAAAGGTGAGTAAGACTCAAGACCTTCTGATTCAAACAGTGAAAAAGACATTAAATGAAAGCTTAATAGTCTCCAAGTTAGAAGATCTAAGGCTGTCATTAAAGTTTATGAAGATTGGAGCATTTGTCCTAATTACTCTAGGTAAGACCTGCTAGAAGGGGGTGTTTGGATTAACAATATATGATCAAGGTTTCTCATCAGGTCATAATAGAGCATTGCAACATTACACTGCAATTACTTCATAAAAATGGTTTTGGACCTTGTATGAGTTTTCCTGGGGTACACTACACCTACTCTGCATAGTCTTGTCCATGTTTGGCCTAGGGAGGGACTCGTAGGCTATCTTAGAGTATGGAGGAAGTTCAACTAGTTATATGTACCATAAAGTAGCCCAAGCCATTGTGAACGGTAAGTAGTTTGGGTGGACAGTGTATGAAGAGTGGAATTGAGAGAGTATGAAAGATGAACCTTCATGGTCCACTCTTGCACTGTCAAAGGAGGTTAGGTTGGTCTTGGTAAGGGTGTGTGTTACCTGGCAAGTGATGCCCAACCCTATTCCCTTCTTGACCAGAATAGTGAGGATGTCCCTACAAAGATCCGCCCCTTGTGAGGATGTTGTTGCTTTCTGTGATATGAGGGGAATGGTTGGGAAATGTAGCTTGTTTAGGTATAGCCCCTTATTTTTAAGTGTGAATGGAAATCATATGCTATGATGATGCTGCTCCTCTTTATCCCAGTGTGGGTGATGGATGACTGATTTGTGGATAAAAGGAGCAGGAAATGTAGTCATAGGGTGATGACTATACCCGGTGAATCATTATGGTGATGCTAGTTCAACACATTCACATGTAAACTTAATAGTTGCGTCATGCTCGATGTTCGCGTATGTCTCCGGCACCTGGCCGAAGGCACGTCATATGAGCCGAGGCGACTGCCACGTAAGAAAGAGAATATAGACAAGATCCCCCAAATCTTGGGAGACTCTGTTTTATCCAACAAAGCAAGGTTTTACCCAGCAGATCCAGCCATGGTCCGCCGCCTGCTTTTACACTGTGCCTGACACTAGAACACTGTTCAAAAGGTGCGCGTCTCCATGATGTGACTATACATCCAGGTATGCCCTAAGCTTTGGGTATAAATACCCCAAAGCATTTACTACACAACAACACACAGTACACAGCATTTACTCTCACTTAATAATATATCTCCGGTATTCCGCACCGGATACCACTCTTGTGATCGTTACTTACTTTCACGCCGGAGCTTGGTCTCAGGTTCACACCTGGGGCGAGTTAACGTGTGTTCTATCATTGCAGGGTAGGCCCATCCTACAAGCATACTATACACGAGACCGAAGCTAAATATCCTTGGGCCTTGTTCCTGCGGAAATTTGTTTCAACATTTGGCGCCATCCGTGGGACCCTAAACTCGAATCTCCAATTAGCTAACAATGGCAGGGGTTTCGGGGAGTGGGTCTCCTTTAACCATTTCACCAGAACGTGATAACACCACCGGTGGAGGAGAGACGGAGACACCTTCCTCCTTACAACAAAAGATTCTTGATAACATGAGTGAGCTGCGGAACTTGGTCGGACGATACAATGTCGTCGGACAAGAACCTCTCATGCCAATGAAGTTGGTCTTCGATGACGAGACGCAGGATACGCAGAAGGAAAGACCAGTAATAACGCAAGCTCGCAGGTCCGCAGATATGTCGGCCGAAGAGCTACAGAAACCATTCAAGGATGTCGTCTCTTCACCGTTCACCAGGAAAATCATTCAGTTTTCATCACCAAAGTACATCCTGCCGGCAACGCTGAAGTTGTATACCGGAGCGACAGATCCCAATGATCATATTACGCGCTTCGCCGGTGCAGCTAACTCGGGAGAGTGGCCTATGCCAGTGTGGTGTAGATTTTTCCAGCAGACGCTGGATGGAGCAGCTGGAGGATGGTTCGAAAGATTACCGCCGGGAAGTATAGGACATTAGGACGAACTGAGAGATCAGTTCCTAGAAAGGTTCGCCTTGAGGAGAAAAAGCCATAGAAGCCCCATGGAGATCACTAGCATCGTGAGGAAGGCTAACGAGTTACTCTTGGTATTTAAAGAGAGGTGGACTGACGAGGCCAGCTACATACAAGGTGTGCCAGAACTCATGAAAATCTCTTCCTTTACTTCTGGGGCTAAATGTCCAGAGTTGTCTCGGCGCTTCTCCGATGACGAACCAAAGACGGTAGCTGAAATGTTCAGAAAGGTGGATGATTTCGCCAAATCCGAAGAGGCTTATAGGAACACAGAGCTACCACAGGGAGAAGGAAGCGATAGAGGAGGAAAGGGTACAAAGGATGACAAGTACTTCACAGGGAAGAACTTCAATCGCAACAAGAACAAAAATGACTACAGGCAAAAACCTGCATACTCACCATACCTCCCACCAGTCAACCCAAGGAAAAATCAATATCAACGATCCGGCTTAGAGACGTTGACCAAGTTTCCCAAAGAAATTTTAGCCACGGAATTACAACTCCAGTTACCTCAACCGCCTCCCACAAAGGGTATGGTACGCCCAGAAAACATGGATAAATACTGTGACTACCATAGGGAGAAGGGTCACCTCACGAACGATTGTCATCAGCTAAGAAAGCAGTTGGAGGCTGCACTTGAGTCTGGAAAGCTAAATCATTTGATCAAAGACTTGAGGGGAAGAGTGAACAAGGGCAATCAGGGAAGGGGCAATGGAGTAGGTGAGTACAAAGATAAAACAATAAACATGATAGGCAATAGATACTGTGGAGAGAAGAGAAAGGAAGTATGCCATGCGGAAGTTGATTGGATGAATGTCCCAATATACTTCCCTCCTTTGACCGAAGTGGAGGCCTCGGATGATCCTTTAATATTTGAAGCAGAAATAGAAGGATATTGGGTGAAGCGTGTATTCGTCGACGAGGGAGCGACCATGGAGGTAATTGTGACAACCGTGGTTTTGGGTTTGTCACTTGGTCTTACTTTTAGGTTATATTGTGTGTTTACGTGTTTATTTTGTGTGAACGAGGTTGGTGTGGTTATCGTTTATGAGTATAGAGTACTCATAAGTAAATCGAGGAACGGTTATTTCATGTTCATGAGCTCACAAGTGGTGACTATGAAATGAAAATGGTGATATTGTGGTGTTTACGTATACGTATAAGTATTATAGTAATAGTATTTTTTTAGGATTTACGGTTTAGCCTTTAGAGGTCTCGGGTGAGGTAATTATCCATATGAATATTTTTCGGGATGGTTTTAAGTCATTTAGGACTTAGTTATAAAGTTTATTAAAGAATTTGAGATTTTTTTTAAAAGTGTATATTTTACGTCTTTTACGGTAAAACGCGTAAATTTGACTAGTTTTACGGTTTTGAGGTTTTGGGAGTTTTAGGAGCTGAAATAAATTAAGGTAAATTAAGGTAATATTAATAAGATATTAATTAACAATAAAAAGAAAAAAAAATAAAGAAAAAAACGAAATTAGGGGTGTTTGGGTTGGTTTAGAAGAGAAAAAAAAGGAAAAAAAGGAAAATATTTAAGGAAAGTGGGCTTTGGGTTGGACTAGGATTCACCCATACCCTATATAATGTATATACTAAACCAAATTCATTATTTTTCTCCTGAAGATGAAGGAAATTCGTGAGTCTTATAAAAAAAATTAGGGTTCTTCATAAAATTTGGGGGTTTTCATAAATCCAAGGTAAATCTTCAAATCCCTTTTTAATTAAATTGTTTTTATGTTTTCTTTAATAATCTTATGATGGATTTAGGTTAGGGTTTAATATAAAAACAGTAAATTAATGTTGTAATAATCATAATATAATGATTACATGGGTTAGGCCTTGTAATTAGAGGAATTAGGGTTAATTAATGTGGTTGATTTTGTTAAACCCGTTTTTAAAAACTGGGCAGATTTTTGAGTCAATTGTTTTGATCATATTAGGAGTTCTACAAACTCTTATCTTACGATCCACATACCCCTGAAAAGGTATTTGAAGTGGCTTTCCAATGAAAGAAACTAGAATTAAATTGGAGGTAGGGAAGGGGGTCAAAAACAGGTTACAACAGTCGGAGGTCAAAACAGTTTTGAATTCAGCCTGTTTTCTTTTTAAGTTTTGGGTTGTTTGGGGTACTTAGGGTTGCATTGGGATCTTCTCACGAATGTAAGAGATGGTTTATATATTGTAATAAGGATCTGCACTTGGGCTAAGGTTGTGGTTTAGGGTAAGACCCCTTAATGGTAACAAACTTTTAGTACGTTTAAAATCAGGAAATCTGGAATAACAAAAGTAGATATATGTATATCGGGGCCTTAACAGTAGCTTTAAGGTTAGGGCAAGTGGGAGGTGTTAGCCAACATATGTAAGGGTATGAATATTCCTTTTACAGAAACCATGGGTATGTTTAAGTGGACATTTGACTTAAAGTTTTGAGACCTAAAAACTGGGACTGTTTTGTGTAAAATATGAACGGGATAGTTATTAAACTTAACCAAGTTAAGGACTTGTTAAGGAAGGGTAATGGGGTGATTAGAGCTTAACAATGAGGTAATTATATGGGAATAGGCTAGATGTCCATCATAGGTTGATGAACCGTTTTAGAGGTTGGTTCATGTATTGATTTATGTGTTTTTGGATTATTAGCTTGGGGCTAGAGCAAGGACTTTGGAGAAGCAATCAGGTGAGTTCATAGTCCCATTTTACTACGTTTTTAAATGTTTTTTCCAGTATGGGATGGAGATGACACTTGAAATGTTCTTTAACATGATTTAGTACTATGTTATAAAATGTGTGGACATAAATGTGTTATTGTGTGACTTGTGTGCTTATGTGTTCTCATATGTGCTTTGGTACGTGTTCTGCTATGTGAATCTTGTTTGGATTGTGATTGGCTTTGGTACATAGATGTATGGGCGTCTATGGGACCAGTTGTGATGTGTGTGGAGCGTGGGGCACGATCCGTCCTGAGTACTTGTGCATCGTCTCTTCGGAGGCAAGATATCTCGACGGGGATATAGTTCATCTTCCACAGGTGGTGTGGGAAAGATCCGGATAGTGTGGTGTGTGTTCTTGTGCGTGTGACGGGATACTTCTTGATTGTTATAATGTGCTTTGTGAATTGTAGATGTGATTGGTACTTGGCTTGAGTTTTGTTGTGGATGCATGTAGCATGATTATCACATTATGGTCCATTACTATAAATTGTTTTTCTTCAACTATTTACAGCGGTTGTTAAGGGTTCTTAAGATGTTTTGATAATTTAAACCTATGTTCTCACCAACTTTATGTTGACATATTTTAGTGTCATTTTCAGGTGAGGTAGTTGTGCAAGATGATGTTAGAAGTGGCTAGAGTATAGAGGCTGCTAGGATTGAATTCGGAGGAATCCCTTTCCTCTTAGATTTTATTTTGTGTTTTGATTAAGTGAACGTTGTGGTACCTATATGTTTGATGTTTGTTTATTTGTATGTCTTTGGTAAGAGGTAGGCCTGTTACCTACTTACCTAGACGCCTGCATTGTTGAGATATTGTCACGACATTTGTGTCGCCGTCTATGATATTTCAATTTCATTTAGTTCTCTCTATAGACACGTTGTTGTTGTGATGATATCCATACGTCGCGCCCCATATTCCGCCATGGTGGGGTGTGACAGAATGGTATCAGAGACAATGGTTATAGAGAATTAGGTTGCCTAGTCGTGTAGCCTAGTCTATAGCTTAAGGGTCCCTGCATATAGGCTTCATAAGAGTATGTGTGCATTTTATAGTAATTGATGTGTTAGAATATTATTTTTGCAGTATTTGTTAGGTTATGAACTACTATGGTTCATACTTAACTACATGTTATTTTCTTTACGAGTTTTGATTAGTGCGGGTGGAACCATGGTCGTATACGCTAGTCATTGTTGGATTTCGCTTAATTTTGTTTTCATGTTCTTTATACATTTCGAATTTTGTCTACGCTGGTTCAGCTGGACTACGAGTTTATGTGTTTCGTGCATTGGCTATGTTATTTTAATACATGGGGTTTTGGATCTTATCTTGTGTGGTTATGTGCTTGTGAGTTGTTGGATTATGTGTTATGTGTAGTATTAATTTCTTATAAGTGTCATCATAGGAGGGAGTACAGTGGTGAAAGGGAACAGGTATAATTATGGAGGCCTACATAATTATACATGTGCCACAACACCAATGGATTCCTAAGTATGGTTGCATGAAAGAGGGTTAATACGTGCTTGTAATAGTATATGTTGGATGGATTTGAGTGTATGTACGCTTATGCCTATGTATGTAAAATTATTTTCTACTTACCGGTTGTATTCTTGGGATGGTTGCTAGCTCGTTTCTCTTTGAGATGTTCAACTTCTGTAGTAGCGCATTTCTCGGGTCCTCATTTCACGTGTTTGTTTGTACGGTACTTTTGGCGTGAAGGATTTTGAGATGGTGGAGATTTCTTTTTGGGGTAACGATGTCTTTTGTTTCGAGTTATACATGGTAAAAAAAAGAACTTGCAAATTGAAAAAATAGTTGTTGGTAGTCGATGAAATAAGGAAGTGTCGGGATCATGTTTCAAATAAGGTGGAATATAAATTCTTTAACATATAAGCATGACTCGATTATTTTAAAATATTTTGGTTTTGATCACCTAAAGTTATTGTTCTTAAGTTAAAAATTTTGTTCTTATTTAGTGAAATATGTTAAAATCATGTAATTAATAGAGTTTTAATTTTCTGGAATTAAAATAAATTAGGTTCTAGTTTTGGTAATTAATGGGGGGTTTTAGGGTTTAAAAATCGTTTTTTTGGTATAAATCGGAGTAGGCAGAAACTGTCGCTAAACTGTCAAAATATGTCGCTAACTGTCAGAAACTGTCGCTAATGCCTAGGCAGATTTTGAGAAAAATCGTTTTGGTCATAACTTATTCGTTTTTAAAGGTTTTGTTGGGTCAAAAAGTTGATGTGGCAGAAACTCAAAATCGAAGAAAATATCAAGTAATATGTTCAAGCGTTGACAAGAGCAATCTGGGCGTTGACAAGAGCAATTCAGGCGTTGACAGAAAGTCAACAAAAGTCAAACGCAGTCAAAAAGTCAAACGCTGATGGATATTGAAGATTTGATGGAGAATTCTATTTAGGGAATATATTGAGTATATTATTTATGATATACACAATATATAGTTTATCTAAATAGAAGATTTAGATGTTTATTTGATATTATCTCTTGTAGATTCTGTTCCTTCCACTATAAAAGGAACAAGAGTCTTAGCTTTTATTCATATTATTCATTCACAATGTAAACCTAAAGTGTGTGTCGCACTAGACGTGGGATTCAATGTATACACGTCTAGTGGTTGTTTATTATTAATATAATGAACATCCCTATGGTTTTATATCACATTTAATATAATGAACATCTTGTTAACATCTTGTTCATATTAATGTTCTATTCCGCTATGTTTTTTACATATGAACATTGATAATCCTAGATATAATGGTTCTTAACCCTTGAGTCTAACGATCATAGGACTCCACAATTGGTATCAGAGCCTAAGGATCTTGATATCTAGGTCCGACGAGGTGTTCGTGTATCGTGAAGAAGAAAAATTCGTATTGGGTTTTTCTGGACGTTTTTGTGTGCGCAGCAGTATTCAGAAGGTCATAACTTTTGATTGAACCGTTGGATCGTCACGAAATTTTATATGTGTGTTCTACATACATAGATCTAAACATCCACCAGAGGGATTGTCGAGTTTTATCCCCAGGCAAAAGTTATTAAGCGTCGAAGTTGGCTGATGGTTGATTTTCAGTTTTCTGCTTTTACATAAAATCATGAACTAGGGTTCCTCAAACCCTAGATCTACTTAAAAGCAGGAAGAATTGCAGTTCGTGGCTGTTAAAACGTGTGAAGATACACGATCTAAGGTTAATTTACAAACCCTAAATTAGGGTTTTAATGCATACAGTTATGAACCCTAGATCTGATCACGAGTTCTTTGAAGGCGAGAAGATCTTGAACGACTGGTGATGGCTGCTGAGATACATGTGGTGCAATAAGGAGGCCACGTTCTTAGTTGTATATACTGGTCCTAACATATATACTTCTCGCTGCCTATTGTCCTAGTTTGTGGAACAGTAATGTGAGATGCCAAAGTATTATACAATGGCTAGTTGAACGAAGCAAAGACAAAGGGCAGACACTGATCGTAGTTTGTCACAAAGAACAAAGAGATGTATAATGTCGTTTTGTGTTCACACGGTTAAAGCATTCCTATTGGAGGAAAAGTCTTCTGTTCACACGATCTGCGTTAAATCTAGCATGCATTCACACGGCCAAAACCCTAAGTTGTTATCTAAAGCTTTGATCCTCTACATGCTCTTCTATTGTATTCCCGTGAGCCTCTCAATTCTCATTGGTTGATGCTATTGTGTTCACACGGTGTACGACTTCCTATTGGTGGACATATGAATGCTTGATTTAAGGTAAACAATGTGTGTTCACACGGTTCTAGGATTTTAATTAGAGGAAAGATTTTGTGTTCACACGGTTAGTAAGTTGTGATTGGATGGAAGTAACATGGGGTGCAAGTCAAAAGGTCAGCAAATACAAACGCGTGATATATGGTCTGATTTGTAGGGATATTGTTTTTGGTCGTATATATCTCTAAAAAGTATATATCACATTTATATGAACGTTGACAAGAAAGAATGCAACGCTGACGGAGTATGGTTTGACGCTGAAAAGAATGAACGCTGACAGGATTTAAGGTTGGCGCTGACGTTTGTAATTGAGGCGCTGACAGAAAGAATTTTGACGCTGACAGAATAAGTCAACGCTGATGGAGTTGACAGTGTCGTCCGATATATGAAATTCAACGCTGATAGGTATTGTCAGATATTGGACAATACATCTGCCAAAGATATTGGACAGAAGAGGATATTGGACAACACACTGATTGCTGCTGTTTGAGAAAACTGGTATGTTTTGAGCACACAAAAAGGAGGAATTTACACACAAAGGTACATGGAATCTCCGTTTTTATTCAGAATATCATGGTGATATTTATGGCTCGGATATTTTGAAAGGGATTAATGATTTTAATGCGAGTTAGCAACAATTCATGAAGAATTTTATTGGATTATGTAATCGGGATAGCCTTGTGAAAGAGTTATCCGTACTTGTCACTTTTACATATGAAGATATTGACTCATCATGAAGAGGTGTTAGCTTAAGGGGAAGAATTCGTATGGTAAGTTTGATGCTTGAAGAAGATTTTCGCGAGTTTGTGTTCTATCATATCTTAAAGTCGTGCACTTCCAGTCATGGACTTTTAAGGTAACTTGTTTGTGCTTACATTGTTACTGGTGAAGTGATACAAGGTCTAGAAATATGTGATTTTTCTTATGGTTCTCTATGCACATATTTTCTATCACTTGAAGGAGTTACATTATCGTGCTCAGTGTCTCACAAAGGATGAGGATTTTTGTATCAGCAACACACTTCATCACATTCTACAAGATATGGAACATAGGTTTGGGTTACTCTACTTCAACATCAAGAATACTATATTAATTGTTCTTCAAGATCATTACATAGAGCCTACTTCTGGAGAATCTTCAAAGATTGCATACATTGTTTACTCCCTTGTTGATGTGACAAAAAGGGGAAGAAAATACGTGCTACACTTGAGGGGAAGCAATCTGAAGATCATGTACAACTTACAAGAGATACACATAGAAGTTTTGCCACTATCAACTAGGGGAAGATTGTTGGGTCAAAAAGTTGATGTGGCAGAAACTCAAAATCGAAGAAAATATCAAGTAATATGTTCAAGCGTTGACAAGAGCAATCTGGGCGTTGACAAGAGCAATTCAGGCGTTGACAGAAAGTCAACAAAAGTCAAACGCAGTCAAAAAGTCAAACGCTGATGGATATTGAAGATTTGATGGAGAATTCTATTTAGGGAATATATTGAGTATATTATTTATGATATACACAATATATAGTTTATCTAAATAGAAGATTTAGATGTTTATTTGATATTATCTCTTGTAGATTCTGTTCCTTCCACTATAAAAGGAACAAGAGTCTTAGCTTTTATTCATATTATTCATTCACAATGTAAACCTAAAGTGTGTGTCGCACTAGACGTGGGATTCAATGTATACACGTCTAGTGGTTATTTATTATTAATATAATGAACATCCCTATGGTTTTATATCACATTTAATATAATGAACATCTTGTTAACATCTTGTTCATATTAATGTTCTATTCCGCTATGTTTTTTACATATGAACATTGATAATCCTAGATATAATGGTTCTTAACCCTTGAGTCTAACGACATTGATAATCCTAGATATAATGGTTCTTAACCCTTGAGTCTAACGATCATAGGACTCCACAGGTTTTTGGGTGATTCAAAAGCCTAAAATTATGTACTCGGAACATACTTTTCAAATATTCAGAAAGTTTCGTAATTGGAAGTCAGTAGCTTGGTCGAATTAATTGTACAAGTGTTGAGTTCAAGGTTAATTTTCGGACAATATGGTTTAAACTCGTGTTTTGGGTATATTTCGGTAATGAACACTTGGAGGGTTAACATAGAAATGAGTTGGGAAGGAATTTGAGAGTTCTTTAGACCTTATTATACGTGGTTATATTTTGATGAGTTTTGATTTATGGTTTTGATAAGTTTCCTCGCGGACGGTTAAGGCTCATGTGTTGTTGGTTGAGATTATTTTCGTGTAAACTGAGTTCACGTTTGAACGTGAAGGTCTTATCAGGGATATGCATCCTTGTTTGTTTGCTGAGAATAAGTTTGAGTTTGGGAGTGAATCTCGGGACGAGATTTCTATTAGGAGGGAGTGATGTGACAACCGTGGTTTTGGGTTTGTCACTTGGTCTTACTTTTAGGTTATATTGTGTGTTTACGTGTTTATTTTGTGTGAACGAGGTTGGTGTGGTTATCGTTTATGAGTATAGAGTACTCATAAGTAAATCGAGGAACGGTTATTTCATGTTCATGAGCTCACAAGTGGTGACTATGAAATGAAAATGGTGATATTGTGGTGTTTACGTATACGTATAAGTATTATAGTAATAGTATTTTTTTAGAATTTACGGTTTAGCCTTTAGAGGTCTCGGGTGAGGTAATTATCCATATGAATATTTTTCGGGATGGTTTTAAGTCATTTAGGACTTAGTTATAAAGTTTATTTAAGAATTTGAGATTTTTTTTAAAAGTGTATATTTTACGTCTTTTACGGTAAAACGCGTAAATTTGACTAGTTTTACGGTTTTGAGGTTTTGGGAGTTTTAGGAGCTGAAATAAATTAAGGTAAATTAAGGTAATATTAATAAGATATTAATTAACAATAAAAAGAAAAAAAAAATAAATAAAAAAACGAAATTAGGGGTGTTTGGGTTGGTTTAGAAGAGAAAAAAAGGAAAAAAAGGAAAATATTTAAGGAAAGTGGGCTTTGGGTTGGACTAGGATTCACCCATACCCTATATAATGTATATACTAAACCAAATTTATTATTTTTCTCCTGGAGATGAAGGAAATTCGTGAGTCTTATAAAAAAAATTAGGGTTCTTCATAAAATTTGGGGGTTTTCATAAATCCAAGGTAAATCTTCAAATCCCTTTTTAATTAAATTGTTTTTATGTTTTCTTTAATAATCTTATGATGGATTTAGGTTAGGGTTTAATATAAAAACAGTAAATTAATGTTGTAATAATCATAATATAATGATTACATGGGTTAGGGCTTGTAATTAGAGGAATTAGGGTTAATTAATGTGGTTGATTTTGTTAAACCCGTTTTTAAAAACTGGGCAGATTTATGAGTCAATTGTTTTGATCATATTAGGAGTTCTACAAACTCTTATCTTACGATCCACATACCCCTGAAAAGGTATTTGAAGTGGCTTTCCAATGAAAGAAACTAGAATTAAATTGGAGGTACGGAAGGGGGTCAAAAACAGGTTACAACAGTCGGAGGTCAAAACAGTTTTGAATTCAGCCTGTTTTCTTTTTAAGTTTTGGGTTGTTTGGGGTACTTAGGGTTGCATTGGGATCTTCTCACGAATGTAAGAGATGGTTTATATATTGTAATAAGGATCTGCACTTGGGCTGAGGTTGTGGTTTAGGGTAAGACCCCTTAATGGTAACAAACTTTTAGTACGTTTAAAATCAGGAAATCTGGAATGACAAAAGTAGATATATGTATATCGGGGCCTTAACAGTAGCTTTAAGGTTAGGGCAAGTGGGAGGTGTTAGCCAACATATGTAAGGGTATGAATATTCCTTTTACAGAAACCATGGGTATGTTTAAGTGGACATTTGACTTAAAGTTTTGAGACCTAAAAACTGGGACTGTTTTGTGTAAAATATGAACGGGATAGTTATTAAACTTAACCAAGTTAAGGACTTGTTAAGGAAGGGTAATGGGGTGATTATAGCTTAACAATGAGGTAATTATATGGGAATAGGCTAGATGTCCATCATAGGTTGATGAACCGTTTTAGAGGTTGGTTCATGTATTGATTTATGTGTTTTTGGATTATTAGCTTGGGGCTAGAGCAAGGACTTTGGAGAAGCAATCAGGTGAGTTCATAGTCCCATTTTACTACGTTTTTAAATGTTTTTTCCAGTATGGGATGGAGATGACACTTGAAATGTTCTTTAACATGATTTAGTACTATGTTATAAAATGTGTGGACATAAATGTGTTATTGTGTGACTTGTGTGCTTATGTGTTCTCATATGTGCTTTGGTACGTGTTCTGCTATGTGAATCTTGTTTGGATTGTGATTGGCTTTGGTACATAGATGTATGGGCGTCTATGGGACCAGTTGTGATGTGTGTGGAGCGTGGGGCACGATCCGTCCTGAGTACTTGTGCATCGTCTCTTCGGAGGCAAGATATCTCGACGGGGATATAGTTCATCTTCCACAGGTGGTGTGGGAAAGATCCGAATAGTGTGGTGTGTGTTCTTGTGCGTGTGACGGGATACTTCTTGATTGTTATAATGTGCTTTGTGAATTGTAGATGTGATTGGTACTTGGCTTGAGTTTTGTTGTGGATGCATGTATCATGATTATCACATTATGGTCCATTACTATAAATTGTTTTTCTTCAACTATTTACAGCGGTTGTTAAGGGTTCTTAAGATGTTTTGATAATTTAAACCTATGTTCTCACCAACTTTATGTTGACATATTTTAGTGTCATTTTCAGGTGAGGTAGTTGTGCAAGATGATGTTAGAAGTGGCTAGAGTATAGAGGCTGCTAGGATTGAATTCGGAGGAATCCCTTTCCTCTTAGATTTTATTTTGTGTTTTGATTAAGTGAACGTTGTGGTACCTATATGTTTGATGTTTGTTTATTTGAATGTCTTTGGTAAGAGGTAGGCCTGTTACCTACTTACCTAGACGCCTGCATTGTTGAGATATTGTCACGACATTTGTGTCGCCGTCTATGATATTTCAATTTCATTTAGTTCTCTCTATAGACACGCTGTTGTTGTGATGATATCCATACGTCGCGCCCCATATTCCGCCATGGTGGGGTGTGACAGTAATGTTCGAGCATTGCTTCATGAATTTGGATCCGGACATAAGGCGAAGGTTAACTCCCGATCCTGTTAAGGTCCTAAGCTTCTCGGGAGAAGAAACTCAGCCGATGGGAAAGATTGAATTGGAGGTCACGTTTGGAGCACATGGTATGCAGAGGAAAACAATAATGACCTTTTGTGTGATCAAGGCACCGTCTCCTTACAACATCATTCTTGGCCGAACCGGGATAAAAAAGTTAAGAGCCGTCCCTTCGACGATACACTCTGCAATGAAGTTTCCCACTCCTGGTGGCATCGCCACACTGAAGACCACCGCCAGATTAATTTTTGAATGCAGGGTAATTGAAGATGGCCAAAAAATAGCAAAGGAAAAGGCTACGGCCGTGGGCAAAGAATTAGACAAATGGGTCGCCTTTGAAAAATTCAATGAGCAAGAAAGAGTGGAGGGAGGAATGACAGAACAAGTCATCATACATCCCGGTTATCCGGAACAACTGATAACCATTGGAAGACTCTTCACAAAGAAGTGCAGGCTACAACTCATAGATCTACTGAAGGGCAGTACAGATATGTTCGCTTGGGAACCATCAGATATGACGGGGGTCCCTAAAAGAATCATCAAACATTCATTGAATGTGGATCCATCCAGAACGCCTGTAGCCCAAAAGAGGAGAACGTTAGGGGAAGAAAAAAGCCGAGCTGTTCAAAGGGATGTCACGGATCTTCTAAAAGCCGGTATAGTAAGACCAGTCCGATACCCAACATGGATCTCTAACCCTGTCCTCGTAAAAAAGCCGGATGGTGATTGGCGAATGTGTGTAGATTTCAAAAACCTTAACTCAGCTTGCCCCAAAGACTACTATCCGCTGCCCGATATTGACGTGAAGATTGGCTCGGTTATGGGCTTCAAGTTCAAATGCTTTCTCGATGCATATAAAGGATATCATCAAGTACTCATGGACAATGAGGACGAGGAAAAGACGGCCTTCTACACAGATGAAGGCACTTATTGCTATACCAAAATGCCTTTCGGACTTAAGAATGCCGGAGCCACATACCAACGGTTGGTAGACTCAGCATTCCGGTCACAAATAGGAGCAAATCTGGAAGCATACGTTGACGATCTAATGATCAAAAGCAAAACTGAAGAAAAAATGATCGAAGACATCAAGGAAACATTTGATAACTTGAGAAAAATCAACATGAAGCTTAACCCAAAGAAATGCTCTTTTGGAGTTGAAGAAGGAAAGTTCCTGGGGTACATGGTGACTTCGGAAGGAATCCGGGCGAATCCTAAGAAGACAAAAGCTATTGCTGAAGTGCGCTCACCCAGGACTTGGAAGGAAATGCAATCCCTCAGCGGAAAGCTGGCAGCTTTAAATCGCTTCTTGTCCAGATCAGCCGAACGATCACTTCCATTCTTCGAAACCCTGAAAAACATAACGAAAGAAAATAAGGAAGAATACCAGTGGACGGAGCAGGCGGAAAAGGCTTTTCAGGAACTGAAAAAGGTGATCATGGAGCTTCCTTCATTAGCATCTCCATATAAGAATGAGGTATTATATGTATACTTAGCTGCGTCCAAAGAAGCAGTAAGTGGAGTTCTTCTGGTAGAAAGGGAAGGCATTCAAAAACCTGTTCGGTACGTCAGTAGGACGCTGCACGATGCCGAGACGAGGTATTCAACGTTGGAAAAGCTGGCTTTCGCCTTACTTCACCTTTCGAGAAGACTCCGCAGGTATTTCGAAGCACATGACATTCACGTCATAACCGACCAGCCACTGAAACAAATATTGGGAAAATCTGAATCGTCCGGAAGGTTGGCGAAGTACTCTGTGGAGTTAGCAATGTATGAAATATTCTATGTGTCACGGAATTTAGTCAAAGGCCAAGTGTTAGCAGATTTTCTTAATGAAGCCCCTTTGGGACAGGAAGGAACAATGGAGATATATGAGATCGGTGAACAAGCAGAGCCAGAAATAGCATGGACGCTATACACTGACGGAGCATCCAGCTCCAAAGGAGCCGGAGCCGGTTTAGTGTTGACTAACCCAAAAGAGATGGAATTCACTTACGCCCTAAGATTCAATTTCAATTGCTCCAACAATGAAGCAGAATACGAGGCATTGTTGGCTGGCCTTCGACTAGCAAGGAAAATGGGAGTCAAAGTGTTAGAAGCTAAAGTAGATTCCAAGCTAGTAGCCTGCCAATTAAACGGGGAATTTGTCGCCAGTGACGATAGAATGATGAAATATTTGTCCAAGGCCAGAGAGATTATCACATGTTTTACAAAATTTAATATCACTCATGTGGCCAGAACAAAAAATCAGAAAGCAGATGTGCTCAGCAAGCTCGCATCGGTGGCGTTCAACCACCTCACCAAAGAAATCCTGGTAGAAATCTTAGAGTCCCGGTCCATAGACGCACAAGAAGTAAATGACATAGTATAAGAGGAAGGGGACAATTGGATGACACCGATTCGGAAGTGTTTGGAGGAAGGCATATGGCCACAAGACCATAACGAAGCCAGAGCAATGAGAATGAAAATAAACCAATATGTCATAGAGGATGGGGTGTTATTCAAGAAGTCCTATTTATCTCCCATGCTAAGGTGTGTAGGTCCGACTCAAGCCAACTACATCGTTAGAGAAGTCCATGAGGGGTCGTGTGGAATGCACTCCGGCACAAGGTCAGTAGTGGCAAAAATCATGAGGCAAGGATATTATTGGCCCACTATGCATCAAGATACATGGGAAGAAGTCTCGAAGTGTGAAGCATGTCAGATACATGGGCCAGTCCCGAGACTTCCAAAAACAAAGCTGACCTCCGTCATGTCACCGTGGCCATTCTATCAATGGGGGATGGACATCTTGGGGCCAATTGAAGGATCTCCAGGAAATGTGAAGTTTGTAATCGTGGCAATTGATTACTTCACAAAGTGGATAGAGGCCAAGCCCCTAGCACGAGTCACCGGAAAGGAAGTGAAAAAGTTTGCCTGGCAAAACATTGTGTGTAGGTTTAGACTACCTAGGGTCATTGTGACAGACAATGGAAAGCAGTTGGTGGAAGGAACGTTAAGGAAGTGGTGTGAAAAATGGGGAATAAAACAAATGAACACCGCCGTTGCACATCCGCAGGCCAATGGTTTGGTTGAAAGAGCCAACAAATCACTAATGCATGGCCTCAAGGCTCGGCTAGGAAGGAATCTGACGGGATGGGTAGATGAGCTCCCTCACGTGCTATGGGCCCACAGGACAATGCTGAAAACAAGTAATGGCGAAACACCATTCAGCCTCACCTATGGAAGTGAAACGGTGATTCCGGCCGAAATGGGAGTCTCGTCCGCAAGAACCCTTCTGTTTAATGAAGACAACAATGAGGAGGAGCTTCGGCTAAACCTAGACCTATTGCAGGAGCGGAGAGAGGCCGCAGCCATCAAAGAAGCAAAGTACAAAAAGAAGGTTGAGCAATATTATAACAAGAGAGTAAAACTTTGCAACTTTAAGGTTGGTGATTTTGTCTATCGACGAAATGAGGCTAGCAGAGTAGAGAAGGTGGGAAAGCTTGGTCCTAACTGGGAAGGCCCTTACAGGGTCAAAGAAGCATATCACAATGGCTCCTACAAACTGGAGACCATGAACGAACGGGAGGTACCAAGAACTTGGCATGCAATCAACCTCCGGAAGTGCTTTATGTAAGAAAACAATGTAACAAATGATCGAATGAATGAATGAAATTTTCACGTTGTTTTGGGTAACACAATTGTCATTACATTTGCAAATCCTCAGAGTAGCTAACCGAAGGATTGTAAACTTGTAAAACACCAAGTGTTGGATGCGCCCGAAGGGCAATCCGGAGGACAAAGTAAAAGCGGCTATGTGCCGATGTCCTCCCATATAAACCATATAAGGAATACTCTAAGTGTTGGATGCGCCCGAAAGGCAATCCGGAGGACAAAGTAAAAGCGGTTATGTGCCGATGTCCTCCCATATAAACCATATATAAGGAACACTCTAAGTGTTGGATGCGCCCGAGGGGCAATCTGGAGGACAAATCAAAAGCGGTTAGGTGCCGATGTCCCCCCACAAGTTATGAGGAACATTCTGAAAAGTCTAAATGTTTCATAAAAGGGAAAATCTTGCCACATAAATTAACTTTTCAATCCAACATAAAATACAATATGTAAAGACTTATACAAAGTAAAAGAAATACATAATACATGTTGCAAACAATAAGTCAAGAGTACACGTTTATTGCCACATGATATAGGTACCAAATATCCAACGTACGAAAGATAGTGTGAGAAAGGGAATTATTACAAAACATAAAGTAATTGTTCAAATCACAAGCCCCTTCCGGCATTCCGGAGGCAAAGAGAGAATTTAAAGCACAGATGTATCAACTTCAGAGTCGGTTTTATTCTCACACCGCTCAGTGTCCTTCTCCGTGGCGTCAGAAGTCACGCCGAACGGAACCTCACTGGCTTCCAAGGAAGAACACCCACCTTCCGGTTCTAGCAGCAACAACTCTCCAACGGATAGGGAGTGAGAAGAGGAAATCTTGTCAATAAAAGGGTAAGAAGTATGAAACAAGGCGTCACAAGCAGGAACCCAAGTCTTCAAGGCGTCTCTATTGATGTTCTTGACTTTGGATAAGACTAGTTGAACTTGCGCCGGAGTCCTGCCAAGTCCGGTAGATTTCATGAAACCTGCAGAAAAAGCAATACTACATGCTTCACCAAGGGCCTTGCGATACTCCCGACTTTTGATCAATCTCTGGAATAAACAAGGGATCCCATCTCTAACCAACACTTGCTTGTCATGCTCAGCTTGGCTGAGAAGAACCGTGAGATGTTTGTTGTTTGTCTCGGCTGTGGAAAGCTTCCCAGAAACATCTTGGAGTTCATGACTTTTCAAAGAAAGTTGGTCAGTTGCTTCTGCCGCGGTCTTCTTAAGGGCTTCATTCTCCTCCATAAGCGTTCGGATCCGAAGGTTCAATTCATCCTCTTTTGCAGCACAGTTAGAGTGAGAATCTTTAAGCTTTTGATGGGAAACTTGCAACCTGCTCAACAACTCTTGCCCTTGGCTGAAGGACTCCTTTTCAGCGAAATGAGAATTGGCCATATCAACATATTCGCTATTCAGTTTCTCATATCGTTTCATCAGCTCTGCTGCAGCTATGGTACTCTGAGCAATGGACCGGCAGCTATGACGGAGGATATCATAGTTAGACATCGCCTTCAAATGCTGATCGTCAGCAGGGGTGGCAAGGTTGTATAAGAATTCCTTAGCGGCATAGTTGGAGTCAACCCTTACATCTTCGTTCAGCCTCCAGTTCGGGACGTGCTTAGGAGGGTCGAATTCTTCATCTGAGGCAAATGGAAGGACCAATGTAAACACATACAAATATGCAAAGAAAAGGCTAAAAAACAGGCAACAAGAGGAAGTGACAATAAAGAAAACATAATAGAAAAGGGAGAAACTAACCAGCTTGTTGTGAGTTCTGTTCAGCATGAGGGGAAGATTGATCACTCACTTGAACAATAGAGGGAGACTTCTCCTTCACACCGGAACCTCCAGCCGAAACCTGAGAGTCAGGTTTAGCAACACTAATGGGTTGTGTGGAATGAGTTCTCTGGGAATCTGCTTCGGACTCGGAAGGAACGAATTGACGACCCTTTTTCTTCGCCTTCTTGTTAGAAGTGCTACCCTCGGCAAACGAAGGAGCTTTCCTCACCTTTTGTTTCTTTTCTTGCCTCTGTTTGGCCTCCAGTATCCGAGATGAAGGTTTCTCAACCAATTGCTGGACAGGTGTCAGCTTGGGGATCTCCTGACCAACATGCAGAGGTTCGGTCACACGAGGGGTGGGTTTCTCATTTTCAGCATAAGGTTTGCCAATGTCGACTAAACCTTCGTCAAAAGAAGGAAGGTCCAAGAAATCTAGGAAGCTCATTTCTGAAAAAGGGGAAAATAAAGGCAAGGCAAGCATAAGCAAGCCCGCGTGAGTAATAAAGTAACAAGAACTAGCAAAAATAAAATATACCTTTCTTATCAGCATCTAAGAGTAATCGGCGCAGCCCCGGATGACTATATGGGAAAGAAAGACTGGCGAGGAAAAGCAAAACCTCAGGAGGAGTACGACACAGAATAGGTTTCTTCCCGAGAGCTTTGGCATGTTCAGCGTTGTATGAGGAAGGCATATCATCAGTAACAACCGACTCACGATGTCTCCAAGGCATAGCAAAAGGAATCGCTCGACGGTCTATCAGGAAGAACTCAGTTTTCCACTTCTTAAGGCTAGAAGTAGTCTCAATCAAACACTTACCATATTCTCCCTCTCCTCGGCTCTCAAAGGAGAACCAATGCCCTTGCTTACTTAACCTATAGAATACTCTAAATAATGTTACGGAAACAGGAATCTTCGAGCCGAAGCAATGTAGCTCAAACATCACCACTCTGTTCATACCTATAGGCACAAGCTGGGAGATATGTACTTTGAAATATCTAATCACGTTTAAAACGAATGTGGAAAAGGGGATCCGAAGGCCAGAATGGTCGAGAAACTGACGATAAATCCCAATCTTAGATTCGGGTAAGCGGTCCATGGTCATATCAGGATCCGGAAGGCATGGCCTTAATAGAGAAGGGATGTTATACTTACATATCACCGCCTTCAAGTCATCCTCGGTCATACCAGACAAGCGTATATGCATGTCACATTTCGGGTCGCGCTTCAACGGCGGAGCCACTCTCGATTGAGCAATTTCTTTCCCAGTCATCCGGAACAGGCAGATGTACAAATATAAAAGATAAGGAAAGAATAAGAATTATACCTACAGATGATGCGAAGGAGGATAAGGTGAAGAAATGAAGAAAACAATAATGGTGGAAACAATGCAAAATAAAATGAATAGCACACATATATAGGAGCCATGGGCGAAGATATCGAGGAAGCACTGTTCATTTGCGAATCGCGAGGATAAGGATCCACCGTTGAATTTGAAACGGCTAGACACGTGTCAAGTTCTCATCCACCACTAAAAGAAAGGAGGTCCAAAATAGGAAATATGGTCGAACCGGTTCAGAGAACGGAACAGTCCAAAAATCATCCCCAGACGAGGAGTAAGAATTGTTTTAAGTATCAGTCCATTATAGGGATAATGAACTAATACTTGGGGGGGACATGTTCGCGTATGTCTCCGGCACCTGGCCGAAGGCACGTCATATGAGCCGAGGCGACTGCCACGTAAGAAAGAGAATATAGACAAGATCCCCCAAATCTTGGGAGACTCTGTTTTATCCAACAAAGCAAGGTTTTACCCAGCAGATCCAGCGCCGCCTGCTTTTACACTGTGCCTGACACTAGAACACTGTTCAAAAGGTGCGCGTCTCCATGATGTGACTATACATCCAGGTATGCCCTAAGCTTTGGGTATAAATACCCCAAAGCATTTACTACACAACAACACACAGTACACAGCATTTACTCTCACTTAATAATATATCTCCGGTATTCCGCACCGGATACCACTCTTGTGATCGTTACTTACTTTTACGCCGGAACTTGGTCTCAGGTTCACACCTGGGGCGAGTTAACGTGTGTTCTATCATTGCAGGGTAGGCCCATCCTACAAGCATACTATACACGAGACCGAAGCTAAATATCCTTGGGCCTTGTTCCTGCGGAAATTTGTTTCAACACTCGACAGAAAGCTAAAAGAGAACTCGGGTACATGACACTTCAACAGCCGGACCACGCGACTCAGAAGCTGTTTCTAATGAACGGGTCTGAACGATGGTTTGTTTAGGGAGCTGAAGAATATAGAGACACCAGCATGCTGAACAATAGAATATACCTTAATGTTCCTAGATATTATCAACACATTCCAAAATAGGAGGCAACCAATAACTTTGGGACGTTAGCATAGCTTCGATAAACTGTCTATTTTCATTGCAGGATATACTAGAGAAAACCTCAAGATAGTTACAATATACAAAGTGCTCACACCACTTTCAACTTGGTTGTATATATAAGAGTGGATGGAAATACGGGAAAGTTTTGTATATCAACGTTGCTTTGTTTGTAAACCATCTGACTTTAGGAAACATAAAGATCATCTGTTTATCATGTAGGTTTCAGTTTATTGTATTTGGCATTGAGTACGTTTTTTGGATTCTTTTTCTTAATCCATATCTACTAATATGTGCAGCTTCTGGCCATAATAGAATCGATAGGCGAAGCAGCCAATAGCAGTCTGTTCTCGCCTATCGATAGATAGCAGGTTGCTTCCAAACTCAAACCATTTGAAACAGAATTACAACTCTTTTCTTGTCATTGATAGAGTGGTATTCCCCGCCCCTGTGAGTCTGAAACAGAAGTTTACACTGTCACACTCACAGCTTCGTACGATTTGATCAATTGTGAAGTTTAATCCATTCGACTGTCATAGGCAAACTGTTACAAAACAGGAAAGGGAGACAACTTTTACATCAATTAAAATGAAACCAGTGTGTTTTGATTTTTTTTCAAAAGTCTATAGCGCCATACTACGTATAGGAACTTTAACAACTTACTTATGTGTCACGAACTTCCACTTCGTATTTAGCCTCAGAAACTATATCTAGAAATGATTAACTATATCAACATGGCAACTCTATGATTCTTTTAAGTTTAATTTCATTTGCGCAGCTTTGGTTTCAAAAGATTGATATATTCAAATATTTAGTCCACTAACACAGATTTTAAACGCAGATAACAAGTCTTAAGTTCAAGGATCCCAGACAGGAAAACCGGACAGACTAGACCTGATCAAACGTATTTCAGTCTGATACTGGTCCATGCTTTTCGTTGCATTCAATTCTGGTTCCGGTCTTACAAAAAAACTGGCGAGTAAGCCTAGTAACACCGAACCAAAAACTAAACCGGATCATTTCAACAGGTCAACGGCCCAATATTATGGACCAATTCGGTCAAAAATGGGTCATGGCCAGTCCAGTCTAGATGATCCGGTACTATTGGTTGGTCCAGTCCAGTTCTGGGACCACGAGAACCGCTAACTGTGACACATATATATAGAACTTTATCACTAAAAAAAACTTTCATTATGTTCAGAAAATACTATTGTATCATAGAGATGTAAACTTACCAGTGAGGCAGTGAAATACTATGAAATTTAAAGCAAATAATAGTAACTGAAAACTTAGATAAGGTAATTACAGAAAATACGTTTACGATAAATAAAAAAAGTAGTTTACAAACTGCTACAATCACATCATATGAACATAACAAGCATCTCACTGTGGTGTGGTTTTCGTTCTTACTAAACAAACCATGGGAGTAATTACAAAAGAAAGATATATTACCACAAGATGATTCCGAATATTCGAAATAATGGAAGTCTTTTATCGACAGCTCATAGTCTCGTAGGCGGCATAACCAGCCATAAACTCGGAGCTGTGGACAAAAGACTCCCATTGTTTCGAAACGAATCTAATTCAGATTAATCACTTAAGATCAGGAACTCTTTTTATGAGATCTGATTGGATTGCAAAGGGATGTTATAAGAAATTTTTGGATTATGTTTGTAGATATGATTGTGTGAGTTTAAATGTTGTAGCAATGAGCAAATATATAACCGAGGCTGAGGCTGAGGCTGTGAAGGAGAATACAGAAACCCTAACCCTAATATCTCAAAATATACAACAAGTCCATTTACCAAGGCCCAATAAAAGATACCAAATCGGGCAATCTATCGGCCTTATTATGGTTTTCTTCTTAAAGTTGTCTTTGGACTTCAGTTTCTTGTCATGTCCATTTATAGTAAAGCTAGCTACCTCTAGGAAGTGATCCCTCACATACCATTATTTATCAAAGATCTCATGAACTAATCTAAGCCACTCATTTTAAATGATCAAAGGGTTATAATTAAACCAATCACTCACAATAAACCACCCTTATTTCTCTCTCACACACACACAACACAAGTATAGATCGGGATAACCAATCTCTCACCGGCGACCACCACAACAACCTCCAACCTTTTTCGGCGACCACCACAACAACCCCACCTTCTCCCCGCGACCACCACAACAAACCCACCATTTTCCGGCGAGTTCTACAACAAACCCTGTTCTCCGACGACTTCCACAACAAATTCGCCATTTTTCGACAAGATCCACAAGAATCCACCAATTTCCGGCGAGTTCCATAGCAAACCCACTTATCCATGGAGTTCTACAACAAATCCATCATTTTTCGACGACTTTCACAACAAACCCGTTTTTTCGGCGACCTCGTCACTGACTCATATATGAGTCACCATGACTCATATATGACTCATGTATGAGTCACAGATAACTCATGTATGAGTCACACATTAGTCATGGTGACTCATACATGAGTCACGGTGACTCATACATGAGTCACTAGTGTCAAGACAATCCAAGTTTTATAAAATTCTTCATCTTAAACCATCTGCTGAAATTAGACATTACACTTTGCTGGTATGTTTTGTACCACACTCGACTTCTTGACTTTTAAAGTCAGCAACTTGAGTCTTGAATTCTCTCCTGTCAAATATAATATAGTGCAGCAGCAAAGATAAGCCCCTTCTAGTGATAATCCAAGTGTCATTAGCAGATCTAATTACTAAGATTTCTTGAATAGACCTTTCCAATCATTCACCTGAATCTAATATCAGATTAATCCACTCAGTTGGCCATTTCCAACTACCATGATCTAATATCGGAAAGTTTGATTTCATAGTGATTTGTGATTTTCTAAACTGATTAATCAAGTGGTGGGTTTTTGTGAATCTCACCGGAAATAGGTGGTGTTGTGGTTGATCGGATCGAAATATACGGTGGTGGTGGCTGGTGGTGATTGGTGTGTGAGATCTGTGGTGGGTGGATGAGAAAGAAAAAGAACGGTTGTGAGATATAAGGGAATGGGGGGCTTGTTTAATTTATTATGTTTTAATCTGGGCCCTTGGATGTAAATGGGTTGGATGGTGTAGATTAGTCCATCAAGACTTTGAAAAAAGATGGGACTTAATTGAACTTTTGTTAGCTACCTCTTTCGCCAATAGTATGTACTAACATGAATAATACTAGATCCACTGATCCACACCTATTTTATACAAAAAAATAAAATAAAAATTCATACTCATATATGTCAAACAAATAGTGATAGTGAAAAAAAGATAGAGAAAATGTGATAGATGGTGATTGGTGGAACTAAGAGCATCCACTATGGTGTTTTAAGAAGAGGTCTAAAACTTTATGAAGAGGTCTAAAACTTTTTTTGTCATAGTAAGAAACCATTTCATGCTTAGATGTCATGAAGAGGTCTGAGATCTTGAAGAGGTCTGGGATCTTGAAAAGGTCTAAAACTTTATGTGCATTTAATTCATGTTATAAACTAAACAATTTATAAACCTCAATAAGTTTAATCTATAGTGAGAATGGGTTCATAATGTAAAAAAGTTTAAAAATTAATGACATTGTATGATGTGGAAATTTTATAAACCTATACAAAAGTTTACCATAGTAGATGCCCTAACTTACAACATGTGTATATAGAAGTATTTATGTAAGTTAGGAGTAGATGTAGCATTGCTCATTTAACATTGTTATTTTAAACTGGTTAACTTGTAGTATTGGATTGAAATTTAAAATTTATTAAAACTTCTACCCAATTTAAAGTTGTTCAGCGTCTGGCTTTGATAAAATTATCTTAACCAAATTTGTTCTCATTAGTAAGTAATATGTTTGCCTCATTTGTTAAATACTAGCACCCGCGCGTAACAGCTGCGGGTACTCAGTAATCAAAGTCCGGGCGTATAAAAAATAACAATAACGATTTGATTAGCTGGAAAAAAAATGATTAGAATCCGGTCTGATGCACGTGTTCTCCTCGATCTTATGGGTCTAAAACCATTTGAGCCATCAATGTGACATATAAATTGCATGAAAATTGTGTTTTACTGATTTGTACAATATGAATAAGAACATAGTATATTATAATTTTATGATGTTAACATTATTTAGTTTATTTATTATGTAGTTTTTATTGTACCTTATGCTTTAATGTGTATTGATTAAATTTTAAAAATTTAAAAGATATTTAATGGATGAAAGGTTTGTGAGTATTATTTAATATTAAGTTTTATGCATTTAGAGATTGTACAATATGTTTTAAGAGTAGTACTACTTAAAATTTAATGAGGAGAGATATACTAAAATGTTTTATATGTAGTATAGATTCTTTTGTGTGCTTTTTTTTGATGAATTTCATATATTCTTATAAAACCACAATTAATTTAATATATACCCAACACAAAATTAGTTAATTTCATATATACTCAAAATCATATTTCAAATTTCATATTTTCCCAATTCTACTTAGGTGATGTTTGTTTTTTTAAATGTTTCACGTCTGAATCTGAATGTGAGTTCTGAATATTATAAGTGGTTCAAAAGTCTGAGTTTGAATTATTTTAGACTGTTTGTTTTTTATATGTCTGAATAAACAAAAAAAAATTCTTACGCTCTACAACAAAACCGATTCCTAACACATTATGTTTTAGATAACTTCAACGTAATTCGTTCCTTTTCTAAACATAATATTCACAAAATCTTTTGCTTTGTAAAGCAAAATCCAAACTGGGACTTTTTTTAAAAGAATGTTACCTTAATAAGAAATATTTATTTTATATATTCCTTAAAAACATGAATTCTTCCTTAATTTAGTAAAAAAAACATTAATTTACGTCATTTGTTTTGATAAAAGTTAAAAACATGATAAAAAGTATATGTGTCAAAAACGAAAAAGAAAAAACTTAAGAAAACAGGTGAAATATTATAAAAGTTTATGGTTGAGACAATTATTTTGAACACTTTAGGGTTGAATTAGGCGATGTTATAAAAAGAAAAGATAAGTAAACAAAATATATCTAATATTAAGGATAAGATAAATGTTGACAACCAAAGTTATACTTCTTCATGTCTCTTTCTCCTCAAATCATTGAATCCATTACCTCCTTAATCGAGACTATGTATTTTTTGTAAGTCATGGTACGATTTTTCTTCCCATCTATCAAAAATTAATTCTTTAATTGGAAAACTAAATGGAAACCTTACTCAAGATTTCCACTATATCCACAAGCTCCCTTCCTGGCGGAGAAAACCTTACAACATCGCTTACATTATTTTCCAACACTAAGCCAAATGTCGAGACCTAATCTTAGCTAGGACCAATCTACACACGTCGCCTATTTCATAATTTTCCGACACAAGGCTAGATGTCGAGTTCTAATCGAAAGCTAGAACCAATCTTCGTCACCCATCTTCTTTTCCGACACAAGGCTAGATGTCGATTCCTAATCCAAAGCTAGAACCAATCTTCACAACTTTTCACTTTCAAGTTTAGTGAGAACTCACAAGACATATACACACATCACTTTGTAGTTTAGTGAGAACAAACACACAAGACTTATTACAACTCAATACACATGTCCAAGTATACACATATAACTTGGATCTACACAAGACAAATCCAAGTATACACATAGATAATGGATTTACACAAGACTAATCCAAGTATTCACAAATACCTTGGATCAACACAAGACTAATCCAAGTATTCACAAATACATTGGATCTACACAAGACTCAAGTATACAAAATGATGAACATGACTAGATCTAAGAAAGGATGATCTTCATCAAGGCTTCATCTTTGATCACATCACAAATCTGTAAGTGATATACTCTTTGGACAAGTAAAGAAGAGGATCAAGAGGATAATCATAAGTAAACATACTTAACAACTTAAGTGATCATTTACTAATGATTGGAAACGTAGAAAGAAGATAAGAAGCAGAAAGATTTGTCCAAAAAGGGTTGTTGGAAAATGAAAATATGATCCACTATTTATAGGAAAAAATTATAATGGCTCTCTGAGCGTGGTTCGTTAAATGGTGTTGCGGTTCATTATCACTAAAGAACCGCACCCCTATATATGGAACCGCGACTCATAGAGTCCGCTCCTTTTTGTCATGTAGTGCGGAAATGCCATCTGGGGTAGTTTATACCCACAAGGGACATTCCTAAGGCATTTGGAATATACCATATTCAAATTTTCATATTTTATTTCAATAAAACATTTTCTTAAAAAATAAAGTTTATTAAAATCTTTGTCACATCTGTATAAATATGAGTTTTGAGGTTAATCACTTTCTATGATCACTAAACATGATTAAGATATATTTTTGTAAGACTTAAATAATTATTACCTTGTAATAAGTGTGAAAACACTTATCCTTTTACCACTTATTTCCAATAATAACAAGACCAAAACGTGTAATTTATGTCGTAAAAGTCGGAATTATGCGTGGTTTGTGTTTTTATTGTGTTTTAGGACCAAAAGATGAAAAAGGAAGAAAACACGGGCTTCCACGGGCTTTTATCGAAGAAAACGAGAAAAGACGAAGTCAAAAGATCAAGACTGCAAAAGAACGGAAGTCCAAGGCTTATTCTGAAGATTTATCGAAGAAAAAGTCTAAAGACGGAAGTTTAATGAAGTCGAAGAACTCAAGTCTAATTATAGAAGAAAAATTATAAGACAAGTTCAAATCCCGAGATGACGTCGAGAAAGACAAAGAGTTAAATCGAGTCGAGAAGAAAGAAAGAGGAGGCAACACATGCACTCCCCATTTTCCTATAAATACCCTCCTAATCACATTAGGAGGGGGGTTAGCTAGTTTTAGTTCTTCATTATTTTTCCTTTCTAGTTTTTAGAGAGAGAAAGTTCCCAACTTTCTCTCACTAAGTTTTCATCTTTTCTTTCTTTTAATCTTTCAAGTTTAAGCTTTGTGTCATCATTGTATTTGGATTTCATTAATCTAATTCAAGTTAAGCTTTTTGTTCTTTAATCTCTTTCAACATTTCTTGGTTTACTTTAATCTTTGATCCGAATAGTTCATTTCATACGGTTTGGTTGATTTGATTATTTCATGATTAAAAGGTTAATCTTTTTTTTGTTCCTACATAATCTCTCATACGTATAAGCTATAGGCTATTTATGCTTATTGGCTTATTCGTTTATTTTGTCTTATTAACTTTTAAGATTTTTAAAGAATTTTATCATTTCATGTTTGGTTTATTAAGTCTCGAGTTTAGTATTCATAAAGGTTTCGATTTTGTGCTTATTTTCTCTTCTCCAAGTTGATAAGTGCTTATCTTAGTTGCTGCTTATTCGTTTAAGCTATTTACTCTTTGGTCGCCATTTCCATCTTGGAAGGGTTTTACCTTGGTACGATCCACTTGACTTCGATCGCATAGATTGCGATCTGTTTATTCTTCCCTGGTACGATCACACGCCACGATCACCCAGTTCGATCTGTGGGTGCGATGGTGTGTCACGATCTCTAGTTGCGATCACATTGATTGCGATTCTGTTTGTTACGATCAGGCCACGATCCTGACCACGATCCACTTGTTGCGATCGTGGTTGCGATCGGTGAGTACGATCACCCCTACCCATCGTACTGTTGAGTACGATCTAACTTTTTGGTTGCGATCGCATTGAGTGCGATCTGGAGTACTATTTGGGTACGATCGCATTGCGATCCTACTTTGGCTTTTGTTTTACTTTCCTTAGTTTTCAAATTTAATCTTTCCCGCCTTTTTACTTAGTTTATTTTAAACAAGTTTTCAAGTTTTTAATCATTTACGTTTTAATTTTAAGATTGTACACTTTTATTTTTAGTTTAATTTTTAAAGCTTCCATTTTACTCAACGAAAATTTTAATTACTTGCTTTTAGATAATCAAACAAATCACATTTAATTTTCCACTAAGAACAATTGAGTCGCACTTTGAACCAATAATCAATTCGAAGAGATTGGAACAACGAACTTTCATAACTAAGTGAAAACCTAGTTACTAAATGGCGCCGTTGCCGGCTCTTTTCGTTAAGATTAACGGTTTTAAGTGAGAGACGCGTTGGATTTTGGTATCCGTTCATTTTTGAACGTCATTTTCCTTGCTTTAAAAATTTTCAAAAATCCTAAAAAATATAAAATTTTCAAAAATACAAAAAAAAAAAAAAATAGAAAAACATAAAAACCAAAAAAATTTATTGTATATTTTCTTTTGTAGGTGTACATGCGTACCCGTGCTCGTAAGAAGAAACTAGCTCAAGCCGAAGTCATTACTCCACCTATTGTCACCATGGACAATCAACCAATGATCGAGCTTTTGCAATCGCACGTAGAGGGCAACACCGATGCTATTGTCATACCCGATATTGGAGCCAACAACTTCGAGCTTAAATCCGGCTTTATTCAAATGGTCTCTGCTCAACCTTTCTTGGGGCGTTCAATTGATGATCCTCATGACCACATAAAAAGGTTTCTTCAACTCACCAATACGGTTAAGTACAATGGGGTATCACAAGAAGTGATTCGCATGCAACTTTTTCCTTTCTCCTTAGAGGGACAAGCCCGACATTGGCTTGATAAGGAACCGCCACAAAGTGTACTTACGTGGACGGATTTAGAGACCAAATTCATCAACTACTTTTTCCCACCCTCACGTACTACCGCTTTGCGGAATGAAATAATTACCTTTGAACAAAAGTACGTTGAGACATTTAGTGAATCTTGGGACCGTTTTAAGGAACTTTTAAGAAAGTGTCCAAAACATGGTTTAACAAAAGTACATCAAATTAATACTTTTTACAATGGTTTAAGTATGAATGACCAAGATTCACTAAATAGTGCTTCGGGGGGTAATATTTTGGTTAAGTCTTCTAATGCCGCTTGGGATATTATTGAGAACAAGTCTAGAGTGCAAACTAAGAGTGTTCGGACTAATGTGGCTAGTGGTAGCACTAATGAGAGCGATAAGAGAATTGATAAGCTTACTTCGCTTGTTGAATCACTTGCTCTCCAAACCTCTAACAACACCAAAGCTATCAATGCCCAAGTTAATGCTATGACCCAATCATGTGAAATATGCGGGGGATCTCACTCATACACCGATTGTCCTTCGACTCATGACAATCTGGAAAATGTGTATGCCGCCAACAATACCTATTCTACAGGAGGCTATCAAGCACGTCCTCAAGGTGACCGCAATTTGCTCAGCTATCGCTCAAACAACTTTCTTTCACCACCCGGTTTTCCCCCTCAAAACCCAAACAACCTTAATCGCAACAATCAAAACCAACCACGTGCTCCAAATCAATATCAAAACCAAAGAAACCCATATCCACCTCAAAGAAACAACCAAGTTTACCAACAACCTGCTTATCAACCACCCGCCTACCATGCTCCTCCTTTCAACCAACCCACCGCATTACACCAAGACGTTGAAACTTACATGAGGACTAATGATGTGATTGTGCAAAATCTTCAGCGGGAAATGGCCAACATGAAAGCTGATATGGTGAAACAAGGAAATGATCTTCGAGCCGATATGCGTAACACTTTGGCAAGTCAAACGAATGACTTAAGGAACATGATGGCTAGTTTTTTCCCAAGTAATCAAGCCTCTGGATCGGGTTCTCTTCCGAGTAACACCATTGCTAATCCAAGAGGGGAGATGAAAGCAATCACCACTCGCAGTGGAAAAGGTTTAAAGGAACCGTAGCTTCCTACACCTACACCGGTGATTGTGACAAAGGAAAACGAGTCTCCTTCTCCAATTCCTCCAACTTCTACTCCTCCACCTTCTATTTCTCCAATTCCTCCACCTTCTATTTCCACCTCTCCACCACCGAAGGATGTGAGTGAGAATTCCATTTCAAAGCCTTCATCTCAACCCAATATACCTTATCCTTTGAGGTTGAGGAAAGAGAAATTGAAGAACAAGGATGATATTCAGGTTTCTAACTTTCTCAAAATGTTTAAACAACTGAATTTCAATATCTCCTTTGCTGAGGCTCTCGCTCACATGCCCAAATACGCTAAAATATTTAAAGACCTTCTTAGTGATAAGGAGAAACTTCTTGATATTGCTCAGACCCAACTTAATGAGAACTGCTCTGTAGTGCTCTTAAGGAAATTACCCACCAAACTTGGTGATCCGGGTCGTTTCTTGATTCCTTGCAACTTCCCTGGGGTAGAGAATTATATGGCCCTAGCCGATCTAGGTGCTAGTATCAACCTAATGCCTTTAAGCGTTTGGAAACAATTATTTCTACCCGAGCTAGTCCCCACACGAATGACTTTGGAGCTAGCTAACCATACGGTTGCTTATCCAGTGGGGATAGCCGAAGAAGTCTTTGTTGGTGTCGACAAATTCACCTTTCCAGCGGATTTTGTTGTCGTTGACTACGAGATGGATCCCCGTGTTCCATTAATCGTTGGACGTCCATTCTTGAGGACCGGTCGCACTCTCATTGATGTAGCCGCTGGCGAATTAATCATGAGAGTTGGTGATGATAAAATCGTCTTCAACATGGGTAAACTTTCTAAGCAACCTTCTGAAAATGAAAGTGTTAATTTCATTGACGTTCTTGATGAGGCTTGTGAAGAACATTTCAAAGACGCTTGTAAAAGTGGTTCTTCTTCTCTTCCCTTTGTTGAGATCGTTGCCTCTATTGCTCCATCACTAACTCCATTTGGAGAAAGTGATTTCATCTTGAAAGAATTTGAAGCAACTTTGGGAGATGTGGACTTGTAATATGACGATTCTCCCTCCAATTGGGATGAAGACATTCGTACCATTGAGAAACTTCTCAATGAGGACCATATTTCTCCACCATCTCCTAAGGATATCTCTATCGATGAACCGAATTTGACGACGCCTTCCATCGAAAATCCTCCGGATTTAGAGCTTAAGGACCTACCGTCTCATCTCGAGTACGTTTTCCTTGAAGACAACAAGAAGTCACCCGTCATCATCGCAAAGGATTTGAAAGAGGAAGAAAAATCTCGACTTATCGCTGTGTTGAATAATCACAAGAAAGCGATTGTTTGGAAAATCTCCGATATTCGTGGAATTGATCCTCACTTTTGCACACATAAAATTCTTATGGAGGACGACTTTAAACCCACTATTTAAAGCCAAAGAAGGGTGAATCCTAAGATCCATGACGTAATCAAAAAAGAGGTTATCAAACTTCTTGATGCGGGAATGATCTATCCTATCTCGGATTCACCATGGGTTAGTCCCGTCCATTGTGTGCCTAAGAAAGGCGGAATCACCGTTGTGCCTAATGAAAACAACGAGTTGATTCCTACTCGTCTCGTTACAGGGTGGAGAGTTTGTATAGACTATCGCAAACACAATGATGCTACGAGAAAGGATCATTTTCCCCTTCCTTTCATGGACCAAATGCTTGAACGTCTAGCGGGTAATGACTATTACTGCTTTTTAGACGGTTTCTCCGGGTATTTTCAAATTCCCATCGATCCCAAAGACCAAGAGAAAACCACATTCACTTGTCCTTATGGAACATTTGCTTACAAAAGAATGCCTTTTGGCTTATGCAATGCTCCTGAGACATTCCAAAGGTGTATGATGGCTATCTTCCATGACATGGTTGAAGAAACTATGGAAGTATTCATGGATGATTTCTCGGTTTATGGTGATTCTTTCTCTCATTGCCTTGCCAATTTGGAACGCATGCTTAAGCGATGTGAAGACACTCGCCTTGTTCTAAATTAGGAAAAATGCCATTTCATGGTAAAAGAAGGCATTGTGCTTGGACATAAAATCTCAAAAGCCGGTCTTGAAGTGGACCGTGCAAAAGTGGATGTCATAGCCAAATTACCTCCACCTTGAACCGTGAAGGGTGTGGGAAGTTTCCTTGGTCATGCAGGCTTCTATCGTCGATTCATTCATGATTTTTCTAAAATCGCTCGCCCGATGACCCATCTCTTGGAAAAAGATACTCCTTTCATCTTTTCCAAAGAGTGTCTTGAATCCTTCAATCTTCTTAAGGATAAGCTAACTAAGGCACTGGTCTTGGTTACCCCTAATTGGGAGCTACCCTTTGAGTTGATGTGTGATGCTAGCGACTTTGCTATTGGAGCGGTTTTGGGCCAAAGAGTGAACAAACACTTCCAACCAATCTATTACGCTAGCAAGACAATGACGGGGGCTCAATTGCATTATACCACTACCGAAAAAGAGCTTTTAGCTGTAGTGTATGCTTTTGAAAAATTATGTCCCTATCTTGTCCTTTCTACCACCATCATGTATACCGATCATTCCGCGTTGAAGTACTTGTTGACTAAGCAAGATTCTAAGCCAAGACTTCTTCGTTGGGTTTTGCTCCTTCAAGAATTCAACATTGAAATTCGTGACAAGAAGGGAGCCGAAAACCTAGCCGCGGATCATCTAAGTAGACTTGAGGATCCTTATCAAGGGGATCATCCGAATCAAGAGATCAATGACTCTTTTCCCCTTGAAACCTTAATGTCTATCAATCCAAATCTTGATGACACCCCGTGGTTTACGGATATTGCAAACTACTTAGCGGGTGGAATTCTCAAGGAAGGGTTAACGTCCCAACAAAAGAAAAAGTTCTTTAAAGACATTGAACACTATTTCTGGGACGACCCTTACGTATTCAAACAATGTGCGGATCTTGTCATTCGTCGATGTGTTGATGGGCCGGCAGCGGTACAAATCTTTGACGCTTGCCATAAAGGACCCACCGGTGGTCACTTTGGTCCCAATTACACCGCGAAGAAAGTTTTTGACTCAGGATTTTATTGGCCCACCATTTTTCGTGACACTCACGAAATGGTTAAGCATTGTGATGCTTGCCAACGACAAGGCAAGATCACACATAAAGATGAGATGCCTCAAAATTTCATACAAGAATGTGAAATCTTTGATGTATGGGGCATCGACTTTATGGGGCCATTTCCATCCTCCAAAGGGAACAAGTACATCCTCGTAGCCGTTGACTACGTTTCTAAATGGGTTGAAGCCACGACTCTTCCTACAAACGATGCGAGGGTGGTTGTGAACTTTCTGAAGCAGCTTTTTGCTCGATTCGGTGTTCCTCGTGCTATTATCAGTGACCGCGGGACTCATTTTTGCAATGATCAATTCGCAAGAGTCATGGCTAAGTACGGTGTCAATCACCGTATTTCCACCGCTTATCATCCCCAAACCAATGGTCAAGCCGAGATTTCTAACCGCGGATTGAAGCGAATTCTAGAGTGTACTGTGGGAGAGCATCGTGCCTCGTGGGCCGATAAATTAGATGATGCTTTGTGGGCTTTCCGTACTGCCTATAAGACGCCGATCGGTTGTACACCTTATCGTCTTGTGTACGGGAAAGCATGCCACCTCCCTATTGAGCTGGAACATAAGGCATACTGGGCCTTGAAGTGGGCCAACTTCGACATCAACAAAGCCGACGATCTTCAGAAGATTCAACTTAATGAGCTCAATGAACTGAGGAATCAAGCTTACGAGAACTCATTAATCTACAAGAAGAAGACCAAGATCATCCATGATGCAAGGATTAAGAACCGAGAGTTCCACGTCGGTGATCAAGTCTTACTTTTTAACTCTCGATTGAAGATCTTCTCGGGCAAGTTGAAGAGCCGATGGTCTGGTCCATTCACCATCGCCAAAGTCTTTCCCTATGGCACCATTGAGCTTTCTCAGCCGAATGGGCCAAATTTTAAGGTGAATGGCCAGCGTGTGAAGTTGTACTTTGGTGAGGACATCTCTCATGAGATGATTCCATCCCTCACCACGTTTCCCATGAACTAGTTTTGGGTCGAGTCAGGCTCGTGACTCGGTGAACAAAAACAAGCGCTTCTCGGGAGGCAACCAGTGATCTATCCTTTACTGTTTTCGTAATAAGTGTAGGGGAGCCCCGTATGTGTTTGTTGTCTTGTTTCTTATTCTCTGCAGGGATTCAAGCTTCAAAGTGCACCTCGATGACTTTTGACGAACCGTGATCCCGTGTTCCCGTCTTCCCGGTTCCATCCTAAACTATCGTGATTCAATATTTCATATCTTATATGTTCACATTGAAATCACTATAGTTGTCCTTTCCTTAGCAAGATTTAAACAAAGTGCACAATGTCCTAAGTGTAGGGGAGTTTACTCCCACATGCTTAAACATTGAGGACAATGTTTATATCAAGTGTAGGGGGGACTTCTATCGAAGTAAGTGGTCTTTTCCATGAATTTGCCCTCATTTTAACCGAAAAACTCGATTTTTCGACATTTTTCAAAATTTTTAATCTAGTTTGGCCTTGTAGTTTAGTAGTATTTTCCCTTGTCATAGTTATTTACTTTCTTTTCTAGAATAAATTTTTAATAAAGTGGTTTTAATTTTTCAAAGTCGTGAATATTTTGACTCAACCCGAGTTTACTTATCTAAGTTTACTCTAGCTAGTATCCTTAACGTGTTTAAGTGAAGTTTTGCTAGGCTTTTATATAGGGAACTTTAAAACGTGAAAGTCTTAACTCTTACGGGTTAAGAACAAGAACTTTTCGCAAGTTCTTATAATTGATCCTAGAGAGTCGTTTATCAAGGGAACTTTAAAATGCGATTTCTAAACTTGAAAAAGTCTAAGAAGTTGCAAGATCCTATAGACGACTCGAAAACCCAAAACTTTGATTTAATAGGCTAAGCATCCATGAGTCTCATTCCTTGAGATTTTAAACTGTGGAGAACGAGAGATGATAGAGTCAATTATAAGTTGGTATTCTTTCGTGAATTTATGTGAGTGAATTATGAGCCTATTCTCCCATCGCTTGTTAACAAATTTATATGCAATAAATAAGGTTGTACGATTTAAAAAGTTACTTAGCTTCTAGCCCAAGATCGTTTAAAAGTTGCTCGGTATTAAATAGAGTTCATAGCCAAGGCATAGCTTATTGAAGCGGGATGCAAAAATTGGCGAGTCCGAAAAGGCCCTAACAAGGCATGAGGGCTACATTTTGTTGCTAAATATCCAAAAGTGATGTGAAGAATCATTTATCGAAAATCAATATGAAGGATCGAGACACACGACGAAAAGCAAAAACTCCCCAAAAGATCATGGAGAAGTTATCCAAAAAGGCCCTAACAAGGTATGAGGATAAATAGATCCAAGTCCTAAAAGGAGGCGGATCGTTGTATATCAAAGTCAAAAATAAAGAATGGAGAAAAATGAAGAAGTCGTGGTCCAAAGATGAAGAATCTCTCAAAACTTCAAGTGAAGAAATTCCTATTATGAAGAGAAGACCATAATTTCAAGAACGTCTCTCAAAGATTTGAAGTATGAAGTCGCCGCCAAATATCGGTCCGAGAAAGGTCTCAAATCGTGAAGCGAGTTATGCCAAGATATGAACTTTATGAGGTCCCGAGAAGCAGTTTTAAAATATTTTGTCCTTTAGCTAACTATTGATTAAATCGTCCCACTTTATTTTCAGCCTAAATAACTATCAAAATAAGTCAAACAATGCATCCTCGTGATCATTCAAGACAAAATTAAAATATAAGAGATACACCTACGAATAAGGGAGTCTAAGTAAATAACTGGCCCACATGAATTCGTGTTAGTCTGCTAACTTATAATAACAATGATCTCGTTTTTGAGCTTGGTATGGGGAACGTGAAACTTGAGGATGATAAACGTTCATGGCAGCTAAAACCCCTATATAAGTCTTTGATTTCATTACTTGTTCTATCTTTTTATTTTCCTTAAAGTTTAATATTTAATAAAGGCCGAGGTGGGTTATTTTTGATGGAAAATGTAAACCGTGCTTTAAAATTAATGCATTGCATGGGGGCATTGCAATGGTCAAGTGTAGGGGATTTAATAAGTGTGAAAACACTAATCCTTTTACCACTTATTTCCAATAATAACAAGACCAAAACGTGTAATTTATGTCGTAAAAGTCGGAATTATGCGTGGTTTGTGTTTTTATTGTGTTTTAGGACCAAAAGATGAAAAAGGAAGAAAACACGGGCTTCCACGGGATTTTATCGAAGAAAACGAGAAAAGACTAAGTCAAAAGATCAAGAGTGCAAAAGAACGGAAGTCCAAGGCTTATTCTGAAGATTTATCGAAGAAAAAGTCTAAAGACGGAAGTTTAATGAAGTCGAAGAACTCAAGTCTAATTATAGAAGATAAATTATAAGACAAGTTCAAATCCCGAGATGACGTCGAGAAAGATAAAGATTTACATCGAGTCGAGAAGAAACAAAGAGGAGGCAACACATGCACTCCCCATTTTCCTATAAACACCCTCCTAATCACATTAGGAGGGGGGTTAGCTAGTTTTAGTTCTTCATATTTTTCCTTTCTAGTTTTTAGAAAGAGAAAGTTCCCAACTTTCTCTCACTAAGTTTTCATCTTTTCTTTCTTTTAATCTTTCAATTTTAAGCTTTGTGTCATCATTGTATTTGGATTTCATTAATCTAATTCAAGTTAAGCTTTTTGTTCTTTAATCTCTTTCAACATTTCTTGGTTTACTTTAATCTTTGATCCGAATAGTTCATTTCATACGGTTTGGTTGATTTGATGATTTCATGATTAAAAAGGTTAATCTTTTTTTTGTTCCTACATAATCTCTCATACATATAAGCTATAAGCTCTTTATGCTTATTGGCTTATTCATTTATTTTGGCTTATTAACTTTTAAGCTTTTTAAAGAATTTTATCATTTCATGTTCGGTTTATTAAGTCTCGAGTTTAGTATTCATAAAGGTTTCGATTTTGTGCTTATCTCTTCTCCAAGTTGATAAGTGCTTATCTTAGTTGCTGCTTATTCGTTTAATCTATTTACTCTTTGGTCGCCATTTCCATCTTGGAAGGGTTTTACCTTGGTACGATCCACTTGACTTCGATCGCATAGATTGCGATCTGTTTATTCTTCCCTGGTACGATCACACGCCACGATCACCCAGTTCGATCTGTCGGTGCGATGGTGTGTCACGATCTCTAGTTGCGATCGCATTGATTGCGATTCTGTTTGTTACGATCAGGCCACGATCCTGACCACGATCCACTTGTTGCGATCGTGGTTGCGATCGGTGAGTACGATCACCCCTACCCATCGTACTGCTGAGTACGATCTAAATCCTTGGCTGCGATCGCATTGAGTGCGATCTGGAGTACTATTTGGGTACGATCGCATTGCGATCCTACTTTGGATTTTGTTTTGCTTTCCTTAGTTTTCAAATTTAATCTTTCCCGCCTTTTTACTTAGTTTATTTTAAACAAGTTTTCAAGTTTTCAAGTTTTTAATCATTTACGTTTTAATTTTAAGATTCCACACTTTTATTTTTAGTTTAATTTTTAAAGCTTCCATTTTACTCAACGACAATTTTAATTACTTGCTTTTAGATAATCAAACAAATCACATTTAATTTTCCACCAAGAACAATTGAATCGCACTTTGAAGCAATAATCAATTCAAAGAGATTGGAACAACGAACTTTCATAACTAAGTGAAAACCTAGTTATTACCTTGATGATAGTGTTTGTTAAATAATTCTTCTTTCGATTATCTTTGACGATAAATATTATTACAATTTGTTGTGATCAAAACTAAGAAAGATTAGTTACTACAAATAATGTTTTTAGGTATTTGGTTGCATTAACAATCTCCCCTTGTTGATTACGAAAAACTATAAACTCATTAATGTAAAAACAAAGGTTTTTGAATTATTAACGAGTTTATGACTATCATTTCTCCCCCTTTGTCGAAGCAAAATGGTTAGCACAAGTCTTTGAAGGAGAAAAGAATCGACTTTGCTAGTAGCTCCCCCTTGGTGCTTACTCCCCTAGCTTGGGGCACCAAGTGATCGACCTATGGTGACAAGCTAGATATAAAGATTAGTGGAAATAAAAGAAACATCAATTTATATGCATTAGTCACTACTTACTAAGTAACTTGAGAGGGAGGAAGAAAAGAAATCTCAAATTAGAAGTAAGTATTTGCTAAGTATATCCAAAGAGAGTGTTTTGACAAGCTCAATTCATAATTGGTGGAATAAAGGTAGAGAAGAAATATCCATACCAATTGTAGTTAAAAATGTCAAAAGGTTAAAAACTTAGAGTTGCTGGAATCACCCAAATCAATTGTAAATTTTTATTGTAATCAACTCCCAACTATATGTGTGATAAAGAATTAGCAAAACAAAAAATAACACACATATCAATCATATTACAAAAATATGAAAGAGTATACAAGGATAATATTCATATGCAAAATAGGAATATTAAAACAACAAATATGAAAAATAAACAACATAAGCATAACAACTATTCTAGTAGAGATAGTCCTCCAAGTTTGCTTAGGTTTTTATTTTAGACTCAAACAATTAGAACACAAAGTGTGCTTTAATTGGTAAAATAAGACGAAGGTGCATCATCCGAAGATTTGCTCACGGGAACAAATACTTTGAGAGGAGGTCAAGTGAGAAGAAATTCAAGAAAATTCACCTTGTCATAGATATGAGCAAGTTTAATTTATTGAAATCGACAACACGCACACGAACTTCCATGATGCAAAACGAAGTCGTTTGATGGGGGAGGACCATCATAATAAGAAGGTGGTAGAGGAGAAGGAGAGTATGGATAAGAGAGGTTTTCACAATGCCTAGTGAGGTTAGGGAAAAAAGAGAGGTCATTGAGATGAGGTGTGTTGAAAGGTTTAGGTGGTGGTAGAAGAGCTTCTTTTTCTCCGGTAATTGGATTGATTGAGAAAGTCTCATTCCAATACTCAATTGGAGAGAAAGAATAAGTATTGCAAGGTTTGGGAGAAGATGAATAATGATGATCCTTGTTCTTATTGATCCAAATGGGTTAAACTGAGATTTTCGATTTCTTAGAAAGCTTAGAAGAAGAAGCTTTGGATTTAGAAGGTTGTGACAAAGATATGTCAAGGTTAAGTTTAGAAGAAGAAAAACATTGTGAGGGATGAGAAAAACAACTCCTAAAACAAGAAGATTTAAAGAAAATAGACAATGAAAAAATAGAAAGAAAACCAAAAGGTTTCAAGCAATTTTTAACCCAAATAGGCAAACAAAGAATCTTAAAAAAGACCAAGGTCAAAGAAGAAAGACTAAAAATGAGCCAAAATTTAGCTTACTGTCCGTGGTTCTTTAAAAGAACCTGTGGTTCAATATATTTATTGAGTCGCACGGCTTTTATTGAGCCGCCTACAGTGGACACAAAAATCTGATTTTTGAAGTTTTTAAGAAAAGAAAAGTATTTTTTAAAATTGAGAAAATCTTGGATTTTTACCTCTAACAACACTAGGTTAGGCTATGGTTGCAAAAAGAGCAACATACTCACAAGAGTATCTTGACAAAGGGTGACAAAATATTTAGATAACATTTTGGGCCAATTTTAGTCAAGTATTAGAGGTTGAGATAGATTAAGGTTCAATTTTAATTTAAACTGAAGTTAATTAGTGTGAGAACACATAGGTTGAAACACATAAAAAAGTTTAATCTATTAAAACATATTCATGATAAACTCATGAAGGAAACAAAGTACAAGAGAAACAGCTAACTACTACAATATCTAGCTAATCTAATCTTGACTAAACAATCTTCTTTGGCTTGTTTTCTTGAAAAGATATTTTAGAAAATATCATCATTCATCTCCTAGGAGGAGGAGGATTGGTGAGCAAAGTTAACAAGAACTCTTGTAATTGCATGAAGTCCATACATCTCTATTCTTAGGTTTTGGACGATGTAGTTATTATTGAGGCAACATGTGACAATCCGTCAATTTATGGTTGATATTTTATTCTCAAGTATTATTTAAAAATATTATTTTAATTTTATATTATGAACTCACTCATTTTTGGGAAGAAATTTGGGTTTACGTCTTGAAGTAGCATCGACTACGTTTAAACCGGAGAATTCTACGTTACGTGCTTACGTTTACATACACCGTTTTAGTGACAGCCCGACATTTCAGGAAATAAATTTATCCTTGAATATTATTTTGGAATTTCAAATTTGTGTTAGTTTATAAACTCACAAATTTACGAGAAGAGAATAAGACTTACGTGCATAATTTAACGTCCTTTACGACTAAACCGGAAACCCTAGGTTTACGTATTTACGTTTTTGAACTCCGTTTTTGATGAGACAATTTTTATTAGATTCTTTTTGTGCCGTTGATTCATAATTTATAGAAACGTTTTCCGTAAAACGACCTGAGGGCACGTAAATCGAGGAAACTAGAATCGAGGAGTACCCTTAAATTAGTGGAGATGAGACAAGTTTACACTTGCCTCACCCCCACTATGGGTGGAAAGACTTAGCCAACACACCATATGTGGTGTCAAGTTTATATGCACACTAAGGACACATGTCCTTAGTGCATACACAAACCACCAAACTAACAAAACTAGCTACACCATAAACTATTTCTCATTTCATACATGCAAAACCACTCAAACACTCTCTTCTCTCTCTATGAACGTCCATAGCCACCCTCCTATCACCATTTTCATCAAATTTTAACCATAAACAAAGGTTATAATCAACATATATTGAAGCCTACTTGAAAAGATGAATATTGGAGGTGATTATAACATGTGAAAAGGAGTTTTCATGGAGGTCTTTGGGCTGATTTTCAAGAAGGAGTTTAGGGCTGATTTCATAGAGGTGTTCATCCATTTGAAGGACTCAAGAAGTTGCCTTGCTAAATTTGAAGATTTGGTAACAAGGAACCAAGCCTTGTTCATCAAAATCCCATCTTTTCATCATCTTGGTGGTATAGAGATTATTTCTCCCTATCATCTTGTTATTTTGAATATGTAATCTTGTATTTTCTTCATTTATGTATATGTATATGATGATGAATGATGATCAAAATATTATGTGGGGATTTGGTGTTGATAAATTTGGTTAAAATGATTAAAAGCTACATGAAAGGATGTTAAAATCATGGCTAAAAATGTAGGCTGTATAAAACAGTAAAGAACTATATGATAACTTGTTAAAGTGGCATGGATAATTTAATATACAGTAAGGTAAGTGACTTGTACATATGTGAGAGTTGGCCACACAATCGAATCCTTAAAATGAGTGAGATATGATCAAAACAATATTGAAGTATAAATCTGAGTATTCTGTTTTGTATGGACTGTTAGAGACACTTAGACATTGATTGAGCAGTAGCTAAAACTGAGTTAACTGTAGCAGATAGTATGTAATTTGTGTCACCCAAAAATGAGCTTCTATCTCTGTGTAGAACTCAAGATATGGTAAAAATGGTGAAAGTGAAAATAATAATTAAATTTGTAAAATAAAAGTATATAATTTAATATTAGCACTCAAGTTAATATAATATAAAATATATACCTAAAACCCACTAACTTATATTTTACATATAAATAGGTATGTATTTTAATAAATAAAAGGGAAATTTTATAGAAATGGCAATTTTATAAGTTTTATAAGTTATAAAACTAAAAACATAAGTTTTACGTCTTTTCGCATAAACCGATAAATTAACGTTTTCGTCAATTAAAACTTAGACGGTCGGACCCGTCTAATGTAAACTTTTTATAACTCATATAATGATGTATAAGTACATATTACAAGTAAAAACCGATAAAACTCGAGCTTTATAACATATGGACATTAACGGGCCAAATTAGCCTTATTGGACTATTAACCCAACTAATTTGGCTAAACACTAATGGACTTACTCATTGGGCTTAACCCACTTGGGGCCAACATATGAGTAATGGCCTGATAGTAATAGTATAAACAGACTAATATAAAGAGTTGAACTCTTAATGGGCTTTTAATGGACTTACTGGGCCTTAATATGGAATTGGATTAAAACTAGTATAACTAGTCTAAATTTGACTAACACATAACACTATAATGTGTGTGAAGAGATAAAATACCACATGATCATCATCATACTTATAATATCATCATATATATACATAGCCATTGTTTTTATAAAGTCATTGGACAAGAGTCAAAGACGAGTATTATTTGTCTTGGTTTCCGTGATTGAAGCACGTACCGTACATCCGAATCGCCGATAACCCGCCTTTCCCAATCAACGTGAGTTCATAGCCTCGCACTCTTTTAAATTTTTTACAAAATATTTTATAAACCCGCGAGGGAGATAACATGTTAGTTTTGATAAAATAGGACACCATTTGTCCCGATTGTTTGCTTATTGATATGGACCCGAATGATTGTATGACCTGATGAATGATTATATGACTCGATGTATGAAATGAAATAGATTATTATTAGTTAGGTTATGTTACTAAAAGTCCCATTAGCATGAACTGTGAACTACCGGGATTTGGTAGACGCTTATGCATATGATAGTACTATTTGGGGAAGATCACCCCAATTCGCGCCTTGACGGTTGATCCCCGTCGTGCCACATTGATTGGTAAGCGAACTTATGTATGAGAAGACTTATATAAGCGTGATTATTGTGACGACACACTGTTTTAGATGGGCAAGAAGGAAATTACGGGCTAGCTACCCGTTGTTTGTAATAGTAAGGTAGCAATGTCATGCGGCTTATAATAATCCAATAACGAAAATACTGCTATACGCATTGAATTACAATACATTGCCTGACTAGCAATACGGGGTCTTAGTATTGATATTATGCTCGTATTTTGGTTTTACATAACCATATTCATATAACGGTTTTTATTTAACTCTATACAACGTTATAAGACGTATTGTATGATGTTTTTACGAAATTGGTTCGTATAATGGTTTTGGAGGCAAAAGCCTATAGTATGATTTACAACAAAGATTTGTATAAAATGTTTTTGGCTTATTTTATGGCCTACGACAAAGAATTGTACAAAATGATTTTCGGTAATAATTTTATACCGATGATATATTAATGGATTTCGTTAAACTCTATGAATTCACTCGGCGTTTCGCTGACCTTTTCTTTTAACATGTTTTATCTCAGGTACTTGAAGGTAATTCTCGGGAAGACGACAAGAATTCATGGCCCGCACTTAAATAACAGTTTCCATTCGAATGCTTTGTAAAATTTAATGAAATATTATGACTTGGGACCTATGTAACTTGATATTTATGAATGGAAAATGCTTTATTATTAAACGACGCGATTTTAAGCGTTGTCTATAATTTGAGTAATGTGCTATCCCGTAACACCAACGCCTCTTCCACTGAACTAAAGTATGACTATTTGGGGGTGTTACAGTTTGGTACTAGAGCTCTCGTTATAGAGAACGAAAGATTTTTAAAAACCAAGGTTTTGAATAAAACATTTCAAAATCTTTTAACTATAAACATTTTTCTCAAAATGTCTAAAAATCTTTTGACTATAACGGTGCCGAAGAATTCCCGAGTTACCGACAAGGCCAGACCGAGAAGTGTTATTTTAATATATATATAACTTGGATTATATATATATATATATGATGTAATTTGATTACATGATTGTTTGATGATTATTTTAATATTTATACGAGGTATTGATACGACGTAGATTGTCACAAGAAACCCTAACTCCCCTAGCAAATTAATCGAAACTATTTCTGTATGAATTCTAGCTATTCTAGATCTAAACCAAGTTGTGGATATTTATGATCCCAATAAAATGGTTGATATTCGTAGAAATGTTGATATTAGTTGATTGTGATACTGAAGAAGAATTGGCGAGATTAAATCTGATATCGATGTCATGACGATCTTTCCTTATAGAGTGGAGTTCGACAAAACGTTACCACCTGGAAAGGTGTCATCTGATTTGGTGTCACCCAATTCTTAAATTTGAAATCGAAAGGGTGAATGTTGCACTTGAGGCTTTTATTGGAGCCATTACCCAAAGGCCTCATGCCACTTGTACCTTTCCGAGAGGTCTAATTAAATGTGTGAGTCATTTCATACTAGTGACTCATTTGATAACTATTGTTGTAAGAGCTATAGGATTGGAAATTAAGTGTTGTTCGTATCGAGCTTTTATTGCCCTTTAAGGTTGAAAGTATTGGAGAATGAGGTAGGATATCGCATTGAGTATGATTTGGTTGAAACTTGAATGAAGTAAAATTTAACTCGTATGGAATATGAGATTGTTAAAAGGAAGTCGTTAAGTCCTGTGATTGAATTATAAGGTTTTAAATGATTGTTGGTTCGTGTTAAGGGTTGCTCCTAGGCCATTGTCCACTAACGAGGATGCCCAGTGTCCAAGAAATGAATTGAAGAAATCTTCTTCTGAATTGGGACCGATGGATCTTCTAGGACAGGTGGAACACCTAATGACTCTTGTAGATTAGTATTCATTGTGGTATCTTTTAGAATCCCTAACTTAACTAAGACATCAGTTAGTAGGATGAGTTTTTGGAATTGTATGACATGGCAACACGTAATGTGTTACGGTACAATTTTGACTTGTTTGTGATTAATGAAAAGACTACCTTTGATTGCTAAATCCTACATGTATCGATGTTATCTATCATTTATTGCTTCTTTCTAATGATCGCATTAGTGATGCAACCATTGAACAAGTACTCATCTCGATTTGAGTTACGTTGTGGATTATTCTTTTTGAGTGCCATCGAGGTCATGAACCTCATGATTATTTTGCTAAGCTCATCTCCTATCATAATGTAGTTAGTTCTTGGTGAACAACTTTTCATCACTCTTTTGCAGATCACTCATTGTTTTATAAGATAAAACAGTATCCCTTGAGAAAATTGAATTTTCAACACCATAAGGATTATTCAAAGTGAGATTTATAGGTAATCGTTATCGAAATAAAGTTGTTTATGAAACACCTTGGAAAACTTAAGTGTTTTCACAACAAAGAACATCTCTGTAAATTCATTTTGATTCTTATTCCAGAATTAAGCATGAAAATATTTTTATTTTAAACATGACGACAAAGTTTTGACGAACTGAGTATTGCATCGTTAATCCTAAAATTGTATATAGTTGCACGCCTACATATAATTTGGAAGGGATCATGCAAGGCTGATTAGTAGTCACCATGAAATTATTAATAAACACTAAATTTTCCTTGAAGGTTGTGAAATATTAAATTTTATGAGATCTGCAAGAAGTGCAAAAATAGGGACATAGTGTTAGGGATACCTACATATGTGCCCGTACTATCTATTCTTCTGAATCGAATTTAATCATCTGTGGAAATTGTCTTATTTGACAATTGACCTCCCCTTCTTGTCCAAGTCTCTCATGATTAGATTCTTTGGAAAAGTATCTAATTAGCGATTGTTGATACCCGACTGGGCGCATCGACATTTCTATCATTTCTTTTGATTAGTGATTGTAGAGTTTTATTACACCTTTAGGAAAAGGAGGTAAATAGGGTAAGTATTAAACAAATGATTTAGGGAAATCAAGTGTTAATGACCCAATGAAGTTCGTTTCCCAATGAGGTATATGTGTGTGAATAATTCGTAATTGGTTTGAGATTAATATTTAAGAGAAGGGGATGAGAAAATAGAATGACGAAGACGTGAAATTAATTACTACGATGACTAAACGTAAAACCGTAAAAAGAGCAAAAATAAAAATTAATTCTAAAAATTCCCAAAAATTTACCAAAAATCAAAATAAATAAACTAAGAGTTTATCAATGATCAAAACTTTTTCAAACCTTTTAATTTATTAAATATTAATTTTTAAATGCTAATTAAAGCCCTAAAAATCAAATTAATTATCAAAAAGCGCAAATAAAGATTTCTCAATTGGCAAACCTCTAAAATGACCTAAAAAGATTAAAAACTATTTTTATAAACTTTTAAACTAACAAAAACTATTTAAAATGATTTAAAATTTAAAATAATTATAAAAATTAATCTAAAGATGATAAAAATAATCTGAGAGTTGCAAAAATCCTATTTTAATGTACTTAAGCTAATAAAAATATAAAAAGTGCAAAAATGTGAAATTTTTTAATAATAAAATAATATTAAAATAATATTAAAAATAAAAAATTATAAAAAATCTAAAAACTTGCAAACTAGTTTATTTTAACCTAAATAATCAGAAATGAAAGTGAAATTACTAAAATACCCTTATTGGGCCCCCAAATGGGCTAAAACCAAAAAACAGTCAAATTAAATGGGCTTTTGGGCCCAAAAAGTCAAACTAGGCCCAAATGACCTAAAAAAGCCCTATCTGACTCAAAATTTAATTCTAAGCACAAAAGTCTGAAGGCCCAAAGGCTGATTCTGAGCTTATCACAGCTTAAATAACAATCAGCTTATTCTTATTGGGCCAATAAGCCCATTAAGCAATAAGCCAATGCCATAAGCTCTGCTTAAACACACAACCTTATTTTGAGATCCCTAAGAGATCTGTAAAAAGAAATTTTGAAAAAGCTAACTCAATAAGCCAGAAATAAGCAAAATAGAAATCCACTAAACGACAAAATAGTCAGGCTAGAGTTCTAGGGGGTTTCAGAAGCTCTGGTTTGTCGCAAAAGCTCACAAATAGCTTAACTAAGAATAATCAATCAAGAAAATCACAAAAAACCAAGTAGAATAAGCTGTGTGAACCAATAAGCTGGCTGAAAAAGCCAAATAAGCTAGTTTTCTAGCAAAAGCTTAACCAAAAGACTTGTAACCTTCCAGACTTGTTATTAAGCTAAGAAAAATGAGTTCTATTACAAAAGCCAAGTTGTTGCATGTACCAATAAGCAGTTCTAAAAAATAAGCCAATTTGTGCTTATTTGACTAAAAGTCAAAGTACTCCAAAGTTCACCAAATGATCAGGGATGGTATATGGGCTTGTTATAAGCAATTTTTGTGAAGAACTCAAGGAGGAGTCCTTGTGAATCAAGAGGTCAGTTGACCTTTTGATGACAGATTTTAGCAAAAAGGGCTTAATAAGCCAGTTAGCTTATAAGCCAGATACAAGGCACACCAAATAACAAAATCCACTCACAAGCAGCACATAAACAAGATCCAAGCAATGAAACAATAAGGCATACACAAGGATTACAAATGCAAGCACCAAATGAGGTGGTCACTTTGCTGATGCAAATGACCACTTCAGCTAACTTTGATAAGCTATAGCACACTCAATAAGCCACCAAATTCAAAAACCAGATAATCAATAGATAGATTATCACCTAAACTATTCCCAAACCTGATTTCAGACCCTAGATCCAACAAACAAAGAAGTTTTTGGATCTGATGTGTTTGACCAATTTCAAAACACCTTTTATCAGATTTTTGCAAAACTTGAAATCCCTTTTCCAAACTTTCAGAAACTTAACCAATGACTAAAACTTGTTTAATATGACTTGTTTAGACTTCCCAAACCCTAAGAACCAAGGGCACAAGGCCACAAGGTCTTATTAACCAGTAAACCCAAACAATCCTTTAATAAGCACTTTTCAAACAAACTTCCCTTAATCCTTCAGACAACCTACTGGTTTTAATGATCAAATAGCTACACTAGGTGACAACTAACAGATACCAACCATAAAACACAAAGCACAAACACAAAATCACCAAATCACATAACAAAACATAAAACAGACCATAACATGTGATTTATAGAGGAATCTTAACAAGAGGTTATACCTGTCCTCCACAACATCCTAGGAGGACCAGCAATGCTCCTTGGACCTTGTTCAACAACTAGAACAAGACCAAGGTACTTCAACAAAGGAGATGAATGAGTGCCTTGGTTGATGTTTCAAAGTAGAAACTCAAGGACTTGATTTCTTCAACACAATGAACAAACAGCCCAACCAAAGGCTCCAATCCCTTCACAAGCTTGGTGACAACAAGCTTGTAAGAGCTTATAGCTTTTGGTCAAAGATTAGTACAAGTAAAATAGATAAATCAGAAACCACTTTTCAAGCTTTTTTCAAACTTGAAAACCTTACCAAACATAAACGTCCTTGAACCACAAGATTCAAGCATACTTATAACATCAAATGGAACTCAAAATTACCCTTAAATAACACCAACTTTCAAAAACATAAAAAGAAATTACAATTTTCTCAAAATACCAACTTTTATAAAATTCAAAAAGGAATTACAATGTTTAAAAGGTAAAACTGGAACAAAGGCCTCACCACAGGTTGGGGGTCCTTTTTATAGAGTACAAGGGATGATTCTAGAATGTTGATATACCTGAAACCCTAGCTAGGAATTCCCAAATTTGACCTTGAGTGCATTGAGTTGTTTAGCTGTCCAAAATGATTTTGAGCGTTCGTTTTAGCTTTGTGACCAAGCAAAGAGTGTCAGCTGTTGATTTGGACACGTGGCATTCCTTGGAGGTTAAGTTGTGATGTGATAGGTGGACGGGTTTGAATGGTGGGGTCACATGGTGAGTGGGAGTGAGGGTTTTGGGTGTGGGATGAGTTTCTGCTTGTGTGAATTAAGCGTGTGACAAGGTAATTGTAAATTACCCTTTATTTAGTAAAAGTAAAATCTGGGTGGGATGAACATGAATAGTGGTCCTTTTAATCCGTTTTTGGTGGAGTGGGATTTGTTTGGCGCATTTCTTTTTTAAATGTTTCAAATGACCAACTTTGGCCCTTGTGTTTTCAGAAAGATGGTAAAACGTGTTTTCAGCTACCAAAACTTGGTTTCCTTTGTTAACTAAGTTTTATTCTTCACACTTTTGGCACAAAACTTTTCCAAAAGGATTTCAAGGGTTGATTTTGCCACGTTTGCATATTTGAAGGAGTGATCTTGGACATTCTTGATCTTCAAAGGTCTTCATTGGTTCTTTGACTTTATGAGGGACCATAATTGACAATTTAGAATTGTTGAGGGACTAAACTTGTCATTTCTTCAAAGTTGAAGGACCATTTTGTAATTTTGACAAACTTAAGGGACCAAACTTGTAATTATGAATATAAAAGGGTTTTAAGTGTCATTTCTTCATATTTTGAGGATCAATCTTGTATATCTTCAAGTCTTCAAGGGTTTATCTTGGATAATTCATGAACTAGGGCCCGGTTCTTTGTACGACTTCGTTTCTCGTGTATGTTTTTCCTTGTTTCTTGTGATCTTTTGTCTTTTTCACGATATCCATACCTAAAACATACAAGTAAACAAATACAAGCATATATATGGTATTTTATGACATTTTAATGCATTTAAAGCCTGAAAAGAACGATGAGATCATGTATAAATGCCATCTCACCACTCCCCCATACTAAGCCATTGCCGTGCCCTCACGCAATGCTAGAATAAAGTATCTAAGAATCACCAAAATTCAATTTTATTACCCTTTATTGAAGAGTAAAAGACTTACAATACTACTACGAAGATGTGTAAAGACATAATGTATGATTTTCATCACGAATGTGACTTTTAGGGTTAATGAATAGAAACAAGTGAATGTCCCATAGAGTAAATTTCGTCATCCTTGATTGTCATACATTCCATGCTAAGTGCAAAAACGAGATCATTGTTGGTACAATTCACGATGCTAACACTACTCATACGTCCAAATTGTGTAATACTTTTTCTCCCCGCAATCCTAGTTATTATAAAAGGAAATGGGTTACTAGCATTTTTTAACTATTTGTCATGGATCACAAGTGATTCATATTGACTTATTTGAGTATTTATTAGTCCGAAAGCAAAGTATCACGACTTAATCGATAGTTAGCCGAAGGACAAAATCTTTTAAAACGGCTTCTCGTGTATCTCCTTAAGTACATATCTTGGCATAACTCGTTTCACGATTTGAGACCTTTCTCGGACCGATATTTGGCATGTACTTCATACTTCGAATCTTCGGAAGACGTTCTTGAAATTATGGCCTTCTTCATATTTTGGAATTTCTTCACTTGACGTTTTTTTGAGAGATTCTTCATATTTGGACCACGACTTCATCATTTTTCTTCAATCATTATGCTGGACTTTGATATATAACGATTCGCCTCCTTTTCGGACTTGGATATATTTATCCTCATACCTTGTTAGGGTCTTTTTTGATAGACTTTCTCCATGATCTTTTAGGGGAGTAATTTCTTTTCGCCGTGTGTCTCGATCATTCATATTGATTTTGGAATAATGATACTTCACATCATCTTGTATCTTTAGCAACAAAATAGAGCTCCTCATGCCTTATTAGGGCCTTTTTGGACCTTAACCAATCTCCGCGTCCCGCTTCAACAAGTTATATTTCTTGGCTATGAACTCTATTCAGCCCCGAGCAACTTTTAAACGATCTTGTGCTAGAAGCTAAGTAACCTTTCAAATCGTACGACCTTACTTATTGCAATTATTTTTATTCCTAATGCATTGATCTTATGGGAAGAAAAAGCCACAATTAAAAACATATGAGTTTTTGAAAGAACATTTTCATGTTCTACATTTAGCATGATCACTTGTCTAACTCTATCACTTCTCGTTCTTCACTATATAAAGACCTCTAATTAAAGAGACTCGTGAATACTTAGCCACGCAAGTCAAAATTAAGCCAAATTTAGATTAGCTTTCATTAAGACTATATCAAATCAAAGTTTTGGGTTTTCAAGCCACCTATAGGATCTTGCACTTTCTTGGACCTTTTCAAGTTTAGAGAATGCATTTTATAGTTCCCTTGATAAGTGACTTTCTAGGATCAATTATAGGAACTTGCGAAAAGTTCTTATTCTTAACCCGAAGGAGCTAATACTTTCGCGTTTTAAAGTTCCCTATATAAAAGTCTAGCAAAACTTGAATTGAGCGGGTTAAGGAATGTAAAGGGCTCCAAATGCCCATCAAGTAAAAAATTAACTCTTATTCTACCCATCGGAAAATATACATTCGTGTCTTAAAAACACTTATTAAAACTAAGAAAAATTTAAAATTTGGCCATTTTTAGCCTTATTAGAAAGAGAATAAAACAAAACATTGAAAGTTGGAAAACGTGAGGGCGTAGCAAAGCAAGTACCTATTCACCCCCATACTAAAAGTAAACATTGTCCTTAATGTTTCGAGTCTAAAGGTGGAGCACCCTCATACTAGAGACGAAGAGTCGAATGCTTAGGATCTAGCATGGAAAGGGTGATCAACAATATATCTAAAGCCGTTTATTAATTATGCTAAAAGATAATTGTTAGAACAATAAAGGATATGTCATGGATTCGTGAAAAACTTCTTCAAGCAAACGATAGAGGCTCACGTAAACGAACACGGGTGTCTTTAATCGTAGATGATGATGATGATCTAGATAACACAATCACAAAAAACCACAAGACAACGAGTTGGAAGGGCACAAATCCCCTCTCATTATTTATTAGAAAGCATAAAAGGATAAGCATGGGATCTCCCCCACGAGGCACCTCGTTTTTGATTACCGAGTCATGAGCTCGACTCGATCCCCTCAAAATGTGAACATTTAGGGAAAATAATGGTATGGTCAATTTTTGATGGGGCTTACATGATAAACAACGCCCAAAAAGCAACCGGTAATAAGGACTAAGTCCTTTAATGAGGCCAAATATCGGGATCGAAGATGGCGTCTTTGTTTTCATTGGATAAACAATTCAACGCCACTTCAACACGTGCCATAAACTCAAAGAGTTTAAAGAAAATAGATGAGAAGTAGAAGGGTGGGACAATTGGTAAGACAAAATTTTGAGCTACTCGAGGTAGACTCGCACCAAGCAAATAGATATAGTTTCCATTTATTGCATCGGTGGAAGACCGAGATTTCCCTTTATAATAGATTCCGAGATCGAATATCTCGTCCTCCGTGGACAAGGATGAGGGAACATAAGGGGCTTCCCCCATACTAAAACCACACAAAGCATCGTCAAAAGGAGTAGACGAGCTTGTAGCACTCAAAACACGTGGTGATGACGGAGTTAGATTTGTAGAAAAATCAATTAAATCACATTTAAAATCTTTTCCTTTTTTACCTTTTAAACTCTCCTTATGAAAACCCTTTTTAATTATGTTGAAAATATTTGGTGTTTCTAAGACGATGTTAGTCACACTAAAAATTCTCACATTTGAAAACCGTTTTGGTTTTGGTGGTGGTAAGTTCTCAAAACGTTTATCGACAAAGAAACCCTCCCCATCGGGGTCAACATATTCGTCATCTGAAAGATCTTCCGTAGAAACCGACAACTTATCAACACTTTTCAAGAATGAATGTTCGAGGTGAGGTTAAGGATTTTTCGATTCAAGTATTGACGGTTTCTTCTTTGTAGGCTTTACACTCATAACCTCCACCGGCGGAGGAAATGGTAAATTGCTTTTGGCGACATTTCCTAAAACTCTTGGTGAAAATTCTTTGCAAACGACATTGGTTGAATCACCATGGTTTAAAGTTGCAATAGAATAGACATGAGAAAGATTGGAGTTTTGTGTTGCATTGATGACAAGTTCTTCTTCATTGAAATGAAGGGTGATTTTTCGAGCATGAACATCAATAAGTGCTCTTGATGTATCCAAAAATGAACGACCCAAAATGAGAGGAACTTTTTGATCGATAGGAATGTCTACAACGATAAAGTCAATGGGATAGTAAAACTTTCCGACTTTAACGAAAACGTCCTCGGCTACTCCACATGCTAAAATCGTAGAATGATCGGCCATCTCGATAGACATGTTCGAAGGAGTAAGAGCCGGAAGCGAAAGCGATTTGAAAATCTCAAGAGGCATTAAATTAATACTAGCACCAAGATCGGCCAAGGCATATCATTCCTCCATATCTTGAATTGCACACGGAATCAAAAATTTACCGGGATCACCGACTTTTTGTGGTATGCGGCTAAGAAAAACCGATGAACAACTAGACGATTGTTGTAACTTCTCTTTGTTGTTTAGCATACTTTTGAAGTTTGCGGCGAATCGAGGCATCATGATAAGAGCGTCGGCAAAGCTTATGTTAAAATGTATGTCACGAAACATTTTCATAAAAAGCTCAAATTGATAATTATTCCGTTCTTGTGCATTTTCCTTGTTACGTCTCGAAGGGTAAGGTAAGGGTGGTGTGGGTTGGACATTAGGCAACGGCCTTGGAATCTCGGATTCCATGATTGGTATTGGTTCAACCGTAGGTGTGGCATGAGCGGTACTTCATAGGCTTGTGATATGCTCCTTTTCGACCATCACCTCGGGCTCTTTCTCGATTTCCTTATACGTAGAAGTACTTGGACGAGAGATTGGTTCCTTGAAAGTTTTACCACTACGAGTAGTAATAACCTTCATTTCTCCCCTCGGGTTGTTAATGGTATCACTAGGAAGACCACCCGAGGAAGAGGGTTTACACATGATTGCTTCAAGCATTTTTGCCATTCGGTCCTCAAATTTTGATTGCCTTAAATCCGCTTTTAACAATTCTTGCTTAATCTCATGTTGTCCTTGTTCCATCTTTTGTTGATTTTGTTGAAGACGTTGGACGCTTCCTTCCATTTTATTTGCATGAGTCTTAAGTTCATTAGCAAGTTCATTTTTAAGCTCGTTTTTCAACTCGGATCTTAAGCTAATCATCTCACGTTGCATATTATCAAATTTAGCATCATTTGCTTTAGCATAATCCAAAAACTCTCCTTGAAGATTTTTAGTGTGAGCATTTTGAAAACCTTGTGTAGTGTTTTAAAAATCACGGTTTTGGTTTTGATTAGCAACTTATCCATTCCCACTTTGATAATTCCCTTTGTTGTAGTTACGTGAATTGCCTTGATAATTACCACTTTGATTGTTGTTTCGATAGTTATTAGCATTTTGATTTGGTGGAGCTTGATTTGGGCGGGAACCTTGGCCGTTTTGGTTATAAGTTCCCGTTGCTACGTAAGCACTCGAAGTGTTACCACCGGCGGTAATGCACTCGGAAAGATCATGAGCTCCACCACAAGACAAACAACTCTTATCAACCGCTTTAACCAAAGCGGAATTCAAAGCATCTTGTGCTTTCCAATGAGTCATAAGATTTGAAAACCTATCGAAAAACCGATTTTCCTCATTAGCTTCATCATGTAAGGCATTAATGCTACGAGACGATGACGATGATGACGAACCCATATTGGCAACACTCGTTGTGTTACGAGGGTTATAAACCTTAGATCTATTCTCGATAATCTCTAAAGCTTTATCGGTCGTTTTGCACAAAAAATTACCACCCGCAGCGGCATTCAAATAATCTCGTTCATGATCATTAAGCCCATTATAAAAAGTATCAACTTGATGCAATTCCGAAAAATCATGGTGTGGACATTCATGTAACATTTCCTTAAATCGTTCCCATGCCATTGAAAAACTCTCATTATTTCGTTGTACAAATCTTGAAATCTCATTTTTTAAATGTGTTGTTTTAGATGGTGGAAAAAATTTGTTCACAAACTTAGAAACGAGATCATCCCATGTCAAAATTGAATTTGGCGGTTCTTTCTCAAGCCAAATATTAGCGGGTCCATCTAACGAGTATGGAAACAACATCATCTTAATGGCATCATGTTGAACATCCTTAAACTTGCTAGTAGCGGTGAGACGATTAAAATTCCTTATGTGGTAATGCGGGTTGTCTTTCTCATGACCTCTAAACTTATTAGCTTGCAACATCGACATTAAACCCGTCTTAATCTCAAAATTCTCCGCAAGGATAGCGGGAATCACAATGGCCTCTCCAAAACCCTCGGTGGGTGCTTGAAGCAACTCCATCATAGTACGATTAGCCATGATAGCTTCTTGTTCTATAATAGGTTCAACAATTGGAGTTTGTTCTTCAATCAAAGTCTCTTGATTTCCTTGATTTTGACGACGTTTACGAGCTCCTTTAGCTTGACTACGAGTTAGCATAAACTTCACGTAGAATGGGAGGTGAGCAAAGAAGATTCTTTTTGGGTGTTTTGTGAATTTCCAATTTTTTTGTGTTTTTGATTGTTTTAATTTTTTTTGGATTTTGGTGTATCTTCGTAGACAACAATCTACCAAATCTCTCCTCGAATCAAACTCTAGATTAAAGAAGCCTCAAAAGAATGAAAACGATCACGTGGAGTGAACGCCTTCGAATGACTTTAGAACTTTGGTGAAAACCAAATTGTTCAAGAGGGTTTAATCACAAAGAAACCAAGCAAATATATATGATACATAATAATACTTTGGGCGGCAAAACCCTCGGTTAGCCTTCAATCTCAAAATACTCACGAGCAAGCGGGGAAACGAGGCGGCGTGAAGCACTTAAGAGCCTTTTTCCTTACGGTATATTTTATAATACCCGCCTTATACCCACCTTATAGTTTGTATTTTTCAAAATCGAGCTTCACGAAAGTATTTATCTATTTTTGCCTTTTTCTTTTGTTTGAGATTCGAATACAATAATTAGGAGATAAAATCCCAATTAAGGTTGCGTTTTCACACTTTTGGAGATATTTTATATTGATTGTGATACTTAATACAATATAGTAATAATAATTTCACAAGAAAAACCAAAAAATCGATAATACGTATTAGTAGATTTCTACTAATACAAATACTATTTATGGTTAATATTAAAAACAATAAGACAAATTAATCACGACACACCTCCCCGGCAGCTGCGCCAAAATGATTGTAGAGTTTTACCACACCTTTAGGAAAAGGAGGTAAATAGGGTAAGTATTAAACAAATGATTTAGGGAAATCAAATGTTAATGACCCAATGAAGTTCGTTTCCGAAGAAGGTATATGTGTGTGAATAATTCATAATTGGTTTGAGATTAATATTTGAGAGAAGGGGATGAGAAAATAGAATGACGAAGACGTGAAATTAATTACTACGATGACTAAACGTAAAACTGTAAAAAGAGCAAAAATAAAAATTAATTCTAAAAATTCCCAAAAAATTTACCAAAAACCAAAATAAATAAACTAAGAGTTTATCAATGATCAAAACTTTTTCAAACCTTTTAATTAATTAAATATTAATTTTTAAATGCTAATTAAAGCCCTAAAAATCAAATTAATTATCAAAAAGCCCAAATAAAGATTTCTCAATTGGTAAACCTCTAAAATGACCTAAAAAGATTAAAAACTATTTTTATAAAATTTTAAACTAATAAAAAATATTTAAAATGATTTAAAAACTATTAAACCTTAAAATAATTATAAAAATTAATCTAAAGATGATAAAATTAATCTAAGAGTTGCAAAAATCCTATTTTAATGTATTTAAGCTAAGAAAAATATAAAAAGTGCAAAAATGTGAAATTTGAAATTTAATAATAAAATAATATTAAAATAATATTAAAAATCCAAAAATTAAAAAAAAATTCTAAAAACTTGCAAACTAGTTTATTTTAACCTAAATAATCAGAAAATGAAAGTGAAATTACCAAAATACCCCTAATAGGCCCCCAAATGGGCTAAGACCAAAAACAGTCAACTTAAATGGGATTTTGGGCCCAAAAAGTCAAACTAGGCACAAATGACCTGAAAAAGCCCTATCTGACTCAAAATTTAATTCTAAGCATAAAAGTCTGAAGGCCCAAAAGCTGATTCTAAGCTTATCATAGCTTAAATAACAAACAACTTATTCTTATTGGGCCAATAAGCCCATTAAGCAATAAGCCAATGCCATAAGCTCTACTTAAACACACAACCTTATTTTGAGATCCCTAAGAGATCTGTAAAAAGAAATTTTGAAAAGCTAACTCTATAAGCCAGAAATAAGCAAAATAGAAATCCACTAAACGACAAAATAGTCAGGTTAGAGTTCTAGGGGGTTTCAGAAGCTCTAGTTTGTTACAAAAGCTCACAAATAGCTTAACTAAGAATAATCAATCAAGAAAATCACAAAAAGCCAAGTAGAATAAGCTGTGTGAACCAATAAGCTGGCTGAAAAAGCCAAATAAGATAGTTTTCTAGCAAAAGCTTAACCAAAAGACTTGTAACCTTCCAGACTTGTTATTAAGCTAAGAAAAATGAGTTCTATTACAAAAGCCAAGTTGTTGCATGTACCAATAAGCAGTTCTAAAAAATAAGCCAATTTGTGCTTATTGACCAAAAGTCAAAGTACTCCAAAGTTCACCAAATGATCAAGGATGGTATATGGGCTTGTTATAAGCAATTTTTGTGAAGAACTCAAGGAGGAGTCCTTGTGAATCAAGAGGTCAGTTGACCCTTTGATGACAGATTTTGGCAAAAAGGGCTTAATAAGCCAGTTAGCTTATAAGCCAGATACAAGGCACACCAAATAGCAAAATCCACTCACAAGCAGCACATAAACAAGATCCAATCAATGAAACAATAAGGCATACACAAGGATTACAAATGCAAGCACCAAATGAGGTGGTCACTTTGCTGATGCAAATGACCACTTCAGCCAACTTTGATAAGTTATATTACACTCAATAAGCCACCAAATTCCACAACCAGATAATTAATAAATAGCTTATCACCTAAACTATTCCCAAACCTGATTTCAGACCTTAGATCCAACAAACAAAGAAGTTATTGGATCTGATGTGTTTGACCAATTTCAAAACACCTATTATCAGATTTTTGCAAAACTTGAAATCCCTTTTCCAAACTTTCAGAAACTTAACCAATGACTAAAACTTGTTTAATATGACTTGTGTAGACTTCCCAAACCCTAAGAACCAAGGGCACAAGGCCACAAGGTCTTATTAACCAGTAAACCCAAACAATCCTTTAATAAGCACTTTTCAAACAAACTTCTTAATCCTTCAAACAACCTACTGATTTTAATGATCAAATAGCTACACTTGGTGACAACTAACAGATACCAACCATAAAACACAAAGCACAAACACAAAATCACCAAATCACATAGCAAAACATAAAACAGACCATAACATGTGATTTTTAGAGGAATCTTAACAAGAGGATATACCTGTCCTCCACAACATCCTAGGAGGACCAACAATGCTCCTTGGACCTTGTTCAACAACTAGAACAAGACCAAGGTACTTCAACAAAGGAGATGAATGAGTGCCTTGGTTGATGTTTCAAAGTAGAAACTCAAGGACTTGATTTCTTCAACACAATGAACAAACAGCCCAACCAAAGGCTCCAATCCCTTCACAAGCTTGGTGACAACAAGCTTGTAAGAGCTTATAGATTTTGGTCAAGGATTAGTACAAGTAAAACAGCAAAATCAGAAACCACTTTTCAAGCTTTTTTCAAACTTGAAAACCTTACCAAACATAAACGTCCTTAAACCACAAGATTCAAGCACACTTATAACATCAAATGGAACTCAGAATTACCCTTAAATAACACCAACTTTCAAAAACATAAAAAGGAATTACAATTTTCTCAAAATACCAACTTTTATAAAATTCAAAAAGGAATTACAATGTTTAAAAGGTAAAACTGGAACAAAGGCCTCACCACAGGTTGGGGGTCCTTTTTATAGAGTACAAGGGATGATTCTAGAATGCTGATATACATGAAACCCTAGCTAGGAATTCCCAAATTTGACCTTGAGTGCATTGAGTTGTTTAGCTGTCCAAAATGATCTTGAGCGTTCCTTTTAGCCTTGTGACCAAGCAAAGAGTGTCAGCTGTTGATTTGGACACGCGACATTCCTTGGAGGTTAAGTTGTGATGTGATAGGTGGACGGGTTTGAATGGTGGGGTCACATGGTGAGTGGGAGTGAGGGTTTTGGGTGTGGGATGAGTTTCTGCTTGTGTGAATTAAGCGTGTGACAAGGTAATTGTAAATTACCCTTTGTTTAGTAAAAGTAAAATCTGGGTGGGATGAACATGAATAGTGGTCCTTTTAATCCGTTTTTGGTGGAGTGGGATTTGTTTGACGCATTTCTTTTTTAAATGTTTCAAATGCCCAACTTTGGCCCTTGTGTTTTCAGAAAGATGGTAAAACGTGTTTTCAGCTACCAAAACTTAGTTTCCTTTGTTAACTAAGTTTTATTCTTCACACTTTTGGCACAAAACTTTTCCAAAATGATTTCAAGGGTTGATTTTGCCACTTTTGCATATTTGAAGGACTGATCTTGGACATTCTTGATCTTCAAAGGTCTTCATTGGTTCTTTGACTTTATGAGGGACCATAATTGACAATTCAGAATTGTTTTGGGACTAAACTTGTCATTTCTTTAAAGTTGAAGGACCATTTTGTAATTTTGAAAAACTTAAAGGACCAAACTTGTAATTATGAATATACAAGGGTTTTAAGTGTCATTTGTTCATATTTTAAGGATCAATCTTGTATATCTTCAAATCTTCATGGGTTTATCTTAGATAATTCATGAACTAGGGCCCGGTTCTTTGTACGGCTTCGTTTCTCGTGTCCGTTTTTCCTTGTTTCTTGTGATCTTTTGTCTTTTTCATGATATCCATACCTAAAACACACAAGTAAACAAATACAAGCATATATATGGTATTTTATGACATTTTAATGCATTTAAAGCCCGAAAAGAACGATGAGATCATGTACAAATGCCATCTCATCAATTAGATTTCATTTGGAAGACCTGGGTAACGATCCAAGGAGCTTTCGAATGCGTACTCAATCATGAAAACATGGGATATATTCATATTCGTTAATGTTTTCGTCCTTATCTAATTTCAAATTCTCTCGCGTAGATTATGCGTAGACCTTACTCTTTTAATGTTAGTTATGTCTCCATATATCCTTGAATTTGTAAAGGATTAAGATTTATTATTAGTCTTCTGAGAAGTTCACGTCTTATCAACGGCAATAAAACTGAAAAGTTGGTAGTGCCATTAGAATGGATTGGTTGATTATGACCTGATATCATTGTCTAAATTGATGGGAACTCGAGTGGAGTTCCCCAAAAAGATAAGATGTTGATTATCAAAAGTGATCTAAATAACTCTTGATGGATGACCATATCCTGCATTTACACTTGAAATTATACCATGAATGGTTATCAACTAGTCATAGATCTTGTAATCTAGAAAGAACCTAAGGTGGATTTATTAAAAGATGTTTCTGTTATCTAAAACCTTAGGAAGTATTTGCTGGCGAATTACCTAGACTTTCACCATCAAGGCAAGTTGAATTTGGTATTGATTATATTCCCAGTGCTGCACCCGTGGCGTGTGCACTATACGTCAACACCATCTGAATTAAAAGAATCACCGTACAACTGAGAGAGTTGTCGGAGAAAGCTTTTATTCTACCTAGCTCGTCATCATGAAGAGTTATGGTTTTATTATTCGTTATATTTGTTGAACTACCGTGAACTAGGTAAATTGAAGATCAAAATCTATATCCACTACCCAAGATGATAGATTTGTTCAATCATTTACAAGGTTCTAGCGTATGTTCTAAAGATTTGATCCACGACATGGTTATCATCAATTTCGCATCCGCGAAAAAGATTATCTATTCCAATCACTACATCTGGGACTCGTAATGAACATTATGAGTTTCATGTTATGTTGTTTGGATTGACTAATACACATGTAGCATCCATAAATTTGGTGAATCACGTGTGTAGGCTGTAATCTGATAAATACATGCTCGTGATCATTAAGGACCATCTGTTTGTTTCTAATAATAGGAAGGAGTTAATAATCATTTATAGACTCACCTGTGTTGGCCGAGTAGTGAAAACCTGTACCTTGAGTATTTAACATATGATTTAAAGATTTGATCCTTTACATTATTTGACCGTGTGATTAATGGTAGTAAAATCTATATTGACTCTTCAAAGATTAGAGCCATTAAGGCTTTGGGTGTTACTAAAAAGAAAGTGCAAAAATGTTTTGACAAATATTTATCAAAGGATTTTTAAGGAATCATTCCCTTATACCAAAATCATTTAACTAAACTCCTTTAGGGGTTAATGTTTGTGTATACCTCAAGACAACCTAAGAGGGATTGAGGAAACCATTTAAACCATGACTTGGAATTTGAAACGACAATTTTTGCTTTTCAACTAAGAAATTTTTTACCAAACTATAAAGAAAGATTTTTTTTTCAAACATTTACGGATCTTATTAATTATTTTTGATAAATCAACAAGAATCGTGTTATTTAAACTCAAATTTATTTGAACATTTTTCTATAATTGAACGAACTGAGAAAATTAAAAATTTTTACGATTACGTTTTGAAAAATTAAATGTTTATTACTTAAATACTTGTAATATTTATCGACGCTTTAAACGTTGGATTGAGCAAAACTAATAAAGATAATAGTTGAGATGAAACTAAAACTTAGAAAATATGAAGAAATAATTTTTGAATGAATATGGTCATAATATTTATTTCATCGGGGAAGGTGAATGTAGATATTGACACATTATGTAGAAAGGATAAAGAATCAATTAGGACGTGTTCCTTAGTAATGACTGTGCAAAATAAATTACCGAGCAATTTAAAAATAGCCGATGCTTGTAAAAAGGGATAATATAGATAATAAAACGGGTTCGCGGCTAACGTGAACCATTAGAAACGAGAAGCCGGTGGCGTAAAATGTATAAAAGGCCGCTTGTGGTGGCATGAACTCGGAGGATTTTGAGATTTAGTCATGTTGGAATCTCATAAGATTAAGTATTCTATTCATGCCATTTCTGATTAAGTGTATCTTTATCTGAAGAAGTTGTACTGATGGCAAATTATGAAGGCAGACATCGCCTCATACATTAGTAAACATCTAACTATTGTAAAGGTCATCATCTAAATTTGATTCGAATTGGGTCATCGTCGACAGACTAACCAAATCTGCTAATATCATTCCTGTTAATGATAGATTCTCGATGAAAAAATTGACTCTTTTGTATTTAAAGGAGTTGTGTAAACATAGTGTGCCTGTATCGATCATCTCTATCAAGATCCTCGCTTCGCATCGAATTTCTAGAGATTTGCTCAAAAGTCATTGGGAACGAACCTTGATGAGAGTACTGTTTGCCACCCCAATCGAAGGGACGAGGTAAAGTAACGATACAAAACACTAGAAGTGTTGTTTTATCATTGATAATTATCGTATTAGGATCGAGATCGAATCTTGTGAGGATCTAAATATGAGAGCATCTGTAGTTAGGAGTTGGGATGAAGATACCCGACATACAACCATTGTGAGTTGGACATGTATTTTAGGTTTGAGGTTGCCTATGATGAAAAACCTAACCTTACAAGATAACCGACCCGCGAGACCTGAAATGATTGTTGAAATTAGGATTTGATTATTGACTGCCAGTAGTGGGTAGGAGGTTATGTGAATATGAAATGTAGATCTTGAAGTGCAGGATGGGTAACAAAGTTATGCCAAAAATTTTCACCTTGGAAAAATGAATTGATGATCTGAAAGATCATGGGAAATAAGTCCCCGTCGTATGGGACCATTGAGATAATGTAAAAGTTGATTTGAAAGGCATATAAGCTGGATCTACCCTAGAACTTCAAGGGCTGCATGAATTATGTTTCGTATATCGAACTTGATAAAACATCTATCAAGTGAGAATCTGTTTCTTCTTAATGAAGTTTGGATCGGCAAAACGTTGCATTCATCAAAAACCCGTGAACATCATGGATATAGAAAGTAAGTCAACTTAAGCCTGACCGTATTCCCGTAGTTATGTTTGATAAAACTCGCGTATTGTAATGAATTACACTTGAGAGAAAAGACCAAATGTGGAGGAAATACCCACATGGCTTTAACTCTATAAGAAGTGAGTAGTAAGATAAATCGATCTTTGAGGACAAAGATCCTGTTTATGGGTAAATGCTGTGACAATCCGTCAATTTATGGTTGATATTTTATTCTCAAGTATTATTTAAAAATATTATTTTAATGTTATATTATGAACTCACTCATTTTGGGAAGAAATTTGGGTTTACGTCTTGAAGTAGCATCGACTACGTTTAAACCAGAGAATTCTACGTTATGTGCTTACGTTTACATACACCGTTTTGGTGACAACCCGACATTTCAGGAAATAAATTTATCCTTGAATATTATTTTGGAATTTTAAATTTGTGTTGGTTCATAAACTCACAAATTTATGAGAAGAGAATAGGACTTACGTGCATAATTTAACGTCCTTTACGACTAAACTGGACACCCTAGGTTTACGTATTTACGTTTTTGAACTCCATTTTTATGAGACAATTTTTATTAGATTTGTTTTGTGCCGTTGATTCATAATTTATAAAAATGTTTTTCGTAAAACGACCCGAGGGCACGTAAATCGAGGAAACTAGAATCGAGGAGTACCCGTAAATTAGTGGAGATGAGAAAAGTTTACACTTGCCTCACCCCCACTATGGGTGGAAAGACTTAGCCAACATACCATATGTGGTGTCAAGTTTATATACACACTAAGGACACATGTCCTTAGTGCATACACAAACCACCAAACTAACAAAACTAGCTACACCATAAACCATTTCTCATTTCATACATGCAAAACCACTCAAACACTCTATTCTCTCTCTATGAACGTCCATAGCCACCCTCCTATCACCATTTTCATCAAATTTTAACCATAAACAAAGGCTATAATCAACATTTGTTGAAGCCTACTTGAAAAGATGAAGATTGGAGGTGATTATAACATGTGAAAAGGAGTTTTCATGGAGGTCTTTGGGCTGATTTTCAAGAAGGAGTTTAGGGCTAATTTCATGGAGATGTTCATCTGTTTGAAGGACTCAAGAAGTTGCCTTGCTAAATTTGAAGATTTGGCAACAAGGAACCAAGCCTTGTTCATCAAAATCCCATCTTTTCATCATCTTGGTGGTATAGAGATTATTTCTCCCTATCATCTTATAATTTTGAATATGTAATCTTGTATTTTCTTCATTTATGTATATGTATATGATGATGAATGATGATCAAAATATTATGTGGGGATTTGGTGTTGATAAATTTGGTTAAAATGATTAAAAGCTACATGAAAGGATGTTAAAATCATGGCTAAAAATGTAGGCTGTATAAAACAGTAAAGAACTATATGATAACTTGTTAAAGTGGCTTGGATAATTTAATATACAGTAAGGTAAGTGACTTGTACATATGTGAGAGATGGCCACACAATGGAATCCTTAAAATGAGTGAGAGATGATCAAAACAATATTGAAGTATAAATCTGAGTTGTCTGTTTTGTATGGACTGTTAGAGATACTTAGACATTGATTGAGCAGTAGCTAAAACTGAGTTAACTGTAGCACATAGTATGTAGTTTATGTCACCCAAAAATGAGCTTCTATCTCTGTGTAGAACTCAAGATATGGTAAAAATGGTGGATGTGAAAATAATAATTAGATTTGTAAAATAAAAGTATATAGTATAATATTAGCACTCAAGTTAATATAATATAAAATATACACCTAAAACCCACTAACTTATATATTACATATAAATAAGTATTTACTTTAATAAATAAAAGGGAAATTTTATAGAAATGGCAATTTGATAAGTTTTATAAGTTAAAAAACTAAAAACATAAGTTTTACGTCTTTTCGGCTAAAACCGATAAATTAACGTTTTCGTCAATTAAAACTTAGACGGTCGGACCCTTCTAATGTAAACTTTTTATAACTCATATAATGATGTATAAGTACATATTACAAGTAAAAACCGATAAAACTCGAGCTTTATAACATATGGACATTAACGGGCCAAATTAGCCTTATTGGACTATTAACCCAACAAATTTGGCTAAACACTAATGGACTTACTCATTGGGCTTAACCCACTTGGGGCCAACATATGAGTAAAAGCCTGATATTAATAGTATAAATGGACTAATATAAAGAGTTGAACTCTTAATGGGCTTTTAATGGGCTTATTGGGCCTTAATATGGAATTGGATTAAAACTAGTATAACTAGTCTAAATTTGACTAACACGTAACACTATAATGTGTGTGAAGAGATAAAATCCCACATGATCATCATCATACTTATAATATCATAATATATATACATAGCCATTGTTTTTATAAAGTCATTGGACAATAGTCTAAGACGAGAATTATTTGTCTAGGTTTCCGTGATTGAAGCACGTACCGTACATCCGAATCGCCGATAACCCGCCTTTCCCAATCAACGTGAGTTCATAGCCTCGCACTCTTTTAATTTTTTTACGAAATATTTTATAAACCCGCGAAGGAGATAACATGTTAGTTTTGATAAAATACGACACCATTTGTCCCGATTGTTTGCTTATTGATATGGACCCGAATGATTGTATGACCCGATGAATGATTATATGACTCGATGTATGAAATGAAATGGATTAATATTAGTTAGGTTATGTCACTAAAAGTCCCATTAGCATGAATTGTGAACTACCTGGATTTGGTAGACGCTTATGCATATGATAGTACTATTTGGGGAAGATCACCCCAATTCGCGCCTTGACGGTTGATCCCCGGCGTGCCACATTGATTGGTAAGCGAATTTATGTATGAGAAGACTTATATAAGCGTGATTATTGTGACGACACGCTGTTTTAGATGGGCAAGAAGGAAATTACGGGCTAGCTACCCGTTGTTTGTTATAGTAAGGTAGCAATGTCATGCGGCTTATAATAATCCAATAACGAAAATACTGCTATTACGCATTGAATTACAACACATTGCCTGACTAGCAATACGGGGTCTTATTATTGATATTATGCTCGTATTTTGGTTTTACATAACCATAGTCATCTAACGGTTTTTATTTAACTCTATACAAAGTTGTAAGACGTATTGTATGATGTTTTTATGAAATTGGTTCGTATAATGGTTTTGGAGGCAAAAGCCTATAGTATGATTTACAACAAAGATTTGTATAAAATGTTTTTGGCTTATTTTATGGCCTACGACAAAGAATTGTACAAAATGATTTTCGGTAATAATTTTATACCGATGATATATTAATGGATTTCATTAAACTCTATGAATTCACTCGGCGTTTCGCTGACCTTTTCTTTTAATATGTTTTATCTCAGGTACTTGAAGGTAATTCTCGGGAAGACGATAAGAATTCATGGCCCGCACTTAAATAACAATTTCCATTCAAATGCTTTGTAAAATTTAATGAAATATTATGACTTGGGACCTATGTAACTTGATATTTATGAATGGAAAATGCTTTATTATTAAACGACGTGATTTTAAGCGTTGTCTATGATTTGAGTAATGTGCTATCCCGTAACACCAACGACTCTTCCACTAAACTAAAGTATGAATATTTGGGGGTGTTACAGTTTGGTACCAGAGCTCTCGTTATAGAGAACGAAAGATTTTTAAAAACCAAGGTTTTAAATAAAACATTTCAAAATCTTTTAACTATAAACATTTTTCTCAAAATGTCTAAAAATCTTTTGACTATAACGGTGCCGAAGAATTCTAGAGTTACCAACAAGGCCAGACTGAGAAGTGTTATTTTAATATATATATATAACTTGGATTATATATATATGATGTAATTTGATTACATGATTGTTTCATGATTATTTTAATATTTATACGAGGTATTGATACGACGTAGATTGTCACAAGAAACCCTAACTCCCCTAGCAAATTAATCGAAGCTATTTATGTAGGAATTCTAGCTATTCTAGATCTAAACCAAGTTGTGGATATTTATGATCCCAATAAAATGGTTAATATTCGTAGAAATGTTGATATTAGTTGATTCTGATACTGAAGAAGAATTGGCGAGATTAAATCTGATATCGATGTCATGACCATCTTTCCTTATAGAGTGGAGTTTGACAAAACGTAACCACCTGGAAAGGTATCATCTGATTCGGTGTCACCCAATTCTTAAATTTGAAATCGAAAGGGTGAATGTTGCACTTGAGGCTGTTATTGGAGCCATTACCCAAAGGCCTCATGCCACTTGTACCTTTCCGAGAGGTCTAGTTAAATGTGTGAGTCATTTCATACTAGTGACTCATTTGATAAATATTGTTGTAAGAGCTATAGGATTGGAAATTAAGTACGAACGAGCTTTTATTGCCCTTTCAAGGTCTAAGAATAAGGTTGAAAGTATTGGAGAATGAGGTAGGATATCGCATTGAGTATGATTTGGTTGAAACTTGAATGAAGTAAAATTTAACTCGTATGGAATATGAGATTGTTAAAAGGAAGTCGTTAAGTCCTGTGATTGAATTATAAGGTTTTAAATGATTGTTGGTTCGTGTTAAGGGTTGTTCCTAGGCCATTGTCCACTAACAAGGATGCCCAGTGTCCAAGAAATAAATTGAAGAAAACTTCTTCTGAATTGGGACCGATGGATCTTCTAGGACCGGTGGAACACCTAATGACTCTTGTAGATTAGTATACATTGTGGTATCTTTTAAAATCCCTAACTTAACTGAGACATCAGTTAGTAGGATGAGTTTTTGGAATTGTATGACATGGCAACACATAATGTGTTACGGTACAATTTTGACTTATTTGTGATTAATGAAAAGACTACCTTTGATTGCTAAATCCTACATGTATTGATGTTATCTATCTTTTATTGCCTCTTTCTAATGATCGCATTAGTGATGCAACCATTGAACAAGTACTCATCTCGATTTGAGTTACGTTGTGGATTATTCTTTTTGAGTGCCATCGAGGTCATGAACCTCATGATTATTTTGCTAAGATCATCTCCTATCATATTGTAGTTAGTTCTTGGTGAACAACTTTTCATCACTCTTTTGCAGATCACTCATTGTTTTATAAGATAAAAAAGTATCCCTTGGGAAAATTGAATTTTCATCACCATAAGGATTATTCAAAGTGAGATTTATAAGTAATCGTTATCGAAATAAAGTTGTTTATGAAACAAAACTTAATTGTTTTCAAAACAAAGAACATCTCTGTAAATTCATTTTGATTCTTATTCCAGAGTTAAGCATGAAAATATTTTTATTTTAAACATGACGACAAAGATTTGACGAACTGAGTATTGCATCGTTAATCCTAAAATTGTATATTGTTGCGCGCCTACATACAATTTGGAAGGGACCATGCAAGACTGATTAGTAGTCACCATGAAATTATTAATAAACAGTAAATTTTCCTTGAAGGTTATGACATATTAAATTTTATGAGATTTGCAAGAAGTGCAAAAATAGGGACATAGTGTTAGGGACACCTACATATGTGCCCGTACTATCTATTCTTCTGAATCGAATTTAATCATATGTGGAAATTTTCTTATTTGAAAATTGACCTACCCTTCTTGTCCAAGTCTCTCATGATGAGATTCTTTGGAAAAGTATCTAATTACCGAGTGTTGATACCCGACTGGGCGCATCGACGTTTCTATCATTTCTTTTGATTAGGTTTCATTTGAATGACCTGGGTAAAATGATCCAAGGAGCTTTCGAATGCGTACTCAATCATGAAAACATGGGATATATTCATATTCGTTAATGTTTTCGTTCTTATCTGATTTCAAATTCTCTCGCGTAGATTATGCGTAGACCTTACTCTTTTAATGTTAGTTATGTCTCCAGATATCCTTGAATTTGTAAAGGATTATGAGTTATTATTAGTCTTTTGAGAAGTTCACGTCTTATCAACGGCAATAAAACTGAAAAGTTGGTAGTGCCATTAGAATGGATTGGTTGATTATGACCTGATATCATTGTCTAAATTGATGGGAACTCGAGTGGAATTCCACCAAAAAGATAAGATGTTGATTATCAAAAGTGATCTAAATAATTCTTGATGGATGACCATATCCTGCATTTACACTTGAAATTATACCATGAATGGTTATCAACTAGTCATAGATCTTGTAATCTAGAAAGAACCTAAGGTAGATTTATTAAAAGATGTTTCTGTTATATGAAACTTTAGGAAGTATTTGCTGGTGAATTACCTAGACTTTTGCCATGAAGGCAAGTTGAATTTGGTATTGATTATATTCCCGGTGCTGCACCCGTGGCGTGTGCACTGTACGTCAGCACCATCTGAATTAAAAGAATTACCGTACAACTAAGAGAGTTGTTGGAGAAAGCTTTTACTCTACCTAGCTCGTCATCATGAAGAGTTATGGTTTTATTATTCCTTATATTTGTTGAACTACCGTGAACTAGGTAAATTGAAGATAAAAATATATATCCACTACCCAAGATGATAGATTTGTTCAATCATTTACAAGGTTCTAGCGTATGTTCTAAAGATTCGATCCACGGCATGGTTATCATCAATTTCGCATCCGCGAAAAAGATTATCAATTCCAAACACTACATTTGGGACTCGTAATGAACATTATGAGTTTCATGTTATGTTGTTTGGATTGACTAATACACATGTAGCATCCATAAATTTGGTGAATCACGTGTGTAGGCTGTAATTTGATAAATACATGCTCGTGATCATTAAGGACCATCTGTTTGTTTCTAAGAATAAGAAGGAGTTAATAATCATTTATAGACTGCCCTGTGTTGGCCGAGTAGTGAAAACATGTACCTTGAGTATTTAACATATGATTTAGAGATTTGATCCTTTACATTATTTGACCGTGTGATTAATGGTAGTAAAATCTATATTGACTCTTCAAAGATTAGAGCCATTAAGGCTTTGGGTGTTACCAAAAAGAAAGTGCAAAAATGTTTCGACAAATATTTATCAAAGGATTTTTAAGGAATCATTCCCTTATATCAAAATCATTTAACTTAACTCCTTTAGGGGTTAATGTTTGTGTATACCTCAAGACAACCTAAGAGGATTGAGGAAACCATTTAAACCATGACTTGGAATTTGAAACGACAATTTTTGCTTTTCAACTAAGAAATTTTTTTACCAAAGTATAAACAAAGATTTTCTTTTCAAACATTTACGGATCTTATTAATTATTTTTGATAAATCAAGAAGAATCGTGTTAATTAAACTCAAATTTATTTGAACATTTTTCTATAATTGAACGAACTAAGAAATTTAAAAATTTTTACGATTACGTTTCGAAAAATTAAATGTTTATTACTTAAATACTTGTAATATTTATCGATGATTTAATCGTTGGATTGAGCAAAACTAATAAAGATAATAGTTGAGATGAAACTAAAACTAAACTTAGAAAATATGAAGAAATAAATTTTGAACGAATACGGTCATAATATTTATTTCATCGGGGAAGGTTAATGTAGATATTGACACATTATGTAGAAAGGATAAAGAATCAATTAGGACGTGTTCCTTAGTAATGACTGTGCAAAATAAATTTCCGAGCAATTTAAAAATAGTCGATGCTTGTAAAAAGGGATAATATAGATAATAGAACGGGTTCGCGTCTAATGTGAACCATTAGAAACGAGAAGCCAGTGGCGTAAAATGTATAAAAGGCCGCTTGTGGTGGCCTGAACACGGAGGATTTTGAGATTTAGTCATGTTGGAATCTCATAAGATTAAGTATTCTATTCATGCCATTTCTGATTAAGTGTATCTTTATCTGAAGAAGTTGTACTGATGGCAAATTATGAAGGCAGACATCGCCTCATACATTAGTAAACATATAACTATTGCAAAGGTCATCATCTGAATTTGATTCGAATTGGGTCATCGTTGACAGACTAACCAAATCTGCTAATATCATTCCTGTTAATGATAGATTCTCGATGAAGAAATTGACTCTTTTGTATTTAAAGGAGTTGTGTAAACATAGTGTGCCTGTATCGATCATCTCTATCAAGATCCTCGCTTCGCATCAAATTTCTAGAGATTTGCTCAAAAGTCATTGGGAACGAACCTTGATGAGAGTACTGTTTACCACCCCAATCGAAGGGATGAGGTAAAGTAACGATACAAAACACTAGAAGTGTTGTTTTATGCTTGAATAATTGACCTTTGGTAATAAACCGTATAATCGCTTTCCCTTGGAGAGATCATCATTGATAATTTTCGTATTAGGATCGAGATCGAATCTTGTGAGGATCTAAATATGAGAGCATCTGTAGTTAGGAGTTGGGATGAAGATACCCGACATACACCCACTGTGAGTTGGACATGTCTTTTAGGTTTGAGGTTGCCTATGATGACAAACCTAACCTTACAAGATAACCGACCCGCGAGACCTGAAATGATTGTTGAAATTAGGATTTGATTATTGACTGCCAGTAGTGGGTAGGAGGTTATGTGAATATGAAATGTAGATCTTGAAGTGCAGGATGGGTAGCAAAGTTATGCCAAAAATTTTCACCTTGGAAAAATGAATTGATGATCTGAAAGATCATGGGAAATAAGTCCCCGTCGTATGGGACCATTGAGATAATGTAAAAGTTGATTTGAAAGGCATATAAGCTGGATCTACCCTAGGACTTCAAGGGCTGCGTGAATTATGTTTCGTATATCGAACTTGATAAAACATCTATCAAGTGAGAATCTGATTACTTCTTAATGAAGTTTGGATCGGCAAAAAGTTGCATTCATCAGAAACCCGTGAACATCATGGATATAGAAAGTAAGTCAACTTAAGCCTGACCGTATTCCCGTAGTTATGTTTGATGAAACTCGCGTATTGTAATGAATTACACTTGAGAGAAAATACCAAATGTGGAGAAAATACCCACATGTCTTTAACTCTATAAGAAGCGAGTAGTAAGATAAATCGATCTTTGAGGACACAGATCCTGTTTAGGGGTAAATGTTGTGACAATCCGTCAATTTATGGTTGATATTTTATTCTTAAGTATTATTTAAAAATATTATTTTAATGTTATATTATGAATTCACTCATTTTTGGGAAGAAATTTGGGTTTACTTCTTGAAGTAGCATCGACTACGTTTAAACCGAAGAATTCTACCTTACGTGCTTACGTTTACATACATCGTTTTGGTGACAGTCCGACATTTCAGGAAATAAATTAATCCTTGAATATTATTTTGGAATTTTAAATTTGTGTTGGTTCATAAACTCACAAATTTACGAGAAGAGAATAGGACTTACGTGCATAATTTAACTTCCTTTACGACTAAACCGGAAACCCTAGGTTTACGTATTTACGTTTTTGAACTCCGTTTTTGATGAGACAATTTTTATTAGATTCGTTTTTTGCCGTTGATTCATAATTTATAAAAACGTTTTTTCGTAAAATGACCCGAGGGCACGTAAATCGAGGAAACTAGAATCGAGGAGTACCCGTAATTTAGTGGAGATGAGACAAGTTTACACTTGCCTCACCCCCACTATGGGTGGAAAGACTTAGCCAACATACCATATGTGGTGTCAAGTTTATATAAACACTAAGGACACATGTCCTTAGTGCATACACAAACCACCAAACTAACAAAACTAGCTACACCATAAACCATTTCTCATTTCATACATGCAAAACCACTCAGACACTCTCTTCTCTCTCTATGAACGTCCATAGCCACCCTCCTGTCACCATTTTTATCAAATTTTAACCATACACAAAGGCTATAATCAACATATGTTGAAGCCTACTTGAAAAGATGAAGATTGGAGGTGATTATAACATGTGAAAAGGAGTTTTCATGGAGGTCTTTGGGCTGATTTTCAAGAAGAAGTTTAGGGATGATTTCATGGAGGTGTTAATCCATTTGAAGGACTCAAGAAGTTGCCTTGCTAAATTTGAAGATTTGGTAACAAGGAACCAAGCTTTGTTCATCAAAATCCCATCTTTTCATCATATTGGTGGTATAGAGATTATTTCTCCCTATCATCTTGTTATTTTGAATATGTAATCTTGTATTTTCTTCATTTATGTATATGTCTATGATGATGAATGATGATCAAAATATTATGTGGGGATTTGGTGTTGATAAATTTGGTTAAAATGATTAAAAGCTACATGAAAGGATGTTAAAATCATGGCTAAAAATGTAGGCTGTATAAAACAGTAAACAACTATATGATAACTTGTTAAAGTGGCTTAGATAATTTAATATACAGTAAGTTAAGTGACTTGTACATATGTGAGAGCTGGCCACTGATGAGATGGCATTTATACATGATCTCATCGTTCTTTTCGGGCTTTAAATGCATAAAATGTCATAAAAATACCATATATATTCTTGTGTTTGTTTACTTGTGTATTTTAGGTATGGATATCGTGAAAAAGACAAAAGATCACAAGTTACAAGGAAAAACGGACACGAGAAACGAAGCCGTACAAAGAACCGGGCCCTAATCATGGAATTCTCAACAAAATACCTTGAAGACTTGAAGACAAACAAGATTGATCCTCATTCATTGAAGAAATGACACTTAAAACCCTTGTATATTAATAATTACAAGTTTGGTCCCTTAAGTTTGTCAAAATTACACAAAAGGTCCTTCAACTATGAAGAAATAGCAAGATTAGTCCCTCAACAAAATCAAAATTGCCAATAAAGGTCCCTCATGAAGTCAAAGAAACAATGAAGACCTTTGAAGATCAAGAATGTCCAAGATCAGCCCTTGAAATATCTCAAAATGGCAAAAATAACCCTTGAAATCCTTTTTCCAAAGTTTTGTGCCAAAACTGCCAATATGTGAAACTTATTAACAAAGCAAAATACGTTTTAGGGCTGAAAAACCTTATTTACCAAAAAAACCAAAGAACAAGGACCAAAGGTGTCTATTTCAAAACTTTCAAACTGAAAATGCGCCAAACACCTTTCTTTCCCCCATTTTCGGATCAAAATTACTACTATTCACCCTTCTTCACCTCCAGATTTTACCCCACTTAAACTTAGGGTAAAAATCAATTCCCTTTGCACATGTGTGATTCACACATGCAGAAACCTATCCCAACCTTAAAACCCTTAATCCCACTCACTATGGACCCCACCCCCAATTCCCGTTTAACCAATCACATGACAACTTGGCCTCCAAGTTATCTGACATGGCAAAATCAACAGCCCACATCATTTGCTTCATTCCAAAGCTAAAATGAACAGCCTTGATCAAATTGGACAGCTTAAATTCAGAAAACGTCTAGAAGACTTAGGGCATTTAGGGAATTTCACTTCTAGGGTTTGTGAATAGTGTTTAGCCAGGCATTTGCCTATAAAAGGAGACCTCAACATGTGAGAGTCCCTTTGTTCCAGTTTTAGGCTATTAATCTTTGTAATTCCTTTTTAAGCTTAATAAAATTTGAATTTCTGAATTTGAAATCTCTTTTTGATTTTGTTAAAAGTTTGGTGTTTGAGTAGCCTAATTCTGAGTTCCATTTGTTTGATTAGACCTTCCTTAACCTTGTGGTTAAGGCACGTCTAGGTTTGAAAGGTTTTCAAGGTTCAAAAGCCTTGAAGTCCTTGTTTCTGAATTTGGCTTATTTTTGTGTACTAACCCTTAGCCAATAGCCTTGAGTTCTTTCAGGCTTGTTGACACCAAGCCTGAGAAGGATTCTAAGCCTTTGGTTGAGTTTGTTTGTTGCTTGTGTTGAAGAAATATCATAATCATAGCCTTGTTCTGCTTTGAACATCAGCAGGCTTTGATCATCCTTCTTGAAGTACCTTGGTCTTGTTCTAGTTGTTGAACAAGGTCCAAGGAGCATTGTTGGCCTTCCTAGGATGTTGTGGAAGGCAGGTATAAGCTCTTGTTAAGATTCCCTTAAAAATTTCGTGTTTATGACTGTTTTGGATTTTATGCTTTGATTTTGAGTATTTGTGTTTGTACTGGTGATTTTTGTGTTTGATTGTGTTAGTTGCTGCCTAGTAAGTGTTTTTGATCATTAAAATTAGTAGGTTATTAGAAGAAATCACAAGTTTCTTTGATAAGTGACTGATTAAGGAGTGTTTGGGATTACTGCATAAGTTAGATTTGTGGCTTGTTAAGTGTTTGTTTGTTGTTTGCAAGTATTGGTATCTGTTATTTGGGTGCATATGTTCATCTGTTTGCAGGTTTTGTGGGTTTGAACACATTGATTCTTGAATTGGCTATAAAATCTTCATAACTTGGTAAAATTGGCTAGGATTTTGAGGACACCTAGATCTAAGCATAGGTTAAGGGTAAAAAGTGCTAAATCATAGTTAATCACACCAGGATAGAAGGGTTTGAGGCTTGAAATTGGATCAAGTGTCAAGTATATCAGCAAACTGTTTCTGCATATTGTTCATTGTTCATCAGTAACTTCTAGTGCTTTGATATTGCTATTTACTTTGATTCAATGTATGATTCTTGTTGCTTTGTGTTTATTGTTAGTTTATATAGCTTGTGTATGCATCTGGTTAAGTTTGGTTGGCTTATTTTGCTTAAATCTGCTTATTAAGTGCTTAACTGCTTATTTGCATATCTGGAGCATATCTGTGGACTGTTTGGCTTATTGTGGCTTATTGTGTGGATCATTTTGTGATTTTTTTGTTGCATTGACTCCTTGTGATTCACTGATCACAAGGGTGCCTTTGTTTCCAATTGAATCAAACCAGAACTCTCAAATAAGCTTGGTCAATTAGTCAAAGCAGTGGGAACTCCTTTCCCCTACTGGTTGCCACTGCTAGTGCAAATTTTGGTGTCAGCTTATCAATAAGCTATAATAGCTTATTCCAACCAGCAACAACTTTGTTTTTGTAATAGGTGCTCATATTTTGACCCATTTGTTCATACTGGAGCATTTGGGTGGTTGACTTTAAGGTTTGACTAGAAAACCAACTTCATTGACTTTTTCATAAGTGCTTATTGGCTTATTCTGGCTTATTGGTTGTGCTTATTGGATTTTTGTTGATTGATTTTGCTTATTGGGTCCATTTGAAAGCTTTTTCTAGTTGAATCAAGTCCTGAGGTGCATTATTTCTCAAAAACGACTATTTTGTCTTTTTGTGGATTTTTGCTTTTCTATTTTCTGGCTTATTGAGTGAGCTTATAGGAAATTTCTTTTGACAGATCTCTTAAGCATCCTAAAAGAGGGTTGTGTGTCAAATTAGAGCTTATGGCATTAGCTTATGGCTTAATGGGCTGAAAAGCCCAATAAGAATAAGCTTTGTGTTCAATAAGTTGTGATAAGCACATTTTCAGCTTTTGGGCCTTTAGAGTTTTGTTTTTAGAATTGAATTTTAAGTCAGATAGGGCTTTTCCAAGTCAATTGGGCCAAGTTTGACTTTTTGGGCCCAAAAGCCCATTTAGGTTGACTGTTTTTGGATTTAGCCCATTTGAGGGCCCATTAGGGGTAATTTGGTAATTTCACTTTGATTTTCTGATTATTTAGGTTAAAATAAACTAGTTTGCAAGTTTTTAGAATTTTTTAGAATTTTTAGATTTTTAATATTATTTTATTATTATTTTATTATTATTTTTAAAATTTCACTTTTTCCAACTTTTTACATTTTTCTTAGGTTAATTACATTAAAATAGGAATTTAGCAACTTTTAGAATAATTTTATCACTTTTAGATTAATTTTTATAATTATTTTAAGTTTTAATAGTTTTTAAATCATTTTAAATAGTTTTTATTAGTTTTAAAATTTCTAAAAATAGTTTTTAATCTTTTTAGGTCATTTTAGAGGTTTACCAATTAAAAAATCTTAATTTGGGCTTTTTGATAATTTATTTGATTTTTAGGGCTTTAATTAGCATTTAAAAATTGAATATTTAATTATTTAAAAGGTTTGAAAAAGTTTTGATCATTGGTAAACTCTTAGTTTATTATTTTTAATTTTTAGTGAATTTTTGGTAATTTTTAGAATTTATTTTTATTTTTGTGGTTTTTTAAAGTTCTACGTTTTAACTTTCTAATAGTGATTTTTTGTTAATTTTTATTTTTACGTCTTCGTCATTTTCTTTTCTCATCCCCCTTCTAAACCAATCATTAATCACAAACTTTTGACGAATTTCTCACACACATATACCTTCTTGGGAAACGAACTTTCACACCATCAAGGGTCATTAACACTTGATTTTTCCTAAAATCATTTGTTTGATACTTACCGCTTTTACGCCTTTTCCCTAAAAGGTGTAATTTTACCACAATCAGCCACACAATGGAATCCTTAAAATGAGTGTGATATGATCAAAACAATATTGAAGTATAAATCTGAGTAGTCTGTTTTGTATAGACTGTTAGAGACACTGATTGAGCAGTAGCTAAAACTGAGTTAACTGTAGCACATAGTATGTAGTTTGTGTCACCCAAAAATGAGCTTCTATCTCCGTGTAGAACTCAAGATATGGTAAAAATGGTGAAAGTGAAAATAATAATCAGATTTGTAAAATAAAAGTATATAGTATAATATTAGCACTCAAGTTAATATAATATAAAATGTATACCTAAAACCCACTAACTTATATATTACATATAAATAAATATGTAATTTAATAAATAAAATGGAAATTTTGTAGAAATAGCAATTTGATAAGTTTTATAAGTTATAAAACTAAAAACATAAGTTTTACGTCTTTTCGGCTAAAACCGATAAATTAACGTTTTCATCAATTAAAACTTAGACGGTCGGACCCGTCTAATGTAAACTTTTTATAACTCATATACTGATTTATAAGTACATATTACAAGTAAAAACCGATAAAACTCGAGCTTTATAACATATGGACATCAACGGGCCAAATTAGCCTTATTGGACTATTAACCCAACTAATTTGGCTAAACACTAATGGACTTACTCATTGGGCTTAACCCACTTGGGCCCAACATATGAGTAAAGGCCTGATATTAATAGGATAAATGGACTAATATAAAGAGTTGAACTCTTAATGGGATTTTAATGGGCTTATTGGGCCTTAATATGGAATTGGATTAAAACTAGTATAACTAGTCTAAATTTGACTAACACATAACACTATAATGTGTGTGAAGAGATAAAATCCCACATGATCATCATCATACTTATAATATCATCATATATATACATAGCCATTGTTTTTATAAAGTCATTGGACAAGAGTCTAAGACAAGTATTATTTGTCTAGGTTTCCGTGATTGAAGCACGTATCGTACATCCGAATCGCCGATAACCCGCCTTTCCCAATCAATGTGAGTTCATAGCCTCGCACTCTTATAAATTTTTTACGAAATATTTTATAAACCCGCGAGGGAGATAACATGTTAGTTTTGATAAAATAGGACACCATTTGTCCTGATTGTTTGCTTATTGATATGGACGCGAATGATTGTATGACCCGATGAATGATTATATGACCCGATGTATGAAATGAAATGGATTATTATTGGTTAGGTTATGTCACTAAAAGTCCCATTAGCATGAATTGTGAACTACCGGGATTTGGTAGACGCTTATGCATATGATAGTAGTATTTCGGGAAGATCACCCCAATTCACACCTTGACGGTTGATCCCCGTCGTGCCACATTGATTGGTAAGCGAATTTATGTATGAGAAGACTTATATAAGCGTGATTATTGTGACGACATGCTGTTTTAGATGGGCAAGAAGGAAATTACGGGCTAGCTACCCGTTGTTTGTTATAGTAAGGTAGCAATGTCATGCGGCTTATAATAATCCAATAACGAAAATACTGCTATACGCATTGAATTACAATACAATGCCTGACTAGCAATACGGGGTATTATTATTGATATTATGCTCGTATTTTGGTTTTACATAACCATATTTATATAACGGTTTTTATTTAACTCTATACAACGTTATAAGACGTATTGTATGATGTTTTTACGAAATTGGTTCGTATAATGGTTTTGGAGGCAAAAGCCTATAGTATGATTTACAACAAAGATTTGTATAAAATGTTTTTGGCTTATTTTATGGCCTACGACAAAGAATTGTACAAAATGATTTTCGGTAATAATTTTATATTGATGATATATTAATGGATTTCATTAAACTCTATGAATTCACTCGGCGTTTCGCTGGCCTTTTCTTTTAACATATTTTTTCTCAGGTACTTGAAGGTAATTCTCGGGAAGACGATAAGAATTCATGGCCCGCACTTAAATAACAATTTCCATTCAAATGCTTTGTAAAATTTAATGAAATATTATGACTTGGGACCTATGTAACTTGATATTTATGAATGGAAAATGCTTTATTATTAAACGAAACGATTTTAAGCGTTGTCTATGATTTGAGTAATGTGTTATCCCGTAACACCAACGACTCTTCCATTGAACTAAAGTATGAATATTTGGGGGTGTTAAAGTTTGGTACCAGAGCTCTCGTTATAGAGAACAAAAGATGTTTAAAAACCAAGGTTTTGAATAAAACATTTCAAAATCTTTTAACTATAAACATTTTTCTCAAAATGTCTAAAAATCTTTTAACTATAACGGTGCCGAAGAATTCCCGAGTTACCGACAAGGCCAGACTGAGAAGTGTTATTTTAATATATATATAACTTGGATTATATATATATATATATATATATATATATATATATATATATATATATATATATATATATATATATATATATATATATATATATATATATATATATATATATATATATATATATATATATATATATATATATATATATATATATATATATATATATATATATATATATATATATATATATATATATATATATATATATATATATATATATATATATATATATATATATATATATATATATATATATATATATATATATATATATATATATATATATATATATATATATATATATATATATATATGATATAATTTGATTACATGATTGTTTGATGATTATTTTAATATTTATACGAGGTATTGATATGAGGTAGATTGTCACAAGAAACCCTAACTCCCCTAGCAAATTAATTGAAGCTATTTCTGTAGGCATTCTAGCTATTCTAGATCTAAACCAAGTTGTGGATATTTATGATCCCAATAAAATGGTTGATATTCGTAGAAATGTTGATATTAGTTGATTGTGATATTGATGAAGAATTGGCGAGATTAAATCTGATATCGATGTCATGACGATCTTTCCTTATAGAGTGGAGTTTGACAAAACGTTACCACCTGGAAAGGTGTCATCTGATTCGGTGTCACCCAATTCTTAAATTTGAAATCGAAAGGGTGAATGCTGCACTTGAGGCTATTATTGGAGCCATTACCCAAAGGCCTCATGCCACTTGTACCTTTCCGAGAGGTCTAATTAAATGTGTGAGTCATTTCATACTAGTGACTCATTTGATAACTATTGTTGTAAGAGCTATAGGATTGGAAATTAAGTGTTGTTCGTATCGAGCTTTTATTGCCCTTTCAAGGTCTAAGAATAAGGTTGAAAGTATTGGAGAATGAGGTAGGATATCGCATTGAGTATGATTTGGTTCAAACTTGAATGAAGTAAAATTTAACTCGTATGGAATATGAGATTGTTAAAAGGAAGTCGTTAAGTCCTGTGATTGAATTATAAGGTTTTAAATGATCGTTGGTTCGTGTTAAGGGTTGTTCCTAGGCCATTGTCCACTAACGAGGATGCCCAGTGTCCAAGAAATAAATTGAAGAAATCTTCTTCTGAATTGGAACCGATGGATCTTCTAGGACAGGTGGAACACCTAATGACTCTTGTAGATTAGTATTCATTGTGGTATCTTTTAAAATCCCTAACTTAACTGAGACATCAGGTAGTAGGATGAGTTTTTGGAATTGTATGACATGGCAACACGTAATGTGTTACGGTACAATTTTGACTTGTTTGTGATTAATGAAAAGACTACCTTTGATTGCTAAATCCTACATGTACCGATGTTATCTATCTTTTACTGCTTCTTTCTAATGATCGCATTAGTGATGCAACCATTGAACAAGTACTCATCTCGATTTGAGTTACGTTGTGGATTATTCTTTTTAAATGTCATCGAGGTCATGAACCTCATGATTATTTTGCTAAGCTCATCTCCTATCATATTGTAGTTAGTTCTTGGTGAACAACTTTTCATCACTCTTTTGCAGATCACTCATTGTTTTATAAGATAAAACAGTATCTCTTGAGAAAATTGAATTTTCATCACCATAAGGATTATTCAAAGTGAGATTTATAAGTAATCGTTATCGAAATAAAGTTGTTTATGAAACTTGTTTTCACAACAAAGAACATCTCTGTAAATTCATTTTGATTCTTATTCTAGAATTGAGCATGAAAATATTTTTATTTTAAACATGACGACAAAGTTTTGACGAACTGAGTATTGCATCGTTAATCCTAAAATTGTATATAGTGTCGCGCCTACATACAATTTGGAAGGGACCATGCAAGGCTGATTAGTAGTCACCATGAAATTCTTAATAAACGCTAAATTTTCCTTGAACACTAAATTTCCTTGAAGGTTGTGAAATATTAAATTTTACAAGATCTGCAAGAAGTGCAAAAATAGGGACATAGTGTTAGGGACACCTACATATGTGCCCGTACTATCTATTCTTCTGAATCGAATTTAATCATCTGTGGAAATTGTCTTATTTGACAATTGACCTCCCCTTCTTGTCCAAGTCTCTCATGATGAGATTCTTTGGAAAAGTATCTAATTACCGAGTGTTGATACCCAACTGGACGCATCGACGTTTCTATCATTTCTTTTGATTGGATTTCATTTGAATGACCTGGGTAACGATCCAAGGAGCTTTTGAATGTGTACTCAATCATGAAAACATGGGATATATTCATATTCGTTAATGTTTTCGTCCTTATCTGATTTCAAATTCTCTCGCGTAGATTATGCGTAGACCTTACTCTTCTAATGTTAGTTATGTCTCCAAATATCCTTGAATTTGTAAAGGATTATGAGTTATTATTAGTCTTTTGAGAAGTTCACGTCTTATCAACGGCAATAAAACTGAAAAGTTGGTAGTGCCATTAAAATGGATTGGTTGATTATGACCTGATATCATTGTCTAAATTTATGGGAACTCGAGTGGAATTCCCCCAAAAAGATAAGATGTTGATTATCAAAAGTGATCTAAATAATTCTTGATGGATGACCATATCCTGCATTTACACTTGAAATTATACCATGAATGGTTATCAACTAGTCATAGATCTTGTAATCTAGAAAGAACCTAAGGTGGATTTATTAAAAGATGTTTCTTTTATCTGAAACTTTAGGAAGTATTTGCTGGTGAATTACCTAGACTTTCGCCATTAAGGCAAGTTGAATTTGGTATTGATTATATTCCCGGGGCTGCACCTGTGGCGTGTGCACTGTACGTCAGCACCATCTGAATTAATAGAATCACCGTACAACTGAGAGAGTTGTCGGAAAAAGATTTTATTCTACCTAGCTCGTCATCATGAAGAGTTATGGTTTTATTATTCCTTATATTTGTTGAACTACCGTGAACTAGGTAAATTAAAGATCAAAATCTATATCCACTACCCAAGATTATAGATTTGTTCTATCATTTACAAGGTTCTAGCGTATGTTCTAAAGATTTGATCCACCGCATGGTTATCATCAATTTCGCATCCGCGAAAAAGATTATCTATTCCAATCACTACATCTAGGACTCGTAATGAACATAATGAGTTTCATGTTATGTTGTTTGGATTGACTAATATACATGTAGCATCCATAAATTTGGTGAATCACGTGTGTAGGCTCTAATTTGATAAATACATGCTCCTGATCATTAAGGACCATCTGTTTGTTTCTAAGAATAGGAAGGAGTTAATAATCATTTATAGACTGCCCTTTGTTGGCCGAGTAGTGAAAACCTGTACCTTGATTATTTAACATATGATTTAGAGATTCGATCCTTTACATTATTTGACTGTGTGATTAATGGTAGTTAAATCTATATTGACTCTTCAAAGATTATAGCCATTAAGGCTTTGGGTGTTACCAAAAAGAAAGTGCAAAAATGTTTTGACAAATATTTATCAAAGGATTTTTAAAGAATCATTCCCTTATACCAAAATCATTTAACTAAACTCCTTTAGGGGTAAATGTTTGTGTATACCTCAAGGCAACCTAAGAGGGATTGAGGAAACCATTTAAACCATGACTTGGAATTTGAAACGACAATTTTTGCTTTTCAACTAAGAAATTTTTTACCAAAGTATAAACAAAGATTTTTTTTTCAAACATTTACGGATCTTATTAATTATTTTCGATAAATCAACAAGAATCGTGTTAATTAAACTCAAATTTATTTGAACATTTTTCTATAATTGAACGAACTGAGAAATTTAAATTTTTTTACGATTACGTTTCAAAAAATTAAATGTTTATTACTTAAATACTTGTAATATTTATCGACGCTTTAAACGTTGGATTGAGCAAAACTAATAAAGATAATAGTTGATATGAAACTAACACTTAGAAAATATGAAGAAATAATTTTTGAATGAATACGGTCATAATATTTATTTCATCGGGGAAGGTGAATGTAGATATTGTCACATTATGTAGAAAGGATAAAGAATCAATTAGGACGTGTTCCTTAGTAATGACTGTGCAAAATAAATTTCCGAGCAATTTAAAAATAGCCGATGCTTGTAAAAAGGGATAATATAGATAATAAAACGGTTTCGCGGCTAATGTGAACCATTAGAAACGAGAAGCCGGTGGCGTAAAATGTATAAAAGGCCGCTTGTAGTGGCCTGAACACGGAGGATTTCGAGATTTAGTCATGTTGGAATCTCATAAGATTAAGTATTCTATTCATGCCATTTCTGATTAAGTGTATCTTTATCTAAAGAAGTTGTACTGATGGTAAATTATGAAGGCAGACATCGCCTCATACATTAGTAAACATCTAACTATTGCAAAGTTCGTCATCTGAATTTGATTCGAATTGGTTCATCGTCGACAGACTGACCAAATCTGCTAATATCATTCCTGTTAATGATAGATTCTCGATGAATAAATTGACTCTTTTGTATTTAAAGGAGTTGTGTAAACATAGTGTGCCTGTATCGATCATCTCTATCAAGATCCTCGCTTCGCATCGAATTTCTAGAGATTCGCTCAAAAGTCATTGGGAACGAACCTTGATGAGAGTACTGTTTGCCACCCCAATCGAAGGGACGAGGTAAAGTAACGATACAAAACACTAGAAGTGTTGTTTTATGCTTGAATAATTGACCTTTGGTAATAAACCGTATAATCACTTTCCCTTGGAGAGATTATCATTGATAATTATCGTATTAGGATCGAGATAGAATCTTGTGAGGATCTAAATATGAGAGCATCTGTAGTTAGGAGTTGGGATGAAGATACCCGACATACACCCATTGTGAGTTGGACATGTCTATTAGGTTGGAGGTTGCCTATGATGACACACCTAACCTTATAAGATAACCGACCCGCGAGACCTGAAATGATTAAATTAGGATTTGATTTTTGACTGCCAGTAGTGGGTAGGAGGTTATGTGAATATGAAATGTAGATCTTGAAGTGCAGGATGGGTAGCAAAGATATGCCAAAAATTTTCACCTTGGAAAAATGAATTGATGATCTGAAAGATCATGGGAAATAAGTCCCCGTCGTATGGGACCATTGAGATAATGTAAAAGTTGATTTGAAAGGCATATAAGCTAGATCTACCCTAGGACTTCAAGGGCTGCGTGAATTATGTTTCGTATATCGAACTTGATAAAACATCTATCAAGTGAGAATCTGATTACTTTTTAATGAAGTTTGGATCGGCAAAAAGTTGCATTCATCAAAAACCCGTGAACATCATGGATATAGAAAGTAAGTCAACGTAAGCCTGACCGTATTCTCGTAGTTATGTTTGATGAAACTCGCGTATTGTAATGAATTACACTTGAGAGAAAAGACCAAATGTGGAGGAAATACCCACATGGCTTTAACTCTATAAGAAGCGAGTAGTAAGATAAATCGATCTTTGAGGACAACGATCCTGTTTAGGGGTAAATGTTGTGACAATCCGTCATTTTATGGTTGATATTTTATTCTCAAGTATTATTTAAAAATATTATTTTAATGTCATATTATGAACTCACTCATTTTTGGGAAGAAATTTGGGTTTACGTCTTGAACTATCATCGACGACGTTTAAACCAGAGAATTCTACGTTACGTGCTTACGTTTACATATACCGTTTTGGTGACAGTCCGATATTTCAGGAAATAAATTTATCCTTGAATATTATTTTGGAATTTTAAATTTGTGTTGGTTCATAAACTCACAAATTTACGAGAAGAGAATAGGACTTTCGTGCATAATTTAACGTCCTTTACGACTAAACCGGAAACCCTAGGTTTACGTATTTACGTTTTTGAACTCCATTTTTGATGAGACAATTTTTATTAGATTCGTTTTGTGTCGTTGATTCATAATTTATAAAAACGTTTTTCGTAAAACGACCCGAGGGCACGTAAATCGAGGAAACTAGACTCGAGGAGTACCCATAAATTTGTGGAGATGAGACAAGTTTACACTTGCCTCACCCCCACCATGGGTGGAAAGACTTAGCCAACACACCATATGTGGTGTCAAGTTTATATACACGCTAAGGACACATTTCCTTAGTGCATACACAAACCACCAAACTAACAAAACTAGCTACACCATAAACCATTTCTCATTTCATACATGCAAAACCACTCAAACACTCTCTTCTCTCTCTATAAACGTCCATAACCACCCTCCTATCACCATTTTCATCAAATTTTAACCATAAACAAAGGCTATAATCAACATATGTTGAAGCCTACTTGAAAAGATGAAGATTGGAGGTGATTATAACATGTGAAAAGGAGTTTTCATGGAGGTCTTTGGGCTGATTTTCAAGAAGGAGTTTAGGGCTGATTTCATGGAGGTGTACATCCATTTGAAGGACTCAAGAAGTTGCCTTGCTAAAGTTGAAGATTTGGTAACAAGGAACCAAGCCTTGTTCATCAAAATCCCATCTTTTCATCATCTTGGTGGTATAGAGATTATTTCTCCCAATCATCTTGTTATTTTGAATATGTAATCTTGTATTTTCTTCATTTATGTATATGTATATGATCATGAATGATGATCAAAATATTATGTGGGGATTTAGAGTTGATAAATTTGGTTTAAATGATTAAAAGCTACATGAAAGAATGTTTAAATCATGGCTAAAAATGTAGGCTGTATAAAACAGTAAAGAACTATATGATTACTTGTTAAAGTGGCTTGGATAATTTAATATAAATTAAGGTAAGTGACTTGTACATATGTGAGAGTTGGCCACACAATGGAATCCTTAAAATGAGTGAGATATGATCAAAACAATATTGAAGTATAAATCTGAGTAGTCTGTTTTGTATGGACTGTTAGAGACACTTAGACATTGATTGAGCAGTAGCTAAAACTGAGTTAACTGTAGCACATAGTATGTAGTTTGTGTCACCCAAAAATGAGCTTCTATCTCCTCGTAGAACTCAAGATATGGTAAACATGGTGAAAGTGAAAATAATAATCAAATTTATAAAATAAAAGTATATAGTATAATATTAGCACTCAAGTTAATATAATAAAAAATATATACCTAAAACCCACTAACTTATATATTACATATAAATAAGTATGTAATTTAATAAATAAAAGGGAAATTTTGTAAAAATGGCAATTTGATAAGTTTTATAAGTTATAAAACTAAAAACATAAGTTTTACGTCTTTTCGGCTAAAACAGATAAATTAACGTTTTCGTCAATTAAAACTTAGACGATCGGACCCGTCTAATGTAAACTTTTTATAACTCATATACTGATGTATAAGTACATATTACAAGTAAAAACCGATAAAACTCGAGCTTTATAACATTTGGACATCAACGGGCCAAATTAGCCTTATTGGACTATTAACCCAACTAATTTGGCTAAACACTAATGGACTTACTCGTTGGGCTTAACCCACTTGGGCCCAACATATGACTAAAGCCCTGATATTAATAGTATAAATGGACTTATATAAAGAGTTGAACTCTTAATGGGCTTTTAATGGGCTTATTGGGCCTTAATATGGAATTGGATTAAAACTAGTATAACTAGTCTAAATTTGACTAACACATAACACTATAATGTGTTTGAAGAGATAAAATCCCACATGATCATCATCATACTTATAATATCATCATATATATACATAGCCATTGTTTTTATAAAGTCATTAGACAAGAGTCTAAGACGAGTATTATTTGTCTAGGTTTCCGTGATTGAAGCACGTACCGTACATCCGAATCGCTGATAACCCACCTTTCCCAATCAACGTGAGTTCATAGCCTCGCACTCTTTTAAATAAACCCGCGAGGGAGATAACATGTTAGTTTTGATAAAATAGGACACCATTTGCCCCGACTGTTTGCTTATTGATATGGACCCGAATGATTGTATGACCCGATGAATGATTATATGACCCGATGTATGAAATGAAATGGATTATTATTAGTTAGGTTATGTCACTAAAAGTCCCATTAGCATGAATTGTGAACTACCGGGATTTGGTAGACGCTTATGCATATGATAGTACTATTTGGGGAAGATCACCCCAATTCGCGCCTTGACGGTTGATCCCCGTCGTGCCACATTGATTGGTAAGAGAACTTATGTATGAGAAGACTTATATAAGCGTGATTATTGTGACGACACGCTGTTTTAGATGGGCAAGAAGGAAATTACGGGCTAGCTACCCGTTGTTTGTTATAGTAAGGTAGCAATGTCATGCGGCTTATAATAATCCAATAACGAAAATACTGCTATACGCATTGAATTACAATACATTGCCTGACTAGCAATACGGGGTATTATTATTGATATTATGCTCGTATTTTGGTTTTACATAACCATATTCATATAACGGTTTTTATTTAACTCTATACAACGTTATAAGACGTATTGTATGATGTTTTTACGACATTGGTTCGTATAATGGTTTTGGGGGCAAAAGCCTATAGTATGATTTACAACAAAGATTTGTATAAAATGTTTTTGGCTTATTTTATGGCCTACGACAAAGAATTGTACAAAATGATTTTCGGTAATAATTTTATACCGATGATATATTAATGGATTTCATTAAATTCTATGAATTCACTCGACGTTTCGCTGACCTTTTTTTTAACATGTTTTATCTCAGGTACTTGAAGTTAATTCTCGGGAAGATGACAAGAATTCATGGCCCGCACTTAAATAACAATTTCCATTCAAAAGGTTTGTAAAATTTAATGAAATATTATGACTTGGGACCTATGTAACTTGATATTTATGAATGGAAAATGCTTTATTATTAACCGACGCGATTTTAAGCGTTGTCTATGATTTGAGTAATGTGCTATCCCGTAACACCAACGACTCTTCCACTGAACTAAAGTATGAATATTTGTGGGTGTTACAGTTTGGTACCAGAGCTCTCGTTATGGAGAACGAAAGATTTTTAAAAACCAAGGTTTTGAATAAAACATTTCAAAATCTTTTAACTATAAACTTTTTTCTCAAAGTGTCTAAAAATCTTTTGACAATAATGGTGCCGAAGAATTTCCGAGTTACCGACAAGGCCAGACTAAGAAGTTTTATTTATATATATATATATATATATATATATATATATATATATATATATATATATATATATATATATATATATATATATCTTGCATTATATATATATATATATATATATATATATATATATATATATATATATATATATATATATATATATATATATATATATATATATATATATATATATATATATATATATATATATATATATATATATATATATATATATATATATATATATATATATATATATATATATGAGTGAGGTTATTTTCAGAACCAAAAAAATATACAGAACTGCGAGAACCAACATCAACGAATCAGATTTCTTTTTATATTTATTTTTATTATTTAACTTAGAAGGGCGTAATAGTAAAAGTACACTTTTATTTTATTTTTTAATTTTTAAAAACGTTTTCTCATATCCTAAATTTTAAATTTTAGGAATTTATTTTTTGGATAATGTATTATCGAAATGCGTATTTAATAAGGTACACATGTGTTTTCAGTATAATATAAATTTGCGTATGTTTTTAATATTCAATTCCTTAAACCTCAAATGAGAAGTATTTTACATGTATTTTCCTACAACTTAAACAAGAATAATATATACAAAATATTAACATGATTCAAAATACACCAATGTTTTATTTTATAAAGTCAAGTCAAATACAAGTGCACATGCATCATTTAGTGTACATTATCCGACTTCATTACACACTCATGATTACTCTACGTATTTTTCGATAAGTACATCTACATAGTCCTTGTCTCATGTATATCTCCACTTGAGTTTGTCTATCTTTGTCATATTCATTATCTTCATCTAATACATGTGCAATTATATTCTTCACTTTCAATATAAACCTGGAAATCTGCACACATAAAGCAACATGATGTCGTTAGATTGTTTCCACCACATCCAATAGATTACGATCACTTAAACATATTTCCTTTCGACAAAACATGAAGACTCGTGCCTTTCGTGATCCAATCAGTCATCTCTAAATTACTTTCAAACGGGTTACAGTTGCCAATACATGTGCACCATGTCTTCTTAAATTATGTATACACTTACCAATACATGTGCACCATGTCTTCCTAAATCATGTATACCTTTCCAGACAGCAAAATACATATGCAAATAAACACCTACACCTAGTCAATGTTAAATACTAGATTCTAACACGTAGTTAAACAAATAATAGATGAATAGACGAACCAATTAGATCTAGTTACATTATAAATCGTAGCAAACTCACCAATCAAGACAAATCTATATGTAAATCACAGAATAATTATAACTTTGAAAAAAAAACATACCCATTATATTTTGCCGCACACATCCATTTAACATAACCCAATCACAAAGCCTTTTCTTTAACCTCATGCATATATAAATCCACTCAATATCATAATAACAGAATAAAGTTAACTACACATAATTAGAAGAAAAAAAAAGACCATGATTATGAATCAATGTGACTTAAAGATTGATGAATACGAGTATCCAAGATGCAATATTAGTCAATAAATTAGAAAAAAGATTGATACTATCAAACAAAATATATGTGTGGTCCTACTTTTTAAAATTAATAAAAAAAACAATAATAGTGACATACGAAATAGAAATCTAACTCGAAAACTAAAAACACTTTCGTTAAAAAAATTAAAAAATAATGTTTGTTAACTTTCAAAAAAATTAATTCAAAAATGATTTTCAAACAATAAAAAAGATGATTTTGAAAAGTAAACTTACCATGATCAACCATTACCAGATCTTCAAATGAATCGAACAAGATTTGTTTTGTTTAAAAGAATTCAATAACTGAAACCACTATTAGAAACAATCGGATTCGAAACAAATGACGGCAATCATGTGTAGTCATGATAAAATATAGAAACCAATAAACAAGCACAAAAAAATATCTTGTTTGATAATGAAAACAAATGTAAAAGAGAAGTGAGGGTTCGCTTAGATCTGATGGTGGCTGTGAAAATATCAAAGAGATGGTAACTAGGATTGAGGATTGAATTACAGGAGTGGGGTAAACGGTTTTGGTATATGAACTTACGGTAGTGCTATTTTTTGGAAACTTTAATTTCCTATTTTGCCCTCGATTTAATTTTTTTCTTTAAATAATGATGCATATATTTTCAAAAATGCCATTATGCATTGTCATGTTGTACACTGGGTATTATTAAGAGTAAAAAAGTGGTTCTCGCAGTTCTGTACATTTTTTTAGTTCTGAAAATAACCTCACACACATATATATATATATATATATATATATATATATATATATATATATATATATATATATATATATATATATATATATATATATATATATATATATATATATATATATATATATATATATATATATATATATATATATATATATATATATATATATATATATATATATATATATATATATATATATGATGTAATTTGATTACATGATTGTTTGATGATTATTTTAATATTTATATGAGGTATTGATACGACGTAGATTGTCACAAGAAACCCTAACTCCCCTAGCAAATTAATCGAAGCTATTTCTGTAAGAATTCTAGCTATTCTAGATCTAAACCAAGTTGTGGATATTTATGATCCCAATAAAATGGTTGATATTCATAGAAATGTTGATTTTAGTTGATTGTGATATTGAAGAAGAATTGGCGAGATTTAATCTGATATCAATGTCATGATGATCTTTCCTTATAGAGTAGAGTTTGACAAAATGTTACCACATGGAAAGGTGTCATCTGATTCGGTGTTACCCAATTCTTAAATTTGAAATCGAAAGGGTGAATGTTGCACTTGAGGCTGTTATTGGAGCCATTACCCAAAGGCCTCATGCCACTTGTACCTTTCCGAGAGGTCTAATTAAATGTGTGAGTCATTTCATACTAGTGACTCATTTGATAACTGTTGTTGTAAGAGCTATATGATTGGAAATTAAGTGTTGTTCGTATCGAGCTTTTATTGCCCTTTCAAGGTCTAAGCATAAGGTTGAAAGTATTGGAGAATGAGGTAGGATATCGCATTGAGTATGATTTGGTTGAAACTTGAATGAAGTAAAATTTAAATCGTATGGAATATGAGATTGTTAAAAGGAATTCGTTAAGTCATGTGATTGAATTATAAGGTTTTAAATGATTGTTGGTTCGTGTTAAGGGTTGTTCCTAGGCCATTGTCCACTAACGAGGATGCCCAGTGTCCAAGAAATAAATTGAAGAATTCTTCTTCTGAATTGGGACCGATGGATCTTCTAGGACAGGTGGAACACCTAATGACTCCTGTAGATTAGTATTCATTGTGGTATCTTTTAAAATCCCTAACTTAACTGAGACATCAGTTAGTAGGATGAGTTTTTGGAATTATATGACATGGCAACACGTAATGTGTTACGGTACAATTTTGACTTGTTTGTGATTAATGAAAAGACTACCTTTGATTGCTAAATCCTACATGTATCGATGTTATCTATCTTTTATTGCTTCTTTCTAATGATCGCATTAGTGATGCAACCATTGAACAAGTACTCATCTCGATTTAAGTTACGTTGTGGATTATTCTTTTTTAGTGCCATCGAGGTCATGAACCTCATGATTATTTTGCTAAGCTCATCTCCTATCATATTGTAGTTAGTTCTTGGTGAACAACTTTTCATCACTCTTTTGCAAATCACTCATTGTTTTATAAGATAAAACAGTATCCCTTGAGAAAATTGAATTTTCATCACCATAAGGATTATTCAAAGTGAGATTTATAAGTAATCGTTATCGAAATAAAGTTGTTTATGAAACACCTTGTAAAACTTAATTGTTTTCACAACAAAGAACATCTCTGTAAATTCATTTTGATTCTTATTCCAGAGTTAAGCATGAAAATATTTTTATTTTAAACATGACGACAAAGTTTTGACGAACTGAGTATTGCATCGTTAATCCTAAAATTGTATATAGTTGCGCGCCTACATACAATTTGGAAGGGACCATGCAAGGCTGATTAGTAGTCACCATGAAATTATTAATAAACACTAAATTTTCCTTGAAGGTTGTGAAATATTAAATTTTATGAGATCTGCAAGAAGTGCAAAAATAGGGACATAGTGTTAGGGACACCTACATATGTGCCCGTACTATCTATTCTTTTGAATCGAATTTAATCATCTGTGGAAATTGTCTTATTTGACAATTGACCTCCCCTTCTTGACCAAGTCTCTCATGATGAGATTCTTTCGAAAAGTATCTAATTACCGAGTGTTGATACCCGACTGGGCGCATCGACGTTTCTATCATTTCTTTTGATTAGATTTCATTTGAATGACCTGGGTAACGATCCAAGGAGCTTTCGAATGCGTACTCAATCATGAAAACATGGGATATATTCATATTCGTTAATGTTTTCGTCCTTATCTGATTTCAAATTCTCTCGCGTAGATTTTGCGTAGACCTTACTCTTTTAATGTTAGTTATGTCTCTAGATATCCTTAAATTTGTAAAGGATTATGAGTTATTATTAGTCTTTTGAGAAGTTCACGTCTTATCAATGACAATAAAACTGAAAAGTTGGTAGTGCCATTAGAATGGATTGGTTGATTATGACCTGATATCATTGTCTAAATTGATGGGAACTCGAGTGGAATTCCCCCAAAAAGATAAGATGTTGATTATCAAAAGTGATCTAAATAATTCTTGATGGATGACCATATCCTGCATTTACACTTGAAATTATACCATGAATGGTTATCAACTAGTCATAGATCTTGTAATCTAGAAAGAACCTAAGGTGGATTTATTAAAAGATGTTTCTGTTATCTGAAACTTTAGGAAGTATTTGCTGGTGATTTACCTAGACTTTCGCCATTAAGGCAAGTTGAATTTGGTATTGATTATATTCCCTGTGCTGCACCCGTGGCGTGTGCACTGTACGTCAGCACCATCTGAATTAAAAGAATCACCGTACAACTGAGAGTTGTCGGAGAAATCTTTTATTCTACCTAGCTCGTCATCATGAAGAGTTATGGTTTTATTATTCCTTATATTTGTTGAACTACCGTGAACTAGGTAAACTGAAGATCAAAATCTATATCCACCACCCAAGATGATAGATTTGTTCAATCATTTACAAGGTTCTAGCGTATGTTCTAAAGATTTGATCCACGACATGGTTATCATCAATTTCGCATCCGCGAAAAAGATTATCTACTCCAATCACTACATCTGGGACTCGTAATGAACATTATGAGTTTCATGTTATGTTGTTTGGATTGACTAATACATATGTAGCATCCATAAATTTGGTGAATCACGTGTGTAGGCTGTAATTTGATAAATACATGCGCGTGATCATTAAGGACCATCTGTTTATTTCTAAGAATAGGAAGGAGTTAATAATCATTCATAGACTGTCCTATGTTGGCCGAGTAGTGAAAACCTGTACCTTGAGTATTTAACATATGATTTAGAGATTTGATCCTTTACATTATTTGACCGTGTGATTAATGGTAGTAAAATCTATATTGACTCTTCAAAGATTAGAGCCATTAAGGCTTTGGGTGTTACCAAAAAGAAAGTGCAAAAATGTTTTGACAAATATTTATCAAAGGATTTTTAAGGAATCATTCCCTTATACCAAAATCAATTAACTAAACTCCTTTAGGGGTAAATGTTTGTGTATACCTCAAGACATCCTAAGAGGGATTGAGGAAACCATTTAAACCATGACTTGGAATTTGAAACGACAATTTTTGCTTTTCAACTAAGAAATTTTTTACCAAAGTATAAACGAATTTTTTTTTCCAGACATTTACAGATCTTATTAATTATTTTGATAAATCAACAAGAATCGTGTTAATTAAACTCAAATTTATTTGAACATTTTTCTATAATTGAACGAACTGAGAAATTTAAAAATTTTTACGATTACGTTTCGAAAAATTAAATGTTTATTACTTAAATACTTGTAATATTTATCGACGCTTTTTACGTTGGATTGAGCAAAACTAATAAAGATAATAGTTGAGATGAAACTAAAACTTAAAAAATATGAAGAAATAATTTTTGAATGAATACGGTCATAATATTTATTTCATCGGGGAAGGTGAATGTAGATATTGACACATTATGTAGAAAGGATAAAGAATCAATTAGGACGTGTTCCTTAGTAATGACTGTGCAAAATAAATTGCCGAGCAATTTAAAAATAGCCGATGCTTGTAAAAAGGGATAATATAGATAATAAAACGGGTTCGCGGCTAATGTGAACCATTAGAAACGAGAAGCCGGTGGCGTAAAATGTATAAAAGGCCGCTTGTGGTGGCCTGAACACGGAGGATTTCGAGATTTAGTCATGTTGGAATCTCATAAGATTAAGTATTCTATTCATGCCATTTCTGATTAAGTGTATCTTTATCTGAAGAAGTTGTAATGATGGCAAATTATGAAGGCAGACATCGCCTCATACATTAGTAAACATCTAACTATTGCAAAGGTCATCATCTGAATTTGATTCGAATTGGGTCATCATCGACAGACTGACCAAATCTGCTAATATCATTCCGGTTAATGATAGATTCTCGATGAAGAAATTGACTCTTTTGTATTTAAAGGAGTTGTGTAAACATAGTGTGCCTGTATCGATCATCTCCATCAAGATCCTTGCTTCGCATCGAATTTCTAGAGATTTGCTCAAAAGTCATTGGGAACGAACCTTGATGAGAGTACTGTTTGCCACCCCAATTGAAGGGACGAGGTAAAGTAACGATATAAAACACTAGAAGTGTTGTTTTATGCTTGAATAATTGACCTTTGGTAATAAACTGTATAATCGCTTTCCCTTGGAGAGATTATCATTGATAATTATCGTATTAGGATCGAGATCAAATCTTGTGAGGATCTAAATATGAGAGCATCTGTAGTTAGGAGTTGGGATGAAGATACCCGACATACACCCATTATGAGTTGGACATGTCTTTTAGGTTTGAGGTTGCCTATGATGACAAACCTAACCTTACAAGATAACCGACCCACGAGACCTGAAATGATTGTTGAAATTAGGGATTTGATTTTTCACTGCCAGTAGTGGGTAGGAGGTTATGTGAATATGAAATGTAGATCTTGAAGTGCAGGATGGGCAGCAAAGTTATGCCAACAATTTTCACCTTGGAAAAATGAATTGATGATCTGAAAGATCATGGGAAATAAGTCCCCGTTATATGGGACCATTGAGATAATGTAAAAGTTGAATTGAAAGGCATATAAGCTGGATCTACCCTAGGACTTCAAGGGCTGCGTGAATTATGTTTCGTATATCGAACTTGATAAAACATCTATAAAGTGAGAATCTGTTACTTCTTAATGAAGTTTGGATCGGCAAAAAGTTGCATTAATCAGAAACCTGTGAACATCATGGATATAGAAAGTAAGTCAACTTAAGCCTGATCGTATTCTCATAGTTATGTTTGATGAAACTCGCGTATTGTAATGAATTACACTTGAGAGAAAAGACCAAATGTGGAGGAAATACCCACATGGCTTTAACTCTATAAGAAGCGAGTAGTAAGATAAATCGATCTTTGAGGACAAAGATCCTGTTTAGGGGTAAATGCTGTGACAATCCGTCAATTTATGGTTGATATTTTATTCTCAAGTATTATTTAAAAATATTATTTTAATATTATATTATGAACTCACTCATTTTTGGGAAGAAATTTAGGTTTACGTCTTGAAGTAGCATCGACTACGTTTAAACCGGAGAATTCTACGTTACGTGCTTACGTTTACATACACCGTTTTGGTGACAGTCTGACATTTCAGGAAATAAATTTATCCTTGAATATTATTTTGGAATTTAAATTTGTGTTGGTTCATAAACTCACAAATTTACGAGAAGAGAATAGGACTTACGAGCATAATTTAACGTCCTTTACGACTAAAACGGAAACCCTAGGTTTACGTATTTACGTTTTTGAACTCCGTTTTTGATGAGAAAATTTTTATTAGATTCGTTTTGTGCCGTCGATTCATTATTTATAAAAACTTTTTTCGTAAAACGACCCGAGGGCACGTAAATCGAGGAAACTAGAATCAAGGAGTACCCATAAATTAGTGGAGATGAGACAAGTTTACACTTGCCTCACCCCCACTATGGGTGGAAAGACTTAGCCAACACACCATTTGTGGTGTCAAGTTTATATACACACTAAGGAGACATGTCCTTAGTGCATACACAAACCACCAAACTAACAAAACTAGCTACACCATAAACCATTTCTCATTTCATACATGCAAAACCACTCAAACACTCTCTTCTCTCTCTATGAATGTCCATAGACACCCTCCTATCATCATTTTCATCAAATTTTAACCATAAACAAAGGCTATAATCAACATATGTCGAAGCCTGCTTGAAAAGATGAAGATTGGAGGTGATTATAACATGTGAAAATGAGTTTTCATGGAGGTCTTTGGGCTGATTTTCAAGAAGGAGTTTAGGGATTATTTCATGGAGGTGTTCACCCATTTAAAGAACTCAAGAAGTTGCCTTGCTAAAGTTGAAGATTTGGTAACAAGGAACCAAGCCTTGTTCATCAAAATTCCATCTTTTCGTCATCTTGGTGGTATAGAGATTACTTCTCCCTATCATCTTGTTATTTTGAATATGTAATCTTTAATTTTCTTCATTTATGTATATGTATATGATGATCAATGATGATCAAAATATTATGTGGGGATTTGGTGTTGATAAATTTGGTTAAAATGATTAAAAGCTACATGAAAGGATGTTAAAATCATGGCTAAAAATGTAGGCTGTATAAAACAGTAAAGAATTATATGATAACTTGTTAGAGTGGCTTGGATAATTTAATATATAGTAAGGTAAGTGACTTGTACATATGTGAGAGTTGGCCACACAATGGAATCCTTAAAATGAGTGAGATATGATCAAAACAATATTGAAGTATAAATCTGAGTAGTCTGTTTTATATGGACTGTTAGAGACACTTCGACATTGATTGAGCATTAGCTAAACTGAGTTAACTGTAGCACATAGTATGTAGTTTGTGTCACCCAAAAACGAGCTTCTATCTCCGTGTAGAACTCAAGATATGGTAAAAATGGTGAAAGTGAAAATAATAATCAGATTTGTAAAATAAAAGTATATAGTATAATATTAGCACTCAAGTTAATATAATATAAAATGTATACCTAAAACCCACTAACTTATATATTACATATAAATAAGTATGTAATTTAATAAATAAAAGGGAAATTTTGTAAAAATGGCAATTTGATAAGTTTTATAAGTTATAAAACTAAAAACATAAGTTTTACGTCTTTTCGGCTAAAACCGATAAATTAACGTTTTCGTCAATTAAAACTTAGACGGTCGGACCCGTCTAATGTAAAATTTTTATAACTCATATACTGATGTATAAGTACATATTACAAGTAAAAACCGATAAAACTCGAGCTTTATAACATATGGATATCAACGGGCCAAATTAGCCTTATTGGACTATTAACCCAACTAATTTGGCTAAACACTAATGGACTTACTCATTGGGTTTAACCCACTTGGGCCCAACATATGAGTAAAGGCCTGATATTAATAGTATCAATGGACTAATATAAAGAGTTGAACTCTTAATGGGCTTTTAATGGGCTTATTGGGCCTTAATATGGAATTGGATTAAAACTAGTATAACTAGTCTAAATTTAATTAACACATAACACTATAATGTGTGTGAAGAGATAAAATCCCACATGATCATCATCATACTAATAATATCATCATATATATACATAGCCATTGTTTTCAGAAAGTCATTGGACAAGAGTCTAAGACGAGTATTATTTGTCTAGGTTTCCGTGATTGAAGCACGTACCGTACATCCGAATCGCCGATAACCCGCCTTTCCCAATCAACGTGAGTTCATAGCCTCGCACTCTTTTAAAATTTTTACGGAATATTTTATAAACCCGCGAGGGAGATAACATGTTAGTTTTGATAAAATAGGACACCATTTGTCCCGATTGATTGCTTATTTATATGGACCCGAATGATTGTATGACCCGATGAATGATTATATGACCCGATGTATGAAATGAAATAGATTATTATTAGTTTGGTTATGTCACTAAAAGTCCCATTAGCATGAATTGTGAACTACCGGGATTTGGTAGACGCTTATGCATATGATAGTACTATTTGGGGAAGATCACCCTAATTCGCGCCTTGACGGTTGATCCCCGTCGTGCCACATTGATTGGTAAGCGAATTTATGTATGAGAAGACTTATATAAGCGTGATTATTGTGACGACACGCTGTTTTAGATGGGCAAGAAGGAAATTACGGGCTAGCTACCCGTTGTTTGTTATAGTAAGGTAGCAATGTCATGCGACTTATAATAATCCAATAACGAAAATACTGCTATACGCATTGAATTACAATACATTGCCCGACTAGCAATACGGGGTCTTATTATTGATATTATGCTCGTATTTTTGTTTTACATAACCATATTCATATAACGGTTTTTATTTAACTCTATACAACGTTATAAGACGTATTGTATGATGTTTTTAGGACATTGGTTCGTATAATGGTTTTGGAGGCAAAAGCCTATAGTATGATTTACAACAAAGATTTGTATAAAATGTTTTTGGCTTATTTTATGGCCTACGACAAAGAATTGTACAAAATGATTTTCGGTAATAATTTTATACCGATGATATATTAATGGATTTCATTAAACTCTATGAATTCACTTGACGTTTCGCTGACCTTTTCTTTTAACATGTTTTATCTCAGGTACTTGAAGGTAATTCTCGGGAAGACGACAAGAATTCATGGCTCGCACTTAAATAACAATTTCCATTCAAATGCTTTATAAAATTTAATGAAATATTATGACTTGGGACCTATGTAACTTGATATTTATGAATGGAAAATGCTTTATTACTAAACGACGCGATTTTAAGCGTTGTCTATGATTTGAGTAATGTGTTCTCCCGTAACACCAACGACTCTTCCACTGAACTAAATTATGAATATTTGGGGGTGTTACAGTTTGGTACCAGAGCTCTCGTTATAGAGAACGAAAGATTTTTAAAAACCAAGGTTTTGAATAAAACATTTCAAAATCTTTTAACTATAAACATTTTTCTCAAAATGTCTAAAAATCGTTTGACTATAACGGTGCCAAAGAATTCCCCAGTTACCGACAAGGCCAGACTGAGAAGTGTTATTTTAATATATATATATATATATATATAACTTGGATTATATATATATGATGTAATTTGATTACATGATTGTTTAATGATTATTTTAATATTTATACGAGGTATTGATACGACGTAGATTGTGACAAGAAACCCTATCTCCCTAGCAAATTAATCGAATGTATTTTTGTAGGAATTCTAGCTACTCTAGATCTAAACCAAGTTGTGGATATTTATGATCCCAATAAAATGGTTGATATTCGTAGAAATGTTGATATTAGTTGATTGTGATATTGAAGAAGAATTGGCGAGATTAAATCTGATATCGATGTCATGACGATCTTTCCTTATAGAGTGGAGTTTGACAAAACTTACCACCTAGAAAGGTTTCATCTGATTCGGTGTCACCCAATTCTTAAATTTGAAATCGAAAGGGTGAATGTTGCACTTGAGGCTGTTATTGGAGCCATTACCCAAAGGCCTCATGCCACTTGTACCTTTCCGAGAGGTCTAATAAAATGTGTGAGTCATTTAATACTAGTGACTCATTTGATAACTATTGTTGTAAGAGCTATAGGATTGGAAATTAAGTGTTGTTCGTATCGAGCTTTTATTGCCCTTTCAAGGTCTAAGAATAAGGTTGAAAGTTTTGGAGAATGAGGTAGGAGATCGCATTGAGTATGATTTGGTTAAAACTTGAATGAAGTAAAATTTAACTCGTATGGAATATGAGATTGTTAAAAGGAATTCGTTAAGTCATGTGATTGAATTATAAGGTTTTAAATGATTGTTGGTTCGTGTTAAGGGTTGTTCCTAGGCCATTGTCCACTAACGAGGATGCCCAGTGTCCAAGAAATAAATTGAAGAATTCTTCTTCTGAATTGGGACCGATGGATCTTCTAGGACAGGTGGAACACCTAATGACTCCTGTAGATTAGTATTCATTGTGGTATCTTTTAAAATCCCTAACTTAACTGAGACATCAGTTAGTAGGATGAGTTTTTGGAATTATATGACATGGCAACACGTAATGTGTTACGGTATAATTTTGACTTGTTTGTGATTAATGAAAAGACTACCTTTGATTGCTAAATCCTAAATGTATCGATGTTATCTATCTTTTATTGCTTCTTTCTAATGATCGCATTAGTGATGCAACCATTGAACAAGTACTCATCTCGATTTGAGTTACGTTGTGGATTATTCGATTTGAGTGCAAAAATAGGGACATAGTGTTAGGGACACCTACATATGTGCCCGTACGATCTATTCTTTTGAATCGAACTTAATCATCTGTGGAAATTGTCTTATTTGACAATTGACCTCCCCTTCTTGTCCAAGTCTCTCATGATGAGATTCTTTGGAAAAGTATCTCATTACCGAGTGTTGATACCCGACTGGGCGCATCGACGTTTCTATCATTTCTTTTGATTAGATTTCATTTGAATGACCTGGGTAACGATCCAAGGAGCTTTCAAATGCGTACTCAATCATGAAAACATGGGATATATTCATATTCGTTAATGTTTTCGTCCTTATCTGATTTCAAGTTCTCTCGCGTAGATTTTGCGTAGAACTTACTCTTTTAATGTTAGTTATGTCTCTAGATATCCTTAAATTTGTAAAGGATTATGAGTTATTATTAGTCTTTTGAGAAGTTCACGTCTTATCAATGACAATAAAACTGAAAAGTTGGTAGTGCCATTAGAATGGATTGGTTGATTATGACCTGATATCATTGTCTAAATTGATGGAAACTCGAGTGGAATTCCCCCAAAAAGATAAGATGTTGATTATCAAAAGTGATCTAAATAATTCTTGATGGATGACCATATCCTGCATTTACACTTGAAATTATACCATGAATGGTTATCAACTAGTCATAGATCTTGTAATCTAGAAAGAACCTAAGGTGGATTTATTAAAAGATGTTTCTGTTATCTGAAACTTTAGGAAGTATTTGCTGGTGATTTACCTAGACTTTCGCCATTAAGGCAAGTTGAATTTGGTATTGATTATATTCCCGGTGCTGCACCCGTAGCGTGTGCACTGTACGTCAGCACCATCTGAATTAAAAGAATCACCGTACAACTGAGAGTTGTCGGAGAAATCTTTTATTCTACCTAGCTCGTCATCATGAAGAGTTATGGTTTTATTATTCCTTATATTTGTTGAACTACCGTGAACTAGGTAAATTGAAGATCAAAATCTATATCCACTACCCAAGATGATAGATTTGTTCAATCATTTACAAGGTTCTAGCGTATGTTCTAAAGATTTGATCCACGGCATGGTTATCATCAATTTCGCATCCGCGAAAAAGATTATCTATTCCAATCACTAAATCTGGGACTCGTAATGAACATTATGAGTTTCATGTTATGTTGTTTGGATTGACTAATACATATGTAGCATCCATAAATTTGGTGAATCACGTGTGTAGGCTGTAATTTGATAAATACATGCGCGTGATCATTAAGGACCATCTGTTTATTTCTAAGAATAGGAAGGAGTTAATAATCATTTATAGACTGTCCTGTGTTGGCCGAGTAGTGAAAACCTGTACCTTGAGTATTTAACATATGATTTAGAGATATGATCCTTTACATTATTTGACCGTGTGATTAATGGTAGTAAAATCTATATTGACTCTTCAAAGATTAGAGCCATTAAGGCTTTGGGTGTTACCAAAAAGAAAGTGCAAAAATGTTTTGACAAATATTTATCAAAGGATTTTTAAGGAATCATTCCCTTATACCAAAATCAATTAACTAAACTCCTTTAGGGGTAAATGTTTGTGTATACCTCAAGACATCCTAAGAGGGATTGAGGAAACCATTTAAACCATGACTTGGAATTTGAAACGACAATTTTTGCTTTTCAACTAAGAAATTTTTTACCAAAGTATAAACGAAATTTTTTTTTCAAACATTTACGGATCTTATTAATTATTTTTGATAAATCAACAAGAATCGTGTTAATTAAACTCAAATTTATTTGAAAATTTTTCTATAATTGAACGAACTGAGAAATTTAAAATTTTTTACGATTACGTTTCGAAAAATTAAATGTTTATTACTTAAATACTTGTAATATTTATCGACGCTTTTTACGTTGGATTGAGCAAAACTAATAAAGATAATAGTTGAGATGAAACTAAAACTTAAAAAATATGAAGAAATAATTTTTGAATGAATACGGTCATAATATTTATTTCATCGGGGAAGGTGAATGTAGATATTGACACATTATGTAGAAAGGATAAAGAATCAATTAGGACGTGTTCCTTAGTAATGACTGTGCATAATAAATTGCCGAGCAATTTAAAAATAACTGATGCTTGTAAAAAGGGATAATATAGATAATAAAACGGGTTCGCGGCTAATGTGAACCATTAGAAACGAGAAGCCGGTGGCGTAAAATGTATAAAAGGCCGCTTGTGGTGGCCTGAACACGGAGGATTTCGAGATTTAGTCATGTTGGAATCTCATAAGATTAAGTATTCTATTCATGCCATTTCTGATTAAGTGTATCTTTATCTGAAGAAGTTGTACTGATGGCAAATTATGAAGGCAGACATCGCCTCATACATTAGTAAACATCTAACTATTGTAAAGGTCATCATCTGAATTTGATTCGAATTGGGTCATCGTCGACAGACTGACCAAATCTGCTAATATCATTCCGGTTAATGATAGATTCTCGATGAAGAAATTGACTCTTTTGTATTTAAAGGAGTTGTGTAAACATGGTGTGCCTGTATCGATCATCTCTATCAAGATCCTCGCTTCGCATCGAATTTCTAGAGATTTGCTCAAAAGTCATTGGGAACGAACCTTGATGAGAGTACTGTTTGCCACCCCAATTGAAGGGACGAGGTAAAGTAACGATACAAAACACTAGAAGTGTTGTTTTATGCTTGAATAATTGACCTTTGGTAATAAACCGTATAATCGCTTTCCCTTGGAGAGATTATCATTGATAATTATCGTATTAGGATCGAGATCAAATCTTGTGAGGATCTAAATATGAGAGCATCTGTAGTTAGGAGTTGGGATGAAGATACCCGACATACACCCATTATGAGTTGGACATGTCTTTTAGGTTTGAGGTTGCCTATGATGACAAACCTAACCTTACAAGATAACCGACCCGCGAGACCTGAAATGATTGTTGAAATTAGGGATTTGATTATTCACTGCCAGTAGTGGGTAGGAGGTTATGTGAATATGAAATGTAGATCTTGAAGTGCAGGATGGGTAGCAAAGTTATGCCAACAATTTTCACCTTGGAAAAATGAATTGATGATCTGAAAGATCATGGGAAATAAGTCCCCGTTGTATGGGACCATTGAGATAATGTAAAAGTTGAATTGAAAGGCATATAAGCTGGATCTACCCTAGGACTTCAAGGGCTGCGTGAATTATGTTTCGTATATCGAACTTGATAAAACATATATCAAGTGAGAATCTGTTACTTCTTAATGAAGTTTGGATCGGCAAAATTGCATTCATCAGAAACCTGTGAACATCATGGATATAGAAAGTAAGTCAACTTAAGCCTGACCGTATTCTCGTAGTTATGTTTGATGAAACTCGCGTATTGTAATGAATTACACTTGAGAGAAAAGACCAAATGTGGAGGAAATACCCACATGGCTTTAACTCTATAAAAAGCGAGTAGTAAGATAAATCGATCTTTGAGGACAAAGATCCTGTTTAGGGGTAAATGCTGTGACAATCCGTCAATTTATGGTTGATATTTTATTCTCAAGTATTATTTAAAAATATTATTTTAATATTATATTATGTACTCACTCATTTTTGGGAAGAAATTTAGGTTTACGTCTTGAAGTAGCATCGACTACGTTTAAACCGGAGAATTCTACGTTACGTGCTTACGTTTACATACACCGTTTTGGTGACAGTCTGACATTTCAGGAAATAAATTTATCCTTGAATATTATTTTGGAATTTAAATTTGTGTTGGTTCATAAACTCACAAATTTACGAGAAGAGAATAGGACTTACGTGCATAATTTAACGTCCTTTACGACTAAACCGGAAACCCTAGGTTTACGTATTTACGTTTTTGAACTCCGTTTTTGATGAGAAAATTTTTATTAGATTCGTTTTGTGTCGTCGATTCATAATTTATAAAAACTTTTTTCGTAAAACGACCCGAGGGCACGTAAATCGAGGAAACTAAAATCAAGAAGTACCCATCAATTAGTGGAGATGAGACAAGTTTACACTTGCCTCACCCCCACTATGGGTTGAAAGACTTAGCCAACACACCATTTGTGGTGTCAAGTTTATATACACACTAAGGACACATGTCCTTAGTGCATACACAAACCACCAAACTAACAAAACTAGCTACACTGATGTAGCTTTTTGCAACCCTTTAGGAAAAGAGAGGCAAAGAAGTGGTAAGCGTTAAGTGTCGGTTTAGGAAAACCGAGCACTAATAACCAAGTAAGTCCAAGTTCGTTTCCCAAGGAGGCACGTGTGTTGTGTTAAGAATTGATTTATGTTTGATTTTATTGAGAAGAAAAAGAAGATAGAAATGAGAAAGAAAAGAAAAGACGGTTACGAAAACGAATTAAACTACGACGAAAAAGGCGATCACGTAAAACCGTAAATAGTGCCAAAATTAAAACTTTAACCTAAAAATTCCTAAAAAATTACTAAAAATCCCCAATAATATTCTAAGAGTTTACAAAAAATCCAAACTTGTTAAAACCTTTTAATTAATTAGATAATGACTTTTTAATGCTAATTAAAGCCCTAAAAATCACAATTAACTATTAAAAAGCCCTAAACAAGATCTTATAGTTTGTAAACCTCAAAAATATCCTAATTAAGCTAAAAAGTATTTTTTAAAATTTTAAAAACAAATTAAACTATTTTTAAATACTTAAAAACTATTAAAATCAATTAAATCTTAAATTAATTCTAGAAAATAATTGAAAAGTCCTAAAAATATTTGGAAAGTGACAAAACTCCTAATTAAGTGTCCTTAACCTAGGAAAAATGTAAAAACTAAAAAAAATCAAACTTCAATTTTTAATAATAAAATAATATTAAAATAATCAAAAAAATTTCAAAGTCTACTAAAAAATTCTAAAAAATTACCAAAAATCTAAAATATTGTAACTAAGACAAAAATGCAATTAAAATTTTCTAAAACCTATTTAATAATTTTATATTAAATTCTAAAGTTAGCTAAAAACCCTAAAATCCAATAAAATCAAAAATAAGCTAAATTGAAAACTTAAATAGCTGAAAACCTCAAAATTATGATTAAAAACCTAAAAACTATTTTTTCAGATTTTTAAATTACCTTTTTCTATTTTTAAATTACTTTTCAAAATTTAAACTAAAAATAATCCTAGAAAATTAATTAAACAAGAGAAAAATAAACTTTTTGGACTGAAAAGTCAAAAACCCTAACAAGAACCTAGGAAAAATGCTAAACAGTAAAAACCTCAAAGAAATAAGCAGAAATAAGCTTATGAATAAGCTGTTAGCTAAATAAGCTACAAACCAAATACCACTTAAGTAATATTTGAAATGAAACCTAGCAGTCAAAGACCCTAGGGCGCAATGGTATGTGTGATGTGTTGTGAGGAGGATGGCGCAGGTTCGAGTCCTGGCCAGTCCTTTTTGAAAAAAAACTTTTTTTTTTAAACTCTAAAAACTCAATCACAGTAACTTAAATTACTTAAAAACACAAAGCAAATTACCAAAAGACAAGATTCAAAGCTTAGGAAAGCAAAAACGTGCCCAGATACAAGTGTGTTTCTGATGAACACAAGGTGATATATTCACATGTGAAAACTGAATCAAGAGGTCTTGATTCTTGAATCTTGTGGTGATTTTGATGGACAATGGGCACCCTTATACTCTGTTGAGTATAAGGAGTCAAATCAATCACAAAAACAGGCAAGTATAGCACAAGAATCAAGTAAATGAGCACAAACAGGTTTCTGATATAGCTATCTAGGCCTGAGGGTGTTTGCTGATGCACTTGACACACAACTGGATTTCAAAGGCTCAAAACATGCATACAAGTCAACCAACAAGCAAACAAGCAATTCACAATCCTATGAAGACCTCATATCAAGCAGTTAATCTAACTTGGTGGAAAAATAAACTCAAAATCATGAACAAAATGCAGTTACTGGATTTTAAGTATTTTTCTCAATTTTTTATCACACAAACTTGTTCAAACTTAACCAAACTGAAAGCTATGGAAACATACAACCTAAAGAGTATTTCTATCAGGTTTACAAGTAAAATCTAAACTATTTAAACCATTTTAAGCCTTAATCCAAACACCACTTTATAAATTGAAAATGAAGATTTACAAAGCAAGTCAACTCAAATCCACACCAAATTGATCCTAGTCACTACTAACATGCATAATAAGCATAACTAATCATAATCAAACCAAATAACATGCAAACAAACAACTTGCAGTCAAAATCACATAAACCATAAACTTTCTGAAAACTTGAAAAAGGAAACAAGGGACTACCTTGTTGGGCCTACATCCAGGCCCAACCAAGGCTGCTTAGCCTTCTCCAAATAGGCCCGGGCCTATGCAGAACTCTTGAACAAACAATCTCCAATGAACCTGCTAAGAGAAAATAAGAACAAGCACAGAATATGCAATTATCTGATTTTTCTGAAACCTTTTTAAATCCTTTCTCACAACTCACTTAAACAACTTCCTTTGAAAGTACTAACACAAACACATTTCAACCTTGGAAAACCAAATGAGAACAAGTATTTCACCAAGAAAAACCAATTTTCAGAAACTTTTGAAAACAAGACTAAATTTTAAAAACTTGAAAAGTAAACAAACCTGGAACTTAAACAACAATCAAACAATGTAAATGAAGCTGGCTCTTTCTTCTCATCAACAAACTTTAACCTTTTTTTCATTCATCAAAAACAGGACTTACAAAGTTGTGAAAAAGGAGAAAAAAGAACAAGAGGTATGCACAATCTGCATCCTTCTTATATAGGCCCTCATAGAACTATCTAGATGACAGGAATAAAATAATATGAACTAAAACACTAATGGTTTGAAAATCCAAAAATGCCCTTGTGTGAAATTTGAATTTTTTTAGTCAAATGATGCCATGTGATTGCCAGTTGGATTGGGATGATCAGGAGCGTTTATCAGTCCTTGGGGACCAAGTAGAATGCTTGGGGACGTTGATGGACTGTCTTACTTTGTTTGCTTGTAAAAAGTGAGGCAGGGGGAAGGTTGGATTGATCATGTGAGTGAGAGTGACATCTTTCTGGGGATTGGGTTAGGATTAGGGTGTGATTAATCAGCAAACTGGAAGGATTTGAGCAAAAACCCTTTGTTTTATAGATTTTAGGATTAGGGTTTATGGGTGTTCTTGAGCTGGGGATTAAGGGTTTAATCCGTTTTGGGGTATAAAGTTTTTAAATTAAGTGTTTGCCACCAAAATTAAGGGATAATTAAATAAGCTGATGGGTGGGATCTGACGTGTAGTGGGGGAGGCTTGTGATTGGTGGAATGGTTTGAGTGGGTGAGGTGTCAAGCAGGGAGTGGTGGAGTGAAGGTTGGTTGTCTGGCAGGTTTGACCCCCAAGGTTTCCTCCTTTCTTCATGTTGTATAAACAGCAACAAACTTGTAATTCTCTTTATAACAAGTTTAGTCATTTGGCAATTTTGGCACAAAAACTTTATAAGCTTGAAACAAGGACTAAACATGTAAATTCTTCAATATTCAAGGGTTGTTTTTGACATGTCTTCATTCTTTAAGGCTTTGACTTGTTTGTTGACTTCTTGGAGGACCATTATTGACAATTTAGTTTTGTTGAGGGACTAAATTTGCCAATTCTTCAAAGTTAAGGGTCCTTTTTGTAATTTTGACAAACTTTAGGGACCAAACTTGTAATTATGAAGATACAAGGGTATAAAGTGTCAATTCTTCTATATTGGAGGACCAATCTTCATAATTCTTCAAATCTTCAAGGGTTTTCTTGGAAAATTCTTCATTAGGGCTTGGTTCATCGTGCGGCTTCGTTTCCCGTGTTCGTTTTTGAATGATTCTTGTGATCTTTTGTCATTTTCTCAATATCCGTACCTAAAACACACAAGCAACAAACACAAGCATATATTTGGGTATTTTGATGATATTTAATGCATTTTAAGCCCTATTTGGACGATGAGACTATGTATAAAAGCAGTCTCATCACTCCCCCATACTAAACCATTGCCGTGCCCTCATGCAATGCTAGAATAAAGTATCATAGCATCTCCAAAATTCATTTTTATTCACTTTTATTGAATGATAAACTAGCTATACTACTACTTGCTTTTTAGACATGATGTATGATTTTCATCGCAAAATGGGACGTTTAGGTTCATAGAATAAGAACACGTGAATGCTTCGTTAGAAATAATTTCATCGTCCTCGATTTTCACCCTAATTCCATGCCAAGCGTGCAACGAGATCATTGTCATTATAAGTTAGTAATGCTAACACTACTCATATGCCCTAATCACGTACTTATCCTCCCATTATTCCCAAGTTGTATCTCTTATATTTTATTTTGTCTTGAATGTTTCACGAGGATACATTGTTTGACTTATGAGATAATAGAGATTTAGGTCTAAAAATAGAGTCCTAACGGTGTAACTAAGACCATCAAATCAATAATCCCTCCTAATAGACAACGATGTTAAAAAATTAAGTTGACAAGAAGAATCGATAAACACGGTTTTATAACGGTTTTGAACATGAGACTTATTACCAAGACTTTTATACGCCCCCTAACGGAAGGGCCTTATTATCTTTGGTTTACCTCCATCTTTTATTCAACTTCGCCATGAAGCTTTTATTATGACTTCGGTCTTGCCTTGCCTTTTATTATCCGCCTCATCGGTGGTTTTATTAGCCAAAGACGTATATCCTCACGCTAAAGCGAATTTTGGATCTTTAAAGCTTCGAAGACTAAGGCTTGATTCACTTTCAATTTTTGCATAGATTTTTCGGCCTTGTGGGGCTTCAAATTGTTTGCTTGATTTAGGTGAGCACTTGAAATCTTATTATTGGGTGAAGCTTTCGATTATTCGGGTGCCAATACTTCAAAACCGTGACGCTGGCGATACCTTAATGTCTTCCCAATTTAATTACACGGAAGCTACTAGAAAAGACTAGAAACCCAACAATCCTAACTAAACCGTTAAGTCAATATTTATTAAGCAAAAAATATTTACAAGCGAAGGGAGAATAAGCAAACAACGAGAACACATGAGTTTTTGAAAGAATACGACTACTCTACGTTTAGCATAGTAACTTATAATTAACTCTATCATTTCTCGTCCTCATTTAAGAGACTTAGCCTAATGTGTAGTTAAGGAATCAAAGCTAAGTGCTCAACACGCACGGTCGAGTCAAAAATTACTCTTATTCTCGCCATCGGAAAACCTACATTCGTGTCTTCAAACACTTATAAAACATGAGAAAATTTTTAAAATTTGGCCATTTTAGCCTTATTTTGCAACAAAATCGATAAACAAAAAGATAAACTTTGGAAAGCGTGAAAGTTTGGCAAGGCAAGTATCTATTCACCCCCCCATACTAAAGTTAAACATTGTCCTCATTGTTTCGAGTCTAGGGGTGCAAACACCCCCATACTAGAGACGTAGTCGAATGCCTAATCTAGCATGGAAAGGGTGTAACCAATAAATTAATAGTCGTTTATGAAGTGTGCTAAAAACCTAAGGTTAGAACATCAAAGGATATATCATTTGGATATTGAGAAAGTCTTCAAAGCAAACGATCGAGTGCTCCCATAAAACGAACACGAGAGGCTCCAATCATGAAGATCATGATCTAAAAACCACAATGCACAAACAACCACGGAACAAAGGTTGGAAGGGCACAAATCCCCACACGTAAGCTACATTAGAAAGCGATAATATGTACATGGATAAGCATGGGACTCCCCCACGAGGCACCTCGTTTTTGATTACCGAGTCATGAGCTCGACTCGATCCCCTCAATACTAATTATCATTGGGGAAAGTGACTTGGTCGAGGTAGTTCAAGGATGGAACTTCCCCGCCAAAGTAGTGCTTCAACCTATGTCCATTCACCTTGAAGTTAGGACCATCATCTTGAGCTAGCTCGATGGTCCCATACGGAAACACTTGAGTCACGGTGAATGGACCGGACCAACGGGATTTCAACTTACCGGAAAAGATTTTTAATCTTGAATTAAAAAGCAAAACTTGATCCCCAATGTTAAAAACCCGGTTTTTAATTTTTGAATCATGCAACTTTTTAGTTTTCTCTTTATAAATCAATGAATTTTCATAAGCAATATCCCTCAATTCATCCAATTCATTTAATTGCATTTTCCGGTGTTTTCCCGCGGTCTCCATATCATCATTACAATGCTTTAGGGCCCAATAAGCCTTGTGTTCTAACTCGATAGGCAAATGACAATTCTTTCCATACACATGCTTATAGGGAGTGCACCCAATGGGCGTCTTATGAGCGGTCCTAAAGGCCCATAAAGCATCATCCAACTTATCCGACCATGATTGTCGGTTTTCCCCAACGGATCTCTCCAAGATCCTCTTCAACGCTCGGTTTGAAACCTCGACTTGCCCACTCGTTTGTGGGTGATAAGCCGTAGAAAGCCGATGTGTAACCCCATATTTCCTTAGAACCCTTTCAAATTGGTCGTTACAAAAATGGGTTCCACGATCGCTTATGATAGCACGAGGGGTTCCAAACCGAGAAAACAATTGCTTCAAAAACTTGACTACCACACGAGCATCATTGGTGGGCAAGGCCTTGGCCTCCACCCACTTAGAAAGGTAGTCAACCGCAACGAGAATGTACTTATTACCACGAGATGATGGGAATGGCCCCATAAAGTCTATACCCCAAACGTCAAAGATCTCACACACTTGGATGATATTTTGTGGCATTTCATCTTTTTTTGAGGTTTTTCCTTGTCGTTGGCATGAATCACAAGACTTCACAAGATCTTGTGCATCTCGGTAAATAGTAGGCCAAAAGAAGCCGGCATCAAACACCTTCTTAGCCATGAGATTAGCACCGTGGTGACCACCCGTGGGCCCCTCATGGCAAGCTCTAAGGATGTTAGAAGCTTCGGTGCCAAATACACAACGTCGGATGATTTGATCCGCACAAGTTCGAAACAAGTAAGGGTCGTTCCAAAAGTAGAACTTGACGTCACGAAAGAATTTTCGTTTTTGTTGAGTCGTCATACCCTTAATGATGAAGTTACCCGCATGGTAATTTGCAAAGTCCGCAAACCATGGGGTGGAAGAATCAAGCTTAGAATTCACTATACCAAGTGTCTCGAGCGGAAATGTTTCGGTGATTTCCTTGGGCTCGTAAACACTTTGGTGAGGATCTTCCAAACGAGAAAGATGATCGGCCGCTAGATTCTCGGCTCCTTTTTTGTCAACGATGGTGTGATCAAATTCTTGAAGGAGGAGAATCCAACGAAGTAATCTAGGCTTAGCATCTTGCTTTGCCATGAGATACTTAATAGCCGAATGGTCCGTATACACTATGCATTTTGCCAAGACGAGATAAGGTCGGAACTTCTCAAATGCATACACCACGGCAAGGAACTCCTTTTCCGTTGTAGTGTATTTTAGTTGAGCCTCGGTCATCGTCTTGCTAGCATAGTGAATAGGCAAGAAGTGCTTATCATGACGTTGCCCCAAAACGGCCCCTATGGCGTAATCACTAGCATCACACATTAGTTCAAAGGGGAGGTTCCAATTGGGAGCAACAAGAATGGGAGCTTCGGTAAGTTTCCTCTTAAGGATTTCAAAGGCTCGTACACAATCTTCGTCAAAGACAAAACGTGCCTCTTTTTCAAGAAGATGTGTGATGGGTCGAGAAATCTTCGAGAAATCCTTGATGAATTGACGATAAAAGCCCGCGTGGCCTAGGAAACTCCTAACTCCCTTAACGGTTTTGGGATGAGGTAATTTGGCGATGACGTCTACCTTAGCTTGATCAACCTCAATCCCCGCTTTCGAGACCTTGTGCCCTAAGACGATTCCACTCTTAACCATAAAATGACATTTTTCCCAATTGAGCACAAGGTTGGTTTCCTCACAACGTTTTAACATTCTCTCTAGGTTCGACAAACACGAAGTGAACGAATTACCAAACACGGAAAAGTCATCCATGAAGACTTCCATCGTCTTCTCGATCATATCATGAAAAATAGCCATCATACACCTTTGAAAGGTTCCCGGTGCATAACAAAGTCCGAATGGCATTCTACGATAGGCAAACGTTCCATATGGACACGTAAACGTAGTTTTTTCTTGATCACGAGGATCGATGGGAATTTGGAAGTAACCGGAAAAAACCATCTAAAAAGCAATAGAAATCGTTTCCCGCAAGACGCTCTAACGTTTGGTCCATGAAGGGCAAGGGAAAATGGTCTTTTCGAGTGGCTTCATTCAACTTTCGATAGTCAATGCACACTCTCCATCCGGTCACGAGTCTAGTGGGAATTAACTCGTTGGCATCGTTTGGCACAACGGTCATTCCTCCCTTTTTAGGGACACAATGAATAGGACTCACCCAAGGGCTATCGGAAATAGGGTAAATCATTCCCGCGTCAAGGAGTTTAAGGACTTCCTTTTTGATGACGTCGTGAATTTTGGGGTTCACCCTCCTTTGACTTTAGATTGTGGGCTTGAAATCCTCCTCCATTAAGATTTTGTGGGTACAAAACTTGGGATCGATTCCCTTAATGTCGGATAACTTCCACGCAATCGCCCCTTTGTGGTCCTTTAGAACATCGACAAGTGCGGTTTTTTCATCATTCGAAAGATCCTTCGCAATAATAACTGGCAACTTGTCGTCCTCCTCCAAATAGACATATTCGAGGTGAGGAGGTAAATCTTTCAACTCGAGGATAGGTGGTTCCTCAAGTGAAGATTTGGGCTCGATACTCATAACCTCCTCGGGTAGAGGAAATGGGAAATCAAATCCTTGATAATCGAGAAGTCCTCATCGTTGTCAAGGTCTTCGTCACAAGTACGTGGAACATTGCATTCTTCCAACGTAAAACCACCACCTTCAAATGGAGTGAAGGTTGGTGTCGAATTATCAGGAATTGGATCTAACATAGTGGGATTGTCACTAGTTTCTTCATCACCAAACCCTAAAACTTCTTGTGAAAATTCCTCGCAAACCACGTCGATCATATCAACGAGGTTTATGGTAGCAACGGAATAAACATGAGAAAGTTGAGAATTTTGAGTTGCGTTTATAACAAGTTCCTCGTCGTTGAAACGTAAGGTGATCTTTCTAGCATGAACATCAATTAAAGCCATAGACGTATCTAAAAATGAACGACCTAAAATAAGAGGAACTTGAGGGTCCGTGGGGATATCAACGACGATAAAGTCTACGGGATAGTAGAACTTCCCCACTTTCACAAAAACGTCTTCCGCCAAACCACATGCACGAATCGTGGAATGGTCGGCCAACTCAATAGACATTAGTGAAGGAGTAAGATTAGGAAGATTGAGCGACTTGAAGATTGCAAGTGGCATCAAATTAATGCTAGCACCAAGATCGGCCAAGGCATAGCATTCCTCCATATCTTGAATTGCACAAGGGATAAAAAATTTACCGGGATCACCGACTTTTTGAGGTATGCGATTAAGATAAACCGACGAACAACTAGACAATTGATGCAATTTCTCCTTGTTGTTCAACATACTCTTAAAGTTAGCGGCAAATCGAGGCATCATGACCAAAGCATCGGCGAAACTCACATTAAAGTGCAACTCACGAAACATTTTCATAAAAAACTCAAATTGGTAGTTGTCGCGCTCTTGTCGTTTCTCCTTCCTAAGTCTCGATGGGTAAGGCAAGGGTGGTGTGGGTTGGGGCATAGGCATAGCCTTTGGAATCTCGGGTTCCAATGTTGGTAAAGGGTCGACCGTAGGTGTGGCATGAGCGGTACTTTGTGGGCTTGAAATATGCTCCTTTTCGACCACCACCTCGGGTTCTTCCTCAATTTCCTCCACCGTTGGAGTAATTGGTTGAGGCGTCGGTTCTTTAAGTGTCTTACCACTACGTGTGGTAATCACTTTCATTTCTCCCTTCGGGTTTGATACGGTGTTACTAGGAAGACCACTCGAAGTAGAGGCTTTGTTTCCCATGACGGCTTCTAAAATGGCATTAAGCTTAGCATCTTGACTATTAAACTTCAAATCTTGACTAGCGGCTTTTTGGTCCATTCTTTGTTCAAGCCTAGCATGACTTTGTTCAATTTTATTGCTTTGACCTCTAATTTGATTAGCAAAATCATTTTTCAATTCATTTCTCATGCTAAGATTTTCCTTCACAAAATTAGCTAACTCCTTGGTGTTCTTAGCCGTGTCCCTAGCTTGATTAGCCAATTGCTCTTGAATGTTTTCCAAAATCTTATCATTTGCCGTAGCGTAATTCAAAAAGTCCATTGGAAGTTCTTTAGTGTAAACATTTTGAAGACCTTGACTCGTGTTTTGAAAATTACGGTTTTGGTTTTGATTTTGCAATTGGCTACTACTTCCTTGATTCCCATAGTTGTTATCACCCTTATAATTGTTCCTTTGATTGCTTTGGTAACCAACTTGATTGTTTCGATAATTGTTAGCATTTTGATTTGGTGGAAAACCCGGTGGAGTCAATTGATTAGTGCGAGGAACTTGACCGTTTTGGTTATAAGTTCCCGCGGCCGCGAAGGCACTCGAAGTGTTACCACCGTTGGTAATGCACTCGGAATAATCGTGAGCTCCACCACAATACATACAAGAAACCTCAACCGCGTTAGCCGTATCGGGAGTGGGTTGTTCACCAACTTTAAACTCAATTAACAATCCTTTCAACTTATCAAAAATTTTGTTCTCCAAATTAGCCTCGATTTGGCAAGCATCAATGGTATGTGACAATGAAGGCGAAGGTGTAGACGAAGTCTTATGAACACTCAACGTGCTACGAGGACTATAGACCTTAGACCTATTCTCAATGATTAAAAATGCTTCCTTGACCGGCTTACACAAAAAATTACCACCCGCGGCGGCATTAAGATAATCACGCTCATGATCGTTCAAGCCATTGTAAAACGTGTCTATTTGATGCAAGTCGGAAAAACCATGATGAGGACATTCGTGTAACATTTCCTTAAACCTATTCCAAGCCGTTGAAAAACTCTCATTATACTCTTGTGAAAACTTTGAAATCTCGTTTTTCAAGTGCGTAGTCTTAGAGGACGGAAAAAATTGGTTCACGAATTTTGAAACGAGATCCTTCCGCGTCAATATAGAATTGGGTGGCTCTTTCTCTAACCAAATTTTTGCGGGCCCCGCTAAGGCATACGGAAAAAGCATCATCTTAATCGAGTCGTTAGGGACGTCCTTAAACTTGCATGTGGCGGTGAGACGATTAAATTGGCGAATGTGGTTATGAGGGTTGTCCTTTTCGTCACCTCGAAACTTGTTGTTTTGAATCATGGACAACAAACCCGTCTTAACCTCAAAATTCTCCGCAAGGATAGCGGGAATCACAATTGCTTCTCCATAACCCTCGGTGGGTGCTTGAAGCAACTCCATCATAGTTCGATTAGCCATGGGTGCTTCTTTCACTACAATGGGTTCGTCAATAGGAGACTCCTCACTAGAAGGAGTGGTTGATTTGTTTCTTCGTTTACGAGCACGTCTTGCTTTAGAGCGAGTTTGCATAAACGTCACGTACAACGAGAAGACGAGCAAAGAAGATTCTTTTTGGTGTTTTTACTTTTTCAATTTTTTGTGGTTTTTGATTGTTTTTAACTTTTTTGGATTTTTGGAATGTATTAGGTAGACACAAATCTACAAATCTCCTCCTTAATCAAATCTCTCGATTAAAGAAGCCTCAAGGAATGAAAACGATCACGTGAAGTGAACGCCTTCGATGACTTTAGAACGATGGTGGAACACCAAATCGTTCAAGAGGGTTTAATCAAATGAAACCAAGAAAATATATATGATACTTAAGTAATACTTTGGGCGGCAAAACCCTCGATTAGCTCTCAAAATCAAATACGCACAAGCAAGCGGAGGAAACGAGGCGGCGCGAAGCACTTAAGAGCCTTTTTCCTTTAGGTCGTGAAATACAACCGCCTTATACCCACCTTATAGTTTGTATCTTTCAAAATCGAGCTTCACGAAAGTATTTATCTATTTTTGCCTTTTTCTTTGGTTTTAGATTCGAATACAATGATCGGGTGATGAAATCCCGAATCAAGGTTGTGATTTCTCACGTATTTGGAGTACTTGTGAATTTATTGTTCTACGTATACAATATAGTAATAGTATTCACAAAAAACGAAAAACCGATAATACATATTAGTAGAGTGCTACTAATACAATTAGCTATTATGGCTAAATATAAAAACAACAATTGTTCAACCAAAACACAACACGCCTCCCCGGCAGCGGCGCCAAAATTGATGTAGCTTTTTGCAACTCTTTAGGAAAAGAGAGGCAAAGAAGTGGTAAGCGTTAAGTGTCGGTTTAGGAAAACCGAGCACTAATGACCAAGTAAGTCCAAGTTCGTTTCCCAAGGAGGCACGTGTGTTGTGTTAAGAATTGATTTATGTTTGATTTTATTGAGAAGAAAAAGAAGATAGAAATGAGAAAGAAAAGAAAAGACGGTTACGAAAACGAATTAAACTACGACGAAAAAGGCGATCACGTAAAACCGTAAATAGTGCCAAAATTAAAACTTTAACCTAAAAATTCCTAAAAATTACTAAAAATCCCCAATAATATTCTAAGAATTTACAAAAAATCCAAACTTGTTAAAACCTTTTAATTAATTAGATAATGACTTTAATGCTAATTAAAGCCCTAAAAATCACAATTAACTATTAAAAAGCCCTAAACAAGATCTTATAGTTTGTAAACCTCAAAAATATCCTAATTAAGCTAAAAAGTATTTTTTAAAATTTTAAAACCAAATTAAACTATTTTTAAATACTTAAAAACTATTAAAATCATTTAAATCTTAAATTAATTCTAGAAAATAATTGAAAAGTCCTAAAAATATTTGGAAAGTGACAAAACTCCTAATTAAGTGTCCTTAACCTAGGAAAAATGTAAAAACTAAAAAAAAGTCAAACTTCAATTTTTAATAATAAAATAATATTAAAATATTCAAAAAAATTCAAAGTCTATTAAAAAATTCTAAAAAATTACCAAAAATCTAAAATATTGTAACTAAGACAAAAATGCAATTAAAATTTTCTGAAACCTATTTAATAATTTTATATTAAATTCTAAAGTTAGCTAAAAACCCTAAAATCTAATAAAATCATAAATAAGCTAAATTGAAAACTTAAATAGCTGAAAACCTCAAAGTTATGATTAAAAACCTAAAAACTATTTTTTCAGATTTTTAAATTACCTTTTTCTATTTTTAAATTACTTTTCAAAATTTAAACTAAAAATAATCCTAGAAAATTAATTAAACAAGAGAAAAATAAACTTTTTGGACTAAAAAGTCAAAAACCCTAACAAGAACCTAGGAAAAATGCTAAACAGTAAAAACCTCAAAGAAATAAGCAGAAATAAGCTTATGAATAAGCTGTTAGCTAAATAAGCTACAAACCAAATACCACTTAAGTAATATTTGAAATGAAACCTAGCAGTCAAAGACCCTAGGGCGCAATGGTATGTGTGATGTGTTGTGAGGAGGATGGCGCAGGTTCGAGTCTTGGCCAGTCCTTTTTGAAAAAAACTTTTTTTTTTTTAAACTCTAAAAACTCAATCACAGTAACTTAAATTACTTAAAAACACAAAGCAAATTACCAAAAGACAAGATTCAAAGCTTATGAAAGCAAAAACGTGCCCAGATACAAGTGTGTTTCTGATGAACACAAGGTGATATATTCACATGTGAAAACTGAATCAAGAGGTCTTGATTCTTGAATCTTGTGGTGATTTTGATGGACAATGGGAACCCTTATACTCTGTTGAGTATAAGGAGTCAAATCAATCACAAAAACAGGCAAGTATAGCACAAGAATCAAGTAAATGAGCACAAACAGGTTTCTGATATAGCTATCTAGGCCTGAGGGTGTTTGCTGATGCACTTGACACACAACTGGATTTCAAAGGCTCAAAACATGCATACAAGTCAACCAACAAGCAAACAAGCAATTCACAATCCTATGAAGACCTCATATCAAGCAGTTAATCAAACTTGGTGGAAAAATAAACTCAAAATCATGAACAAAATGCAGTTACTGGACTTTAAGTATTTTTCTCAATTTTTTATCACACAAACTTGTTCAAAACTTAACCAAACTGAAAGCTATGGTAACATACAACCTAACACAACCTAAAGAGTATTTCTAACAGGTTTACAAGTAAAATCTAAACTATTTAAACTATTTTAAGCCTTAATCCAAACACCACTTTATAAACTGAAAATGAAGATTTACAAAGCAAGTCAACTCAAATCCACACCAAATTGATCCTAGTCACTACTAACATGCATAATAAGCATAACTAATCATAATCAAACCAAATAACATGCAAACAAACAACTTGCAGTCAAAATCACATAAACCATAAACTTTCTGAAAACTTGAAAAAGGAAACAAGGGACTACCTTGTTGGGCCTACATCCAGGCCCAACTAAGGCTGCTTAGCCTTCTCCAAATAGGCCCGGGCCTATGCAGAACTCTTGAACAAACAATCTCCAATGAACCTGCTAAGAGAAAATAAGAACAAGCACAGAATATGCAATTATCTGATTTTTCTGAAACCTTTTTAAATCCTTTCTCACAACTCTCTTAAACAACTTCCTTTGAAAGTACTAACACAAACACATTCCAACCTTGGAAAATTAAATGAGAACAAGTATTTCACCAAGAAAAACCAATTTTCAGAAACTTTTGAAAACAAGACTAAATTTTAAAAACTTGAAAAGTAAACAAACTTGGAACTTAAACAACAATCAAACAATGTAAATAAAGCTGGCTCTTTCTTCTCATCAACAAACTTTAACCTTTTTTTCATTCATCAAAAACAGGACTTACAAAGTTGTGAAAAAGGAGAAAAAAGAACAAGAGGTATGCACAATCCGCATCCTTTTTATATAGGCCCTCATAGAACTATCTAGATGACAGGAATAAAATAATATGAACTAAAACCCTAATGGTTTGAAAATCCAAAAATGCCCTTGTGTGAAATTTGAATTTTTTCAGTCAAATGATGCCATGTGATTGCCAGTTGGATTGGGATGATCAGGAGCGTTTATCAGTCCTTGGGGACCAAGTAGAATGCTTGGGGACGTTGATGGACTGTCTTACTTTGTTTGCTTGTAAAAAGTGGGGCAGGGGAAGGTTGGATTGATCATGTGAGTGAGAGTGACATCTTTCTGGGGATTGGGTTAGGATTAGGGTGTGATTAATCAGCAAACTGGAAGGATTTGAGCAAAAACCCTTTGTTTTGTAGATTTTAGGATTAGGGTTTATGGGTGTTCTTGAGCTGGGATTAAGGGTTTAATCCGTTTTGGGGTATAAAGTTTTTAAATTAAGTGTTTGCCACCAAAATTAAGGGATAATTAAATAAGCTGATGGGTGGGATCTGACGTGTAGTGGGGGAGGCTTGTGATTGGTAGAATGGTTTGAGTGGGTGAGGTGTCAAGCAGGGAGTGGTGGAGTGAAGGTTGGTTGTCTGGCAGGTTTGACCCCCAAGGTTTCCTTTCTTCATGTTGTATAAACAGCAACAAACTTGTAATTCCCTTTATAACAAGTTTAGTCATTTGGCAATTTTGGCACAAAAACTTTATAAGCTTGAAACAAGGACTAAACATGTAAATTCTTCAATATTCAAGGGCTGTTTTTGACATGTCTTCATTCTTTAAGGCTTTGACTTGTTTGTTGACTTCTTGGAGGACCATTATTGACAATTTAGTTTTGTTGAGGGACTAAATTTGCCAATTCTTCAAAGTTAAGGGTCCTTTTTGTAATTTTGACAAACTTTAGGGACCAAACTTGTAATTATGAAGATACAAGGGTATAAAGTGTCAATTCTTCCATATTGGAGGACCAATCTTCATAATTCTTCAAATCTTCAAGGGTTTTCTTGGAAAATTCTTCATTAGGGCTTGGTTCATCGTGCGGCTTCGTTTCCCGTGTTCGTTTTTGAATGATTCTTGTGATCTTTTGTCATTTTCTCAATATCCGTACCTAAAACACACAAGCAACAAACACAAGCATATATTTGGGTATTTTGATGATATTTAATGCATTTTAAGCCCTATTTGGACGATGAGACTATGTATAAAAGCAGTCTCATCATACACCATAAACCATTTCTCATTTCATACATGCAAAACCACTCAAACACTCTCTTCTCTCTCTATGAACGTCCATAAGCACCCTCCTATCATCATTTTCATCAAATTTTAACCATAAACAAAGGCTATAATCAACATATGTCGAATCCTACTTGAAAAGATGAAGATTGGAGGTGATTATAACATGTGAAAAGGAGTTTTCATGGAGGTCTTTGGGATGATTTTCAAGAAGGAGTTTAGGGCTGATTTCATGGAGGTGTTCATCCATTTAAAGAACTCAAGAAGTTGCCTTGCTAAAGTTGAAGATTTGGTAACAAGGAACCAAGCCTTGTTCATCAAAATCCCATCTTTTCGTCATCTTGGTGGTATAGAGATTACTTCTCCCTATCATCTTGTTATTTTGAATATGTAATCTTTTATTTTCTTCATTAATGTATATGTATATGATGATGAATGATGATCAAAATATTATGTGGGGATTTGGTGTTGATAAATTTGGTTAAAATGATTAAAAGCTACATGAAAGGATGTTAAAATCATGGCTAAAAATGTAGGCTGTATAAAACAGTAAAGAATTATATGATAACTTGTTAAAGTGGCTTGGATAATTTAATATATCGTAAGGTAAGTGACTTGTACATATGTGAGAGTTGGCCACACAATGGAATCCTTAAAATGAGTGAGATATGATCAAAACAATATTGAAGTATAAATCTGAGTAGTCTGTTTTGTATGGACTGTTAGAGACACTTCGACATTGATTGAGCATTAGCTAAACTGAGTTAACTGTAGCACATAGTATGTAGTTTGTGTCACCCAAAAACGAGCTTCTATCTCCGTGTAGAACTCAAGATATGGTAAAAATGGTGAAAGTGAAAATAATAATCAGATTTGTAAAATAAAAGTATATAGTATAATATTAGCACTCAAGTTAATATAATATAAAATGTATACCTAAAACCCACTAACTTATATATTACATATAAATAAGTATTTAATTTAATAAATAAAAGGGAAATTTTATAAAAATGGCAATTTGATAAGTTTTATAAGTTATAAAACTAAAAACATAAGTTTTACGTCTTTTCGGCTAAAACCGATAAATTGACGTTTTCGTCAATTAAAACTTAGATGGTCGGCCCGTCTAATGTAAAATTTTTATAACTCATATACTGATGTATAAGTACATATTACAAGTAAAAACCGATAAAACTCGAGCTTTATAACATATGGATATCAACGGGCCAAATTAGCCTTATTGGACTATTAACCCAACTAATTGGCTAAACACTAATGGACTTACTCATTGGGCTTAACCCACTTGGGCCCAACATATGAGTAAAGGCCTGATATTAATAGTATAAATGGACTAATATAAAGAGTTGAACTCTTAATGGGCTTTTAATGGGCTTATTGGGCCTTAATATGGAATTGGATTAAAACTAGTATAACTAGTCTAAATTTAATTAACACATAACACTATAATGTGTGTGAAGAGATAAAATCCCACATGATCATCATCATACTAACAATATCATCATATATATACATAGCCATTGTTTTCAGAAAGTCATTGGACAAGATTCTAAGACGAGTATTATTTGTCTAGGTTTCCGTGATTGAAGCACGTACCGTACATCCGAATCGCCGATAACCCGCCTTTCCCAATCAACGTGAGTTCATAGCCTCGCACTCTTTTAAATTTTTTACGAAATATTTTATAAACCCGCGAGGGAGATAACATGTTAGTTTTGATAAAATAGGACACCATTTGTCCCGATTTATTGCTTATTTATATGGACCCGAATGATTGTATGACCCGATGAATGATTATATGACCCGATGTATGAAATGAAATAGATTATTATTAGTTTGGTTATGTCACTAAAAGTCCCATTAGCATGAATTGTGAACTACCGGGATTTGGTAGACGCTTATGCATATGATAGTACTATTTGGGGAAGATCACCCTAATTCGCGCCTTGACGGTTGATCCCCGTCGTGCCACATTGATTGGTAAGCGAATTTATGTATGAGAAGACTTATATAAGCGTGATTATTGTGACGACACGCTGTTTTAGATGGGCAAGAAGGAAATTACGGGCTAGCTACCCGTTGTTTGTTATAGTAAGGTAGCAATGTCATGCGACTTATAATAATCCAATAACGAAAATACTGCTATACGCATTGAATTACAATACATTGCCCGACTAGCAATACGGGGTCTTATTATTGAAATTATGCTCGTATTTTTGTTTTACATAACCATATTCATATAACGGTTTTTATTTAACTCTATACAACGTTATAAGACGTATTGTATAATGTTTTTAGGACATTGGTTCGTATAATGGTTTTGGAGGCAAAAGCCTATAGTATGATTTACAACAAAGATTTGTATAAAATGTTTTTGGCTTATTTTATGGCCTACGACAAAGAATTGTACAAAATGATTTTCGGTAATAATTTTATACCGATGATATATTAATGGATTTCATTAAACTCTATGAATTCACTTGACGTTTCGCTGACCTTTTCTTTTAACATGTTTTATCTCAGGTACTTGAAGGTAATTCTCGGGAAGACGACAAGAATTCATGGCTCGCACTTAAATAACAATTTCCATTCAAATGCTTTATAAATCTTAATGAAATATTATGACTTGGGACCTATGTAACTTGATATTTATGAATGGAAAATGCTTTATTACTAAACGACGCGATTTTAAGCGTTGTCTATGATTTGAGTAATGTGTTATCCCGTAACACCAACGACTCTTCCACTGAACTAAATTATGAATATTTGGGGGTGTTACAGTTTGGTACCAGAGCTCTCATTATAGAGAACAAAAGATTTTTAAAAACCAAGGTTTTGAATAAAACATTTCAAAATCTTTTAACTATAAACATTTTTCTCAAAATGTCTAAAAATCATTTGACTATAACGGTGCCAAAGAATTCCCGAGTTACCGACAAGGCCAGACTGAGAAGTGTTATTTTAATATATATATATATATAGCTTGGATTATATATATATGATGTAATTTGATTACATGATTGTTTAATGATTATTTTAATATTTATACGAGGTATTGATACGACGTAGATTGTCACAAGAAACCCTATCTCCCTAGCAAATTAATCGAATGTATTTTTGTAGGAATTCTAGCTACTCTAGATCTAAACCAAGTTGTGGATATTTATGATCCCAATAAAATGGTTGATATTCGTAGAAATGTTGATATTAGTTGATTGTGATATTGAAGAAGAATTGGCGAGATTAAATCTGATATCGATGTCATGACGATCTTTCCTTATAGAGTGGAGTTTGACAAAACGTTACCAACTGGAAAGGTTTCATCTGATTCGGTGTCACCCAATTCTTAAATTTTAAATCAAAAGGGTGAATGTTGCACTTGAGGCTGTTATTGGAGCCATTACCCAAAGGCCTCATGCCACTTGTACCTTTCCGAGAGGTCTAATTAAATGTGTGAGTCATTTAATACTAGTGACTCATTTGATAACTATTGTTGTAAGAGCTATAGGATTGGAAATTAAGTGTTGTTCGTATCGAGCTTTTATTGCCCTTTCAAGGTCTAAGAATAAGGTTGAAAGTATTGGAGAATGAGGTAGGAGATCGCATTGAGTATGATTTGGTTAAAACTTGAATGAAGTAAAATTTAACTCGTATGGAATATGAGATTGTTAAAAGGAAGTCGTTATGTCCTGTGATTGAATTATAAGGTTTTAAATGATTGTTGGTTCGTGTTAAGGGTTGTTCCTAGGTCATTGTCCACTAACGAGGATGCCCAATGTCCAAAAAATAAATTGAAGAAATCTTCTTCTGAATTGGGACCGATGGATCTTCTAGGACAGGTGGAACACCTAATGACTCTTGTAGATTAGTATTCATTGTGGTATCTTTTAAAATCTCTAACTTAACTGAGACATCAGTTAGTAGGATGAGTTTTTGGAATTGTATGACATGGCAACACGTAATGTGTTATGGTACAATTTTGACTTGTTTGTGATTAATGAAAAGACTACCTTTGATTGCTAAATCCTACATGTATCGATGTTATCTATCTTTTATTGCTTCTTTCTAATGATCGCATTAGTGATGCAACCATTGAACAAGTACTCATCTCGATTTGAGTTACGTTGTGGATTATTCTTTTTGAGTGTCATCGAGGTCATGAACCTCATGATTATTTTGCTAAGCTCATCTCCTATCATATTGTAGTTAGTTCTTGGTGAACAACTTTTCATCACTCTTTTGCAGATCACTCATTGTTTTATAAGATAAAACAGTATCCCTTGAGAAAATTAAACTTTCATCACCATAAGGATTATTCAAAGTGAGATTTATAAGTAATCGTTATCGAAATAAAGTTGTTTATGAAACACCTTGGAAAACTTAATTGTTTTCACAACAAAGAACATCTCTGTAAATTCATTTTGATTCTTATTCCAGAATTAAGCATGAAAATATTTTTATTTTAAACATGACAACAAAGTTTTGACGAACCGAGTATTGCATCTTTAATCCTAAAAATGTATATAGTTGCACGCCTACATACAATTTGGAAGGGACCATGCACGGCTGATTAGTAGTCAATATGAAGTTATTAATAAACACTAAATTTTCCTTGAAGGTTGTGAAATATTAAATTTAATGAGATCTGCAAGAAGTGCAAAAATAGGGACATAGTGTTAGGGACACCTACATATGTGCCCGTACGATCTATTCTTTTGAATCGAACTTAATCATCTTTGGAAATTGTCTTATTTGACAATTGACCTCCCCTTCTTGTCCAAGTCTCTCATGATGAGATTCTTTGGAAAAGTATCTAATTACCGAGTGTTGATACCCGACTGGGCGCATCGACTTTTCTATCATTTCTTTTGATTAGATTTCATTTGAATGACCTGGGTAACGATCCAAGGAGCTTTCGAATGCGTACTCAATCATGAAAACATGGGATATATTCATATTCGTTAATGTTTTCGTCCTTATCTGATTTCAGATTCTCTCGCGTAGATTATGCGTAGACCTTACTCTTTTAATGTTAGTTATGTCTTCAGATATCCTTGAATTTGTAAAGGATTATGAGTTATTATTAGTCTTTTGAGAAGTTCACGTCTTATCAACGGTAATAAAACTGAAAAGTTGGTAGTGCCATTAGAATGGATTGGTTGATTATGACCTGATATCATTGTCTAAATTTATGGGAACTCGAGTGGAATTCCCCCAAAAAGATAAGATGTTGATTATCAAAAGTGATCTAAATAATTCTTGATGGATGACCATATCCTACATTTTGACTTGAAATTATACCATGAATGGTTATCAACTAGTCATAGATCTTGTAATCTAGAAAGAACCTAAGGTGGATTTATTAAAAGATGTTTCTGTTATCTGAAACTTTAGGAAGTATTTGCTGGTGAATTACCTAGACTTTCGCCATTAAGGCAAGTTGAATTTGGTATTGATTATATTCCCGGTGCTGCACCCGTGGCGTGTGCACTGTACGTCAAAACCATCTGAATTAAAAGAATCACCGTACAACTGAGAGAGTTGTCGGAGAAAGCTTTTATTCTACCTAGCTCGTCATCATGAAGAGTTATGGTTTTATTATTCCTTATATTTGTTGAACTACCGTGAACTAGGTAAATTGAAGATCAAAATCTATATCTACTACCCAAGATGATAGATTTGTTCAATCATTTACAAGGTTCTAGCGTATGTTCTAAAGATTTGATCCACGGCATGGTTATCATCAATTTCGCATCCGCGAAAAAGATTATCTATTCCAATCACTACATCTGGGACTCGTAATGAACATTATGAGTTTCATGTTATGTTGTTTGGATTGACTAATACACATGTAGCATCCATAAATTTGGTGAATCACGTGTGTAGGCTGTAATTTGATAAATACATGCGCGTGATCATTAAGGACCATCTGTTTGTTTCTAAGAATAGGAAGGAGTTAATAATCATTTATAGACTGCCCTATGTTGGCCGAGTAGTAAAAACCTGTACCTTGAGTATTTAACATATGATTTAGAGATTTAATCATTTACATTATTTGATTGTGTGATTAAGGGTAGTAAAATCTATATTGACTCTTCAAAGATTAGAGCCATTAAGGCTTTGGGTGTTACCAAAAAGAAAGTGCAAAAATGTTTTGACAAATATTTATAAAAGGATTTTTAAGGAATCATTCCCTTATACCAAAATCATTTAACTAAACTCCTTTAGGGGTAAATGTTTGTGTATACCTCAAGACAACTTAAGAGGGATTGATGAAACCATTTAAACCATGACTTGGAATTTGAAACGACAATTTTTACTTTTCAACTAAGAAAATTTTTACCAAAGTATAAACAAAGATTTTTTTTTCAAACATTTACGGATCTTATTAATTATTTTCGATAAATCAACAAGAATCGTGTTAATTAAACTCAAATTTATTTGAACATTTTTCTATAATTGAACGAACTGAGAAATTTAAAAAAACTTTACGATTACGTTTCGAAAAATTAAACGTTTATTACTTATATACTTGTAATATTTATCGACGCTTTAAACGTTGGATTGAGCAAAACAAATAAAGATAATAGTTGAGATGAAACTAAAACTTAGAAAATATGAAAAAATAATTTTTTAATGAATACGGTCATAATATTTATTTCATCGGGGAAGGTGAATGTAGATATTGAAACATTATGTAGAAAGGATAAAGAATCAATTAGGACGTGTTCCTTAGTAATGACTGTGCAAAATAAATTGTCGAGCAATTTAAAAATAGCCGATGCTTGTAAAAAGGGATAATATAGATAATAAAACGGGTTCGCGGCTAATGTGAACCATTAGAAGCGAGAAGCCGGTGGCGTAAAATGTATAAAAGGCCGCTTGTGGTGGCCTGAACACGGAGGATTTCGAGATTTAGTCATGTTGGAATCTCATAAGATTAAGTATTCTATTCATGCCATTTCTGATTGAGTGTATCTTTATCTGAAGAAGTTGTATTGATGGCAAATTATGAAGGCAGACATCGCCTCATACATTAGTAAAGATCTAACTATTGCAAAGGTCATCATCTGAATTTGATTCGAATTGGGTCATCGTCGACAAACTGACCAAATATGCTAATATCATTCCTGTTAATGATAGATTCTCGATGAAGAAATTGACTCTTTTTTATTTAAAGGAGTTGTGTAAACATAGTGTGCCCGTATCGATCATCTCTATCAAGATCCTCGCTTCGCATCGAATTTCTAGAGATTTGCTCAAAAGTCATTGGGAACGAACCTTGATGAGAGTACTGTTTGCCACCCCAATCGAAGGGACGAGGTAAAGTAACGATACAAAACACTATAAGTGTTGTTTTATGCTTGAATAATTGACCTTTGGTAATAAACCGTATAATCGCTTTCCCTTGGAGAGATTATCATTGATAATTATCTTATTAGGATCGAGATCGAATCTTGTGAGGATCTAGATATGAGAGCATCTATAGTTAGGAGTTGGGATGAAGATACCCGACATACACCTATTATGAGTTGGACATGTCGTTTAGGTTTGAGGTTGCCTATGATGACAAACCTAACCTTACAAGATAACCGACCCGCGAGACCTGATATGATTGTTGAAATTAGGATTTGATTATTGACTGCCAGTAGTGGGTAGGAGGTTATGTGAATATGAAATGTAGATCTTGAAGTGTAGGATGGGTAGCAAAGTTATGCCAAAAAATTTCACCTTGGAAAAATGAATTGATGATCTAAAAGATCACGGGAAATAAATCCCGTCGTATGGGACCATTGAGATAATGTAAAAGTTGATTTGAAAGGCATATAAGCTGGATCTACCCTAGGACTTCAAGGGCTGCGTGAATTATGTTTCGTATATCGAACTTGATAAAACATCTATCAAGTGAGAATCTGATTACTTCTTAATGAAGTTTGGATCGGCAAAAAGTTTCATTCATCAAAAACCCGTGAACATCATGGATATAGAAAGTAAGTCAACTTAAGCCTGGCCGTATTCCCGTAGTTATGTTTGATGAAACTCGCGTATTGTAATGAATTACACTTGAGAGAAAAGACCGAATGTGGAGGAAATACCCACATGGCTTTAACTCTTTAAGAAGCGAGTAGTAAGATAAATCGATCTTTGAGGACAAAGATCCTGTTTAGGGGTAAATGCCGTGACAATCCGTCAATTTATGGTTGATATTTTATTCTCAAGTATTATTTAAAAATATTATTTTAATGTTATATTATGAACTCACTCATTTTTAGGAAGAAATTTGGGTTTACGTCTTGAAGTAGCATCGACTACGTTTAAACCGGAGAATTCTACGTTACGTGCTTACGTTTACATACACCGTTTTGGTGACAGTCCGACATTTCTGGAAATAAATTTATCCTTGAATATTATTTTGGAATTTTAAATTTGTGTTGGTTCATAAACTCACAAATTTACGAGAAGAGAATATGACTTACGTGCATAATTTAACGTCCTTTACGACTAAACCGGAAACCCTAGGTTTACGCATTTACGTTTTTGAACTCCGTTTTTGATGAGACAATTTTTATTAGATTCGTTTTGTGCCGTTGATTCATAGTTTATAAAAACGTTTTTCGTAAAACGACCTGAGGGCACGTAAATCGAGGAAACTAGAATCGAGGAGTACCCGTAAATTAGTGGAGATGAGACAAGTTTACACTTGACTCACACCCACTATGGGTGGAAAGACTTAGCCAACACACCATATGTGGTGTCAAGTTTATATACACACTAAGGACACATGTCCCTAGTGCATACACAAACCACCAAACTAACAAAACTAGCTACACCATAAACCATTTCTCATTTCATACATGAAAAACCACCCAAACACTCTCTTCTCTCTCTATGAACGTCCATAGTCACCCTCCTATCACCATTTTCATCAAATTTTAACCATAAACAAAGGCTATAATCAACATATGTTGAAGCCTACTTGAAAAGATGAAGATTGGAGGTGATTATAACATGTGAAAAGGAGTTTTCATGGAGGTCTTTGGGATGATTTTCAAGAAGGAGTTTAGGGCTGATTTCATGGAGGTGTTCATCCATTTGAAGGACTCAAGAATTTGCCTTGCTAAAGTTGAAGATTTGGTAACAAGGAACCAAGCCTTGTTCATCAAAATCCCATCTTTTCATCATCTTGGTGGTATAGAGATTATTTCTCCCTATCATCTTGTTATTTTGAATATGTAATCTTGTATTTTCTTTATTTACGTATATGTATATGATGATTAATGGTGATCAAAATATTTGGTGTTGATAAATTTGGTTAAAATGATTAAAAGCTACATGAAAGGATGTTAAAATCATGGCTAAAAATGTAGGCTGTATAAAATAGTAAAGAACTATATAATAACTTGTTATAGTGGCTTGGATAATTTAATATACAGTAAGGTAAGTGACTTGTACATATGTGAGAGTTGGCCACACAATGGAATCCTTAAAATGAGTGAAACAATATTGAAGTATAAATCTGAGTAGTCTATTTTGTATGAACTGTTAGAGACACTTAGAAATTGATTGAGCAATAGCTAAAACTGAGTTAACTGTAGCACATAGTATGTAGTTTGTTTCATCCAAAAATGAGCTTCTATCTCCGTGTATAACTCAAGATATGGTAAAATTGGTGAAAGTGTAAATAATAATCAGATTTGTAAAATAAAAGTATATAGTATAGTATTAGCACCCAAGTTAATATAATATAAAATGTATAACTAAAACCTACTAACTTATATATTACATATAAATAAGTATTACTTTAATAAATAAAAGGGAAATTTTATAAAAATGGCAAATCTTTAAGTTTTATAAGTTATAAAACTAAAAACGTAAGTTTTACGTCTTTTCGGCTAAAACCGATAAATTAACGTTTTTGTCAATTAAAACTTAGACGGTCGGACCCGTCTAACGTAAACTTTTTATAACTCATATACTGATGTATAAGTACATATTACAACTAAAAACCGATAAAACTCGAGCTTTATAACATATGGACATTAACGGGCCAAATTAGCCTTATTGGACTATTAACCCAACTAATTTGGCTAAACACTAATGGACTTACTCATTGGGCTTAACCCACTTGGGCCCAACATATGAGTAAAGGCCTGATAATAATAGTATAAATGGACTAATATAAAGAGTTGAACTCTTAATGGGCTTTTAATGGGCTTATTGGGCCTTAATATGGAATTGGATTAAAACTAGTATAACTAATCTAAATTTGACTAACACATAACACTATAATGTGTGTGAAGAGATAAAATCCCACATGATCATAATCATAGTTATAATATCATCATATATATTGATAGCCATTGTTTTTATATAGTCATTGGACAAGAGTCTAAGACGAGTATTATTTGTCTAGGTTTTCGTGATTGAAGCACGTACCGTACATCCGAATCGCCGATAACCCGCCTTTCCCAATAAACGTGAGTTCATAGCCTCCCACTCTTTTAAATTTTTTACGAAATATTTTATAAACCCGCGAGGGAGATAACATGTTAGTTTTGATAAAATAGGACATCATTTGTCCCGATTGTTTGCTTATTGATATGGACCCGAATGATTGTATGACCCGATGAATAATTATATGACCCAATGTATGAAATGAAATGGATTATTATTAGTTTGGTTATGTCACTAAAAGTCTCATTAGCATGAATTGTGAACTACCGTGATTTGGTAGACGCTTATGCATATGATAGTACTATTTGGGGAAGATCACCCCAATTCGCGCCTTGACGGTTGATCCCCGTCGTGCCACATTGATTGGTAAGCGAATTTATGTATGAGAAGACTTATATAAGCGTGATTATTGTGACGACACGCTGTTTTAGATGAGCAAGAAGGAAATTACAGGCTAGCTACCCGTTGTTTGTTATAGTAAGGTAGCAATGTCATGCGACTTATAATAATCTAATAACGAAAATACTACTATACACATTGAATTACAATACATTGCCTGACTAGCAATACGGGGTCTTATTATTGATATTATGCTCGTATTTTGGTTTTACATAACCGTATTCATATAACGGTTTTTATTTAACTCTATACAACGTTATAAGACGTATTGTATGATGTTTTTACGACATTGGTTCGTATAATGGTTTTGGAGGCAAAAGCCTATAGTATGATTTACAACAAAGATTTGTATAAAATGTTTTTGGCTTATTTTACGGCCTACGACAAAGAATTGTACAAAATGATTTTCGGTAATAATTTTATACCGATGATATATTAATGGATTTCATTAAACTCTATGAATTCACTGGGCGTTTTGCTGACCTTTTCTTTTAACATGTTTTATCTCAGGTACTTGAAGGTAATTCTCGGGAAGACGACAAGAATTCATGGCCCGATAACAATATTCATTCAAATGATTTGTAAAATTTAATGAAATATTATGACTTAGGACCTATGTAACTTGATATTTATGAATATTTGGGGGTGTTACACAACATGGACAATTAGTGACATGTGCTTCAAGAAAAGCAAAGAAATAAGGATCACCTATGAAGTGATAAATAGGAACACCCAAAAGTGGAGTATTAGGAGGAGGAGAGGGCATGGTGTCCAATGGTGATATGGGTAAATTTAGTGGGGTGAAAGGTGAAGTTTGCAAAGGCTTAACAAAGTCATTCACAAAGGGAATGCTTTAGAGAGGTTGGGGGTTCACCTCTAAGAGAGGACTTAGAGTGAAAGGTGGGGACAACTTATTCATTCTTGATTGGAATGAAGAATTGGGAGAACCATGGGAATGGTTAGTATCATGAGTTGAACTAGTCTTGCATGGAGCAAGAGGTGATGAAGGTGATGAAGAGATGCGAGTAGGAGAAATCTCATTCTTGGGTGTAAGAAAAGATGTAGCACCTTGTTTAGGTAACTTAATTAATATTAATCTTAAGGTTTCTTTTGGTGGAAAAGTGTTTGGAAGAGTGTGAGGATCTTGTGGACGCCATGGTTGTGTGTTTAGGTTTAGAAGGCTTAGAGGATGAAGAAAAAGAATAGCCAAGGGTGGTTTAAGAAGAAGATGGGATGATCCAAACTAGTAATGTGTTAAAAATGATTTTGATGGAAAATAAAATTTTCTAGGCTTAATAGGGAAAAAGCTGGTGTTTAGCAAAAGTTTTATCCATGTTTACAAAGATTTAGAGAAAATAGTGTAAAGCAGAGATTCTATTCGAAGTTACAACCCACGGTTCTTTAAATATACTTGCGTTTCGATATCACTAAGGAACCGCCATGTGTTTATAGAACCACTGGCAGATGCCCATGAAAATGGAACTTCCAGCAATTTTCTTAAGCCCAGATTTTAGACAAAATTTTATCAAGCCAAAATAGATTACCAACCAAAATCTAGATAGCTAACTAACACATAATTGCACAAAGTCATGTAAATCGAAAGTTCGATTACATAAAGCATATTAGGATTAAAATACTAATCAATCCAAACACAAAGTACTAGTTATTACAAACCAAAGTCTAATAAAAAGAAGAACAAGTATAATGCAAAGAAAACTTTCAACACTAAACCAAAGTTAACAAACATGTCAACCAAATGAAGTCTTCACCAATGACTTCAAGTAAGCATCACATCTTTTTCTTGCCAAGCTTCTTGAGCATACTCCCTATTGCCTTGAAGGCACCCCTTGACTTCATACGATGATCATACAACTCATCTCGAGTTTGAAGGTTTGACCGATAGACATCCTCAAGACCAAAAATTTGAGGAAGTTGACTCGATGACGAATAAGGAGGAGGATTAATTTGGTCTAACCCATGCATGAAAGTGTTTAATTATGGGGTGGAGTCACTCGAAGAACCGACATTGGTACTAGTTCCTGCACCATCACCATCACTTGATGATGAGGAACTTTCCTCATTTTCGGGTTCTTGTGGATCACCTCTATTCGTCCCTTGGTCACTCCTAATTTTTCGTGGACGTATCTTTTTAATGGGAAACATCACACGATTGACGGGCACGTAGTTGGAGAGACCCAGATCAGGATAGTCACGATCAGCCCTTTTATAAAGGCGAGTGAGGATCATGGCACAAGGAAGGTTAGCATTTGGTATGGAGAGTAATTGGTCCTTCGAGCGATGAAGTATGCAAGATCGTAATCGGTGGAAAGGCATATGCAACACATCATGTAACCATACAAGCGGGAACATGATCTCGGTTTCTACCGTGACAGAATACATTCTCCCTAATGATTACGGCTCAAGAGACCATACAATCATTAAGATCGCTTACGACAATCTCATAACGTTTCAAAGCACGTTTCTTAGAGTGGATACTACGTACAACGGGTCGATTACGACCTTTGGTGATTAAATCAAGGATGAGTTCTAAGTCTGACACTTCGATGTCATATGGAGGATTGTCGACACACGTATCCAAGGAGTCAATTTTCCATGAATCGGTGAACCGGCATTGACCAACATATGGCACTTTAAGTGCCTTACCGAATTCCTCAAGAGAGTAAGAAATGGGTTGACCATCAATGGCGAACCTAACAAACATTCCATCTTCATTAACTAGAAGGGAATAAGTGCTAAAGAACTCTAGGAGGAATTGGGGATAAATAAGCTCATCGATGTCTAGCAAACAATCGAACTTAATATTACTAAACATTTGTCTAGTATAGAGATATCCCTCAATGTCTCCATAGACAACCCTACCCTCATGAAAGAAACGTTTTTGAAGTGAACGAAGGGTATTAGCAAGAGTTATAGATGGACATGAATCGACAAGATTAGGCATATAATTCTTAGTTTTGTGATGGTCTTGTTGATATACTGAAGGCATGATCAAGTACCTATATAACACGAAAAATATATTCATAATCACTCATATGTTATATATTAGATAAAAATAAAAAATCATAAGAATGTGTTTAATCAATTACTTGACTAACCAAAGGATTATTCCTTATCATTCTTATGTTCACAATGTAACAATTTCATCTTTGACAAGTACATATGAATTATGCAAAATCAAACATGAACTTGAACATTGGTTTTTCAAAATTCGTTTTTAGGTAAGCATTAACAATACAATTACCAATGTATTCAAGGGTTCATATCAATTCCATCAATAAACCAAATTAATTTAGTTAAAATTTAAATTTAATCTATAAGCGGGTTTTAGTGAAATCGCAACGAATTCAAACCTAATGAATCATAGTACTAAAACTATGTTCCTAATTAGGTTCTAATTCAATTTAATTTCAAAAATCCCCAATTATGAAAGTAAGAAACTTAGAACAAATTGATTGAAATTGAGTGAAGATACTTACAATTAATTGATGTTAGATGAAGGATGAGTGAAACCCTTGTCTTGAAACCAATTAATTTGAGTGATTGGAAGCTTTTTAAAATTTGTTAATGGAGGTTTTTGAAAAAAACCCGTCGCCGCCAAGGAGAAGGAAGGAGGGGGTACTTTTTGAAATATTGTTATTTAATAAAACTTATTAATTTAACCTCAGTGGTTGGCGGTTCGATAAGTATATCGAACTGCACTAAAGCACCACGTTATTTAATGAACCGCCGACAGAGGTATGATTTTAACCATGAAAATGAAAGAAATTTTTGAAACCAAGTTTCTTCTAAAATAACTAAAACATATATTAAGCCTTTTGGAAATTATTGGACCACTCCGAGACTAGGTTATAGTGCCTTTAATAAAGGATTACGAGTTAAATCGAGACCGAAAAAGACCGAAACAGAAAAAGTGAAAAACGACTACTCGTAAGAAAAGAGAAAGGGGGGAGAAATCAAAAGGGATGAATCAAGGCCACGTATTAATGCTCAAGAGATGAATGAAAATCTTCAAGTTGTAGAAACGAAGAGCTTGTGTCACTTTTAGTGGTTTAAGACGTGTGTTTTCGGCGTAAGACAAAACGGCTTTGGTAATGAACCATACCAAACATATTTTGTTATATAGAGTAAGAACACTTACGAATAAATGTCTTAAACTTTTACAAAACATGAGCAAAAGTATAGATTCGCTTTCTCTCCCACGTGATCAGACAAATATCATTGTTTAGGATTACAATGACAATATCCTTGGAATATTTCAATTCCAAATGTGTAATATCCTAACTACAACTTATGATGTAGTTTGGTATCTCAATGGATTAATCGTTCATATTAGACATGAGCTCAATTGCACATATTATAGGGCCTACTCACCGTATGAGTTGCAAACCATATAAATCATGCTTGATACTTTAAGCTACTACTAACTCACACTAAAAAACCGTCAAGTATCCAAGACCATGAAGGTTTGAGAGGGTGAAAGAATAGAATCACATACCACAAATAAATGTCAAGGCAAGGATGCCAAGAACAAACACATAGTCAAGCAATGATCAAAAGAATGATCAAAAGGGCGTGTGGAAGGACGAAAATGTACCTTAGCCGCAAAGTGTATCCCAAGTCTTCTATGGACTAGTGTAACACACACTTGGCCAAAGTGTATACTGAGTCTTCAAGGACTAGTATCAGATACACCAATCTTGCTATCATCATCCAATGATGTTGGGGATCAAAAGGAGATGAGTCATCTACGAGTGCAAGTAACTCAATCCACAATCAAGTTAATGATTAGTCTTCATGAGTACCTACATGTAGGAACCCGTACTTTCCCAGCATTATTTTATTCTTTTATTTGTGCTTCTTAAATTTTTCAACGTATTATGTTTTCTTGTATTCTTATATGTAAATCCTGAGATCATGATAATTTTAATAAATTATACTTTTTAAGTATTTTCTGATCATTGACAATACTTTATATAGAATTATAAAATTTTTATTTGCTTTTTCCATATTTATTTACATCAAAGTTTTTGATTTAAAATCACCCGTGTACATTTTACAACGAGTTTACTCAAAATCAATGAACAACGAGAATTCCTAGTGATCGCGATACCGACGGATGCCCAAAATTTTACATTTTATTATCGATTGTTTCGATAATTAATATTTTCGACGATTTCGTTTTAATTACGTATTAAGTCGTGTCGGGAAACCATATAATCATATTTATGATGCATTGTAACTTTTGAAAAGTATTTTTACGAAACTCGAGCCCCGTAAATATTTTCAATATTTACTAATAGTCATTTTCTACCCTTTAAACTAGTAAATTGTTTTTAAGTCCAAAGGTTTCAAAACTTGACAAATTTGGCCCTAACTTTATACCATATATAAAGCATATTTTTACCAAAAACACATACATAAACAAGCTAACAAAAAAAATTCATCACTCCTCTTTTCTCCTCCATTGTTGCCGCCACCCTAAACACCACAAAACACCCCAAAATCATCATCATCCACCTTGTTTTAGCCAAAACAAAAATTAGACCCATCTCTAAAATCTTATGGTGATTCTAATGATCCAAAAACTATACACATGCATCAAGTTTCAACACTTTTATGATTTTTATGGTTGTGAGGGTTTTGATCATCTTGCATGTGTGGTTTATGCTAAGATCTTCATGTTTTCATGTTAAAAAGGTTTATTTTTTATCTTTGATTTTGGTAAAATTTTACATACATGTGTTTAGGAGTTTGTTTGGTTGATGGTTATGATAGTAGGGTGATTTTAGAGGTACGAGAATGATTATAGTTGGTGGGAAAATTAATTTGACATGATTTCTAAAAGTGTAATTTACATCAGTGGGTTAAAGGCTGTTTTATATGGGTTTAAGTTTGTATATAGGCTGGGATCATTTGATTTTGTTGTAGAGTTTTCCGAGACGCTCGTTTTGGTATAAGATAGAGCTTCTAACTCATTACGGATCAAAAGTTATGCTAGTTTTAGTATTCGTGTACCGGGAGACGCATATCGGCACAATCTGAAATTGTGGCTGATTTTGGGTCGACTCTCGGGGCCTTTAGGCTTGGTTAGATAATGGGTACTACTGGTTTAATTTGACGTATTTTTTAGGTTCATTGATCGTTCAAAGTCTATAAACTTAATTTGATGAGTCTAGCAGTGGTTTTAAAAGGCGGATTGTCAAGATTATACTTTTAAAGTGGTATAAACGGTTTTATAAAACAAGTACACAATCTGTCCCAAATTTGGAGTCGAGTAAAGTGTCGAGCTGATGGGTTTTAAAGTATGAACTTTGACTCAAATTTTGGCAGGTCTTATATAGGTAATAAGTGACATTGACACCAATTTTCATCTAAAACGAACAAGTCTAGATAGGGTAGATCGGTGTGTACATTCGGAGTGTACTTGCTGATTTGTATTTTGGACACATAGTTAAATACTCGTGTGGCGTGAGTTTGAGTATTCACTATTGGACATGGTGACTTACTCAAGTGCTTAGTCATTATATAAATGACTTAGCTACTGGTCCGAGTAAGGTAAAGTGATAGTTTGACTTGCGTTGACTTGGCGTCGTATGACAGGTCAATTTCAAGTGCACAAGTGTTTAAACGTGTAGTGTTGGAATAAATGGGTTAGTATGAATTCATTTGGTTCGTGTCAATGGTTTTGGAATATGAATACTTTGAAAACATTTGAGTCATATTGTATTTGGTATATATCGATATTTGAGTTCGAGTCTTAACGCGCACCTTATTGTGATAGGTTGCGGTTTTCGTGTTTCCCGGGCATCCATATCGTCGGTGATCGTTTCACTACCATTGTTTCTAATTAGTTGTTGAGTACCGTGATTGACTTACCTCTTGGCTAAGGTGAGTTCATAGCCCCTTTTTACTTGTACATGGTTTCTAAACACGAGGTGAGATTTTATACGGTGGAACATAACCATTTAAAAATTGTATGCTATCCAGAATTTGTATGCTATTCAGAACATGTATGCTTTCCAGATGAACTCAATGATATTATTGCTTTTAGACGTTAGCCTTGAGTTTCCTCTCCTGATCATGAACCGTAAATTGTCCCGTGTGCTTTGCGCGAAGCGCGAATGTTGTGGGCGGATCCATCGGGATTGACTATCCCCGTCCCGATTACCTTGACACACTTACATTTGTTTATACTTGAGTATTTAGGCTGAATACTCCCTAGAGGAACTTACATTGAGTTAAGATTCTGTTCATGAGCTGAATAGCAATAATATGCACTGTGACTATGAACAATGTACATAGTTATCCCCCCATTACTTGTTTTACAAATTCTATTGTGTTCCACACCTTTACTGCTAAACCTATGAATATCACTCAACTTTATGTTGAAAATTTTACATGTTTAATCTCAGGTATAATTAATTAGCTTTGCTTGGATGGGAGCCCGCAGGATATTATCGGAGCTTGGAGATTTCTTTGATGCTTTTAAAAGATTGGCTTTAGTAAAAACTGTCAGAAGTTTATTCTATCTTTTGGGAAACTTTATGTTATAAATCGTGATGAAATAATATATTTTTCCGCTTATAAAACTCTGGGACCTATGTTTAAAACTTTGATTATTTTATGATGTAATGTACATGTTTTTATTATGTCAGCTTTGTGTCAACTGTAATTCATTGTTTCTTGTAGCATTATGTGTTACCCCCTCGTTGCCTAGTTGTTCCATGTCAGATTTTGGGGATCTCACAGATTGGTATCAGAGCTATGGTTATAGGGAACTGAGTCGTTTTCAAAAACTTAGTCTATAACCGAAAGTTTGAATATTTCATGTTCTAAGTGTCAAACACGGAATCTGTCATGGTTGTTCGATATCTGCGCGGGTAACTCTCTAATTCTTATTATTTACCTTTAATTATCGTTGTAGTATTTCATCTCCTGATTACGTGTTGAAATATTACATTACCCTAGTGACGATAATTACTATGTCTTTTCAAAGCCTATGTGCTTCATGAATTATCATTCGATATTACTTGATTACATCTGCCTATACTGTATTTCTTGAATTCTTGTGGATTGATCTTGTTGCAATGATTTTATATTGTTATGACGTTACATACTTGTATTCAGAGCGCGTATGCTGCCGACTTTTCATACTCACTTATCTGAGTACTATTGCTATCTTGTTTATGCGTGATACGATTGACCTCATATACTTGTTCTTTTGAACCGTCTATTTTTCTCAACTCACTATTATATGTTGTGCATACTCTCGTGATACCATTGTTTGGGATTGAAGAAGTGTTGCTGTTGGAAATACGTTTTACGTATTAGAAAGGATCGGTCACTCCAACAATAGTCTAAGAAGTAGCTCGTAGTTTAATTATCGTAATAGTAAACAAACAAGGTCAAGCCAAGCCTACAACTTGTGTAGGCCGGCGGCCCAATGTAAGCCCAAGCCCATCTCATGGGCTTGGGTATATAAACCCTCTCCTTAGTTGGAGAGGGTGTTGGTTCGCATATTTTACACATAGTTGAAAGTGTTTTCTTCTCACTTTCTCTCTCTAAGTGTTTGTGTTCTCACCATCTTTCTATCTCTTTCTATCTCTAGATTAAGCATAGATTTACAATAACCTACAAATGGTATCAAGATCCATGGGATGATTGTATTGTTTATGTGTTTGTGTTCTTGATTTTCGTGCCTTTTTTTATCTAAATCATTCGACCAATTTTTTTTGTGTTTTATATGGTTTTTTCTACCAAATGCCCTTTAAATAGGTCTACACCCACTGTAGTGCTCGCTAATACTCCAAAACCTCAGAAAATTGGAACAATAAAACCTGTTAATGGTAAAACTCACATTAGAAAACGCAGGAAATCTAAGGATAACAAAAATGTTAGCAATTCTGATAATTTTATATCCGTATCTGCTAACACTCCGAAACCAATAGTTTCCAATGCATTGTCTACTTTTGTTGTTGAAAACAGGTGGTCCAAATTGTTCTCTAGTATGTGGACTTTGGTTGCTCCAAGCATATGACCAGAGATCGCTCTTAGCTCAGAAATTTCGTCAGCAAGTTTCTTGGTACGGTTCGATTTGGAAATGATCATATTGAAAAGATAATGGGTTATGGTGAATATCATATTGGGAATGTTATAATTTCAAGAGTGTATTATGTGGAAGGTCTCGGTCACAACTTATTTTCTGTGGGACAATTTTGTGACGCAAACCTAGAAGTTGCTTTTCGAGAGAAAACCTGCTTCATTCGCAATTTGGAAGGGGTTGATTTATTGAAAGGTACTCGAGGGAATAATTTGTACACTTTGTCTCTACAAGACATGATGGTCGCTTCTCCCGTATGTCTTCTCTCCAAAGCATCAAATACTAAGTCATGGTTATGGCATCGAAGGTTATCTCATCTTAACTTTGACGCTATTAATCATTTGGCGAAAAACGAACTTGTTCGTGGTCTTCCAAAACTTACATTTCACAAGGACCATTTGTGTTCCGCGTGTACAATGGGGAAAAGCAATAAGAAATCATACAAACACAAGATTGAAGACACCAACCAAGAGAAACTTTATTTGTTGCATATGGATCTTTGTGGGCCAATGCGTGTTGAAAGTCTTGGTGGTAAAAAGTACATCCTTGTCATGGTGGATGATTACTCCCGGTTTACATGGGTGAAATTTCTTACAACAAAAGATGAGGCACCTAAAATCATCATCGGATTTCTCAAGGTGATTCAAGTGCGTCTCAACACTACTGTCTGACGCATTCGTACAGATAATGAAACCGAATTTGTGAATCAAATATTACGTGATTATTATGAAGAAATTGGCATATCTCATGAAACATCCGTTGCTCGCACTCCACAACAAAACGGTGTCGTTGAAAGGCGAAATCGCACACTTATGGAAGTTGCTCAAACGATGTTAATTTACGCAAAGGCTCCATTGTTTTTATGGGCAGAAGCAGTATCTACAATAGTTTTCACCCAAAACCGATATTGGTATTTTCATTGGTTATGCACCCACAAAGAAGGCATGCCGAATCTACAATCGTAATTCTCGTAAGATCCTCGAAACTATGAATGTTGATTTTGATGAGCTGACAGCAATGGCTTCTGAGTAAAGCAGCTCTGAACCCGCACTTCAAGAAATGGGACCCAGTAACATTAGCTCTGGTCTTGTCCCAAATAACCCTTCTTCATCATCATTTACACCACCTTCTAGGAATGAATGAGATACGTTATTTCAACCATTCTTTGATGAATTCTTTACTCCTCCAAGTATTGTTGCTCTAGAACCTGAGGTAATAGCTCTGGTCACCGAAGTTGTAGCTTCAGCAACCTAAGCACAATCAGATACATCTACACCTACTATTGGTCAAGATATACCTTCAACGAGTAATTCTCAACCAACACCCGAATCAACTACCCATGTCATACCTATTGATGATGAAGAGGATGATGATGATCACGATTTGGAATTTGCTCAAATGCGTGAACTTCCATTCTTTGGTGTATCAATTCCCGACTCTAATCAAGCCGGGTCGTCTACCCCAGAGGAACCTCCTACTACAGTCTACTCCAATCCACGGATTCGTGAACATGACAGCAAGTGGACAAAGGATCATCCTATAGATTCTATTATTGGTTACCCTAATCGTCCGGTATCCACATGAAGTCAGTTACAAGAAAGTGCAATGTTTTGTCATTTTGATGCTTTTCTCAGTGAAGTTGAACCTAAGACGTGGCAACAAGCATTTACCCAATCTTGTTAGATAGAACCCATGCAAGAAGAACTTAATGAATTTGTACGTCTTGAAGTATGGGAACTTGTCCCATGTCCGGATCAAGTGCAGTTACTCACTTTGAAATGGGTTTACAAGGTGAAACTGGACGAGTTAGGTGGAATATTGAAGAACAAAGCTCGACTAGTAGCTCGTGGATAAAGCAATTATTGGGCATCGACTTTATGGAATCCTTTGCACCTGTTGCCCGTTTGGAAGCTATTAGACTATTCCTTGCTTATGCAGCCCACATGAATATGATCGTCTATCAGATGGATGTGAAGACGACATTTCTTAATGGTGAAATCAAGGAAGAGGACTATGTTCAACTGCCGGATGGTTTTGTGAATTCTAAATATCCTAATCATGTTTACAAGCTTAAGAAGTCTCTCTATGGGTTGAAGCAAGCTTCACGCGCATGGTATGATCTATTGTCACAATTCCTCATTACGCAAGGCTTCGCTAAAGGCAAGGTGGATCCCACGCTGTTCATTCAGAAACGAGGTAAAGATATGATTATGGTACAAATATATGTTGATGATATTATATTTGCTGCCTCGACCCAAACCTTATCCGATGAGTTTGGGACACTCATGTCTTCCAAGTTTAAGATGTCAACGATGGGCAAGATGTCATTCTTCTTAGGTCTTCAGATATCTCAGAGTCCCAAAGGCATCTTTATCAATCAATCCAAGTATGCCCTTGAATCTCTTAAGAAATCTAAGATGGAATCTTGCGACCCCTTGGATACTCCAATGGTGGAACGAACTAAGCTTGATGCAGATCCACATGGAATCGCCGTTGATCCGACACTTTATCGTGGAATGATCGGTACCCTTCTGTATATCACAGCTAGTCGACCCGACCTTCAGTTTGCTATCTGTATGTGTGCTCGGTATCAAACTAGGCCTACTGAGTTACACTTAGCAACTGTTAAACAGATCTTTCGGTATCTTAAAGGAACCATTAATCGGGGACTTTGGTATTCGAAGGACTCTTCGATTGCACTCATGGCATATGCAGATGCGGATCACGCGGGTTATCAAGATACACGGCGTAGCACAAGTGGAACTTTGCAACTACTAGGAGATCGACTAATCGATTGGGCATCAAAAAGGCAGGAAAGCGCTGCAATTTCAAGTACGGACGCAGAATACATAGTTATGTCTGGTTGCTGTGCTCAAATTCTTTGGATGAGATCGTAATTAACCGACTATGGTCTAGGTTTCAACAAAATTCTGATGTACTGTGACAACAAAAGTGCAATTGCCTTATGCTGCAACAATGTTCAATTCTCCCGGTCGAAGCATATTGACATTCGCTACCACTTTATCAAGGAGAAAGTGGAAAATGGAGTGATCGAGCTTTACTTTGTCCGATCTGAGTATGAATTGTCGGATATTTTCACGAAGGCTTTCGCGCTCGAATGGAATTTTTGGCCGACAAGCTAGGTTTGAGAACATTCTCGCCCGAGACTCTAAAGGAATTGGCAGATGATGCGAAAGAATAGTGGTGGTAAACTATTCTTCGTATCCTCGGTGATCATCTGTATATATCATTTATATTTTTATCCGCAAAAGCAAAATACAAAAATATAAAACCATATAAAAACCCTAAAAACTGAAAAAATTCATAAAAATCCAAAATATTTTTACTTTATTTTTCAAATGTACGTCTTTTGGGACGATAATATTTACGGCCTTAGAAAAGTTGATTAATATTGACACGGCACCATAGATAGAGTTCGTACAAAAGTTGTAAATATTTCATAAAACATGCCTATATGGCTTGTAGTTATTTCTGACTACAACCCGCTTTTCTTATTAAAGTCAAGTATTTCTTATGAAAGCTTTGGCTCACAACGGGAATTCATTTTCTCGGGCATGGTTTACTTTATAACCATGTAAGGGATTGTGTTTACGTTATAACACAATCTAACACGGATATATGTACGCATCAGTGCATTTATTTGTTAAAACAAGAGAAATCTTGTTTTTATGAAGTTATCATCTCTACAACCATAACAATCTACAATTGGTATCTACATACTCGACGATGCGACTACTCAAACGACGACTACAGCTCTTTCAATAGAACACTGATGAGACTGCTTTTATACATATTCTCATCGTCCAAAAAGGGCTTAAAATGCATAAAATATCATGAAAACACCCAAATATATGCTTGTGTTTGTTGCGCGTGTATTTTAGGTACGGATATTGAGAAAATGACAAAAGATCACAAGAATCATGCAAAAACGAACACGGGAAACGAAGCCGTACATTGAACCAAGCCCTAATGAACAATTTTCCAAAGAAAACCCTTGACGATTTGAAGATTTATGAAGAAGGGTCCTCCAATATGGAAGAATTGACACTTTATACCCTTGTATCTTCATAATTACAAGTTTGGTCCCTAAAGTTTGTCAAAATTGCAAAAAGGGCCCTCTACTTTGAAGAATTGGCAATTTTAGTCCCTCAACAAAACTAAAATGTCAATATTTATCCTCCTTAAAGTCAAACATACCAAGAAGGACTCCAAGTTACAAGAATTACAAGTTTGGTCCTTTGAAAATATCAAAATTGCAAAAAGGACCCTTGACTTTGAAGAAATGGCAAAAATGGTCCCTCATTAATCATGACTTGGCAATTTCAGTCCTCCAAAAGGTCAAACATACAAGTCAAGACCATTATCAATCAAGAAAAGGCCAAATCAGTCCTTAAAATCACAATTTGGCAAGAATTACCCCTGAAATCATTTTACAAAACATTTTGGGGCAAAAGTGTGAAAAAGCAAACTTCAAATACAAAGGAAATGGAGTTTGGACGGATTTATTTGCAAATGAAAGGGTTATTAAAGGTGAAGGACTAAAGCTGACCAGACATAAAAGAAACCTAGACCACTCACAACCTCCCACGTGTCCCACTCAACCCCCTCAACCAATGAGAACTCTTCCTCCACATCACCCTCCACTCACCCGGATATTATTAATTAACTTTTCAAATGTTAATTAATAATAAAAACTCGCGCTAAACACCTCTTAAACCCAAAATAAAGATCAAACCTAGTGTTCTTAAATGTTCTTATGAAAATTGGGTTTTCTTAATTGTGTAACAATTAACCCACCAAACCTTCCAGATTTATGATTAAGCTAATCATAAACATAACCCAACCTTGAAAATACTTGCCACATCACTCCCTTGTCCCACAAGAGATTCCCCTGCTGCAACAAAGGAGAAACTGCCAAAACTTGGCCAGTCATCCAACGTATGAGATTATAGCTTACTTTCTAAGCTCATTACAAGCCCTTTGATCAAGTTTTCACCATGCCAGCTCCACAAACAAACAAGAAAGTGTCACATGATCTTCAAAGTTCAAAACCCTACAAGGGGAAATTCTGGGACTTCACAAGCATTAGGGTTACGTTTTTTAGCCTTGCACTAGTTCATTGTAAGCCTATATAAGGCATAGGACTTAGAACATTAGTTTTTGCTCTTGAATTTTCCTTGTTCACAAATCTGTAAATCTCATATTCAGTTAATGAAATGTGTTAGAATTTTGTGAAGAAAGCTCAAGTGCCACTCTTATAATCTGCTTATTATTGTTAATATTTACTTGTTCTTGAATCAAAAACCTGTTTTCAAAAGGAGTGTGCAAAAGTTTGCACATTTTCCACTTTTCTTGATATTTTGATAAGTCTTGTTCAAACCTTGGAATTCTTGGGCTATAAGGCTGATCATAACATCCTGATATTGTGTTATCAATGTGTGGTGAAGCTTATAACTTGGGGATAATCAAGTGTGGGGAGCTAAGGTTGCATTAATCAAGAAGTTTTCATCTTTCTGTTTTGATATTTATGCTCTTAACCTTGTTGATTCTTAGCAAGGTTGTTTGTGGAAGCTTGTACTTGTTCTTGCTAGTACATAAGCTCAAAATTCGTGGGTGTGGATGTACATCCATGAGGTACACACCCTTAATCTCAAAATCTGATAAAACTTTGGATATTTGTGATATTTTAGTGTTACTTATGTTCTTGTGAATTTTGTGGCTTAATCTTGCTTGAATCTGCAGATCTCATCTGTTATTGTGCTAATTTGGGCTTGGGTGGTCTTGGATAACACTTTTGATTTGAAAATTTTGGAATTGAAAAGTTAAAAGGGTGTTTGAGATTACCTGTGTTGAATCATAACTTGTTATTGTGTGGTTGGAAGTTTGTGTATTTGCTTTGTATCTGATATATACTTGGTTGAGTGCATATTGCTGCAAGTTTTTGGGTTTGTAACCTTGAATCATACATTGTGCTATAACTTGTTGAGTTTAACTGTTTTTGACCTAAGATTTTGGTAAAATCTAGAATTTATGCATGCTTAGGGTTAAAAGTTGTTAAAACATCATTTATATAACATATGTGATAGATCTGAGTGATTGAATCTGGCTTGTTGGTCAAGTGCATCAGCAAAAGTAAAATCTGCTTGTGTTAGTGTTCATCAGTAACCTTCATCTGCTTGAATCTTGATTTAGGCTTTGAGCCATTGCATGAAAACTGTTTAAACTTGTTCATTTAAGTTTATAATGGCTTGTGCATGCTTTTGGTGCAATTTGGTTGGCTGAATATTGCTAAAACAGCTTATAAGTTCATAACTGCTTATGTGTTCATGTCTGGTGCATATCTGGTGATTAATTGAATTAATTGTACAAATTGGCTGTTGTTGATTGTGATTTCTTTGTTGTATTTGACTCCTCTTGATCCACTGATCAATTGGGTGCCTTTGTGAAACTTGAATCTCCAAAAAAGTCACTAAAGACAAAAAGTCAAACAAGTCAAGCAGTGGGAAAAGTTCCCACTGCTCAACACCCAAAACTAGCCCCTATTAGTGCTATTTTTCAGTTAGCTTATCAATAAGCCATTTTGTCTTATCCAGACCTGCAACAACTTATTTTTTTGTGATAAATCTTCATTATTTGACCCATTTAATTGAACTGGAGCTTATTAGAATTTGACTTTGACTTTTTGCTAGAAAACCAACTTATTTGACTTTTTCATAAGTGCTTATTTGCTTATTCCAGCTTATGGAGTCAACTTATTTGAAAACTTTTTGTTGATTTAGCTTATTTAACTCATTTAAAAGCTTTTGCAATTTGAATCAGCTCTTGGGATAGCCTAGAACTCAAAAACGACTATTTTGTCGTTTTCTGTAGACTGCTTTTTGCATTTTCAGGCTTATTCCTTTGGCTTATTTCAAATTTCTTTTTACAGAAGTCTTAGTTAACTCAAAACAAGCTTGTGTGTCTAATTTGAGCTTATGGCATTAGCTTATAGCTTAATGGGCCAAAAAGCCCATTAAGAATAAGCTGTTTGATATAAGCTTGCTTATTTCACATTTTCAGCTTTTGGGCCTTTGAAAAGTTGTGTTTAAAATCAAATTTTGAGTCAGATAGGAGCTTTTGGGCCAGTTTTATAAACTTTTTCTTATTGGGCCCAATTTTAGCCCAATAAGGGACTGTTTTGGGTTTTAGCCCTTTGAAGGCCCATTAGGGGTATTTTTGTAATTTCAAGTTCATTTTTGCTTATTTAGGTAAAATTAAGCTAGTTTTCAAGTTTTTAGAATTTCCTATAAATTTTGGTTTTTTAATATTATTTTAATATTATTTTATTATTAAAAATTAAAATTTAGATTTTTCAAGTTTTTATATTTTTATTAGGTTAAATACATAAAGTTAGGAATTTTACAACTTTTAGACTAATTTTATTGTCCTTAGATAAATTATTATAATTATTTTAAGTTTTAATAGTTTTTAATTGTTTTAAAATAGTTTTAATTAATTTTAAAATTTCTAAAAATAGTTTTAAATTAAGTTAGGTATTTTAGAGGTTTACAAAGTGATAAAACTCATTTTGGGCTTTTTTCTAATTAAATTGATTTTTAGGGCTTTAATTAGCATTAAAAGATCATTATTTAATTAAATAAAAGGTTTGGGTGATTTTTGATTTTTTGTAAACTCTTAATACATTATTTAAGATTTATTGCAATTTTTTTAGGAATTTTTAGGGTAAATTTTTAATTTTGGTGCTTTTACGGTTTTACGTGTACGACCTTTTCGTCTTAGTATAATCCGTCATCGTAACCGTCATTCTATTCTTATCCCATTTCTATTTTCTTTCTCATAATCATATAATCACATAATTAATCATCTCTCTACACAACACACTAGCCTCCTTGGGAAACGAACTTTCACCATTGGTCATTAGTGCTTGGTTTTCCTAAACCGACACTTAATACTTTTCACTATTTTACCTCCTTTTCCTAAAGGTGTGTAAAAAGGCTACATTAATTTTGGTGCCACTGCCAGGGAGGCGTGTTGTGTTTTGATTTGGAAACTGTTGTTTTTATATACTAACCATAATAGTATTTGTATTAGTAGCACTCTACTAATACGTACTATATTGTATACGTAGAACAATAAATTCACAAGTACTCCAAAAGTGTGAAATCACAACCTTGACTTGGGAGGTCATTACCCAATCATTGTATTCGAATCTCAAACAAGAAAGAAAGGATAAAATAGATAAATACTTTCGTGAAGCTCGATTTTGAAAAAATACAAACTATAAGGTGGGTATAAGGCGGGTATTATAAAATATACCCTAAGGAAAAAGGCTCTTAAGTGCTTCGCGCCGCCTCGTTTCCCCGCTTGCTTGTGAGTATTTGCTTTTGAGAGCTAATTGAGGGTTTTGCCGCCCAAAGTATTATTAAGTATCATATATACTTTCTTGGTTTCATTTGATTAAACCCTCTTGAACGTTTTGGTGTTCCACCAATGTTCTAAAGTCATCGAAGGCGTTCACTTTACGTGATCGTTTTCATTCCTTGAGCCTTCTTTAATCAAGAGATTTGATTAAGGAGGAGATTTGTAGATTTTGGTCTACTTAATACAATCACAAAAATCCAAAAAAGTAAAAACAATCAAAAACCACAAAAAAATTGGAAAAATACAAAACACCAAAAAGAATCTTCTTTGCTCATCCCCTCGTTGTATGTGACGTTTATACTTACTCGTAATCAAGCAAGACGTGCACGTAAACGAAAGAACAAAACACCCACTCCTAATCTTTCTAGTGAGGAGTCTCCTATTGACGAACCTATTGTAAGAGAAGAACCAACCATGGCGAATCGTACTATGATGGAGTTACTTCAAGCACCCACCGAGGGTTATGGAGAGGCTCTTGTGATTCCCGCTATCCTTGCGGAGAATTTTGAAGTAAAAACGGGTTTGTTGTCAATGATCCAAAACAACAAATTCCGTGGTGATGAGAAGGACAACCCGCACAACTATATCCGCCAATTCAATCGTCTTACCGCCACTTGCAAGTTTAAGGATGTTGCTAATGACTCGATTAAGATGATGCTTTTTTGTATTCCTTAGCGGGGGCCGCTAGAATTTGGTTAGAGAAAGAGCCACCCAATTCTATGGAAGGATCTCGTGTCTAAGTTTGTGAACCAATTTTTTCCGCCCTCTAAGACTACGCATTTGAAAAACGAAATTTCAAGATTTTCGCAAGAGTTTAATGAAAGTTTTTCAACGGCTTGGAATAGGTTTAAGGAAATGTTACATGAGTGTCCTCATCACGGTTTTTCCGACTTGCATCAAATTGACACGTTTTGCAATGGACTTAATGATCATGAAAGGGATTATCTTAATGCCGCCGCGGGTGGTAATTTTTTATGTAAAACGGTCGAGGAAGCATTGTTAATCATTGAGAATAGATCTAAGGTGTATAGTCCTCGTAGCACGTCGAGTGTTCGTAAGGCTTCGTCTTTGGCTTCACCTTCTTTGTCTACTACCATCGATGCTTGCCAAATTGAGGCGAACTTGGAAAACAAAATCTTTGATAAGCTTAAAGGTCTTTTGATTGAGTTCAAAGTTGGAGAACCAAGTGCTCCCGCTACGGCTAAAGTGGTTGAGGTTTCATGCATGTATTGTGGTGGAGGTCATGATTTCTCCGAGTGCATTACCAACGGTGGTAACACTTCAAGTGCCTACGCGGCTACGGGAACTTACAACCAAAACGGTCAAGTTACCCGCTCTAATCAATTGACTCCACCGGGTTTTGGTTCAAATCAAAATGCTAACAACAACTATCACAACAATCAAGTTGGTTTCAAAAACAATTACAACAAGGGAAACTATGGTAATCAAGGGGCTAATAATCAAGTTTCAAACAAAAATCAAAATGATTTTCAAAACAACAACAAGAGTTTACAAACTTTGAAAGATCTTCCAAATGAATTTGTTGAATACGCTAATGGGAACGATGCTAGGTTTGACAACATTCAAAGAGAAATCATTAGCCTAAGATCCGAGTTTAAGAATGACTTGAAGAAAGAGTTGAAAAATGAGTTAGCAAATGAGCTTAAAATCCATACCAACAAGATGGAAGGAAATGTAACTAGGTTACAACAAAACCAACAAAAAATGGAACAAGGGCGACATGAAATTAAGCAAGAAATGATTAAAGCCGAGAAGAGGCAATCCATGTTTGAGGATAAAATTTCATCTATGTTTGAGGCAATTATGTGTAAACCGTCTTCGAGTAGTCTTCCTAGCAACACCGTATCAAACCCTAAGGTTGAGATGAAAGTGATTACCACACGTAGTGGTAGGACACTTAAGGAACCGACTCCTTAACCAATTGCTCCTACGGAGGATGCAATTGAGGAAGAACCCGAGGTGGTGGTCGAAAAGGAGCATGTTCCAATCCCACGAAGTATCGCTCATGCCACACCTACGGTTGACCCATTACCAACATTGGAACCCGAGATTCCAAAGGCTATGCCTATGCCTCAACCCACACCACCTTTGCCCTATCCATCAAGACTTAGAAAGGAGAAACGACAAGAGCGCGACAATTACCAATTTGAGCTTTTTATGAAAATGTTTCGTGATTTGTACTTTAATGTAAGTTTCGCCGATGCTTTGGTCATGATGCCTCGATTTGCCGCTAACTTTAAGAGTATGTTGAACAACAAGGAGAAATTGCATCAATTGTCTAGTTGTTCATCGGGTTATCTTAATCGCATACCTCAAAAAGTCGGTGATCCTGGTAAAATTTTTATCCATTGTGCAATCCAAGATATGGAAGAATGCTTTGCCTTGGCCGATCTTGGTGCTAGCATTAACTTGATGCCACTTGCAATCTTCAAGTCTCTCAATCTTCCTAATCTTACTCCTTCACTAATGTCTATCGAGTTGGCCGACCATTCCACGATTCCCGCATGTGGATTGGCGGAAGACGTTTTTGTGAAAGTGGGAAAGTTCTATTATCCGGTAGACTTTATCGTTGTCGATATTCCCACGAATCCTCAAGTTCCTCTCATTTTAGGTCGTTCGTTTTTAGATACGTCTATGGATTTGATCGATGTTCATGCTAGAAAGATCACCTTACGTTTCAACGACGAGGAACTTGTTATAAATGCAACTCAAAACTCTCAAATTTCTCATGTTTATTCCGTTGCAACCATAAACCTCGCTGATATGATTGACGTGGTTTGCGAGGAATTTTCACAAGAAGTTCTAGGTTTTGGTGATGATGAAAATAGTGGCAATCCCACTATGTTAGATCCCATTCTTGATAATTCGACACCAACCTTCACTCCATTTGAAGGTGGTGGTTTTACGTTGGAAGAATTCAATGTTCCACGTACTTGTAACGAAGACCTCGACAACGATGAGGACTTCTCGATTATCAAGGATTTTCTCAACGATTTCCCATTTCCTCCACCCGAGGAGGTTATGAGTATCGAGCCCAAATCTTCAATTGAGGAACCACCTATCCTTGAGTTGAAAGATTTACCTTCTCATCTCGAATATGTCTATTTGGAGGAGGGCGACAAGTTTCCGGTTATTATTGCGAAGGAACTTTCGGATGATGAAAAAACCGCACTTCTCGATGTTCTAAAGGATCACAAAGGGGCAATTGTGTGGAAGTTATCCGACATTTAGGGGATCGATCCCAAATTTTGTACCCACAAAATCTTAATGGAGGAGGATTACAAGCCCGCAATCCAATGTCAAAGGAGGGTGAACCCAAAAATTCAAGACGTCATCAAAAAGGAGGTCCTTAAACTCCTTGGCGCGGGAATGATTTACCCTATTTCCGATAGCCCTTGGGTGAGTCCTATTCATTGTGTCCCTAAGAAGGGAGGAATGACCGTTGTGCCAAACGATGCCAACGAGTTAATTCCCACTAGACTCGTGACCGGATGGAGAGTGTGCATTGACTATCCTAAGTTGAACGAAGCCACTCGTAAAGACCATTTTCCCTTGCCCTTCATGGACCAAATGTTGGAGCGTCTTGCGGGAAATGGTTTCTATTGCTTTTTAGATGGTTTTTCGGTTACTTCCAAATCCCCATCGATCCTCGTGATCAAGAAAAAACTACGTTTATGTGTCCATATGGAACGTTTGCCTATCGTAGAATGCCATTCGGACTTTGCAATGCACCGGGAACCTTTCAAAGGTGCATGATGGCTATTTTTCATGATATGATCGAGAAGACGATGGAAGTCTTCATGGATGACTTTTTCGTGTTTGGTAATTCGTTCACTTCGTGTTTTTCGAATCTCGAGAGAATGTTGAAACGTAGTGAAGAAACCAACCTTGTGCTAAATTGGGAAAAATGTCATTTTATGATTAAAAGTGGAATCGTCTTAGGGCACAAGGTTTCGAAAGCGGGGATTGAGGTAGATCAAGCTAAGGTAGACGTCATCTCCAAATTACCTCATCCCAAAACCGTTAAGGGAGTTAGGAGTTTCCTAGGCCACGCGGGCTTTTATCGTCGATTCATCAAGGATTTTTCAAAGATCTCAAGACCTATTACACATCTTCTTGAAAAAGAGGCACGTTTTGTCTTTGACGAAGATTGTGTATGAACCTTTGAAATCCTTAAGAAGAAACTTACCGAAGCTCCCATTCTTGTTGCTCCCAATTGGAACCTCCCCTTTGAGCTCATGAGTGATGCTAGTGACTACGCTATTGGGTCCGTATTGGGGCAACGTCATGAAAAGCACTTCTTGTGTATTCACTATGCTAGCAAGACGATGACCGAGGCTCAACTAAAATACACTACAACGGAGAAGGAGTTCCTTGCCGTGGTGTATGCATTTGAGAAATTTCGACCTTATCTCGTCTTGACTAAATGCATAGTGTATACGGATCATTCGGCTATCAAGTATCTTATGGCTAAACAAGATGCAAAGCCGAGATTACTTCGTTAGATTCTCCTCCTTCAAGAATTTGATCACAAAATCGTTGACAAAAAAGAGCCGAGAATCTAGCGGCCGATCATCTTTCTCGTTTGGAAGATCCTCACCAAAGTGTTTACGAGCCCAAGGAAATCACCGAAACATTTCCGCTCGAGACACTTGGTGTAGTAAATTCTAAGCTTGATTCTTCCACCTCGTGGTTTGCGGACATTGCAAATTACCATGCGGGCAACTTCATCATCAAGGGTATGACGACTCAAGAAAAACGAAAATTCTTTCGTGACGTCAAGTTCTACTTTTGGAACGACCCTTACTTGTTTCGAACTTCTGCGGATCAAATCATCCGACGTTGTGTCTTTGGTACCGAAGCTTCTAACATCCTTAGAGCTTGTCACGAGGGACCCACGGGTGGTCACCATGGTGCTAATCTCAGGGCTACGAAAGTCTTTGATGCCGGTTTCTTTTGGCCTACTATTTACCGAGATGCACATGAGCTTGTGAAGTCATGCGATTCATGCCAACGACAAGGAAAAGCCTCACAAAAAGATGAAATGCCACAAAATATCATCCAAGTGTGTGAGATCTTTGGCGTTTTGGGCATAGACTTTATGGGGCTGTTCCCATCGTCTCATGGTAATAAGTACATCCTTGTTGCGGTTGACTACCTATCTAAGTGGGTGGAAGCTAAGGCTTTGCCCAACAATGATGCTCGTGTGGTAGTCAAGTTTTTGAAAAGCTTGTTTTCTCGGTTTGGAACCCCTCGTGCGATCAAAAGCGATCGTGGAACCCATTTTGTTACGACCAATTCGAAAGGGTCCTAAGGAAATATGGAGTTACACATCGTCTTTCTACGGCTTATCACCCACAAACGAGTGGGCAAGTCGAGGTTTCAAACCGAGCGTTGAAGAGGATCTTAGAGAGATCGATAGGAGAAAACCGACAATCTTGGTCGGATAAGTTGGACGATGCTTTATGGGCCTTTAGGACCGCTCATAAGACGCCCATTGGGTGCACTCCCTATAAGCTTGTGGATGGAAAAAATTGTCATTTGCCAATTGAATTGGAGCACAAGGCTTATTGGGCCCTAAAGCATTGTAATGATGACATGGAGACCGCGGGAAAACACCAGAAAATGTAATTAAATGAATTGGATGAATTAAGGGATATTGCTTATGAAAATTCATTGATTTATAAAGAAAAGACTAAAAAGTTGCATGATTCTAAAATTAAAAACCGGGTTTTTAACATTGGGGATCAGGTTTTGCTTTTTAATTCTCGTTTGAAAATATTTTCTGGTAAGTTGAAATCCCGTTGGTCCGGTCTATTCACCGTGACTAGAGTATTTCCTTATGGGACCATCGAGCTAGCTCAAAATGATGGCCCGAACTTCAAGGTGAATGGACATAGGTTGAAGCACTACTTTGGCGGGGAAGTTCCATCCTTGAACTACCTCGATCAAATCACTTTCCCCAATGATAATTAGTATTGAGGGGATCGAGTCGAGCTCATGACTCGGTAATCAAAAACAAGGTGCCTCGTGGGGGAGTCGCATGCTTATCCTATGTACATATTATCGCTTTCTAATGTAGTAACGTGTGGGGATTTGTGCCCTTCCAACCTTTGTTCCGTGGTTGTTTGTGAATTGTGAATTTTAGATGATCATGATCTTCACGATTGGAGCCTCTCGTGTTCGTTTTATGGGAGCACTCGATCGTTTGCTTTGAAGACTTTCTCAATATCCATGATATATCCTTTGATGTTCTAACCTTAGGTTTATAGCACACTTCATAAACGACTTTAAATTTAACGGTTACACCCTTTCCATGCTAGATTAGGCATTCGACTACGTCTCTAGTATGGGGGTGTTTGCACCCCTAGACTCGAAACATTGAGGACAATGTTTAACTTTAGTATGGGGGGGTGAATAGATACTTGCCTTGCCAAACCTTCACGCTTTCCAAAGTTTATCTTTTTCTTTTCGTTTTGTTGCAAAATAAGGCTAAAAATGGCAAAATTTTAAAAAAATTCTCATGTTTTATAAGTGTTTGAAGACACGAATGTAGGTTTTCCGATGGCGAGAATAAGAGTAATTTTTACTCGACCGTGCGTGATGAGCACTTAGCTTTGATTCCATAACTTCACATTAGGCTAAGTCTCTTAAATGAGGACGAGAAATGATAGGGTTAATCATAAGTTACTATGCTAAACGTAGAGTACTCATATTCTTTCAAAAACTCATGTGTTCTCGTTGTTTGCTTATTCTCCCTTTGCTTGTAAATATTTTTTGCTTAATAAATATTGACTTATCGGTTTAGTCTTGATTGTTGGTAATACAAGGCTTTTGACACCCTATATGAAAGTTCGTTATAGTTCCGAATCTTTTCGAATTGAAAACCGGTCTAAAGTGCGACTCAATCGTCTTTTGGTGAATCAAAGGTTTGGTTGATTTGTTTTAATCTAATTGCAAGTAATTAAAGTGTCGTTGAGTAAAAGGGAAGTTGAAAGATTAATTTGAATAACGAGTAAAAATAAATGCATGTAAACGTAAAGGTGACAATGGAAAAATACTAACTCACTAAATAAAACTAACACTTGGAAAATTTTTAGAAAAATAAAAGATACTATAAGAAAGTTATATCGAAAGAAACCAAAACAAGACAAAGAAGTCCCCGATCGGAATGTTTTCCGATCGGTTGATCGGAATTTGGTGAAGCAACTCAATCGGAATACTGGGAAAGTGGGTATCAATCGGAATACGGGGCAAAGGGACGATCGGAATATGTGCAAAACACCCCAATCGGAATACAAATAAATGGAGCCAATCGGAATGCCAATGAGTACCAATCGGAAAATCAAAGACCTAATCCGATTGGATCAATCGGAATTAAGGCTACAATCGGAATAAACAACTACCTAATCCGATCACTCGATCGGAATGTGGAGAAGGGGTGCCGTCGGAATAAAGGTCCAATCGGAAAGGGAAGTTAACAACCTTTCCTAAAATTGTGGAAACGGTTATGGTGGTACACCGGTCGGAAAGCCAATCGGAAAAGGGAGTTTAAACCCTTTCCGAAATCTAAGGAAAAAGGTTAAGCTAGGTAATAAGCTAACTTTAATAAGCTAATACCAAAATCAACCCGAATCTATGACAAATCCGAATCAAATAAGCACTTTGATCAACTTATTCAACTCTAAATTAATCAACTTTTTAGATCAAACCATAAAAACTTAAACTTTTTAATAAAACTTTTAATAAGAAAAATAAGATGATCATAAAAAAAATAAGCCAATAAGCACAAAAGTCTTAAAGCTTAATCAAATGAAATCTTATAAAATGATCAAAAGATTAACTTTTTAGCATGAAATCAATTAGAACAACACGGATCACATGATAATCACACCAAAATCAATCTTAAATCAAAGAAAAGTAGAATGAGATTAAGAAATAAAAGCTTAAAATGAAACTTTGATTAATGAAATAAGCAATACAAAGATGTTTAATCTTAAAAGATTAAAAGAAAAAGATGAACTAGTGAGAGAAAGTTTAAGACTTTCTCTCTCTAAAACTAAAAAGTGAAAAATTAACTAAAAACTCTAACTCCCCTCCTAATGACTATTAGGAGGGTATTTATAGGGAAGGAGTGCATGTGTTGCATCTTCTCTCTTGCTTTCTTCACGTTTTCTCGACTCGACTTTAATTCTTCGTCTTTGTCGTCTCGGGATTTGAACTTGTCTTTTTAATTTTCTTCTTCTATTAGACTTAAGTTCTTCGACTTCGTTAAACTTCCGTCTCTTGACTTTTTCTTCGATAAATCTTCAGAATAGGCCTTGGACTTCCGTTCTTTTTTCACTCTTGATCTTTTGACTTCGTCTTTTTCCCGTTTTCTTCAGTAAAAGCCCGTGAAAGCCCGTGTTTTCTTCCTTTTTCACATTTAGGTCCTAAAACACAATAAAAATACAAACCACGCATAATTCCGACTTTTACGACATAAATCACACGTTTTGGTCTTGTTATTATTGGAAATAAGTGGTAAAAGGATAAGTGTTTTCACACTTATTAAATCCCCTACACTTGACCATTGCAATGCCCTCATGCAATGCCCTCATGCAATGCATTAATTTTAAAGCACGGTTTACTTTTTCCATCATAAATAACCCACCTTGGCCTTTATTAAATACTAAACGTAAAAGATAGAAATAAGTAAAGAAATTAAAAACTTACATTGGATTTTGGCTGCCATGAACATTTATCATCCTCAAGTTTCACGTTCCCCATACCAAGCTTAAAAACGAGATCATTGTTATTATAAGTTAGCAAACTATCACGAACTCATGTGGGCCAATTATTCACTTAGACTCCCTTATTCCTAGGTGTATCTCTTATATTTTATTTTTGTCTTGAATGATCACGAGGATGCATTGTTTGACTTATTTCGATAGTTATTTAGTCCGAAAATAAGGTGAACGATTTAATCGATAGTTAGCTAAAGGACCAAATCTTTTAAAACTGCTTCTCGGGATATCAGAAAGTTCATATCTTGGCATAACTTGGTTCGCGATTTGAGACCTTTCTCGGGCCGATATTTGGCAGTGACTTCATACTTCGAATCTTCGAGAGACGTTCTTGAAATTATGGTCTTCTCTTTATAATAGGAATTTCTTCATCTTGAAGTTTTTGAGAAATTCTTCATCTTTGGACCACGACTTCTTCATTTTTCTCCAATCTTTATTTTGGACTTTGATATACAACGATCCGCCTCCTTTTAGGACTTGGATCTATTTATCCTCATACCTTGTTAGGGTCTTTTCGGATAGACTTCTCCATGACTTTTGGGGAGTTTTTGCTTTTCGTCGTGTGTCTCGATCCTTCATATTGATTTTTGATAAATGATTCTTCACATCACTTTTGGATCTTTAGCAACAAAATGTAGCCCTCATGCCTTGTTAGGGCCTTTTCGGACTCGCCAATCTTCGCGCCCCACTTCATAAGTTATGCCTTGGCTATGAACTCTCGTCATTACCGAGCAACTTTTAAACGATCTGGGGCTAAAAGCTAAGTAACCTTTTAAATCGTACAACCTTATTTATTAGCAGATAAATTATTAACAAGCGAAGGGAGAATAGGCTCATAATCAACTCACATAAATTTACGAAAGAATACCGAACGTATAATTGACTCTATCATCTCTCGTTCTCCACAGTTTAAAATCTCAAGGAATGAGACTCGTGGATGCTTAGCCTATTAAATCAAAGTTTTGGGTTTTCGAGTCGTCTATAGGATCTTGCAAATTCTTAGACTTTTTCAAGTTTAGAAATCGCATTTTAAAGTTCCCTTGATAAACGACTCTCTAGGATCAATTATAGGAACTTGCGAAAAGTTCTTGTTCTTAACCCGTGAGAGTTAAGACTTTCGCGTTTTATAGCTCCCTATATAAAAGCCTAGCAAAACTTGACTTAAACACGTTAAGGATACTAGCTAGAGTAAACTTAGGCAAGTAAACTCGGGTTGAGTCAAAATGTTCACGACTAAGAAAAATCTAAAACCACTTTATTGAAAAACTATTCTAGCAAGGGAAGAAAATAAACATAATAAAGGAAAATGCAACTATACAACTAGGCCAAAATAGATTAAAAATTTTGAAAAATGTCGAAAAATCAAATTTTCCGGTTAAAATGAGGGCAAATTCATGGAAAAGATCACTTACTTCGATAGAAGTCCCCCCTACACTTGAGATAAACATTGTCCTCAATGTTTAAGCATGTGGGAGGAAACTCCCCTACACTTAGGACATTGTGCACTTTGTTTAAATCTTGCTAAGGAAAGGACAACTACAGTGAATTCAATGTGAACATATAGAATATGAAATATTGAATCACAAGAGTTTAGGATAGAACCGGGAAAATGGAAAACACGGTATCACGGTTCGTCAAAAGTCATCAAGATGCTCTCTGAAGCTTTAATCCCTACACAGCACAAGAAACAAGACAACAAACATATGCGGGGCTCCCCCTACACTTATTATGAAAGCAGTAAAGGATAGAACACGGGTTGCCTCCCGAGAAGCGCTTGTTTTTGTTCACCGAGTCATGAGCCTGACTCGACCCAATTTTAGTTCATGGGGAACGTGGTGAGGGATGGAATCATCTCTTGAGAGATGTCCTCACCAAAGTACAGCTTCAAACGCTGGCCATTCACCTTGAAATTGGGCCCATTCGGCTGAGAAAGCTCAATGGTCCCATACGGAAAGACTTTGGCAACGGTGAACGGACCAGTCCAGCGGCTCTTCAACTTGCCAGAGAAGATCTTCAACCGAGAGTTAAAGAGTAAGACGTGATCACCAATGTGGAACTCTCGGTTCTTGATTTTAGCATCATGGATCATCTTCGTCTTCTCCTTGTAGATCAGCGATTTCTCATAAGCTTCATTCCTAAGTTCATTTAGCTCGTTGAGTTGAACCTTGCGATGATCACCGACTTTGATGATGTCGAAGTTAGCCCACTTCAAGGCCCAGTGCGCCTTGTGTTCCAGCTCGATGGGTAGGTGGCAGGCTTTCCCGTACACAAGACGATAAGGTGTACAACCGATCGGGGTCTTGTAAGCAGTACGGAAAGCCCACAGAGCATCATCTAACTTATCGGCCCACGCGGCACGATGCTCTCCCACAGTACGCTCCAAAATTCTCTTCAAGCCACGATTGGAAATTTCGGCTTGCCCATTTGTTTGGGGATGATAGGCGGTGGAAAGACGGTGATTGACACCATACTTTGCCATGACTCTTGCAAATTGATCGTTGCAAAAATGAGTCCCGCGGTCACTGATGATAGCACGAGGAACACCAAATCATGCGAAAAGCTGCTTTAAAAAGTTCACAACCACCCTCGCATCATTCGTAGGAAGAGCCTTAGCTTCAACCCATTTAGAGACGTAGTCGACGGCGACGAGGATGTACTTGTTCCCTTTGGAGGATGGAAATGGCCCCATAAAGTCGATGCCCCATACATCAAAGATTTCACATTCCTGTATGAAATTTTGAGGCATCTCATCCTTATGTGTGATCTTGCCTTGACGTTGGCAAGCATCACAATGCTTAACCATTTCGTGAGCGTCACGATAAATGGTGGGCCAGTAGAATCCGGAATCAAACACTTTCTTAGCGGTGTAGTTGGGACCAAAGTGACCACCGGTGGGTCCTTTGTGGCAAGCTTGGAGGATGTCAAAAGCTGCCGGTCCGTCAACACATCGACGAATAATCCGATCAGCACACTGTTTGAATAGATAAGGGTCATCCCAAAAGTAAGTCTTAACATCGTTCAAGAACTTCTTCTTTTGTTGGGATGTTAACCCTTGGATGAGAATACCACCCGCTAAGTAGTTTGCAATGTCCGCAAACCACGGGGTGCCATCAAGATTGAGATTTATAGACATTAGAGTCTCTAGGGGGAAAGAGTCATTGATCTCTTTGTTCGGATGATCCCCCTGATATGGATCCTCAAGTCGACTCAAATGATCCGCGGCCAGGTTTTCGGCTCCCTTCTTGTCACGAATTTCAATGTTGAATTCTTGAAGGAGCAAAACCCAGCGAAGAAGTCTTGGCTTAGAATCGTTCTTTGTCATCAAGTACTTCAACGCGGAATGATCCGTGTATACGATGGTGGTGGATAAAACAAGATAGGGGCGAAATTTCTCAAAAGCATAGACAATAGCTAAAAGCTCTTTTTCGGTTGTCGTATAATGCAGTTGAGCCCCCGTCATTGTTTTGCTAGCATAGTGGATTGGTTGGAAGTGTTTATTCACTCGTTGGCCCAAAACCGCACCAATGGCAAAGTCGCTAGCATCGCACATCAATTCAAAAGGTAGCTCCCAATTTGGGGTAACCAAGACCGGTGCCTTAGTTAGCTTGTCCTTGAGAAGATTGAAGGCTTCGAGACACTCTTTAGAAAAGATAAAGGGAGTATCTTTTTCCAAGAGGTGGGTCATCGGGCGAGCGATTTTAGAGAAATCCTGAATGAATCTACGATAGAAGCCCGCATGACCCAGAAAACTTCTCACACCCTTCACGGTTGAAGGTGGAGGTAATTTGGCTATGACATCAACTTTAGCACGGTCGACTTCAAGACCGGCCTTAGAGATTTTGTGTCCTAGCACAATGCCTTCTTTTACCATAAAATGGCATTTTTCCCAATTCAGAACAAGGCGAGTGTCTTCGCACCGCTTAAGCATACGTTCCAAATTGGCAAGGCAAGCAGAGAAGGAATCCCCGAAGACCGAGAAATCATCCATGAAGACTTCCATGGTTTGCTCAACCATGTCATGGAAGATAGCCAACATGCACCTTTGGAAAGTCCCGGGGGCATTGCATAAGCCAAAAGGCATTCGTTTGTAAGCAAAGGTGCCATAGGGACAAGTGAATGTTGTCTTCTCTTGATCTTGGGGATCGATGGGTATTTGAAAATAACCCGAGAAACCATCCAGAAAGCAGTAATATTCATTACCAGCTAGACGTTCAAGCATTTGGTCCATAAAAGGTAGAGGGAAATGATCCTTTCTCGTGGCATCATTGAGTTTGCGGTAGTCTATACAAACTCTCCACCCAGTAACGAGACGGGTAGGAATTAACTCGTTGTTTGCATTGGGCACAACGGTGATTCCGCCTTTCTTAGGCACACAATGGACTGGACTAACCCATGGTGAATCCGAAATAGGGTAGATCATACCCGCATCAAGAAGTTTGATAACCTCTTTTTTGATGACTTCATGGATTTTAGGATTCACCCTTCGTTGACTTTGAATTGTGGGCTTAAAGTCGTCCTCCATGAGAATTTTATGTGTGCAGAAATGAGGATCAATTCCACGGATGTCCGAGATTTTCCAAGCGATAGCTCGTTTATGCTTCTTCAACACATCGACAAGGCGTTCTTTTTCGTCTTCCGTCAGATCCTTTGCGATGATGACCGGTAGCTTCTCGTCGTCTTCCAGAAAAACGTACTCAAGATGAGGAGGTAGGTCCTTAAGCTCAAGAGTAGGAGGATTCTCAATAGATGGTGAAACTAACGATGGATCATCATTATTCACCTCTTTAGGAGCAGGGGGAGACAACGGGTCCTCGTTGAGAAGTCTCTCAATAGTACGAATATCTTCATCCCAATTGGTGGACAAATTATCATACTTAATATCGAGAGGACCCAAGCTAGCTTCGAAATCATCCAAGTCACTTTCTCCAAAAGGAGTCAATGCTGGAGCAATTGAGGCAACGGTCTCAACATTGGGTAGAGAGGAAAGAGTACTTTTGCAAGCATCATGAAAATGTTCTTCACAAGCCTCATCGAGAACATCAATAGCATTAACACTCTCATACGAATAAGGTTGCTTAGAAATCTTACCCATGTTGAAGACAATTTGATCGTCACCAACTCTCATGATTATTTCACCTGCGGCTACATCAATAAGAGTGCGACCGGTCCTCAGAAAGGGACGTCCAACGATTAATGGAACACGGGGATCCATCTCGTAGTCAACGACGACAAAATCCGCCGGGAAGGTGAATTTATCGACGCCAACGAAGACATCTTCGGCTATCCCCACTGGATAAGCAACCGTGCGGTTGGCTAATTCCAAAGTCATTTTAGTGGGGACTAGCTCGGGGAGAGATAATTGCTTCCAAACACTTAAAGGCATTAAGTTTATACTGGCACCTAGATCGGCTAGGGCCATGCAATTCTCTACTCCCGGGAAGTTGCAAGGAATCAAGAAGCGGCCCGGATCACCAAGTTTGGTGGGCAATTGCCTTAAGAGCACTGCGGAGCAATTCTCATTAAGGTGGGTCTGAGCAATGTCAAGAAGCTTTTCTTTATCACTTAAAAGATCTTTAAACATCTTAGCGTATTTGGGCATGTGAGCGAGAGCCTCGGCAAAGGAGATGTTAAAATTCAATTGTTTGAACATTTTTAGGAAGTTCGAAACCTGAATATCATCCTTGCTCTTTTGCGTCTCTTTCCTCAACCTTGAGGGATAAGGTATATTGGATGAAGAAGAAGGCTTTAAGGGAATAGGATCACTCACAACCACGGGTGGTGGGGAAATGGGGATAGAAGGTGAAGGAGGTTGGGAAAGTTGCTCTTTTTCCTTGTTCACAATCACCGGTGGAGGTGTAGGAAGCTCGGGTTCCATATAACCTTTTCCACTACGAGTGGTGATTGCTTTCATCTCCCCTCTTGGATTCGCAACGGTATTACTCGGAAGAGTACCCGAAGAAGAGGGTTGATTACCTTGGATGAGCGAACCAATCATATCACGAAGGTGAAGGGCTTGATTGTTAAAAGAGTTTTGCATGTTGGCATTAATATCATTGCTGTGTTTGGCCATATCATTCCTTAGCTCGGCTCGAATATCGCTCCCTTGTTTCACCATGTCATTCTTCAAGTTGACAAATTGACTCTGAAGATTCGTCACCATCTCACGATTAGTCTTCATGAATGTCTCGACGTCTTGACTTACTGCCATCGGTTGATTGAGAGGTGGAGCTTGGTAAGCTTGAGAATTTCCTTGAGTTGGGTATGGGTTTCTTTGGGATTGATACTAATTTTGAGCACGAGGTTGGGATTGGTTGTTTCGGTTAAAGCTTTGTTGTTGGTTTTGGTTTGCAGGAGGGAAACCAGGAGGAGCAAGATAATTGTTGGAACGATAACTTAGCAAGCCACGATCTCCTTGAGGGCGAGCTTGATAGCCTCCCGTGGGATAAGTGCCGTAAGCTGCGTTAACGTCTTCAGAATAATTGCCGTGAGTAGAAGGACACTCATTTTAGGAATGAGGACCACCACATGTGTCACAAGAAAGGGCAACGGCTTTAGCTTGTTGAGTTTGGTTAGAAGTCAAAATTTGGAGACTTTTGTTAATATCAAGAATAGCACGTTCCAAAATAGACGGGTTGGTGGTGGAAGAAGTAGAGGAAACATTGACTCTCTGATTAGATCTTGAGGATGCAGAAGAATCCCAATTCTTGTGGTGAGTAGTCATGTTTTCAATCAACTCTCGACACTCCTCCGGTCTCCTTTTCATAAAAGTACCACCGGCGGCGGCATTGATCGTGTCACGATCACGAAAAGTGAGACCATTGTAGAAGGTGTCAATGAGAGTGACGGGGAGCATATTGTGATTAGGACAGCGGTCGATCAAATCATTGTAGCGTTCCCAAGCATCGAAAAGCGATTCATCATTCTCTTGCATAAATCCACTGATTTGGTTACGAAGGCTAGTGACCATGGATGGGGGAAAGTAGCGCGATAAAAAGCGTTGAGTCATGTCGTTCCACATGTGAATAGAATTCTTAGGAAGACGGTCAAACCATTTTTCGGCATGGTGAGAAAGCGAGTGAGGAAAAAGTTGAAGGCGAAGGTCATCCATAGAAACACCGGGGCACTTCATGCTTTGGGTAATGGTAATGAATTTGTCGAGGTGTTTGTTGGCATCATCATCCGGAATTCCACGAAACGGGTTCGTTTGTACTTGTTGTATCATGTGATGCTTCAACGAAAACTCCTGAGCCGTGACGTGCATTGGCGCAATCGGGCCTCCGCGTCCATTCATGGTGGGTTGGCACAATTCCTCCATGGTTCGTAAATCAGGTTGAAGGACATTGTTGTTGTTGTTGTTGTGGTTGTTATTCAAATTATTTTGAGGTGGGTGATTATTGTTGTTGTTAACACCAGCCATATCTAAATCTTCACGATTCTCGGGCTCAGAATAGTTTGTAGATCTAGTACGCATGCACCTGCAGAAGAAAAATATACACAAAGAGAATATCTATATAATATTTTTGGTTTTTATAGGTTTTTTAATGTTTTTGTATTTTTGAAGAGTTTTTATATTTTTTAGGATTTTTGGAAATTTTTATAGCAATGAAAATAACGTTCAAAGAACGGATCCCAAAATTCAATGCGTCTCTCACTAGAAACCGTTTATCTTAACGAAAAGAGCCGGCAGCGGCGCCATTTAATACAAGGCTTTTGACACCCTATATGAAAGTTCGTTATAGTTCCGAATCTTTTCGAATTGAAAACTGGTCTAAAGTGCGACTCAATCGTCTTTTGGTGAATCAAAGGTTTGGTTGATTTGTTTTAATCTAATTGCAAGTAATTAAAGTGTCGTTGAGTAAAAGGGAAGTTGAAAGATTAATTTGAATAACGAGTAAAAATAAATGCATGTAAATGTAAAGGTGACAATGGAAAAATACTAACTCACTAAATAAAACTAACACTTGGAAAATTTTTAGAAAAATAAAAGATACTATAAGAAAGTTATATCGAAAGAAACCAAAACAAGACAAAGAAGTCCCCGATCGGAATGTTTTCCGATCGGTTGATCGGAATGTGGTGAAGCAACTCAATCGGAATACTGGGAAAGTGGGTATCAATCGGAATACGGGGCAAAGGGACGATCGGAATATGTGCAAAACACCCCAATCGGAATACAAATAAATGGAGCCAATCGGAATGCCAATGAGTACCAATCGGAAAATCAAAGACCTAATCCGATTGGATCAATCGGAATTAAGGCTACAATCGGAATAAACAACTACCTAATCCGATCACTCGATCGGAATGTGGAGAAGGGGTGCCGTCGGAATAAAGGTCCAATCGGAAAGGGAAGTTAACAACCTTTCCTAAAATTGTGGAAACGGTTATGGTGGTACACCGGTCGGAAAGCCAATCGGAAAAGGGAGTTTAAACCCTTTCCGAAATCTAAGGAAAAAGGTTAAGCTAGGTAATAAGCTAACTTTAATAAGCTAATACCAAAATCAACCCGAATCTATGACAAATCCGAATCAAATAAGCACTTTGATCAACTTATTCAACTCTAAATTAATCAACTTTTTAGATCAAACCATAAAAACTTAAACTTTTTAATAAAACTTTTAATAAGAAAAATAAGATGATCATAAAAAAAATAAGCCAATAAGCACAAAAGTCTTAAAGCTTAATCAAATGAAATCTTATAAAATGATCAAAAGATTAACTTTTTAGCATGAAATCAATTAGAACAACACGGATCACATGATAATCACACCAAAATCAATCTTAAATCAAAGAAAAGTAGAATGAGATTAAGAAATAAAAGCTTAAAATGAAACTTTGATTAATGAAATAAGCAATACAAAGATGTTTAATCTTAAAAGATTAAAAGAAAAAGATGAACTAGTGAGAGAAAGTTTAAGACTTTCTCTCTCTAAAACTAAAAAGTGAAAAATTAACTAAAAACTCTAACTCCCCTCCTAATGACTATTAGGAGGGTATTTATAGGGAAGGAGTGCATGTGTTGCATCTTCTCTCTTGCTTTCTTCACGTTTTCTCGACTCGACTTTAATTCTTCGTCTTTGTCGTCTCGGGATTTGAACTTGTCTTTTTAATTTTCTTCTTCTATTAGACTTAAGTTCTTCGACTTCGTTAAACTTCCGTCTCTTGACTTTTTCTTCGATAAATCTTCAGAATAGGCCTTGGACTTCCGTTCTTTTTGCACTCTTGATCTTTTGACTTCGTCTTTTTCCCGTTTTCTTCAGTAAAAGCCCGTGAAAGCCCGTGTTTTCTTCCTTTTTCACATTTAGGTCCTAAAACACAATAAAAACACAAACCACGCATAATTCCGACTTTTACGACATAAATCACACGTTTTGGTCTTGTTATTATTGGAAATAAGTGGTAAAAGGATAAGTGTTTTCACACTTATTAGTTGGGTTTCTAGTCTTTTCTAGTAGCTTCCGTGTAATTAAATTGGGAAGACATTAAGGTATCGCCAGCGTCACGGTTTTGAAGTATTGGCACCCGAATAATCAAAAGCTTCACCCAATAATAAGATTTCAAGTGCTCACCTAAATCAAGCAAACAATTTGAAGCCCCACAAGGCCGAAAAATCTATGCAAAATTGAAAGTGAATCAAGCCTTAATCTTTGAAGCTTTAAAGATCCAAAATTCGCCTTAGCGTGAGGATATACGTCTTTGGCTAATAAAACCACCGACGAGGTGGATAATAAAAGGCAAGGCAATACCGAAGTCATAATAAAAGCTTCATGGCGAAGTTTAATAAAAGATGGAGGTAAACCAAAGATAATAAGGCCCTTCCGTTAGGGGGCGTATAAAAGTCTTGGTAATAAGTCTCATGTTCAAAACCGTTATAAAACCGTGTTTATCGATCCTTCTTGTTAACTTAATTTTTTGACATCGTTGTCTATTAGGAGGGGTTATTGATTTGATGGTCTTGGTTACACCGTTAGGACTCTATTTTTAGACCTAAATCTCTATTATCGCATAAGTCAAACAATGTATCCTCGTGAAACATTTAAGACATAATAAAATATAAGAGATACAACTTAGGAAATTGGGAGGATAAGTACGTGATTAGGGCATATGAGTAGTGTTAGCGTTACTAACTTATAATGACAATGATCTCGTTGCACGCTTGGCATGGAATTGGGGTGAAAATCGAGGACGATGAGATTATTTCTAACGAAGCATTCACGTGTTCTTATTCTATGAACCTAAACGTCCCATTTTGCGATGAAAATCATACATTATGTCTAAAACACAAGTAGTAGAAATAGTAGTAGTGTAGCTAGTTTATCATTCAATAAAGTAAATAAAAATGAATTTTGGAGATGCTACGATACTTTATTCTAGCATTGCGTGAGGGCACGGCAATGGCTTAGTATGGGGGAGTGACGAGACTGCTTTTATACATAGTCTCATCGTCCAAAAAGGGCTTAAAATGCATAAAATATCATGAAAATACCCAAATATATGCTTGTGTTTGTTGCTTGTGTATTTTAGGTACGGATATTGAGAAAATGACAAAAGATCACAAGAATCATGCAAAAACGAACACGGGAAACGAAGCCGCACATTGAACCAAGCCCTAATGAACAATTTTCCAAAGGAAACCCTTGAAGATTTGAAGATTTATGAAGAAGGGTCCTCCAATATGGAAGAATTGACACTTTATACCCTTGTATCTTCATAATTACAAGTTTGGTCCCTAAAGTTTGTCAAAATTACAAAAAGGGCCCTCCACTTTGAAGAATTGGCAATTTTAGTCCCTCAACAAAACTAAAATGTCAATACTTATCCGCCTCAAAGTCAAACATACCAAGAAGGACTCCAAGTTACAAGAATTACAAGTTTGGTCCTTTGAAAATATCAAAATTGCAAAAAGGACCATTGACTTTGAAGAAATGGCAAAAATGGTCCCTCGTTAATCATGACTTAGCAATTTCAGTCCTCCAAAAGGTCAATCATACAAGTCAAGACCATTATCAATAAAGAAAATGCCAAATCAGTCCTTCAAAAATCACAAATTGGTAAGAATTACCCCTGAAATCATTTTACAAAACATTTTGGGGAAAAAGTGTGAAAAAGCAAACTTCAAATACAAAGGAAATGGAGTTTGGATGGATTTATTTGCAAAATGAAAGGGTTATTAAAGGTGAAGGACTAAAGCTGGCCAGACATAAAAGAAACCTAGACCACTCACAACCTCCCACGTGTCCCACTCAACCCCCTCAACCAGTGAGAACTCTCCCTTCCTCCACATCACCCTCCACTCACCCTGATATTATTAATTAACTTTCAAATGTTAATTAATAATAAAAACTCGCGCTAAACACCTCTTAAACCCAAAACAAAGATCAAACCTGGTGTTCTTAAGTGTTCTTATGAAAATTGGGTTTTCTTAATTGTGTAACAATTAACCCACTAAACCTTCCAGATTTATGATTAAGCTAATCATAAACATAACCCAACCTTGAAAATACTTTCCACATCACTCCCTTGTCCCACAATAGATTCCCCTGCTGCAACAAAGGAGAAACTGCCAAAACTTGCACTAGTTCATTGTAAGCCTATATAAGGCATAGGACTTAGAACATTAGTTTTTGCTCTTGAATTTTCCTTGTTCACAAATCTGTAAATCTCATATTCAGTTAATGAAATTTGTTAAAATTTTGTGAAGAAAGCTCAAGTGCCACTCTTAGAATCTGCTTATTATTGTTAATGTTTACTTGTTCTTGAATCAAAAACCTGTTTTCAAAAGGAGTGTGCAAAAGTTTGCACATTTTCCACTTTTCTTGATATTTTGCTAAGTCTTGTTCAAACCTTGGAATTCTTGGGCTATAAGGCTGATCATAGCATCCTAATATTATGTTATCAAGGTGTGGTGAAGCTTATAACTTGGGGATAATCAAGTGTGGGGAACTAAGGTTGCATTAATCAAGAAGTTTTCATCTTTCTGTTTTGATATTTGTGCTCTTAACCTTGTTGATTCTTAGCAGGGTTGTTTGTGGAAGCTTGTACTTGTTCTTGCTAGTACATAAGCTCAAAATTCGTGGGTGTGGATGTACATCCATGAGGTACACACCCTTAATCTCAAAATCTGATAAAACTTTGGATATTTGTGATATTTGAGTGTTACTTGTGTTCTTGTGAATTTTGTGGCTTAATCTTGCTTGAATCTGCAGATCTCATCTGTTATTGTGCTAATTTGGGCTTGGGTGGTCTTGGATAACACTTTTGATTTGAAAATTTTGGATTTGAAAAGTTAAAAGGGTGTTTGGGATTACTTGTCTTGAATCATAACTTGTTATTGTGTGGTTGGAAGTTTGTGTATTTGCTTTGTATCTTATATATACTTGGTTGAGTGCATATTGCTGCAAGTTTTTGGGTTTGTAACCTTGAATCATACATTGTGCTATAACTTGTTGAGTTTAACTGTTTTTGACCTAAGATTTTGGTAAAATCTAGAATTTATGCATGCTTAGGGTTAAAAGTTGTTAAAACATCATTTATATAACATATGTGATAGATCTGAGTGATTGAATCTGGCTTGTTGGTCAAGTGCATCAGCAAAAGTAAAATCTGCTTGTGTTAGTGTTCATCAGTAACCTGCATCTGCTTGAATCTTGATTTAGGCTTTGATCCATTGCATGAAAACTGTTTAAACTTGTTCATTTAAGTTTATAATAGCTTTTGTATGCTTTTGGTGCAATTTGGTTGGCTGAATATTGCTAAAACAGCTTATAAGTTCATAACTGCTTATGTGTTCATGTCTGGTGCATATCTGGTGATTAATTGAATTAACTGTACAAATTGGCTGTTGTTGATTGTGATTTCTTTGTTGTATTTGACTCCTCTTGATCCACTGATCAATTGGGTGCCTTTGTGAAACTTGAATCTCCAAAAAGGTCACTAAAGACAAAAAGTCAAACAAGTCAAGCAGTGGGAAAAGTTCCCACTGCTCAACACCCAAAACTATCCCCTACTAGTGCAATTTTTCAGTTAGCTTATCAATAAGCCATTTTGGCTTATCCAGACCTGCAACAACTTATTTTTTGTGATAGATCTTCATTATTTGACCCATTTGATTGAACTGGAGCTTATTAGACTTTGACTTTGACTTTTTGCTAGAAAACCAACTTATTTGACTTTTTCATAAGTGCTTATTTGCTTATTCCATCTTATTGAGTCAACTTATTTGAAAACTTTTTGTTGATTTAGCTTATTTAAGTCATTTAAAAGCTTTTGCAATTTGAATCAGCTCTTGGGATAGCCTAGAACTCAAAAACGACTATTTTGTCGTTTTCTATAGATTGCTTTTTGCATTTTCAGGCTTATTCCTTTGGCTTATTTCAAATTTCTTTTTACAGAAGTCTTAGTTAACTCAAAAGAAGCTTGTGTGTCTAATTTGAGCTTATGGCATTAGCTTATAGCTTAATGGGCCAAAAAGCCCATTAAGAATAAGTTGTTTGATATAAGCTTGCTTATTTCACATTTTCAGCTTTTGGGCCTTTGAAAAGTTGTGTTTAAAATCAAATTTTGAGTCAGATAGGAGCTTTTGGGCCATTTTTATAAACTTTTTCTTATTGGGCCCAATTTTAGCCCAATAAGGGACTGTTTTGGGTTTTGGCCCATTTGAAGGCCCATTAGCGGTATTTTGTAATTTCAAGTTCATTTTCTGCTTACTTAGGCTAAATTTTAGCTAGTTTGCAAGTTTTTAGAATTTTTTATAAATTTTGAATTTTTAATATTATTTTAATATTATTTTATTATTTAAAACTAAAATTTAGATTTTTCAAGTTTTTATATTTTTCTTAGGTTAAAACATAAAGTTTAAGAATTTTCAACTTTTTGAATAATTTTATTGTCCTTAGATTAATTTTTATAATTATTTTAAGTTTTAATAGTTTTTAATTGTTTTAAAATAGTTTTAATTAATTTTAAAATTTTCAAAAATAGTTTTAAATTAAGTTACGGTATTTTAGAGGTTTACAAAGTGCTAAAACTCATTTTGGGCTTTTTGTTAATTAAATTGATTTTTAGGGCTTTAATTAGCATTAAAAATTTATTATTTAATTAAATAAAAGGTTTGAGTGATTTTTGATTTTTTGTAAACTCTTAATACATTATTTATGATTTATTGCAATTTTTTAGGAATTTTTAGGGTAAATTTTTAATTTTGGTGCTTTTACGGTTTTACGTGTACGACCTTTTCGTCTTAGTATAATCCGTCATCGTAACCGTCATTCTCTTCTTATCCCATTTCTATTTTCTTTCTCATAATCATATAATCACATCATTAATCATCTCTCTACACAACACACTAGCCTCCTTGGGAAACGAACTTTCACCATTGGTCATTAGTGCTTGGTTTTCCTAAATCGACACTTAATACTTTCCACTATTTTACCTCCTTTTCCTAAAGGTGTGTAAAAAGGCTACATCAAACACGTGTCAACAATTGAGGGGGAGAAACTGTCCAGCATTCAGAATCTTCGATGCCGAAAGTGCCATGTTCACAAACTGATGTCAAGACAACAATACCAATCGTACATGTGGTGTCAAGAGATGACTTCAGACGTGACGAGGCGACCAACATTTGCCGACAAGAACCATTTGATCTTATCATATGATGTTCTCATCAATCAGGTCCAACCTTGTCAATTTATTCTAATATGCTGAATATGTGATCATTTTACTAATTGATATCATATCTCAACATTTGGTATCATGAAGATAAAACGGACTTGCGTTTTTCTTCCCAAAAACTTTCTTAAAATTTTATTAAATCAGTTGATATTAAAAACATCGATTGGGTTAATAATTTTAATATGGGGGAGAAAATGTGATCTAATATGTGAAATGATTAATCAAAAATGGTTTGACTTAACGTGATAGCTCATCTCAACATGTGCGAAATGTTTTCGAATATTGTGGCATATGTTAAGGGGGAGAAAAATGGATTTGCTATATCAAAATGGATTTCATGGTGATTTATACTTACCCTCAACCCATTTATTCCACGGCGATGAAGATTGTGGTGACATAAGGATGGTAGGATAGGTTAAGTACAATGATTCTTCCATAACCGGAGGAATCTTCCTAAGGACATTCCATAGCTAGAAATAGTAGTCCTTAGGAAAGATGGAGAAATATTGTGAATGTAGCTGAATGTCGACCAAGCACTTAAGTTAGCACTAGAACAATCACAACAAGGTGCTAGTTATGACGTATTGGTAAGCATTGAAGGGGTTGAAGAATGAAAAAGAATTGTAAAGATAAAGGGTCTAAAGAAAGAAGCCCTCCTTACAACTTAGGCAGAAACCGGGTCAACACATATACTATTGAGATCATTTTAATGATGCTCGATATTGAAGATAGACATCATGGACCCAGTGATGAATGTACAACGCATCCCAACTAACTCAGATATCTCTCAAAAGGTATTTGTTTTATTCACACGGAGACAACGCATTATCTATCGATTTATTCACTCCAAATATATTGATATTGAAAAGGTGGCACTCCTCTCTAGCCTCCGATCACTTAGACCCAAAATGCATGATCAAGTCTATAACCATTTGAGATCATCAAATATCTCATTAGGACACACTTCATTATTTCCTTGCTTTCTTACACTCTTGAAAAGTAAGAAAGATATTAAGAGTCCTACGCAAAATCTTCATGATCTTGCCTGATCATCCGAGTAATACGAAAGTATTTACAATGAAGATGGAAATCCTTCTTGAGCGAATATCAAAAATCTCATGGTAGGTGACTTGTGCGATTCTTTATGAATCAAGCTTGTGATAACTAGAAAGTAACAGTGGTTTAATTCTTAACTGAATAAACACGTTCCAGGCCTCTACGCTATATCTTAGTGATCTTGCCAGAACACTCAGAGTGACACTCTATAGTGTTCACAGTGATGAGTGAAAATCCTTTTAGTGTTAACCTCAAACAACACTTGGTAGGTAACTTGGAAGATTCAATATGAATCAAACTCGTGACAACTGGAAAGCAACGATGGTGCGATTCTTTAATGAATCAAACTTGTTCCAGGAATCAGAATTGACAGTTTCAATCATGCGGATAATTTTATCCAAATGATTCACTCTTTACGTTCGCAGTCAGCTTTGGACGGTCGAGTAAAGAGAACGGGTTAACCGTGAAATCTTGTCAAGGAGGTTTTTAATCAAATCTACCAGCCACAAGTACGATATTTTATATCGTCCAACGGTCTTCATCGACCGGAGGTAAATTACTACCGAATTAGAATGAAATGTTCAAAGCCATTTCGTGCATGTCTACTTATGTTGCGGCATTTGAAGACGGTGGCGTTACGGAATCCGAGAAGAAGTCGTCCCCGCATGCTTATACTTTGTGCACTTAATACTTCATCTAATTCTAGAAAGCCTAGAAGTCAAGTCTTCCGCTGTATCGAACTCTAAAGCTTTCAAGAATTACGAAGGTATAAGTATGTGGGACATGAAGTCACGAAGAGGCGAAGATCACAATTGAAGGATGCACAAGACTAAGGCAAGAGATTAACGCTAAAGATTGATATCAAAGATCACATCAGCATGTTCACCAGAAAAGAAAACGAAAAGAAAGACGAAGACTACGAGCTCAAGACAAGCATAGAATGCTAGGTTTATTTTATTATTGTAACTTGGGTAACGCCCTTGTTTGGAGTGACCTCCCTTAGGGGAGATTGTTGGAAATACGTTTTATGTATTAGAAAGGATCGGTCACTCCAACAATTATCTAAGAAGTAGCTCGTAGTTTAGTTATCGTAATAGTAAATAAACAAGGCCAATCCAAGCCTACAACTTGTGTAGGCCGGCGGCCCAATGTAAGCCCAAGCCCATCTCATGGGATTGGGTATATAAACCCTCTCCTTAGTTGGAGAGGGTGTTGGTTCACATATTTTACACATAGTTGAAGGTGTTTTCTTCTCACTTTCTCTCTCTAAGTGTGTGTGTTCTCACCATCTTTCTTTCTCTTTCTCTCACTAGATTAAGCATAGATTTACAATATCCTACAGTTGCTTTCAACGAAACTTTTGATTTTCATTATACTACCATGCGTGTTGCTTTCATTATTAAACCTCTTTAAAATATCTATTTAGATATACAGATTACTTTCCGATCATTTATGATTGGATGTCTTAAAAAATAGTCTATAGACCACTGTGTAGCTCAATGTGTCTCCGAAAGACTAAAGGAAACCGTGTGAGTCACACATCTCGAAGCATTCCTTGAAATCCGTGTTGAATATCGTGATTTTTCATAACTTTGATTGACCATTACGTCACCGTTTTACGCGACACTCGTATATCGATTAAACATTACTACATCGACCATTTTACGTTTCGACTTCGAATTACAACGTCCGTTGTACCTTGATAACATCATCGTCATCTTGTAATTCATTCTCTATTATGTGACGATTGTTGGAAAACAATTGTACTTCTATAAACTTGTATCCTCCATTTTCATTAAACCTCCTCGCTCCATGAGTGCGACTTGTTAATGTTTCGTTTCTTTCTCGGTATGTCTTGTGGTTTTGGAAAATCACGCTGCCAAGAGACCTTCTTGCATTGCATCTTGAAATTGAAGACACGGATGTTATGTGCCATTTTTGATTTCTTAGTTTATCGTTGGCATTCTTGAAACATTTCTATACTGTGTTTTCTTTACATGATTAATTATACAGTTTTTTCTCTTTCATCTTTATGGAATCCACAAGTCTAGTGTGTACATTAATTTTGGGTTATTATGATATTTGGATTTAATTTCAAGTTGTGTCGAAAAATATACTTTGTACAAAAACTTTACAGGAAATTTAAAAGTGTCGAGAAAATATTTTTTTTAATAACTTTAGACATAAAAATATAATAAATTCTACTTGTTGAGACGGCCGTTTAGGACATAAAATTCGACCAAAAAAAATTATATATATATATATATAAAAACGAGCAAGTTACGCTCATTTAGGATTGTAAAATTTAAGAACTTATTTCTGCGTAGTTCCAAAATATCATTTTAATTATAGATTTAATGCAAGGGTATTTTCGTCCATTTCTGATCCGTTTCAAGTCTTGAGTAAAAGTAGAAAGTTGTTCAAAACATCGTTTTATATCGAATTGCATTAGACTTCGAGTCTTAGAATATTGTTTAGTGAGTCAATTGGTCTAGTCAAACCCGAAAGTCAAAGTTGACTAAAAAGGTCAAAACTGATAGAATTTAAGAAAATAGATTGAAGCATTTTTAAGTTCGTTTGAGCTCGCAAAACTTTAACTAATGATATTTTACAATTAAGAACACTAATTACATTTGAAAACGTTTAAAAATAGAACTTTTCGGAGTAATTGTATCAATTGAAAACTGATAATCTAGTTTTCTTAAAAGTATATCTATGTCAAATAAATTACGATGTGAACACATATGGATTCCTTTATCCTTTCTTTTATGTATGACTTAATTGTCATTCTATATTGTTTTTCTTTGTTTCTATCATACCACTGAATTTGTCTGAGGATTGAAATTCCTGCTTTCATATCGTTCGTTATTTTCTTGACACGTACCTCATGACGGCTCCAACTAAACCTCTTGAAACTTTATCAACTTGTAACCATTTCATTGACTGTCTTGAACTATTGATTGCCCTCATGTAACTCACTCGCTATTTTACAAGTTACCTTATAAACCCAAACTGACATTGTTTGCGAATCATTTTACAAAATGTTTCATGTGGGCTTCCTTAAATACTTGAATGCTTTTTTATAAAATTAATTTATATTAATTTTACAATGTAATTTCACAAATTGTTCAACGATTGGTCTTGTAAGAAATCTTGTAACATTAAAATCGATGATTTAAATATCTAGCCACTAACTTATTGGCGAAGAGTTTCGTAAATTATTTTGATTCCTTCTTTTACAAATGGCATTATATGCATATTTTAGATCATATGATATGTAGTACTGGTTTGACGAAGCTGAGCATCGCATTGCTAGTCCTAAATTATGCATGGCCTGATCACCTATGCTTAATTTAGAAGGAGCCATGCAAGGCCGAATAGTAGTCACCTTAAATATTTAACCAAGAATCAACTTTTTAATTATGCACTTTAAAAAGTTAGATAAATTAAAGTTTATAAAACTTTTACATCTTATGCGAGTAGCCCCAGTTCACGACATACACATATGATCCCTTATATTTTCTTGAAACAAAGTACATGCCCCAAGCACAGCTTTCCTTACTCAACGATCTTTGCTTTACTTGTTACCTCATCATCCTCATGATACAACTTTCGTTACCATTTGCCTAAATTCTTACCATTGATACCAGACTTGAAAGTTTCAATGTTGTTATGCTTCTACATCAACCAACCTTCTCTATCTAGTTTGGTAGACCCTTGAAACGTATATGGACGCGTATAATGATTTACGACTGGACGTGAACAATGACTTCGTGTATTTGTCATGATGTGCATTCGACTCTATTGTCTTGAAAATTCATTCGTGTGAACCACGTGTGACTTCGCCTCTCATTGCTAATGTTGCTCATCTTACTGGAATTACTTTCAAGTGACTTCTTAAAAATTTTCTCTGATTCGAAAATTCGTTGTGTGGCTTTTCTCTTTGGATCGTGTATCGACCATCGAGAACTTAATAAGCCGTTGTTGGTGACACCAACTGCACTCAAGAAGTGATGACTGGCTATAATCCTTTGTTTCTTATTATTTTTTTTATCTTCGACACGTCTACTCTATCATGTTTGTTAAGAATTGATATGACTTTTGTTTATTTCCCTTGTGTTATTGCTCGCATACAAACTGTTTACCTTTATATTTCTCATATTCGTTGTTGTCTTGTCACCTTTTAAAAACCAGAATATGTTAAGCCGTATCTTTTAAAGCAATTGATTTTATCACACTTTACTTTCAATATAATGAAATTATTAAATTAGTTTATAATTTCTAGCAATGATTCTAAATAACATGGAAAATCTGATTTCCTCTAATGGTAACGATAAACTTGAGTTTTTAACAATAATTTCATGCGGTCATTCAAAAGTTCTTAAGCCGATTAGAATAACTATTTTGAACTGTTCTACTTTTGCTTTGAAAATCCTGATCAAGAAAAAGATATAGCAACATTATACTCACTAAATATAGATAGTTTGATTTTAAATCACTACACCTTGTAAAATTTTCTTTTAATCAAGGAATACTTAAACTGAGTTTTAAAGTAATACCAAAATCCTAGACAAATAATTGTGGCAGCTTTTGTTTCAAATATTCATATGTAATTCATTTTTCCCTTCTATTTCTCATGTAACTAGATTGTTACGTTTTAAGATTGTCATGTTTTACAGTTGCATGAATTGCGACTCCTTGTCGATTAACAATCTTGATTCATTTTTAACGCACTTGTCCGTTTAAGCGTTTCTCGTGCTCACTCCATCTCCTTATATTTCTTCATACCGAAAGGTCATTATACTAATCCGAGTTTGAATAATTTATTCGAAAAGGAGTTAAAAAAAATGAAGCGCAGTGAATTCCAATCGTGAAGGTACGTCGTAGTGTAGAAATTACCTGGGAAGTAATGAATTTGTTCTACACTTTGTACCTCCTCTGGTTGCATCTTCTACTGTTTCCAGGAGAACTCTGAGGGACCAGAGTTCCTTTAGGGGGAAAGACTGTAGGAACCCATACTTTCCCAGCATTATTTTATTCTTTTATTCGTGCTTCTTGAATTTTTCAACGTATTACATTTTCTTGTATTCTTATATGTAAATCCTGAGATCATGATAATTTTAATAAATTGTACTTTTTAAGTATTTTCTGATCATTGACAATACTTTATATGGAATAATAAAAAATTTATTTTATTTTTTCATATTTATTTAAATCAAATTTTTTGATTTAAAATCACCCGTGTACATTTTACAACGAGTTTACTCAAAATCAATGAACAACGAGAATTTCTAGTGATCGCGATACCGACGGATGCCCAAAATTTTACATTTCATTATCGATTGTTTCGATAATTAATACTTTCGACGATTTCGTTTTAATTACGTATTAAGTCGTGTCAGGAAACCATGTAATCATTTTATGATGCATTGTAACTTTTGAAAAGTATTGTTACGAAACCCGAGCCCCGTAAATATTTTTAATATTTACTAATAGTCATTTTCTACCCTTTAAACTAGTAAATTGTTTTTAAGTGTAAAGGTTTCAAAACTTGGCAAATTTGGCCCTAACTTTATACCATATATAAAGCATATTTTTACCAAAAACACACACATAAACAAACTAACAAAAAAATCATCACTCCTCCTTTCTCCTCCATTGTTGCCGCCACCCTAAACACCATAAAACACCCCAAAATCATCATCATCCACCTTGTTTTAGCCAAAACAAAAATTAGACCCATCTCTAAAATCTTATGGTGATTCTAATGATCCAAAAATTATACACATGCATCAAGTTTCAATACTTTTATGATTTTTATGCTTGTGAGAGTTTTGATCATCTTGCATGTGTGGTTTATGCTAAGATCTTCATGTTTTCATGTTAAAACGGTTTATTTTTTATCTTTGATTTTGGTAAAATTTTACATACATGTGTTTAGAAGTTTGTTTCATTGATGGGTATTATAGTAGGGTTTAGAGGTATGAGAATGATTATATTTGGTGGGGAAATTGATTTGACATGATTTCTAAAAGTGTAATTTACATCAGTAGGTTAAAGGTTGTTTTACGTGGGTTTAAGTTTGGATATAGGCTGAGATTATTTGATTTTGTTGTATAATTTTCCGAGATGCTCGTTTTGGTATAAGATAGAGCTTCTAACTCATTACGGGTCAAAAGTTATGCTAGTTTTAGTATTCGTGTACCGGGAGACGCAAATCGGCACAATCCAAAATTGTGGCTGATTTTGGGTCGACTCTCGGGGACTTTAGGCTTGGTTAGATAATGGGTACTACTGGTTTTCAAAGTCTTTAAACTTAATTTGATGAGTCTATTAGTGGTTTTAAAAGGCGGATTGTCAAGATTATACTTTTAAAGTGGTATAAACGGTTTTATAAAACAAGTACACAATCTTTCCCAAATTTGGAGTCGAGTAAAGTGTCGAGCTGATCGGTTTTAAAGTATGAAATTTGGCTCAAATTTTGGCAGGGTCTTATATAGGTTATAAGTGACCTTGACACCAAGTTTCATCTAACACAGACAAGTCTAGATAGGGTAGATCGGTGTGTACATTCGGAGTGTACTTGTTGATTTGTATTTTGGACACATAGTTCAATACTCATGTGGCGTGAGTTTAAGTATTCACTATTGGACATGGTGACTTACTCAAGTACTTAGTCATTATATAAATGACTTAACTACTGGTCCGAGTAAGGTAAAGTGATAGTTAGACTTGCGTTGACTTGGCGTCGTATGACGGGTCAATTTCAAGTGCACAAGCGTTTAAACGTGTAGTGTTGGAATAAATGGGTTAGTATGAATTCATTTGGTTCGTGTCAATGGTTTTGGAATATGAATACTTGGAAAACATTTTAGTCATATTATATTTGGTATATATCGATATTTGAGTTCGAATTGTGATAGGTTGCGGTTTTCGTGTTTCTCGGGCATCGTCGGTGATCGTCTCACTACCATTATTTCTACTCAGTTGCTGAGTACCGTGATTGACTTACCTCGTGGCTAAGGTGCGTTCATAGCCCCTTTTTACTTGTACATGGTTTCTAAACACGGGGTGAGATTTTACATGGTGGAACACAACCATTTAAAAACTGTATGCTATCCAGAATTTGTATGCTATCCAGAACGTGTATGCTTTCCAGACGAATTCAATGATATTATTGCTTTTAGACGTTAGCCTTAAGTTTCCTCTCCTGATCATGAACCGTTAATTGTCCTGTGTGCTTTGCGTGAAGCGCGAATGTTGTGGGTGGATCCATCGGGATTGACTATCCCCGTCCCGATTACCTTGACGCACTTACATTTGTTTATACTTGAGTATTTAGGCTGAATACTCCCTAGAGGAACTTACATTGAGTTAAGCTTCGGTTCATGAGCTACTTAGCAATAATATGCACCGTGACTATGGACAATGTACATAGTTATCCCCCCATTACTTGTTTTACAAATTCTATTGTGTTCCACACCTTTACTTCTAAATCTATGAATATCACTCAACTTTATGTTGACAATTTTACATGTTTAATCTCAGGTATTATTACTTAGCTTTGCTTGGATGGGATCCCGCAGGATATTATCGCAGCTTGGAGATTTTTGTGATGCTTTTAAAAGATTTGTTTTAGTAAAAACTGTCAAAAGTTTATTCTATCTTTTGGAAAACTTTATGTTATAAATCGTGATTAAATAATACAGTTTTCCGCTTATAAAACTTTGTGACCTATGTTTAAAACTCTGATTATTTTCTGATGTAATGTACATGTTTTTATTACGTCATCTTTGCGTCAACTATAATTCATTGTTTCTTATACCATGACGTGTTACCCCCTCGTTGCCTAGTTGTTCCATGTCAGATTCTGGGGGTCTCACACTACACAAAGCAAGATACAAACTAGTAGATACATTTCAAGAGTAAATCTAAAATGCATGAAAGATACTAATCAAGATAGGATGCTATATTACCAATTAAAATGTCTATCTTTATTGAAAAAATAATTTTGACCACAGAGAAACTTTAGTACAACAAACCCTTCTAATTTGAGGAGACAATAGATCGATCCAAGCCTTAAAGCACAATATACTTCAAAGATCTTAAGTGACCATCGCTCTGATACCAATTGTAGAAACTAGAAAAGGGGGTTGAATATTTTCTCTTGTTATGGTCTTAACTAAAAAATCCTTTCAAATAGGTTTGTCTCAAAATTACCTTTTACTTGAAAACTAGTTTCATAGTTGTTAGGTTCAATTCTAATGCATTAACAATATCTAGTGACAATGAAATGCAATGCAAGAATGTAAACATAAGTAAGGAGTAAGGAAAGAAGCAACCTAAGGTAAGACACCAAGATTTATAGTGGTTCGACAACGAAGCTCTCTCTTCGTTCCTACTCCACTCCTCGAGTACACCTTACTCAAGATTTCCACTATATCCACAAGCTCCCTTTTTGGCAGAGAAAACCTTACAACGTCGCTTACATTTGTTTACGACACTAAGCTACATTGTCGAGACCTAATCTTAGCTAGGACTAATCTACACACGTCGCCTACTTCACAATTTTCCGACACAAGGCTAGATGTCGAGTTCTAATCGAAAGCTAGAACCAATCCTCGTCATCTTCTTTTCCGACACAAGGCTAGATATCGAGTCCTAATCCAAAGCTAGAACCAATCTTCGCAACTCTTCAGTTTCAAGTTTAGTGAGAACTCACAAGACACATACGCACATCACTTTGTAGTTTAGTGAGAACTAACACACAAGACTTATTACAACTCAAGACATATATCCAAGTATACGTATATAACTTGGATCTACACAAGACAAATCCAAGTATACACATATACAATGGATTTACACAAGACTAATCCAAGTATTCACAAATACCTTGGATCAACACAAGACTAATCCAAGTATTCACAAATCATCAAGGCTTCATCTTTAATCACATCACAAATGTGTGAGTGATCTTCTCTTTGGACAAGTAAAGAAGATGATCAGTAGGATAATCATAAGTTTTACATATTTAACAAATTAAGTGATCATTTACTAATGATTGGAAACATAGAAAGAAGAGAAGAAACAGAAAGATTTGTCCAAAAAGGATTGTTGGAAAATGAAAATATGATCCACTATTTATAGGAGACAAAATATAATGGCTCTCTGAGCGTGGTTCGTTAAATGGTTTTGCGGTTCATTATCACTAAAGAACCGCACCCCTATATATGGAACTGCGGGTCACAGAGTCCGCTCCTTCTTGTCCTGTAGTGGAGAAATGCCATCTGGGGTAGTTTATACTCATAAGGGAAATTCCTAAAGCATTTGGAATATGTCATATTCATATTTCAATTTTCCATTTTAATAAAACATTTTCTTAAAAATAAATTTTATTAAAATCTTTTGTCACATGTGTATAAATGTGAGTTTTGAGGTTAATCATTTTCTATGATCACTAAACATGATTAAGATATGTTTGTGCAATACTTAAATAATTATTACCTTAATGATATTGTTTGTTAAATAATTCGTCTTTCGGTTATTTTTTACGATAAATATTTTTACACTTTGTCGTGATCAAAACTAAGAAAGATTATTTACTACAAATAATATTTTTAGGCATTGGTTGCATTAACAGGTTAAATTAACGCACATGTAACATACTAATATGCTCAATGAGCGCATATAAAATACTAAATTGGTTACTCGGCAAATTTATTATATTTAATTTTTTATCACCAGCTTTCAAACAAGTATTCTTATATTTTATTTTTACTTTTTTATATGTTTTTTCGCTTAGTATACGCCCGTTTAGCCCATCGCCCGTTTAACCCGTCCGTTTGCCCGCGCCCGCTTGTTTGCCCACGCCTGTACCCAGATCGTTTTGCCACCTCTACTATTAGAGTATTAATTGTACTCATTTTATAAACTTTATTAAGGGTTGGTTTGAAACCGGGTTTTATTTAGGGCTGTGTTTGATAGCAAGCATTTTGGAGCGTTTAAAAGCGACAAGCGGTAAGCAATTTAAATGAAAAGCTTGTATGACAACACCTCAAGAAGCATTTCAATATTGTCTAACTGCTCCAATTTCAAATGTTTGTTGGAGAAGCATTTTAGAACTACTTCGCAGTTTGTTTATAAAATTACATTTTGCACAATATAACATTTATACTTCATTTAATTAGGTTATATGTCCTTTTATTTTTTTAACCATATTTTACCGCTATGTTACCAAACAGATTTAGGTTTTAAAGTAAGAAATTATAATATAATTTTTCATTACCTCCCACATCACAAAAGTCAGAAATACCCACAATAGTTTTCTTAAAACTCTTAGGTGATGTTTGTTTTTGTAAAAACCCTCTGATCAGCCACTGAATCTCATCGAATCAGATTCAATCAGTGAAAAACGTGTTTGTTTTTTTTGTATCGTTAAGATGCAATCAGAGGCGAAAGACTCTGGACGAACTAGACCTGGGAGGGTCTTCTGATTACCTCTGAACACCCAATAAAATATATATTCAAGATTCTTTCTTTTGTCTTCATAAATCTTCACCTTGACTATAGTTTTTATAATCGATCTGTTACACCATTTCCTGTAAGTTGCTGGCGTTTTCTTTAAAGTTTGCCATCAACCTTCATCTTCTTACATATAGTCACGTCACTTTTAATTCTGGGAGTGTTTTTTGTTCAGTTCTTTTTTTTACTAAAAAACAGAGACTATTTTTATGCCCTTATTGTTTGTTGATGGTCTATCACGTGAAATTTTTTGTCTAACACTAGTAGGGTACCCGCGCAATGCGGCAGCGGGTACCCTAATATTAAAATTCATAGCGTGTAATGTTTTACGATTATATATGTTTCATGAAAGTAATTTTACAAATGATGATAGTTTTAAGTTAAAGCAACTTACGCAATAAAAACTATTTATAGAGGCGCGTGGTCATAAGTTTTTAATTGCCTTGAAGTAAAAAATATAATTACTTTTAATAAAAATATAACAGCTCACTAGTCTAAACTTATTTTTTTCATGTCAGTTATCTTATACAACCGTAGCAAAAAAAGACCGCAATCCCAAACACTTTTAATTCGCATGTATTTACCAACAAATTACTGACAAATAATTAAATAATAAATCACTAAAGCAAAAGATATACTAATAATATGTTTACAACATGGTAGTTTCGTAGATTTAGAACAAAGATCTTGAAAACCAACTTTGAATGAAACCAATATCTTGAAAACCAAGTCTTTATTTATTTTCATTTTATGTTCTTGAACCCATGGTCTCGACGAAAGTGCAGTGAGGAAGTGGTGAAGGTTGTAGGGTTGTGGTTATGAAGAAAATACAAATCCTCTTAAATCACCTCACAAAACAAACCAAAAACATCACCAAAAACATAAAAATGCCACCGAAACTACAAAAACATTAACCAAAACACCTAAACTCAAACACCACTAATTATCAATACATGCGGCGGTGTTGGTGAGGATCCAGCTGATGGTGGTGGCAGCGATTCAGAAATTAGATGGTATTGGTGGTTCGTCTTTGATAAATCATGAATTCTTTTTATACTAAGATTTCGTAACTGATATTTTAATGTATATTAAGAAGTTACTTTTAGTTTTATGTTACATGTATTCATAAAATCGTTTCATAATTTCTCATTAAATTATTTAATAACTCATTTAATTTTTCATTTAATTTCTCATAAAATGGTTACATAATTTCTTATTAAATTATTTATTATTAATTCATATTGTCATTTAAAGTATTTTTTAAATGTGGTTTGAAAAAACGTATATGCATTAAAACATAGACTGATTTTGAAAATGATCATGTGTAACTTTCTTTGTTTAGCAATGGTTGAGGCTGAAAATTTTAAAACTTCTAAATATAAAAAAATGCTTAAATCTTTTATAAAGTAGTAAGATAAGATATGGCTATATGCTTATCTATTGATATTTATGTAGATACGTGTAAACAAAAATTATTATAATATTAATTTCATTAAACTGGATTATCAATGTTTCATCGTTATGTAACAAAAAAATTTCTAATGTACCGAGTTATGATTTCTTGAATCAATGTTATATCAGTTGTATATACATCTATAATTATTTTACGTTTACACAGTTTATTCTTGAGTTAACTACTTTTTTGGTCCTTGTGGTTTGGTTCATATTTCACTTTCGGTCCAAAAACTCAAATAGTTTCGATTTTGACCTAAAAGGTAAACTATTTCTTCACTTTTGGTCCATTTTCGTCGAAATGACTGACATACCCTCATTTTTATAGTGTTAAGTTACTAAGTTGCCCTCCCGGCCTTTATTCTTTATTTTATAAAAAATATAATTATTATAAATATAAATATAACAAAAAAAACACATTCCATATTTTGATATAACACCCTAGATCTACCAATTAATTATTTGTAACCATCTTTTCAAAAAAAAAATCTCATACCAAATCAGAAACTCTAAATCAAATCTACCCCTTTTCCATTCTTAACTCCATTAAAACACTAAATCTATCCAAAAATCGAACCCAGATTTGAACCTAGATAAATCTAACCCAGAAAAGGTTAAGGTTGCTCCGGTTGACTGAGTGAGATCCTGGTCCTAATCAAATGAATTGTGATGCAAAATGTTTAAATAAAACTTCATCAAAATCTCTACCTCCCAAGTCCTAATCAGAAGAATGGGACAATACTTTTAATTGGAGCATCAAGGTACTCACGTCTGTGAAGGTCAGTAAAATATGATGGAATCCCAATCACACGCTATTCAATAGGGATTTCAAGGTTGATCTTAGTTATTTGCTTTAAATGTGCAAAGAACATCCCAAAGATTTCCAATGGTGTAAAAGTCCATGTCATATTTAAGTACTGTAAATGGATCAAAATACCACCATGAAGACCTTCACTAGTCTTGAAAGGTAGTAACCAAAGATCTTTTTGTACACTTGGTTCCTTATACTACCTGCCAATCAACCTTTTAACTTGAGATATAATGGATATGGGATTTTCACTAGCAGATGCAGCAGAACCCAGAAACCGCTGATTCTCACCAAATGACACAACAACAGGCGTCACATGTTTAAATTCATAGTATAACAATACATCAATACCACCGCGCTCTCATTACCGATACCAATGGCACTCATTTTAGATTATGTGTACTCAGTGGCTATATACACAGTTCTCACAGGAAAGAAACTGTACTCATGTTTTTGTAGTGTGAATAATAAATTTTAGATTATGTGTGAAATATTTTCGATTAGATTTAGGATTGTATCTGAGATCTGGTGTGTGTAAAACCTAGTGTGTGTTTTTTTAACTATTTGAATTTTATTATTATTAATAATAATTTATTTAATATAATAATAATAATAATAATAAAATTATTATTATAAGAGAATAGAATGGGTGAGTGGGATAGTTTGTAGAGTGACAAAAATACCCTTTTAGTTAACAGTCAAACATTTGATCAACATAAAAATAGACCAAAAGTGAAGAAATAGTTTACCTTTTAGGTCAAGATGGAAACTATTTGAGTTTTTGGACCAAAAGTAAAAAATGAACCAAACCACAAGGACCAAAAAAGCAGTTAACTCTTTATTCTTTGTATGATTCAAGTGAATTATTCCGACTTTATTCAAAAGAGAAAAACACACACTAAAATTTAATTTCAATTCAGATATTTATACGTCAGATTTAGATTTAGATGTGCCAATCACATTCAGACTTTGAGGCTCTTAACAAACAAACAACACCTTACTAAAGACCTCCTTTTCAAAAGTAATTTATTTTCAGCTTTGATGTGAGTCCAGTGTAGCAACCTTTTCATCCAATCAATGTTTTTTACCTAAACTCAAATTTTAAGAGTAATTCCGGTGCGGGCCATAAAATCTAAGTCCAAAAGGTCAAAATATTTAGTCCAAATGGTCAAATTTTAAGAGTAATCCCGCTGCAACTCGAAGATTCCTTTAATTTTACTTTCATTTGCGCAGCTTTTGTTTCAAAATATTTAGTCCAAAAGGTCAAAAAAAGATGTTCAAAGCGGTTCAAAAGTCTTAAGTTCAGAGCTCATTTGCGACAGCACGCATATACAGTCGTATAAGCTCCACGGAAACAGGCGAGTATAAATCCTTGTAATCAAATAACATAAATAGTCAGTATTGACACATACAATTCTTATCGATCTAAACAACCATGTTATGATTCTAGTTTGCACGGGTTTATTAGAATCATAAAAGGTAAATCAATCTTAATCCCAATACTACAACACATAGAAAATTTTTAACACTTACCAGTGACCCTAACCATACTTAGAAGCTAATTAATAGTAATTGAAAACATAGTTAGCTGTGTACGATACTAAATGACTACAGAAAATGCCTAATTTATGCAATTTACAATTAAAAAAACGTTCTTTAAAAACTGCTACAATGACGACACATGAAACTGCCATCATCTGTAAAAGAAATATATTTTACCACACGATGATTCTGAATACTTCGAAATCATGGAAGTCTTTTATTGACAGCTCACAGTCTCTTGGGCGCCATAAGCAGCCATAAACTCGGAGCTGTGAACAAAAGACTCCCATGGTTTCGAAACGAATCTAATTCGAATTAATGACTTCGCATCAGGAACTCTTTTTTTGAGATCTGATGGGATTGCGAGATATGGGATTGCAAAAGGAGGCTACAAGAAATAATTGGATTAGGTTTGTAGATATGATTTGTGTGAGCCTAAAGGTTACACCAATGAGCAAATATATAAGCGAAGCTGCGGCTGTGAAGGAGAATTGTAGAAACCCTAACCCTAATATCTCAAAATGTACAATAAGTCCATCTAGCAAGGCCCAATAAAAGATACCAAATCGGGCAAATAGGCCTTATTATGGGTTTCTTCTGAAAAGTGTCTTGTGACTTCAATTTCTTGTCATGCCCATTTATGGTAAAGCTACATCTCGAATAACATTTAAAATCTTATTTTAATTTCGCTAACTTGCATACTCCGTATTTGATTAATACTAAATTTTATTCAAACGCTAGTTTAAAACCCGTGTAATACACGGGCTGTTTAACTTTATTTTTTCTTCAAATGTTTGATCGAAGCTAATTTTACGATTTGCATCAACTGATCTACAGAGTCACGGTCACAGCCAGTTTTGCAATTTGTATCGACTGATTTACGGAGTTGGGGATCTATAGTTTCTTTGTTCCATGGCCTACTATTAGAAGCTCACGATAGACGATAAAACAATAACTTTATACCGCCTCATAACAGCCTATAATATAACTTGATACAAACTCGGTCTCGTGTATCATAAAAACATAAACATGCATATTAAAAGAAGAAAAATAGCTTAAAAATACATAATCATATTCTATATTTTTAATATTGGTTACAAAAAGCACCATCACTCTCTACCAATGTATCTTTTTTATGTATTAAATATCAAGAAATGGCATTGAAGCACCTAACCAATGTTTTAAAACCCGATTTTTTAATAGACTTGGTTTATTCACCGGTTCAACGGGTCATCGGTTTTGACCGGTTCAACCGCCGGGTCAAACCAGTTTATACCAAAAAAAATAAGAATCAATAATCTATTTTATATAATAAAACAAAATATGTTACAAGTCTATAAAACATAAATATTAAATGCAAGAATTAAATTGCTTACCATAAATAATCTTTAGTACAACATCCTAATGCTACAAACAATTTAATTCATTGCCATATATACATCCCTAAAAAAACTGTGAAAATTGTATTTTCAAAAAGGGTTTTGCTAACCACCACCCTATGGGTGTTTTTTAAACATTATATAATTGAAAATTTTACAATTAATGAACTTCAAATGTACCTTATCTAACTTAGTTAATATTAATATATACCATATTAAAACTTACTTACCTTAATTACAAGTGTTAGAATCATGTATTTATGGAAATAATTAGTTCATATTTGGAATTGTTTTTATTTATGGAAGTTTAAAAAACACCCCTAGGATGTTTGTTAGCAAAACCCTTTTAAAAAAATGTTTTCGTGTGATGTACAAGTTGTTTTGGTAAACTTAGAAAAAATATTTTAAGTTATTTTCTATTTTTGAAGAAAATATTTCATTAATCTATACAAACGCTTTAATAATTTTAATTTTTAGTAAACTTCAAAGAATTTTATTTTGTAGAAACTTAATGTTGCAACTTTTAGAAACTTATTGTTGTAAATAAAAATATTTTATAAATATATTATTTTTATAAACATGTTATTTTTAAACAAAATTTTATAAACATATTTTTAAAGGTTTCCTAAATTAAAAACATTATTTAAATGTTTAAATGTTACTTAAATAAATGAATTTAAGTTATAATATCTAAAAATGTTTAAACAAATTAAAAACAATTTAAAAATAAAAAAAATTATTTAAAAAGTCATTATATAAAGCAAAAAAAGTTAAGTTAATTTATTAAAAAACAAATTATTTAAACAATCTATCTATTTTTTACAAGTTCATAAAGCACAAAATTTAAATGAGTCATTTAAAACATTTCCTAAATTACACACTAAGTACTACTCTTAATGCAGTGTTTTTTACTCGCATTGCTTAGCTGTAGCATTAAACATTTCATTAAATCACTTTTTATGATGTTCTTATTATTTTTGTCAAGTCAAAAATCAGTTTCATAAAATTAAACACAATTTGGTAACTTCCTACGTAAGAATCAAAGTATCTCCTTAAAGTTAGCAATTTTCAAAATGATACTAATCCAAAAAATTCGGTTTCATGCTTCTCTGACATATATATATATATATATATATATATATATATATATATATATATATATATATATATATATATATATCACCGATCTAAATCGTTTCATATTCTGTCAACAAACATCGGTATGTACCCATTTAGTTTTAATGTTTGGGGTTTTGAATTATTAGTTGTAAATTATAACGATTTTGTCATGATTCAATTATTAGTTGCACGTATTTTTTGTTTGTTTTAGTCTTGATGATGTCTATTTATATAACTTGGAAAACACCATAGATTTGCTAATTGTTTTTTTTCTTATATTATCCAGGTCACTGAATAGAAGCAAATGAAAGAGCATAGTTGAAAGAAAGAATCGTGTTTTCGACGATTTGAAGGTTAGTTTGTGTTATATAGAGGTCAGAACACAACATGTTCAAAGATTTAAAGGTTAGAACACAACATGTTCAATGGAAACGAAGCATATTGGTTTTTTGCACCTGATTAATGTGGGGAAGATCACCTTTATCATTACTTGACTATGTTTAAATTTCTTTTGCTTATAATTTTGTTGATTTCTTGCAGGTTACATTTGAAAGCGTTTTATTTTTTGATACAGTGGGTTTTGAGATCCATCACAAAGTAAAGTTTAATTTCAATGATAATTCTCTCATCTATTTGATTATTGTTCTCAATTTCAAAAGTTTATATAAATGTGGCTTCTTTGTTGTTATGACATTGTTGATTACCATCGAATTTTGTTTAATAGCTTTGTATTAGTTAGTTTTTTTAATATGGATGATGTAGATTTTGATAACACTATAACACAATGCACATTTTTCTCATTCAAAATCATTGAATAAATATGATAACTGTATGTGTTCTGAATACAAAGGCTTTTTAAATTTTAATCATCGACTTATTTTTTACTTTCAAGGCCAAGTTTTATTTAAAACTACTTGTGAATACTTGGTTTGTTTTGTAGTTACACATGACAAAAGCAACGCATGAAATTTTTGCAGGAAGATTGAAAGTATTTAAAGTTTTTGTTGATGGCAGTAATAAGGATACCCATCTCAACAACAGTATGAAGTCAAGCATTTACGTGTAACCATGGATGTGTAGTTTCAATCTGATACGAGGGGGCTGAAGATTCTGCTTTTTACCTACATCAATAATGGCCAATGTTGCAATGTGGAAAAGCTCTACCAAACGGAGTCATTGAGGGTCTTTCGTGTGTGGCTTTGTAAGAAGTGATTGCAATATAGCTCAGAAGAAGCTATTATTCTTCCTCTCACATGTGGAAAAGAAGCTACTATTCATTCAGTAGTCATAAGAAGCTATTGAACGAAGCTCGCTCACGGGTCATAAAATTAGTAGAGATGAATTTTTTGAAATGGTGTGTCATACATTTTCGCACACTTATTGAAGTAGTAGACATTTGTTACAACACCTTAATGGTTTGATTAATGTACTATATTTCAATACATGCTACCATATCATTAGTTAACTTTTTCGTCTAATTGACATATCATACTTAGTGTATACAACCTTATGGCCTTTTACATCTGTCTAAACATTGTTGTAATTTACAAGATAATTAATTCTTTGAATAAGATGAAGGGAAGCAAACTATGCAAGAATATTAGATTGAGAAGCAAACTATTCATGTTGTAGGGAATGTACTATACTTCATAAGGTACCTTAAATAGTTTACAACTACCAATTAGTTTAGAAGTGGATTATGAGCTTACTTTTAAGAGAAACTACGATTCATATTCAAAGTCCACAGACTTCACTTATGGACTGCTCTAGAAACTATCCCAGTGGTCAATATGTTGAGTCATGTTGCAGTGTCACCATATCCATTGTACACCTTGTGTCATGTTGTAGCCATGTTTAGATAGGGGTGGGAATCGGGTTCGGGTCAGTCGGATCGAGCCTAAAAATAAGTTTTCTGAACTCGACTTTGTTTGAACTCGGGTTATTTAGGTTCGAGTCTACTTGGTTCGGATTAATTCGGGTTCGGGTGAAGCTGAATTTGAGTAAAATATTAAAAAACTATTTTTTTTCTCTTTTTAATAGAACTTATATTAAATTTAAATTTTAAAAAAGTTCTTATTCGAGTAAATCGGGTTGAAGCAAACATGAATTAGATATATATTTTATACCCAATGTCTGACTCGATTTTAAATTCGGGTTTGTCGGATTAACCTGATTATAAAACTATATTGATTTTGTTGCGAGCTCATTGGTTCAATATATTTATTTTTCTCTTAGACTATTAAAAATGTATATTAAGTGGCTTAGTCCCCATCTATAAAAACATAAGTATTTATTTAAGATATATATATTTATATAACTTAATGTTACAAAATATCAATATAAAGTAACCTCAACTTTGATTACCAACTCTAAAGATATGAAGTTAATAGTGAAAATATGCTACCGTACCCTTTTTACTTATGCTTTAAAATGATAAATCTATCGCAAGTACTTTGGTGTTGTTGCTGGTATAGATTTTAAGTAAAAGGTATAGATTATAAAAAAAAGCAAAGTAAAATCCAATGCACAATAAATCATAGACAACAATCTGACATCCTATGCAGGGTACACCATAATGCATAAAACAATTCTTAATGCCAGGTGAGATTTTAGCAGTAAAACATGACCTGCTTAAGATTCTCCTTGAGGGCAGGAAGTGGTCTGACTGCAGCATTTGCACTTGGTGAATGTGTGCTTTTACCACCCGTTGGACCTTTACTTTAAGGGGCGAGTGATATCTGACATTTGATGGTTCTTATTTTGTTTTTGTGTATGATGTTAACACTGCCACCAACGTATTATGCTCATCTTGTGGCCTTCCGTGCACGATTCTACGTGGAGCCGGACACATCAAATAATGCCATGATGACTACAACTTTGAGATTAATATTGTAATATAGTAAGTTAGTGATATAGAGAAAACACATTAGTTTTCATGCTTAACTTTTGATTTAGTTATTACATATTTATCTCAACTCGAAACTTATCTGATATTTAAGCATTTGGTAAATTAATTTCACAATTTGCTCGAATGCGCTACTCCAACACAATATCTCCTAATCCATTTGGTACATTGATACGAAGGACGAAAAACACTTACAAGTAGATCGCTCTTTAAAGTTGCACAACGACCTTAAGACGAAAGTAACTGTAGCAACTTCTATTAGGCTAATTTAAAAGATATACGCACAAATCTTTGTATTATCAAACTTAATTGATATTTTCTATTTTTTACAACCATTCTTCTATAATGAATTTATGTACATCACAGTACACATGATTCATCCGATTATACCATGTTTTTAATTTCAATGTATTAGCAGTCATAATTTATTTTTACTTACATATATTGTGGCCCGTTAGGTCTTCACTGAACGAACATTGGCTATTAAATTGATTAGCCTTCACCGAAGTCATTTTTTATTCAATATTATCAAGTTTGGAGACGACATTTAATTGTTATAAACACAAAAGTTTATCCAATACTTACTACATATCACCTACCTTTTAGTTTAAATATTGATGAAACATGTTTATGTTGGTTGTTTTTCTTACTTTGTTCGCCACATAACTTATCATAATATTTCTTTAAAACACCCTGTGATTCCACAGGTCTTTAAGATAGTGTCAATATACAACAAGATAAAGCCATAAAGATAAAGGAGTATAAATGCAAAAATATCATAAACATATCTATTTAAACTAATAAAATAAAATAATTTACAAGCCCTTTAAGCTTGCAAAATTAAAAACAATTCCTTAAATAATCTATAGGTACAACTCTTTTATACTTAAGCATTAAAAATGCCATAAGAACATTTCCTAGTTTAAGTTACTATTTTTGCACCATTTGAAGTAAACCAGAGGCTTTGCACATTATAAACATCCAATTAAATTAGTTGTTGTAACCAAACTTTGGTACAATGAGATCATGCATGATTTAGTCAAAATTTCTTAAAAAATTTTATGTAAGTACCACTAAAATTAAACGAAGTGTTTTTTATAAACATTTTTGTTACAAAAGCTTTGTATGAAGCATAAATAAATTCGTGTTTTAAATAAAAAGTATAAATAATTCTTTTTTATAAATTTAAAAGTTGATAAACGTTTAAAGATTAAAATAATTATTCTAATGTGATGGTAAGTACAAAGTTTATAAAAAAAGTTTAAAACACGGTTTAGAAGAAAAAAAACATTTTCATGTATACCAAGTATTCTGTGGTATAGATATTTTAACAAATTTTATATATGTAAACGCATGATAACTAAAAAGTTTAGAGAAACAGTTTTAAGGCGATTTTTTTTTATAAATAACTTTTATTTTTTGACAATATCATATTTTTCTAATGTATACAAATAAATATAAAAAAACTAACACTTTGTATTTCTAAACGTAAAAAATTTAAATTAAATTTAATGAATAAATAACTTAAACATTTATTATATAAGAAACGAATGAAAGATATTTAAAAAAATTATTTAAACTTGGAGAATAAAATTCATTCATTTTTGGAAATTCTTAACAAATATTTGAAACCTAACATTAAAAGTAAAAAAAAAGTTAAGCTAATGTATTAAAAAAATTAGATTATTTAAACAATTATTAAATAAAATGAAAACCAATAATTTAAATTAACTAAAAAAATAAAAATTATTTAAAATATATTTTTTGAATAAAATATAAATTTAAGTTATATAATAATGGAAAGTTATAAAAATTATTTAAATTAAATTTATATTTTTGATTAAAATAAAAATAAAATATAAAGTTATGGAAAGTAATAATAATGTTTTAAATTAAATACACATTTTAAGTTTAAAATATTCCCATATATGTAAATCGGTTTAAACATTTTCTTAAAAAGATAAGACTTTTGAAAACAACTTATAAGGTTTTCTCTAATTATGTATACTATTAAATATTTTTAAGATCATACGATAGTTTTAAAAGTGATTGTGCTTAACAGTTGTCATTTATATTACTAAACATAAAACTGAATAAAAATCATTAAACTCATCATTATCACAATACGCTCCTCTCCAAAATTAAAACATCGTTAAAATCGTTAATTGATGTGATATGTAATTGTTGCCTTTTTTATGTTTTAGGGTTTATATACAGTCATCTCATTATATGAAAACTCTCTGACTGCATTACCACCTTCTTTCTATGATCTGTGTGATGTGTGATTCTATGATGTTCACACAGTCAAAATATGTAATTATAGAATTGTTCTAAATTTTTATGTTTTTTATTTCAGCACATTCTACTACTCTTGATAAACTTTTTTTTTTCCGCAGAAATTCTTGATGGTGTAGAAGGTTTTTTGTTTGCTTCTACGTTCATGATTTTAGTTGGATTTTAATTTTCTATTGCATGTATTTATACAAGTTCGAAAACCAGATCTAACTTAAGCTCTTCAACAATTAGTTAGTTGTTTTAGTTAATCTTAAGCCATTATTTGTAAGTGTTTGCCTTATTTTTTCAAAAGGAATAAGCATATTTCCCCATTAGCCGATCTGAGTAGTAATCCTTTGTTTTTGTTATTCTATATGTTCTGATGTTATTCTCATTGTTGTGCACGTGGGACTTGACACAATGCATATGCATTGATTAGAAGTCTCTTTATTATCCTTAGTGACTATATTCCATGACATGTATGTTAATTCTACATCTTCATTTTTTAATAATCTTAAAGTTAATAGTTAGAAATGTGCGATTACAGGTGTACGACACAATGGAACTTGCAGATATCGCTTCCATAAAAATCCTCGAAAGTCTGGAAGTTATTGAAGGTGATGGTGGTTTTGGTACCAATGTTAAGGTGACCTTCAAAACAAGGTACATGTTATTAGGATACTACAATAATTCTATGTTTTTTTTGTCTATCCTAATTTGTAAAGCGGCGAACTGAACACTTTAGAACTTTAAGAGTTGTGAAAAAAATTGTCAATTAGACCCCCTAAAGCAGCAACAATTCTGCCTTGCAAAGCATCCGTCCAAACACTACAGTGGAAAATGGAATCGGGTTAGTGTTGGTGGATTTGATCGAACAACTAATGAGAGTTTTTCATTCCTTTTATTAATTCAAATTATATATGCAGAGCAAGTGTTGGTAACAAAAACAAAGATAAATTACTAGACCAACGCTAATCTTCTAGATCCATGAGCTCTGAATTGGTAAGTGCACCTGGGATGTTTCTCAGTAGGTTGGTGGTTCGAGTCCACCCGGATCTGTCACCTACAAAAAGTTTCTACAATGGGCTGCTTACTATGCGCCGATCTGTTATTTAATGCTTGATGTTTGCTGCCAACTCGGCTTTGATTGTTTCGAAGTAGAACAACTACTGATTTTTCATTAATTCACTAAAAATGTTCATTAATTCGTGTATGTTAGTGATCATATTATATTTTATTACATAACATACTGGCACCTAACAGAAAAACTAAATTGAATAATGGTGACGCTAAAGATAGGTATTGATCTCTATTTATCAATTAGTAGAATATGTTTGGTTATTAAGTAATGAGAGTTGTACTATGATCAGTTTACCTACTATGATCATTTTTTTGCATACTAAGTAATAGTTGATGTGTACTTACTTGATGAATTCGTCAAGGTGTGTCCAAATCTGTGAATAAACGTATCTGGCCTTATGTCGATGACTATAGATTGCAAAATATTCAGGGCGATTAAGGCGCATGGTTAAAATGGGTAGTTTTGTACAGGCTTTAAATTAGGCAGGGGTTAGCTTAAGCAGGAAGTGTGCAAATTGTTCTACTCATTGTCTTAGGAAGAAAATGAAATCTCATGTTCATGCAAGCTATTTTTTTAAGATTTAAGCCGCATGGTTCAAATAAACAAGATAAGTTTTTCTAGATTCTGATGTAGCTATCAAACTAGGTAATACTAAAGAGAAGTCCATATACCCAAATGAAGGAAAAAAAATGAAATCTCATGTTCATGCATGTAAAAAAACTTGATATAGATGCGTTAACAACTAAGACGGCATTACTTTATTTGTGTTACTAACAACATCTTTTAAAGAGCAGACCATATATACCAAATGCAGCGCAGACCAGAACAACCAAACAGCACCACATCAAGAGCAAGAACCAACCAACAACAAAGGACAGAAACAACAATCAAACAGCATTATTTCGTACAGAAAGCATCGAACATGTGTAATTAACATAACTATGGGTAAACTTAGATGAGAGATTTTGTAATCACTAAATTCAGCATCAAGAAATAGCTTTGCCCAATACTTTTCATTTCACTCTCTTCCTGTCGCCGATGCCATCATAAGCATATCAAAGAAAAGTTGTGTCTTGAGAGATTCATTGTCACCGTTCGTAATCTTTCGCAAGCATGTCGTTGTTGACCAATTTTCCTCCATTTTCTTTGCTTGGAATCACCTCTTTGCATGGCTTTAATATCGAACATGAAAGATAAATATATGACTCCGTTTATGTACATTATGGTCTAAAGTGGATGGTTTTTGTTTTAGCAACGTCTTTGGATAAACCTTATGGGCTAAAGTAAAACTACCATTAATTCGGAATAAGAGAACTAAAAAACATAAAAACAAGAACATCAAACCTTTACCAAACTGCATCAGCTTTGGGAATGGCTTGGAACATGCCGCCACCAATACAGCTCAAATTCTTACTTCCTACCAAACCATTAACAACGTGAAGATCGAAACTATCGCAACTAAGTTTTGGAAAAGCGTCAGCAATGGCTTTGCGACCGTCCCAGTACCAACATCAGCAATGGAATTTAACCCTCTAAAAGCACTACCATCTCCAACATCAACAGGAAAACCACATAGTTTTAGCAGCGTTTGTTATTTTTAGAACCAAATAAAGTGAGGATATATTTGCAAACGAAACATGATTTCAAACCCGTTTTTTAATTATTTTAGTTCTCATTTGGCATGTAAGAGATATATTATATATAACTGATCCTTGAGTAAAACACCCATCTCCAGTAATCACATGGTTTATAATGACTGAAGTTACACCTACTAATACATGTTAACTAAGTGTTATCTTATGTCCTAAAAATAAGAGAACATATAACAAGCACATTTGCACACTGAGAGATGCTATATTAACGGAAGTATTCTAAGGTCTCCAAACTTTATAAAATGTGGTGAAATTGTCTACATATTAGCACCAATAAACGCATATATATTTGTTATAATAATTATTATAAACTAAAATGTTTATTCAATAATTTAGGTATTATTTGATTATTTCTTTCATTATTAACAAAAACTGTTTACATTTAATGTTTTTTCTTTATTTATACGTATATTAGTTGCAAAATAATTTTTTAAAAGAAACCCAGGGTTAAAGGAGCCTTTTTTATATTCATTTCATTAACAAAAGTCAGGAACAATCGCTTTCAAAAGTAGGTTTATACCTCTCACGTCCTATTTTCATTCACGGACAAATATACGTGATGTTTTAAGAGTGAAAAGTAAGCAAGGTTTGAAGATTATAGTTTGTGATCAGGATAGAAACATATCTAAAATGACTATAAATACGGTATACAAAGAAGTGTTACATGGTTTATGAACAAGGTATAGTAAATCTATATTTTCAAATGCGTTTTTCAATATTTTGTCATTTATAATTAAATTGTAAATTTTGTTCACAATTTTTTTAATTAATTTTATCTTTAACTGTTACGTGTTCACAGAATAGGCATTTGTTGTTCATTTTATTCGTCCTCACATACGTTACGGTAATTGAAGAATAAAATGCATGAAACTCTATTATCGTGATTGTTACATAATTAAGGGCTTATCAAATAATTCATATTCTTTTTATTATTTTTTCATTTATTACAAGAACCCGTTTATATTTTTTTAATATTAACATCTATTTATTACTATTACAAAAATCACTCAATAAGATAAACCCGACGTTAGACGGGTCTTTAAGCTAGTTCAACATATATTAAAATACTAATATTTATTGGTTTCTGTTACATCAATTAATGTACTTTGACTATTTGCATTTTTTAGAAGACCTATCTAAAAAGCAGGTAGTATACTATTTACCATACAATTATTTCTAGTATTGTTCATTTTAAGATGAACATTTAGACCCGAATCTCGAAACCGAACCAGAACTATACCGGAATCGTACCGATTCCTGGTATCCGAATCCCGTTCGGTACGGTACCGGTACCACGAAATAAGGTGAAAAAAATCGGTACCACTAATTCGGTACGAGACCGGTACCAAATCGAGAAATTCCCGAAAAAAACGGGAAAATCCTGATTTCCTGGTACCGGTAACGATACCGGTACCGGTACCGATATCCGAATCCCGTTCGGTACAATACGGGTACCACTAATTTATGCTCGGAAAAAATTCTGTACCACTAATTTGATACCGGTTCGATACGGTATCGGTACCGTGCTCATCCCTAGTTCATTCCACCACCGAAACAAAGAGATATACATAGACTCCATTTCCAGTCAAACAGATGAACCCCATTCGAGATATAACTCCATACAATAATCCGAAATAATAGTGAACTAATTACATCATCTACGGTGAGTCTACACTTACATAGCTAGCATTTCCCATTACAACCAACATTCTAATTACATGATCTACGATTTACAACATTTGATTTCTTTCTTTTCAATTTTCATTTTACAGATCGAATCGGCTGGTTACTGTTCAACGGTTCGAACCGGTTCGAGTGAAACCCGGCGATTCAATCCGATCCGAATTTCTGCAAAAACCCGCCTTACGACGGACCGGCCACCCCTTCGGTTCCCAGTTCAACCGGCCGGGTTGAACCGGGTTTTAAAACACTGGTCCTAACTAATGATTCAATCAAACTTTTCTCTTTTCCTTTTGGTGGTCAAAATGTGGAACGAAGGTTATAATATTGGGATTATATTTCTTTTTGTCTTCAAAAAATGTACAAAATTGTGACGATCTTCCTTATTCTTGTACTCCGTAGTATTCATTTGTTGAACAATAACCATCCTACAAAAATAAAGTAACCACTTGTATATCATTAGGAATTATGAAAAGCATTACTATTTTAAATGACTTCTTGTAAATTTGGATAAGAAGTCTTCCATAGCCTTCTTTTTGACCCGTTACTCAACCGACCTATTTTGAAATGTTACAAAGCTTCCCGAGTTTTATAAGACCGATCATATGTTATTTCGATTGGTGATGACATATTAAGAGGAATTCATGAATGGCTGTTTAACCTTCTATCGTCCAAATCAGTTGTGGTTTTAACTTCTACATTTAACAGTACATATGTTAAAACTAGAAATAGATTTCTTTATTGCGCCTCTTGGACCTTAATCAAATTTTCCTTGCATCAACCATCACCCCAAACAGACACAACAATATAATGCACCTTGTGTCAATAGCTACCTGAAAAACATCAATGATTCATAACTATGCATAATACTTGCATATCAAATTTTTTCTACTGGATAAATACCAACATTCATTTAAAAATTTATCAAATGCATCAATACTGCAACCAAAAACAATGTGGTGATTTTTTTTGAAGCAACAGCTACAAATAAAATAGATTAACAATTTACGTCATGGCTACATTTTCAAACTCTTATACTCCTTAACAATTGGCCATGGTTTCAAATTAGAGTTAGTTGCAGCCCCAACACTCGAATCGATTAGTATAATATTCATTATGATTATATATAACATATATACCATGACCAAGTTTTAAACTTACGTCGAATTACTTTGCCATTAATTAAACCAAAAACCAAGAACAAATAATAACCACCCTACAGTATTCAGCATGTACATGTAGTCATTAACATAATAAATTTAAAAAAACTATGCAAGTTCACACCTCAAGCTTTAGAAGGTTCACTGTGCAGGAGGTGTTCATTTTTCTTGAAAAGATTGTATACACCAACTTATATAGCAGCAATAAGCGAATCCAATACATGGTAACTTCTAAAAAAAGCAAAACAAAGCTTTTATAATATTTCAGGAACTCATGGTCAAAGTGATATACAAAATCAATAAATTACCAACATGTTACTCATAGTTAAAGTGAGATATCCGACACCGATGCTCCGAAGACCAAGCTGCTTACAGTCCCACTTGTTCTCATTCTCATCCTAAAGCAAAGAACACACAAGAGATATATCTCACCCCTAAAGCAACCCTAAAACAGTCGTAGCTACTATCAAATATCAATAGTGGCATCATCTAACTAACATTTCACCTAGTACATTTTACGCATAATAACCTGTAAAAAGCTCAATTGTTTAGAGCGGTATCAACGGATTCAAGAAGCGTTTTCTGGCGTGGTTAAGAGTCACCCTTTGACCACACTTTTTAACTTTTCATACAAAGCACCTTAGAATAAGAAAACATAATAACCGAAATAATGAAAGAAATATAGTTTCATTACACTTTGCGCGATTGCGGACACATGACCCATACGCCCCAACGGCTTAGTTATCTAAATAAATGATAACCAAATGCTTGTTTCCAAGTGACAATCTAAATTAAAAAATAAACCTAACATCACATTAGACATATCCCCGCAAGCAACACAAAAACATAAACCAAACTAAATCCTCACCAGCAAACTCAAACAAATTTACTGAGTTACAACTAAGATATGTGACATGGAAGGCCCAAAGAGAACTAACATAGTCATAAATAGCCACATCAGAACATACTATAAGAGAAATCAAAGCATAACCAAAACCCCCATTTACACCAGATCTCAAGGTATAAGTAAATATTTCACTTCATTCCCGTGTATCTCATGTAACCAAAATCATTTATAAGGTAAGTTATAAAAAGTAAATGATCATTGTTATGGTCTTCTTCTTGTCATCTTTTTATTGATCAATTGAATTAAATATTATTATTAGATGATGTCATAAATCTTAAATATTCAAAATTAGTTTATTTAATAGATCTGTTAATTAATCAATGAGAAATATTACACTCACACTCTTTTTATAAAAATAAATCCACTAATACATGTGTCAAGTTACATGTACCAATAGAATTACATTAAGTTTTCTCTCTCTTATTTTCACTTCCAATAATCAAGTTACACACAAGCAGAGACGGAGCCGGGGGGGGGGGGGGGGGGGGGGGGGGGGGGGGGGGGGGGGGCTGGCGGGTGCTCGGCCACCCCCAACTGCCCAGCTAGCACACTTGTAGCTTCATTTTCAGTTATGCGTTTCACAAAGTCTTGAGGCTCGGCCCCTGCTATACGTGAAACTCATGAAAAGCGATGACACTCTTACTCATCAATCAAAGGAGGAGCATCAAAATTAGGTTGTGTTTGTGATGGAGAATATATACACCTCATAGGCTAATGAGATTTGATGGGTTTTTTTTTGCTTTTTTTTAATGGGGAAGATGGTTATCTTTTTGGTGAGGAAGACAAACATATGTGTTTTATCTTATTTGTGGGAAAAAATGTTTGATTTTATTAGTAACACTATTTAAATGTAAAGATATTATTTGGCCCTTTAATTTCAAATAATTGTCAAAGTTAGTGATGGAGAAAGAAGAATAAATTGATTATTTAGTTTTCTTAGTTTATGATATCTTTTATTTTAATTTTCTTATTTTGTGGTATGTTTTATTTATTTTTCTGATTTTGTGTTTCCTGGGAAGAATATTGTTATCTTTTTTCCCAAGTTTAGTTTTTTTATATAATTAGGACTTTTTGTATTGAATTATTATGGAGATATGAATAAAGAAAATATGACTTTTTAGTCTTCTGTTAATCAACTTAAATCCAGGTTAGGGTTTATTGTTCGATTTCATCCACATAATCAGGTATTTGTTGAATCAACGATTGTTGGAGTTTACCTGATTATCGGTATTCTTTTTGAATCAACGATAGTTGGAAGGATTGTGTCTGGCATTCTTTGGAATCAACAGATTCAATTATTTATCCTAGTTTCCGCTACATCAGTTGGTATCTAGAGCCGAAGTTCCTGATTAAGATGTTAGAATATCCGTTTTTTGAGGTTGATTGTTCATCTTCTGATGAATGGGAAGAATATGGTGCGGCTGATGGTGATGATTATGATGGACCTCCCATATTTGATGAATATGAAGAAGAACCGATGCTAGTTTATGAAGATGTCATTGAGGAAAAAGAAGGATTTACGGGGAAAAAAGAATTTGGTGGAGAAAAAGACAACATTGAAGACAGTGTAGTTGTGGCTAATAATCTTTGTTATACAATGATACGAACTATAATGGTCAATACCTTGGGTTTAAAGACAATCAAGATACGAGGTCGATTCAGTATAAATAAAGGTAATTTGATGCAAGGGATACAAGTTTGGATTCTATGAGTACAAGGGACAAGTGAGACAAACTCGAGGACGAGTTTTTTGAAGTGAGGGAGAATGATGGGGAACAAGAATAAACTGGTTGATATCTTTTATTTAGTTTTCTTATTTTGTGGTATCTTTTATTTAATTTTCTTATTTTGTGTTTCCTGGGAAGAATATTGTTATCTTTTTTTCCCAAGTTTAGTTTTTCTATATAATTAGAACTTTTTGTATTGAATTATTATGGAGATATGAATAAAAAAATATGACTTTTTAGTCTTCTGTTAATCAACTTAAATCCAGGTTAGGGTTTATTGTTCGATTTCATCCACATAATCGGGTATTCGTTGAATCAACGATTGTTGGAGTTTACCTGATTATCGGTATTCTTTTTGAATCAACGATAGTTGGAAGGATTGTGTCTGACATTCTTTGGAATCAACAGATTCAATTATTTATCCTAGTTTCCGCTCTGATGCCAACTGATGTAGCGGAAACTAGGATAAATAATTGAATCTGTTGATTCCAAAGAATGCCAGACACAATCCTTCCAACTATCATTGATTCAAAAAGAATACCGATAATCAAGTAAACTCCAACAATCGTTGATTCAACGAATACCCGATTATGTGGATGAAATCGAACAATAAACCCTAACCTGAATTTAAGTTGATTAACAGAAGACTAAAAAGTCATATTTTTTTATTCATATCTCCATAATAATTCAATACAAAAAGTCCTAATTATATAGATAAACTAAACTTGGGAAAAAAGATAACAATATTCTTCCCAGGAAACACAAAATCAGAAAAATAAATAAAACATACCACAAAATAAGAAAATTAAAATAAAAGATATTATAAACTAAGGAAATTAAATAATCAATTTATTCTTCTTTCTCCATCATTTGGTATCTTCCTATTCTCCAAATAAAAGATATCATTTGGTATCATTTGGAAACTAAATAATCAAACTAAATAATCAATTATTTATCCTAGTTTCACGCTACATCAGTTGGTATCAAGAGCCGAAGTTCCTGATTAAGATGTTAGAATATCCGTTTTCTGAGGTTGATGGTTCATATTTTGATGAATGGGAAGATTATGGTGCGGCTAGTGATGATTATGATGGACCTCCATATTTGATGAATATGAAGAAGAACCGATGCTAGTTTATGATACAAATATTGAAGATGTCATTGAGGAAAAAGAAGGATTTACGAAGAAAAAAGAATTTGGTAGGGAAGAAGACAACATTGAAGATACTGTAGTTGTGGTTAATAGTCTTTGTTCTACAATGATCCAAACTATCATGGTCAACAAGTTGGGTTTAAAGACGATCAAGGTTCGAGGTCGATTCATTTTAAAGAAAGAAAATTTAATGGAAGGGATATAAATTTGGATTCTACGCGTACAAAGGACAAGTGAGACAAACTCGAGGACGAGTTTTTTGAAATGAGGGAGAATGATGGAGAAAGAAGAATAAATTGATTATTTAGTTTCCTTAGTTTATGATATCTTTTATTTTAATTTTCTTATTTTGTGGTATGTTTTATTTATTTTTCTGATTTTGTGTTTCCTGGGAAGAATATTGTTATCTTTTTTTCCAAGTTTAGTTTTTCTATATAATTAAGACTTTTTGTATTGAATTATTATGGAAATATGAATAAAAAAATATGACTTTTTAGTCTTCTGTTAATCAACTTAAATCCAGGTTAGGGTTTATTGTTCGATTTCATCCACATAATCGCGTATTCGTTGAATCAACGATTGTTGGAGTTTACCTGATTATCGGTATTATTTTTGAATCAACGATAGTTGGAAGGATTGTGTCTGACATTCTTTGGAATCAACAGATTCAATTATTTATCCTAGTTTCCGCTACATCAGTTAGCCCCCAGTCTAATATGCTATTCAATCAATTTAGTTCGAAAATTTAACAAAAAAAACTCTTTTAAAATATTGAGGTATCCATTTGGTATCGTATCTACTAACTAGTTTGAATAACCGTGCACGTACGGAGATATTAAAATAAATTTTTATTTAGGAATAAACTTGCAAGTGTTATCGTTTTGTATTTGCACAATGGTAACAGTGTTTGCACGCATGGGCCTTAGACATAATTTAACTAAGTATTTATTTTGTAATTAAGCTTTCGACCAATGCGAGACCGACCATCAAGAGTTCTTGTTGCGATCACTTTTCTGTTTTACACGTAAAACACCTACATTAATAAAATTGTTATAAATGCCTTGAGTTAACTGCAGAGAAGAAAAAACAATTGTTACTGTATAAAATTGTTACCATCCCAACATTTATCATGACCAACCATTTTATACACGGTATGCAGAAAAGAAAAAAAAAATATTTTTAAAACATTCACCGTGTAACATCACACTTTTGATAAGAGATTGTGATTAACAATCTATCATTCTTTATAATGAATGTTAGAATTAATTTTTACGTGGCTGAATCATGCTGGGATGAGATGGGGTGAGGACATGAGGTTACGGGAGGGATCATAAAAAAATGGGGTGATACTCTTTAGAAGTTTATTTCAGTTTTCAAAATCAGAAAATATGCATTTTTTCGTCTTTAAATTTTAAACTTTACAACGCGTTTTTTCAAGTTTGTCTTTTCACACTTGTGACACATATATTTTCCGACGAAATCTATTAATTTACATGTTTTCAGTTCAATTTTGACCGTATCTAGTTCCATTTTGACTTTTTATTAACCAATTACATTGCATCTATTTGTCTACATGGCAAAATCAAGCAATCTGATTGGTCTGATTTATATTATACCAACCTCCACTATTTACTAAAACTATCAAAAAATCTAATTTTGTTATTATATAAAAGATTTTTGATATTAGAAAGAGTAAGAACCTTTTATTGTCATTTGTAAGAGTAAAATCGAATGCAGCTTTGTTTTTGTGAACACTTGTAGTCTTAATGATTTATTAAACGTTTTGTGAATATTATGTTGAAAAAAATTTCGGCCCCCCTTAACTCAAATTTCTGGCTCCGTCCCTGCACATAAGGGCGTAGATTTGTTTTTGTAAAAATGGTGTGATTATAGCATTTCTCCTATAGAGGATAATTGATTAAGAGAAATGCTATAATTACACCATTTTTACAAAAACAAATCCATACCCTTGTGTGTAACTTGATTATTGGAAGTGAAAATATGAGAGAGAAAACTTAATGTAATTCTATTGGTACATGTAACTTGACACATGTATTAGTAAATTTATTTTTGTAAAAAGAGTGTGAGTATAGTATTCCTCTAGATACATCTCATTTGAATTTTCTTCTTCTTCAAGCGTATAATTTTAGTATGCCTTTTGTAAAATTATCTGTTTTAAACCAAATTTGTTCTAATCTTTTATATCATAAATCAAACGGTAAGTATAGATTTTTATATTCAAAAAAATGTTTCTTTAATAAAAAAAATCTTAATTTATATTTTTTAATTTTTTTATTTTCTTAGAAAACAGCCTAATTTTTTTTTGTTTGACAAATGTTTTTATTAATTCGTTTTTGTTATTAAAAAATAGGTGCAAGAATTTAATGAAAAAAAGCGTCAAACTTATGAAGAAAACAAAATAAAAGCAAAAAAGTTAATTAGTAAAATTTTAGTGGTTTATTTGGAGACCGATCCCACTCGATCATCGATGAAATTTTGGTCGAGACTTAGGTCGATTTGGGATTTGAGTCGATGGTGAGTGTTTTCACAGGAGCATAAACTAGAATACTAAATAGATGTAAATTGCAAACATATCTAAGATATATGCAATTAGATATGTTTGCAATTTACATATCAGAAGTTGCTAAATAAAAAGATTTACTGTAGAAAATACATGATGTATGCCATTTGCGTGTCAAAAATTATTGACGGGTCTATGTAACAATCACATACACATAAAGAATACAAGATAAATGCAATCTATACTTGTCAAAAATTATTGATGGACGTGTATGACAATGGTAACACACGCGTTCAACAAAAACATAGTTTAGTTCAAAAAAAAAAAAGGAACAAAAACATAGCCATACAAGATAAATGCAATTTAGGTGTCAGAATTATCGATGGACGTGTACAGCAATGGTAACTAGGGGTATTAATGGGGTTGACCCGATCCGATCTGAACCTGACCCGAACTTGATAAAATCTTATAGGGTCGGGTCTTATCGGGTCAATTCGATAGACCCGATAAACTAATAGGGTCAAATTAAGGTCTTAGTCAATATGTAATCGGGTTATCAGGTCAACCCGATAAACTGAATAACATATGAACTCTCGTCTAATAAATTGTTTGTTGATGTTCATTTTCTACTTCTCGTTCGTCAAATGACACTATATTTTGTCTAAATTTGATGAATTGTGTTTTAGTATAATGATTGGTATTCATTACAAACTTACAGTAGTTGCTAAGAAACAATTAAAGCTGTGCAATTTTTTTGTTAAATACATATGGACTAATATAAGCAGCAGATGTGATGGGCAGCGGGGGCGGATCTATGTGTATTATAGATGGTGTCCAGGAACCATCTTAAAAATCGAAATGCTTTACGAGCTATATGGAAGTTTTTTTTGGGACCTACTTTACAAAAATATAAGGAACCACCTTAGGATGAAATTGAGTTAGAAACAAGAGAAAAAACATGTGGCTCTTAGAAAATAGTTAATAGAAGGTGTTGAAGATGAATGAAAATGGAGAAAGAAGAAAGATATATTTTTAATTGAAGAAGACGAGGTGAAAATTATTACTATCGTTTTATTTTTTTCTTGGGCAAAGAAGCTTTTAACTAGTTTCAAAGTCCACTTTTATTTTCTCGAGAATATACAGTATGGATGTCGAAAAGATTAGTTTATGGTCCTTTCAATATTGATTATGTGCAAATAATGTTTCTTTATTTGTAATACTAGGCGAGTACCCGCGCATAGCGGCGGAATTGCTTAGCGGCAGATAATTAACAAAACATTACATCGTGGTAAGATCCAAGTATAACTGCAAAATGTGATAACATGTGATAATTTAGTCGAGTACCCGCGCCTAGCGGCAGCTGTTTTTAGTTTCGACCAAATTTTGACGATGAATGATTTTTCGAGAACATGGTTGCATTGTTGCAAGGGTTTTTCTAATAACATGGTTGCATTTTTCTGAGTATCCACTATCGGCGGTGGTTTTTAGTTTCATAAAAAATTAACATTGAATAACTACTGTAGAGAAAAGTGTATCGATTAGGAAATCTTTTTCAAGGACGTGCTTTGATAGCATGGTACCAATTGAAAGGTTGTTTATTTAACTATTTAAACAACATGCCATTTTTAAGTTCAGATTACTAAATGGTACTAAAAGTATTATTTTAAACAACACACATGTTTCAAATTTCAAACTAAATTTAATAAAACTTCTTACCTAACCCCGTTATTATTGTTAACAACAATAAATCAAAGCATTCTAAGATATTATAAATATGTTATATTTTAGAAATTTTGAAATATTACAAATTCAAAAATTTTACATTTTCAAATTTGAATTGAAAAAGTACGGAAATATTAGAGCTTTTGAATTTCAAAAATTCTAAAGCTTTAAAGTTTATTTCAAATTCCAACGTTTAATACTATTATCAGATTTTAAAAAATGTTCCAACATTTAATAAAGAATACATCTCGGTAAACAAAATACATGCAAACTTAATTAAGACACGCACAACCTTTTATGTAACAAAACTTAAACAAACTTTAAAATAAAATTTACAAATAAACTTTCTAAATAAACTGTACAAACTTTAAAAGCAGTATCCCGTTGCAGTAGCGAGAACTCCGGCTGAGGCTAGATAGGATTCCGACAGCAAGCGGGGGCTGTAACAAAAAAATACCAAAAAGTTTATAAATACCTTGAAATCCTTCACTAACAAATAAAGTCTTCAAAATTATATAAAAAAACATCAAAACTTGATTAGATATATTTCTCTATTAAAAAAGATCAAATGCACCTTAAACTTTCAAAACTTTATGGGTAATCATGGTTGTGTGGTGCGGCTGAAGTGGCAATGACGAAAATAGGCAGTGGCTGTAAAAAATTCAAAAACATTATAAAAACCTCCACAACTAAATTGTACGAATATATAACAGAAAACCATCAAACCTTGATTTATATACGTATACATCTTTAGAAAACTCAAACTTACCATAAACCTTTAAAACCTTTTTTATGGGTGAGGTCCTGTTTGTGGTGCGGCTGATGTGTGTGAGGCGTCGGAATGCGGCGACAAATGTGGCTGTAATAATAAAAAATAAAAAAACTCAAAAACTAAGATCTTATAACAATAAAATATACAGATCTATTAATGAAAACTCTTAAAACATGTTTAATAAACTTAAAACACCTTTTTTGTGAGACGTAGTTTTCGAAGTTGGAAGCTTTTCCAGCGACTAAGCGAAGACGACCTCTTTTTCCGGTCATTCGGCGGTTTTTTTCAGCAGCTACTGTAAAAAAAGTTAAGAAATTTAGTAATAAACATAGATCTACGAATATTTTTCTCAGATCCACAAAAAAAATTCAAAACATAATAAATAGCGATAGACTATTATAAAACTAAAATAATAACTCGAATATTCAAAAACCTTTTTGGTAGCCGATTGTTTTGGTGGTTTGGCAACAGTAGTCGGCTGGGTCTCGTGCGGTGGTTTTAGTGGACTGCGTGGTGGTATTAAGGGTGGCTTGGTTCGACGGCGTGGCGAGACACTGCGTTGGAAAGTAGTTGCGGTGGTGGTGGTATTTTTTTGGTGTTGGATGGTTAGGTTAGTTTTTATGGTGGAGAATGTGTGTTTTTTAGATCGTGTGCTTTATATTTATGAGATGAAAGAAAAATGGTGGAAGTAAATATATTTAGTAGGACCCACAATATTTCAACCATTCTATTTTTAACATTTAACCATTTTGGTTTTTTCTTTATAAGATAGTATAGATACAATTTAATTATAACAAAAAGTATCGTCATTATCTACAAAATACAGTAATGCAAAAGGTTGCTTTTCCAAGTGAATGAATTCAAAATTTGAACTTTTAGTCTGGTCAAACCTAAAACCTCGGGACCATGAATCATAAATTTCACTTTATTCTTATTTTCGGGTTCCTCAATATGTTATTTCAACTTGTCCTTTACTTGATGTGGAGCCTATCAAACATTGTACCAGAATACTTACACAAATAAATCTGTATGAAAAACAAAAAATATTTCGACTTTACACAAACCTTATAACAAAAAAAATACCGTAATAATTACAACATATCTGGAAAGTTTATAAACAAATTTGTATTAAATTGGAAAGCAAAATTACAATGACTTCGATAAAGTAAACATTACCAATGATAGTAAAAAAACCCATCGGCGACAACAATTTTTTTCCAACGACAAAGAGTCAGCGACACAGCGGCAACGACTTTTTCTGATGACCACAGCGACAACGGCTGTAAAAAGAAGGCAAAATGTTATATAAAGTCAGATCTACAAATGCAATAACTCTGTTACGAATACTTACATTCTTTATAACAAATATTAACGATTTGAAAATGAAGCGTACATACTATGGTCATGCGTGCAGTTCAAGTTAGAGCGGTTATGGAAGCAACTAATCGGCAACGGCGACAACTTCTTTTGGCTACTCAATGGCGGAGGAAGCTTCCTCAGGCAACTCAGCGGCGACGGTAACTAAAAAAGTCATAAACATTATAGAATTTTAGATTTACAGATCTGTAAAAGAAAACCTTCAAATTTAATTAATAGTCTCTGATCTATGTTCAAAAAACTAAGATGAACATATACATACGAAAAGTTTATATAAAAAACCTTCAAATACTTTTTAAATATACATAAATCTAAAGAAACACACAAAAAAATTAATTGTTAGAAGCACCTTTTGTAATTTTGAGGTTTCATTGGTAGTTAGTCTTGGTGGTCGGGGTTTGTGTCGTGGTGTTTGTTTCGTTGGTTGTGGTGTCTCGCCCTCTCGGCTGTGGTGGTAACGGAGTGTGGTGGTGGATGAGTTATGTGGTAAGTGAGTGTGTTTTATTAAAAATGAGAGGATTTTTTGGTGTGTGTTTTTTATGTGAGAGAAACAGGTGAATTAAATGGGATGTGGGGGTGTGTTTATTATATAGATTTTTGGTAGGGCTCACAAAATAAAAGTGTTTCAACCAGCCTAGTTTCAACATTCAACCATTCTTGTTTTTGTTTTATAAAGTAGTAGAGATTTTTTACATTCTCATTTCTCAACATCAGTAGTATTAGACTACGCTTATTAGCTAATAATATTGTCAACTTTTTGATACAACACTGTTAAGTCTTAACAGTAAAGTAAACACTTAAAAGGTTATCGAGAGACTATTTTATCTATACTATTCTATTTAGTTTTAAAAAACAAATTTGTTTTTACGTAAAAAGATTTTATATATTTGACATTGTGTGTAAATCGTATCGACCCGACCCGACTCGACCATTGTCATGTTCATCTCGTTTGACTCGAAAAAATTTGTTAACTCGACGTGAGAAAGGAACCACCTTAGTTTCGTCTCTGAGTCCGCCACTTATGGGCAGTAATTTGTTACTACTAACATGGGGTGTAACAATTTTAGTAACAGATGTTATATGTTTTTTTGATTCATGTTCACATCTGTTTCAAATCATTCGTTGATATGTAAATTTTAATCAAATAAAAGATCATTAAAGAACCTAATAAACATACTCAGGTAACATTCATGTCACACGTTAACGAATATATATAAGGTGGTATGGGTTTTCTATTATTCTTAACATGCAACCCGATAACCTGATAGCCACAATCCGATAACCCGCAACTCGATAGACCCGAACTCGATAGACCCGATACCTTATAGGGTCGGGTTACGAGTTAATTTTTTATTTCTCAAAACCTAATAAAACCCGACCCATAAACGTCAAACCCGATCCGACAACCCGATTGACACCCCTACATGTTGGTAACACGCACGTTCAACAACAACATAGTCATACAAGATGGATACAATTCACGTGTCAAAAAAAAATTTTAAAAAATTACTGATGGACAATGGTAACACACACGTTCAGCAACATAGTCATACAAGATATAACCAATTCACGTGTGAACAGGGCAGAGCAAAGAAAGATAAATATGTGGGAAAAATATTTTTTGTCAAACCGACTACATAATGCAAAAGCGTGTCATTAGTAAACTTGAAAATGTATGAATCATTTATAATTATGTTAAACATGAGTTTACAAGTTTAAAAACATAAAAATAGGCTCGAAAAAGAATAATAATAAGATTATAGATAAATATAAAAGTTTAAAGAAAAAAATACGTCTCCCTTCATGATACAAAAGTCAAAAAATTAAATAAAAAGTCAAAAGTTTCTCTTATCATCTTCATCTTGTTAGTTGCACTTACGTTTATTTCTTAGAGTGATATGTATCGTAACATCAAAACACCACCACATTACTAAAAAGTACTGCCACATGAGCATATAATTAAGCTAACACAAATTCCTCTAATCTTAACACCAACCAACATCACTCACCTCTTTGTTTTCATAAAACTCCTTCAACAATTAATTAATTTATTAAACAAACAAACCATTTATAAAACCTCAAAGATTTGTATTATTGTAATTGTAATTATACATTAGATAGTATATGTATATATACCAATACAATTGATTGATAATCAAGCAACTAATCATAACCTAACGGGTACGACCCATCTATACAATGTACCGACCCATCTAATCTTTGGTCTAACACGCCCCTTCAAGCTAAGGACAGGTAACAACCTACAACTTGGATCTTAGAAAGAGAAATCGAGGAGTTAGTAATGGCTTTGTAAATATATTTACAATTTGATCATGTGTAGATATATGTTGAACTCGAAGATCCCCTTGAGCAACTCTTTCCCGAACAAAGTGATAGTCGATTTCCATGTCTTTTGTACGTGCATGAAAGATAGGGTTAGTTGACAAGTATGCTGCACGAAGATTGTCACACCATAGTATAGGCGTTAAAGACGAATGAATACCAAGCTCATGAAAAAGAGCTTGAAGCCATGTAAGCTCAGGGACTGTGTCAGCAAGAGCTTTGTATTCAGCTTCTATAGAGGAACGTGAAATCATACGTTGTTTACGAGCGGTTCAAGATATAAGGTTTAAACCGAGACATATATCAACCCCCCCCCCCCCCCCCCCCCCCCCCCCCGCGCGTGGACCGTCGATAATCCGAACCCACAGTCCAATAAGCATTTGAGAAAGCTTCAAGAGAAGTATCAAGACCACCTTTCCATAGCACATAAGTAAAATCTTAAAGAGTAGAACCAAAAGAACAGCGGATGACCATACCATGTTCAACCGCACCATGAAGATAACATAAAATCCGTTTAGCAGCAGACTAATGATTCTCAGTCGGAGCATGCATATATTGACATACCTTGTTAACAACAAAAGCGATGTCAGGCCGAGACAAGGTAACATATTGTAAAGTACCCACTACTTGTCGATATTTCACTGGATCAGAGAAAGTGGCACTATCATATAAGTTGAGTGAGCTCAAGGTAACCATGGGAGAAGACACATGATTGCAATTAGAAAGACCAACCTTTTGTAATAGCTCCAAATTATACTTCTTTTGAGACAAGAGAATGTCGGACACATGAGGAACAATTTCAATACCCACGAAGTAGTTAAGGGGCCCGAGATCTTTTAATGCAAAAGTTGAGCCAACTTGACAAACTATACTTTCAATAGTGCCCATGTTATTACCTGTAACGATGAGATCATCCACATATACCAGAATGTACAAAAGTGTGTGTCCACTCACATAAATAAACAAAGATTGATCCGTTTTAGAGCCCTTGAAACTGAGATCATAGAGTGCCTTGAAAGGCGCTCAAACCAAGCGTGTGACGCTTGCTTTAAGCCATAAACAGACTTATGAAGCAAACATACATGATTTGGTCGTTGTGGATCAATAAAGCCCGGAGGCTGTTTCATATAAACCCGCTCCTTAAGGTGTCCATGAAGAAATGCATTATGAACATCTAATTGGCGTAATGACCAATTGTTAGTAATGGCAAGTGATAAAACAGCTCGGATAGTGGTTGAATTGACAACCAGAATAAATGTCTCATGAAAATCAATACCTGGTTGTTGTAGAAAACCTTTGACAACAAATCTCCTTTGTAATGACTGACAGCCTCATTCTTGTCTTGTTTTAACCTGTATACCCATTTACCATCAACAACATTGGTGTTAGAAGCACGAGGTACTAAGGACCACATTCTATTTTTGACGAGAGCATCATACTCTTCTTTCATAGCTTGACGCCACTCTGAAGAGTTGTTGGCAACAAGAAACGAGGTTGGTTCTGTGATGTTACTAGGGAGGATGGTAGCATGATTTGAGGAAGCATTGAAGGTCCCGTTGTTTAGGATTTGGACGAAGGTTTGCGGGACGTTGTCGAGGTGTAGGAGGAGGTGATGGTGGTGGTGGTGTTGGTATCGAAGACTCGATAAAAGTTTGAGAAGTTGGACTCAACTGTGATGAAACAGATGATGGAGAGAATATTGGTGAGAGTGGTGAAGACGGAATTGGATGGTCAATAGTAGGAATTACATAAGGTGATTATGAGGAGTAATAGGGAGATTTTTTTTGAAAGGGGGGGGTGCATAAGTGGTTTTAGGGATATCGAAGGGGAATTGTGATTCATTAAAACGAACATATCGAGCAATATAAAGATGCTTGGTCGAAATATCAAGACAACATATACATGATGGGAGGGGCTGTAGCCAAGAAATACACATGGAGTGGAACAAAAATCTATTTTATGACGATTGTATGGACGAAGATGGGGAAAACACAGGCACCCAAAGACACGGATAAAAGTGTAGTCGGGAGACCGTTTGAATACATTCAAAAGGTGACTTGTTTGTTGTGTGCGAGAGGGCATGCGATTGATTAGGTAAATAGTAGTATCAAAAGCATAATGCCAAAAACATTAAGGAACACATGAGTGAGCAATAAGGACAAGACCAGTCTCGACAACGTGACGATTTTGACGTTCAACAAAGCCGTTTTGCCCACTAGTATGAGGACAAGATCGCCGGTGAATAATTCCTAGCGAAGAGAAAAACGAAGCTAAATTACGAAACGCATCACCCCAATCGGCTTGAACACTCTTTAATTTTGTGGTGAATTGACGTTCAAACCATTTGCACAAATGATTTAAAATTGCAATACACATCAAATTTTTGAGTTAAATGATATGTCCACATGTACCGAGAATGATGATCAACGCACAACAAAAAATATGTATGGCCTTCAAAAGACAACAAAGGCGCGAGACCCCAAACATCACATTAAACCAAGTCTAAAATATTATTACTTCGAAATTCATAAACAAATAAAGGGAATTTTGAAGATTTTCCAATAGACAAGAATTACATAGACTTGAAAAACTATTATTCGTAACATGAAGATAAAATTAGAAAGCATAGAACGCAAAAGACGTTGATGAGGGTGTCCGAGCCGCCTATGCCAAATGGTTGGGAAGCTCTTTGTAACACCCCATTTTGGTAAATTGAATGTCATGCGTGATTATGACGTGTCATCAAAGCATGCAAGGTAAATTTCTTAAAAACATTAAATGACCATGAATGGAAATACCGGAAGCAAACATCGATAGTCCAAGTATAAGCTCATCAGACATAAATATAAGTACTGAAATGGAGAAGCACTAAATAATGTCCAAATAAATGAAGTAGCATAATGTATTTAAAAATGCATAAAGTAGAGAAGGCTAGATAGCTTGCAATCCATATGCACGTACGCTGATAGTCTACGAGCGCCCTTGAGTACCTGTCGTTTGGAAACATGAAAGGAAAACGGTTGAGCATAATGCCCACTGAACGGATATACAAGTATAGCATGAAATGACATAAGCATAAAAGACTAATAGCAGCGGAAATGTATAAGTCCTAGATAACTTGGAACATGTTCTTAAAACTTGTTTTATAGTTTGAAAAGACTTATGTTTTTATGTAAAATCTTTATTAATTAGCCAATAGCCCATATAGGTCATGAGGTTCCACCGTGCATGAGTACTTGGAGGGGAGACCTCGTCATGCAGTTAGAGGGGTTGCCTCTAATTAAATAGTCTGGGTAGAAGGGATCAACTCCTTGTGAAGGATGCAAGGCACACATCACATTCACCATGAAAATCCTGTAAAACATGTAACTAGGATGCACCCATACGCCCCACATGATAATAATAAATAAATGGCTAAAACTGAAAGGGACGCCACGAGCAATCACTCCGCCGTGGGGAAGTCATAACACTGGTGTCTCTAGTGTTATGATTATGGTACCTCCATAACTAGGTGATATTGGTCATGCATGTATATGGCTAAGGCATTTAAATCTAACATAAGTATCAAACATATAAAACAATACTGGAAAACAATTGGCTGCAAACAGGGAATCCTAATAAGGAAAGAATGTCCATACTGAAGGATGGGAAATCCATACTTTGTGTCCAGTGAACGAGGAAAGACGAAAGGATGAAAGTCCTACTCCGACCCCACTAATGCTACATAAATAGGGGACATGTATAAGTATTCTGATTACTGAGTACGTAACTGATTATAACATGTCTTAGCTTGTTTTATATGTTCTTGCCTTGTTTAACTGATTTAAGCGTTTTACTGTGTTTATCATGTATTTCATGTTTTCTGATTAAATATTAACTTGTATTCTTGTATTATTATACTTGTTGTGTAATAACAAATAACTTTCTGAAAATAGCAGGTTTCCTAAAATAGAAAGTTTTCAAAAATAGAAAGTTTCCAAAATAGACTAGTTTCTATAGATCAGTTTCTAAAAACAGAAAGTTTCCAAAAATAGTAAGTTTCCTGAAATAGAAAGTTTCCATATTTAGAAATAAGCTGGATTAATAAGCTAATAATATAAGCTTAAATTTACTGGTTAGATATCATAAGTCATGTAATTATTAGTATAGTTTATTAATAATATCATGTTAATTGAATAAACTATAGTTTATATGATTTAATTAAATATAAGCATGATTTAATTAAATAAAAGCATCTAAAATACTTAGGTTAAACATGTATTAATAATTTATTAATTATAACCTAAGTCATAATTTATTAATTAATTATAGTCCATGTTTTTAATAATTAATTAATACTCTAGTCTAAATTAAATGATATAAATACTTAGGTTAAAACATGCATTAATTACTAAATAATAATAACCTAAGTCCATGATTAAATTAAATTAATATACTAGTCATGAGTTAATTAATTTAATTTCCTTGAAAAATAATGTAACTTGTAAAATGTAAAGCTTGTAAAATTTACCCCGTGATCGAACCCGTGTTTTAAAACTAACCCGAAAATGAACCGGACCGGACCCTTGAACCGGACCGAACCAGACACCCCTTAGCAATGGCTACCCGGCCTAGCCGGTTGCCACTGCTCGAGTAAAATCACCACCGGCTGCAGCCGGTGGTACCCCCTGTTGTTCGCTGTGTTCCTACTATTTGAACAAAGCAGCCATCGGTCTTGGATCGGTGGTGCTGCTGTGCTGCACCGAGACCCACAAAAAATCAAACACACCCTGACGTGAGTCGGGGTTCCTTTTTCTTACAGCCAAGACACCAAAACCACACCGAGACCTTAAGATCTCGCCTGGTGGTGATACAAAGACCACCGAGAGCCCATGGCTCTCGGTTCATGCTTCGGCCAAATGAAACCCCACCAAACCAAATGTTATTTTCTTGTTTTCATGATTACACTAAGACGTTTTTATGTTTTTAATTTCCTTAAAACACATGGATCATAAAAAGAAAACAAAACAAAAAGATGAAGGTTTGATGTTTTACCGAATACGTGATTAAAAGAAACAAAGAACACGAACACTAACACCCGAATATCAATAACCAAAATCAATCAAACACCTTGGAGGTGTCTTGTGTAGCCGGCGGCAAGGAGGAGGACAAAGGAAGGGTTGGGTTTATAATTATTTTGTAAAATCTTGATAAATGAAAAAGTTTGTGATTAGTTTTTCCCCTAGTTACAATTTAAATGGGCTTGGGCCCTTGATGTAATATTTTTGTATATACTTTATTTTAGGAAAAACAAAGCGACAAAAGCGGGTAAGTATTAAGTATCACGTTTTGTGAAAAACGCGAATACTCGTCGTCGAGTTCGTTCTCGAGGAGGTATGGTGTTTAGCTAACAATTATAGACGTTATTTATTCGAGTGATTTCGCTTTTGGAAACAAAGAAAGAAAAGAAAACGGAGACGAGTTAAGCTAAAAATGAACTACGTCGTAAAAGCGTAAAACGTAAAACGCAACGAAAAATCGAATAAATAAATAAAAAATGGAAAACTTAACTTAAAATAAACTAAATAAACTTAAAAAATTGAAAAGTAATTTAAAAACAAAAATGGTATAAAAATCCAAATAACGAAAGTACGAAATTAATAGTTAACGTAAAAACGCGACACTTTTAAAAAATTATCAAATTTAAACTCTACAAGATAAAATTTATTTTTCCTACGTCGTAAATGACAAAATAAAAATTAAACAAAAAATAAATATATTTTTTTTTACTATTATATATTTTATTATGAATAAAAAACTATTTAAACTAAATAAATGATTAAAAAATATTAAATAATTTTATAAAAAATCCAAAAATTTATTGAAACTAATTTGACTAAATATACATCTAAGAAAAATAGAAAAACGAAAAAAAACTACTCAAATAAGCTGGAAATAAGGTGTACGTTCTTAATATATAAAAAAACGAAATTAAAGAAGGGTTAAAAGAAAAATAAAAGGAATATAAAAACAAAAAGAAGGAGAGAGCAGATGGTTAAACTGATGCTATGCTGCGTCTGCTGGATTGTGGAGGGCAAGGGTTCGAAACCCTCTGAGTGCACATTTTCTATTCTTTTTTTATTATCTTTGTGTCTGGAACAACAATATAAAGGAAAGGGAGGGGAATACTAACAAAATATGTTGACAGATCAGATGGTTACTTTGTGTTCTACTACGTCTGGTTAGGTGTGCTCATGTCTTGTGTTCGAGGCTAACCTGCAGCCCCTTTTTTTACTATTTTATTTTACAGCTTTTTGGAGATAGGCTACAGCCCCAAGGACAACAATTTGCGTGTCTTAGGTTGATAACGACAGTAGAAACATAACAGCAACACAGAAATAAAGAACTAAGTAGCAAATCAAGTATTACAAATTAATCATCTCAATGAACACTAGCAGGTAGTTCTTTTTAGCTTTACCCTTTTTTTATTGTGTATTCATTTCTTTTCGATGCACAGTTAAGCAAAAGCAAAGCCAAATACTCCCTTATGTTTTTTTTTCCGAATTCTATGGATGCGTAGTTACTAACACTAGTCCGTAAACACCAAAACAATAATTCCTGCTACGAATCAAACACCAATATGCTAATAAGTACACAGTTATGAGCACTACACCAGCAGGTCTCACTTATCTATTTTGGTTATATTTGACCTTGGATTGCTGTTGGGATGCACAGGCACCAAACAAAACACCTAATACCCCAAACAAATCACAAACACACCAAGATTGGATCTTGCTTGTGCATAGTTAATCACAAAACAGCAAGGCTACTTATACTCTTGGTTTCTTGCCTGGTATACTCGCTTTCACAGCAAATCGCTCAGTTGACAATTACAAGCTTGAACTATCAAAACCACAGTCGATATAAATGAGAACAAACCTGCACCCTTAAGATCAAACAATAGCTAACAACAAGCACTCAATTTCTACTCAAATGCCTCGAAGTACGCAGAGATCAAGAAGCATTAGACAATACAACATCGAACCTAAAAATCTAAACCCTATAACTATGATTAACCAAAGCCTAACCTCTATAACCTTAAATCGAAGCTATAAGGGCTGCTGGTGTTAATGGCACAAACCTGGCCACTTTTGCCAGCCTATGAACTCATTTTGCAGCCCAAATGGTTTCTACACCACAAGTCCTGGATGGTATCTATTTTTGTCTGATAACGAATGAATTTGCACAGCCATGAAAAACAAATAACATCAATAACCACATATCTCAAACCCACTGATTCTCGACTGACAAAAAACAGAAAACACTCTTTTCTATATCTTTTTAAGTTTTAGCATGAAAACAAAGCTAAACTAAACTACCTCTAACCTCTAGTGTAAGATGCAATAAGAACCAAAGCTAAAACCTAAGCCTATGATAGATCTAAGGCCTATTCCAAACACTATTTTTCAAGCAAAAATGGAAAGTTTAACAACGCAGCAAGTAAAATTAATGGAAAAACAAAGAAATAAATTGCATAAACGTAGATTAAACAAGGAATTAAGCAAATAACAAAAATCAGCTAAGCACACAAGCATATAAAAAAATGACAAAGCAGCTTATAATCGATAAGAACTTAAATAGGGGAGCTCACTCACCAAGGGTCCAAGCCGTGTAGACTCTAACACACAATTAACGAGCATCTCAACCGCATCTCTTTAACTCTTACACCACACCATAAACTCCTTAGATTCCTTCACAGCTTATATAACCGAAAAGCATGAAACTTTCTGAAATTCGAACATCCAATAACTTTTACCTTGAAATGAAAACTACCAGCTAAGCCTCCTTAGCTTCAAATAACAAACCACGTGAGCATAACCTTCTGATTTCACCTTTTTGTTAGAAAGCTAAACCAACAAGAACATGAACAATGGAAAAATAACAAGACGAATTTTTATTTTCTGAAAATGTAGAAGAAAGTAACCAGGACAGAATTGTTGCAAGGATATAAAAGACAGAAAATGAACACTCGAAAATAAGTGAACTAATAAGCTAGTATTGTCAGTACAAGCTTATTAGCAACTTATTGTCAAAAATGTGTCTCAAAATGGTTTTAACAAAATTTCTTTTGAAAAACCTTTTGAATAAACAAGAACGAAAAGTTTGGCAAGGAATAAAAAAAACTGAATTTTAACACTTGAGCTTAAACAACACCAATAAGTGAGGTGTCAACTCAGCTTATCAACAACTTAAGCTAAAATGGTTCTTCAAAAAAAAAACTTTTAATTTCTCAAAATTCTTTTTTTTGAATAAACTGAAAATAAAATTTGCATAAAATTTAAATGTGCTGAAAATTAAGAACAGTTGAAAATAAAAAGGAACACAAATTTTATTGATTTCAATATCTCACTACATTACATAGAAATACGAAATAACAAAATTTGGAACAAGACTAATACTAGTCCTATGATGCCCTTATATACTGGGTCACATGTTCTAGAAAGAAAATGAAAATGCTAAAACCCTAACTTACGAATTCCCCTAAAAGCCCTCCAATTTGAATCTTGTTCTGGGTCAAAGAGTGGTCTCATGTGACTTCTGTGATTGTGCCAGCTGTTGGGATAGATCTTGACCGTTAAAATGTGAGTAGGGAGCAAGTAAACACCACATAACCATTGATCATCTGTCAAGATTCGTTTTTAGGGTTTTGGTGTGAAAGAGACGGGGCAGGGGTGTGTTGGGTACAGCACATGGGGCTGTTTGGTGGGAATATTACGGTGGGGTTGTGATGAGGATAAGAATAATTAAGGATCTGGAAATCCTTAAGCTTTAATTTTAGGTATTGGGTGATTGGATAATTAGGGTTTATGATAGGGGATGAAGGGGGTTTTGATTTGTCTGGTTTGGGAAATCATGTTTAGAGCCATGGTTAATCAATATAATAATAGATTTGAATCTGTTAAATATTAATTAACCAGTATAAGAATTTTGGGTTTTGGGTAATTGGGTAAAAGGGGACGGGTAATTGGATGGTAATGGGTAAGTTTGGTGGGTTTGGGTTTCATACAAGGCAAAAACAGTCCCCCATTGTTCAAGATTTGTGCATTAGAAGTTTTCTCAACACATGTAATCAATTCCCTTTAGTAAGTAACTTTAAGGTAATGACCAAATGAACCTTCAAACTTTATATTTGAAACAAGGGCTTGTTATGTGTAACATTGGCATTTCTTCAAGGGTCAAACATGACATGTCTTCAAACTTTGGGGACCCCAAAATATTTTATGATAGTTGAGGGGTATAAAGTGTCAATCTTCTAAAGTTTAGGGACCAAACTTGTAATTCTTCAAAACTTCAAGGACTTCTTTGGAAAATCATGATTCGGGTCCGGTTCATTGTGCGGCTTCGTTTCTCGTGGTCGTTTTTCTTTGTTCCTTGTGATCTTTTTGTCTTTTTCTCGATATCCGTACCTAAAATACACATTGAACAAATACAAGCATATATAGGGGTATTTTGATGATATTTTAAGCGTTTTAAGCCCGATTTGGACGATGAGACTATGTATAATTGCAGTTTCATCACTCCCCCATACTAAACCATTGTCGTGTCCCCACGCAATGCTAGAATTAAGTATCATAGCACTTCCAAAATTCATTTTATGATGACATTTATTGAAAACGTAAACTTAAATAAACTACTACACGTGTTTTTAGACATAATGTATTGTTTTCATCACGAAAAAGTGACTTTTGGGATCATAGAACAAGAACATGTGAATGCTTCGTTAGAAATAATTTTGTCGTCCTCGATTTTCACCCAATTCCATGCTAAGCGTGTAACGAGATCATTGTTATTATAAGTTAGCAACACGATCATATCTCATGAGTGTTAATTACGAACCTAAACTCCCTTATTCCTACTTGGTATCTCTTGTATTTTATTTTGTCTTAATGATCACGAGGATACATCATTGACTTATGCGTGAATAGAGATTTAGGCCTAAAAATAGAGCTTTAACGGTGTAACCAAAATCATTAAATTAATAATTCACCCTAATAGACAACGATGTCAAAAAATTAAGTCAACAAGAAGGATCGATAAACACGGTTTTATAACGGTTTTGAACATGAGACTTATTACCAAGACTTTTATACGCCCCCTAACGGAAGGGCCTTATTATCTTTGGTTTAACTCCATCTTTTATTCAACTTCGCCATGAAGCTTTTATATGACTTCGGTCTTGCCTTGCCTTTTATTATCCGCCTCATCGGTGATTTTATTAGCCAAAGACGTATATCCTCACGCTAAAGCGAATTTTGGATCTTTAAAGCTTCAAAGATTAAGGCTTGATTCACTTTCAATTTGGGCATAGATTTTTCGGCCTTGTGAGCTTCAATTTTTTTGCTTAATTTAGGTGAGCACTTGAAATCTTATTATTGGGTGAAGCTTTTGATTATTCGGGTTGCCAATACTTCAAAACCGTGACGCTGGCGATACCTTAATGTTTTCCCAATTTAATTACATGGAAGCTACTAAAACAAATTAGAAACCAACAATAGTGACTAAACCGCTAAATCAATATTTATTAACAATTTATTATACAAAAGTGTGGGGAGAATAAGATAATAATTACTACACATGAGATCGTGACGATTACGAGACTTATAAATAACTCTATCATTTCTCGTCCTCATTTAAGAGACTTAGCCTAAAAAGTTAAGGAATCGAAGCTAAGTGCTCAACACGCACGATCGAGTCAAAAATTACTCTTATTCTCACCATCGGAAAACCTACATTCGTGTCTTAAATACTTATGAAAAACAAGAAAAATTCTAAAATTTGGCCATTTTTAGCCTTATTTTGCATAAAACGATAACAAAAAGATGAAATTTTGGATTGCGTGTTGACGTAAGCAAGGTGAAGTATCTACTCACCCCCCATACTAAAACTAAACATTGTCCTCAATGTTTCGAGTCTAGGGGTGAAACACCCCCATACTAGAGACGAAGTCGAATGCTTAATCTCGAGCATGGAAAGGGTAAAACGAATAACCTAAAAGCCGTTTATGAATTATGCTAATAAGATAAACGTTAGAACATAAAAGGATATCATCGGATATCAGAATCTCCAAAGGAAACGATCGAAGCTCGAGTGCTACGTAAAACGAACACGAGAGGCTTCAATGATGTCGATGTACCTAATGAATCACAATCACGAACAACCACGGGACAAAGGTTGGAAGGGCACAAATCCCCTCATATTAAACTAATTAGAAAGCAATAATATTTACGAGGATAAGCATGAGAATCCCCCACGAGGCACCTTGTTTTTGATAACCGAGTCAAAAGCTCGACTCGAATCCCCATAAATGTGATCATTTAGGGATAATCATGGTTCGGTCATTTTTTGTGGGACTTATATGTAATCAAGGCCCAAAAGCAACCGATAATAAAGGCAAAGCCTTTATACCGGGATCAAAGATCGTGTCTTCGTTTTCGGATGATAAACGAAACAACACGACTTCAAGTAACATCGTCCCTATGGGACACAAGAAAATAGCATAAGAAGAGAAGGGTGGGACATTGGGTGGGCAAAACAATTGAGTTACTCGAGGTAAACTCATACTGTAAGTGTAGAAGGATCTTCTAGTGACTACTTCGGTAAAAGACCGAGATTTTATCTTAAACGTGATACCGGGGTCAAAAATCTCGTCCTCAGTGGAGAAGTGTGAGGGAACAAATGGGGCTTCCCCCACACTAGATCCACACAAAACGTCGTCAAAAGAAGTAGACGCGTTTGTAGAAAGTTCAATTAAGCGAGGTGATGACGGAGTTAACTTTGGAAAATCTTTAAAATTGATTTTAAAATCATTCCCTTTTTCATTTTTTAACTCATTGTTACGAAAACCCGAGTTGATTAAATTGAAAATATTTGGTGTTTCCAAAACAATTCTAGGCACACTTAAAATTTTCACATTTATCTTGAAGGCGGGAGGAGGATTTGAATTTTTAAAACGTGAATCGACTAATAAAATATCCCCCTCCGGGCTAACGCAACGGTCCTCATCAAACTCCAAAATCGAAGGCGGGTTATCAAGTATACGTTTGATCTCGGAAAAATCGCCATCGGGATAAAAAACGTCTTCTCTTCCTCGTGGAAGAGGCTGAGCAATAAAATTTTCGATAATCGAGTCGCTAGCTTCAACCGTCGTGAAACTAGGAAAATAAGGCTCTTCGATTGAAGATTTTGCCTTTGTCGTTTCGACCTCGACATCGAAAAACGTATCGATGTGAGCAAGGCCATCGGCGGACTTCTCACATGATAAATCCAAAATCTCACTCGGTGTGGGATTAGGAGTAAAAGGCTCGTCACGTGACGATTTTGCCTTGACGGTTTCAACTTTGTCCTTCGAAGGGATCGAACGTGGGTTCTCAAACATTTTAGCAAAATTACTAACACGTCCCTTCGGAATTAATTTTCGTTCATCTTGTAAAAACGAGGGTTCAATAATTTCCTTTAAAACCTTTTCACATTTTTCTTTTTCAAAATCACTTGATGGAATTTCTTCATTCAAAATTGGTGTGTATTGATTTAGAAAATCCTCAATAATTTCATCCTCATTAGAAAAATTAGGTTTACAAGGTATAAGATTTAATACTCCCAAGTATCCTACGAGTTTTTCTTTTGGTTTATTTTCAAAAACATTTTTCAAAACTTCGTTAGATGACGTTTTTGTTTCCTCTATGTTTTTGCAAGACGACGAAGGTAGCACGACTCTAAAATTCGAGAGATAGGGATCAATACGAGACATACGAGTCTTAGGAGTCGATAAGGCTTGAACCTCTCCTTTGAGATTAGGATTGGTGACGTTCGATGAAGAACTCGACTCGTATGAAGCTACTTTTTTCTCTAAGGTCTCAATCGTTGAAAGAAGTTCATTTCGCTCATTAGTGTAAGCCTCCACAACTTTATCAACAAGTTTATCCCATCTGTCGTCAATTAGGTCAAATAAACGTTCTTGTTCTTTAGAAGCGGCATCATATTCGTTTTCCAACTCGGTTCTCATGGAGGCCATTTCCTTTAAGTAAAATTCCTTTTGAGTTTCCAATTGTTTTTCGTAATGTTTCTTAAGTTCACTAGAAGTTTCCCTAAGGTTTGTCATTTGTTCTTGAACCATCGTTAAGTTTTCATTATTTCGTCTCATATAGTCACAAAAGGCGTTTTGATTCATTTCATCATTTTGATTTTGATCACAATTAAAAGACGAATCATATGACGAGTAAACGAAGACGATGGGTGATCTTGGTCGTAAGATCGAAAATTGTCACCATGATCACGTGGAGCGGAGTTATAGATATAACCCTCTCGACCTCCAATAACCTTACAATTAAAACAATTGGCCCCATCGGGTGGACCTCCACAATATTGACACAAATAATATCCACCATCATTCGACATGATGCAACGAGAAAGTCGATTCGAGAATTAGACGTTATAGAGGGTGAAAGAAGAGAATTATGAAAATAGAAGAAAAAATCGAAGAATCTTTTTGTGTTTTTGGTTTTTTAATTTTTTTGGAATTTTGGTGTATTACGTAGAAATTAATCTACAAAAACTATCCACTAATCAAAGGTCTCGATTAATGAATCCAAGAAGAATGAAGGTAATTACGTGAAGTAAAAACCCTCGTTGACTTTAAAACGTTGGCGGAACGCCAAAACACTTCGAGGTTCAATAATTAAAACTCACAAAAATAGATTAATAATACTTGATGTGGCAAACCCCTAATTAATCGTCACTTTCAAAATACGCACAAGCGAGCGGAGAAAACGAGGCGGTGCGAAGCACTTAAGAGCCTTTTTTCCTTAGGTCGTGAAATACAACCGCCTTATACCCACCTTATAGTTTGTATTTATCGAGATTAAACCAATTAAGAGTATTTATCTATTTTGCGTTTGACTTTCGTTTGAATTCGATACAACAATAGTGACCGGAACGCTCAACTATTGAGGTGCGATTTCTCGCGTATTTGGATAATTATTGTGTGCTAATTGTTCTACGTAAATACAATATATTATGCACAATAAAAACGAGAAAACGATTTTGTGTTAATTAAGTTCAATTTAACACTATTTATTTGAATGGCTAATAGTATAGAAAAATAAAAAGAAGTATTTACGATAAAACGTAAACACTCAAACAAACACGATAAATAAATATGGCTAAACACACCTCCCCGGCAGCGGCGCCATTTTTGATGTAGTGTTTTTGTATATAATTTATTTTAGGAAAAACAAAGCGACAAAAGCGGGTAAGTATTAAGTATCACGTTTTGTGAAAAACGCGAATACTCGTCGTCGAGTTCGTTCTCAAGGAGGTATGGTGTTTAGCTAACAATTATAGACGTTATTTATTCGAGTGATTTCGCTTTTGGAAACAAAGAAAGAAAAGAAAACGGAGACGAGTTAAGCTAAAAATGAACTACGTCGTAAAAGCGTAAAACGTAAAACGCAACGAAAAATCGAATAAATAAATAAAAAATCGAAAACTTAACTTAATATAAACTAAATAAACTTAAAAAATTGTAAAGTAATTTAAAAACAAAAATGGTATAAAAATCCAAATAACGAAAGTACGAAATTAATAGTTAACGTAAAAACGCGACACTTTAGAAAAATTATCAAATTTAAACTCTACAAGATAAAATTTATTTTTCCCACGTCCTAAATGACAAAATAAAAATTAAACAAAAAAAAATAATTTTTTTTTTTACTTTTATATATTTTATTATGAATAAAAAACTATTTAAACTAAATAAATGATTAAAAAATATTAAATAATTTTATAAAAAATCCAAAAATTTATTGAAACTAATTTGACTAAATATACATCTAAGAAAAATAGAAAAACAAAAAAAAACTACTCAAATAAGCTGGAAATAAGGTGTACGTTCTTAATATATAAAAAAAATGAAATTAAAGAAGGGTTAAAAGAAAAATAAAAGGAAAATAAAAACAAAAAGAAGGAGAGAGCATATGGTTAAACTGATGCTATGCTGCGTTTGCTGGATTGTGGAGGGCAAGGGTTCGAAACCCTCTGAGTGCACATTCTCTATTCTTTTTTATTATCTTTGTGTCTGGAACAACAATATAAAGGAAAGGGAGGGGAATACTAACAAAATATGTTGACAGATCAGATGGTCACTTTGTGTTCTACTACGTCTGGTTAGGTGTGCTCATGTCTTGTGTTCGAGGCCAACCTGCAGCCCCTTTTTTTACTATTTTATTTTACAGCTTTTTGGAGATAGGCTACAGCCCCAAGGACAGCAATTTGCGTGTCTTAGGTTGATAACGATAGTAGAAGCATAGCAGCAACACAGAAATAAAGAACTAAGCAGCAAATCAAGTATTACAAATTAATCATCTCAATGAACACTAGCAGGTAGTTCTTTTTAGCTTTACCCCTTTTTTTTCTTGTGTATTCATTTCTTTTCGATGCACAGTTAAGCAAAAACAAAGCCAAATACTCCCTTATGTTTTTTTTTTCGAATTCTATGGATGCGTAGTTACTAACACTAGTCCGTAAACACCAAAACAATAATTCCTGCTACGAATCAAACACCAATATGCTAATAAGTACACAGTTATGAGCACTACACCAGCAGGTCTCACTTATCTATTTTGGTTATATTTGACCTTGGATTGCTGTTGGGATGCACAGGCACCAAACAAAACACCTAATACCCCAAACAAATCACAAATACACCAAGATTGGATCTTGCTTGTGCACAGTTAATCACAAAACAGCAAGGCTACTTATACTCTTGGTTTCTTGCCTGGTATACTCGCTTTTACAGCAAATCGCTCAGTTGACAATTACAAGCTTGAACTATCAAAACCACAGTCGATATAAATGAGAACAAACCTGCACCCTTAAGATCAAACAATAGCTAACAGCAAGCACTCAATTTCTACTCAAATGCCTCGAAGTACGCAGAGATCAAGAAGCATTAGACAATACAACATCGAACCTAAAAATCTAAACCCTATAACTATGATTAACCAAAGCCTAACCTCTATAACCTTAAATCGAAGCTATAAGGGCTGCTGGTGTTAATGGCACAAACCTGGCCATTTTTGCCAGCCTATGAACTCAGTTTGCAGCCCAAATGGTTTCTACACCACAAGTCCTGGATGGTATCTATTTTTGTCTAATAACGAATGAATTTGCACAGCCATGAAAAACAAATAACATCAATAACCACATATCTCAAACCCACTGATTCTCGACTGACAAAAAACAGAAAACACTCTTTTCTATATCTTTTTAAGTTTTAGCATGAAAACAAAGCTAAACTAAACTACCTCTAACCTCTAGTGTAAGATGCAATAAGAACCAAAGCTAAAACCTAAGCCTATGATAGATCTAAGGCCTATTCCAAACACTATTTTTCAAGCAAAAATGGAAAGTTTAACAACGCAGCAAGTAAAATTAATGGAAAAACAAAGAAATAAATTGCATAAACGTAGATTAAACAAGGAATTAAGCAAATAACAAAAATCAGCTAAGCACACAAGCATATAAAAAAAAAAGACAAAGCAGCTTATAATCGATAAGAACTTAAATAGGGGGAGCTCACTCACCAAGGGTCCAAGCCGTGTAGACTCTAACACACATTTAACGAGCATCTCAACCGTATCTCTTTAACTCTTACACCACACCATAAACTCCTTAGATTCCTTCAAAGCTTATATAACCGAAAAGCATGAAACTTTCTGAAATTCGAACATCCAATAACTTTCACCTTGAAATGAAAACTACCAGCTAAGCCTCCTTAGCTTCAAATAACAAACCACGTGAGCATAACCTTCTGATTTCACCTTTTTGTTAGAAAGCTAAACCAACAAGAACATGAACAATGGAAAAATAACAAGACGAATTTTTATTTTCTGATAATGTAAAAGAAAGTAACCAGGACAGAATTATTGCAAGGATATAAAAGACAGAAAATGAACACTCGAAAATAAATGAACTAATAAGCTAGTATTGTTAGTACAAGCTTATTAGCAACTTATTGTCAAAAATGGGTCTCAAAATGGTTTTAACAAAATTTATTTTGAAAAACCTTTTGAATAAACAAGAACGAAAAGTTTGGCAAGGAATAAAAAAACTGAATTTTAACACTTGAGCTTAAACAACACCAATAAGTGAGGTGTCAACTCAGCTTATCAACAACTTAAGCTAAAATGGTTCTTCAAAAAAAAAAACTTTTAATTTCTCAAAATTTTTTTTTTTGAATAAACTGAAAATAAAATTTGCCTAAAATTTAAATGTGCTGAAAATTAAGAACAATTGAAAATAAAAAGGAACACAAATTTTATTGATTTCAATATCTCACTACATTACATAGATATACGAAATAACAAAATTTGGAACAAGACTAATACTAGTCCTATGATGCCCTTATATACTGGGTCACATGTTCTAGAAAGAAAATAAAAATGCTGAAACCCTAACTTACGAATTCCCCTAAAAGCCCTCCAATTTGAATCTTGTTCTGGGTCAAAGAGTGGTCTCATGTAACTTCTGTGATTGTGCCAGCTGTTGGATAGATCTTGACCGTTAAATTGTGAGTAGGGAGCAAGTAAACACCGCATAACCATTGATCATCTGTCAAGATTCGTTTTTGGGGTTTTGGTGTGAAAGAGACGGGGCAGGGGTGTGTTGGGTACACCACATGGGGCTGTTTGGTGGGAATATTGGGGTGGGGTTGTGATGAGGATAAGAATAATTAAGGATCTGGAAATCCTTAAGCTTTAATTTTAGGTATTGGGTGATTGGATAATTAGGGTTTATGATAGAGGATGAAGGGGGTTTTGATTTGTCTGGTTTGGGAAATCATGTTTAGAGCCATGGTTAATCAATATAATAATAGATTTGAATCTGTTAAATATTAATTAACCAGTATAAGAATTTTGGGTTTTGGGTAATTGGGTAAAAGGGGACGGGTAATTGGATGGTAATGGGTAAGTTTGGTGGGTTTGGGTTTCATACAAGGCAAAAACAGTCCCCCATTGTTCAAGATTTGTGCATTAGAAGTTTTCTCAACACATGTAATCAATTCCCTTTAGTAAGTAACTTTAAGGTAATGACCAAATGAACCTTCAAACTTTATATTTGAAACAAGGGCTTGTTATGTGTAACATTGGCATTTCTTCAAGGGTCAAACATGACATGTCTTCAAACTTTAGGGACCCTAAAATATTTTATGATAGTTGAGGGGTATAAAGTGTCAATCTTCTAAAGTTTAGGGACCAAACTTGTAATTCTTCAAAACTTCAAGGACTTCTTTGGAAAATCATGATTCGGGTCCGGTTCATTGTGCGGCTTCGTTTCTCGTGGTCGTTTTTCTTTGTTCCTTGTGATCTTTTTGTCTTTTTCTCGATATCCGTACCTAAAATACACATTGAACAAATACAAGCATATATAGGGGTATTTTGATGATATTTTAAGCGTTTTAAGCCCGATTTGGACGATGAGACTATGTATAATTGCAGTCTCATCAGCCCTCCCTTGTCCTTGTGCCCGCGACTACCTAAAGCCCAAAGGGAAAACCCGTTCAATTTTCATGTTTAGCAATTTACGTGCTCGTTCGTTAGTATTTTCGTGTTAGTTCGTAATTAATTATTCATGTTATAATAATACTTGTACGTAATCGATATTTGTCGGATAATAATAAATATATACGTAGTTACATGTTCGTGATTTAATTTTCATGATTTCATGTTCGTGATTATAATAATTATGATTAATAATTATCGTGTAATACCACGTACTTAATAATTATCGTGTACTAACACGTACCTAGTTTCTGTAATTAATATTCGTGACACGTGTTCATGATATAAAAGGAAAGTTTTAATTGGTTCGTATGTTTACTAAGTGTACTATTCATGGTAAAAGCATGCGGGTTTTACACTCTTACAGCCGAATAAGATACTTTGGGGATCGACTTGAGTTGAGGAAAAGTGATGGTGTAGAGACCGTGTTTATTGGGTCCGGTGAGAAGAGTGGTGTGTGTAGACTCTTCCTTCACAATAAAATAAGAAGAGTGAAATTCAAAAAAGACATCATTATCATGACAAAAATTTTGAACATAAAGGAGGTTATGGGAGATTTCTGGTACATGAAGAATGTTTTTGGGAGAAAATGTTTTTTGTGGTGAGTAAACTTTAGATGAATCAATATGAAAAATGGGGAGACCCTTACCGTTGCCAACATGAAGCGCGCCGTCACGATTATATGTATCTGAATTTCCCATCGCTGCCAAATCAAGTGTCACATCACTATTTGTTCTGGTGTCTGGATGCCAATTTCCAGACACAGTAGAGGATTGACCACGGGTATTTGCAAAGTTAGTCATTGGCAATTGTGAATAGTAGAAGGGTCACGATTTGGGCAGTGTGATGGAATATGCCTAATACCATATCTATGGCAAGGGCCATACTGTGTCCTGGGTGGACGCCCACTCAAATTGACGACCATTACCGCGATCTCGGTTGTTGTTACCACGAGAGTTTTTACGATTTACATGGTTGTTGTTATGGTTACTCATGTTGTTGTTGTTTTATGGACGAGCACCATAAAAGGACTGTGGACCAGATGGTGAAATTGGTGATAGATGGAATCTAAGAGCACTCAATTGAGCAACCAACTCTGATAGTTGAGCTTGACGTGGTTCTTTTATGCTTTGTGAGACCGTTGCGTAATTTGCTGCAAAAGATGGAGTAATAGATGGAGCAGGTGCACGAGTTTTTCCAAGCATGTAATCATGATCATTAAGAAATGCATGAAGCTCGCTAAATGCAGTTGAACTTTGACGGGCAGTGATTGTGGCTTTAAGGCCGCTATATTCTTCACAGAGACATGGGACAACAAGCATAACCAAATCTTTGTCTTTTATAAGTTTGCCAACGGCGGCGAGTGCATCAGCATAATCATGCACACAATTTAGATAAGCATCAGGATTTTCATCACCGTGCATCTTTATTCTCAGAAGTTGTGTCTTGAGAGTGTATTCCTTGGATATGGAATGTGGTGCATGCGCCTTTTCAAGAGACAACCAAAGAACTCAGGAAGTTATACCTTAAACATGGCGAAAATAAGCTTCTGAGATTGTGGAGATAATTAGCATACGAACGTGGGCATCGTTAGAGACCCATATTGGATCATTCGGATTTTCCTTTGGAACAGTGGCACCTTCGGTGGTAATAGGTAAGGTTTTTTATGGACATGGTATTGAATTATCCACATAACCCATCAAATTGTTGTGGTAAGGAATGGTTCAATCATATTTTTCTAATAACCATAATTTGTGATGAGGAAGGTATTTAGTAGTTCCCATTGTTATTATTTTTATCCACTTTATGTTTAGCCACCGTTGTTTATTATTTATCCACTGTTGGCAACAGCAGCTAGCGTTAGCCACTGTCACATATATCCTAGCATCTGATGGAAAAATAGCGATATCCGATATATAGTCTACACACTGATAAGTGTTGTCCAATTTTGGACAACAAATGCTGAAAGGATATCAGATGAAAAAGGATTTCCTGTTGTTTGGTGTTTTGGTTGAGTTTTCGCACACAAAACAAGGTGGTCACACACATAAGTACATGTGATCTCATATTTTATACATAATTTCATTGTGATATTAATGGCTCGGATACTTTTCATATAGAAGTTGTAACACCCCACTCGGATAAGTGGACCGTTACGTGTATTTATGGCGTGTCATCAAAGCATATAAGGTAAATGTTCTAAAACATTAACTGACCATAAAAGGAAATACCGGAATCAAACATCGGTAATCCCAACATAAGCTAAAAACATGAAAACTATACTGAAAGAATGGACTAAACAATGTCCAAAGATGAAGAGTAGTATATGAAGTGCATTAGTAAGGATTCTGGATAGCTTCCCTCCAATTGCACCTACCCTCAGAATCCTAAGAGCGCCATGTGTACCTGCCGTTTGTAACATGAAAAGAAACTACGGCTGAGCATAACGCTCATAGAACGGATATAAGAGCATGACAAGTAATACTGAAATGAAACCAATGACAAACGTTAAAGCTATAAAGACTGTAATATAAACTGCAGCAGAAAATTGTGTAAGTTATGAAAAGTCTGGTTTATCACTGGTAAGCTGTACTATGAACTGTTAAATCTGAAAACATGTATTTACTGTATTTTAAGTGCCAAGAGCTTATATAGGTCATGTGTTGTAACCACGTCTACATGAATACATAGAGGGGTGACCTCGTCATGCTGTAGAGGGGTGACCTCTAAAGAATGTGCTGGGTGGAGGGATAAACACCAATGTAAAGGATGTAGAGCACACACCACATTCACCTGATAAGCTGTAAACTGGTAAACTAGGATGCATCCATATGCCCCGCTGATAATACTTGTAAATGGCCAAGCTGAAATAAATGGGAAGCTGCGAGAAGTCACTCCCTCGCCGCGGAGTCATGACAACGTTGCCTCAAGTATCATGGTTACGGTACCTCCGTAACTAGTACATAACTGGTCATGCTTGTATATAAGGCTAAGGAAAATTTAACTTAGTTATTAAGATGATTATTGATAAAACTTATAACATATACTGGGGAAAACATTTGGCTATAGACGGGGAATCTTAATCATGCAAAGGAAAGGAAGTCCTCACTGAAGGACGGAAATCTGTACCTCATGTCCAGTAATGAGATAAGAATGAAAGCTGAAGGATCTACTCCGACTTCACGGATACTACATAAATAAGGGACATGAATGAGTTGTCTGATTACTGTCTCTTATTACTGTTTATTTCTGTTCTTAATTCACCTTGCTTGTTATCGTATTATTTTACTGGTTGAGCATAATGTAAGAACTCATAGTTTTTCCAGTATTATTTTATTCTTTTATTCGTGTTTCTGAATTTTCCAACGTATTTCATCTTCTTGAATTCTTTTTATGTAAATCCTGAGATCATGATAATTTTAATAAATTATACTTTTTAAGTATTTTCTGATCATTGATAATACTTTACTTGGAATTATAAATTTTTTACTTTATTTTACCATATTTATTTAAATCAAAATTTTTAATTTAAAATCACCCGCGTACGTTTTACAACGAGTTTACTCAAAATCAATGTACAACTAGAATTCCTAGTGATCGCGATACCGACGGATGCCCAAAATTTTACATTTCATTATCGATTGTTACGATAATTAATATTTTCGATGATTTCGTTTTAATTACGTGTTAAGTCGTGTCGGGAAACCATATTACATATTTATGATGCATTTTAACTTTTGAAAATTATTTTTATGAAACCCGAGCCCCGTAAATATTTTCAAGATTTACTAATAGTCATTTTCTACCCTTTAAACTATTAAATTGCTTTTATGTCCAAAACTATTCAACAATTGCAATATCTACTCTAACACTACTATATAAGCATTTTTCTAACTAATTCACTCAATTTTACCACATATAAACACACACACAAAAATTAGTTCTCCTCCCCTCTTTTTCTCTCTAAATTCCGCCACCCCTAACACCACAAAACACCCCTCTAATTTGATTTCTAGTTTGATCTAGCCTAAACTAAAACATATACCATGCTCCAAATTCAATGGTGATTCCACTGATATAAAAATCTCACTCATGCATCAACTTTCAAGAATTCTTATGATTTTATGGTTGGTTTATGTTTTAATCATCATGCATGTAATGATCTTAGTAGGATCATCATGTATTCATCCTAAAAAGTTGTATTTTTGATCTTTGGTTTTTGTTAAATTTGACAAGCAAGTGTTTTAGAAGTTGTTTGGTTGATGGGTATGATAGTAGGGTAATATTAGAGGTATGGATTATGTTAAAATGGGTCCAAATATTGATTTGATATGATTTCCATAAGTGTATATTACATCAGCAGTTTTAGAACAGATTTTAGTGGGTTTAAATTTGGATATAGGTTGAGAATAACTTAATTTGTCGTAGAGTTTTTCAAGACGCTCGTTTTGATATAAGATACAGCTTCTAACTCATTACAGATCAAAAGTTATGCTAGTTTTAGTATTCGTGTACCGGGAGACGCAAATCGGAACAATCCGAAATTGTGGCTGATTTTGGGTCGACTCTCGGGGACTTTAGGCATGGTTAGATAATTGATACTACTGGTTTTCAAAGTTTAATTACTTAATATGATGAGTCTAGTACTAGGTTTAGAAGGCGAAATGTCAAGATAATACTTCTAAATTGGTATAAATGATTTTATAAAACAAGTATACATTCTGTCCCAAAATTTAGAGCCGAGTAAAGTGTCGAGCTGATGGATTTTAAAGTATGAACTTTGGCTCAAAATTTGGCAGGGTCTTATACAGGTTATAAGTAACCTTGACACCAAATTTCATTGAAAACGGACAAGTCTAGATGGGGTAGATTGGTGTGTACATTTGAAGTCGACATGCTGATTGGTATTTTGAACACATAGTTCAATGCTCGTATGGCGTGAGTTAAGTATTCACTATTGGACATGGTGACTTACTCAAGTGTTTAGTCATTATATAAATGACTTAGTTACTGGTCCGAGTGAGGTAAAGGTATAGTTTGACTTGCGTTGACTTGGCGTCTTATGACGAGTCAATGTTGGGAGTGCAAGTGTTTAAACGAGTAGTGATGCATAAATGGGATAATATGGATTCATTTGGTTCGTGTCTTAACACGCGCCTTATTTTGATAGGTTGCGGTTTTCGTGTTTACTGGGCATCCATATCGTCGGTGATCGTCTTACCACTACCGTTTCTACTCAGCTTCTGAGTACCGTGAATCACTTACCTCGTGGCTAAGGTAAGTTCATAGCCCCTTTTTACTTGTACATGGTTTCTAAACGCGGGGTGAGATTTTACATGGTGGGACACAACCATTTAAAACTGTATGCTATCCAGAACTTGTATGCTATCCAGAACTTGTATGCTTTCCAAACTTTCATTATTATATTGCTTTTAGTTTATAGCCTTAGGTTTCCTCTCTTGATCATGAACCGTTAATTTACTTATGTTGCTAAGTGCGAATGTTGTGGGTGGATCCATTGGGATTTACTATCCCTGTCTCAAGTACCTTGACACACTAATATTTGCTTATACTTGAGTATTTAGGCTGAATACTCACTAGAGTAACTTACATGAGTTAAGCTTCAATTCATGAACTAAACAAGAATAATAATGGTTTCGGACTATGGTTGATGCATATAACCATTTTCCATATTACTTGTTTTACAAATGAATGCTTGTGTTCCACACCTTTACTGCTAAACCTATGAATATCACTCAAGTTTATGTTAACGATTTTACATGTTTAATCTCAGGTATTATTACTTAGATTTGCTTGGATGGGAGCCCGCAGGATATAATCGCAGCTTGGAGAATTCTGTGTATATTTCAACTTTGGTTTTATCTAAAAACCGTCAGAAGATTTTCTGTATGTTTGGTAACTAAGTGTTATAAATCATGATGAAATAATAAATATTTCAACATATAAAACTCTGGGACCTATGTTTAAAACTATGATCTTTTATGATGTAATGTATATGTTTTATTACGTCATCTTTGTGTCAACAGTAATTCATTGTTTCTTGTATCATGACGTGGAACCCCCTTGCTGCCTAGTTGTTTCCCTTGCCTGATTCTGGGGGTCTCACAGATTGGTATCAGAGCGATGGTTTTAGGGAATTGAGTCGTTTTTCAAACTTAGTCTATAACTGAAAGTTCAAATATTTCATGTTTTAAGTGTCAACCACAAAGTCTACCAATGTTGTTCGATATCTGCGCGGGTAACTCTCTGATCCTTATTATTTACTTTTAATTATCGTTGTAGTATTTCATCTCTTGATTACATGTTGAAATATTACATTATCCTAATGACGATAATTACTATGTCTTTTTAAAGCCTCTGTGCTTCATGAATTATCATTGGATAATACTTGATTACATATGCTCTTACTGCATTTCTTGAATTCTTGTTCTTGCGAACTGATCTTGTTACAATGATTTTATATTGTTATGACGTTACATACTTGTATTCGGAGCGCGTATGCTGCCAACTTTTCATACTCAATTTTCTGAGTACTATTGCTATCTTGTTTATGCGTGATACGACTGACCTCATATACTCGTTCTTTTTGAACCGTCTATTTTTCTCAACTCACTGTTACATGTTGTGCATACTGTCGTGATACCATTGTTCGAGATTGAATAAGTCTTGTTTTCGATGAAACTTCTGATTTTTAGTTTACTACCGTGCGTGTTGCTTTCATTATTAAACCTCTTTAAAATATCTATTTAGATATACAGATTACTTTCCGACCATTGGTGATTGGATGTCTTGAAAAATAGTCTATAGACCATTGTGTAGCTCAGTGTGTCTCCGAAAAAGACTAAAGGACACCGTGTGAGTTACACATCCCGAAGCATTCCTTGAATCCGTGTTGAAGAATATCGTGAGATTTCGTAACCTTGATTTACCTTTACGTCACCGTTTTACGCGACACTTGTATATCGATTAAATATTACTTCATTGACCATTCTTCGTTTTGACTTTTAATTACAACGTTCGTTGTACCTTGAAAACATCATTGTCATCTTGTAATCCCTCCTCTATTATGTAGCAATTGTTTGAAATACAATTCTACTTCTATAAACCTATACCCTCCCTTTTCATTAAACCTCCTCACTCCAGGAGTGCGACTTGTCAATGTTACGTTTCTTTCTCGATATGTCTTGTGATTTTGGAAAAAAAATCTCACTGCCAAGAGACCTTCCTGTAATGCATCTTGAAATCGAAGACACGGATGTCATGCGGCGTTTTTTATTTCTTAGATTATCATTGGTATTCTTGAACCATTGTTATACAATGTTTTCCTTTGTATGTTTAATTATACAAGCTATTCTTTTTCGTCTTTATGGAATCCACAAGTCATGGGTGTACATAGATTTCGGGTCATTATTAAGTTTGATTAACTTTCAAGATGTGTCGAAAAATATACTTTTTGCAGAAAAGTTACGTATAATTTCACGATGTCGAGAAAATATTTTTATAAACTGTAGACATTAAAATATATTTCTACTTGTTGAAGACGTACGTTTAGGACATAAAATTCGACCCGAAAATCTAAAAAAAACCGAGCAAGTAATGCTCATTTAAAATTGTAAAATTTAAAAACTTAGTTCTACGTATTTCTAAAATATCATTTTCTTTACAAATTTAATGCAAGGGCATTTTCGTCCATTTTTTATCCGTTTCAAGTCTCGAGTAAAACTAGAAAGTTGTCGGAAACCTCGTTCTACACCAAATTGCATTGGACTTCGAATATTAAAAAAAAATTCATTAGCGAGTCAATTGGTCTTGTCAGAACCCAAAAGTCAAACTTAAAGGTCAAGGCTGATAGACTTTAAAGATATGGTTTGAAGCGTTTTTGAGTTCGTGTGAGCTCATAAAACTTTAACTAATGAATGGAATTTTACAACCATGAAACATTGATTGCGTTTGAAAACGTTTACAAATGGTAACTTGAGCTCGGTCATACATAAATCTTGAACTTTTGGAACCAAGTGAGATGATAAACCAGTGATGAATTATATGTTTCGAAAAATGTGTACATTTTTATGCATCAGTATTTACGTGATAAATTCATAAACTTTCCTAAAATAGAAACTTTTTGGAATAGTTGTACTATATAAGAAATGATGCTCTACTTTCTTAAAAGTATATTTACGTCAAATAAATAACGATGTAAACACATATGGATTTCTTTATTCTTTCTTTTATATATGACTTAATTTTCATTCTAATTTGCCTTCCTTTGCTTCTATCGTACCACTGATTTGGGCCGAGATTTGAAGTTCTTGCTTTCACATCGTTCGTTATCATCTTGACGGCTCAACCTTTTGAAACTTTATCAACTTGTAACCATTTCATTCATTGTCTTGAACTACCCTTTATTACCCTCATGTAACTCACTCGCTATTTTATAAGTTACCATATAAGCTCAAACTAGTATTTTTTGTGATACATTTTATAAAATGTTCCACTTGGGCATTATTAAATACTTGAAGGTTATCTTATAAAATTAATTTATATTAATTTTACAAAGCATTTTCACAAATTGTTCTACTTTGGTCTAATAAAGAACTCTTGTAACAATAAAAATTGTTGATTTAAACACTCTATAGCCAATTAGTTACTGCCGAAAAGTTTCATAAATTATTTTGATTCTTATTTTTACAAATGGCATCATACACATATTTTAAATCATATGACATGTAATACTGGTTTGATGAAGCTAAGCATCACATTGCTAGTCCTAAATTATGCATGGCCTGATCACCTATGCTTAATTTAGAAGGAGCCATGCAAGGCCGAATAGTAGTCACCTTAAATATTTGGCCAGGAACCAACTTTTTACTTGTGTTTATGAAAAAGTTAGATAAATCAAGATTTTGAAAACTTTTACATCTTATGCGAGTAGAAACAGTTCGCGACATACATATATGAACCCTTCTCGTTTCTTGAACAAAGTACATGCCTCAAGTACATATTTCCTTATTCAACGATTTTGGTTTTACTTGTTACCTCATCTTCCTTCGTGACATAATCCTCATTAACACTTGTCTAATTTCTTACCATTGATGTCAGACTTGAAAGTTTCAATATTGTTCTTCTTCTACATAGACCAACCTTCGCTATCTATTTTGGTAGACCTTCGAAACGTCTCTGGACACAGATAATGATTTATGACTGAACGAGAACAATAATTCCGTGTACTTGTCATGATTATGTGTTAGACTCTATCGTTTTGAAATTTGTTCGTGTGAACCACGCATTGATTTCAAGTCTCATTGCTAATGTTGTTCATCTTGTTAGAATTACTCTCAAATGACTTCTTACGAATTTTCTTTAATGCAAAAATTTGTTGTGTGGCTTTTCTCTTTCGATCGTATATCGACCATCAGGAACTTAATAAGCCGTTATTGGTGACGCCAACCACGTTTGTGAATTAATCTTGCTAAATCCTTTGTTTTCTATTGTCCTTATTATTTATGCATCTACTCTATCATGTTCGATAAAAATTGATACGAATTCTGTTTTATTCCCTTGTGCTATTGCTTGTATACTAATTATTGGTTATTATTCGTTTCATACTCGTTTGCTATCTTGTTACTATTTGAAAACCAAAACATGTCACATGTTTATCATTTGATGTAGTAAACACCTTCTTGGATTTCCAAAAATTTATAATAAATTTTTCCGAACATTTTACACATTTTGTCAAGTGGTTAAATTACCAAAATAACTGTTTCAAGTTAAATATCAGATCTATACATCTTCTTTGTTAGACTTATAACTAGTTTTTAAAAGGATGTCAAGCTTTACCTTTTAAAGTATTTGATTTTATCACACTTTACTTTCAATATAATGAAATTATTAAATTAATTTATAATTTCTAACAATGATTTTAAATAATTTGGAAACTTGATTTTCCCTAATGGTGACGATAAACCCGAGCAACAATAATTTCATACAGTCATCCAAAAGCTATTAAGCTGATTGAAACAATTATTCAAACTGAGTTACTTTGACTTTGAAATCCTGATCAAGAAAAATATTTAGCAACTGCATGCTCACTCGTTTTATATAGTTTGATTTCAAATCACTAAACCTTGTAAAATTTTCTTTTGATCAAGAAAATACTTAAGATAAATATGAAAGTAATACAAAATCTTAAACAGGTAACTGAGACAACTTGCATTTTAAATGTTCATATGTAATTCAATTTTTTTCCTTTCTATTTCTCTTGTAATCAGATTGTTACATTTTAAGATTGCCATGTTTTATAGTTTGCGCGATTTGTGATTCCTTGTTGATTAACAATCTTGATTCAATTTAGCGTACTTTGTCCGTTTATGCGATTCTTGTGTTCATTCTATCTCTTGATAATTCTCCATACTGAAAGGTCATTATTCTAATGCAAGTTTAAAAATTTATTCGAAAAAGAGTTAAGCAACTAAAGCATAGTGAATTCCAATTGTTAAGGTTCGCCGTTGTGCAGAAATTACCTGAGAAGCAATGAAGCAGTTCTAAACTATGTACCTCATTTTGTTTGCATCTACTTGTGTTTTCATTTTCCTCTGTATCTAGTAGAACTCTGAGCGACCAGAGTTTCTTAAGGGGGTAGATTGTAAGAACTCGTACTTTTCCCAGTATTATTTTATTCTTTTATTCATGTTTCTGAATTTTCCAACGTATTTCATCTTCTTGAATTCTTTATATATAAATCCTGAGATCATGATAATTTTAATAAATTATACTTTTTAAGTATTTTCTGATCATTGATAATATTTTACTTGAAATTATAACATTTTTATTTTATTTTTCCATATTTATTTAAATCAAAGGTTTTGATTTAAAATCACCTGCGTACATTTTACAACCAGTTTACTCAAAATTAATGTACAACGTGAATTCCTAGTGCTCGCGATACCGACGGATGCCCAAAATTTTACATTTTATTATCGATTGTTTCGATAATTAATATTTTCGATGATTTCTTTTTAATTACGTGTTAAGTCGTGTCGGGAAACCATATTATCATGTTTATGATGCATTTTAACTTTTGAAAAGTATTTTTACGAAACTCGAGCCCCGTAAATATTTTCAAGATTTACTAATAGTCATTTTCTACCCTTTAAACTATTAAACTGCTTTTAGGTCCTAACACTACTATATAAGAATTTTTCTAACTAATTCACTCATTTTTACCACCTAAAAACACACACAAAAAAATGGTTCTCCTCCCGTCTTTTTCTCTCTAAATTCCGCCACCCATAACACCACAAAACAACCCTCTAATTTGATTTCTAGTTTGATCTAGCCTAAACTAAAACATATCCTATGCTTCAAATTCAATGTGATTCCATTGATACAAAAATCTTACTCATGCATCAACTTTCAAGAATTTTTATGATTTTATGGTCGGTTTATGTTTTAATCATCATGCATGTAATGATCTTGGTGGGATCATCATGTATTCATCCTAAAAAGTTGTATTTCTGATCTTTGGTTTTTGTTAAATTTGACATGCAAGTGTTTTAGGAGTTGTTTGGTTGATGGGTATGATAATAGGGTAATATTAGGGGTATGGATTATGTTAAAATGGGTCCAAATATTGATTTGATATGATTTCTGAAAGTGTATATTACATCAGCATGTTTAGAACAGATTTTTGTGGGTTTAAGTTTGGATATAGGTTGAGACTAATTGATTTTGTTTTAGAGTTTTTCAAGGCGCTTGTTTTGATATAAGATAAAGCTTCTAACTCATTACGGATCAAAAGTTATGCTAGTTTTAGTATTCGTGTACCGGGAGACGCAAATCGGCACAATCCGAAATTGTGGCTAATAAGTGTGTAAACACTTATCTTTTTACCACTTAATTATAATAATAACCAAGCCAAAACGTGTATTTTTGTCATAGATGTCAGAATTATGCGTGGTTTGTGTTTTTGTAGTGATTAAGGATCAAAATGTGAAAAGGGAAGAAAACGCGGGCTTTCACGGGCTTTTATCGAAGAAAAAGACAAAAGACAAAGTCAAAAGATCAAGATTGCAAAAAGAACGGAAGTCCAAGGCCTATTCTGAAGATTTATCGAAGAAAAGTTTAAAGACGGAAGTTTAATAAAAGCCGATGAACTCAAGTCTAAATTAATGAAGAAATTACAAGACGAGTTCAAATAATCCCGAGACAAAGTCGAAAAAGTCGAAGAATTTAGAAGATGAAAAGACGAGAAAAGAAAGAAAGAAGCAACACATGCTAGCCTTCCCTAATCACCTATAAATACCCTCCTAATCTCACATTAGGAGGTGTTGTCTATTTTGACAAACTAGTCTTCCACCATTTTCATTACTTGTACATTTATTTTCATGTCATTTACTTAATTGTCAATCTAATTACCTTGTTTTGCACCTTAAATTTCTTGCCTTTAATTCAAGTAAGTCTTTTAATTTTGTTGTTGAATCTTTGTTTTCCTTTAATCAAGCTTTTTATTATCCATCTAATTCTACTTTTCTTGCTTTTGATTTTGATTATTAATTCGGATTAAGCATTCTTTTGCTTAATCTTATTGATTATTTGAGTAAAAAGTTTATCTTTTTATTTCTATATAGGCTTTTATACGAATTAAGCTATAAGCTTGACAATCTTATTGGCTTATTTTGTATTTAGCTTATTTGTTTTAAAATTTTCTTAAAAGTTTTATCTTTTTAAAGTTTATTTTATAAAGTTTGCTTAATTTGTGTCTTGAAAGTCTTTAAATTTGTGCTTATTTTGTTCACCTTATTATTGCTTTGGTAAGTTTTGGTTTGCTTATTAGTCTTAGCTTAATCGTTTTGCTTATTACGTATCTACTTCCATCAGAAAGGGAGTATTTGGATTCCGACAACTTCACTTATTCCGATCGTGACATTGAATTAGGGATTTTAGATTCCGACGGTTCTTTCCCCCTTATTCCGATCGTGATTGCGATCGTACATTGCGACGGGTCTTAAGGCCTTATTGAAATGAAGTGCTGCCAAATTTTCAACAGCCACATTCCGATGGGATTCCGATGCAACATTCCGACGGCTTTGTTTTAAATGTATTCCGATGGTTTATTTTTAGTATTCCGATAGTTTTGATTTTCATTCATTCCGATAGAACTGTCTTAATACATTCCGATAGACTCTAGGTTTAGACATTCCGATAGAATTGTTCTTACTTATTCCGATACCTACATTCAGATAAGTATTCTGACGGCTTTGTGGTGACAGCATTCCGACAGGATTCCGAGGGATTGGGTTTTGTTTTAATATTTTTGCTTTAGTTTAAGTTTTCAAAAATTACACGCTTCCCGAAATCTCTGTTTTTACCAAGTGTTTTTCTAGTAATTTTTAGTTTAATTTTTGAAAGCTTATTTTTCCGCCATTTTATTTCAGTGTTATTTTAATCGTTTTTCTTTATTTTAAATTTCAAGTTTACATTTTTATTACATTGTCAAATTAATTTTTCGTCAAGCTTTAATTACTCGTATTTTAATTAATTTACTTTTAAAAGTTTAAATATTGCACCAGTTACTTTTTAATTAGTTTTAGATTTAAATTACCATCATTTACTTTAACGTTTTGCACAATTACTTTACTACAACGACCAATCTACTATCTGTTCTCACCAAAAGACGACTGAGTCAAACATTAAACCGGAAGTCAATTCGATTAGACATACACAACGGACTTAATTTTTAACTGAGTAATCTTAGTTATTAAATGGCGCCGGTGCCGGCTCTTTTCGTGAAGATTAACGGTTTTCTGTGAGAGAGGCGTTGAATTTTGGGATCCGTTCACTCGTGGACGTTATTTTTATTGCTCAAAATTTTCAAAAATCCATAAAAACTAAAAAATTGTTAAAAATCCATAAAAATTAAAAAAAAATTCAAAAATCTAAAAAGATTTTATTTTTATAAGTTTATATATATTCTCTATTTCTTTGGTATCTTTTTATTTTTCTTTTGCAGGTGCATGCGTACTAGATATTCAACTTATTCAGAGCCCGAGACTCGTGAAGATTTAGATATGGCTGGTGTGCACAACAACAATAATCCATCCCACCTCAACAACAATAATCCACCCCACCCCAACAATAATAACAACAACAATGTTCCTCCACCCGATATTCGAACGATGGAGGAGCTTTGTCAACCTACCATGAATGGACGAGGAGGACCGATTGCGCCGATGCAAATCACGGCTCCATAGTTTTCTTTAAAGCATCACATGATCCAACAAGTGCAGAACACTTGTCCATTTCGCGGATTGCCGGATGATGATGCCAACAAACACCTCGACAAGTTCATTACCGTAACTCAAAGCATGAAGTTGCCCGGTGTTACTATGGATTTTCTTCGCCTTCACCTATTTCCACACACCTTATCCCACCATGCTGAAAAATGGTTTGATCGTCTTCCGAAGAATTCAATTCATACCCGGGGCGAGATGACTCAACGATTTTTGTCGCGCTACTTTCTACCATCCATGGTCACGAGCCTTCGGAATCAAATTAGTGGATTTACACAAGAACCTGATGAATCACTTTTTGATGCTTAGGAATGATATACTGTTTTGATCGATCGATTTCCAAACCACAACATGCTCCCCGTCACCTTAATTGATACTTTCTACAACGGTTTAACTTTTCGTGACCGTGATACGATTAATGCAGCCGCCGGTGACACATTTATGAAAAGAAGACCTGAGGAGTGTAGAGAGCTTATAGAGAACATGACTACTCATCACAAAAAATGGGATTCATCCACATCCTCAAGATCAAACCCGAGAGTCAATGTGTCTTCTACTTCTTTAAACCCTGATATCACTGAATTGACCCGCGCAATGGTCGAAATGAGTAAAAATATGCAACTTTGGGCTACAAATCAACAACAACAAGTTAAAGCTGTTGCAACTTCTTGTGAGATTTGCGGGGGTCCTCACTCATACACTGATTGTCCTTCTACTCATGACAATCCGGAAAACGTGTATGCAGCTTATGGTAACTATTCAACGGAAAGCCATCAAGCCCAACCTCAAGGTGATCGTAACTTGCTAACTTACCGTTCTAACAACTTTCTTTCATCCGGTTTTTCTCCTCAAAACCACAACCCCAACAACTATAATAAAAGCAACTCAAACCCACCTCGAGCTTCTAATCCTATCACCCACCCGCTCAATAAGCCCCACCTATTAATCAAGATGTTGAAGCTTTCATGAGGACCCAAGGAGAGCAAATCAAGAATCTGCAAAGCCAAATTATCAACTTGAAAGGAGATATCACTAAGCAAGGTAATGATATTCGATTCGAGCTTCGACATGATATACAAACCTCTTTTTGCACTCAAACAAATGATTTGAAGAATTTGTTGGCTAGTTTCTTACCAACTCCTCAACCCTCTACTTCGGGCTCTCTTCCTTCAAATACCGTCACCAACCCGAGAGCGAATGTGAAGGCTATTACTACACGCAGTGGAGCAACCTTAGTAGGTCCATCTACCCCTCCCCCAGTTACTCCATCCATACCTCCTCCACCATCATTTATCCCTCCTACTCCCACGCCTAGTATTAGTTCTCCATTACCGTCTCCACCTCTTACTGAAGTACCCAAGAAGAACCCTTCACCAACCCCACCTTCCACCTTTAAACCTTCAACATCTCAACCTTTACCTGCTAAACCTTCCACCTATAAACCCAATATCCCTTATCCTTCTCGCTTAGACAAGGCCAAATTGCAAACCAAGGATGACATTCAAGTGTCGAACTATTTAAAGAAGATTTCGGGACTGACCATCACCTTTAGCCTTGTTGAAGCTCTTGCACAAATGCCTAAATTTGTTAAGATGTTTAAGGAATTGCTTAATAAGAAGGAGAAGATGGCCGAGTTTGTTAATACTCGATTGAATGAAAACTATTCTGCAGTCCTTCTTAAAGAACTTCCGGAAAAACTTGGAGATCCCGGTCGTTTTGTGCTACCATGTACTTTTAACCAAACCGAAGAATTTACTGCCTTAGCCGATCTTGGGGCAAGTACAAATTTGATGCCTTTAAGTGTTTGGAAAAAGTTATCATTAACCGATCTTACACCAACAAAGATGACTCTTGAGCTTGCAAATCGCACTCTCGCTAACTCCGTTGGTATTGCTGAAGATGTGTTTATTAAAGTTGGCACCTTCACTTTTCCGGTCGACTTTGTTGTTGTTGATTATGAAATGGACCCTCGTATTCTGTTAATACTTGGTCGGCCATTCTTGAGAACCGAAAAAGCCTTAGTCGATGTTGTCGAACGTGAGTTAATGTTAAGAGTCGAGAATGATGCGCAAGTATTCAAAATGGGGAAGATCACAAAAAATCCCATGGAAGAGAATCAGCGAATATGATTAATGTGCTTGATGATTTTGTCGTCTACAACAATCCTCTTTTTGATTCTTGCTATGATAATCCATTGTTCAAAGATGATGTGGATGATTCTCTCTCCAATTTAGATCCTCCACCAAAATTTGAGTCTCCACCAATCTATGATGACTATGATGACGATTCTAGTTCTGATATGGATGATTCTGATGATTTTACTTCTGAGTATCCAGACATGCCAACTTATGATGACTTTGATGACGTCCATACTCTATTGAGTGATTCTTCACATGATGAAGATCCTCCACCAACCATGCTTGATCCTACTTTGGATGACTACTCATTTGAGGAAGATTTTACTACTTTTCTCAACACTTACTTCCCAAATGAGAGTGATGCTCTTCCTTTGGACTTTGATGATTATGGTCTTTATCCTCCTTTCGATATGAAGAAACACGTTTCAAAGGAGAAGAAGCCGGGAGACACCGATATCCACAGTACTTATGTCTTGACACCTCTCTATCCCCCTCTAAGGATGAGATTGTGATATTTCTGAGCGGATCCTCCTCAAAGACTACTGAGCCTGAGTGTTATTTTCCCCTAAAGGAAAAGGTGTTCGATCCCGGTATTGCACTTTTTAAGCCATCTCAGTATCCATCTGATGAAATAAAAGGAAAGATTTTTAGAACTTATGGAGATATGCTTGCACTTCTTCACCCTTACTACCACCGTACTCCATATTTGCTTAAGGGAACCTTGCCCACCCTTATTTGGATTGCCGTGTTCGCCTTAGGCTTGTGCTATTTGATGGACGAAAACAATGTATTTAATCCCGGTGGATGTTCTTCAAGCTTCTTCCTATGCTAATCAATGTCGAGTCAGGCTCACGACTCGGTTAACAAAAACAAGCGCTTCTCGGGAGGCAACCCGCAATATCTATCCTTTTTCTTTGTTTTTATAATAAGTGTAGGGGGAGACCCTAGTATGTGTTAATTGTTTTTCTTTCTTATCATGTGCAGGGATTCGATCTTTCAAAAATTCATTCTTGATGACTTTTTACGACCCGTGATCCCGTGTACCCGTCTTCCCGGTTCTATCATAGACTCTTTTGATTCTCTATTTTATATTTTTCAATATTAAAATAGGAATCACTTTAGTTGTCTCTTCCTTAGCAAGATTTAAACAACATGCACAATGTCCTAAGTGTAGGGGATTTTACTTCCACATGCTTCAACATTGAGGACAATGTTTATATTAAGTGTAGGGGGACTTTTATCAAAGTTAAGTGGGATTTTCCTTGTATTTGTCCTTATTTTAACCGGAAAATTTGATTTTTCGACATTTTTCAATTTTTTTTGATCTATTTTGGCCTAGTTGTTTTTACCTTTGTTATAGTTATTTTCTTTCTTTGCTAGAATAAAGTTTGAATAAAGTGGTTTTAATTTTTAATCGTCATGAATCTTTTGACTCAACCCGAGTTTACTTATCCAAGTTTACTCTAGCTAGTATCCTTAACGTGTTTAAGTCAAGTTTTGCTAGGCTTTTATATAGGGAACTTTAAAACGCGAAAGTCATAACTCTTACGGGTTAAGAACAATAACTTTTCGCAAGTTCCTATAATTGACCCTAGAAAGTCGTTTATCAAGGGAACTTTAAAATGAGAATTCTAAACTTGAAAAAGTCTAAGAAGTTGCAAGATCCTATAGATGACTTGAAAACCCAAAACTTTGATTTAATAGGCTAAGCATCCACGAGTCTCATTCCGTGAGATTTTAAATTGTGGAGAACAAGAGATGATAGAGTCAATTATAAGTTTAGTATTCTTTCATGAATTTATGAGCTTTTTCTCCCATCGCTTGCTAATAAATTTAATTGCAATAAGTAAGGTTGTACGATTTGAAAAGTTACTTAGCTTCTAGCCCAAGATCGTTTAAAAGTTGCTTGGTATTAATTAGAGTTCATAGCCAAGGCATAACTTATTGAAGCGGGATGCGAAATTTGGCGAGTCCGAAATGGTCCTAACAAGACATGAGGGCTACATTTTGTTGCTAAAGATCCCAAGTGATGTGAAGAATCATTTATCAAAAATCAATATGAAGGATCGAGACACACGACTAAAAGCAAATACTCCCCTAAAGATCATGGAGAAGTCTATCAAAAAAGGCCCTAACAAGGTATGAGGATAAATAGATCCAAGTCCTAAAAGGAGGCGGATCGTTGTATATCAAAATCCCAAATAAAGATTGGAGAAAAATGAAGAAGTCGTGGTCCAAGTATGAAGAATCTCTCAAAAAGTTCAAGTGAAGAAATTCCTATTATGAAGAGAAGACCACTATTTCATGAACGTCTCTCAAGATTTGAAGTATGAAGTCGCTGCCAAATATCGGTCCGAGAAAGGTCACAAATCGTGAAGCGAGTTATGCCAAGATATGAACTTTATGAGGCCCCGAGAAGCAGTTTTAAAAGATTTTGTCCTTTAGCTAACTATTGATTAAATTGTCCCACTTTATTTTCAGCCTAAATAATTATCGAAATAAGTCAACAATGCATCCTCGTGATCATTCAAGACAACAATAAATTATAAGAGATACACCTAAGAATAAGGGAGTCTAAGTGAATAATTGGCCCATATGAGTTTGTGATAGTTTGCTAACTTATAATAACAATGATCTCGTTTTTAAGCTTGGTATGGGGAACGTGAAACTTGAGGGTGATAATCATTCATGACATTTCCAAAACCCTAAGGTAAGTTTTTGATCTTCTTACTTGTTTTCTTATTTTAAATATTTTGTCTCTTTACTAAAGGCCAAGGTGGATTGATTTTGATGGAAATGTTAAACTTGCTTTGCAACTAATGCATTGCATGAGGACATTGCAATGGTCAAGTGTAGGGGATTTTATAAGTGTGTAAACACTTATCCTTTTACCACTTAATTATAATAATAACCACACCAAAACGTGTATTTTATGTCATAAATGTCGGAATTATGCGTGGTTTGTGTTTTTGTTGTGATTTAGGATCAAAATGTGAAAAGGGAAGAAAACGCGGGCTTTCACGGGCTTTTATCGAAGAAAAAGACAAAATACGAAGTCAAAAGATCAAGAGTGCAAAAAGAACGGAAGTCCAAGGCCTATTCTGAAGATTTATCGAAGAAAAGTCTAAAGACGGAAGTTTAATAAAAGCCGAAGAACTCAAGTCTAAATTAATGAAGAAATTACAAGACGAGTTCAAATAATCCCGAGACAAAGTCGAAAAAGTCGAAGAATTTAGAAGACGAAAAGACGAGAAAAGAAAGAAAGAAGCAACACATGCTAACCTTCCCTAATCACCTATAAATATCCTCCTAATCTCACATTAGGAGGTGTTGGCTATTTTGACAAACTAGTCTTCCACCATTTTTATTACTTGCACATTTATTTTCATGTCATTTACTTAATTGTCAATCTAATTATCTTGTATTGCACCTTAAATTTCTTGCCTTTAATTCAAGTAAGTCTTTTAATTTTGTTGTTGAATCTTTGTTTTCCTTTAATCAAGCTTTTTAGTATCCATCTAATTCTACTTTTCTTGCTTTTGATTTTGATTATTACTTCGGATTAAGCATTCTTTTGCTTAATCTTATTGATTATTTGAGTAAAAAGTTTATCTTTTTATTTCTATCTAGGATTTTATACGAATTAAGCTATAAGCTTGACAATCTTATTGGATTATTTTTTATTTAGCTTATTTGTTTTAAAATTTTCTTAAAAGTTTTATCTTTTTAAAGTTTATTTTATAAAGTTTGCTTAATTTGTGTCTTGAAAGTCTTTAAATTTGTGCTTATTTTGTTCACCTTATTATTGCTTTGGTAAGTTTTGGTTAGTGCTTATTAGTATTAGCTTATTTGTTTTGCTTATTACGTATCTACTTCCATCGGAAAGGGAGTATTTGGACTCGACAGCTTCACTTATTCCGATCGTGACATTGGATTAGAGATTTGAGATTCTGACGGTTCTTTCCCCCTTATTCCGATCGTGATTGCGATCGCTCATTGCGATCGTACATTGCGACGGGTCTTAAGGCCTTATTGAAACGTAGTGCTGCCAAATTTTCAACAGCCACATTCCGATGGGATTCCGATGTAGCATTCCGAGAGCTTTGTTTTAAATTTTTTCCGATGGTTTCTTTTTAGTATTCCGATAGTTATGATTTTTATTCATTCCAATAGAACTGTCTTAATACATTCCGATAGACTCTAGGTTTAGACATTCCGATAGAATTGTTCTTACTTATTCCGATACCTACATTCCGATAAGTATTCCAACGGCTTTGTGGTGACAGCATTCCGACAGGATTCCGATGGATTGGGTTTTGTTTTAATATTTTTGCTTTAGTTTAAGTTTTCAAAAATTGCACGCTTCCCGAAATCTCTGTTTTTACCAAGTGTTTTTCTAGTAATTTTTAGTTTAGTTTTTTAAAGCTTATTTTTCCGCCATTTTACTTCAGTGTTATTTTAATAGTTTTTCTTTATTTTAAATTTCAAGTTTACATTTTTATTACATTGTCAAATTAATTTTTTCGTCAAGCTTTAATTACTCGTATTTTAATTAATTTACTTTTAAAAGTTTAAATATTGCACCATTTACTTTTTAATTAGTTTTAGATTTAAATTACCGTCATTAATTTAACGTTTTGCACAATTACTTTACTACAAAGACCAATCTACTATTTTTCTCAACAAAAGACGACTGAGTCAAACATTAAACCGGAAGTCAATTCGATTAGACATACACTACGAACTTAATTTTTAACTGAGTAATCTTAGTTATTAGTGGCTGATTTTGGGTCGACTCTCAGGGACTTTATGCATGGTTAGATAATTAATACTACTGGTTTTAAAAGTTTATATACTTAATATGATGAGTCTAGTAGTGGGTTTAGAAGGCGAAATGTCAAGATAATAATTTTAAAGTGGTATAAATGATTTTATAAAACAAGTATACATTCTGTCCTAAAATTTGAGCCGAGTAAAGTGTCGAGCTGATGGGTTTTAAAGTATGAATTTTGGCTCAATTTTGGCAGGGTCTTATATAGGTTATAATTGACCTTGACACCAAGTTTCATTGAAAACGGACAAGCCTAGATGGGGTAGATTGATGTGTACATTTGAAGTGTACTTGCTGATTGATATTTTGAATACATAGTTCAATGCTCGTGTGGCATGAGTTGAGTATTCACTATTCGACATGGTGACTTACTCAAGTGTTTAGTAATTATATAAATGACTTAGTTACTGGTCCGAGTGAGGTAAAGGTATAGTTTGACTTGCGTTGACTTGGCGTCTTATGACGAGTCAATTTCTGGAGTGCAAGTGTTTAAACGAGTAGTGTTGGATAAATGGGATAATAAGGATTCATTTGGTTCGTGTCACTAGTTTTGAAGTATGAGTACTTTGAAAATATTTAAAGTCATGTTATACTTGGTATATATCGATATTTGAGTTCGAGTATTAACACGCGCCTTATTTTGATAGGTTGCGGTTTTCGTGTTTACTAGGCATCCATATCGTCGATGATCGTCTTACCACTACCTTTTCTACTCAGCTTCTGAGTACCGTGAATCATTTACCTCGTAGCTAAGGTAAATTCATAGCCCCTTTTTACTTGTACATGGTTTCTAAACGCGGGGTGAGATTTTACATGGTGGGACACAACCATTTAAAACTGTATGCTATCCAGAATTTGTATGCTATCTAGAACTTGTATGCTTTCCAGACTTTCATTATTATTATTGCTTTTATTCTATAGCCTTAAGTTTCCTCTCTTGATCATGAACCGTTAATTTACTTGTGTTGCTAAGCGCGAATGTTGTGGGTGGATCCATTGAGATTGACTATCCCCGTCTCAAGTACCTTGACACACTAATATTTGTTTATACTTGAGTATATAGGTTGAATACTCACTAGAGGAACTTACATGAGTTAAGCTTCGGTTCATGAACTGAACATCAATAATAATTGTTTCGAACTATGGTTGACGTATATAACCATTTTCCATATTACTTGTTTTACAAATGAATGCTTGTGTTCTACACCTTTACTACTAAACTTATGAATATCACTCAACTTTATGTTGACATTTTACATGTTTAATCTCAGGTATTATTACTTAGCTTTGCTTGGATAGGAGCCCGGAGGATACTATCGCAACTTGGAGAGTTCTGTGTATATTTTAACTTTGATTTTATCTAAAAACCGTCAGAAGATTTTATGTATTTTTGGTAACTAAGTGTTATAAATAACGATGAAATAATAAATCGTTTTGCATATAAAACTCTGGGACCTATGTTTAATACTCTGACCTTTTATGATGTAATGTATATGTTTTATTGCGTCAGCTTTGTGTCAACAGTAATTCATTGTTTCTTGTACCATGACGTGGAACCCCCTTGCTGCCTAGTTGTTTCACTTGCCTGATTCTGGGGGTCTCACACATAAACTGATTAATCTGAATGTCCGGTGTATTTCTGATAAATCTAACTGTTCTTTAAATGTTTACTGATTAGTATATATCCTTATTTTTGGTTACTGTTTATTATACTATGTTCTGATATTTACGATATTACTATAAATAGTAACCTGTTATAAATAGAAAGTTTCCTAAAATAAAAAGTTCCTAAAATAGAAAGTTTTCCAAAAAGGTTTCATGAATCATTAAATCATTTAAGATAAAAACCAAAAATTTAATTAATAATTAACTAAAATCGTCTCAATTTAATTTACTAATAAAATTAAATGAAAACATTTCTAATTTGGTTAATTCCGTGATATATCTTAATTAATAATATGATTTAATAAAAAAATTAAGTAAAACCTTTGTATTTTATATCGACATGTACTCGTAAATCCGAGCCAAAAACCTTCCCCCAAGACACCTACGTCTCGGGTCAGCCCAAACTAAGTCCACCACGACCCACGTCGTAGTCCCCCTTGCTGACGTCACACCAGCAGTAGCCACTGGCCTAGTGCCAGTTACTACTGTTTGTACAGTGGTTCCCACTGCTAGTTCTCGGTTCCCACTAATTGTTATATGTTCCCACCGTTTGTATTATTTTCCCCACTGTTTACAAACCGAAACACCCCCTTGCGAGTTAATCCCAGACACCCCCTGTTGAGTCTTTTATTCACACTGTTTTATTAAACCAACCCCTGGTGGGTTCATGTTACTGCCGATACCACACACCCATCCACCACCACACCCCATTTGGGTCGCGTTTGGGCCAAAACAGAACACACCAAGACATGGTGTCTCGGCTGTTCATCACCAACAGCCTACCGAGAGCTTTATGCTCTTGGTTTTTCGTGATCAAACCAAAACCCGACTGATTTTAATGCTTATTACAAGTTTATGATTTAACCCCACATGTTCTTGATATAGAGTTCCATAATCCATGATTTATAAAAAGGAAAAGAGGAGGGTGATTACCTAGTTCATGATTAAGAACGAATTACAAACACTTGACTGAATCAAAAGCAAGCAGATCAGATCTTTTCCCCTTTTTTTTTCTCTAGCCGTCGACAACCAAAGGGAAAACAAGGAACCCTAGATTGTTTTGTGTGTTACTATTCTATGACAAGAGAATGGGGTGACCCCCCTTTTTTTGGTTTAATAGCATGCTGGGATCAAAGCCTATCTATCTCCTTTGGTTCAAGCTACGACCCAAAAGGACACCAACACCAAAGTGTTTTTAGTTTTTTTACTAACGTTTCCATTTCGTTTCGCTTCGTTTAAAATCATTTAACTTGCGTGTTCGTTTTTAAATCCCGTCATGTATTTATTTATTTTACTGAAAATAAATACGTACGTAATACTGAATAGTTATTTTCTGAATAATTAATTACGTTACGATCTTATTTAAAACTGAGACTGTGTGAATTTAATATTCGTGGATGTTAAACATTGCGTACATGTTCGTATATTAATCCTCGCGAATCTATTCTGACGTGAATTATTTATTTTCTGAATAAATAATAATTTCGTAACATATGAATTAATACTGTTATTTTTTATCTGAATAAATAGTTACGCAGCGTTTAAATTAAAGCTGTGATTGTACGTAGTTAATGTTCGTGGGCTTTTAAAGCGGGTTTTACAGAAGTATATGATTAAGGGGAATAATTTTTTTTGATAAATGTGATGTTCGAAGTAGATTTTCACGGATTGGTAATCTATCATATCTTCAAATTTGTCAGGGTTTGAAGATAACTTGTAGGTGTTTTTAAGTTGTGACAAAGGATTTGATAGAAAGGTAGCAACGATACAAGATTTTTCTTAAGACTCTCTATGCTCGTATTTGCTATTGTATGTGCCTCATTTATTAGGGCAATGATTCTTTTTATCAAAGCGGATTCTACTCATTATTAGAAGACATGGAACGTAATTTTATATTATTCTACTTGTACACCAAGAATGTCATATTTTTTTTTTCAAGGTCATTGCAAAGAGCCTAATTTCGGAGAATCTTAATTTTCATACATTTGTTACTTTCTTATTGATGTGACAAAAATAGGAAGGGATGCTTAACTTGAGGGGAAGCAATTTGGAGATCATGTACTACATAGTTTTGCTGACATCAACTAGGAGAAGATTGTTTAGAATTAAATTTGATGTGACCAAACTACTAGATGGAAGCAACAGGGACTAAAGTTGTTAAATGTAATATCTTCAAGTTGGTGGACAAACATTGAAGATTTGATATTATCTTGCATATCACAACTTTAGTTATTTATTTTATATTATCTTGTTTCCATGTATATCTTGTTCCTTAACTTATAAAAGTAACAAGACCGTAGGTTTTATTCATTCATTCTTACTATCAAAATATAACCTACATAAAAGTATATATTCTAGGCATGGTATTCAATGTATACATGCCAAGAGTTGTTTGTGTTTATGATTATGCAAATAACATTAGGAGCAATTCTTGTCTTGTTCTTAACACCTTGTTTATGTGTCTTGTTCAATTACGCTATGTTAATCACATATGAACGAGATGCATTCCTAGTAGCTCAAAGATCCATGAATCTAAGGATTCCATACTTTTTTCCGATGGTTCAATTTCTGTGTCTTGTCTTTGTTATTGAAGGTTTTAACAAGGTTTGATTTTTATTTTAGAGATTGTTAAGGTTTATTTTTTTTCTAGGGAGAGAAATGAGAGCAGTTTTTTTTGAAAGAGAATGAAAGTTTTGGTCTTATCCTATAAATGGGCGGGTTTTTTAATTTTATAAAGTCCAAATTGTGTTGCTTCTATTTTTAGTTTTTTTAAGTGTAATATCAATGGTTATACATTACTTTAAATTTTCAAAATTTTGAGATAAAAATAAATACTGTATTTCTTTTATTGACATAGTTATGTTTTTTTCTTTATCTATGATGATTAATGATAAATTTTGAATTTGTTAACTAATTCATTATCACTGTTGATAAAGTATATATGTTTTTAGTTATGCAATATCACCGTTGATAAAGCATCTATATTTTTAGTTCCACAATATCACTATTGATAAAGTATATTCAACATTTTTAAATGCAATATCACTGTTGATAAACTATAAAAAATTTATATTTTATCTTATTCAAGTTTATTAATTGAAATATCACTGGTGGTATATAAGAGGAACAAAAACAATACTAGATTAAATATTGTCTTTATAATATTAAGATACATATCCAAACCAAAAGTACAAGTTTTTTTTACGTATCATCATATTGTTCTATAATACATAACCAAATTGTTCAATGTGTTAATTTACACACACATCCAAAATAAAAGTAGGAAGTTTTTTACGTAGAATGACATTTATAACAATTCATGTTTGTTTACATCCTCCTGCTTATTTCCCTGCTTCTTTTTTTATATTTGTTGCATTATTATACATCAACTTTCTGTGGTTGTTCACTGCATGGAGAAACATTTTTGTTGCAATTTCAGTGATCTTTGTGTTTTTCGTTGTAGATCCCTGTTCTCCATTGACAAGTAGTCTCTCCTGGATACAACTCCATATGTATCATCATATACACACCACAGTCGAATTTTTCTTCTTTTGTCTTCTACTTCATTTGCAGCACTGTTGGTTTCTTAATTTTCTTCTCTACATCATGTGCCTTTGGATGGTCATAAGCCAGCAGGTGGTTGACAAACAATTCCTTCTGAAAACATAAATATATAAAGATCGTTAGATATGTTTTTACTTTTACTGCTTAGACAATTTTTTCAAAGGTTACTTACCACATATTAAAATTTTTCTTTGTATTGTCCTTCATACGTTGCATCTGAATTGCTGTTGTCTATTATCACAGCCTTTGATTTTTCAATGTCGAAAACTATGACGTAGAAATATGTCCGTGTGCAATTATTGGAATGAAGACCTGTTTTTTATCATAAATATTTTAGACTATCACTATTTTAGAATAATATAATAATTATATGAAAAGAATCTAAAAGAGTTTTTTTTACCAGTCCAACATCTAACAGTTCATTTCTCTGACATCGCCCTGTTTCTGAATGTGAATCAACTTGCTAAACAATTGGTACTGGGCGTCTAACTTCACTGCTTTGTTTTCTATCTTGTCTTCGAGTATCCCCCGAACCTGTTTCAATTGTTTTTTTTTCAAAATTATATGTTAGTTTCCTGAGTTCAATACTTAGGTGTTTTTTATATTTTTTATTAAGAACTTACCGTCATTCCTGTATAAAAGAACTGGATATTCATTTTGTTTCCTTTGAAGTTTTCTTCATAATTCAGGATTGACACATATGTGTAAATCACTGGAGTTTCAATTTCCACTCTTGGCTGCAGCGTCTGGAGACTCTTTTTCATCAGCGTATTATCTTCTCCGTCTTTGAAAACTTCTTCCCTGTGTAATATATCACAAGTTTGAATCGTAATCATAATAATCATATAGTTTTCAAACATGTTTATCGTCATTCATAATTAATAGCAACAGTTAGATGATTACCATTCATTTTCATCATTTCCGAATATGCTTGATGACAAAAGCTTTTCATCTTATGTTATTTCAGCTCTCGTGTCTATATTCTTGTTGATGTAGTTCGATCTTAGTAATCTATATTCTTTTTCAGGTTGCTTCCTGGTTTTTTTTTTCTTTTTCTTGGTTTTGAATTTCTTCAATTATCAGGCTCTTACTAAGATCAAAGTTCTGTTGGGAAGCTTCTGGCTCGTTTTCCTTCACTCTCTTTCCTTTTCTTTCCATTTCTTCTTAAGCCTTTTGTTTTGCTTCATGTTCGTTGTTTGATTCAGCATCATCATCATCATCATATACATTGTTCTTATTCATATCTTGTTTTTCCATCGTCTCTTTATTGAAATTCGTATCATCGTACTCTGCAACATGATCATCCTCATCGTTTTCTTTTTTATTTGTTGCCTATTCGTTTGGTCTTTCTTCTTGCCTACTTGATCCAGCTTCTTCTGTTTTCTTAGTTGTATGTTGTTCCTCGGTTTATTTTTCATCTTGTGTTTGCTGGTCTTCTTCATCCGAAACACATTATTCATCGTTGTGCTCATTAGTGTAGTGTCGGTCGTTTCTTTCTTCTCTATGAGCTTCTCGTACCATTTATTGGAATTCTTCATCACATGTATCTATTTCACTTTCATCATTCGGAGGTTCTTGACCATCATCATTTCCATGATTGTCATCATCGCCGTCGTCATCGAAATCATTGTCTTCAGATTATGTCGATGATGAAGAGTAGTAGGGTTACCTTTGTTCCTGTTTGAAGATTTGTTTCAACTTCTCTTGATATTTTATCAGTTTGAAATCATATCCAAACTTGATTAAATTCTCATTGATCTTCTCTTCTATGTCTGCTTTTTCTATCAAGATGCTTTCAATGCTGTCTTCAAGCATCTCATAGAGTTCCTGCAATGAATTTTAATATACACATCGTTAGCATGTCATAAACTTTTTCTATATTATATCACTACTGATAATACATGAGTTAATTTTATGAATTCTAATAAAAAAAATTAAATGTAATATCACTATTGATAATCTATTAAAGTTTTAAGTTAATTTTATCACTATTGATAATCTATTATCACTATTTAAAGTATCACTAGAGATTATATATTATAAGTTAATTTTTCTTCTTCTACATTACAGGAACATATTAATAATCTATTAAAATAAACCAACTTTTTCTAACTTACTTCTTTAATGTATTATCATTATTGATAATTTATGAAAATTAACTTTAATATATTATCAATAGTGATAAAATTAACTTAAAGAAATATTAACTTTAATTGATTATCAATAGTGATAAAATAAAATTAAACAAAAATTAACTTTAATGCATTATCACTATTGATAATCTATTATAATTAATTTTTCATTAAGTTAATTTTATCACTATTGATAGTCTATTATCATTATTTTAAGTATCACTAGAGATTAAATAAAGTTAATTTTTCTTCTTCTACATTACAAGAACATATTAATAATCTATTAAAAATAAACCAATTTTTTTTTTAATTTACTTCTTTAATTATTATCACTATTGATAATCTATTAAAATAAACCAACTTTTTTAACTTACTTCTTTCTGTGCTTTTTCTTCTTCTTCATCTATACCGTCAAGTATTTCTACTTCTCCAATCGATTCGTTTTGAAGTTCTTTTGTTTCTCTTCTTTTTAGTAGACTTGAGTTCTAGCTTCTAAATGTTGGCACTCGTCTAATCACTTTGAAATTTTCAGGTTTTGTATAGTGCAAGTATGCTAGCTGTTTCATAAAACATTAAACATATTAATAGTGTGAAAGATAAAATTTGAAAAAATTTAGAATCTGTTACTTACCATCAAGAAAATCACTGGATCGTCGTAAACAACATTATTCTTGTTTTTCTTTTTGTTATCCCGTCCAAGCTTTGATGTACTTACACCGTTAAGTACATGTGTGCACCAGTCTATTTCATTCACGTCATCTCCTTCAAAGACATTATTTAAGACTGTGAATCTGATAGTTGAACTGTTGTCACAACCTGCAAATATATTTGAGATCAATGCTAAGATGTTCATCCTTAACATGTAGTCTGCGTTTTTTGACTCAATTATCACATCGGTTAATGCTTTCAACGTTAGCTTGTTAACATTGTTGAATTTCCTTTTCCATTTCCTTATGAATGGGTCATTGTATCCTCGCTGTCCTTCTCTTTCCAGCTTTTTGTTTCCCATTGGTATTCCCATAATATAGTTCACCAATTTTGGAGTCAAAACTATGTCTCCTGTTAGACACTCTAATGTCATTGTGCTTGTGTTCAGTATGTCCACCATAAAAATCGCCAGTTTTGTTAGGATTTCATATATTGGAAACTCAATTAGGTATTCAAATCCCATGTCCCTTATAACCTTTTTAATCTACGTTGTCAATCCCCGCATTGCTTCAAATAAAGGTCTAACTGTTGCACGTGTTGTCAATGTCGGATGATCTTTTTGATTTTGTTTTTTGTTTTCCTTCTTATCCTTCTTCTCTTCTTCGTCGTTACTTAACTTACTTTCATCACTTCCGTCAATTTCATCACTTTCATTACCTCTTGTCCATCTTGATGTTGATGGCGTGTGTTGATTTCTTTTCGTACTTTCCTCATTTTTCTTCATCTTTTTAATATATTGATTCCTTTTCTCGAGCCACTCTTTACTTTTCCCATCTTTATTTCGTCCAAATATTTTCTTCCAAGTAGATCTTACTTGTTGTTTTCTTCTCGTACCTCTTTGCCTATCTGCGATTACATTGCAAGTAATTTAAAGTTCATTAGAATTGTTATTATCAGATCCTTTCATTTACGTTAGTAGTTTATCTTAGTGTATGTTAATCATTCATCATTTAATAAGCAAATCAGTTAATTTCCTAAACCACTTATCACTTCTTTTGTAAGTCTCTTATCACTGTTGACAAGCCTCTTAACATAAGTGATAACCTACATTTATCAACAGTGATAAACCACTTATTCTAGTGATAAGCTACATGTTCTATTTGTAAACCACATATTCTATTGATAAGCCTTTTTATCACTGTTGATAAGCCTATTAACATAAGTGATAACCTACAAATTATGAACATTTTTATAAACATTTTTTTCATTGTCTAATGCTTTATCAATACCACTTATTTTAGTGATACGCCACATATTCTGTTTGTAAACCACATAAGCCTTTTATCACTGTTGATAGCCTCTTAACATAAGTGATAACCTACAAATTATGAACAATTTTAAAAACATTTTTTCATTGTCTAATGCTTTATCAACAATGATAACCCACTTATTCTAGTGATAAGCCACATATTCTATTGATAAGCCTCTTATCAGCATTGATATGCCTCTTAACATCAGTGTTAAGCCACACTTTTAACAATGTTTTTTTAAATACATTTTTTCTCTGTAATGCTATATCACTATTGATAATTCACTTATTAGTGGTTATAAGCCACATATTCTAGTTATACGCCTCTTATCATTTTAGATAAGCCTCTTATCATTAGTTATAAGTCAAAAATCATCAATTAAGTTGATTAAATCAGTTAAAACAAAAAAAACATGTTAATCTTGCCAAAAATCATCAAAACATCATATAAATCATTAATTAAGCAGATTTAATCAAAAAAAATCTAAATAAGCATTTTAATGTTCACAAAAAACATCCAATTATCATATAATCAAACTAAAAAACATTTATATAATTATCAAAATATCGTCTAAATCAGTTAAATCATAATAATCAATGAAATTCAGTTTAATTCAGAGCTATAGAAATTGATTTTGGTTTGTCAGATCCCCTTCATCATGGAACCTCTGATCGAATTTTTCGTCCTGTTTGATTTCCATTCACTCAATAACGCTTGTTTTGATTAACATTCATTCGATTATCTCTTATTAATTATGTTTAAGATTCAAAGTAGATCAGATCTAGGGTTGAGAAACCCTATCTTGTGATTATTCGCCTTTTTCATTTTAATTAGGGTTCCTCTTGTGTCTGCTTCTTAAATCATTTTTTATTGGGTTCGACAAAATTTATTAGGCGCATTATTTTTATTTTATTAGGGTTTCATTCTTGGTAGGGTTTCTGGGTGGAAAAACGTTTTTTAGGGTTTTCTTTGCTCGTCTTCATTATGAGTTCTTTTCGTTCTAAGGAGGATCTTGTTCGTCGTATTTTTAAATCGGATTTTGTAACTAATTTTCCGGAGAATTTTGGTTCACATGATATTTGGGAGGTTTGTGAAGCGTATGGTAAGGTGGTTGACGTTTTCATTCCTAATCGGAAATCTAAAGCAGGGAAACGTTTCACTTTCGTTCGTTTTATTAAGGTGATTGATATGGACAGGCTCATTGGTAATTTATGTACACTCTGGGTAGGTCGGTTTCATCTTCATGCTAATGCTGTGAGATATGAGAGACCTAACAAACCTCCTTTGCAGCGGAGGTTCACTGCTAAGAAGCCTCCTATTTCCGCAGTTCATAGGCCTTCGGGTTCCTTTACTGATGTTGTTAAAGATCCATCTATCTCTCCAATCAATAAGGACTCAGGTTTTGACACTCCAACGTTGGTCCTAGACGATTCACGTGTCAATGAGGTGGACTTGTCGCGGTACGTTATGCGTAAAGTTAAAGATTTAAATTCCATTCCTAACATGTATTACATCCTTTCTAAAGAAGGGATTGCAGAGGTCCAGCTCTCGTATTTAGGTGGCTTGTGGGTGATGATGGAATCCAAATGTGTGAATATTAAGATTAAAATGTTACAACATACTAGAGTGAATTCTTGGTTTCATGAATTGCGTGTGCCTTCACATGATTTTGTTGTCACTAAGCAAATCGTGTGGGTTGATATTGAAGGTCTTCCATTCGGTATTTGGTCTCCAACCACTTTCTCTAAAATTGGTCTCATATGGGACACAATTATGAATTTAGAAGAGACTCCTTGCTCTTCTTATGCCCGTAAAATATTATGTATTATGACTAGAATGGCTAACAACATTCTAGAATTGTTTAAAGTTACTTACAAAGGAAAAGTTTACCATATTCGTGCCAAAGAATTACTTACATAGACTCCTTGCTTTTTGGAGTTTAAAGAGTCTGGGTATAACTTAGAAGCCGAATCTTTTATTGGTAATGACATTAATTTAGATATTCAACAGAATGAAAATGAAAATCAGATGGGGGCGAATGATGATGACGGGGGTTTAGAATCAAATTTTGGAGAAAAGTCTCAGCATTCAGTTGAAAATGTTCAGGAGATTATAACAACACATTCTAAAGATCCTTTTGAGGTGTGCGATATGTTGAAGACTCCCCCAAGGACCCAAAGGTTGTTGATTCTACCTCTCTTTATCATGCTCCCGGGTTTACTCTAGAGGAGTGATAGGTGTGTAAACACCCATCCTTTTACCACTTAACTACAATAATAACCAAGCCAAAACGTGTATTTTATGTCTTAAATGTCGGAATTATGCGTGGTTTGTGTTTTTGTTGTGATTTAGGACGAAAATGTGAAAATGGGAGAAAACACGGGCTTTTATCGAAGAAAAAGACAAAAGACGAAGTCGAAAGATCAAGAGTGCTAAAAGAACGGAAGTACAAGGCCAATTCTGAAGATTTATCGAAGAAAAAGTCTAAAGACGGAAGTTTAATAAAAGCCGAAGAGCTCAAGTCTAAACTAATGAAGAAATTACAAGACGAGTTTATTAATCCCGAGACAAAAGTCGAAAAAGTCGAAGAATTAAGAAGACTGAGGACTAAGCTAGAAAGAAAGAAAGAAGCAAGAGAGGAGGAAGCTTCCTCCCACCCCCTCTCCTCCTCCACTATAAATAGGAGATTAGATTCATTTGTTAAGTTTTGTTAGCTAATTTTGACAAAATTAGTCTCTCCACCATTTTCTTGTTTAGATTGAATCTTATGTTTATGTTCATGTTCTTTAGTTTTTATTGATTTGATCAAGTGGGTTTTGATTATTTTGGTTATGATTGTTTGTTTTGTTGATTTGGATTGATAGGTTATCTTTAGTAGATGTTTATTGATTAGTCTTGCTTAATCTTTTGGTTTAGATTGGTTAGTTTTGATTAAATTCGTAGCTTTTATTTCCCTTGTTCTTCGAGATTATAGTTTTTCCAGATTATTCCGGACGAAGCTTTTATTCCGGATCAGTAGGTTATTCCGGATGAAGCTACATTCCGGATGAAGGTTTTATTTTAATTATTCCGCATAAAGCTTTCATTCCGAACCAGCAATCATAGTTAATTATTCCGAATGAAGGCTTAGTTTAATATATTACGAACGAAGACATCATTCCGAATCAATTATTCCGGATGAGCACATGTATTCCGAATGAAGAGTTATTCCGAATGAAGTAAACATTCCGAATAAGCAATTATTCCGGATCAGTGTTTATTCCGAACCAGCAGTTTATTCTGGATCAAGTTTTATTCCGGACGAGTTGATTTGTTTTGATTATTCCGAATCAACAGATATTCCGGATGAGCAATCATTCCGGATGAAGGGGTATATTCCGAACCAAGCCTGATATTCCGAATAAAGCATTATTCTGGATGAAGCATTATTCCGGATGAAGCAAATATTCCAGATGAGTGTTTTATTCCGCATGAAGAGAACATTCCGAGTAAAGAAGAATCATTCTGAGTGAAGGTGAAATTCCGAACGAAGGATTATTCCGAACGAAGGTGTTTTTCCGAATGAGCATTTTTAGTTTATTTTAAGTTTTAAACTTTAATTTTCCCGCCTTTTTACTTAGTCGCACTTTTAGTTAACTTGCCTTAGATTTATTTTAAGCTTGCCTTTAGTTTAAGTTTAAGTTTGCCTTTAGGATAGTTTTAAGTTTGCGTTATTTACTTTTCGTCTCGCTTTAATTTCTCGTCATTTATTTTCAATTAGGTTTAGATCTATTTACCCTGCTTTTTACTTTAAAGTTTAGCACTTTCCTTTTACTACAACGACCAAACTATTGTTTCCTACCAAAAACAACTGAGTCACACGTTAAACCAAAAATCAATTCGATTAGACTACTTCAACGAACTTAATTTTTATACTAGGTAAAATCCTTGTATCAAATGGCGCCGCTGCCGGCTCTTCTCGTGAAGATTAACGGTTTTTTTTAGAGACGCGTTGGCTTTTGGGATCCGTTCACTCGTGAACGTTATTTTTCGTGTCAAAAATTTTCAAAAATCCCAAAAACATTTGAAAAATCATAAAAAGCATTTATTTTTCAAAGTTTTGCACCAAAAATATTCCTCTTTATCCTCTATTGTGTTTAATTCTTTTCTTTACCCCTCTTATTTATAATTCTTTATGGATTGTACGGTGTGGGAGACCATGGCATGGTTTTCAAACATGTCAATGGTGTACTTGTGAGCGGTGTGGTTCTAATATCGACGATCACAATTTGGATTTTGTCCATTTTGTAATTCAACAAATTCGTACTTCTCCTTTTACAATACTTTCTCACCCTCTCCCGTCTATGACAATCCTTATCCTCAAAATGCACCGGGTTTTTCTCCATACCCGTGGTGCTATATTTGTGGGGGCCCTCACGATGCTTCTTCTTGTCAGCCGATGAACATTTTTGAGAAAATTCCATGCTATCATCCCAGTGTGTATAACTTTGAGCCCCTACATCACACCCTCAATCATCAATCCTCTCAGCAACTTAGTCTTGACCAACAACTCACTACTTTGAATGGCGTTCTAGAAAGTCTAGCTCAACTCCGAGCTGACTTACATCAGGAAAGGCAACCTTTGCTTGATGGTGACGAAATCTTGAAATCCACCAACACCTTTTTGAGCCAATTTGGTCTTTTTCCCTTCTTTTCTACACCAAAATGTTTAATTACAGCGTGGGATAGAATATGTTCAATTGAACAAACTCAGGGAGATGAACAACAACAGTTGCTTCATGAGCTTCTTAAAGATGTGGAGGTTATCAAGGAGGAGTTAGCCGACTATATCACTCCTAACTGGAATGGTCCCGTCTATTATGATGATGATGACGACGATGATGTCTACGCTCTCAACCAATCTTCTGAAGTTGCCACTCCTACACTCGATATTCCTAATGCGTCTAAGGATGGTGATTCATTGAGTGAGATTAGTGATTTTGGTCTCGATAAATTCTTTGATGATGAGGTTTGTGACATGCCGACTACTATGGAGCTTGAGGACAAAGTTGCTCTTACGGAAGAGGTCGATCCTAATGATCACGATTTTTCTCCACGCTATGAGAATTTCACTTTTGAAATTTCTCAATCTCCACCGGGAGATGCGGGCGATGACGATTTATTCTCTACGGCTTACGAGAAGTTCACCGATGAACTTGCTCTTGTATATGAGGTGGAAGACGTGATTCTTCGCGATAGATTACGGAAAGTACATCTTCTTATTGCTCAAATCGAAGAGTTGACTTCTCCTCCTCTTTCCGAGTCTTTACCGCCATCTATTCCTTCCGTTGAAGATAATGACCCATTGCTAGAAGAAATCGACATTCACTCAATACCTCCGGGTATTGATGATGATGACACGCAGGGGGATATCCTTTTTGATAATTTGCTACTTGATGACATTGTCCCAAGTCCCCCTCCCGAGCACCTTTCATACACTCCTTTAGACACCATTACGGAGGATGAGTGCTTTGACCCGGGAGGTGACATTGACTATTTTATGATTGATAACCTTACGGCTTTGCCGATGTCTGAGCATCAATTGTCTTTGGGGGATGACAATTTGATTCCTTTACCCACCCCACCTCCCGTGGCTCACGACTTCACATACTTTTCGTATGTTGAATGGACTTTTCTCCCATTCAAGAATTATCCTCCCGCCTCTCCCTCATTGATGTCATCCGGGAACGAGGACAAGGTCTTTGATCCCGGTATTACATTCGAGGCTTCTACATGGACCATTTAATTCGGGGACGAGTCAGGCTCGTGACTCGGTTAACATAAACAAGCGCTTTTTGGGAGGCAACCTAATTATCTATCTATCTTTACCTGTTTTCACCATAAGTGTAGGGGGAGCCCCGTTGGTGTTTCTTGTTTTCTTTCTTATCATGTGTAGGGATTAGAGCTTCAAACACACATTCTTGATCACTTTTGACGACCCATGATTCCGTGTTCCCGTTTTCCTGGTTCTATCCTAAACTCTTTTCGATTCACTATTTTATATTTTCCAATATTAAAATAGGAATCTCGTTAGTTGTCTTTTCCTTAGCAAGATTTAAATAACGTGCACAATGTCCTAAGTGTAGGGGAGTTTACCTACATGCTTAAACATTGAGGACAATGTTTATATCAAGTGTAGGGGGGACTTCTATCGAAGTTAAGTGGCCTTTTCCTTGTATTTGTCCTCATTTTAACCAGAAAATTGATTTTTTTCGACATTTTTCAAAATTTTTGATCTATTTTGGCCTAGTAGTTTTACCTTTGTATAGTTATTTTTTTCTTTACTAGAATAAATTTTAATAAAATGGTTTTAATTTTCAACGTTGTGAATCTTTTGACTCAACCCGAGTTTACTTATCTAAGTTTACTCTAGCTAGTATCCTTAACGTGTTTAAGTCAAGTTTTGCTAGGCTTTTATATTGGGAGCTTTAAAACGCGAAAGTCTTATCTCTCACAGGTTAAGAACAAGAACTTTTCGCAAGTTCCTATAATTGATCCTAGAGAGTCGTTTATCAAGGGGACTTTAAAATGCGATTTCTAAACTTGAAAAAGTCTAAGAATTTGTAAGATCCTATAGATGACTCGAAAACCCAAAACTTTGATTTAACAGGCTAAGCATCCACGAGTCTCATTCCTTAAGATTTTAAATTGTGGAGAACGAGAGATGATAGAGTCAATTATAAGTTTGGTATTGATACACGGCTTTTGGCCAGGTAAAAAGATTAGTTCGTTTAAGTATGTCTCTTCGAATTGACCTCGGTTCTCTATGTGACTCAGTTTTATTTTGGTGGAACAAAGATGTGTCGTTGTAGTGTTTAAAATAAAGGTGCAAAACAATTAAAGTAAAAGTGTGTTAAAGTAAAGCTAAGTCTAATTAAAATAAAGTGCAAGTATTTAAAAGCGAGACTAGAATTAAAGGGCACTTAAAGTAAATGACGCAAATTTAAATCTAACTAAGGCAATCTTAAACGCAAATAAAACTTAAATTAAGGCAAGAATAAAATAAAACTAAGGCAATTAATCTTAAAGTGCAATTAAATAAAAAGGTGGGAAAAATAAACTTAAGAATAAAAGACAGAACTTTAAAAAAGTAAAACTAAAAAGAACCTTACAGAACCCTTGATTCGGAAGTTCAAAACTTCCGAATGAACTAGCTTGATCCGGAACTTTTGGAGTTCCGAATGAAACAGTCTTGACCCGGAAGTTTTGGTATTGATCCGGAAGTTTTGCCCTTGGTTCGGAACTCTTGAGTTGATCCGGAACTTTTCAGAAGTTCCGAATGAATGTGCTTGATCCGGAACTTTTGAGTTTCGAATGAATCTGCTTGATCCGGAACTTTTGAGTTTCGAATGAATGTGCTTGATCCGGAACTTTTGGACTTCCGGATGAAGCTAGCTTGGTTCGGAACTTTTAAAGTTCCGAGTGAACCTTCTTGATCCAGAACTTCTGAGACTTCCGAATGAGCAATTGCTGATCCGGAACTTTCCCTTGTTTCGGAAGTTTTCGTCCGGAAGTTTAAGACTTCCGAATGAGCAATGCTTGAGTCGGAACTTTATGACTTCCGAATGAACAATCCTCTTCTCTTGGTTCGGAAGATTCCTGGGAATGAAGAAACAGAAACAAACTCCCCGAAGAACAAGGGATAACAGTACAATGATCTAAACACAAATTTAACCAGAATCAACCAAACGATTTAACTAAACTAATAACGAAACAACAAACAATCATAAATAAGCAATCTATATCAATTAAACTAACAAATTTAACCACAATAATTAAAAACCAACTTGATCAAAATAAGAACATGAACATGAACACTAACATAAACATAAAACTTAAAGATTAAGAAAGGTAGATGAGAGATTAACAAGATAAAGTAAAGATTGACAAGAATTAAATGGAAACTTACTTGAAATTAAAAGAATTTAAGGTGCAAGACAAGGTATTTAAATTGACAAGTATTTAAATGTGCAAGAAAATAAATGTGGAAGACTAATTGTCACACTTAGCCAACAAGGAAAATGATTAACAACTAATAACTATTTATAGGGGAGGATAAGGAAGCTTCCTCCCCTCCTTCATTTCTTCTTAATTGCGAGATTAAGTCCCTCCTTCTTTTAATCTTCATTAATTGCATCATTAGTCCTTTATTCTTCTAATCTTCTTTAAACTTGGACTTTAAGGACTTTTTGCTTGGGATTTCTTTGAACTTGTCTTTAAATTCTTCAATGAAATAGACTTGAGTTCTTCGGCTTTTGATAAACTTCCGTCTTTTGACTTTTTCTTCGATAAATCTTCAGAATTGGTCTTGGACTTCCGTTATTTTTGCACTCTTGACTTCTTGACTTCGTCTTTCATCTTTTCCTTCAATAAAAGTCCGTAAATGCCCGTGAATTCCCGTGTTTTCTCCACTTTTCACTTTTTCGTCCTAAATCACAACAAAAACACAAACCACGCATAATTCCGACATGAAAGACATAAAATACATGTTTTGGTCCGGTTATTATTGTAATTAAGTGGTATAAAAGATGGGTGTTTACACACCTATCAAATCCCCTACACTTGACCATTGCAATGTCCTCATGCAATGCATTAGTTACAAAGCAAGATTACACTTTTCATCATAATTAATCCACATTGGCCTTTATTAAAGAGGTAGAAAATTAAAAACATTCAAAATAAAGAAATCAAAAGCATACCTTGGGTTTTGGAAATGCTATGAATAATCATCATCCTCAAGTTTTCACTTTCTCCAAACCAAGCTTAAAAACGAGATCATTGTTATTATAAGTTAGTGAACTATCACGAACTCATGTGGGCCAATTACTTACTTAGACTCCCTTATTCCTAGGTGTATCTCTTATTTTTTATTATTGTCTTGAATGATCACGAGGATGCATTGTTTGACTTATTTCAATAGTTATTAAGTCTGAAAATAAGGGGAACGATTTAATCAATAGTTAGCTAGAGGACAAAATCTTTTAAAACTGCTTCTCGGGACCTCATAAAGTTCACATATTGGCATAACTCGCTTCGTGATTTGAGACCTTTCTCGGACCGATATTTGGCAGCGACTTCATACTTCAAACCTTGAGAGACGTTCATGAAATTATGGTCTTCTCTTCATAATGGAATTTCTTCACTTGTAGTTTTGAGAGATTCATACTTGGACCACGACTTCTTCATTTTTCTCCAATCTTTATTTTGGACTTTGATATACAACGATCCGCCTCCTTTTATTGACTTGGATCTATTTATCCTCATACCTTGCTAGGGTCTTTTCGGATACACTTCTCCATGACTTTTGGGGAGTTTTTGCTTTTCGTCGTGTGTCTCGATCCTTCATATTGATTTTTGATAAATGATTCTTCACATCACTTTGGATTTTTAGCAACAAAATATAGCCCTCATGCCTTGTTAGGGCCTTTTCGGACTCGCCAATCTTTGCATCCCGCTTCAATAAGTTATGCCTTGGCTATGAACTCTAATCCATACCGGGCAACTTTTAAACGATCTTGGGCTAGAAGCTAAGTAACTTTTCAAATCGTACAACCTTATTTATTAGCAGATAAATTTATTAGTAGGCGATGGAGAATAGGCTCATAATTAACTCACATAAATTCACGAAAGAATACCAGACTTATAATTGGCTCTATCATCTCTCGTTCTCCACAGTTTAAAATCTCAAGTAATGAGACTCGTGGATGCTTAGCCTATTAAATCAAAGTTTTGGGTTTTCGAGTCGCCTATAGGATCTTGCAAATTCTTAGACTTTTTCAAGTTTAGAAATCGCATTTTAAAGTTCCCTTGATAAACGACTCTCTAGGATCAATTATAGGAACTTGCGAAAAGTTCTTGTTCTTAACCCGTGAGAGTTAAGACTTTCGCGTTTTATAGCTCCCTATATAAAAGCCTAGCAAAACTTGACTTAAACATGTTAAGGATACTAGCTAGAGTAACTTAGATAAGTAAACTCGGGTTGAGTCAAAAGATTCACAACGTTTGAAAATTAAAACCACTTATTTAAACATTTATTCTAATAAGGAAAGAAAATAACTATACAAGGGAAAAACTAATAGGCCAAAATAGATCAAAAATTTTGAAAAATGTTGAAAAATTGATTTTCCGGTTAAAATGAGGACAAATACAAGGAAAAGACCACTTAACTTCGCTAGAAGTCCCCCCTACACTTAAGATAAACATTGTCCTCAATGTTTAAGCATGTGGGAGTAAACTCCCCTACACTTAGGACATTGTGCACTTTGTTTAAATCTTGCTAAGGAAAAGACAACTAAAGAGAATCATATTTTAATATTTGAGAAAATATAAAATAGTGAATCGAAAAGAGTTTAGGATAGAACCAGGATAATGGAACACGGAATCACGGGTCGTCAAGAATCATCAAGAGTGGATCATTGAGCTCGAATCCCTGATTAAGAAGTGAGGAGAAGAAATAGCAAGCCAAAGGGTCTCCCCTACACTTAGGATAAAGAAAGCTAAAAGATAGATACATGGGTTGCCTCCCAAGAAGCACTTGGTTTTTGATTACCGAGTCGTGAGCCTGACTCGACCTTGATCATCATAGGAAGAAGCATGAAACGAATCCACCAGGATCAAAGACATAGTTTACGTCCATCAAATAACACAAGCTTAAGGCGAACAAGACAAGCCAGAGAATAGTAGGCAAGGTTCCCTGTAGCAGCGATGGAGCACGGTGGAAGCAAGGGTGAAGTGGTGTAAGCATGTCTTCAATAATTCCAAAGATTTTTCCTTTTATTTCATCAGGTGGATACTGAGATGGCTTAAAAATTTCAATACTGGGGTCGAACACCTTTTCCTTTAGGGGAAAATAGCACTCAGGCTCAGCCGAGTGTGAAGAAGATCCGCAAAGAAGCACAACCTCGTCCTCAGAAGGGGGACAAAGAGGTGTCAAATCATATGTGCAACGGGTATTGGTGTCGACCGGTTTCTTCCCCTTTGACAGAATGTTCTTCAAATCCAAAGTAGGATCAAGACGATAATCTTCAAAGTCATAAGGAGGAGCATCACTCTCATGAGGGAAGTAAGTGTTGAGAAAATCAGAGAAGTCTTCCTCAAATGAGTAATCGTCCAAAGTAGGATCGAGTGACGGCTGAGGATCTTCATCGTGTGAAGAATCGCTGGAAAGAGTATCGGCCTCATCAAAATTATCGTATGTAGGCATCTCGGGATACTCAGAAGTACAATCATCAAAATCATCCGAGTCTGAGCTAGTTACATCATCATCATAAGCATCAAAGACCGGTGGAGAATTATAAATGGGAGAAGGTTCCAAAGTGGAGCGAGAATCATCCACATCATCTTGAAAAAGTGGATTATCGATGCAAGAGTCGAATAGAGGATTGTCGTAGATGATAAAGTCATCGAGCACATTAATCATATTCACTGATTCTCGTCCAAAAGATTTGACTGTAAGCTTCCCCATTTTAAAAACTTTTGAATCATCCCCGACTCGTAAGATTAACTCACCTTCGGCCACATCGACTAAATCTCGTCCGGTTCTCAAAAATGGCCGACCAAGTATTAAAGGAATACGAGGGTCCATTTCATAATCAACTACCACAAAGTCGACCGGGAAAGTAAATGTGCCAACTTTAATGAACACGTCTTCGGCTATACCAACGGGGTAAGCGAGAGTGCGGTTTGCAAGTTCAAGAGTCATCTTTGTTGGTGTGAGGTCGGGCAATGATAGTGTTTTCCAAACATTCAGTGGCATCAAATTAATACTGGCCCCAAGATCAGCAAGGGCAGTAAATTCTTCAGTTTTGTTGAACACGCAAGGCAACACAAAACGACCGGGACCTCCAAGCTTTTCCGGAAGTTCTTTAAGAATAACTGCATAGCAGTTTTCATTTAAGCGTGTGTTGGCGTGTTCAATCAGCTTTTCCTTCTTGCTAAGCAATTCCTTGAATGCTTTGACAAATTTCGGCATGTGGCAAAGTGCTTCAACAAGGCTAATGTTGATGGTCATTTGAGATAGCATATTCACATATTTCGATACTTGAAAGTCATTCTTGGTTAGCTCGTTGGTCTTGCCTATGCGAGAAGGGTATGGGATTTTAGGTTTATAGGTGGAAGGTGAAGGTGTAGTCGGTAAAGGTTGAGATGTTGAAGGATCCTTCCGTGATACATCGTCATGACGAGGCGGAAACGGTAATGGTGCACTAATACTAGGTGTAGGAGAAGTGGGGATACATGGTGGTGGAGGAGGTGTAGATGATGGGGGCGGGATTGGTGGTCCTACGATGGTGACTCCACTACGAGTAGTAATAGCACTCGCATTAGCTCGCGGATTAGTGACGGTGTTTGAAGGTAGAGAACTTGAAGTAGAAGGTTGAGTGGCGGGCAAGAAACTAGCCAACAGATTCTTTAATTCAGTCGTTTGAGTGCTGAAGGAGGATTGAATATTATCACGAACCTCGGTTCTAATGTCATTTCCTTGCTTCAGGATATCTCCTTTCAAATTGATTATTTGGCTCTGTAGATTCTTGATTTGCTCACCTTGGGTTCTCATTATAGCTTCAACATCGGGATTAATGGGTGGGGTTTGTTGGGTGGGTGGTTGATAAGGGTTAGAAGCTCTTGGTGGGATTTGGTTTCTTCTATTGTAGTTGGTGGCGGGGTTTTGGTTTTGAGGAGAAAAACCCGGGTGAAAGGTAATTGTTGGATCGGTAACTCAGCAGATTTCTATCCCCTTGTTGTCTAGCTTTGTGATTTTCTGGTGAATAATTACCATAAGGTGCATACACATTTTCCGGATTTCCTTGTGTCGAAGGACAATCGGTGTATGAGTGAGGACCGCCACATGTTTCACAAGGATTAGCAACCGCTTTAACTTGTTGTTGTTGTTGGTTTGAAGCGAGAAGCGTAATACTTTTGCTCATTTCAGTCATCATGCGGGTGAGTTCGGTCATTTCAGGGTTTGCTGAGGTGGAAGAAACATTGACTCTCGGATTGTTCCTTGAAGAAGCAGAGGAATCCCAGTTTTTATGGTGAGTAGTCATGTTCTCAATTAACTCTCTACACTCCTCGGGTCTCCTTTTCATGATTGTGCCACCGACGGCTGCATTAATTGTATCCCGATCACGAAAAGTCAAACCGTTGTAGAAAGTATCTATTAAGGTCACAGGGAGCATGTTGTGGTTTGGACATCTATCGATCAAGACATTATATCGCTCCCAAGCATCAAAAAGAGATTCATCAGGGTCTTGCATGAAACCGCTGATTTGATTGCGAAGGCTTGTGACCATGGATGGTGGAAAGTAGCGCGACAAAAAGAGTTGAGTCATGTCATCCCAAGTGTGAATTGAATTCTTCGGGAGACGATCAAACCATTTCTCGGCATGATGTAATAAAGTATGTGGAAAGAGTTGTAGGTGAAGTTCATCCATTGTGGCACCGGCCAACTTCATGCTTTGGGTGATTGTAATGAACTTGTCGAGGTGTTTGTTGGCATCATCATCAGGCAATCCACAGAATGGGTTTGTTTGCACTTGCTGAATCATATGGTGCTTCAACGAAAACTCAGGAGCGTTGATTTGCATCGGCGCAATCGGTCCTCTTCGTCCAAACATGGTTGGTTGACAAAGTTCCTCCATGGTCCGAAGATCGGGCTGTGGAAGAACATTGTTGTTATTATCAAGGTGCGGTGGGTTGTTGATGTTAACACCTGCCATACTGAAATCTTCTTGAGTCTCGGGCTCTTGGTAATTAGAAGATCTAGTACGCATACACCTGAAAATGCAAAAGAAAAAGAAACCAAACACAAAGACAATATATATACAAAATAAAAATAAAATCTTTTTGGATTTTTGAAATTTTTAATTTTTATGGGTTTTTATCAATTTTTTATTTTTTATGATTTTTTGAATTTTTGATGTAAGAAAATAACGCTCACAAGTGAACGGATCCCAAAAAGCAACGCGTCTCTCACAGAAAACCGTTAATCCTTACGAAAAGAGCCAGCAGCGGCGCCATTTGATACAAGGCTTTTGGCCAGGTAAAAAGATTAGTTCGTTTAAGTATGTCTCTTCGAATTGATCTCGGTTCTCTATGTGACTCAGTTTTATTTTGGTGGAACAAAGATGTGTCGTTGTAGTGTTTAAAATAAAGGTGCAAAACAATTAAAGTAAAAGTGTGTTAAAGTAAAGCTAAGTCTAATTAAAATAAAGTGCAAGTATTTAAAAGCGAGACTAGAATTAAAGGGCACTTAAAGTAAATGACGCAAATTTAAATCTAACTAAGGCAATCTTAAAACGCAACTAAAACTTAAATTAAGGCAAGACTAAAATAAAACTAAGGCAATTAATATTAAAGTGCAATTAAATAAAAAGGTGGGAAAAATGAACTTAAGAATAAAAGACAGAACTTTAAAAAAGTAAAACTAAAAAGAACCTTGCAGAACCCTTGATTCGGAAGTTCAAAACTTCCGAATGAACTAGCTTGATCCAGAACTTTTGGAGTTCCGAATGAAACAGTCTTGACCCGGAAGTTTTGGTATTGATCCGGAAGTTTTGCCCTTGGTTCGGAACTCTTGAGTTGATCCGGAACTTTTTAGAAGTTCCGAATGAGTGTGCTTGATCCGGAACTTTTGAGTTCTGAATGAATGTGCTTGATCCGGAAATTTTGAGTTTCGAATGAATGTGCTTGATCCGGAACTTTTGGACTTCCGGATGAAGCTAGCTTGGTTCGGAACTTTTAAAGTTCCGAGTGAACCTTCTTGATCCGGAACTTCTGAGACTTCCGAATGAGCAATTTCTAATCCGGAACTTTCCTTTCGTTCGGAAGTTTTCGTCCGGAAGTTTAAGACTTCCGAATGAGCAATGCTTGAGTCGGAACTTTATGACTTCCGAATGAACACTCCTCTTCTCTTGGTTCGGAAGATTCCTGGGAATGAAGAAACAGAAACAAACTCCCCGAAGAACAAGGGATAACAGTACAATGATCTAAACACAAATTTAACAAGAATCAACCAAACGATTTAACTAAACTAATAACGAAACAACAAACAATCATAAATAAGCAATCTATATCAATTAAACTAACAAATTTAACCACAATAATTAAAAACCAACTTGATCAAAATAAGAACATGAACATGAACACTAACATAAACATAAAACTTAAAGATTAAGAAAGGTAGATGAGAGATTAACAAGATAAAGTAAAGATTGACAAGAATTAAATGGAAACTTACTTGAAATTAAAGGAATTTAAGGTGCAAGACAAGGTATTTAAATTGACAAGTATTTAAATGTGCAAGAAAATAAATGTGGAAGACTAATTGTCACACTTAGCCAACAAGGAAAATGATTAACAACTAATAACTATTTATAGGGGAGGATAAGGAAGCTTCCTCCCCTCCTTCATTTCTTCTTAATTGCGAGATTAAGTCCCTCCTTCTTTTAATCTTCATTAATTGCACCATTAGTCCTTTATTCTTCTAATCTTCTTTAAACTTGGACTTTAAGGACTTTTTGCTTGGGATTTCTTTGAACTTGTCTTTAAATTCTTCAATGAAATAGACTTGAGTTCTTCGGCTTTTGATAAACTTCCGTCTTTTGACTTTTTCTTCGATAAATCTTCAGAATTGGTCTTGGACTTCCGTTATTTTTGCACTCTTGACTTCTTGACTTCGTCTTTCATCTTTTTCTTCAATAAAAGTCCGTAAATGCCCGTGAATTCCCGTGTTTTCTCCACTTTTCACTTTTTCGTCCTAAATCACAACAAAAACACAAACCACGCATAATTCCGACATGAAAGACATAAAATACATGTTTTGGTCTGGTTATTATTGTAATTAAGTGGTAGAAAAGATGGGTGTTTACACACCTATCAGGTATCCTTTCGTGAATTTATGTGAGTTAATTATAAGCCTATTCTCCCATCGCTTGCTAATAAATTTATCTGCAATAAATAAGGTTGTACGATTTGAAAAGTTACTTAGCTTCTAGCCCAAGATCGTTTAAAAGTTGCTCGGTATTGATTAGAGTTCATAGCCAAGGCATAACTTATTGAAGCGGGATGCGAAGATTGGCGAGTCCGAAAAGGTCCTAACAAGGCATGAGGGCTACATTTTGTTGCTAAAGATCCAAAGTGATGTGAAGAATCATTTAACAAAAATCAATATGAAGGATCGAGACACACGACGAAAGCAAATACTCCCAAAAAGATCATGGAGAAGTCTATCCAAAAAGGCCCTAACAAGGTATGAGGATAAATAGATCCAAGTTCTAAAAGGAGGCGGATCGTTGTATATCAAAATCCCAAATAAAGATTGGGGAAAAATGAAGAAGTCGTGGTCCAAATATGAAGAATCTCTCAAAACTTCAAGTGAAGAAATTCCTATTATGAAGAGAAGACCATAATTTCAAGAACGTCTCTCAAAGATTTGAAGAATGAAGTCGCTGCTAAATATCGGTCCGAGAAAGGTCTCAAATCGTGAAGCGAGTTATGCCAAGATATGAACTTTATGAGGTCCCGAGAAGCAGTTTTAAAAGATTTTGTGCTTTAGCTAACTATTGATTAAATCGTCCCACTTTACTTTCAGCCTTAATAACTATCGAAATAAGTCAACGATGCATCCTCGTGATCATTCAAGACAATAATAAAATATAAGAGATACACCTAGGAATAAGGGAGTCTAAGTGAATAATTGGGCCACATGAATTCGTGTTAGTTTGCTAACTTATAATAACAATGATCTCGTTTTTAAGCTTGGCATGGGGAACGTGAAACTTGAGGATGATAATCATTCATGACATTCTAAAACCCCAAGGTAAGTTTTTGATCTTTTTACTTGTTTCCTTCTTTTAAATATTTTATGTCTTTAATAAAGGCCAATGTGGATTGATTATGATGGAAAATGTAAAACTTGCTTTGTAACTAATGCTTTGCATGAGGACATTGCAATGGTCAAGTTTAGGGGATTTGATAGGTGTGTAAACACCTATCCTTTTACCACTTAACTACAATAATAACCAAGCCAAAACGTGTATTTTATGTCGTAAATATCGGAATTATGCGTGGTTTGTGTTTTTGTTGTGATTTAGGATGAAAATGTGAAAAGGGAAGAAAACACGGGCTTTCACGGGCTTTTATCGAAGAAAAAGACAAAAGACGAAGTCGAAAGATCAAGAGTGCTTAAAGAACGGAAGTCCAGGCGAATTCTGAAGATTTATCGAAGAAAAAGTCTAAAGACGGAAGTTTAATAAAATCCGAAGAACTCAAGTCTAAATTAATGAAGAAATTACAAGACGAGTTTATTAATCCCGAGACAAAAGTCGAAAAAGTCGAAGAATTAAGAAGACTGAGGACTAAACGAGAAAGAAAGAAAGAAGAAAGAGAGGAGGAAGCTTCCTCCCACTCCCTCTCCTCCTCCACTATAAATTGGAGATTAGATTCATTTGTTAAGTTTTGTTAGCTAATTTTGACAAAATTAGTCTCTCCATCATTTTCATTACTTGCACCTTTTATTTCATGTCATTTACTTAATTGTCAATTTTAATTACCTTGTCTTGCACCTTAATTCCTTTAATTCCAAGTAAGTTTACTTTTATTGTTATTGAATCTTTACTTTTATTGTTAATCTTCTATCTACTCTTCTTGTTTGGATTGAATCTTATGTTTATGTTCATGTTCTTTAGTTTTTATTGATTTGATCAAGTGGGTTTTGATTATTATGGTTATGATTGTTAGTTTTGTTGATTTGGATTGATAGGTTATCTTTAATAGATGTTTATTGATTAGTCTTGCTTAATCTTTTGGTTTAGATTGGTTAGTTTTGATTAAATTCGTAGCTTTTATTTCCCTTGTTCTTCGCGATTATAGTTTTCCCAGATTATTCCGGACGAAGCTTTTATTCCGGATCAGTAGGTTATTCCGGATGAAGCTACATTCCAGATGAAGGTTTTATTTTAATTATTCCGCATAAAGCTTTCATTCCGAACCAGCAATCTTAGTTAATTATTACGAATGAAGGCTTAGTTTAATATATTCCGAATGAAGACATCATTCCGAATCAATTATTCCGGATGAGCACATGTATTCCGAATGAAGAGTTATTCCGAATGAAGTAAACATTCCGAATAAGCAATTATTCCAGATCAGTGTTTATTCCGAACCAGCAGTTTATTCCGGATCAAGTTTTATTCAGGACGAGTTGATTTGTTTTGATTATTCCGAATCAACAGATATTCCGGATGAGCAATCATTCCGGATGAATGGGTATATTCCGAACCAAGCCTGATATTCCGAATAAAGCATTATTCCAGATGAAGCATTATTCTGGATGAAGCAAATATTCCGGATGAGTGTTTTATTCCGTATGAAGAGAACATTCCGAGTAAAGAAGAATCATTTCGAGTGAAGGTGACATTTCGAACGAAGGATTATTCCGAACAAAGGTGTTTTTCGAATGAGCATTTTTAGTTTATTTTAAGTTTTAAACTTTAATTTTCCCGCCTTTTTACTTAGTCGCACTTTTAGTTAACTTGCCTTAGATTTATTTTAAGCTTGCCTTTAGTTTAAGTTTAAGTTTGCCTTTAGGATAGTTTTAAGTTTGCGTTATTTACTTTTCGTCTCGCTTTAATTTCTCGTCATTCATTTTCAATTAGGTTTAGATCTATTTACCCTGCTTTTTTACTTTAAAGTTTTGCACTTTCCCTTTACTACAACGATCAAACTATTGTTTCCTACCAAAAACAACTGAGTCACACGTTAAACTGGAAATCAATTCGATTAGACCACTTCAACGAACTTAATTTTTATACTAGGTAAAATCCTTGTATCAAGGAGCCTTTACACAGAGTTCCAAGTTCTGATACTGTCCAACAAAAGGAGGACCATGCCTTTACTCAGGTTCAGGAAGAGGCGTCTCCTAAGGTTGATAAGGTTCCTTCACAGGAGTAGGTTACTAACGATTCTTCTTGCGAGGTAAATACTCAGGTTAAGTCACGTTTTACTCATAATGGTGGTTCCATTATTGACATGATGGATGATATGATCAAGGTGGGTCGGTCTATAGGGTATGAGATGGAAGGGTGCTCGAATGATATATAACGTATCATTGGGGTACAAGGAGATGCTGTAGGTTCTTAATGAAGATCCTCTCCCTCAATATTCAGGGTCTTGGGCACAAGACTAAAAAGGAGTGGGTAAAAGGGTTGAATATTAAACACGGTGTTAAATTTTTAGCTCTTCAAGAGACGAAGATGGATAGTATTTCACATATGGAGGTTAAGTTTTTATGGGGTAATTCTAATTATCGATTCGCTGTTAGTGGCTCAGTTGGTAACTCGGGGGACATTTTATGTGTTTGGGAGAGTTCGACTTTTAAGAAAGATAATGTTTCTATTTCAGATGACTTCATTGCATTGTATGGGACTTGGATTCCTACCAATTCTAAGATTCTCATTGTTGTTGTTGTTATTTACGCTCCTCAATGTATTACTCTCAAACGTCATCTTTGGGATTACATTTTGGGGATTATTAACAGATGGAAGGAAACGATTGTATTAGGGGACTTTAATGAGGTCCGTGGTGAAGAAGAACGGTTTGGATCCATTTTTCATCATTCTTATGCTAGGGAGTTTAATCAATTCATTTCTTCTTCAGGACTTGTGAAGGTTAAAATGGAAGGTTACGCTTTCACATGGACTCATCATTCGGCTTCTAAAATGAGTAAGCTTGATCGGTTTCTTGTTTCGGAAGATACATTGGTGAACTTCCCGTCCCTTACTGTCACTTGTCTTGATCGTCACCTCTCCGATCATAGACCTATTCTGCTTCATGAAGTTCATTTTGATTTTGGACCTATTCCATTTCGGGTGTATCATTCTTGGTTTAATAGTACGAGCTTTGACACTATGGTAGAAAGTGTGTGGGGATCTTTTACTCACAATGATTCAAATAGATTAATCTGGTTCAAAAAAAGTTACAAGATTTAAAGAATATATTCGGGGTTGGATTAGAGAGTCGAATGATTCTCAAGTAGCTGTCAAGAATTCTATCTTGAAAGAATTGGGAGAAGTTGATAAAGATCTGGATATGGGGGTTAATCCAGAGGAGTTATTACCTAGACGAGCGGATCTTAGTTGTAAACTTTATGAGATCAATCAATTCGATCTTAAAGACGCTACTCAAAAAGCCAAAATTAAATGGGCTATTGAGGGTGACGAGAACTCTAAGTTCTTTCATGGGGTTATTAATAAAAGGAGATCGCAATTAGCAATTCGTGGTGTTTTTTTTTAACGGTGATTGGTCTACTTGTCCTTCGATTATCAAAGAGACGTTTCATGATCATTTTGGTGGTCGATTCCAACAACCAAACTCAGCCAGGTTTAAGCTTAATATGTCCTTTCCTAATCGTCTTTGTTTCGATCAAATGGTGGATTTGGAGTCAGATATTTCTCATGAGGAAGATCGTAAGGCTGTTTGGGATTGTGGCGTGAGTAAGTCGCCTGGTCCAGACGGGTATACTTTTGAATTTTTCAGACGTTATTGGAGTTTTATAGGTCCAGATCTTTGTGCTGCAGTCGACTGTTTTTTTGAGAAGGGGTGTTTTCCAAGAGGGTGTAACTCGACGTTCATAGCTCTGATTCCTAAAGTAAATGATGCTAAATTTGTGGAAGATTTTCGTCCTATAAGTCTGATTGGTAGTGTATATAAAGTTGTTACCAAGATTCTAGCTTCTCGTATGGCCTTTGTTATGTCATATCTTGTTTCTAATACCCATTCCGCTTTTGTTGCTAATCGCCAAATTTTAGATGGTTCGTTGATAGGTGTGAAAACACGCATCCTGTTACCACTTAATTATAATAATAGCCAAGCTAAAACGTGTATTTTATGTCGTAAATGTCGGAATTATGCGTGGTTTGTGTTTTTATTGTGTTTTAGGACCAAAAGATGAAAAAGGAAGAAAACACGGGCTTTCACGGGCTTTTATCGATGAAAACGAGAAAAGACAAAGTCAAAAGATCAAGAGTGCAAAAAGAACGGAAGTCCAAGGCCAATTCTGAAGATTTATCGAAGAAAAAGTCTAAAGACGGAAGTTTAATGAAGTCGAGGAACTCAAGTCTAATTATTGAAGAAATTATAAGACAAGTTCAATTTATATCGATAAATCCTGAGACGACGTCGAGAAAGACAAAGAATTTAAATCAAGTCGAGACGAGAAAGTGAAAGAAAGAAGGAAGCAACACATGCACTCCCCACTTCCTATATATACCATCCTAATGACACATTAGGAGGGTGTTAGTTAGTTAATTTAGCTAGTTTTATTTTTCTTTCTTTAGTTTTATCTTTAGAGAGAGAAAGTGTTTAACTTTCTCTCACTAAAACTTCATCTTTTCTTTCTTTCATGTTCAAGCTTTAATTCAATCTTGTATTTTTGAATCTTTAATCTACAAGATCAAGTTAAGTTTTTCATATTTAATCTCTTTCTACCTTTCTTGATTTTTACTTGTTTAATCCGAAAATTATCTTTGATTTTGTTTAATCTTTATGTTTGATTTGCTAAAAAGTTTATCTTTTGGTTTCTATATAAGTTTTATACGGATTAAGCTTTGAGCTTATCATGCTAATTGACTTATTTTGTGTTTAGCTTATTTACCTTTTTAGTTTTCTTGAAAATGTTTAGTCTTTTTAAAGTTTGATTTATAAAGTTTGCATATATCGTGTCTTAAAAGTTTTTAATTTTATGCTTGTTTTCATTTGGTTGCGTTTAAAATAAGTGCTTATTCGTCTTGCTTATTTGTGCTTATTCATTTTGGCTTATTCTGTTTTTGAATCCCATCGTAATTGCTATTAACCCAATCCGATCGAGTAAGTGTGATCGCATAAACCCCTAGGGTTTCTACTTGCGATCCATTGCTGCGATCAAAGCTAAGATCACTTGGGTGCGATCACGCATTGCGATCCTTGGTGACGATCACTCATTGCGATCGCTGACCACGATCACTTGAGTGCGATCACTCGCTGCGATCACTCGCTGCGATCACTTGGTTACCATCGGGGCCACGTTTCTAATTTCCGTCGCATTGAGTGCGATCGCTTGACCACGATCTAGGCTACGATCGATTGTTACGATCGTAGGCTACGATCACTTGGTGCGATCACCAAGTACGATCCAATAGTGCGATCCCTCATTCTTGAGTGCGATCCACCACTACGATCTGAGTTACGATCGTGTTACGATCTAACTTTTGTCTTTGTTTTTATCTTTATTTTCCAAGCTTACTTTTCATTACGTTTTAATTTCCAAGTGATTTTCTAATTTTTAGAAAGAATGATAGTTTTTCTAGATTTGCTTTTAGCTTATTTTAATTACGTTTTCAAGTTTTAAATTTACCTTTAAGTTTTTAATTATTTATTTTTAACTCGTCATTTTTAGTCTAATTTTTAAAGCTTTCATTTTTACTCAACGACACTTACATTTTATTATTAGTTTAAAACAGATAACTACCTCTCTTTATATTTCAACCAAGAACGACTAAGTCGCACTAATAACTAGTAATCAATTCGAAAAGACTAGAACAACGAACTTTTATAACTAAGTAAAATCTATGTAGAAAATGGCGCCGCTGCCGGCTCTTTTTGTGAATATTAACGGTTTTCTGTCAGAGACGCGTTGGATTTTGGGATCCGTTCACTCTTGAACGTTATTTTCCTTGTCTAATTTTCAAAAAATTTCAAAAAATCCTAAAAACATAAAATTTTCAAAAATCCAAAAAATAGAAAAACATAAAAAACTAAAAGTATTTCTTGTCTATCTTTCTTTTCCTTTTGTAGGTGTGTATGCGTACCCGTGCTCGTAAGAAGAAAGCAATTCAAGTCGAAGTCGAAACTCAACCTATTGTCACCATGGACAATCGACCAATGATCGAGCTTTTGCAATCGCACGTAGAGGGCAACACCGATGCTATTGTCATACCTGAGATTGGAGCCAACAACTTTGAGCTCAAATCCGGCTTCATTCAAATGGTCTCTGCTCAACCATTCTTAGGGCGTACACTTGATGATCCTCATGACCATATCAAAAGGTTTCTTCAACTCACTAATACGGTCAAGTTTAATGGGGTTTCACAAGAGGTAATTCGCTTGCAACTTTTTCCTTTCTCCTTAGAGGGACAAGCCCGACATTGGCTTGATAAGGAACCGACGCAAAGTATTCTTACGTGGTCGGATTTAGAGACCAAATTCATCAACTAATTTTTCCCACCCTCACGTACTACCGCTTTGCGGAATGAAATCATTAACTTTGAACAAAAGTACGGTGAGACATTTAGTGAATCTTGGGACCGTTTTAAGGAACTTTTAAGAAAGTGTCCACAACATGGTTTCACAAAAGTGCATCAAATTAATACTTTTTACAATGGTTTAAGTATGAATGACCAAGATTCACTAAATAGTGCCTCAGGGGGGTAATATTTTGGTTAAGTCTTATAATGCCGCATGGGATATTATTGAGAATAAATCTAAAGTGCAAACAAAAAGTGTTCGGGCTAGTGTGGCTAATGCTAGCACTAGTGACACCAAAATGAGACTTGATAAGATTACTACAGTTGTTGAAGCACTTGCTTTACAAGCCGTTAACAATGCCAAAAACAACAATGCTATTAATATAACTTGTGAAACTTGTGGTGGGCCACACTCTTATGCTAATTGTGATAAAGCTTATGATCAATATCACGGGGAAATGTATGCTTACAACAACACCGAGCGAGTTCATTTCAAGCCTAATGTCGATGTTAATCACTTGTCTTACAACTCGACAAATTACTTGGCTCCACCCGGCTTTCAACAAAGACCACACCCACCCACCCATAACAACCAAGGGCCACCAAGAGCTAATTTTTAAGGTAATGCCAATGTGAGGGGCTCAAATGCAAACCAGGGAAACTATCACATGCAAAACCAAGGTTTTCAACACCAAGGTTTCAATCCTCAAGGTTTTCCACCTTATAACCAATACCAAAACCAAAGTTTTCAACAAAAAGGGTTCATATTACCTCATCCGCCAATGGACTTGGTTTTGCAAAAATTAAGTGAACATGAAAAAATCATGCAAGCAATGCAAGAATCTACTAGACAAATTGAAGATTCCACGGATAGGAAATTCGTTCAAATGTTACAAATCCTTCGCCCCCAAGGTGCTCTTCCTTCTACAACCGAAACAAACCCTAGAGCAAATGTGAGTGCTATTACTACGCGAAGTGGAGCAACTTTAGTAGGACCTTCTACCCCTCCTCCCGTTACTCCATCTATACCTCCTCCACCCCCATTTATCCCTCCTACTACCACACCTAGTACTAGTTCTCCATTACCGTCTCCACCTCTTAATGAAGAAGTACCCAAGCAAAACCCTCCACCAACCCCACCTACCACCTCTAAACCTTCTACTTCTCAACCTTCAACATCTCAACCTTCAACATCTCAACCTTTACCTGCTACACCCACACCACCTAAACCCAACATTCCTTATCCTTCTCGGTTAGACAAGTGCAAATTGCTCACAAAAGTGGATGCTCAAGTCACTTCTTTTATGAAGATGATCTCTCAAATGAATTTCAACATTAGCCTCGTTGAAGCACTTGTCCAAATGCCGAAATTCGTCAAAGCATTTAAGGAATTGCTTAACAAGAAGGAAAAGATGGCTGAGTTTGTCAACACACGCTTAAATGAAAACTGTTCTGCATTCATTCTTAAAGAACTTCCGAAAAAACTTGGTGATCCCGGTCGTTTTGTGTTGCCTTGCATTTTCAACAAAACCGAAGAATTTACTGCCTTAGCCGATCTTGGGGCCAGTATTAATTTGATGCCATTAGGTGTTTGGAAAAAGCTATCATTACCCGACCTTACACCAACAAAGATGACTCTGGAGCTAGCAAATCGCACTCTCGCCTACCCTGTTGGTATTGCCGAAGATGTGTTTATTAAAGTTGGTACCTTCACTTTTCCAGTCGATTGTGTTGTTGTTGATTATGAAATGGACCCTCGTATTCCGTTAATACTTGGACGGCCATTTTTGAGAACCGGAAAAGCTCTAGTCGATGTTGCCGAAGGTGAATTAATCTTAAGGGTCGGGTATGATGCTCAAGTTTTTAAGATGGGGAAGGTTACAAGTAAGACAAATGGAAAAGAATCCGCGAAAATGATTAATGTGCTTCAAGAAGAGCGTACTTCTACTTTGGAAAGTTTTAAGCTTGATGACTTTGTTGTATATGATAATCTTTTTTTCGAGTCTTCCCATGATAATCCACTTTTCCAAGACGATGTGGATGATTTTGATGATTCTCTCCCCAATGTAGATCCCCCACCAATTCAGGAATCCCCACCAATTTATGATAACTATGATGATGATTCTAGTTCCGATGGGATGATTCTGCTACTTTTGTTTCAGAGTATCCAGACATGCCCACTTATGATGATTTTGATGATGTTGATACTCTCTCGAGTGATCCTTCTCTTGATGACCTTACTCCCACTTTTGATGAAGATCCTCCACCAAACACTCTTGATACTTTGGATAATTACTCATTTGAGGAAGATTTTGCCACTTTCCTTAATACATACTTCCCCAATGAGAATGATTCTCCTCCCTTGAACTTTGATGATGCTCTTTATCCTCCTTCGGATATGAAGAAACCTGTTTCAAAGGAGAAGAAGCCGTCTGCCACCGATATCCGCAGTACCTATGTCTTGACACCTCTCTATCCACCTTCTGAGGATGAGATTGTGCGATTTATGAGCGGATCCTCTTCAAGGTCTACAGAGCCTGAGTGTTATTTTCCCCTAAAGGAAAAGGTGTTCGATCCCGGTATTAAAATTTTTAAGCCATCTCATTATCCATCTGATGAAATAAAAGGAATGATTTTTGGACACAATGGAGATATGCTTGCACCTCATCACCCTTTCTATCACCGTGCTCAATCTTTGCTTAAGGGAATCTTGCCTACTCTTCTTTAGCTTGCCTTGTTCGTCTTAAGCTTGTGTTACTTGATGGATGAAAACCATGTCTTTGATCCCGGTGGATATGATTCAAGCTTCTTCCTATGCTAATCAATGTCGAGTCAGGCTCACGACTCGATTAACAAAAATAAGCGCTTCTCGGGAGGCAACCCGTTGATCTATCCTTTACTGTTTTAATAATAAGTGTAGGGGGAGCCCCATATGTGTTCGTTGTTTGGTTTGTTATGATGTGCAGGGATTAAAGCTTCAAAGATCCATTCTCGATGGCTTTTGACGAACCGTGATCTCGTGTACCCATCTTCTCGGTTTTATCCTAAACTCTTTTGATTCTCTCTTTTATATTCTTCAATATTAAATTAGGAATCACTTTAGCTGTCTCTTCCTTAACAAGATTTAAACAACGTGCACAATGTCCTAAGTGTAGGGGAGTTTACTCCCACATGCTTAAACATTGAGGACAATGTTTATATTAAGTGTAGGGGGACTTCTATCGAAGTTAAGTGGGCTTTTCCATGCATTTGTCCTCATTTTAACCGGAAAATTTGATTTTTCGACATTTTTCAAAAATTTTAATCTATTTTGGCCTAGTAGTATAGTAGTATTTTCCTTTGTTATCGTTATTTACATTCTGTGTTAGAATAAATTCTTCATAAAGTGGTTTTAATTTTTTTACGTTGTGAATCTTTTGACCAACCCGAGTTTACTTATCTAGGTTTACTCTAGCTTGTATCCTTAACGTGTTTAAGTCAAGTTTTGCTAGGCTTTTATATAGGGAACTTTAAAACACGAAAGTCTTAACTCTAACGGGTTAAGAACAAGAACTTTTCGCAAGTTCCTATAATTGATCCTAGAAAGTCGTTTATCAAGGGAACTTTAAAATGCAAATTCTAAACTTGAAAAAGTCTAAGAAGTTGCAAGATCCCATAGATGAATTGAAAACCCAAAACTTTGATTTAACTGGCTAAGCATCCACGAGTCTCATTCCTTGAGATTTTAAATTGTAGAGAACGAGAGATGATAGAGTCAATTATAAGTTTGGTATTCTTTCGTGAATTTATGTGAGTTGATTATAAACTTCTTCTCCCATCGCTTGTTAATAAATATATTTGCAGTAAATAAGGTTGTACGATTTAAAAAGTTACTTAGCTTCTAGCACAAGATCGTTTAAAAGTTGCTCGGTATTAATTAGAGTTCATAGCCAAGGCATAACTTATTGAAGTGGGATGCGAAGATTGGTGAGTCCGAAAAGGTCCTAACAAGACATGAGGGCAACATTTTGTTGCTAAAGATCCAAAAGTGATGTGAAGAATCATTTATCGAAAATCAATATGAAGGATCGAGACACACGACGAAAAGCAAATACTCTCCTAAAGATCATGGAGAAGTCTATCCAAAAAGGACCTAACAAGGTATGAGGATAAATAGATCTAAGTCCTAAAAGGAGGCGGATCGCTGTAAATCAAAATCCCAAATAAAGATTGAAGAAAAATGAAGAAGTCGTGGTCTAAGAATGAAGAATATCTCAAAAAGATCAAGTGAAGAAATTCCTATTATTTCATGAACGTCTCTCAAGATTTGAAGTATGAAGTCACTACCAAATATCGGTCCGAGAAAGTTCTCAAATCGTGAAGCGAGTTATGCCAAGATATGAACTTTATGAGGTCCCGAGAAGCAGTTTTAAAATATTTTGTCCTTTAGCTAACTATTGATTAAATCGTCCTACTTTATTTTCAGCCTAATAACTATCGAAATAAGTCAACAATGCATCCTCGTGATCATTAAAGACAACAATAAAATATAAGGGATACACCTAGGAATAAGGGAGTCTAAGTGAATAATTGGGACACATGAATTTGTGATAGTTTGCTAACTTATAATAACAATGATCTCGTTTTTAAGCTTGGTATGGGGAACGTGAAACTTGAGGATGATAATCATTCATGACATTTCAAAACCCTAAGGTAAGTTTTTGGTGTTTTAACTTGTTTTCTTCTTTTAAATATTTTGTCTCTTTAATAAAGGCCAATGTGGATTGATTATGTTGAAAAATGTAAATCTTGCTTTGTAACTAATGCATTGCATGAGGGCATTGCAATGATCAAGTGTAGGGGATTTGATAGGTGTGAAAACACCCATCCTGTTACCACTTAATTATAATAATAACCAAGCTAAAACGTGTATTTTATGTCGTAAATGTCAGAATTATGCGTGGTTTGTGTTTTGGGACCAAAAGATGAAAAGGGAAGAAAACACGGGGTTTTATCGATGAAAACGAGAAAAGACAAAGTCAAAAGATCAAGAGTGCAAAAACAACGGAAGTCCAAGGCCAATTCTGAAGATTTATCGAACAAAAAGTCTAAAGACGGAAGTTTAATGAAGTCGAAGAACTCAAGTCGAATTATTGAAGAAATTATAAGACAAGTTTAATTTATATCGACAAATCCCGAGATGACGTCGAGAAAGACAAATAATTTAAATCAAGTCGAGACGAGAAAGTGAAAGAAAGAAGGAAGTAACACATGCACTCCCCACTTCCTATATATACCCTCCTAATGACACATTAGGAGGGTGTTAGTTAGTTAATTTAGCTAGTTTTATTTTTCTTTCTTTAGTTTTATCTTTAGAGAGAGAAAGTGATTAACTTTCTCTCACTAAAACTTCATCTTTTCTTTCTTTTATGTTCAAGCTTTAATTCAATCTTGTATTTTTGAATCTTTAATCTACAAGTTCAAGTTAAGTTTTTCATATTTAATCTCTTTCTACCTTTCTTGATTTTTACTTGTTTGATCCGAAAATTATCTTTGATTTTGTTTAATCTTGATGTTTGATTTATTAAAAAGTTTATCTTTTGGTTTCTATCTAAGTTTTATACGGATTAAGCTTTGAGCTTATCATGCTTATTGGCTTATTTTGTGTTTAGCTTATTTACCTTTTTAGTTTCTTGAAAAAGTTTAGTCTTTTTAAAGTTTGATTCATAAAGTTTGCTTATTTCGTGTCTTAAAAGTTTTTAAATTTATGCTTGTTTTCGTTTGGTTGAGTTTAAGATAAGTGCTTATTCGTCTTGCTTATTTGTGCTTATTCATTTTGGCTTATTCTGTTTTTGAATCCCATCGTAATTGCTATTTACCCAATCTGATCGAGTAAGTGTGATCGCATAAACCCCTAGGGTTTCTACTTGCGATCCATTGCTACGATCAAAGCTAAGATCACTTGGGTGCGATCACTCACTGCGATCCTTGGTCACGATCACTCATTGCGATCGCTGACCACGATCACTTGAGTGCGATCACTCGCTGCGATCACTTGGTTGCGATCGGGCCACGTTTCTAATTTCCATCGAATTGAGTGCGATCGTTTGACCACGATCTAGGCTACGATCGATTGTTACGATCGTAGGCTATGATCACTTGGTGCGATCACCAAGTACGATCCAATAGTGCGATCCCTTAATCTTGAGTGCGATCCACCACTGCGATCTGAGTTACGATCGTGTTACGATCTAACTTTTGTCTTTGTTTTTATCTTATTTTTCCAAGCTTACTTTTCATTACGTTTTAATTTCCAAGTGTTTTTCTAATTTTTAGAAAGAATGACAGTTTTTCTAGATTTGCTTTTAGCTTATTTTAATTACGTTTTCAAGTTTTAAATTTACCTTTAAGTTTTTAATTATTTATTTTTAACTCGTCATTTTTAGTCTAATTTTTAAAGCTTCCATTTTTACTTAACGACACTTTCATTTTATTATTAGTTTAATATAGATAACTACCTCTCTTTATTTTTCAACCAAGAACGACTGAGTCACACTAGTAACTAGTAATCAATTCGAAAAGACTGGAACAACGAACTTTTATAACTAAGTAAAATCTATTTATTATCCGTTCAATTTGAATGAGGTTCTCTCAAGGTGCAAAAGAAAACGTAAGCAGACGTTGGTTTTTAAAGCAGATTTTGCTAAAGCATATGATTCTGTCCGCTATGATTTTCTTCTTGATGTTCTTGCATATTTTGGAGTCGGGTCGAAGTGGTGTCGAAGTGGTGTCGGTGAATCATTGCGGTTTGAAGAAATGCGATCCTTTAGCTCCGTTCCTTTTCATTCTTATCACGGAAGCCTTACATATTTCAATTTCAAGGGCGGTTACTGATGGTATTTTTAAAGGGATTCATATTCGAGGTAACACATCTATTTCTCATTTATTTTACGCGGATGTGATACTTGCCTTTTTATGTGGGTTCAAGAAAGTGTTGTTCGTACTCGATTCAGTCCGAATTGATCACGGTTAGGGTGGAATCAATGGTCTTGGTAACTAAAAGGGGGAGCTTGAGATTATCTATTTCTAATTGTGAGGTAAACAATAAAATAATTAAACAAAAGACAAAAAATAAGGAGAACAAACTAACCTTAATTGGCAGGAAACGAGAAAATGAAACTGGAATTGAAATAAAAAACTAATCCGAAATCCACTTCTATTCCCTTATCTGGAATACATATAAATTAAACTATCCGGAACCCATGCTCAAAATGCTTATCTGGAATTGGTATTTCTTGACCTTATCCGGAAAATGAAGTTTGAAGGTTTATCCGAAAATGGTGTTCGAGTGACTATCCGGAATGTTACTTGATAGCTTATCCGGAATTCTTAATTTCGGGTTGTTATCCGGAATCGGTTGTGAGGAGCTTATCCGGAATCCACTTTTTGACCACTTATTCGGAATCCAAATTTCTGAAGCTTATCCGGAAAGTATAAAGGATTTGTTATCTGGAATACTGAATTTAAAAGGCTTATTCGGAATTGGTAAAATTAAAGGGCTTATCCGCAATATAACTTTCAGGTGCTTATCTGGAATTGAAGGACTTTTGAAGCTTATCCGGAAATGATGTTTAAGGTGCTTATCCTGAATGTTTTCCGTATGCTAATCTGGAATAAAATCTCTTAGCTTGGTATCCGGAATAAAAGATTTCAGACCCTTATCCGGAAAGAGAGGGTTATGCCTCTTATCCAGAATGAGTGTTTTGGAAAGATCCGAACTAAATCAAGACTTAAGCCAAATGAAAATAAGCTAAAAACCAATAAGCACTTTACCAAAAACTAAACCAAGATTATTTTAAAAATAAGTAAATAAGCTAGGATTTGAAAACTATAAAAACACCAAATAAGCTAAATATCAAAAAGCACTTTTTATATAAATATTAATCTATCAAAAACAACTTATTTAGCATAAGCCAAACACACCAAAATCAACAAAATCAAATCTACTACATAATTAACAAAGCAAAACCATTGATTATTAAGAAAGGTAGAATGAGAATTTATTAAAAGCTTGATTATATTAAAGATTAAGATAAAAAATACAAGATTTAAAATGAAGGATTAAGAAAAACTAGACAGAGAAAGTAACTTAAAAACTAAAAGTTAAAAAATTGACAATTAACTAACTAACTAACCACCCTCCTAATGTGTCATTAGGAGGGTATATATAGGAGGTGGGGAGTGCATGTGTTGCTTCCTTCTTTCTTTCTTCTCGTCTCGACTCGATTTAAATTCTTTATCTTTCTCGACGTTGTCTCGGGATTTGTCGATATAAATTGAACTTGTCTTATATTTTTCTTCTATAATTAGACTTGAGTTCTTCGACTTCATTAAACTTCCGTCTTTAGACTTTTTCTTCGATAAATCTTTAGAATAGGCCTTGGACTTCCGTTCTTTTTGCACTCTTGATCTTTTGACTTCGCCCTTTTGTCTTTTTCTTTGATAGAAGCTCGTAATAGCCCGTGTTTTCCCTAATTTTCATATTTTTATCCTTAAACACAATAAAAACACAAACCACGCATAATTCCGAATTTTACGACATAAAATACACGTTTTGGTCTTGTTATTATTGGAAATAAGTGGTAAAAGGATAAGTGTATTCACACTTATTAAATCCCCTACACTTGACCATTGTAATGCCCTCATGCAATACATTAATTTCAAAGCACAGATTACATTCCTCATCATACTTAACCCATCTTGGCCTTTATTAATTAATAAGCTTTAAGGAAACTAAAAAAATAGAAATATATATTCAAAATAAGTAAAGAAATTAAAGACTTACATTGGGGTTTTTGATTGTCATGAATGATTATCACCCTCAAGTTTCACGTTCCCTACACCAAGCTTATAAACGAGATCATTGTTATTATAAGTTAGCAAACTAACAATAACTCGTGTGGCCCAATTATTCACTTAGACTTCCTTATTCCTAGGTGTATCTCTTATATTTTAAGATTGTCTTGAATGATCACGAGGATGCATTGTTTGACTTATTTCGATAGTTTATTTGGGCTGAAAATAAACTAGGACGAGTTAATCAATAGTTAGCTAAAGGACAAAATCTTTTAAAACTGCTTCTCGGGACCTCTTAAAGTTCATATCTTGGCATAACTCGCTTCACTATTTGAGACCTTTCTCGGACCGATATTTGGCTTCGACTTCATACTTTGAATCTTGAGAGACGTTCTTGAAATTAGGTTCTTCTCTTCATAATAGGAATTTCTTCACTTGAAGTTTTGAGAGATTCTTCATTCTTGGACCACGACTTCTTCATTTTTTTTCCAATCTTTATTTGGGATTTTGATATACAACGATCCGCCTCCTTTTAGGACTTGGATCTATTTATCCTCATACCTTGCTAGGGTCTTTTCGGATAGACTTCTCCATGATCTTTTGGGGAGTATTTTCTTTCCGTCGTGTGTCTCGATCCTTCATATTTGTTTTTTGATAAATGATTCTTCACATCACTTTGGATCTTTAGCAACAAAATGTAGCCCTCATGCCTTGTTAGGGCTTTTTTGGACTCGCCAATCTTCGCATCCCGCTTCAATAAGTTATGCCTTGACTATGAACTCTAATTAATACCGAGCAACTTTTAAACGATCTTGGGCTAGAAGCTAAGTAACTTTTTAAATCGTACAACCTTATTTATTGCAAATATATTTATTAACAAGCGATGGGAGAATAAGCTTATAATTAGCTCACATAAATTCATGAAAGAATACCAAACTTATAATTGACTCTATCATCTCTCGTTCTCCACATTTTAAAATCTCAAGGAATGAGACTCGTGGATGCTTATCCAATTAAATCAAAGTTTTGGGTTTTCAAGTCATCTATAGGATCTTGCAACTTCTTAGACTTTTTCAAGTTTAGAATTCGCATTTTAAAGTTCCTTTGATAAACGACTTTCTAGGATCAATTATAGGAACTTGCGAAAAGTTCTTGTTCTTAACCCGTAAGAGTTAAGACTTTCGCGTTTTAAAGTTCCCTATATAAAAGCCTAGCAAAACTTAATTTAAACACGTTAAGGATACTAGCTAGAGTAAACTTGGATAAGTAAACTCGGGTTAAGTCAAAAGATTCATGACGATTGAAAAAGCAAAACCACTTTATTCAAAACTTTATTTTAGCAAAGAAAGAAAATAAATATAACAAAGGAAAATACTACTATACAACTAGGCCAAAATAGATTAAAAAATTTTGAAAAATGTCGAAAAATCAGATTTTCCGGTTAAAATGAGGACAAATTCATGGAAAAGCTCACTTACTTCGATAGAAGTCCCCCTACACTTGATATAAACATTGTCCTCAATGTTTAAGCATGTGGGAGGAACCTCCCCTACACTTAGGACATTGTGCACGTTGTTTAAATCTTGCTAAGGGAAGGACAACTATAGTGACTTCAATTTGAACATATAAGATATGAAAAATTGAATCACGATAGTTTAGGATAAAACCGGGAAGACGGGTACACGGGATCACGGGTCGTCAATATCATCAAAAGTGCTCTTTGAAGCTTTAATCCTTGCACAACATAAGGAACAATACAACAAACCCTATGTAGGTCTCCTACACTTATTATGAAAACGGGTAAAGGATAGATCAACGGGTTGCCTCCCGAGAAGCGCTTGTTTTTGATAACCGAGTCACGAGCCTGACTCGACCCAGAACTAATTCAAGGGAAACGTGGTGAGGGATGTAATCATCTCATGAGAGATGTCCTCACCAAAGTACAGCTTCACACGCTGGCCATTCACTTTAAAATTTGGCCCATTTGGATGAGAAAGTTCAATGGTGCCGTAAGGGAAGACTTTGGCGAAGGTGAATGGTCCAGACCAATGGCTCTTCAGCTTCCCTGAGAAGATCTTAACTGAGAGTTAAAGAGTAAAACTTGATCACCAACGTAAAATTCTCGGTTCTTAATCCTAGCATCATGAATGAGCTTAGTTTTCTCCTTGTGGATGTCAAAATTGGCCCACTTCAAGGCCCAGTACGCCTTATGTTCCAGCTTAATAGGGAGGTGGCATGCCTTCCCGTACACAAGACGATATGGAGTGCAACCAATCAGTGTCTTATATGCGGTACGGAAAGCCCACAAAGCATCATCTAACTTATCGGCCCACGAGGCACGATGCTCTCCCACAGTACACTCAAGAATTCTCTCCAGTCCATGGTTAGATATCTCAGCTTGACCATTTGTTTGGGGATGATAAGCGGCGGAAAGATGGTGATTGACATCGTACTTAGCCATGACTCTAGCAAATTGATCATTGCAAAAATGAGTCCCGCGGTCACTGATGATAGCACGAGGAATACCAAATCGAGCAAATAACTGCTTCAGAAAGTTCACAACCACCTTCGCATCGTTCGTAGGGAGAGATTTTGCCTCAACCCATTTAGATACGTAGTCAACCGCTACGAGGATGTACTTGTTCCCTTTAGATGATGGAAATGGCCCCATAAAGTCGATGCCCCATACGTCAAAGATTTCACATTCTTGGATAAAATTTTGAGGCATCTCATCTTTATGTGTGATCTTGCCTTGTCTTTGGCAAGCATCACAATGTTTAACCATTTCATGAGCGTCATGATAAATGGAGGGCCAATAGAATCCAGAGTCGAACACTTTCTTCGCGGTGTAATCGGGACCAAAGTGACCACCAGTGGGTCCTTTATGGCAAGCTTCAAGGATTAATAAAGCTGCCGGCCCATCAACACACCGACGAATGACAAGATCCGCACATTGTTTGAAAAGGTAAGGGTCGTCCCAAAAATAGTGTTCAATGTCTTTAAAGAACTTTTTATTTTGTTGGGACGTTAACCCTTCCTTGAGAATTCCACCCGCTAAGTAGTTTGTAATGTCCACAAACCACGGGGTGTCATCAAGATTGGAGTTGATAGACATTAAGGCCTCAAGGGGAAAAGAGTCATTGATCTCTTGATTCGGATGATCCCCTTGATAAGGATCCTCAAGTCTACTTAGATGATCCGCGGCTAGGTTTTCGGCTCCCTTCTTGTCACGAATTTCGATTTTAAATTCTTGAAGGAGCAAAACCCAACGAAGAAGTCTTGGCTTGGAATCTTGTTTAGCTAACAAGTACTTCAACGCGGAATGGTCGGTATAGACAATGGTGGTGGAAAGAACAAGATAGGGGCGGAATTTTTCAAAAGCATACACTACAGCTAAAAGCTCTTTTTTGGTAGTGGTATAATGCAGTTGAGCCCCCGTCATTGTCTTGCTAGCATAATGGATTGGTTGGAAGTGTTTGTTCACTCTTTGGCCCAAAACCACTCCAATGGCAAAGTCGCTAGCATCGCACATCAATTCAAAAGGCAGCTCCCAATTAGGGGTAACCAAGACCAGTGCCTTAGTTAGCTTATCCTTAAGAAGATTGAAAGATTCGAGACACTCTTTATAAAAAATAAAAGGAGTATCTTTTTCCAAGAGGTGGGTCATCGGGCAAGCAATCTTAGAAAAAACTTGAATGAAACGACGATAGAAGCCCGCATGACCAATGAAACTTCTCACTCCCTTCACGGTTGAACGAGGAGGTAATTTAGCAATCACTTCAACTTTAGCACGGTCGACTTCAAGACCGGCTTTGGAAATTTTATGACCAAGCACAATACCTTCTTTTACCATGAAATGGCATTTTTCCCAATTAAGAACGAGACGAGTGTCTTTACACCGTTTGAGCATACATTCTAGATTGGCAAGGCAAGTAGAGAAAGAATCACCATAAACCGAGAAATCATCCATGAAGACTTCCATAGTTTCTTCAACCATGTCATGGAAGATATCCATCATACACCTTTGGAAAGTCCCGGGAGCATTGCATAAGTCGAAAGGCATTCTTTTGTAAGCAAATGTTCCACAAGGACAAGTGAATGTGGTTTTCTCTTGGTCTTTAGGATCGATGGGAATTTGAAAATACCCGGAGAAACCGTCTAAGAAACAATAATAATTATTACCCGCTAAACGTTCAAGCATTTGGTCCATAAATGGAAGGGGAAATGATCCTTTCTCGTAGCATCATTGAGTTTGCGATAGTCTATACAAACTCTCCACCCTGTAACGAGACGAGTAGGAATCAACTCGTGGTTTTCATTGGGCACAACGGTGATTCCACCTTTCTTAGGCACACAATGGACCGGACTAACCCATGGTGAATCCGAGATAGGGTAGATCATTACCGCATCAAGAAGTTTGATAACCTTTTTTTTTATAACGTCATGGATCTTGGGATTCACCCTTCTTTAGTTTTGAATAGTGGGTTTAAAGTCGTCCTCCATGAGAATTTTATGTGTGCAAAAGTGAGGATCAATTCCACGAATATCAGAGATTTTCCAAGCAATTGCTTTCTTATGATTTTTCAGCACGTCGATAAGTCGAGATTTTTCGTCTTCTTTCAAGTCCTTAGCGATGATGACGGGTAACTTCTTATTGTCTTCAAGGAACACGTATTCGAGATGAGGCGGTAGATCCTTAAGCTCTAAATCCGGAGGATTTTTTATGGAAGGCGTAGTCAAACTCGGATCATCGATCGAGATTTCCTTAGGCGATGGTAGAGAAATATGGTCCTCATTGAGAAGTTTCTCAATGGTACGAATGTCTTCATCCCAATTTGAGGGAGAATCGTCATATTGTAAGTCCACTTCCCCCAAAGTTGCTTCAATTTCTTTCAAAAGGAAATCACTTTCTCCAAATGGAGTTAGTGATGGAGCAATAGAGGCAACTGTCTCAACAATGGGGAGAGAAGAAGAACCACTTTTACAAGCGTCTTTGAAAGGTTCTTCACAAGCCTCATCAAGAACGTTAATGAAGTTAACGCTCTCGTTTTCAGAAGGCTGCTTAGAAAGTTTACCCATGTTGAAGACGATTTTATCGTCACCAACTCTCATGATTAATTCGCCCACGGCTACATCAATGAGAGTGTGACCGGTCCTCAAGAATGGACGTCCAACGATTAATGGAACACGGGGGTCCATTTCGTAGTCAACGACAACAAAATCCACCGGAAAGGTGAATTTGTCGACAACGAAGAAGACATCTTCGGCTATCCCCACCGGATAAGCAACCATACGGTTAGCTAATTCCAATGTCATGCGTGTGGGGACTAGCTCGGGTAGAGATAATTATTTCCAAACACTTAATGGCATTAAGTTTATACTAGCACCTAGATCGGCTAGGGCCATACAGTTCTCTACCCCGGGAAAGGTTGCAAGGAATGAGAAAACGACCCGGATCACCAAGTTTGGTGGGTAATTTACTTAAGAACACTGCGGAGCAATTCTCATTAAGTTGGGTCTGAGCGATATCAAGAAGCTTTTCTTTGTCACTGAGGATATCTTTAAACATTTTAGCATATTTCGGCATGTGAGCGAGAGCCTCGGCAAAGGAGATGTTGAAATTTAGTTGTTTAAACATTTTAAGAAAGTTAGAAACCTGAATATCATCCTTGTTCTTCAACTTCTCTTTCCTCAACCTTGAGGGATGAGGTATATTGTGTTGAGATGAAGGCTTTGGAATGGAATTCTCACTCACATCCTTGGGTGGTGGAGGGGTGGAAGTATAAGGTGGAGGAATTAGAGAAGGGGACTCGTTTTCCTTTGTCAAAATCACCGGTGTAGGTGTAAGAATCTCGGGTTCCTTTAAACCTTTGCCACTTCGCGTGGTGATTGCTTTCATCTCCCCCCTTGGATTAGCAACGATGTTACTCGGAATAGAACCCGAACCAGAGGCGTGATTACTTGGGAAAAAACTAGCCATCATACCCCTTAAGTTATTCATTTGACTGCTCATAGAGTTTCTCATATCGGCTCGAAGATCATTCCCTTGTTTCACCATGTCATTCCTTAGCTCGGCTCGAATGTCGTTCCCTTGTTTCGCCATGTCACCCTTCAAGTTAATGAATTGGCTTTGAAGATTAGTCACCATCTCTCTATTGGTCCTCATGTAAGTTTCGAGGTCTTGGTTTAATGTCGTGGGTTGATTAAGAGGTGGGGCTTGGTAAGCTTGATGATTTCCTTGAGGTGGGTATGGGTTTCTTTGGGATTGATATTGATTGGTAGCTCGAGGTTGGCTTTGATTGTTGCGGTTGAAGTTGTTTTGGTTTTGAGGAGGAAAACTGGGTGGTGAAAGGAAGTTGTTTGAACGATAACTGAGCAAATTGCGGTCACCTTGAGGACGAGTTTGATAGCCTCCCGTAGAAAAATTACCGTTAGCGGCATACACATTTTCCAGATTGTCATGAGTAGAAGGACAATCGGTGTATGAATGAGAACCCCCGCAAATCTCACAAGAAGTTGCTACAGCTTTAGCTTGTTGAAATTGGTTTGTAGCCATGGTTAAGAAGTTTTTGTTCATCTCAGCTACTTGTCGAGTAAGTTTGGTTATCTATGAGTTGGATGATGTAGAAGAAACATTGGCCCTCTGGTTATTCCTTGAAGATGCAGATGAATCCCAATTTTTGTGGTGAGTGGTCATGTTCTCTATAAGCTCTCTACACTCCTCAGGTCTTCTCTTCATAAATGTACCAACGGCGGCAGCATTAATCGTATCACGATCACAAAAAGTTATACCATTATAAAAAGTATCAATCAAAGTAACGGGGAGCATGTTATGGTTTGGACAACGGTCGATCAAGACATTATATCGTTCCCAAGCATCAAAAAGCGACTCATTAGGTTCTTGAGTGAATCCACTGATTTGGTTGCGAAGACTAGTGACCATGGATGGTGGAAAGTAGCGCGACAACATTTTTTGAGTCATGTCATTCCATGTTTGAATTGAGTTTTTGGGAAGACGAACAAACCATTTTTCGGCATGGTGGGATAAAGTTTGTGGAAAGAGGTGAAGGCGGAGAAAATCCATGGAAACACCGGGTAGTTTCATGCTTTGAGTGATAGTGATGAACTTGTCGAGATGTTTGTTGGCATCATCATCCGGTAATCCGCGAAACGGGCAAGCGTTTTGAACTTGCTGGATCATGTGATGCTTCAACGAAAACTCAGGAGCCGTGATTTGCATCGGCGCAATCGGTCCTCCGCGTCTGTTCATGGTTGGTTGACAAAGCTCCTCCATTGTTCGTAGGTCGGGCGGGGGAACATTGTTGTTGTTGTTATTGTTATTCAAACTGGGGTGGGGTGGGTTGTTATTATTGTTATGCACACCGGCCATATCTATGTCTCTAAGAGTCTCGGACTCAGGATAAGACGTAGATCGAGTACACATACTCTAAAAGGAAATAATTTTTTTTTGATTTTTTAATCTTTTTTATTATTTTTGTATTTTTGAAAATTTTATATTTTTTTAGGATTTTTGAATTTTTTTGTGTGCTTGAAAATAACGTTCCCAAAAGAACGGATCGCAAAATCCAATTTTTCTCACTAAAACCCGTTAATCTTTACGAAAAGAGCCGGCAACGGCGCCATTTGATACTTGCCTTTTTATGTGTGTTCAAGAAAGTGTTGTTCGTACTCGATTTAATCCGAATTGATCACGGTTAGGGTGGAATTAATGGTCTTGGTAACTAAAAGGGGGAGCTTGGGATGATCTATTTCTAATTGTGAGGTAAACAATAAAATAATTAAACAAACGACAAAAAATAAGGAGAACAAACTAACCTTAATTGGCGGGAAAACGAGAAAATGAAATTGGAACTGATATAAAAAGCTAATCCGAAATCCACTTCTATTCCCTTATCCGGAATACATATAAATTAAACTATCGGGAATCCATGCTCAAAATGCTTATCCGGAATTGGTATTTCTTGACCTTATCCGGAAAATGAAGTTTGAAGGTTTATCCGGAAATGGTGTCCGAGTGACTATCCGGAATGTTACTTGATAGCTTATCCAGAATTCTTAATTTCGGGTTGTTATCCGGAATCGGTTGTGAGGAGCTTATCCGGAATCCACTTTTTGACCACTTATCCGGAATCCAAATTTCTGAAGCTTATCCGGAAAGTGTGAAGGATTTGTTATCTTGAATACTGAATTTAAAAGGCTTATTCGGAATTGGTAAAATTAAAGGGCTTATCTGCAATATAACTTTCAGGTGCTTATCCGGAATTGAAGGACTTTTGAAGCTTATCCGGAAATGATGTTTAAGGTGCTTATCCTGAATGTTTTCCGTATGCTAATCCAGAATAAAATCTCTTAGTTTGGTATCCGGAATAAAAGATTTCGGACCCTTATCCGGAAAAAGAGGGTTATGCCTCTTATCCGGAATGAGTGTTTTGGAAAGATCCGAACTAAATCAAGACTTAAGCCAAATGAAAATAAGCTAAAAGCCAATAAGCACTTTACCAAAAACTAAACCAAAAGAATTTTAAAAAGAAGTAAATAAGCTAGGATTTGAAAACTATAAAAACACCAAATAAGCTAAATATCAAAAAGCACTTTTTATATAAATATTAATCTATCAAAAACAACTTATTTAGAATAAGCCAAACACACCAAAATCAACAAAATCAAATCTACTACATAATTAACAAAGCAAAACCATTGATTATTAAGAAAGATAGAATGAGAATTTATTAAAAGCTTGATTATATTAAAGATTAAGATCAAAAATACAAGATTTAAAATGAAGGATTAAGAAAAACTAGACAGAGAAAGTAACTTAAAAACTAAAAATTAAAAAATTGACAATTAACTATCTAACTAACCACCCTCCTAATGTGTCATTAGGAGGGTATATATAGGAGGTGGGGAGTGCATGTGTTGCTTCCTTCTTTCTTTCTTCTCGTCTCGACTCGATTTAAATTCTTTATCTTTCTCGACGTTGTCTCGGGATTTGTCGATATAAATTGAACATGTCTTATATTTTTCTTCTATAATTAGACTTGAGTTCTTCGACTTGATTAAACTTCCGTCTTTAGACTTTTTATTCGATAAATCTTTAGAATAGACCTTGGACTTTCGTTCTTTTTGCACTCTTGATCTTTTGACTTCTCCCTTTTGTCTTTTTCTTCGATAAAAGCCCGTGATAGCCCGTGTTTCCCCCTTTTTCATATTTTTATCCTGAAACACATTAATAACACAAACCACGCATAATTCCGACTTTTACGACATAAAATACACGTTTTGGTCTTGTTATTATTGGAAATAAGTGGTAAAAGGATAAGTGTTTTCACACTTATTAGGATGATACTATTTTATTAGGTGAATGGTCTGATCAGAACTTAGATAATATCCTTAAGATGTTGCGATGTTTTCATTTAGCATCTGGTTTGAAAATAAATGTGAATAAAAGTCATGTGTTTGGAATTGGCGTTCCTTCTGATATTGTTCATCAAGGTGCTGCTCGTATTGGGTGTGGGGTTATGAATACCCCTTTTAAATATCTCAGAGTTATGGTGGGAGGTAATATGAATCGTTACTCTGCTTGGTCTAGTTATATTCAGAAAGTACGTGCCAGATTATCTAAGTGGAAGGTTAAGACTCTTTTCGTTGGAGGTAGATTGACTTTACTTAAGTCGGTTCTAGGTGATGTTCCGATCTATTATATGTCTTTGTACAAAGCCCCTAAGCGTGTCCTCCATGAACTAGAAATGTTACATAACAGGTTTTTTAATGGTGGTGATGTTCATGAGTCTCGTATCACGTGGGTGGCTTGGGAGAAGGTTCTTTCATCTAAGAAAAAAAGGGGTCTTGGCGTCTTTAGAGGAGTTAGCATTTCTTGCAGACCCAGGGGCAGCAGATACAGAAGGCATTGTAGTCGTTTCCACTTCTAATGCAGCTTATCAAGCTGAGGATCTTGACGCATATGATTCGGATTGTGATGACATTCACTCTGCCCAAGCTGCTCTCGTTGCTAATCTATCTCACTACGGTTCTGATGTCGTCAGTGAGGTACCAACCACATCTAATAATATTGATGATAACCAACATCAAGTTGGGCATGAAAATGACAACCTCGAACAGCATTCGGGGACTAGTAACTCAAATGATGTGGTACCCAATCCTACACATTTGAGTGAACCTCAACCAAATGCTACGACGGGTATGGAATCTTATGCTCAACATGATTTGGTCATGGTGCCTAAACATATTATTGATCAAATGCATATGGCCCTCAGACAATCCGTAGATACGAATTCCACCCTAACTGCTGAGCTTGCGTTGCATAAAGAAAAGGTCAAAACTTTTGAAATGGTCCCTCAAGCAGATAAAATAACATGTTCTGAATTTGACCAATTTCATTTTGAAAAGATTGAACATTTGAAAGAAACAGAATCATTAAAAGCCAATCTTTCCAATGAATTAAAAGCAAAAGAGTCGGTTGTCAATGATTTTCAGAAACTTAAAATGGATTTCGAAACTCTCGAGTCTAAAAAGTTTGAATCGGAAATTAATGCTACCAAACTTCTTAAATTCAAAGAACAACAGCTTTTAAAACAATACGCTTCCACAGAAAAGGTTCATCTTTTAACTAAATCATTTAAAGAACTCGAACTTAAACGTCTTCGAGATTTACCACCTAATCCTGGTTATGCAAAACAAGCTCAGGAATATATTCCATGTCTTTATGATATGACCCTAATTGGCAAATCGCAAGAAGCACCTTTTGTTCGTAGTTCTGAGGAGACACAGTCACTTGCGGATGAAACTCATTCTAAAATGCTTTCAAAATTCCATACAATTGATTACGATCAATATAACAAAGATCAATTGTCTAAAAAGACCCGCATTCGCTTACAAAAGGAATTAACTGAATTGACAGTTCTTGTGCCCCAAAGTTTGTCAAATGAAAACCCTCCTAGTACGTCTCCTACACTTGTCAAAACGGATTTAATGAAGTTAATTCCACCGGTAAGTAAGGCGTCCGTTAACTTAAATGCGGTACACCAACACTTAGCCGATTTTGACAAGGTCATTTTGGAACGTACGACGGCTTCGGCCATAACGGAAGGTGAATGGAACTTTGAGCACACTAGAGCTGCGTTTCGAGATGAAATTGTTCCGTTTGTAAAGAATGTTAAGGCTTGTCTTAGTAATCTTGATCAAGATTTGCTTTTGGAAATAGAATAAGTTAGACGTGTTTTCAATGAAATGGATGATGCTTATGAAAACAGTTTACTTGAAATAGAACGGGTTTCACGCCAAAATGATCAGCTTCTGAAGCAAGTGATGTCTCATGATATAGTTTCCGTCTGTGTGAATAAAAGTGTTGATACTGATTCTATTGTGCATAATGTTGAATCTGTGGATAATGTGGTAGATAGTACTTGTCACTAATCTGACGCTGAATTTTTAAAGCTTCAAGATTCATATTCTTCGCTTTCAAAACATTTTGATGAGATTCAAACACATTGTATTTCGCTTGAATGCAAGCAACATTTTATTCAAGAAATCTTTGAAACGTCATTCGAAGGTGTTAATATCGATGATGCAAACTTTGAAAAGAATTTTCGATTGCATTTACAATCAAAACAGCGTCAGCCAAGTGACAAAGTTGCTAAATCATTGCCGATAGAAATAGAGAAATCTAAGGAGCTTAACTGTGTGAACGTACTTGAGGCCGCTGAGAATTTTAAACTTGATCTAGATAATCGAGTTTCCAAGATTTTGTCCAAAGTTGATAACTTAAAAACAGAAAAATACACGACTCTTCGATTCAGTAAAGCCCGCATATGTTAATACCACTACACAGAATCAATCATTGATTGAACAATTGAATCGAAAGTCGGTGGAAATATCTGATTTGAGGGAACAAATTTGTGATAAAAATCTGGTCTTGGCTGAGTTAAAGGAAACACTTCGTACTCTAAAAGGTAAGAATGTTGTGGATAACGCAGCCACTGTCTCAGCATCGTCCTCTAGTGCAATCAAAAGGAACCTTATAGCCGTCACACCATTTAATAAGGGTCCTAAGACTAAACCATCTCAAACTTTGGTCACTAAAGATAAGGCGGGATCAAAACCAGCTTCTAATATTCCCGTGTTGCCTTCTACAGGAGTAAGCACCACTATTAAGGCTCAAAGATCCAAGCTTAAAAGAAACAAGAAGAATGATAGGATCTTGCCCCTATCTAGTAGTCAAGTGAAGAAGAAAGTAGAAGCCCATCCTAGGAATGTCATTTCTGTTTTGAATAAAAAGAATCATGTAGCTAAACCTAAAGGCTCTGCGATTGTGCAGCGTTCTAAGCCTAGTGTGAATTCTAATTTGAAATGTTGGAATTGCAATGAATGTATGTTTTCTAGTCGTCATGATTCTTTCCTTATTGACCATGTGAATGAGATGTACGCCCGGAAAAATGGATTAGAATGGAAACCGACTGGGAAAGTGTTAACCCAAGTTGGTTGGATGTGGCGCCCCACTGGTAGAACTTTCACTATAGTAGGAAATGCGTGCGTTTAACTAGGATCACTCCCACTACAGCGAAGAAAGCGTGCCCTTTAACTAGGAGTACCAAGACTACCAAAACCCAAGCGTGTCCTTTAACTAGGAACACCAACACTACCGTAGGAACTAAGTGCCCTTTAAATAGGTCTACTCCCACTATAGTGCCCGCGAATAATCCAAAACCTAAGAAAGTTGGAACAGTAAAACCTGTTAGTGCTAAAACTCACATTAGAAAACGCAGGAAATCTAAGGGTCACAAACCTGTTAGCAATTCTGATAATATTTTATCTGTATCTGCTAACACTCCGGAACCAATAGTTTCCAATGCATTGTCTACTGCTGTTGTTGAAAACAGGTGGTCCAAATTGTTCTCTGGTATTTGGACTCTGGTTGCTCCAAGCATATGACCGCAGATCGCTCTCAGCTCAGAAAGTTCATAAGCAAGTTTCTTGGTACGGTTAGATTTGGAAATGATCATATTGCAAAGATAATGGGTTACGGCGAATATCATATTGGCAATGTTATAATTTCGAGAGTGTATTATGTGGAAGGTCTCGGTCACAACTTATTTTCTGTGGGACAATTTTGTGATGCAAACCTAGAAGTCGCTTTTCGAGAGCATACCTGCTTCATTCGTAATTTGGAAGGGGTTGATTTATTGAAAGGTACTCGAGGGAATAATTTGTATACTTTGTCTCTACAAGACATGATGGCCGCTTCTCCCGTATGTCTTCTCTCCAAAGCATCAAAGACTAAGTCATGGTTATGGCATTGACGGTTATCTCATCTTAACTTTGACGCAATTAATCATTTGGCGAAAAATGAACTTGTTCGTGGTCTTCCTAAACTTTCATTTCACAAGGATCATTTATGTTCCGCGTGTACAATGGGAAAAAGCACTAAGAAATCTTACAAACCCAAGACGGAATACACCAACCAAGAGAAACTTTATCTGTTGCATATGGATCTTTGTGGGCCAATGCGTGTTGAAAGTCTTAGTGGTAAAAAGTACATCCTCGTCATTGTCGATGATTACTCTCGGTTTACATAGGTGAAATTTCTTAAAACAAAAAATGAGGCACCTAAATTCATCATCGGATTTCTCAAGATGATTCATGTGCGTCTCAACACTACTGTCCGACGCATTCGTACAGATAATGGAACCGAATTTGTGAATCAAATCTTGCGTGATTATTATGAAGAAGTTGGCATATCTCATGAAACATCCGTTGCACGTACTCCACAACAAAACGGTGTCGTTGAAAGGCGAAATCGCACACTTATGGAAGCTGCTCGAACGATGTTAATTTACGCAAAGGCTCCATTGTTTTTATGGGCAAAAGCAGTATCTACAGCAGTGTACACCCAAAACCGGTCACTAATTCGTAAACGCCATGGTAAAACACCTTATGAGCTTCTCCATGGAAAAGTACCAGATTTATCATATCTTCATGTATTTGGTTCTCTTTGCTATCCAAGTAATGATGGTGACAATTTGGGAATACTTCAACCTAATGCTGATATTGGTATTTTCATTGGTTACGCACCCGCAAAGAAGGCATACTGAATCTACAACCGTAACTCTCGTAAGATCCTCGAAACTATGAATGTTGATTTTGATGAGCTGACAGCAATGGCTTTTGAGCAAAGCAGCTCTGAACCCGCACTTCATGAAATGGGACCCAGTAATATTAGTTATGGTCTTGTCCCAAACAACCCTACTTCATCATCATTTACACCACCTACTAGGAAGGAATGGGATACGTTGTTTCAACCGTTCTTTGATGAATTATTTACTCCTCCAAATATTGTTGCTCCAGAACCTGAGGTAATAGCTCCAGTAACCGAAGTTGTCGCTTTAGCAACCGAAGCACAATCTGATACGTCTGCACCTACAATTGGTCAAGATATACCCTCAACAAGTAATTCTCAACCAACACATGTTTCAACTACCCATGTCATGCCTATTGATTATGAAGAGGATGATGATGATCACGATTTGGAATTCGCTCAAATGCGTGAACTTCCATTCTTTGGTGTACCTATTCCCGACCCTAATCAAGCCGGGTCGTCCACCTCAGAGGAAGCTCCTTCTACAGTTTACTCCAATCCACGGATTCGTGAACATGACAGCAAGTGGACAAAGGATCATCCTATAGATTCTATTATTGGTGACCCGAATCGTCCGGTATCCACACGAAGTCAGTTACAAGAAAGTGCAATGTTTTGTCATTTTGATGCTTTCCTCACTGAAGTTGAACCTAAGACATGGCAACAAGCTTTTACTCAATCCTGTTGGATAGAAGCTATGCAGGAAGAACTTAATGAGTTTATACGTCTTGAAGTATGGGAACTTGTCCCATGCCCGGATCAAGTACAGTTACTCACTTTGAAATGGGTTTACAAGGTGAAACTCGATGAGTTAGGCGGAATATTGAAGAACAAAGCTCAACTGGTAGCTCGTGGATACAAGCAATTATTAGGCATCGACTTTATGGAATCCTTTGCACTGTTGCCCGTTTGGAAGCTATTAGACTATTCCTCGCTTATGCAGCCCACATGAATATGATCGTCTATCAGATGGATGTGAAGACGGCATTTTTGAATGGTAAAATCAAGGAAGAGGTATATGTTCAACAGCCGGATGGTTTTGTGAATCCTAATTATCCTAATCATGTGTATAAGCTTAAAAAGGCTCTCTATGGGTTGAAGCAAGCTCCACAGGCATGGTATGATCTATTGTCAAAATTCCTCATTACACAAGGCTTCGCTAAAGGCAAGGTGGATCCCACGTTGTTCATTCAAAAACGAGGTAAAGATATGATTATGGTACAAATATATGTTGATGATATTATATTTGCTGCCTCGACCCAAACCTTATCCGACGAGTTTGGGACACTAATGTCTTCCAAGTTTAAGATGTCAATGATGGGCAAGGTATCATTCTTCTTAGGTCTTCAGATATCTCAGAGTCCCAGAGGCATCTTTATCAATCAATCCAAGTATGCCCTTGAATCACTAAAGAAGTATAAGATGGAATCTTGCGACCCCGTGGATACTCCAATGGTGGACCGAACTAAGCTTGATGCAGATCCACATGGAGTTGCCGTTGATCCGACACTTTATCGTGGAATGATCGGTACTCTTCTGTATATCACAGCTAGTCGACCTGATCTTCAGTTTGCTATATGTATGTGTGCTCGGTATCAAACTCGACCTACTGAGTTACACTTGGCCACGGTGAAACGTATCTTTCGATATCTTAAAGGAACCATTAATCGGGGACTTTGGTATTCGAAGGACTCTTCGATTGCACTAATGGCATATGCAGATGCGGATCATGCGGGTTGTCAAGATACAAGGCGTAGCACGAGTGGAACTTTGAAACTACAAGGAGATCGACTAATCAGTTGGGCATCAAAAAGGCAGAAAAGCGCTGCAATCTCAAGTACGGAAGCATAATACATAGCTACGTTCGGTTGCTGTGCTCAAATTCTTTGGATGAGATCGCAATTAACCGACTATGGTCTAGGTTTCAACAAAGTTCCGATGTACTGTGACAACAAGAGTGCAATTGCCTTATGCTGCAACAATGTTCAATTCTCCCGGTCAAAGCATATTGACATTCGCTACCACTTCATCAAGGAGAAAGTGGAAAATGGAGTAATCGAGCTTTACTTTGTCCGATCTGAGTATCAATTGGCGGATATTTTCACGAAGGCTTTAGATCGCGTTAGAATTGAATTTTTGGCCGACAAGCTAGGAATGAGAACCTTCTCGCCTGAGACTCTTAAGGAACTGGCAGATGAAGCGAAAGAATAGTGATGGTAAGCTATTCTCCGTATCCTTGGTGATCATCTTTATATATTGTTTATATTTTTATCCACAAAAGAAAAATACAAGAATATCAAAACCATATAAAAACCATAAAAATTGAAAAATCTAGAAAAATCCAAAAATATTTTTACTTTATTTTTCAAAGGCATGTCTTTTGGTACGATAATATTTAAGGCCTTAGAAATGTTGATTAATATCGACACGGCACCATAAATAGAGTTCGTACAAAAGTTGTAAATATTTCATAAAACATGCCAAAATGGCTTGTAGTTATTTCTGACTGCAACCCGGTTTTCATATTAAAGTCAAGTATTTCTTATGAAAGCTTTGGCTCACAACGGGAATTAATTTTCTCGGGCAAGGTTTACTTTAAAACCTTGTAAGGGATCAAGTTTACTTTATAACTTGGTCTAACACAAATAGATGTACGTTTCAGTGCATTTATTTGTTAAAACAAGAGAAGTCTTGTTTTTATGAAGCTATCATCTCTACAACCATAGCAATCTACAGATGGTATCTACATACTCGACGATACGACTACTCAAACAACGACTACAGCTCTTTAGATAGAACACGGGTCAACAATTGAGGGGGAGAAATTGTCAAGCATTCAGAATCTTCGATGCCGAACGTGCCAAGCTCACTAACTGGTGTCAAGACAACAATACCAATCGTACACGTTGTGTCAAGAGATGACTTCAGACGTGACGAGGCGACCAACATATGCTGCCAAGAACCATTTGATCTTATCATATGATGTTCTCATCTATCAGGTCCAACCTTGTCAATTTATTCTAATATTTTGAATATGTGATCATGTTACAAATCGGTACCATATCTCATACATTTGATATCATGAAGATAACACAGACTTGCAATTTTCTTCCCAAAACCTTTGTTAAAACTTCATTAAATCAATTGATGTTAAAAACATCGAGTGGTTTAATATTTTTAATATGGGGGAGAAAATGTGATTTAATATGGGAAATTATCACAAAAGGTTTGACTTAATGTGCTGGCTCATCCCGACATATGTGAAATGTTTTCGAATATCGTGGCATATGTTAAGGGGGAGCAAAACGGATTTGTACATCAAAAATGGATTTCATGGTGATTTATACTTACCCTCAACCCATTTATTTCACGACGATGAAGATTGTGGTGACATAAGGATGGTAGGATAGGTTAAGTCCTATGATTCCTCTAGAACCGGAGGAATCTTCCCAAGGACATTCGATAGCTAGAAATAGTAGTTCTTAGGAAAGTTGGAGAAAGATTGTGAACGTAGCTGAATGCCGACCAAGTACTTAAGTTAGCACTGGAACAATCACAACAAGGTGCTAGTTATGACGTATTGGTAAGCATTGAAGGGGTTGAAGAATGAAAAAGAATTGTAAAGATAAAGGGTGTAAAGAAAGAAGCCCTCTTTACAACTTTAGGCAGAAACCAGGTCAATACATATGCTATTGAGATCATTTTAATGATTCGTGATATTGAAGACAGACATCATAGACCCAGTGATGCAATGCACAACCCATCCCAGCTAACTCAGATATCTCTCAAAAGGTATTTGTTTTAATCACACGGAGACAACGCATTATCTATCGATTTATTCACTCCGAATAAATTGGTATTGAAAAGGTGGCACTCCTCTCCAGCCTCCGATCACTAAAATCCAAAGTGCACGATCGAGTCTAGAGCCATTTGAGATCATCAATTATCTCATTAGGACACACTTTCATATTTCCTTGCTTCTTCACACACTGTGAAAAGTAAGAAAGATTTTAAGAGTCCTACGCAAAATCTTCATGATCTTGCCTGAACATCCGAGTAATACGAAAGTATTTACAATGAAGATGGAAATCCTTCTTGAGCGAATATCAAAAAGCTTATGGTAGGTGACTTGTGCGATTCTTTATGAATCAAACTTGTGATAACTGGAAAGCAACAGTGGTTTAATTCTTAACTGAATTTAAACACGTTCCAGGCCTCTACACAATATCTTAGTGATCTTGTCAGAACACTCAGAGTGATACAATTTTGAAACTTCAATCACTCTGCATCGACACTTGCATATAAGGATCTTGTGACACAACTCACGCATTTCCTCGAATTCAATATCATCAAGCCTGAAAGTTCAGTGATTATCCAATCATTTCTTCGAGATACACATACCGAGCTTCGAGTTTTCCGTGATACAATTTTGAAACTCATGACTTCGGTCTCGTCTTCGATTTATGAAAGATCTCGACTTCAGCAAGCGTATGATAATGGAGTGCAAGAATCTGAGATGCAAGAGGAGAATGGTCATACGGTTGACAACTTGGAGGCTAACGATGGCAAGAGCACGGAATCAGGAGAACAACATGATACCAGTGGTACGTCAGGGAATGTTCACGAGATCTCTCTTGATGACACCTTACCCGTTTATGACGAAGAGCCTGCAAATATGGTACAATGTAATGTTGTTTATGATGTATATGCTGATGCCATGCCGCATATTGAGCATTCTGAACCTAATTATGACAACCATGGGATGGAAAAGAGTGATAGAAATACCACTTCTGATTCATCCGATGTGAGTTATAATGGGGGAGAAAGTGTTCAAAATGCTAAACATCATGATAATTGCCTTTTGACTGCTTCTGATTCCAAGATTAGAGAGCTCGAAACGATTGTAGCTCAACAATCAAAAGATCTTGAGGATGCCAAAATTGAACTTTCAAACAAAACAAACAAATTTGAAACATATTTTGAAAAACTTGAAAAATTAAATGTTGTTCTTGAAAGAAAACTGGATCAAAAAGTGTTAGATTCTAAAGCTGAAAAGGATAATCTTTTGAAACAAATTCAACTGCTTGAATCTAAGTTGGCATCCCAAGATAACTTGATTAAAGAGAATGAGACTTTAAAGGCCCAAGTACAGGAAAAGGTTTTTGCTATAGCTGCATTGAAAAACGAGTTAAGGAAAACTAGAGGACCTAGTGTGGACACTAAGCTTGAAAAACCATCAATCTTGGGGAAACCGCCTACAAATCAGTTTGTCAGACAACCGACTGTCAGACAACCTACTGCATTTAGATCCGAGCGACCACAATCCTCGAGACCACGGTTTTCCTCCCAAGTTGATTTGGGTCATATTTCTAGAACAGTCACTCCACCAACTAGGCCTAATGTGACTAAAACAGTTTTAGCAAGACCTCATCACATGATTGCCCCTAGTTTCTCTCAGAATAGTTCAATGAACACGTCTAGAACTAGTTCCACTGATGTGCGCCATGATTTTGGTCAAAGGGAAGCTATTCAAAAGACACATGTAAGAGATAGCAATGTCCAACCTAGTCAGATGCCTTCTAGATTACCCAACACTGCTAACCGTAGCATGTCATCTCCTAGGAGCATCGATCAATCATCTAGGAATTCTAGATCTTACTCGGACATTAAATATGCTACTTGTAAAACATGTAGAAAATGTGTCTTTACGGCAAATCATGATTCTTGTATCAAGAAACTACTTAATGAGGTGAACTCCCGTGCTAGACTTAAATCCCAGAGGGTAGCTAAAATCAAACCCGTTGGCAAAATGTGGCGCCCCACTGGTAGAACTTTCACTCTTGTAGGAAACGAGTGCCCTTTAACTAGGATAGTCTCTGATTCTACTAAGACTACTAGGGAGGAAATTGCAAAGGATGATACATCACTTAAGCCTGAACTTAAGGTTTTCTATAAAAGGAAACGTTTGCCAACTAAGACAAGTGAATCATCCCCTCAGGCCACCTCTGATACAAGAAAAGAAAACCGTGAACCCCCACGTGCTTCTAAAATAGATATCGCTAACCCATGTCAAAGTATACACACTCCTAATGAGAATGCAGGTACCAAAGTTGATGTTCCAAAAGAACGAAGCGGTCCAATCGTTGTATACCGTTCAACTAAGGACACTCTTAGAGTTTGGTTGCTGAAGAAGCAGATATCGGATAAACAAGTGTCTCAGGAGATTCATGGCTAAGCTTACAAGGACTTATAGTCACATCACAGACTATAACTCGATCTTCAAAGAAAGGAAAGTTTATCGCCGATGGTAAACTTATCCTAACAACGAGAAATTAATTTTTCTCGGGCATGAGCTTATATCAAAAAACATTCCAAGTTTTTTAAGCTCATGCACTATGGCTCCTCGTTAAATGACAGACGATGACCCGGACTTCAGAGACAGGGAAGTTTATCTACGCAACGATAACTTACCCTCTTAACAAGAAATTAAGTTTTCTTGGACACGAGCTTATCCTAAAACCATTCAAAGGTTTTAAGCTCGTGTATATTGGTTTATCATTAGATATCAGATGGTAACCCGTGCTTCAAAGAAAGGAGAGTTTATCGCCGATGATAAACTTATCCTAACAACGAGAAATTAAGTTTTCTCGGGCATGAGCTAATATTAAAAACATTCAAAGTTTTTAAGCTCATGCACAATGACTTACAGTTAAATGTCAGACTGTAACTCGAATTTAAAATAAAGGAAATATTATCTTTTATGATAACTTATCCTCTTAACGAGAAATTCACCTTTCTCGGTCATGAGTTTGTATTAAAACATTCAAAGTTTTAAGCTCAGAAAGGAAAGTGTATCTTTTAAATAAGAGAACTTTCCTCATAACGATAAATTAACCTTTCTCGGTCATGAGCTTTCCGTTAAAACAGTCAAAGTTTTCAAGCTCATGAAAAACGACTTCTAAGTAAATGTCAGCTTAGGACTCGTTCTTCAGATACAAGGAAAGGTTATCGCCGATGGTAACTTATCCTTACAACGAGAAGTTTACAACTTCTAGGACTTGGGCTTTCCCAAGATATTCCAAATCTTAAGCTCAAGTAATTGGTTTTCAAAACTTTGAACAAAATTTTTCAAGAATTTCTCAAAAGGTTTTTCTAAATCCTTCAAAATTGTGTGTTAAAAAACGTTTTGATAAAACGAGCATGTCTTCTGGAATCGATAATATTTACGAACCTAGAAATGTCATTCAATAATGACACGGGATTGTAAATAAAGTTCGAGCAGAAGTTTAAAAATTTAAAACATGCTCCATTATGGTTTGCTATTATTTCCGATAGTAACCCGCTTTTCACTTTGAAGTCAAGCATTTCACCGGAAAGCTTTGACTTCACAATCCGAAGTTATCATCTCCACCAACCGTAGCAACTTACAATTGATATCTACATACTCGACGATGCGACTACTCAAACGGTGACTACAACTCTTTCAATAGAACACGGGTCAACAATTGAGGGGGAGCAATTGTCCAGCATTCAGAATCCTTGATGCCGAGAGTGCCAAGTTCACATATTGGTGTCAAGACAACGATATCAATCATACACATGGAGTCAAGAGATAACTTCAGAAGTTACGAGGAAGACCAACATTCGTGAACAAGAACCATGTGCTTTTTTCATATGATGTTCTCCATCATTCAGGTCCAACCTCGTAAATTGCTAATATTGTGAATTCATTATCATATATGATCTTTGCACGTGATAAATACCTTACACTTGTGTTTAAAAGGTATTTAATTTACGTTTTAGCACACCCTCATTAATTTGAGGGAGAGCTTGTGTAACTCATGAAGATAATTGGATTTGCATTTTTCTTCCCAAATTTTCTTAAAACGCTATTAAATCAATTGATATTAAAAACATTGATTGAGTTAATATTTTTAATATGGGGGAGAAAATGTGATTTAATATGGGAAATGATTAATCACAAATGCTTTGACTTAACGTGTTAGCTCATTCCGACATGTGCGAAATGTTTTCAGATATCGTAGCATATGTTAAGGGGGAGCAAAATGGATTTGCACTTCAAAATGGATTTCATGGTGACATACACTTACCCAAAACATCTCTATTCACGACAGTGAAGATTGTGGTGACATAAGGATGGTAGGATAGGTTAAAGTCCAATGATTTCTCTAGAACCGGAGGAATCTTCCCAAGGACATTCCATAGCTAGAAATAGTAGTCCTTAGGAAAGATGGAGAAAGACTGTGAATGTAGCTGAATGCCGACCAAGTACTTAAGTTAGCACTGGAACAATCACAACAAGGTGCTAGTGATGACGTATTGGTAAGCATTGAAGGGGTTGAAGAATGAAAAAGAATTGTAAAGATAAAGGGTGTAAAGAAAGAAGCCCTCCTTACAACTTTAGGCAGAAACCGGGTCAATACATATGCTATTGAGATCATTTTTAATGATGCTCGATATTGAAGATAGACATCATGGACCCAGTGATGCAATGCACAACCCATCCCAGCTAACTCAGATATCTCTTAAAAGATATTTGTTTTAATCACACGGAGACAACACGTTATCTATTGATTTATTCACTCCGAATAAATTGGTATTGAAATGGTGGCACTACTCTCCAGCCTCCAATTACTAAAAATCCAAAATGCACGATTGAGTCTAGAGCCATTTGAGATCATCAAATATCTCATTAGGACACACTTTCATATTTCCTTGCTTCTTCACACACTGTGAAAAGTAAGAAAGATCTTAAGAGTCCTACGCAAAATCTTCATGATCTTGCCTGAACATCCGAGTAATACGAAAGTATTTACAATGAAGATGCAAATCCTTCTTGAGCGAATATCAAAAAGCTCATGGTAGGTGACTTGTGCGATTCTTTATGAATCAAACTTGTGATAACTGGAAAGCAACAGTGGTTTAATTCTTAAATGAATTTAAACACGTTCCAGGCCTCTACGCAATATCTTAGTGATCTTGCCAGAACATTCAGAGTAATACTATTAAGTATTTATAGTGACGAATGGAAATCCTTCTAGTGTTAACATCAAACAGCACTTGGTAGGTAACTTGCAAGATTCTATATGAATCAAGCTAGTGACAACTGGAAAGCAACGATGGTGCGATTCTTAATTGAACTTCACTTGTTCCAGGAACATGAATTGACGGCTTCAAATCATGCGGATAATATTATCCAAATGATTCACTCTTTACGTTCGCAGTCAGCTTTGGACGATCGAGTAAAGAGAACTGGTTTACCCGCGAAATCTTGTCAAGGAGGTTCTTTATTGAAACTACCTGCCACAAGTACGATATTTAATATCGTCCAACGGTTTTCACCGACCGGAGGTAAAATGCTACCGAATTAGAATGAAATGTTCAAGGCCATTTCATCCGTGTATATTGTTTGTTGCTAACTGTCTTATGCAGCATAACAAGAAGGTGGCATTGCGATGTACAATCCAGAAGAAGTCGTCACCACATGCTTATACTACATACAATTAGTACTTCAACAAATTCAAGAAAGCCTGAAGGTCAACTCTTCCGCTGTATCAAACTCTGAAGCTTTCAAGTATTTAAAAGTATAAGTATGTGGAACATGAAGTCACGAGAGGCAAATATCACAAGTGAAGAATGCACAAGGTCAAGGCAAGGAAACATGCTCAAGACTAAAGTCAAAGATCACATCAAGCATATTCACAAGAACAAGATCGAAGACTCAAGCATAGAAGCTAGGTTTAAGATTTTGTAAAAAGATGTGACCTCCCTTAGGGGGAGATTGTTGGAAATACATTTTTCCCAATAAAGTCTCGGTCACATCTTAGTTAGCATAGATCACGAGATATAGACTATTTAGAACTTTGTCTCTTGGAGCGACCTCCCTTAGGGTGAGATGGTTGGAAATACGTTTTACGTATTTATGAAGGATCGGTCGCTCCAACGATAATTATGTAATGGACTCGTGATCCACTTAATAGATGTATAGTCCATATAGCCCACATGTAAGGTGGGCTATATATATCCCCTCCTAGCATGTTAGGAGGGGTTGATCATTTTCATAATTTATCATTTCAATCTTCATTTTCTCTCTCTACTTTTCTCTTTTCTCTCCTTTCTCTCTTTACTCCATCATCTCCCTTCTCATCTCTTTTATATTTATCTATCAATCCATACATCTAATCCATCAAATCCATCATGTAGGATAGGCCAATAATCTCGTAGACCTTCAAATCCTTCTAGTGTTAACCTCAAACAGCACTTGGTAGGTAACTTGCAAGATTCAATATGAATCAAGCTCGTGACAACTGGAAAGCAACGATGGTGCGATTCTTTAATGAATCAAACTTATTCCATGAATCAGAATTGACGGCTTCAATCATGCGGATAAATTTTATCCAAATGATTCACTCTTTATGTTCGCAGTCAGCTTTGGACGGTCGAGTAAAGAGAACGGGTTTACCCGCGAAATCTTGTCAAGGAGATTTTTAATTAAATCTACCTGCCACAAGTACGATATTTTATATCGTCCAACGGTCTTCACCGACCGGAGGTAAAATGCTACCGAATTAGAATGAAATGTTTAAATCCATTTCGTTCGTGTCTACTTATGTTGCGGCATTTGAAGACAGTGGCGTTGCGGAATCCGAGAAGAAGTCGTCCCCGCATGCTTATACTATATGCACTTAATACCTCATCTAATTCCAGAAAGCCTAAAAGTTAAGTCTTCCGCTGTATCGAACTCTGAAGCTTTCAAGAATTACAAAGGTATAAGTATGTGGGACATGGTGTCACGAGGAGGCGAAGATCACAAGTGATGGATGTACAAGATCAAGGCAAGAGATCAATGCTAAAGATTGATATCAAAGATCACATCAGCATGTTCACCAGAAAGGAAAAAGAAAAGAAAGACGAAGACTACAAGCTCAAGACAAGCATAGTATGCTAGGTTTATTTTATTATTGTAACTTGGGTGACGCCCTTGTTTGGAGTGACCTCCCTTAGGAGGAGATTGTTGGAAATACGTTTTTACGTATTTAGGAAGATTCGGTCACTCCGACAATATATTAAGTTGTAGCTCGTAGTCTAGATATCTTTTAATTAACTAAACAAGGAAAAGTCCGGTCCATGCTTGTCTGGCCGGCCCAAATATAAGCCCAATCCCATCTTATGGGCTTGGTATATAAACCCTCTCCATTTATGGAGAGGGTGGTGATTTCATTTGAATAACACATAGTTCTTATAAGTTTCTCTCTCTAGAAGTGTGAAATCCACCATCTTTCTATCTCTTTCTCTCTCTAAAACATAAGCAAGATTTACATATCCTACATTCTCTTGCCAGTTTCGAATTCTGCAACAAGGTGGGTGAAATCGGTTCCTATCAAAGTTAATATATGTGCTTGGCGTGTCAAGTTGGATCGTCTTCCGACTTTTTGTTAATTTGCTCAAAAGAGGGGTCGTTTTAGATTCTTTTATGTGTCTGGTGTGTAATTCAGAGCAAGAAGATTGAAAGCACTTATTTTTTTTTATGACATGGGCAAGTGTATCTTCGAAAGAATATGTAGGTGGTGGAACATACAGGGGGAGGAGATCGCTTCATATGACGAATGGCTTAGTTGGTTTGTTTCGATTCGGCTTCCGGTCAAGCTCAAGTCTATGTTGGAAGGAGTATTCTATACTTATTGGTGGTACATTTGGTCCTTCAAGAATCGTTTGATTTTTGATGCATCTCCGCCTAGGCGTGCCGTGATTTTTGATGATATTGTAACGTCTTCTTATAATTGGAGTTGTAATCGTAGTTCGACTCCTTTTTGTTGGGAGTTTTAGCTTAAGAACCCTTATTTGATTTCTTTGTAATGTTTTTCTAGCGTCTTGCTAGTTTTTTTTATATAAAAGTTGCCGTTTAAAAAAAATCATAATAATCATATTAAACATAATTAAAAATAAAAATCATCAAATTATAACTTCAAAATCTTGTATAACGTCGAGAAAATTGATTTACCCTCTTTTATCGTTTATGCTTCTTCGATTTTCATTGTTTTTTTGGATGAATCAGATCTGGCGTCCTTCGATTCTTCCATTTTGTGTTTGTTGTGAGATTTTGAAGGTTTCTATCAGTTTTTCTGTTGATTTTTAGTTAGTTTTTGAGGGTTTTTAGTCAGAGATGTGAGACGGTTAATTTCTATAGAGAACTGTGTGTTTATTGTTTCGAAAAATACGCGGATCGTTGCGTTTTAATTATTTTACAATTTCAATCCTTGACATAAGTTTGCATTTTTGACACTTTTGGCCCCTCCGTGTTTTTTATCTTATGATCTGGTCCTTCCCAATGGATGATCTAGATATGTCCCCTGTATTCCACCAAAAAACAAGTTTTTCAAATAACTCAACTTCTATAATTTTTGCTTGATTGACCGATAATTTTATGGGGTTTAAACTTAGAGCCACTTTAGAGCTTAAAAAATAGCAAAAGTTGCTAAACATACTATTGTGAGTATCACTATTTGAGGGTTTATGGATATAAAATGGCGTGAAAGAAGTATAGAGATGCTAACATGGTGTTCGTCAGAACTGCAGAATTACACCATTGACATAGTCATCAAACGGTTTCTTACTCGGATCCAAGGGCGCCTACGAGATTGGTACCTCAGTCTTGGAGAATATCGCCAGCTACAGTTGCAGCAGTCAGCATCCCCGGAAGCTTTTATAGGCTCCATATACTCTGAGTTCATCGGCAACCCCTATGAACACACTACCCATGCCAGAGAAGAATTTCTCAAGATGAAATGTTGCTCCTTCCAAAAGAAAGATTTAGAAAAACATTATGATCGTATGTCTCAGCGATTTTTATTGTTTGAATGGAGTCGACGATGTCAATTTAAAGCAAGTTTTCCTGAACTCTTTTCCGGAATCCCTTGCTAGTGAAGCATATCGGGCATTGGAAGCAAGAAATGTTACAATAGCTCAGTCATCTCTTGGCGAACTATACCAGTTGATCATGAATGCCTTAGCCAAGCTTTGCAACCCGAAAAAGTTTCTTGACGAGTTCGAAAGTACAGGAAAACGCCCCGGGTCAGCCTGCGATGACAAGTACCTGAAAATCAAGTTCAAAGACAAGTCATCATGTGAATGTACCCATACAAAAAAGAAATTCCATTCCAAACGTTATTCAACCTTTTCAAGAAAACCTCGATTCTCTCAACGAAGAAGCAAGAAGTGGAAATTCATCAAGAAGAAGAAGCAACGTGGCAAGACTTCAGATAGGTGCTTCATATGCCAAAAGAAAGGTCATTTTGCAAGAAACTGTCCAGACAAGAAAAAGTCCTAAGCGCTTTTACAAGCCTTGAACCAGGTTGAACCAGTAGATCTTTCTGATCTAGAGTCACTATACTCTTTGGATGATGAACCGGGAGATTCAGTCTTATGCACAATCGCCTATTCAGATTTCTCATCTGATGATGATTCTGACTCAGGTTCTCTGACTAGTGATGATGATTTTGGAATTCACATGATAAATCCGATTCCACATGTACTGCCAGTACAGGAAGAACCACCATTACCCCTAGCCAAAATCCACCTCCTTACGGATGCGTATGCAAAGCAAATCCCAGTTATTGCATTTTTCGACACCGACGCGTCCGTTTCCATCCTGAACCCTGCTATCTTACCAGACCACTATTGGAGACCTCACCATCAGAGTTTTATGGCCGTTAATGGAGAGAAATTTGTCATTGACAAAATAAGTGTCCCCATTAACATTCGCCTATTTCCAAAGTGCGTAATCAGAAGAAGGTTGTTGGGTTCGAGCTCGCATGGAAAAGATCTCTTGATCGGTTTTGATATCCTACATAAACTACCAAACTTACGATGGACGAGAACAGGACTTCACTACAAAAGCTTTTTCAACCCTTGGACAACCATGCATCGCCTTTTTGTTGCAAGTGTTACTCCACCACTTGCTGATATCAACTACATCAGACAAAAACTTATTCAAGACTCATGTGCTTCCTCACACACCGAGTTTTTGCAAAACACCCTTCACCTTTGTGGTTGAATCCCTCATTCTTTGTTTCGCTACCTTTTAAGCAAAACGAAGATGTTAATCCTACCAAAGCTAGTCACCCTGGAATGAACCCAGATCATTACCAGCTTGCTTTAGAAGAATGCAACCAACTGGTTGCTGAAGGAATTGTTGAACCTACCACCTCGCCATGGGCATGTGAGGCATTTTACGTCAACAAAAGAAGCGAACAAGTTCGTGGAAAGCTCAGGTTGGTCATTAACTATCAACCGTTGAACAACTTTTTAGCTGATGATAAGTTTCCACTCCCACAAAAGAAGTCGCTATTTCAACACCTGGCAGACGCTAAAGTCCTCTCCAAGTTCGACCTTAAGTCAGGATTTTGGCAACTGGGTATTAAGCCCGAAGATAGACCAAAAACCGGTTTCTGTATACCTGATCATCATTACCAGTGGAAAGTAATGTCGTTTGGTTTAAAGAATGCTCCGTCAGCCTTCCAAAAGGCAATGGTAACCATTTTTGAGCCGATTCTTGCAAACACACTGGTCTACATTGATGATATCCTTTTATTCTTCCCAGATGAACAGTCCCATGCAGAGTTACTTCCCAAGTTTTATTCTATTATCACAAAGTATGGGATAATGTTATCCGAGAAAAAGATGGAGGTTGGCGTAACCAAAATTTACTTTCTTGGCATGGAAATCACAGACGGCAAGTACCAGCCTCAACCGCATGTCGCTCAAGAGTTACTAAAATTTCCAGATGAGTTAACTTCACAAAAAATGATTCAACAGTTCCTCGGGTTAGTCAACAACATATCTGATTTCCTGCCCAAGCTATCAAATCACACCGCCCTGTTGTTCCCCATGTTGAAAAAGAATCCCCCACAGTGGACATCACGACAAACAAAAGCAGTAAAAGCTATCAAGTTGCTAGCCGAAAAGATGCCCCCACTGAAGATTCCCATCATGACTGAAAGAAGAATTTTGCAGACAGATGCCAGCGATGAGTGTTGGGGAGTTGTCCTACTTGTCCAAGATAGCAATAATACGAGACATATATGTGGCTACAAGAGCGGCACGTTTAAACCCTCTGAACAACACTATCACTCTACATTCAAAGAGATTCTTGCAGTCAAACGAGGCATTGAAAGATTCCAATTCCGTCTAATCGGACACGAATTTCACGTTGAAATGGACATGTCCTCCTTTCCACGTATGCTACAATTTAAACGGAAGATGCTCCCTCACGCACAACTTTTGAGATGGGAAAATTGGTTCCCACAGTGGAAGTTCACAGTAAAACACATCAAAGGAACAGAGAACGTCCTTGCAGATTTTCTCTCTCGCCCAACTGCCTATAAATCAAAAGAAAAAACCCTAAAGAAAGTAAGCCAAGTCAAAACACATACTTCTAACTTTCTTTCAATGGTTCTTTCAGTAACTTCCCAAAGTGATCCAACATCCTCCTCCACCCCTACACCACCACTCCCTGTCCTCAACCTACCAGAAGAGATAATGGAAACAATCGCAGATTTAACCTTTGAAAAAAGGTCTAAATTAAATTTCAAAACATTTCTCACAGTCCTCATACAGAAACATGGTTTGTGCATAAATGGTCTCATGTTCCACCAAGACTACCCGTTTCTCAATGTGTTTCATATCCATGACCTATGGAACTTTCCGAAGGAAGCGTTGTGCTTTTTCTGGTACCTGTTTGAAAGCTTCACAATAGGCATCTCCTTCAACACAAAAACTCTTGTCATACATTGTCAAAAGACAGTTCAATGATGTCCGCCCTCACTCCAGAAATTTACTAACCATGCTACAATGGTTTGTTCCTCACCACCAATGGACGCGCTGGTTGACAGTGACTAGCAAAGGGAAGTATATACTAGTGATGTTCAAAAGACCAGGATCCTTTCTACCACCCAAGGCTGTTAACGATGAAGGATCACTCGTTTATCACTCAGGATCATGTTTCATTCATGACTGGTATGAAATTAACCCAACCAGCAGGAAGTGTGAAAGGAAGTACCGAAACCTTTATGCAGATACAAGAAACCTAATGGCAAGAGCAAATGGTGTTGACCCTGACACAATTCCAACTTTTATAAGGTGGAATATGATGCCATGGGGTGATGACCATCCTGATTCACTAAAATGGGTTGAAGCAAATCACAATTGGCTCAGTGACAACCACAAAAATGACATAGACACAACGACCGATGAAGATGCTAACCCATATTCATCCGACGACGAAGACTCATTCGGTTCAGTCTCATTTGGTTCCGTTGTTGACGCACATTTCGACCCTTTCGAAGATGATCCAACCCATCCTGATGCACGTTGGAGTCCATGAAGAAGGCTAAACATTTTATGCTTAACATAATGTTTTAATAATTATGTTTTAGTATCTTGAGTTTGTTTGATGTTTCTAGTGTTTTCTAGTTTTAATAATGCTATATGATGTAAGCGCTTTGGTCATATGGCAATAATGTGTAAAAGTAAGAATGCTTGTACTCTAAGCTTGAAGGTTGTACCCAATCAAGGCTATATATAGCCATGTATCTTGCCATTGTAAGGCATCAGAATTTGAAGTAATACAAGTGTGTGTTTTCTTATATCTCTCTCTACAATCTTCTCTCAAATCTTTTCTCTACAATTTATTATAAACTATTGTTCATACAGGTCTTTTATAGATACCAAGGGTGTGGGGGGAGTTGTGGTGTTTTCGGTGGTTGTGGTGTCGTTGATGGTTGTGGTTTCTGGTTTTGCTTTGGGTATAAAACATAGTAGTCAAATTTTCCTAAGGGTTCTCCAAGAAGTCCAACTGTTGGGTCACCGTCTTCATACCTCCTTTTGAGTCTTTGTTGTGAAGATATTCGTTTCTTAGGGACATCTTCTTCATCCTCAATATTTTGAGCTTCATCTAAACAACTTTCACAGTCACATACGTCCCACCATATGTGTTTGATTTCTTGAACAGACTCATTGGTCGCGGTTTGGCTGGGTTCTGCTGGTGCAATCATGTGGATTCCTGTTGGAAAGACATTAGGTGCCTTAGGTTGCGAGAATTTGATCTCTACGAGACCATTCTCATGTCTAACAAATTCTGGAGCTGAGTTCGATCGAACATGAGCTTGATGGATTTGCTCATAATTTGTTATCCACTTTTCTGGAAGTAATTTGAGTAACTCATCTCGAGACAACTGCTTCGGTATGTATGTACACGTTGGAGTTGTGTTTGCGTCTATGTCGATGAGTAGCGCATTTCCAGAATCATCTTGTCCTGGAACCAAAATGTCTAACGAGTGGTTTTGAACTCGATAAGCCATTTGGTAATGGAACGTGGCTTGAAAGGTGTTCACTTGGGGCGTACCTCCAATCTGGATCTGGGCCTTGAGGGGCTGTGAATAGTGAAGGATCATTGAGAGGCATGTTAAAATTTGGGTAAAACGTGACAAAAATTGTTCCTGCGTTCAACGTTGTTTGTATTGTACCAATACAAGCATGCTGATATTCTGTAAACCTTGTATCAAGCAAGGCTATTCTTGAATATGCAGGTAGTCCTTTTCTTCCATGGAAGGTTAATGCTAACCTTATTGCCCCGAAATGAATATGTGTGAACCCTTGTGATAGACAATGTCGAGGAAGGTCGGAAGGTAATGACAAAGGTACCAAATGTTCTATCTGTGATGCTGGTAACTGATGCGAATCGAACTTTGATGTTTGGACAAACTCTTTTATTTGTTTGTGTGTGTTAGATCCAATTAGCTGTTTGACTCTTGTTGTGATGGAATTGGATGCTTTAGTGAAAACATGGTAGGGGTTTACAAGTGGCATTTCACTAATTGGGATCCTGGAATCATCAGAACTATATGAGATTTCATATAATTTATCTATTTTAGATGAAGAGGATTGGCAGAAACTGGACGAGGTTGAGCGATTGAAAAGGTTATCGTGACTCATGGTTTTAAGAATTATAGACTTTTTCTTCTTATTCTATACTCTCCCGGAGGAAACAACTGCGACCACCTTTTGTCGACTTACATATCCTACAACGGCCCTGATAGAATAAAAAGGATAAAGAACTATAACACTTAAAGCTATAGAAGTCAGACCTTTAAGCTAAATTCTAATTTTCTGATGTGAGAGATCAGCACTAAGGCTGCAGTCACAGAGCATACGATTAGGAATTTAGTATAAAGGGAATAGTAAGGTAAGGGTAATGGTGATGGTTAGAGCGTAAGGCTCTGATACCAAGGGTGTGGGGGGAGTTGTGGCAGATCTATAAAAGACCTGTAAGAACAATGGTTTATAAGAAATTGTAGAGAGAAGATTTGAGAGAAGATTTTAGAGAGAGATATAAGAAAACACACACTTGTATTACTTCAAATTCTTACACACAAAAGTTGGAATTGTGTCAGGGTCAACACCATTTGCTCTTACCATTAGGTTTCTTGTATCTGCATAAAGGTTTCGGTACTTCCTTTCACACTTCCTACTGGCTGGGTTAATTTCATACCAGTCATGAATGAAACATGATCCTGAGTGATAAACGAGTGATCCTTCATCGTTAACAGCCTTGGATGGTAGAAAGGATCCTGGTCTTCTGAACATCACTAGTACATACTTCCCTTTGCTAGTCACTGTCAACCATCGCGTCCATTGGTGGTGAGGAACAAACCATTGTAGCATGGTTAGTAAATTTCTGGAGTGAGGGCGGACATCATTGAACTGGCTTTTGATAATGTATGACAAAAGTTTTTATGTGTTAAAGGAGATGCCTATTGTGAAGCTTTCAAACAGGTACCAGAAAAAGCACAACGCTTCCTTCGGAAAGTTCCATAGGTCATGGATATGAAACACATTGAGAAACGGGTAGTCTGGGTGGAACATGAGACCATTTATGCACAAACCATGTTTCTGTATGAGGACAGTGAGAAATGTTTTGAAACTTAATTTAGACCTTTTTTCAAAGGTTAAATCTGCGATTGTTTCCATTATCTCTTCTGGTAGGTTGAGGACAGGGAGTGGTGGTGTAGGGGTGGAGGAGGATGTTGGATCACTTTGGGAAGTTACTGAAAGAACCATTGAAAGAAAGTTAGAAGTATGTGTTTGGACTTGGCTTACTTTCTTTGGGGTTTTTTCTTCTGATTTATAGGCAGTTGGGCGAGAGAGAAAATCTGCAAGGACGTTCTCTGTTCCTTTGATGTGTTTTAATGTGAACTTCCACTGTGAGAACCAATTTGCCCATCTCAAAAGTTGTGCGTGAGGGAGCATCTTCCGTTTAAATTGTAGCATACGTGGAAAGGAGGACATGTCCATTTCAACGTGAAATTCATGTCCGATTAGATGGAATTGAAATCTTTCAATGCCTCGTTTGACTGCAAGAATCTCTTTGAATGTAGAGTGATAGTGTTGTTCAGAGGGTTTAAACGTGCCGCTCTTGTAGCCACATATATGTCTCGTATTATTGCTATCTTGGACAAGTAGGACAGCTCCCCAACACTCATCGCTGAAATTCTTCTTTCAGTCATGATGGGAATCTTCAGTGGGGGCATCTTTTTGGCTAGCAACTTGATAGCTTTTACTGCTTCTGTTTGTCGTGATTTCCACTGTGGGGGATTCTTTTTCAACATGGGGAACAACAGGGCGATGTGATTTGATAACTTGGGCAGGAAATCAGACATGTAGTTGACTAACCCGAGGAACTGTTGAATCATTTTTTGTGAAGTTAACTCATCTGGAAATTTCAGTAACTCTTGAGCGACATGCAGTTGAGGCTGGTACTTGCCTTCTGTGATTTCCATGCCAAGAAAGTGAATTTTGGTTACGCCAACCTCCATCTTTTTCTCGGATAACATTATCCCATACTTTGTGACAATAGAATAAAACTTGGAAAGTAACTCTGCATGGGACTGTTCATCTGGGGAGAATAAAAGGATATCATCAATGTAGACCAATGTGTTTGCAAGAATCGACTCAAAAATGGTTACCATTGCCTTTTGGAAGGCCGACGGAGCATTCTTTAAACCAAATGGCATTACTTTCCACAGGCAATGATGATCAGGTATACAGAAACCGGCTTTTGGTCTATCTTCGGGCTTAATACCCAGTTGCCAAAATCTTGACTTAAGGTCGAACTTGGAGAGGACTTTAACGTCTGCCAGGTGTTGAAATAGCTACTTCTTTTGTGGGAGTGGAAACTTATCATCAACTAAAAAGTGGTTCAACGGTTGATAGTTAATGACCAACCTGAGCTTTCCACGAACTTGTTCGCTTCTTTTGTTGACGTAAAATTACTCACATGCCCATGGCGAGGTGGTAGGTTCAACAATTCCTTCAGCAACCAGTTGGTTGCATTCTTCTAAAGCAAGCTGGTAATGCTCTGGGTTCATTCCAGGGTGACTAGCTTTGGTAGGAGTAACATCTTCGTTTTGCTTAAAAGGTAGCGAAACAAAGAATGAGGGATTCAACCACAAAGGTGAAGGGTGTTTTGCCAAAAACTCGGTGTGTGAGGAAGCACATGAGTCTTGAATAAGTTTTTGTCTGATGCAGTTGATATCAGCAAGTGATGGAGTAACACTTGCAACAAAAAGGTGATGCATGGTTGTCCAAGGGTTGAAAAAGCTTTTGTAGTGAAGTCCTGTTCCCGTCCATCGTAAGTTTGGTAGTTTATGTAGGATATCAAAACCGATCAAGAGATATTTTCTGATTACGCACTTTGGAAATAGCTGGATGTTAATGGGGACACTTATTTTGTCAATGACAAATTTCTCTCCATTAGCGGCCATAAAACTCTGATGGTGAGGTCTCCAATAGTGGTCTGGTAAGATAGCAAGGTTCAGGATGGAAACGGACGCGCCGGTGTCAAAAAGGCAATAACTGGGATTGGCTTTGCATACGCATCCGTAAGGAGGTGGATTTTGGCTAGGGGTAATGGTGGTTCTTCCTGTACTGGTAGTACATGTGGAATCGGATTTATCATGTGAATTCCAAAATCATCATCACTAGTCAGAGAACCTGAGTCAGAATCGTCATCAGATGAGAAATCTGAATAGGCGATTGTGCATAAGACTGAATCTCCCGTTTCATCATCCAAAGAGTATAGTGACTCTTGATCAGAAAGATCTACTGGTTCAACCTGGTTCAAGGCTTGTAAAAGCGCTTGGGACTTTTTCTTGTCTGGACAGTTTCTTGCAAAATGACCTTTCTTTTGGCATATGAAGCACCTATCTGAATTCTTGCCACGTTGCTTCTTCTTCTTGATGAATTTCCACTTCTTGCTTCTTTGTTGAGAGAATCGAGGTTTTCTTGAAAAGGTTGAATAACGTTTGGAATGGAATTTTTTTTTTTATGGGTACATTCACATGATGACTTGTCTTTGCACTTGATTTTCAGGTACTTGTCATCGCAGGCTGACCCGAGGCGTTTTCCTGTACTTTCGAACTCGGCAAGAAACTTTTTCTGGTTGCAAAGCTTGGCTAAGGCATTCATGATCAACTGGTATAGTTCGCCAAGAGATGACTGAGCTATTGTGACATTTCTTGCTTCCAATGCCCGATATGCTTCATTAGCAAGGGATTCTGGAAAAGAGTTCAGGTAAAACTTGCTTCAAATTGACATCGTCGACTCCATTCAAACAATAAAATCGCTGAGACATACGATCATAATGTTTTTCTAAATCTTTCTTTTGGAAGGAGCAACATTTCATCTTGAGAAATTCTTCTCTGGCATGGGTAGTGTGTTCATAGGGGTTGCCGATGAACTCAGAGTATATGGAGCCTATAAAAGCTTCCGGGGATGTTGACTGCTGCAACTGTAGCTGGCGATATTCTCCAAGACTGAGGTACCAATCTCGTAGGCGCCCTTGGATCCGAGTAAGAAACTGTTTGATGACTATGTCAATTGTGTAATACTACAGTTCTGACGAACACCATGTTAGCATCTCTATACTTCTTTCACGCCATTTTGATGGTGGAAGGTCATCGAATGTGAAGTACTGCTTTATGTCAGACTGTGGAAAATCCGTGGAACTTGTTTGTGGTGTTTGGTTTTCTCCGTAGTCATCTGGGTCAAACTGTACTGTTGATTCTGCATATTCTGATTCTGCCATGAACAAGTGTTCAAATCCATCAACAATATCCACATCTTCAGCCTCACGTCGGGAGTGGATGACTGGAGCTACAGACTGGGAGCACTGAGGTCTTTCTGTTTGTGTGAGGGATTGTAGGAAAGTTGAAAAAGGGTTCACCCGCTCAATTGGAAGGACATCATGAACTTTAGAATGGGTTGTAGGGTTGGGTTCTTGTGGAGGAGTTTAGTTTTTGCTTGTGGAGGCTTTTAGCTTTCTTTATTCTGATGCCCACATGTTTAGTGAAGGTGACGATGTTTGGTTGTGGGATTGTGGTAATGGTTGTGGTTCAAACGATATTCTTACAAAAGGGTGGATGGCAATCTCCAAGGATCATCAACAAGGGTTGAAATTCTTTTTTGCTTATGTTGCCGTTCCAGATCTTGGAGTTGGATTTTTAAGTTCTTCATTTCTGCTTCCTTTTGAGAGACAGATGCGGAAGATTGGGGTATGGGTGATGTTTTGATGATTTGGATAAGTTCACGGTGCAGTTCTTGGATTTTGAAACGAAGTTCATGGATGATACTCTCTAGGGATCCGACTTTCGATGAAAGACTTTGTTGGGTATTTGCGAGCATGGTTTGCTGTGAGAGTATTTTTGTGAGAACCTTGTTTTGGGCAACAGCATTTTCACTTTGCCAGTTTAGGGTAGCTTCTGCGGGACTAACAGTATTTGCGAGTCCTGTGGGACCAATAGTCGTTGGATTTTTTATCTTCTAGTCGTGCTTAGTTCGACTATCAGGATGCTCAAACGTAGTAAGGGCTGGGAACTCTTGTTTGTATGATATTGAAGAGGGTGTTGTTATCGGGAATACTGGTGAAGGGATTGTTTCTTTATCTTTCTTCGGTTGTGGCGTTTGATGAATGATAGATAAAGCCTTTTGATGATAGGGTGTAAGTGTTTGTGGTTGTGGCGGTGTTTTAGGTGGTTGTGGTGTTTTCGGTGGTTGAGGTGTCGTTGATGGTTGTGGTTTCTGGTTTTGCTTTGGGTATAAAACATAGTAGTCAAATTTTCCTGAGGGTTCTCCAAGAAGTCCAACTGTTGGGTCACCGTCTTCATACCTCCTTTTGAGTCTTTGTTGTGAAGATCTTCGTTTCTTAGGGACATCTTCTTCATCCTCAAGCTTTTGAGCTTCATCTAAACAACTTTCGCAGTCACATACGTCCCACCATATATGTTTGATTTCTTGAACAGGCTCATTGGTCGCGGTTTGGCTGGGTTCTGCTGGTGCGATCATATGGATTCCTGTTGGAAAGACATTAGGTGCCTTAGGTTGCGAGAATTTGATCTCACGAGACCATTCTCATGTCTAACAAATTATGGAGCTGAGTTCGATCGAACATGAGCTTGATGGATTTGCTCATAATTTGTTATCCACTTTTCTGGAAGTAATTTGAGTAACTCATCTCGAGACAACTGCTTCGGTATGTATGTACACGTTGGAGTTGCGTTTGCGTCTATGTCGATGAGTAGCGCATTTCCGGCATCATCTTGTCCTGGAACCAAAATGTCTAACGAGTGGTTTTGAACTCGATAAGCCATTTGGTAATGGAACGTGGCTTGAAAGGTGTTCACTTGGGCGTACCTCCAATCTGGATCTGGGCCTTGAGGGCTGTGAATAGTGAAGGATCATTGAGAGGCATGTTAAAATTTGGGTAAAACGTGACAAAAATTGTTCCTGCGTTCAACGTTGTTTGTATTGTACCAATACAAGCATGTTGATATTCTGTAAACCTTGTATCAAGCAAGGCTATTCTTGAATATGCAGGTAGTCCTTTTCTTCCATGGAAGTTTAATGCTAACCTTATTGCCCCGAAATGAATATGTGTGTACCCTTGTGATAGACAATGTCGCGGAAGGTCGGAAGTTAATGACAAAGGTACCAAATGTTCTATCTGTGATGCTGGTAACTGATGCGAATCAAACTTTGATGTTTGGACAAACTCTTTTATTTGTTTGTGTGGGTTAGATCCAATTAGCTGTTTGACTCTTTTTGTGATGGAATTGGATGGTTTAGTGAAAACATGCTAGGGGTTTACAAGTGGCATTTCACTGATTGGGATCCTGGAATCATCAGAACTATATGAGATTTCATATAATTGATCTATTTTAGATGCAGAGGATTGGCGGAAACTGGACGAGGTTGAGCGATTGAAAAGGTTATCGTGACTCATGGTTTTAAGAATTATAGACTTTTTCTTCTTATTCTATACTCTCCCGGATGAAACAACTGCGACCACCTTTTGTCGACTTACATATCCTGCAACGGCCCTGATAGAATAAAAGGATAAAGAACTATAACATTTAAGCTATAGAAGTCAGACCTTTTAGCTAAATTCTAATTTTCTAATGTGAGAGATCAGCACTAAGGCTGCAGTCACAGAGCATACAATTAGGAATTTAGTATAAAGGGAATAGTAAGGTAAGGGTAATGGTGATGGTTAGAGCGTAAGGCTCTGATACCAAGGGTGTGAGGGGAGTTGTGGCAGATCTATAAAAGACCTGTAAGAACAATGGTTTATAAGAAATTGTAGAGAGAAGATTTGAGAGAAGATTGTAGAGGGAGATATAAGAAAACACACACTTGTATTACTTCAAATTCTGATGCCTTACAATGGCAAGATACATGGCTATATATAGCCTTGATTGGGTACAACCTTCAAGCTTAGAGTACAAGCATTCTTACTTTTACACATTATTGCCATATGACCTAAGCGCTTACATCATATAGCATTATTAAAACTAGAAAACACTAAAAACATCAAACAAACTCAAGATACTAAAACATAATTATTAAAACATTATACTAAGCATAAAATGTTTAGCCTTCTTCATGGACTCCAACGTACATCAGGATGGGTTGGATCATCTTCGAAAGGGTCGAAATGTGCGTCAACAACGGAACCAAATGAGACTGAACCGAATGAGTCTTCGTCGTCGGATGAATATGGGTTAGCATCTTCATCGGTCGTTGTGTCTATGTCATTTTTGTGGTTGTCACTGAGCCAATTGTGATTTGCTTCAGCCTATTTTAGTGAATCGGGATGGTCATCACCCCATGGCATCATATTCCACCTTATAAAAGTTTGAATTGTGTCAGGGTCAACACCATTTGCTCTTGCCATTAGGTTTCTTGTATCTGCATAAAGGTTTTGGTACTTCCTTTCACACTTCCTACTGGCTGGGTTAATTTCGTACCAGTCATGAATGAAACATGATCCTGAGTGATAAACGAGTGATCCTTCATCGTTAACAGCCTTGGGTGGTAGAAAGGATCCTGGTCTTCTGAACATCACTAGTACATACTTCCCTTTGCTAGTCACTGTCAACCATCGCGTCCATTGGTGGTGAGGAACAAACCATTGTAGCATGGTTAGTAAATTTCTGGAGTGAGGGCGGACATCATTGAAATGGCTTTTGACAATGTATGACAAAAGTTATTCTATGTTGAAGGAGATGCCTATTGTGAAGCTTTCAAACAGGTACCAGAAAAAGCACAACGCTTCCTTTGGAAAGTTCCATAGGTCATGGATATGAAACACATTGAGAAACGGGTAGTGATAGGTGTGTAAACACCCATCCTTTTACCACTTAATTCTGGCTAAAACGAGACCAAAACACGTATTTAATATCATTTGTTTGGAATTATGCGTGGTTTTTGTGTTTATTGTGTTTTCAGAGCTACCAGATGAATATTAAAGAAAACATGGGATTGCACGGGTTTTATCAAGGAAAAAGAATAAAGACGAAGCCTATTGTCCAAAAGATGCAAAAGATTTGAAGTCAATGGGCCTATTTGAAGATTTATCGAAGAAAAGGACCAAAAGATGGAAGATTTACATATGTCGAAGAAACTCAAGTCTATTTAACGAAGAAATTAAAAGACAAGTTGGATTTAATCGTCGACAAATCCCGGATCAGATTCGAAAACGTCAACGTTTCTGAAAAGACGAGAAGACAAGAAGAAAGGGAGATAGCCCACTCACCAACCAACCACTAGGACTATAAAAGGATTTTTCCTTCACACAATTAGGGAGTTAGTTTTGTTTTCTTCTTTCCCAGGTCTTGTGGTTCGTAGCTTCACCAACACCATTAGGGTGTTTGGTGATTTTTCATTTTTCCTTGAATCTTGTAAGTGTTCGATCATTACTATTGTTAACTTTTACATTAATCTTTCAATCCAATCTTTCTATTCATCTTGTTCATCTCCTTTTCTATTCAAAGTTTTCAAGTTCTTGTTTGATTAATTTTTATCTTTTGAAAGTTGTTGATTTAGTGTTTTTATTGTTGGGATTTGTTACTTATAGTATTTAAATGATTAATGGTTAATTTGGTAAAACCTTTTTGAGTATTTTTGGTGATTTGATTTAAAAATCGTTTTTTTGTTACTGCTACTGTTCTTCAGTTCTGAACTTTCCGAATAGCATTTTTCTTTTTTACTTTATTCGGAATATTCTATTTCTATCCCTTAGTCGGAATATTTTACATATTCCGAATAGACCAGTATTCCGATTAGGACTATTTTTCCGCATAGGCAATATTTTATTCCGCATAGTAAAACATTCCGAATAGAACTTTCTTTCCGAATAGAGAACATTCCGCATAAGGAATTTATTCCGAATAGGGCTATTTTTCCGCATAAGCTATTTTTCCGAATTAAACTTTTATTCCGCATAGGCAATGTTTTCCGAATAGGACTTATTCCGAATAGGATATTTTTAGTTAGGGTATTTTCCATTTGATGTTTGGTTTAGCTTTTTAATCCTAGTTTTGCTTTTGAATTGTTTTAAGTTTAAATCGTTATTACTTTATTCATTTCCCTTTTTAATAGAATAGAAAACCAAACTCCTTTTTGTCACCAAGAACAATCATTCCACTTTAAACCGCGATCAATTCGAGAGGATTCCGAGAAACGAACTTTCATCATAGAAAATCTCTTGTATCAAATGGCGCCGCTGCCGGCTCTTCTCGTTAAGATCAAAAGTTTTTTGTGAGAACTTGGATTTTGGGATCCGTTCCCCGTGAACGTTACTTTTTCACAAAAAATTTCAGAAAAATCCTAAAAAAATATAAAATTTTCAAAAATACAAAAAAAAATTAATTAAAAAAAAAAAAAACATAAAAACCAAAAATATTTTTGCTTTGTTTTTCTTTGTTCGTTCTTTTGCAGGGGTATGCGCACTCGTTCCACGTCTTATCAAGAGCCCGAGCCTCTCGATCACTTAGACATGGCTGGTGTACCACCTCCAAACAATAATAATAACAACAACAACCCACCTTTCAACAACATGAATAATAACAACAACAATGAGCATCTACCGGATAATCGCCCGATGATTGAATTGCTGCAAGCTCATGTAGATGGCAACACTGATCCAATTGTTATACCACCAATTGCAGCCAACAACTTTGAGCTAAAATCAGGCTTTATCCAGATGGTCTCTGCTCAACCATTCTTGGGGCGTACCATTGATGATCCACATGACCACATCAAGAGATTCTTGCAATTAACTAATACGGTCAAGTTCAATGGTGTTCCACAAGAGGTTATCAGGTTACAACTTTTTCCCTTTTCTTTAGAGGGACAAGCCCGGCATTGGCTTGCTAAGGAACCGCCACAGAGTATTCTCTCGTGGACGGATTTGGAAACCAAGTTCATCAATTACTTTTTCCCACCCTCTCGTACTACCGCTTTGCGAAATGAGATCATAAATTTTGAACAAAAGTACGATGAGTCGTTCAGTGAATCTTGGGATCGTTTTAAAGATCTTTTAAGAAAATGCCCACAACATGGTTTTACCAAAGTACATCAAATTAATACTTTTTACAATGGTTTAAGCATGAGTGACCAAGATTCACTAAACAGTGCCTCGGGGGGTAATCTTTTGGCTAAGACTTCCAATGCTGCTTGGGATATCATTGAGAACAAGTCTCGTGTGCAAACCAAGAGTGTTCGGACCAATGTCGCTAGTGCTAGCACTAATGACAGCGACAAGCGACTTGACAAAATCACTGTGCTTCTTGAATCGCTTGTCACCCACACCGTCAACAACAACAACAGCAACAACGCTAAAACGCTCAAGTTAACGCTGTCAGCCAACCTTGTGAGATATGCGGTGGTCCTCATTCTTACACCACTTGTACCGCCACCCAAGACTACCCTGCTGAGAATGTGAATGCGGCATATGGCACCTATCCTCAACCTGCTTATCAAGCTAGACCTCAAGGTGACCGTAATTTGCTTAGCTACCGCTCCAACAACTATCTTTCTCCACCTGGTTTCCCCCCAAACAACCCAAACCAACAACAAAACATCAACCGCTCTCCTCAACAACAACAACAACCTCGTACACCATACATTCCACCTCACAAGCAGCAACAACCACCTCAACGTAACAACCAAGTTTACCAACAACCTGCTTATCAACCACCCGCATACAATGCTCCTCCAAACCAACCCACTGCATTACACCAAGAGGTTGCAACCTACATGAGGACCAATGATGTGATCATGGAAAATCTCCAACAGGAAGTGCGAAACTTGAAAGCAGACTTGGTCAAGCAAGGAAACGATTTAAGAGCCGACATGAGAAACACGTTGGATAGCTAAACTAATGACTTGAGGAACATGATGGCTAGTTTCTTCCAAGGTAATCAACCCTCTTCTTCGGGTACTCTTCCGAGTAACACCGTTGCGAACCCAAGAGGGGAGATGAAAGCAATCACTACTCGAAGTGGCAAAGGTACCAAGGAACCCGAGCTTCCTATACCTCCACCGATGATTGTGACTAAGGAGAACGAGTCACCTGCTCCTATTCCTCATCCTTCTCCTTCCCAAATTTCTCCGCCTCTTCCTTCTACCCCTCCTCCACCCAAGGATGTGAGTGATCCTATTCTTCCAAAGCCTTCCTCTTCTTCCAATATACCTTATCCATCAAGGTTGAGGAAAGAGAAGCAAAAGAGCAAGGATGATATTCAAGTTTCGAACTTTCTTAAGATGTTCAAACATTTGAATTTTAACATCTCCTTCGCTGAGGCTCTCGCTCACATGCCTAAATATGCGAAAATGTTTAAAGATCTTCTGAGCGACAAGGAAAAGCTCCTCGATATTGTCAACACCCAACTTAATTAGAATTGCTCTGCAGTGCTCTTAAGTAAATTGCCAACCAAGCTTGGTGATCCGGGTCGTTTCCTAATTCCTTGCAATTTCCTGGGAGTAGAGAATTGCATGGCCCTAGGCGATCTAGGTGCCAGTATTAATCTCATGCCTCTAAGCGTTTGGAAGCAATTATCTCTCCTAGAGCTAGTCCCCACCAAAATGACTTTGGAATTAGCCAACCGTACGGTTGCTTATCCAGTGGGGATAGCCGAAGACGTCATTGTAGGAGTCGACAAATTCACCTTTCCTGCTGATTTTGTTGTCGTCGACTACGAGATGGACCCTCGTGTGCCACTAATTGTTGGTCGTCCATTCTTGAGGACCGGTCGCACTCTCATTGATGTTGAAGCCGGTGAGCTTATCATGAGAGTGGGTGATGATAAAGTAGTCTTCAACATGGGAAAGTTGTCTAAACAGCCTTATTCATATGAGAGTGTTAATTGTATTGACGTTCTTGATGAGGCTTGTGAAGAACACTTTAATAAGGCTTGCAAAAGTATTCCTACCTCTCTTCCCAATGTTGAGACCGTGTCCTCTATTGATTCATCATTGTCTCTATTTGGAGATAGTGATTTATTTTGGAACAATCTTGAAGATACCATGGGAGATGTGAATTTAGCTACTAATGATTCTCCCACCGATGGGGATGAAGACATGACTTTCTTTGACAATCTTCTCACCGAAGACAATCCTTCGCCTCCATCTCCCACGGTAATTGCTATCGATACTCCGACTTTGAAAACGCCTCCCGTCGAAAATCCTCCGGATTTGGAACTTAAGGAGTTGCCGCTCCATCTTGAGTATGTATTCCTTGAAGAAGAGAAGAAGTCGCCAGTCATCATTGCTAAGAACCTAAAGGACGAAGAAAAAGCCCGACTTATCACCGTGTTGAAAGATCACAAGAAGGCTATTGCTTGGAAAATCTCTGATATTCGTGGAATTGATCCTCACTTCTGCACACACAAAATTCTCATGGAGGACGACTTTAAGCCCACAATTCAAAGCCAACGAAGGGTGAATCCAAAAATACATGAAGTCATCAAAACAGAGGTTATCAAACTTCTTGATGCGGGTATGATTTACCCTATTTCGAATTCACCATGGGTTAGTCCAATCCATTGTGTGCCCAAGAAGGGCGGAATCACCGTTGTTCCCAATGAACACAACGAGTTGATTTCCACTCGTCTCGTTACTGGGTGGAGAGTTTGTATAGACTACCGCAAACTCAATGATGCCACGAGAAAGGATCATTTCCCTCTACCTTTTATGGACCAAATGCTTGAACGTTTAGCGGGTAATGAATATTACTGCTTTCTTGATGGTTTCTCGGGTTATTTCCAAATACCCATCGATCCCCAAGATCAAGAGAAGACAACATTCACTTGTCCCTATGGCACATTTGCTTACAAAAGAATGCCTTTTGGCTTATGTAATGCCCCCGGGACTTTCCAAAGGTGCATGTTAGCTATCTTCCATGACATGGTTGAACAAACCATGGAAGTCTTCATGGATGATTTCTCGGTCTTCGGGGATTCCTTCTCTTCTTGCCTTGCCAATTTGGAACGTATGCTTAAGCGGTGCGAAGACACTCGCCTTGTTCTGAATTGGGAAAAATGCCATTTTATGGTAAAAGAAGGCATCGTGCTGGGACACAAGATTTCCAAAGCCGGTCTGGAAGTAGACCGTGCTAAAGTCGATGTTATCGCCAAGTTGCCTCCACCTTCAACCGTGAAGGGTGTGAGAAGTTTTCTGGGTCATGCGGGCTTCTATCGTCGTTTCATTCAAGATTTCTCTAAAATCGCTCGCCCGATGACCCACCTCTTGGAAAAAGATACTCCTTTTATCTTTTCCAAAGAATGCCTTGAAGCCTTCAACTCGCTTAAGGATAAGCTTACTAAGGCACCAGTCTTAGTTACCCCTAATTGGGAGCTGCCTTTCGAGTTGATGTGTGATGCTAGCGACTTTGCTATTGGTGCGGTTTTGGGCCAAACAGTGAATAAACACTTCCAACCAATCCATTACGCTAGCAAGACAATGACGGGGGCACAATTGCATTATACGACAACCGAAAAAGAGCTCTTAGCTGTTGTCTATGCCTTTGAAAAGTTCTGCCCCTATCTTGTCCTTTCCACAACAATCGTTTACACCGATCATTCCGCGCTGAAGTACTTGTTAACAAAGCAAGATTCCAAACCAAGACTTCTTCGTTGGGTTTTGCTGCTCCAGGAATTTAAAATCAAAATTCGCGATAAAAAAGGAGCTGAAAACCTAGCTGCGGATCATCTCAGCAGACTTGAGGATCCTTACCAAGGGGATCATCCGAACAAAGAAATCAATGATTCTTTTCCCTTGGAGACCTTAATGTCTATAAACTCGAATTCTGATGCTACCCCGTGGTTTGCGGACTTTGCAAACTACTTGGCGGGTGGAATTCTCAAGGAAGGGTTGACGTCCCAACAAAAGAAAAAGTTTTTCACCGACATTAAGACTTAATTTTGGGACGACCCTTACCTATTCAAACAATGTGCCAACCTGATTATCCGTCGATGTGTTGATGGACCGGCAGCTTTGGAAATCCTTGATGCTTGCCACAAAGGACCTACCGGTGGTCACTTTGGTCCCAACTACACCGCCAAAAAAGTGTTTGATTCGGGATTTTATTGGCCCACCATCTATCGTGACGCTCACGATATGGTTAAACGATGTGATGCTTGCCAAAAACAAGGCAAGATCACACATAAAGATGAGATGCCTCAAAATTTCATACAAGAATGTGAAATCTTTGATGTTTGGGGTATCGACTTTATGGGGCCATTCCCTTCTTCTAAAGGAAACAAATACATCCTTGTAGCCGTTGACTACGTTTCAAAGTGGGTTGAAGCCAAAGCTTTACCTACTAATGACGCAAGGGTGGTTTGTAACTTTTTGAAAGCTCTATTCGCTAGATTCGGTGTGCCTCGTGCCATTATTAGTGATCGTGGGACTCATTTTTGCAATGACCAATTCGCAAGAGTCATGGCTAAGTACGGTGTAAATCATCGTCTTTCCACAGCCTACCACCCACAAACTAATGGCCAGGCTGAAATATCCAACCGAGGTCTAAAGCGAATTCTGGAAAGAACCATGGGAGAGCACCGTGCCGCATGGGCTGATAAACTTGATGATGCTTTGTGGGCTTTTCGTACTGTATACAAGACTCCGATTGGTTGTACACCATATCGTCTCGTGTACGGGAAAGCATGCCACCTCCCCATTGAGTTGGAGCACAAGGCTTACTGGGCCTTGAAGTGGGCCAATTTTGATATCAACAAAGCCGGTGACCTACGCAAGATCCAACTCAATGAGCTGAATGAACTCCGTAATGAGGCTTATGAAAATTCTTTAATCTATAAGGAAAGGACTAAGCTCATTCACGACTCTAAGATTAAGAACCGAGAGTTCCATGTTGGAGACAAAGTCTTACTTTTTAACTCTCGGTTGAAAATCTTTTCGGGCAAGCTGAAATCTCGTTGGTCCGGCCCATTCACCATTGCCCAAATTTTTCCATATGGTACTCTCGAGCTCGCTCAACCTAATGGACCTAATTTTAAGGTGAATGGCCAACGAGTGAAGTTGTACTTTGGTGAGGACATCTCTCAGGAGATGATTCCATCCCTCACCACGTTCCCCGTGAACTAATTTTGGGTCGAGTCAGGCTCGTGACTCGGTTATCAAAAACAAGCGCTCCTCGGGAGGCAGCCCGAGTATCTATCCTTTTATGTTTTAACCTCCTAAGTGTAGGGGGCCTCTATAGGGTGTTTGTCTTTGTGTGGTGATGTGATTACAGGGATACGTGCACTCTTGGAAACTTTGAAGAACCGTGCTCCCGTGCTATCCAAAATCCGGTTCTATCTCTCAACTATCGTGATTCAATTTTCTTCATACTCACATTTGAAATTGACCACTTTAGTCGTCTCTTCCTTAACTCGAGTTAACCAACGTGCACAATGTCATAAGTGTAGGGGAGCCTTTTCCCACATGCTTAAACATTGAGGACAATGTTTATCTTAAGTGTAGGGGGGACTTCTATCGAAGTTTTAAGTGGACTTTTCCATGAAAATGCCTTCATTTAACTGGAAAATCATATTTTTCAACATTTTTCAAATTTTTTATTAACTTTGGCCATTTAGTTGTAATTTTTAAATTTTTATCGTTGCTTTCATATATATATATCCCGCAATAAAGTCAAAATTTTTAATAAAGTGGTGTAGCTAGTTTAGAAGTCTTTGATCTATTAGGCCCGTTGCGATTATTTTGACTCAACCCGAATAGACTTGTCCAAGTTTATTCTAGCTAGTATCCTTAACCATGTAGACCTTAATTGGTTTATTAGGCTAAGAATCCACGAGTCTCATTACTTGAGATTTTAAATTGTGGAGAACGAGAAATGATAGAGTCAATTATAAGTCGGTAATCTTGCACAAGCTCACTTGGTGTAATTATTTGCCTATTCTCCCATCACTTGCTAATAATTTATCTGCAATAAGTAAGGTCGTACGATTTGAAAAGTTACTTAGCTTCTAGCCCAAGATCGTTTAAAAGTTGCTCGGTAATGATAAGAGTTCATAGCCAAGGCATAACTTATGAAGCGGGGCATGAAGATTGGCGAGTCCGAAAAGGCCCTAACAAGGCATGAGGATTCAATTTTATTGCGGAAGATCCAAAGTGATGTGAAAAGCATTATTCCCAAAGTCAATATGAAGGATCAAGACTCACGACGAAAAGCAATCAACTCCCGTAAAGATCATGGAGAAGTCTATCCGAAAAGACCCTAACAAGGTATGAGGATAAATAGATCCAAGTCCGAAAAGGAGGCGGATCGTTGTATCTCAAAATCCCAAATAGAGATTGAAGAATAATCATGAAGTCGTGGTCAACAAAGTTGGAGTACCCCTCAAAAGTCTCCAAGTGAAGAAACTCTATTATGATGAGAAGACCATTATCTCAAGAACGTCTCTCGAAGATATAAAGTATGAAGTACATGCCAAATATCGGCCCGAGAAAGGTCTCAAATCGTGAACCGAGTTATGTCAAGATATGAACTTTTTGATATCCCGAGAAGCAGTTTTAAGAGATTTTGTCCTTTAGCTAACTATTGATCAAGTCGTTCTACTTTGCTTTCAGCCTAAATAAACTATCGAAATAAGTCCAAAAATGCATCTTCATGATCATTCTAAGACAAAAATAAAATATAAGAGATACACCTAGGAATAAGGGAGTTTAAGCATTTAATTAAGCCATGTGTGTAAGTGTTTGATTTACTAACTTATAATAACAATGATCTCGTTTTTAAGCTTAGTTTGGGGAACGTGAAACTTGAGGGTGATAAATCTTCGCAGCACCAAAGCCCTAATGTAAGTCCTTGATTTCTTTGCAAGTTATTTCCATCCTTTTGTTTACTTTAAAGTTTTAATTTCTACTAGTATTTTAATTTTTGTTTAGTAGTATTTAAATAAGGCCAATGTTGATTGATTATGAGAAAAGTGTAAATTTGCTTTATCACTAAGCATTGCATGAGGGCATGGCAATGGTTAAGTGTAGGGGATTTGATAGGTGTGTAAACACCCATCCTTTTACCACTTAATTCTGGCTAAAACGAGACCAAAACACGTATTTAATATCATTTGTTTGGAATTATGCGTGGTTTTTGTGTTTATTGTGTTTTCAGAGCTAACCGGATGAATATTAAAGAAAACATGGGATTGCACGGGTTTTATCAAGGAAAAAGACTAAAGACGAAGCCTATTGTCCAAGAGATGCAAAAGATTTGAAGTCAATGGGCCTATTTGAAGATTTATCGAAGAAAAGGACCAAAAGATGTAAGATTTACATACGTCGAAGATACTCAAGTCTATTTAACGAAGAAATTAAAAGACAAGTTGGATTTAATCGTCGACAAATCCCGGATCAGATTCGAAAACGTCAACTTTTCTGAAAAGACGAGAAGACAAGAAGAAAGGGAGATAGCCCACTCACCAACCAACCACTAGGACTATAAAAGGATTTTTCCTTCACACAATTAGGGAGTTAGTTTTGTTTTCTTCTTTCCCAGGTCTTGTGGTTCGTAGCTTCACCAACACCATTAGGGTGTTTGGTGATTTTTCATTTTTCCTTGAATCTTGTAAGTGTTCGATCATTACTATTGTTAACTTTTACATTAATCTTTCAATCCAATCTTTCTATTCATCTTGTTCATCTCCTTTTCTATTCAAAGTTTTCAAGTTCTTGTTTGATTAATTTTTATCTTTTGAAAGTTGTTGATTTAGTGTTTTTATTGTTGGGATTTGTTACTTATGGTATTTAAATGATTAATGGTTAATTTGGTAAAACCTTTTTGAGTATTTTGGTGATTTGATTTAAAAATCGTTTTTTTTTGTTACTGCTACTGTTCTTCAGTTCTGAACTTTTCGAATAGCATTTTTCTTTTTTACTTTATTCGGAATATTCTAATTATTCCGGATAGAGCCATTTTCTATCCCTTATTTGGAATATTTTACATATTCCGAATAGACCAGTATTCCGATTAGGACTATTTTTCCGCATAGGCAGTATTTTATTCCGCATAGTAAAACATTCCGAATAGAACTTTCTTTCCGAATAGAGAACATTCCGCATAAGGAATTTATTCCGAATAGGGCTATTTTTCCACATAAGCTATTTTTTCCGAATTAAACTTTTATTCCGCATAGGCAATGTTTTCCGAATAGGACTTATTCCGAATAGGATATTTTTAGTTAGGGTATTTTCCAGTTGATGTTTGGTTTAGCTTTTTAATCCTAGTTTTGCTTTTGAGTTGTTTTAAGTTTAAATCGTTATTACTTTATTCATTTACCTTTTTAATAGAATAGAAAACCAAACTCCTTTTTGTCACCAAGAACAATCATTCCACTTTAAACCGCGATCAATTCGAGAGGATTCCGAGAAATGAACTTTCATCATAGAAAATCTCTTGTATCAGGTAGTCTGGGTGGAACATGAGACCATTTATGCACAAACCATGTTTCTGTATGAGGACAGTGAGAAATGTTTTGAAACTTACTTTAGACCTTTTTTCAAAGGTTAAATCTGCGATTGTTTCCATTATCTCTTCTGGTAGGTTGAGGACAGGGAGTGGTGGTGTAGGGGTGGATGAGGATGTTGGATCACTTTGGGAAGTTACTGAAAGAACCATTGAAAGAAAGTTAGAAGTATGTGTTTGGACTTGGCTTACTTTCTTTGGGGTTTTTTCTTCTGATTTATAGGCAGTTGGGCGAGAGAGAAAATCTGCAAGGACGTTCTCTGTTCCTTTGATGTGTTTTACTGTGAACTTCCACTGTGAGAACCAATTTGCCCATCTCAAAAGTCGTGCGTGAGGGAGCATCTTCCGTTTAAATTGTAGCATACGTGGAAAGGAGGACATGTCCATTTCAACGTGAAATTCGTGTCCGATTAGATGGAATTGGAATCTTTCAATGCCTCGTTTGACTGCAAGAATATCTTTGAATGTATAGTGATAGTGTTGTTCAGAGGGTTTAAACGTGCCGATCTTGTAGCCACATATATGTCTCGTATTATTGCTATCTTGGACAAGTAGGACAGCTCCCCAACACTCATCGCTCGCATCTGTCTGCAAAATTCTTCTTTCAGTCATGATGGGAATCTTCAGTGGGGGCATCTTTTCGGCTAGCAAATTGATAGCTTTTACTGCTTCTGTTTGTCGTGATGTCCACTGTGGGGGATTCTTTTTCAACATGGGGAACAACAGGGCGGTGTGATTTGATAGCTTGGGCAGGAAATCAGACATGTAGTTGACTAACCCGAGGAACTGTTGAATCATTTTTTGTGAAGTTAACTCATCTGGAAATTTAAGTAACTCTTGAGCGACATGCGGTTTAGGCTGGTACTTGCCGTCTGTGATTTTCATGCCAAGAAAGTGAATTTTGGTTACGCCAACCTCCATCTTTTTCTCGGATAACGTTATCCCATACTTTGTGACAATAGAATAAAACTTGGAAAGTAACTCTGCATGGGACTGTTCATCTGGGGAGAATAAAAGGATATCATCAATGTAGACCAATGTGTTTGTAAGAATCGGCTCAAAAATGGTTACCATTGCCTTTTGGAAGGCCGACGGAGCATTCTTTAAACCAAACCGCATTACTTTCTACTGGTAATGATGATCATGTATACAGAAACCGGTTTTTGGTCTATCTTCGGGCTTAATACCCAGGTGTCCAAAATCCTGACTTAAGGTTGAACTTGGAGAGGACTTTAGCGTCTGCCAGGTGTTGAAATAGCGACTTCTTTTGTGGGAGTGGAAACTTATCATCAGCTAAAAAGTGGTTCAACGGTTGATAGTTAATGACCAACCTGAGCTTTCCACGAACTTGTTCGCTTCTTTTGTTGACGTAAAATGCCTCACATGCCCATGGCGAGGTGGTAGGTTCAACAATTCCTTCAGCAACCAGTTGGTTGCATTCTTCTAAAGCAAGCTGGTAATGATCTGGGTTCATTCCAGGGTGACTAGCTTTGGTAGGATTAACATCTTTGTTTTGCTTAAAAGGTAGCGAAACAAAGAATGAGGGATTCAACCACAAAGGTGAAGGGTGAATTGCCAAAAACTCGGTGTGTGAGGAAGCACACGAGTCTTGAATAAGTTTTTGTCTGATGCAGTTGATATCTGCAAGTGGTGGAGTAACACTTGCAACAAAAAGGCGATGCATGGTTGTCCAAGGGTTGAAAAAGCTTTTGTAGTGAAGTCCTGTTCCCGTCCATCGTAAGTTTGGTAGTTTATGTAGGATATCAAAACCGATCAAGAGATCTTTTCCATGCGAGCTCGAACCCAACAACCTTCTTCTGATTACGCACTTTGGAAATAGGCGAATGTTGATGGGGACACTTATTTTGTCAATGACAAATTTCTCTCCATTAGCGGCCATTAAACTCTGATGGTGAGGTCTCCAATAGTGGTTTGGTAAGATAGTAGGGTTCAGGATGAAAACGGACGCGCCGGTGTCGAAAAATGCAATAACTGGGATTGGCTTTGCATATGCATCCGTAAGGAGGTGGATTTTGTCTAGGGGTAATGGTGGTTCTTCCTGTACTGGCAGTACATGTGGAATCGGATTTATCATGTGAATTCCAAAATCATCATCACTAGTCAGAGAACCTGAGTCAGAATCGTCATCAGATGAGAAATCTGAATAGGCGATTGTGCATAAGCCTGAATCTCCCGGTTCATCATCTAAAGAGTATAGTGACTCTAGATCAGAAAGATCTACTGGTTTAACCTGGTTCAAGGCTTGTAAAAGCGCTTGGGACTTTTTCTTGTCTAGACAGTTTCTTGCAAAATGACCTTTCTTTTGGCATATGAAGCACCTATCTGAAGTCTTGCCACGTTGCTTCTTCTTCTTGATGAATTTCCACTTCTTGCTTCTTCGTTGAGAGAATCGAGGTTCTCTTGAAAAGGTTGAATAACGTTTGGAATGGAATTTCTTTTTTTGTATGGGTACATTCACATGATGACTTGTCTTTGCACTTGATTTTCAGGTACTTGACATCGCAGGCTGACCTGAGGCGTTTTCCTGTACTTTCGAACTCGGCAAGAAACTTTTTCTGGTTGCAAAGCTTGGCTAAGGCATTCATGATCAACTGGTATAGTTCGCCAAGAGATGACTGAGCTATTGTGACATTTCTTGCTTCCAATGCCCGATATGCTTCATTAGCAAGGGATTCCGGAAAAGAGTTCAGGAAAACTTGCTTCAAATTGACATCGTCGACTCCATTCAAACAATAAAATCGCTGAGACATACGATCATAATGTTTTTCTAAATCTTTCTTTTGGAAGGATCAACATTTCATCTTAATAAATTCTTCTCTGGCATGGGTAGTGTGTTCATAGGGGTTGCCGATGAACTCAGAGTATATGGAGCCTATAAAAGCTTCCGGGGATGCTGACTGCTGCAACTGTAGCTGACGATATTCTCCAAGACTGAGGTACCAATCTCGTAGGCGCCCTTGGATCCGAGTAAGAAACTGTTTGATGACTATGTCAATGGTTTAATACTGCAGTTCTGACGAACACCATGTTAGCATCTCTATACTTCTTTCACGCCATTTTGATGGTGGAAGGTCATCGAATGTGAAGTACTGCTTTATGTCAGACTGTGGAAAATCCGTGGAACTTGTTTGTGGTGTTTGGTTTTCTCCGTAGTCATCTGGATCAAACTGTACTGTTGATTCTGCATCTTCTGGTTCTACCATGAACAAGTGTTCAAATCCATCAACAATATCCACATCTTCAGCCTCACGTCGGGAGTGGATGACTGGAGCTACAGACTGGGAGCACTGAGGTCTTTCTGTTTGTGTGAGGGATTGTAGGAAAGTTGAAAAAGGGTTCACCCGCTCAATTGGAAGGACATCATGAACTTTAGAATGGGTTGTAGGGTTGGGTTCTTGTGGAGGAGTTTGGTTTTTGCTTGTAGAGGCTTTTAGCTTTCTTTGTTCTGATGCCCACATGTTTAGTGAAGGTGACGATGTTTGGTTGTGGGATTGTGGTAAGGGTGTGGGGGGAGTTGTTGCAGATCTATAAAAGACCTGTAAGAACAATGGTTTATAAGAAATTGTAGAGAGAAGATTTGAGAGAAGATTGTAGAGAGAGATATAATAAAACACACACTTGTATTACTTCAAATTCTGATGCCTTACAATGGCAAGATACATGGCTATTTATAGCCTTGATTGGGTACAACCTTCAAGCTTAGAGTACAAGCATTCTTACTTTTACACATTATTGCCATATGACCTAAGCGCTTACATCATATAGCATTATTAAAACTAGAAAACACTAGAAACATCAAACAAACTCAAGATACTAAAACATAATTATTAAAACATTATACTAAGCATAAAATGTTTAGCCTTCTTCATGGACTCCAACGTGCATCAGGATGGGTTGGATCATCTTCGAAAGGGTCGAAATGTGCGTCAACAACGGAACCAAATGAGACTGAACCAAATGAGTCTTCGTCGTCGGATGAATATGGGTTAGCATCTTCATCGGTCGTTGTGTCTATGTCATTTTTGTGGTTGTCACTGAGCCAATTGTGATTTGCTTCAGCCCATTTTAGTGAATCGGGATGGTCATCACCCCATGGCATCATATTCCACCTTATAAAAGTTGGAATTGTGTGGGTCAACACCATTTGCTCTTGCCATTAGGTTTCTTGTATCTGCATAAAGGTTTCGGTACTTCCTTTCACACTTCCTGCTGGCTGGGTTAATTTCATACCAGTCATGAATGAAACATGATCCCGAGTGATAAACGAGTGATCCTTCATCGTTAACAGCCTTGGGTGGTAGAAAGGATCCTGGTCTTCTGAACATCACTAGTACATACTTCCCTTTGTTAGTCACTGTCAACCATCGCGTCCATTGGTGGTGAGGAACAAACCATTGTAGCATGGTTAGTAAATTTCTGGAGTGAGGGCGTGTGACAATCCGTCAATTTCAGGTTGATATTTTAATCTCAACTATTAAATATTATATGTTTACTTTAATGAGAATTTTAAATTATCGGCTGACCGAGAAGGTTAGGCTTGAAACTTAGCGTAAGAATGTCGTTTAGGTTATAACCGACAAGGAATACGTTAGGTATCGATATTTATTATCTTATTATGACATAGAAATATTTTATATTGTTGCCGTTTAATTTTTAGTTTATTTTATTTTTATTATTTTCTTTTAAAAGTATTTTTCGTAATTTACATTAAACCTATATGTGTCATTCGTTCTTTCGACGCATTAACTATTTTAAGTTATTTAATTATCAAAATATAAATGTCCTCCGAATGTCGATGTTTTTATTTTATAATGAGCGTTTATTTTTCGTGTTTTACGCATATATTTCAAATCACATAACTTTTAAAATATCGGGTCTCGATAATACCCGCTATACTTATAAAAAAATATAGATGCGTTATATTTTTTTTAGAATGACAAAAGACATGATACTAAGTTACTTTGCAAGAAAGATATGTTCGAATGGCGACAAAAAAAATGAGCTACGTCTCCAGCTCATACAACCTATGGCACTTTGGTGTCAATAGCTAAATAAATGTGTTAAACTAATGACTACATACATATCTACTACAATAAAAAAATACTCATTCTCCATCTTTTTCTATTAATGCCGAAATTCACAACATCACAAAAATTCACATCACCTTAATCCTTGCTAAATAATAGTATTGGTGATTAAAGATTATATGCTCACAACAAAAAGATTATAACCAAATAAGGTTTAGATTTCTTTTAAGCAATTGTCATCGATTTTGAGTACAAGGTGCGTAATGACGGGTTTCCCTAGAAGCACGCGAATCGCTAATCTTCTCGTATTTTTTGGCTAAGGTGAGTCTATAGCCTCGCTTTTAAATTCTTTAATTGTTCTAGAAACTTGCGAGGGGGATAACATGCTTGTTTTATTTAAAATAAAGAGTACGACTATAAGTTGTGGTAAGCCAATTGAATGGTGCAACTAGTAGTTGTGGAAGCTCTATTTACTTGAAGAGTATTTATTGAAAATGAAGGGTACAACAAGAGTTGCTTTAAACCCATGAATGGGTGCAACCAGAAGTTGTGGTAAACCCTATTTATTTTAAAATAGAACACAAGGGACCCGATTGTATGCTTAGATGAAAGTTATTACATAAGTTAGCTTATAGCCTTAAAAGACCCATGTAATCGTGAATTGTTAATCGAAAGAACGCTAATACTATGGATAGATCTATCGGGGTGACGCCCAGTCCGGTCGCGACTAACTATCGCGTGGTGTAGTGAAGCACTAGTAATGAAACATCGGATGCATACGTATAAGAGAAATATACGCACTTGGCTAGGTGTGTTGGGCTGAAATAATATATGTTAACGTTCAATGTCATGAGGGTTATGTAATAACACCGATAATTATGTCCGTACAACATAATTGTCTTTTGATGAATTATCAACCATGGAAGGTTATTCTGAATACTTGTGTTCGATTTTTATACTTTAAACTCTATAGATTCACTCAACAATTTTTGTTGATTTTATAGCATATTTTATCTCAGGTCCATAAAGAAGGTACTCAAGGAAGGTGGTTTCATGAAGCTTGCTAAATTTTGGTGACTTTGGCCCACTTTTATAAAATATATCCATTCAAAACAACTTGTATCTTTTGATGTATACTGTAAATATTTTAAAATTATCTGGGACCGTGTATGGATTATTATCTTTTGAATGAATGAATGGATGTTTTATTAAAACGACTCGTTTTGAGCCGTTTTCTATAATTGTGTGATTGTATCATGTAAGTAACACTCAAGGACCCTTCCGCTAAAGTGACCCGATTTGAGAGTGTTACAGATTGGTATCAAGAGCTCAAGTTATAGAGAACGAAAAGATTTTCCAAAAATGAATTTTTGAAATCTTTTAACTATAACAGTTGCAAGCGAAACCTCCGAGTTGCCAATGGACGAGAATGAGAGTATTTATATATGTATATGGGATTATATATATATATGTTGTAATCTTTACCGATTATTTGTACTTGTGAACTACAAGGTATGTTTTCATTTATTTAATTATAAATGATAATTTTATTCTTATACGAGATGTTTATACGATGTAGATTTTCACGAAGCCACTCTAGTCATTTTAACGTTAACGCTGAAGTTAATCCTGCTAGTCCCGAGACTAACTAAGTTGTGGATATACATGATCCCAATGAAATGGTTAATATTCTTGATAATATTCTTTTGGTTACAAGGATTTTGATTCCTTGGTTCTTATTCTTGATTTATCATTTCGGTTAGCAAATTTAATCTGCATTTTCATTAATCTTTGACATTATACTGTTTTGATAGAAACAGGTTTGTCTAAGATGGTACTATTGATGGTTAGGAATTGAGATTGATTGTTATGGTATTCACATGCCAACCAGGATTCCATATCATGCCACTGATCATTTTCTGCTAAATTAGTTTCTCGTTTGTTTCGATCCTGATTATCTGCGTTGAGCTGGCGATGCTTAAATAAGGTGATTTATAATCGTCTGGTTGAAATGAATTGGCCACTTACTTGAACAAGGAAATTATAAATTGTTAAACCATAAATTTCTAAATCTTATTTGGATGGATTTGATCGTCCATGGAAATAATGATTTATAAACGTGTGGGCTTACGCATATAGCATCTGCGCAATTAAACTCTCATTGACTCGTAATTCGTTTGCTTGACTCATTCTTTGATTTTGTTCCTCTAATCCTATGATCGTGGGAAAGTTGTATTAGGGCTGTTCCAAACCACCAATTGAGGAGGATATCAAGCGTCTCTGAAAGACACTATAGAAATCTTCTTCTAGTGGGACCGAAGAGCCTTCTTAGCCATGTGAATTACCTAGTAACTCTTGTGGATTAACTTATCAGATATAGTATCTTTTCATAAATCACTAACTAAACTGTGACATCAGTTAGTAGGACTAGTCTTTTAAGTTGTATAGCATTAGACGATGCCAATCTATAATGCTTGACAATACGACTCTACTAGTTTGGGATCAATGGAATGACTATCTTTTGATTTCAAATTCTACATCGTTCTATTGATATCTTCCTTTGATTTTCTCTTTTAAATTCCTATGGTATAACGCAACCATTGAATGAATACTTATTATGATTTGATTTGCGTTACACAAGAATCATGCGGTCAATGAAAGCTATGACCGAGGCACGAATGCGCCAAGTTATTAGTGAATAAGTTTCTATATCTTTAACTGAATTCATGGCAAACATGAATGGTGGAACCTAAACTATCAAGGTCAAGCAGTATGTTCATGCGCTGACCAAGAATACACGTGGTGATGTGACTTCTTCTAAGTCATTTGCTATTTATGAAGCGGAGACACATAATTCAAGACAAGGCTGATGAGGTCACTGAGTGAGAAAAATAATTCCAAACTGAAAGTCGTTTCGTGCATTAGAACTCGTAAGTATATTAAAAAAAAGGTTGTGAATTATTCATGGCTTAAGTATCGGAGAAGAAATCGTAAGATAAGTGAGTAGAAATACTCTAGTCATTCGTGAATATTCTGAAGTGTTCCGGGAAGATTTTCCAGGACTTCCGCCCCCAAGGCAAATAGAATTCCAAATTGATCTAATTCCTAGTACTGCAACCGTGACACATGCGCCATATCGTTTAGCACCATTCGAGTTGAAGGAATCATTTGTGCAGTTGCACGAGCTATCTGATACAGGTTTTATTCGACCGATCTCGTCGCTTTAGAGAGCTCCTGTTTTATTCTTTAAGAAGAAGGATGATTTGTGTCGTATGTGTATCGATTACCAAGAGCTAAATTAGCTAACGATCAAGAATCGTTACCCACTTCCAAGAATTGATGATCTATTTGATCAACTTCAAGATTCTGGTGTTTTCTCCAAGATTAATCTTCGTTATGTTTACCATAAAATTCGCATACGCGAGGGAGATATTCCTATTGCGGCGTTTAGAACTCTTTGTTATCATTATGAGTTTCGGGTCATGCCTTTTTGGGTTGACCAACGCACCTGCTGCATTCATAGACTTAATGAATCGTATGTGTAAGCCTTATCTTGATAAATTCGTGATCGTATTCATTGATGATACTCTAATCCGCTCTAAGAGAAAGGAAGAACATGCCAAATACTTAAATACTATCTTGAACTTGTTAAAGAACGAAAAGATGTACCCAAAATTCTCAAAGTGTGATCTTTGGCTTAGTTCTGTACAACTTCTCTGTCATGTGATTGATAAAAGTGGGGTACATGTTGATCCTGCGAAAATCGAAACCATCGAAATTTGAGTGCACCAACTACTCAAACTGAAGTACGACAATTTCCAGGTTTAGTTGGTTACTATTGAGGGTTTATTGAAAGGATTCTCTTTGATATCAAAACCATTAACTAAGCTAACTAAAAAGAATGAATCGTATATGTGGGGAGATAATGTAGAGGAAGCTTTTCAAACCATGAAATGGAAACTCTGCAGTACGCCGATCTTATCGTTATCCGAAAGAAGTAAAGATTTTGGTGTTGATCGTGATACATCTCTTAAAGGATTTGGAGCTGTTTTGATTTGTGTATGTTTCTAGGAAACTTAGAAAGAATGAGAAGGCTACTCAACCCATGACTTGTAATTGGGTGCGGTGATTTTTACTCTTAGTCTATTGAGATATTAATTGTATGGCACTAAATGTATGGTATCCACTGATAGTAAGAGCCTACAATGTATTATGGATTAAAAAGAGATAAATAAGCCTTTAAGTGATTACGATTGTGTTATTCGTTATCATTTGGGAGGTAGGAGCAAATTACAATGGATTCATTGTTAAGCTCTCGAAAACTCAGTCTGGATATGATTCAATTTGTGTCAATGTTGACTGACTGACTCTGCTCATTTCATTCCGATAAATAAATCGATCGCGTTAACTAAGAAGCGTTTGTTAACTGCTCATAGTAGACATAGAAGTTATGACGATGTGAATTGAAAACCTTTGGTATTCGAGGTAGGTGGAAAATTTATGCCAAAGCTATCACCATGGAAAAGGTGTTACATATTTTAGAAAACGTGGGAAGTTAAATCCTCGTTAGTTTGGACCATTCGAGATGATATTGAGAGTGGGTCCGGTGGCATGAAAACTTAAATTACCTCGAGAGCCAAAAGGAATTCACAATACTATTTCATATGTCGAACTTAAAGAAATTTCTTTCCGACAAAGATCTTATTATCCCTCTTGATGAAGTATGAATCGACGGTGAGTTGCATTTCATCAAGGAACTTGTTGATATTATCGATAAGGAAGTTAAGCAACTGAAACAAAGTTGAATTTCTATTGTCAAGTCTTATGGAACTCAAGACGAGGACCAAAATACATCTATCTCTTTGATTTCAACGAGCGATCAAGGAAGGACGTAAGTTTATCTTCGGGACGAAGATCCCAATTTGGTGGGGATGATGTGACAATCCGTCAATTTCAGGTTGATATTTTAATCTCGAATATTAAGTATTATATGTTTACTTTAATGAGAATTTTAAATTATCGGCTGACCGAGAAGGTTAGGCTTGAAACTTAGCGTAAGAATGTCGTTTAGGTTATAACCGACAAGGAATACGTTAGGTATCGATATTTATTATCTTATTATGACATAGAAATATTTTATATTGTTGCCATTTAATTTTTAGTTTATTTTATTTTTATTATTTTCTTTTAAAAGTATTTTTCGTAATTTACATTAAACCTATATGTGTCATTCGTTCTTTCGACGCATTAACTATTTTAAGTTATTTAATTATTAAAATATAAATGTCCTCCGAATGTCGATGTTTTTATTTTATAATGAGCGTTTATTTTTCGTGTTTTACGCATATATTTCAAATCACATAACTTTTAAAATATCGGGTCTCGATAATACCCGCTATACTTATAAAAAAATATAGATTCGTTATATTTTTTTTAGAATGACAAAAGACATGATACTAAGTTACTTTGCAAGAAAGATATGTTCGAATGGCGACAAAAAAAAAATGAGCTACGTCTCCAGCTCATACAACCTATGGCACTTTGGTGTCAATAGCTAAATAAATGTGTTAAACTAATGACTATATACATATCTACTACAATAAAAAAATACTCATTCTCCATCTTTTTCTATTAATGCCGAGATTCACAACATCACAAAAATTCACATCACCTTAATCCTTGCTAAATAATAGTATTGGTGATTAAAGATTATACGCTCACAACAAAAAGATTATAACCAAATAAGGTTTAGATTTCTTTTAAGCAATTGTCATCGATTTTTAGTACAAGGTGCGTAACGACGGGTTTCCCTAGAAGCATGCGAATCGCTAATCTTCTCGTATTTTTTTTGCTAAGGTGAGTCTATAGCCTCGCTTTTAAATTCTTTAATTGTTCTAGAAACTTGCGAGGGGGATAACATGCTTGTTTTATTTAAAATAAAGAGTACGACTATAAGTTGTGGTAAACCAATTGAATGGTGCAACTAGTAGTTGTGGAAGCTCTATTTACTTGAAAAGTATTTATTGAAAATGAAGGGTACAATAAGAGTTGCTTTAAACCCATGAATGGGTGCAACCAGAAGTTGTGGTAAACCCTATTTATTTTAAAATAGAACACAAGGGAACCAATTGTATGCTTAGATGAAAGTTATTACATAAGTTAGCTTATAGCCTTAAAAGACCCATGTAATCGTGAATTGTTAATTGAAAGAACGCTAATACTATGGATAGATCTATCGGGGTGACGCCCAGTCCGGTCGCGACTAACTATCGTGTGGTGTAGTGAAGCACTAGTAATGAAACATCGGATGCATACGTATAAGAGAAATATACGCACTTGGCTAGGTGTGTTGGGCTGAAATAATATATGTTAACGTTCAATGTCATGAGGGTTATGTAATAACACCGATAATTATGTCTGTACAACATAATTGTCTTTTGATGAATTATCAACCATGGAAGGTTATTCTGAATACTTGTGTTCGATTTTTATACTTTAAACTCTATAGATTCACTCAACAATTTTTGTTGATTTTATAGCATATTTTATCTCAGGTCCATAAAGAATGTACTCAAGGAAGGTGGTTTCATGAAGCTTGCTAAATTTTGGTGACTTTGGCCCACTTTTATAAAATATATCCATTCAAAACAACTTGTATCTTTTGATGTGTACTGTAAATATTTTAAAATTATCTGGGACCGTGTATGGATTATTATCTTTTGAATGAATGAATGGATGTTTTATTAAAACGACTCGTTTTGAGCCGTTTTCTATAATTGTGTGATTGTATCATGTAAGTAACACTCAAGGACCCTTCCGCTAAAGTGACCCGATTTGAGAGTGTTACAGGGCGGACATCATTGAACTGGCTTTTGACAATGTATGACAAAAGTTTTTCTGTGTTGAAGGAGATGCCTATTGTGAAGTTTTCAAACAGGTACCAGAAAAAGCACAACGCTTCCTTCAGAAAGTTCCATAGGTCATGGATATGAAACACATTCAGAAACGGGTAGTCTGGGTGGAACATGAGACCATTTATGCACAAACCATGTTTCTGTATGAGGACAGTGAGAAATGTTTTGAAACTTAATTTAGACCTTTTTTCAAAGGTTAAATCTGCGATTGTTTCCATTATCTCTTCTGGTAGGTTGAGGACAGGGGGTGGTGGTGTAGGGGTGGAGGAGGATGTTGGATCACTTTGGGAAGTTACTGAAAGAACCATTGAAAGAAAGTTAGAAGTATGTGTTTGGACTTGGCTTACTTTCTTTGGGGTTTTTTCTTCTGATTTATAGGCAGTTGGGCGAGAGAGAAAATCTGCAAGGACGTTCTCTGTTCCTTTGATATGTATTACTGTGAACTTCCACTGTGAGAACCAATTTGCCCATCTCAAAAGTTGTACGTGAGGGAGCATATTCCGTTTAAATTGTAGCATACGTGGAAAGGAGGACATGTCCATTTCAACGTGAAATTCGTGTCCGATTAGATGGAATTAGAATCTTTCAATGCCTCGTTTGACTACAAGAATCTCTTTGAATGTAGAGTGATGGTGTTGTTCAGAGGGTTTAAACGTGCCGCTCTTGTAGCCACATATATGTCTCGTATTATTGCTATCTTGGACAAGTAGGACAGCTCCCCAACACTCATCGCTGGCATCTGTCTGCAAAATTCTTCTTTCAGTCATGATGGGAATCTTCAGTGGGAGCATCTTTTCGGCTAGAAACTTGATAGCTTTTACTGCTTCTGTTTGTCGTGATGTCCACTGTGGGGGATTCTTTTTCAACATGGGGAACAACAGGGCGGTGTGATTTGATAGCTTGGGCAGGAAATCAGACATGTAGTTGACTAACCCGAGGAACTGTTGAATCATTTTTTGTGAAGTTAACTCATCTGGAAATTTCAGTAACTCTTGAGCGACATGCGGTTGAGGCTGGTACTTGCCGTCTGTGATTTTCATGCCAAGAAAGTGAATTTTGGTTACGCCAACCTCCATCTTTTTCTCGGATAACATTATCCCATACTTTGTGACAATAGAATAAAACTTGGAAAGTAACTCTGCATGGGACTGTTCATCTAGGGAGAATAAAAGGATATCATCAATGTAGACCAATGTGTTTGCAAGAATCGGCTCAAAAATGGTTACCATTGCCTTTTGGAAGGCCGACGAAGCATTCTTTAAACCAAACGGCATTACTTTCCACTCGTAATGATGATTAGGTATACAGAAACCGGTTTTTGGTCTATCTTCGGGCCTAATACCCAGTTGCCAAAATCCTGACTTAAGGTCGAACTTGGAGAGGACTTTAGCGTCTGCCAGGTGTTGAAATAGCGACTTCTTTTGTGGGAGTGGAAACTTATCATCAGCTAAAAAGTGGTTCAACGGTTGATAGTTAATGACCAACCTGAGCTTTCCACGAACTTGTTCGCTTCTTTTGTTGACGTAAAATGCCTCACATGCCCATGGCGAGGTGGTAGGTTCAACAATTCCATCAGCAACCAGTTGGTTGCATTCTTCTAAAGCAAGCTGGTAATGATCTGGGTTCATTCCAGGGTGACTAGCTTTGGTAGGATTAACATCTTTGTTTTGCTTAAAAGGTAGCGAAACAAAGAATGAGGGATTCAACCACAAAGGTGAAGGGTGTTTTGCCAAAAACTCGGTGTGTGAGGAAGCACATGAGTCTTGAATAAGTTTTTGTCTGATGCAGTTGATATCAGCAAGTGGTGGAGTAACACTTGCAACAAAAAGGTGATGCATGGTTGTCCAAGGGTTGAAAAAGCTTTTGTAGTGAAGTCCTGTTCCCGTCCATCGTAAGTTTGGTAGTTTATGTAGGATATCAAAACCGATCAAGAGATCTTTTCCATGCGAGCTCGAACCCAACAACCTTCTTCTGATTACGCACTTTGGAAATAGGCGAATGTTAATGGGGACACTTATTTTGTCAATGACAAATTTCTCTCCATTAGCGGCCATAAAACTCTGATGGTGAGGTCTCCAATAGTGGTCTGGTAAGATAGCAGGGTTCAGGATGGAAACGGACGCGCCGGTGTCGAAAAATGCAATAACTGGGATTGGCTTTGCATACGCATCTGTAAGGAGGTGGATTTTGGCTAGGGGTAATGGTGGTTCTTCCTGTACTGGCAGTACATGTGGAATCGGATTTATCATGTGAATTCCAAAATCATCATCACTAGTCAGAGAACCTGAGTAAGAATCGTCATTAGATGAGAAATCTGAATAGCCTATTGTGCATAAGACTGAATCTCCCGGTTCATCATCTAAAGAGTATAGTGACTCTAGATCAGAAAGATCTACTGGTTCAACCTGGTTCAAGGCTTGTAAAAGCGCTTGGGTCTTTTTCTTGTCTGGACAGTTTCTTGCAAAATGACCTTTCTTTTGGCATATGAAGCACCTATCTGAAGTCTTGCCACGTTGCTTCTTCTTCTTGATGAATTTCCACTTCTTGCTTCTTCGTTGAGAGAATCGAGGTTTTCTTGAAAAGGTTGAATAACGTTTGGAATGGAATTTCTTTTTTGTATGGGTACATTCACATGATGACTTGTATTTGCACTTGATTTTCAGGTACTTGTCATCGCAGGCTGACCCGAGGCGTTTTCCTGTACTTTCGAACTTGGCAAGAAACTTTTTCTGGTTGCAAAGCTTGGCTAAGGCATTCATGATCAACTGGTATAGTTCGCCAAGAGATGTGATAGGTGTGTAAACACCCATCTTTTCTACCACTTAATTACAATAATAATCGAGCCAAAACGTGTATTCTATGTCTTTTATGTCGGAATTATGCGTGGTTTGTGTTTTTGTTGTGATTTAGGACGAAAAAGTGAAAAGTGGAGAAAACACGGGAATTCACGGGCATTTACGGACTTTTATTGAAGAAAAAGATTAAAGACGAAGTCAAAAAGTCAAGAGTGCAAAAATAACGGAAGTCCAAGACCAATTCTGAAGATTTATCGAAGAAAAAGTCAAAAGACGGAAGTTTATCAAAAGCCGAAGAACTCAAGTCTATTTCATTGAAGAATTTAAAGACAAGTTCAAAGAAATCCCAAGCAAAAAGTCCTTAAAGTCCAAGTTTAAAGAAGATTAGAAGAATAAAGGACTAATGATGCAATTAATGAAGATTAAAAGAAGGAGGGACTTAATCTCGCAATTAAGAAGAAATGAAGGAGGGGAGGAAGCTTCCTTATCCACCCCTATAAATAGTCATTAGTTGTTAATCATTTTCCTTGTTAGCTAATTTGACAAATTAGTTCTCCACTTTATTTTATGCACCTTTAATTACTTGTCAATTTAAATACATGTTTTGCACCTTAATTATCTTTTAATTTCCAAGTAAGTGTTTTTAATTTTCTTGCTTTAATCTTTATTTATCTTTGATCAAGTTTACTTTTATCAATCTCATTCTACTCTTCTTCTTTTTGATTCGGTTCCAATTTCGGATTAAGCAAGTTTTTGCTTAATCCATTTGCTTAATTGATTTAAAAGTTTTGTCTTTTCTTTTACCTTATAAGTTTTCATACGAAATAGCCATAAGCTTGACAATCTTATGTGCTTATTTGGTATTTAACTTAAGTGTTTTCAAAGTTTTCTTTAAAAGTTTGAATCTTTTTAATTTTTGTGTCTTGTTTTTAAAGTTTTCTTACGTTTTATCTTTGATCAAGTGTTTTTATTTAGCTTTTTGTGTTTTTATTTTGCTTATTGTCCTTGAAAAGTTAAGATTTTTGTGCTTATTTTTGTACTTTTTGAGTTTTCCTAGTTTTTAGGAAATCTGATTCGATTTTGCAATTCCTCAATAATTGCGAAATTGAATTCTTTCAATTGCGAAATCTTGGTCTTCTCTGGTAATTGCGAAATTGATCTTTCCAGCATATTGCGAAATTGTGGCACCAAGCATTGCGAAATTGTATCTTTTTCGTATTGCGAAATCATTCTTTCTGGCTATTGCGAAATCTATGTTTTCCATGATTGCGGAATCTTTGATTTGTATGATTGCGAAATCATATCATTTTCAATAATTACAGAATTGTTGATTTTGTTAATTGCGAATTTGTGTACAATTTCAAGATTGCGAAATTGTGGCATTTTCAACATTGCGGAATTGTGTCCTTTCTCCAATTGCGGAATTATGGCTAGCTTGGATTGCGAATTTGTACTTATTTTGCATTGCGAAATCTTTTATTCTTTTTAATTGCGAATTTAATTCAGTTTCTCAAATATTGCAAAATTTTCTTGTTTTTATTTAAATTCAATTTTCAAGCGTTATTTTTCCCGCCTTTTTACTTAATCGCACTTTAAGATTACTTGCCTTAGATTTATTTTAGCATTACCTTAGTTTAAGTTTTAGTTGCGTTTTAAGTTTGCCTTAGATACATTTAAGTTTGCGTTATTTACTTCTAGTGCCTTTTAATTTTTGTCACGCCTTTTAATACTTGCACTTTATTTTAATTAGAGTTAGATTTAAATTAACGCACGTTTTCTTTAATTGTCTTGCACATTTAATTACTACAACGACACAGCTATTTGTTTCACCAAAGAACGACTGAGTCGCATAGTTAACCTAGATCAATTCGATTAGACATACATCAACGAACTTAATTTTTATACGGGGTGTCAAAAACCCTTGTATCAAGATGACTGAGCTATTGTGACATTTCTTGCTTCCAATGCCCGATATGCTTTATTAGCAAGGGATTCCGGAAAAGAGTTCAGGAAAACTTGCTTCAAATTGACATCGTCGACTCCATTCAAACAATAAAATCGCTAAGACATACGATCATAATGTTTTTCTAAATCTTCCTTTTGGAAGGAGCAACATTTCATCTTGAGAAATTCTTCTCTGGCATGGGTAGTGTGTTCATAGGGGTTGCCGATGAACTCAGAGTATATGGAGCCTATAAAAGCTTCCGGGGATGCTGACTGCTGCAACTGTAGCTGGCGATATTCTCCAAGACTGAGGTACCAATCTCGTAGGCGCCCTTGGATCCGAGTAAGAAACCGTTTGATGACTATGTCAATGGTGTAATACTGCAGTTCTGACGAACACCATGTTAGCATCTCTATACTTCTTTCACGCCATTTTGATGGTGGAAGGTCATCGAATGTGAAGTACTGCTTTATGTCAGACTGTGGAAAATCCATGGAACTTGTTTGTGGTGTTTGGTTTTCTCCGTAGTCATCTGGATCAAACTGTACTGTTGATTCTGCATATTCTGGTTCTGCCATGAACAAGTGTTCAAATCCATCAACAATATCCACATCTTCAGCCTCACGTCAGGAGTGGATGACTGGAGCTACAGACTGGGAGCACTGAGGTCTTTCTGTTTGTGTGAGGGATTGTAGGAAAGTTGAAAAAGGGTTCACCCGCTCAATTGGAAGGACATCATGAACTTTAGAATGGGTTGTAGGGTTGGGTTCTTGTGGACGAGTTTGGTTTTTGCTTGTGGAGGCTTTTAGCTTTCTTTGTTCTGATGCCCACATGTTTAGTGAAGGTGACGATGTTTGGTTGTGGGATTGTGGTAATGGTTGTGGTTCAAACGATATTCTTACAAAAGGGGTGGATGGCAATCTCCAAGGATCATCAACAAGGGTTGAAATTCTTTTTTGCTTATGTTGCCGTTCCAGATCTTGGAGTTGGATTTTTAAGTTCTTCATTTCTGCTTCCTTTTGAGAGACAGAAGAGGAAGATTGGGGTATGGGTGATGTTTTGATGATTTGGATAAGTTCACGGTACAGTTCTTGGATTTTGAAACGAAGTTCATGGATGATACTCTCTAGGGATACAACTTTCGATGAAAGATTCTGTTGGGTATTTGCGAGCATGGTTTGCTGTGAGAGTATTTTTGTGAAAACCTTGTTTTGGGCAACAGCATTTTCACTTTGCCAGTTTAGGGTAGCTTCTGCGGGACTAACAGTATTTGTGAGTCCTGTGGGACCAATAGTCGTTGGATTTTTTTATCTTCCAGTCGTGCTTAGTTCGACTATCAGGATGCTCAAATGCAGTAAGGGCTGGGAACTCTTGTTCGTATGATATTGAAGAGGGTGTTGTTATCAGGAATACTGGTGAAAGGATTGTTTCTTTATCTTTCTTCGGTTGTAGCGTTTGATGAATGATAGATAAAGCCTTTTGATGATAGGGTGTAAGTGTTTGTGGTTGTGGCGGTGTTTTAGGTGGTTGTGGTGTTTTCGGTGGTTGTGGTGTCGTTGATGGTTGTGGTTTCTTGTTTTGCTTTGGGTATAAAACATAGTAGTCAAATTTTCCTGAGGGTTCTCCAAGAAGTCCAACTGTTGGGTCACCGTCTTCATACCTCCTTTTGAGTCTTTGTTGTGAAGATCTTCGTTTCTTAGGGACATCTTCTTCATCCTCAAACTTTTGAGCTTCATCTAAACAACTTTCGCAGTCACATACGGCCCACCATATGTGTTTGATTTCTTGAACAGGCTCATTGGTCGTGGTTTGGCTGGGTTCTGCTGGTGCGATCATGTGGATTCCTGTTGGAAAGACATTAGGTGCCTTAGGTTGCGAGAATTTGATCTCCACGAGACCATTCTCATGTCTAACAAATTCTGGAGCTGAGTTCGATCGAACAGGAGCTTGATGGATTTGCTCATGATTTGGTATCTACTTTTCTGGAAGTAATTTGAGTAACTCATCTCGAGACAACTGCTTCGGTATGTATGTACACGTTGGAGTTGCGTTTGCGTCTATGTCGATGAGTACCGCATTTCCGGCATCATCTTGTCCTGGAACCAAAATGTCTAACGAGTGGTTTTGAACTCGATAAGCCATTTGGTAATGGAACGTGGCTTGAAAGGTGTTCACTTGGGGCGTACCTCCAATCTGGATCTGGGCCTTGAGGGTTGTGAATAGTGAAGGATCATTGAGAGGCATGTTAAAATTTGGGTAAAACGTGACAAAAATTGTTCCTGCGTACAACGTTGTTTGTATTGTACCAATACAAGCATGCTGATATTCTGTAAACCTTGTATCAAGCAAGGCTATTCTTGAATATGCAGGTAGTCCTTTTCTTCCATGGAAGGTTAATGCTAACCTTATTGCCCCGAAATGAATATGTGTGTACCCTTGTGATAGACAATGTCGAGAATGGTCGGAAGGTAATGACAAAGGTACCAAATGTTCTATCTGTGAAAGTTTATAGAACATTTGGTAATGATAAATGTAAACAGGAATCCACATGATGGCACCAGCAGTACCCAGCCAAACCGCGAGCAATGAGCCTGTTCAAGAAATCAAATACATATGGTGGGACGTATGTGACTGCGAAAGTTGTTTAGATGAAGCTCAAAAGCCTGAGGATGAAGAAGATGTCCCTAAGAAACGAAGATCTTCACAACAAAGACTCAAAAGGAGGTATGAAGACGGTGACCCAACAGTTGGACTTCTTGGAGAACCCTCAGGAAAATTTGACTACTATGTTTTATACTCAAAGCAAAACCAGAAACCACAACCATCAACGACACCACAACCACCGAAAACACCACAACCACCTAAAACACCGCCACAACCACAAACACTTACACCCTATCATCAAAAGGCTTTATCTATCATTCATCAAACGCCACAACCGAAGAAAGATAAAGAAACAATCCCTTTACCAGTATTCCCGATAACAACACCCTCTTCAATATCATACGAACAAGAGCTCCCAGCCCTTACTGCATTTGAGCATCCTGATAGTCGAACTAAGCACGACTGGAAGATAAAAAATCCAACGACTATTGGTCCTACAGGACTCGCAAATACTGTTAGTCCCGCAGAAGCTACCCTAAACTGGCAAAGTGAAAATGATGTTGCCCAAAACAAGGTTCTCACAAAAATACTCTCACAGCAAACCATGCTCGCAAATACCCAACAAAATCTTTCATCGAAAGTCGGATCCCTAGAGAGTATCATCCATGAACTTCGTTTCAAAATCCAAGAACTGCACCGTGAACTTATCCAAATCATCAAAACATCACCCATACCCCAATCTTCCTCTTCTGTCTCTCAAAAGGAAGCAGAAATGAAGAACTTAAAAATCCAACTCCAAGAACTGGAATGGCAACATAAGCAAAAAAGAATTTCAACCCTTGTTGATGATCCTTAGAGATTGCCATCCACCCCTTTTGTAGGAATATCGTTTGAACCACAACCATTACCACAATCCCACAACCAAACATCGTCACCTTCACTAAACATGTGGGCATCAGAACAAAGAAAGCTAAAAGCCTCCACAAGCAAAAACCAAACTCCTCCACAAGAACCCAACCCTACAACCCATTCTAAAGTTCATGATGTCCTTCCAATTGAGCGGGTGAACCCTTTTTCAACTTTCCTACAATCCCTCACACAAACAGAAAGACCTCAGTGCTCCCAATCTGTAGCTCCAGTCATCCACTCCCGACGTGAGGCTGAAGATGTGGATATTGTTGATGGATTTGAACACTTGTTCATGGCAGAACCAGAATATGCAGAATCAACAGTACAGTTTGATCCAGATGACTACGGAGAAAACCAAACACCACAAACAAGTTCCACAGATTTTCCACAGTCTGACATAAAGCAGTACTTCACATTCGATGACCTTCCACCATCAAAATGGCATGAAAGAAGTATAGAGATGCTAACATGGTGTTCGTCAGAACTGCAGTATTACACCATTGACATAGTCATCAAACGGTTTCTTACTCGGATCCAAGGGCGCCTACGAGATTGGTACCTCAGTCTTGGAGAATATCGCCAGCTACAGTTGCAGCAGTCAGCATCCCCGGAAGCTTGTATAGGCTCCATATACTCTGAGTTCATCGGCAACCTCTATGAACACACTACCCATGCCAGAGAAGAATTTCTCAAGATTAAATGTTGCTCCTTCCAAAAGAAAGATTTAGAAAAACATTATGATCGTATGTCTCAGCGATTTTATTGTTTGAATGGAGTCGACGATGTCAATTTGAAGCAAGTTTTCCTGAACTCTTTTCCGGAATCCCTTGCTAATGAAGCATATTGGTCATTGGAAGCAAGAAATGTCACAATAGCTCAGTCATATCTTGGCGAACTATACCAGTTGATCATGAATGCCTTAGCCAAGCTTTGCAACCAGAAAAAGTTTCTTGCCGAGTTCGAAAGTACAGGAAAACGCCTCGGGTCAGCCTGCGATGACAAGTACCTGAAAATCAAGTGCAAAGACAAGTCATCATGTGAATGTACGCATACAAAAAAGAAATTCCATTCCAAACGTTATTCACCCTTTTCAAGAAAACCTCGATTCTCTCAACGAAGAAGCAAGAAGTGGAAATTCATCAAGAAGAAGAAGCAACGTGGCAAGACTTCAGATAGGTGCTTCATATGCCAAAAGAAAGGTCATTTTGCAAGAAACTGTCTAGACAAGAAAAAGTCCCAAGCGCTTTTACAAGCCTTGAACCAGGTTGAACCAGTAGATCTTTCTGATCTAGAGTCACTATACTCTTTGGATGATGAACCGGGAGATTCAGTCTTATGCACAATCGCCTATTCAGATTTCTCATCTGATGACGATTCTGACTCAGGTTCTCTGACTAATGATGATGATTTTGGAATTCACATGAAAAATCCGATTCCACATGTACTGCCAGTACAGGAAGAACCACCATTACCCCTAGCCAAAATCCACCTCCTTACGGATGCGTATGCAAAGCCAATCCCAGTTATTGCATTTTTCGACACCGGCGCGTCCGTTTCTATCCTGAACCTTGCTATCTTACCAGACCACTATTGGAGACCTCACTATCAGAGTTTTATGGCCGCTAATGGAGAGAAATTTGTCATTGACAAAATAAGTGTCCCCATTAACATTCGCCTATTTCCAAAGTGCGTAATCAGAAGAAGGTTGTTGGGTTCGAGCTCGCATGGAAAAGATCTCTTGATCGGTTTTGATATCCTACATAAACTACCAAACTTACGATGGACGGGAACAGAAAGCTTTTTCAACCCTTGGACAACCATGCATCGCCTTTTTGTTGCAAGTGTTACTCCACCACTTGCTGATATCAACTGCATCAGACAAAAACTTATTCAAGACTCATGTGCTTCCTCACACACCGAGTTTTTGGCAAAACACCCTTCACCTTTGTGGTTGAATCCCTCATTCTTTGTTTCGCTACCTTTTAAGCAAAACGAAGATGTTACTCCTACCAAAGCTAGTCACCCTGGAATGAACCCAGATCATTACCAGCTTGCATTAGAAGAATGCAACCAACTGGTTGCTGAAGGAATTGTTGAACCTACCACCTCGCCATGGGCATGTGAGGCATTTTACGTCAACAAAAGAAGAGAACAAGTTCGTGGAAAGCTCAGGTTGGTCATTAACTATCAACCGTTGAACCACTTTTTAGCTGATGATAAGTTTCTACTCCCACAAAAGAAGTCGCTATTTCAACACCTGGCAGACGTTAAAGTCCTCTCCAAGTTCGACCTTAAGTCAGGATTTTGGCAACTGGGTATTAAGCCCGAAGATAGACCAAAAACCGGTTTCTGTATACCTGATCATCATTACCAGTGGAAAGTAATGCCGTTTGGTTTAAAGAATGCTCCGTCGGCCTTCCAAAAGGCAATGGTAACCATTTTTGATCCGATTCTTGCAAACACATTGGTCTACATTGATGATATCCTTTTATTCTCCCCAGATGAACAGTCCCATGCAGAGTTACTTTCCAAGTTTTATTCTATTGTCACAAAGTATGGGATAATGTTATCCGAGAAAAAGATGGAGGTTGGCGTAACCAAAATTCACTTTCTTGGCATGGAAATCACAGACGGTAAGTACCAGCCTCAACCGCATGTCGCTCAAGAGTTACTGAAATTTCCAGATGAATTAACTTCACAAAAAATGATTCAACAGTTCCTCGGGTTAGTCAACTACATGTCTGATTTCCTGTCCAAGCTATCAAATCACACCGCCCTATTATTCCCCATGTTGAAAAAGAATCCCCCACAGTGGACATCACGACAAACAAAAGCAGTAAAAGCTATCAAGTTGCTAGCAGAAAAGATGCCCCCACTAAAGATTCCCATCATGACTGAAAGAAGAATTTTGCAGACAGATGCCAGCGATGAGTGTTGGGGAGTTGTCCTACTTGTCCAAGATAGCAATAATACGAGACATATATGTGGCTACAAGAGCGGCACGTTTAAACCCTCTGAACAACACTATCACTCTACATTCAAAGAGATTCTTGCAGTCAAACGAGGCATTGAAAGATTTCCAATTCCATCTAATCGGACACGAATTTCACGTTGAAATGGACATGTCCTCCTTTCCACGTATGCTACAATTTAAACGGAAGATGCTCCCTCACGCACAACTTTTGAGATGGGAAAATTGGTTCTCACAGTGGAAGTTCATAGTAAAACACATCAAAGGAACAAAGAACGTCCTTGCAGATTTTCTCTCTCACCCAACTGCCTATAAATCAGAAGAAAAAACCCCAAAGAAAGTAAGCCAATTCCAAACACATACTTCTAACTTTCTTTTAATGGTTCTTTCAGTAACTTCCCAAAGTGATACAACATCCTCCTCCACCCCTACACCACCACTCCCTGTCCTCAACCTACCAGAAGAGATAATGGAAACAATCGCAGATTTAACCTTTGAAAAAAGGTCTAAATTAAGTTTCAAAACATTTCTCTCTGTCCTCGTACAGAAACATGGTTTGTGCATAAATGGTCTCATGTTCCACCCAGACTACCCGTTTCTCAATGTGTTTCATATCCATGACCTATGGAACTTTCCGAAGGAAGCGTTGTGCTTTTTCTGGTACCTGTTTAAAAGCTTCACAATAGGCATCTCCTTCAACACAGAAAAACTTTTGTCATACATTGTCAAAAGCCAGTTCAATGATGTCCGCCCTCACTCCAGAAATTTACTAACCATGCTACAATGGTTTGTTCCTCACCACCAATGGACGCGATGGTTGACAGTGACTAGCAAAGGGAAGTATGTACTAGTGATGTTCAGAAGACCAGGATCCTTTCTATCACCCAAGGCTGTTAACGATGAAGGATCACTCGTTTATCACTCAGGATCATGTTTCATTCATGACTGGTATGAAATTAACCCAGCCAACAGGAAGTGTGAAATGAAGTACCGAAACCTTTATGCAGATACAAGAAACCTAATGGCAAGAGAAAATGGTGTTGACCCTGACACAATTCCAACTTTTATAAGGTGGAATATGATGCCATGGGGTGATGACCATCCCGATTCACTAAAATGGGCTGAAGCAAATCACAATTGGCTCAGTGACAACCACAAAAATGACATAGACACAACGACCGATGAAGATGCTAACCCATATTCATCCGAAGACGAAGACTCATTCGGTTCAGTCTCATTTGGTTCCGTTGTTGACGTACATTTCGACCCTTTCGAAGATGATCCAACCCATCCTGATGCACGTTGGAGTCCATGAAGAAGGCTAAACATTTTATGCTTAGTATAATGTTTTAATAATTATGTTTTAGTATCTTGAGTTTGTTTGATGTTTCTAGTGTTTTCTAGTTTTAATAATGATATATGATGTAAGCGCTTAGGTCATATGGCAATAATGTGTAAAAGTAAGAATGCTTGTACTCTAAGCTTGAAGGTTGTACCCAATCAAGGCTATATATAGCCATGTATCTTGCCATTGTAAGGCATCAGAATTTGAAGTAATACAAGTGTGTGTTTTCTTATATCTCTCTCTACAATCTTCTCTCAAATCTTCGCTCTACAATTTCTTATAAACCATTGTTCTTACAGGTCTTTTATAGATCTGCCACAACTCCCCCCACACCCTTGGTATCAGAGCTGGTGAATCATTTATAGGTCTTTTACAGGTCTTTTATAGATCTGCCACAACTCCCCCCACACCCTAACCATTGTTCTTACAGGTCTTTTATAGGCAGTTGGGTGAGAGAGAAAATCTGCAAGGACGTTCTCTGTTCCTTTGATGTGTTTTACTATGAACTTCCACTGTGAGAACCAATTTGCCCATCTCAAAAGTTGTGCGTGATGGAGCATCTTCCGTTTAAATTGTAGCATACGTGGAAAGGAGGACATGTCCATTTCAACGTGAAATTCGTGTCCGATTAGATGGAATTGGAATCTTTCAATGCCTCCTTTGACTGCAAGAATCTCTTTGAATGTAGAGTGATAGTGTTGTTCAGAGGGTTTAAACGTGCCGCTCTTGTAGCCACATATATGTCTCGTACTATTGCTATCTTGGACAAGTAGGACAGCTCCCCAACACTCATCGCTGGCATTTGTCTGCAAAATTCTTCTTTCAATCATGATGGGAATCTTCAGTGGGGACATCTTTTCGGCTAGCAACTTGATAGCTTTTACTGCTTTTGTTTGTCGTGATGTCCACTGTGGGGGATTGTTTTTCAACATGGGGAACAACAGGGCGGTGTGATTTGATAAAAGACCTGTAAAAGACCTATAAAAGTTCCACGGTGTGTTTTCTTACAGAATTTGAACCCTACAGGATCTAAAATAGATCAATTATATGAAATCTCATATAGTTCTGATGATTCCATATAGTTCTGATGATTCTAGGATCCCAATCAGTGAAATGCCACTTGTAAACCCCTACCATGTTTTCACTAAACCATCCAATTCCATCACAAAAAGATTCAAACAGCTAATTGGATCTAACCCACACAAACAAATAAAAGAGTTTGTCCAAACATCAAAGTTCGATTCGCATCAGTTACCAGCATCACAGATAGAACATTTGGTACCTTTGACATTACCTTCCGACCTTCCTTGACATTGTCTATCACAAGGGTACACACATATTCATTTCGGGGCAATAAGGTTAGCATTAACCTTCCATGGAAGAAAAGGACTACCTGCATATTCAAGAATAGCATTGCTTGATACAAGGTTTACAGAATATCAGCATGCTTGTATTGGTACAATACAAACAACGTTGAACGCAGGAACAATTTTTGTCACGTTTTACCCAAATTTTAACATGCCTCTCAATGATCCTTCACTATTCACAACCCTCAAAGCCCAGATCCAGATTGGAGGTACGCCCCAAGTGAACACCTTTCAAGCCACGTTCCATTACCAAATGGCTTATCGAGTTCAAAACAACTCGTTAGACATTTAGGTTCCAGGACAAGATGATGCCGAAAATGCGCTACTCATCGACATAGACGCAAACGCAACTCCAACGTGTACATACATACCGAAGCAGTTGTCTCGAGATGAGTTACTCAAATTACTTCCAGAAAAGTGGATAACAAATTATGAGCAAATCCATCAAGCTCCTGTTCGATCGAACTCAGCTCCAGAATTTTTTAGACATGAGAATGGTCTCGTCGAGATCAAATTCTCGCAACCTAAGGCACCTAATGTCTTTCCAACAGGAATCCACATGATCGCACCAGTAGAACCCAGCCAAACCGCGACCAATGAGCCTGTTCAAGAAATCAAACACATATGGTGGGACGTATGTGACTGCGAAAGTTGTTTAGATGAAGCTCAAAAGCTTGAGGATGAAGAAGATGTCCCTAAGAAACAAAGATCTTCAAAACAAAGACTCAAAAGGAGGTATGAAGACGGTGACCTAACAGTTGGACTTCTTGGAGAACCCTCAGGAAAATTTGACTACTATGTTTTATACCCAAAGCAAAACCAGAAACCACAACCATCAATGACACCACAACCACCGAAAACACCACAAATACCTAAAACACCGCCACAACCATAAACACTTACACCCTATCATCAAAAGGCTTTATCTATCATTCATCAAACGCCACAACCAAAGAAAGATAAAGAAACAATCCCTTCACCAGTATTCCCGATAACAACACCCTCTTCAATATCATACGAACAAGAGTTCCCAACCCTTACTGCATTTGAGCATCCTGATAGTCGAACTAAGCACGACTGGAAGATAAAAAATCCAATGACTATTGGTCCCACAGGACTCGCAAATACTGTTAGTCCCGCAGAAGCTACCCTAAACTGGCAAAGTGAAAATGCTGTTGCCCAAAACAAGGTTCTCACAAAAATACTCTCACAGCAAACCATGCTCGCAAATACCCAACAAAATCTTTCATCGAAAGTCGAATCCCTAGAGAGTATCATCCATGAACTTCGTTTCAAAATCCAAGAACTGCACCGTGAACTTATCCAAATCATCAAAACATCACCCATACCCCAATCTTCCTCTTCTGTCTCTCAAAAGGAAGCAGAAATGAAGAACTTAAAAATCCAACTCCAAGATCTGGAATGGCAACATAAGCAAAAAAGAATTTCAACCCTTGTTGATGATCCTTGGAGATTGCCATCCACCCCTTTTGTAGGAATATCGTTTGAACCACAACCATTACCACAATCCCACAACCAAACATCGTCACCTTCACTAAACATGTGGGCATCAGAACAAAGAAAGATAAAAGCCTCCACAAGCAAAAACCAAACTCCTCCACAAGAACCCAACCCTACAACCCATTCTAAAGTTCATGATGTCCTTCCAATTGAGCAGGTGAACCCTTTTTCAACTTTCCTACAATCCCTCACACAAACAGAAAGACCTCAGTGCTCCCAGTTTGTAGCTCTAGTCATCCACTCCTGATGTGAGGCTGAAGATGTGGATATTGTTGATGGATTTGAACACTTGTTCATGGCAGAACCAGAATATGCAGAATCAACAGTACAGTTTGATCCAGATGACTACGGAGAAAACCAAACACCACAAACAAGTTCCACGGATTTTCCACAGTCTGACATAAAGCAGTACTTCACATTCGATGACCTTCCACCATCAAAACGGCGTGAAAGAAGTATAGAGATGCTAACATGGTGTTCGTCAGAACTGCAGTATTACACCATTGACATAGTCATCAAACGGTTTCTTACTCGGATCCAAGGGCGCCTACGAGATTGGTACCTCAGTCTTGGAGAAAATCGCCAGCTACAGTTGCAGCAGTCAGCATCCTCGGAAGCTTTTATAGGCTCCATATACTCTGAGTTCATCGACAACCCCTATGAACACACTACCCATGCCAGAGAAAAATTTCTCAAGATGAAATGTTGCTCCTTCCAAAAGAAAGATTTAGAAAAACATTATAATCGTATGTCTCAGCGATTTTATTGTTTGAATGGAGTCGACGAAGTCAATTTGAAGCAAGTTTTCCTGAACTCTTTTCCGGAATCCCTTGCTAATGAAGCATATCGGGCGTTGGAAGCAAGAAATGTCACAATAGCTCAGTCATCTCTTGGCGAACTATACCAGTTGATCATGAATGCCTTAGCCAAGCTTTGCAACCAGAAAAAGTTTCTTCCCGAGTTCGAAAGTACAGGAAAATGCCTCGGGTCAGCCTGCGATGACAAGTACCTGAAAATCAAGTGCAAAGACAAGTCATCATGTGAATGTACCCATACAAAAAAGAAATTCCATTCCAAACGTTATTCAACCTTTTCAAGAAAACCTCGATTCTCTCAACGAAGAAGCAAGAAGTGGAAATTCATCAAGAAGAAGAAGCAACGTGGCAAGACTTCAGATAGGTGCTTCATATGCCAAAAGAAAGGTCATTTTGCAAGAAACTGTCCAGACAAGAAAAAGTCCCAAGCGCTTTTACAAGCCTTGAACCAGGTTGAACCAGTAGATCTTTCTGATCTAGAGTCACTATACTCTTTGGATGATGAACCGGGAGATTCAGTCTTATGCACAATCGCCTATTCAGATTTCTCATCTGATGACGATTCTGACTCAGGTTCTCTGACTAGTGATGATGATTTTGGAATTCACATGATAAATCCGATTCCACATGTACTGCCAGTACAGGAAGAACCACCATTACCCCTAGCCAAAATCCACCTCCTTACGGATGCGTATGCAAAGCCAATCCCAGTTATTGCATTTTTGGACACTGGCGCGTCTGTTTCCATCCTGAACCCTGCTATCTTACCAGACCACTATTGGAGACCTCACCATCAGAGTTTTATGGCCACTAATGGAGAGAAATTTGTCATTGACAAAATAAGTGTCCCCATTAACATTCGCCTATTTCCAAAGTGCGTAATCAGAAGAAGGATTTTGGGTTCGAGCTCGCATGGAAAAGATCTCTTGATCGGTTTTGATATCCTACATAAACTACCAAACTTACGATGGACGGGAACATGACTTCACTACAAAAGCTTTTTCAACCCTTGGACAACCATGCATCTCCTTTTTGTTGCAAGTGTTACTCCAACACTTGCTGATATCAACTGCATCAGACAAAAACTTATTCAAGACTCATGTGCTTCCTCACACACCGAGTTTTTGGCAAAACACCCTTCACCTTTGTGGTTGAATCCGTCATTCTTTGTTTCGCTACCTTTTAAGCAAAACGAAGATGTTAATCCTACCAAAGCTAGTCACCCTGGAATGAACCCAAATCATTACCAGCTTGCTTTAGAAGAATGCAACCAACTGGTTGCTGAATGAATTTTTGAACCTACCACCTCGCCATGGGCATGTGAGGCATTTTACGTCAACAAAAGAAGCGAACAAGTTCGTGGAAAGCTCAGGTTGGTCATTAACTATCAACCGTTGAACCACTTTTTAGCTGATGATAAGTTTCCACTCCCACAAAAGAAGTCACTATTTCAACACCTGGCAGACGCTAAAGTCCTCTCCAAGTTCGACCTTAAGTCAGGATTTAGGCAACTGGGTATTAAGCCCGAAGATAGACCAAAAACCGGTTTCTGTATACCTGATCATCATTACCAGTGGAAAGTAATGCCGTTTGGTTTAAAGAATGCTCCGTCGGCCTTCCAAAAGGCAATGGTAACCATTTTTGAGCCGATTCTTGCAAACACATTGGTCTACATTGATGATATCCTTTTATTCTCCCCAGATGAACAGTCCCATGCAGAGTTACTTTCCAAGTTTTATTCTATTGTCACAAAGTATGGGATAATGTTATCCGAGAAAAAAGATGGAGGTTGGCGTAACCAAAATTCACTTTCTTGGCATGGAAATCACAGACGGCAAGTACCAGCCTCAACCGCATGTCGCTCAAGAGTTACTGAAATTTCCAGATTAGTTAACTTCACAAAAAATGATTCAACAGTTCCTCGGGTTAGTCAACTACATGTCTGATTTCCTGCCCAAGCTATCAAATCACACCGCCCTGTTGTTCCCCATGTTGAAAAAGAATCCCCCACAGTGGACATCACGACAAACAGAAGCAGTAAAAGCTATCAAGTTGCTAGCCGAAAAGATGCCCCCACTAAAGATTCCCATCATGACTGAAAGAAGAATTTTGCAGACAGATGCCAGCGATGAGTGTTGGGGAGCTGTCCTACTTGTCCAAGATAGCAATAATACGAGACATATATGTGGCTACAAGAGCGGCACGTTTAAACCCTCTGAACAACACTATCACTCTACATTCAAAGAGATTCTTGCAGTCAAACGAGGCATTGAAAGATTCCAATTCCATCTAATCGGACACGAATTTCACGTTGAAATGGACATGTCCTCCTTTCCACGTATGCTACAATTTAAACGGAAGATGCTCCCTCACGCACAACTTTTGAGATGGGCAAATTGGTTCTCACAGTGGAAGTTCACAGTAAAACACATCAAAGGGACAGAGAACGTCCTTGCAGATTTTCTCTCTCGCCCAACTGCCTATAAATCAGAAGAAAAAACCCCAAAGAAAGTAAGCCAAGTCCAAACACATACTTCTAACTTTCTTTCAATGGTTCTTTCAGTAACTTCCCAAAGTGATCCAACATCCTCCTCCACCCCTACACCACCACTCCATGTCCTCAACCTACCAGAAGAGATAATGGAAACAATCGCAGATTTAACCTTTGAAAAAAGGTCTAAATTAAGTTTCAAAACATTTCTCACTGTCCTCATTCGAATGAGTCTTCGTCGTCGGATGAATATGGGTTAGCATCTTCATCGGTCGTTGTGTCTATGTCATTTTTGTGGTTGTCACTGAGCCAATTGTGATTTGCTTCAGCCCATTTTAGTGAATCGGGATGGTCATCACCCCATGGCATCATATTCCACCTTATAAAAGTTGGAATTGTGTCAGGGTCAACACCATTTGCTCTTGCCATTAGGTTTCTTGTATCTGCATAAAGGTTTCGGTACTTCCTTTCACACTTCCTGCTGGCTGGGTTAATTTCATACCAGTCATGAATGAAACATGATCCTGAGTGATAAACGAGTGATCCTTCATCGTTAACAGCCTTGGGTGGTAGAAAGGATCCTAGTCTTCTGAACATCACTAGTACATACTTCCCTTTGCTAGTCACTGTCAACCATCGCGTCCATTGGTGGTGAGGAACAAACCATTGTAGCATGGTTAGTAAATTTCTGGAGTGAGGGCGGACATCATTGAACTGGCTTTTGACAATGTATGACAAACGTTTTTCTGTGTTGAAGGAGATGCCTATTGTGAAGCTTTCAAACAGGTACCAGAAAAAGCACAACGCTTCCTTCGGAAAGTTCCATAGGTCATGGATATGAAACACATTGAGAAATGGGTAGTCTGGGTGGAACATGAGACCATTTATGCACAAACCATGTTTCTGTATGAGGACAGTGAGAAATGTTTTGAAACTTAATTTAGACCTTTTTTCAAAGGTTAAATCTGCGATTGTTTCCATTATCTCTTCTGGTAGGTTGAGGACAGGGAGTGGTGGTGTAGGGGTGGAGGAGGATGTTGGATAACTTTGGGAAGTTACTGAAAGAACCATTGAAAGAAAGTTAGAAGTATGTGTTTAGACTTGGCTTACTTTCTTTGGGTTTTTTTCTTCTGATTTATAGGCAGTTGGGCGAGAGAGAAAATCTGCAAGGACGTTCTCTGTTCCTTTGATGTGTTTTACTGTGAACTTCCACTGTGAGAACCAATTTGCCCATCTTAAAAGTTGTGCATGAGGTAGCATCTTCCGTTTAAATTGTAGCATACGTGGAAAGGAGGACATGTCCATTTCAACGTGAAATTCGTGTCCGATTAGATGGAATTGGAATCTTTCAATGCCTCGTTTGACTGCAAGAATCTCTTTGAATGTAGAGTGATAGTGTTGTTCAGAGGGTTTAAACGTGCCGCTCTTGTAGCCACATATATGTCTCGTATTATTGCTATCTTGGACAAGTAGGACAGCTCCCCAACACTCATCGCTGGCATCTGTCTGCAAAATTCTTCTTTCAGTCATGATGGGAATCTTCAGTGGGGGCATCTTTTCGGCTAGCAACTTCATAGCTTTTACTGCTTTTGTTTGTCGTGATGTCAACTGTGGGGGATTCTTTTTCAACATGGGGAACAACAGGGCGGTGTGATTTGATAGCTTGGGCAGGAAATCAGACATGTAGTTGACTAACCCGAGGAACTGTTGAATCATTTTTTGTGAAGTTAACTCATCTGGAAATTTCAGTAACTCTTGAGCGACATGCGGTTGAGGCTGGTACTTGTCGTCTGTGATTTCCATGCCAAGAAAGTGAATTTTGGTTACGCCAACCTCCATCTTTTTCTCGGATAACATTATCCCATACTTTGTGACAATAGAATAAAACTTGGAAAGTAACTCTGCATGGGACTGTTCATCTGGGGAGAATAAAAGGATATCATCAATGTAGACCAAAGTGTTTGCAAGAATCGGCTCAAAAATGGTTGCCATTGCCTTTTGGAAGGCCGACGGAGCATTCTTTAAACCAAACGGCATTACTTTCCACTGGTAATGATGATCAGGTATACAGAAACCGGTTTTTGGTCTATCTTCGGGCTTAATACCCAGTTGCCAAAATCCTGACTTAAGGTCGAACTTGGAGAGGACTTTAGCGTCTGCCAGGTGTTGAAATAGCGACTTCTTTTGTGGGAGTGGAAACTTATCATCAGCTAAAAAGTGGTTCAATGGTTGATAGTTAATGACCAACCTGAGCTTTCCACGAACTTGTTCGCTTCTTTTGTTGACGTAAAATGCCTCACATGCCCATGGCGAGGTGGTAGGTTCAACAATTCCTTCAACAACCAGTTGGTTGCATTCTTCTAAAGCAAGCAGGTAATGATCTGGGTTCATTCCAGGGTGACTAGCTTTGGTAGGATTAACATCTTCGTTTTGCTTAAAAGGTAGCGAAATAAAGAATGAGGGATTCAACCACAAAGGTGAAGGGTGTTTTGCCAAAAACTCAGTGTGTGAGGAAGCACATGAGTCTTGAATAAGTTTTTGTCTGATGCAGTTGATATCAGCAAGTGGTGGAGTAACACTTGCAACAAAAAGGCGATGCATGGTTGTCCAAGGGTTGAAAAAGCTTTTGTAGTGAAGTCCTGTTCCCGTCCATCGTAAGTTTGGTAGTTTATGTAGGATATCAAAACCGATCAAGAGATCTTTTCCATGCGAGCTCGAACCCAACAACCTTCTTCTGATTACGCACTTTGGAAATAGGCGAATGTTAATGGGGACACTTATTTTTTCAATGAAAAATTTCTCTCCATTAGCGGCCATAAAACTCTGATGGTGAGGTCTCCAATAGTGGTCTGGTAAGATAGCAGGGTTCAGGATGGAAACGGACGCGCCGGTGTCGAAAAATGCAATAACTGGGATTGGCTTTGCATACGCATCTGTAAGGAGGTGGATTTTGGCTAGGGGTAATGGTGTTTCTTCCTGTACTGGCAGTACATGTGGAATCGGATTTATCATGTGAATTCCAAAATCATCATCACTAGTCAGAGAACCTGAGTCAGAATCGTCATCAGATGAAATCTCTGAATAGGCGATTGTGCATAAGACTGAATCTCCCGGTTCATCATCCAAAGAGTATAGTGACTCTAGATCAGAAAGATCTACTGGTTCAACCTAGTTCAAGGCTTGTAAAAGCGCTTGGGACTTTTTCTTGTCTGGACAGTTTCTTGCAAAATGACCTTTCTTTTGGCATATGAAGCACCTATCTGAAGTCTTGCCACGTTGCTTCTTCTTTTTGATGAATTTCCACTTCTTGCTTCTTCGTTGAGAGAATCGAGGTTTTCTTGAAAAGGTTGAATAACGTTTGGAATGGAATTTCTTTTTTGTATAGGTACATTCACATGATGACTTGTCTTTGCACTTGATTTTTAGGTACTTGTCATCGCAGGCTGACCCGAGGCGTTTTCCTGTACTTTCGAACTCGGCAAGAAACTTTTTCTGGTTGCAAAGCTTGGCTAAGGCATTCATGATCAACTGGTATAGTTCGCCAAGAGATGACTGAGCTATTGTGACATTTCTTGCTTCCAATGCACGATATGCTTCATTAGCAAGGGATTCCGGAAAAGAGTTCAGGAAAACTTGCTTCAAATTGACATCGTCGACTCCATTCAAACAATAAAATCGCTGAGACATACGATCATAATGTTTTTCTAAATCTTTCTTTTGGAAGGAGCAACATTTCATCTTGAGAAATTCTTCTCTGGCATGGGTAGTGTGTTCATAGGGGTTGCCGATGAACTCAGAGTATATGGAGCCTATAAAAGCTTCCAGGGATGCTGACTGCTACAACTGTAGCTGACGATATTCTCCAAGACTGAGGTACCAATCTCGTAGGCGCCCTTGGATCCGAGTAAGAAACCGTTTGATGACTATGTCAATGGTGTAATACTGCAGTTCTGACGAACACCATGTTAGCATCTCTATACTTCTTTCACGCCATTTTGATGGTGGAAGGTCATCGAATGTGAAGTACTGCTTTATGTCAGACTATGGAAAATCCGTGGAACTTGTTTGTGGTGTTTGGTTTTCTCCGTAGTCATCTGGATCAAACTGTACTGTTGATTCTGCATATTCTGGTTCTGCCATGAACAAGTGTTCAAATCCATCAACAATATCCACATCTTCAGCCTCACGTTGGGAGTGGATGACTGGAGCTACAGACTGGGAGCACTGAGGTCTTTCTGTTTGTGTGAGGGATTGTAGGAAAGTTGAAAAAGGGTTCACCCGCTCAATTGGAAGGACATCATGAACTTTAGAATGGGTTGTAGGGTTGGGTTCTTGTGGAGGAGTTTGGTTTTTGTTTGTGGAGGATTTTAGCTTTCTTTGTTCTGATGCCCACATGTTTAGTGAAGGTGACGATGTTTGGTTGTGAGATTGTGGTAATGGTTGTGGTTCAAACGATATTCCTACAAAAGGGGTGGATGGCAATCTCCAAGGATCAAGGGTTGAAATTCTTTTTTGCTTATTTGCCGTTCCAGATCTTGGAGTTGGATTTTTAAGTTCTTCATTTCTGCTTTCTTTTGAGAGATAGAAGAGGAAGATTGGGGTATGGGTGATGTTTTGATGATTTGGATAAGTTCACGGTGCAGTTCTTGGATTTTGAAACGAAGTTCATGGATGATATGTTGATCCCAAACTTAGATCGATTAGCTTTGTGTATACGAGATTAGATCAAGTATAACACGTAGAGAAACCTTTGTTATATGCTTTGTGAATCTAAGTGTTATGCGGAATTTAACACTTAATTTGTTGGGAATAAATTAAGGCCAGAACACTTGAACGCTGACAAGAACAACTCAAGCGTTGACAGGAACAAAGTGAGCGCTGACAGCTTAAGCGTTGACAAGTTAAAGTCAAGCGTTGACAGATTGAAGACAAGCACTGATGGAAGATGTGAGCTACACGTTTATTATATTCTAGAATACTTCTAGTAAGGATAGAAACGACAATGTATTTTCTATGTTTATCTTTACCTAGAATAGTTGATACGTAGCTTATTGTACAAGGCTTCTTAGTCTATAAAAGAAGGCCTTTAGGTTAATGTTTAGTATCAAGTTTTCATAAGTTTTCATTCGTAAACATATTTCATTGTAAGCAAGTTCGACATTCATAATCAAAGTGAAAGTTTTGTTTACATCTTGTGTTCTTGTTTAAGTGTTTCCGCATAACACTTAGATTCACAAAGCATATAACAAAGGTTTCTCTACGTGTTATACTTGATCTAATCTCGTATACACAAAGCTAATCGATCTAAGTTTGGGATCACAATTGGTATCAGAACCTCGTGGCTCGTGATGCTAGGACCAACAAGGTGTTCGTATATCGAGAAGAAAAGAAAAATCCGTCTAGGGTTTTTCGGGACGTTTTTGTGTGCGCAGCAGCATTCAGAAGGGCATAACTTTTTATTGAACCGTTGGATCGTCACGAAATTTTATATGTGTGTTCTTTATACATATATCTAAACATCCACCGGAGGGATTGTCGAGATTTATCCCCAAGAAAAAGTTATTAAGCGTCGAAGTCAGCAGGGGTCATATGCTGTTTTCTGTGAACAGTAATAGTAAAAACGCGATTTCTCCTTCGTTAACCGTTGGATCGTCGTGAAATTTGATCTGTAGGTTCTTGACACTTATGTCTAGGATCTCACTGAAGGGATCTTCGATCTGAGCATTTATGAAGAAGTTATTCGCTGTCGAAGTTCACTGCAGTTTATGGATTTTCACATGAAATAATGATTTAGGGTTTATAAAACCCTAGATCAATTTGCCGCTGATGGGTGTTATTTAGACGCTGATAGATGTTGGTGTGACGCTGACAAGGCATGGATGAGACCCTGATGGCCAGGCGCTGACAGGTACAAAGTTGGCGCTGACAGGAGTAAGTTAAGCGCTGTTGGGAAGCGCTGACACTTGTTGTCCGATATATACATTTTCAAACGCTGACAAGTGTTGTCCGATATCGGACAACACACAGTGTTGATATCTTGGACAGTGAAGGATATTGGATAACAAAAGGAATAGTTGCTGTTTGAGAAAATTGGTACGTTTTGAGCACACAAAAAGGTGGTATTTACACACAAAGGTACATGGAATCTCCGTTTTAATTTAGAATATCATGATGATATTTATGGCTCGGATATTTTTCAAAGGAATTAATGATCTTAAAGCGAGTTAACAACTATTCGTGGAAATTTGATGGATATTTTAAACTATGTAATCGGGGTAGCCTTGAGAGTGGCTTTTACATATGGTATGAAGATGTTATTCCATTAAATTCATCATGAAGAGGTGTTGGCTTAAGGGGAAGAATTCTTATGGTTAGTTTGCTGATTGAAGAAGATTTTCGCGAGTTTGTGTTCTATCATATCTTAAAGTCATGCACTTCCAGCCACTGACTTTAAAGGTAACTTGTTCGTGCTTTACATGGTTGGTGATGAAGACTTGTCATAACACTTGAAGGAGTTACATTATCGTGCTCAGTGTCTCACAAAGGATGAGAATATTGACAAGGGATTGAGGTCTACTTATACTTTGTGCCATGAGTATAAGTTCTTAGTCACATGGATAGTACAAGACATGGAACACAAGATTGGGTTATTCTACTTCTACATCAAGAATATCTTATTTATTTTTCGTCAAGATCATTACACAGAGCCTACTTTTGGAGAATCTTCAAAGATTGCATACATTGTTTACTTCCTTGTTGATGTGACAAAAAGGGGAAGAAATACATGCTATACTTGAGGGGAAGCAATTTGAAGATCATGTACAACTTACAAGAGATACACATAGAGTTTTGCCACTATCAACTAGGGGAAGATTGTTGGGTCAAAAAGTTGATGTGGCAGAAACTCAAAAATGAATAAAACGTGAAGTTATTGTCTAAGCGTTGTCAAGACTAATTTGGGCGTTGACAAGAGTTAATTAGGCGTTGATGGCTCAAGCATTGTCGTGTGCAATGCAAGCATTGTCACATGCAATTCAAGCATTGACAAAACATAGACAAAGAAGCTTATGGAAGCTTCTATTTAGATAAACATGCAAAAGATATTCTGCATAAGTTTATTTAAATAGAAGATTTACTTGTTTATTCATCATTATCTCTTGTAAACCCTAATCCTTACACTATAAAAGGAACCAAGGGTCATAGGTTTTATTCATTCAATTCATTCACAATGTAAACCTAAAGTGTGTGTCGACTAGACGTGGGATTCAATGTATACACGTCTAGTGATTGTTGATTATTAATATGATTAGCAATCATTATGTTTTAATTCATGTTTTGTGCCTAAACACCTTGTTAATGGTTGTTGTTCTAATTCCGCTTTGATTGTTTAATCATATGAACAATGATCATTCCTAGTTGCTTAAAAGATCCAGAAACCAAGGTTTCCACATGATACTCTCTAGGGATCCGACTTTCGATGAAAGATTTTGTTGGGTATTTGCGAGCATGATTTGCTGTGAGAGTATTTTTGTGAGAACCTTGTTTTGGGCAACAATATTTTCACTTTGCCAGTTTAGGGTAGCTTCTGCGGGACTAATAGTATTTGCGAGTCCTGTGGGACCAACAGTCGTTGGATTTTTTTATCTTCCAGTCGTGCTTAGTTCGACTATCAGGATGCTCAAATGCAGTAAGGGCTGGGAACTCTTGTTCGTATGATATTGAAGAGGGTGTTGTTATCGGGAATACTGGTGAAAGGATTGTTTCTTTATCTTTCTTCGGTTGTGGCGTTTGATGAATGATAGATAAAGCCTTTTGATGATAGGGTGTAAGTGTTTGTGGTTGTGGCGGTGTTTTAGGTGGTTGTGGTGTTTTCGGTGGTTGTGGTGTCGTTGATGGTTGTGGTTTCTGGTTTTGCTTTAGGTATAAAACATAGTAGTCAAATTTTCCTGAGGGTTCTCCAAGAAGTCCAACTGTTGGGTCACCGTCTTCATACCTCCTTTTGAGTCTTTGTTGTGAAGATCTTCGTTTCTTAGGGACATCTTCTTCATCCTCAAGCTTTTGAGCTTCATCTAAACAACTTTCGCAGTCACATACGTCCCACCATATGTGTTTGATTTCTTGAACAGGCTCATTGGTCGCGGTTTGGCTGGGTTCTGCTGGTGCGATCATGTGGATTCCTGTTGGAAAGACATTAGGTGCCTTAGGTTGCGAGAATTTGATCTCCACGAGACCATTCTCATGTCTAACAAATTCTGGAGCTGAGTTCGATCGAACAGGAGCTTGATGGATTTGCTCATGATTTGTTATCCACTTTTCTGGAAGTAATTTGAGTAACTCATCTCGAAACAACTGCTTCGGTATGTATGTACATGTTGGAGTTGCGTTTGCGTCTATGTCGATGAGTAGCGCATTTCCGGCATCATCTTGTCCTGGAACCAAAATGTCTAACGAGTGGTTTTGAACTCGATAAGCCATTTGGTAATGGAACGTGGCTTGAAAGGTGTTCACTTGGGGCGTACCTCCAATCTGGATCTGGGCCTTGAGGGCTGTGAATAGTGAAGGATCATTGAGAGGCATGTTAAAATTTGGGGAAAACGTGACAAAAATTGTTCCTGCGTTCAACGTTGTTTGTATTGTACCAATACAAGCATGTTGATATTCTGTAAACCTTGTATCAAGCAAGGCTATTCTTGAATATGCAGGTAGTCCTTTTCTTCCATGGAAGGTTAATGTTAACCTTATTGCCCCGAAATGAATATGTGTGTACCCTTGTGATAGACAATGTCGAGGAAGGTCGGAAGGTAATGACAAAGGTACCAAATGTTCTATCTGTGATGCTGGTAACTGATGCGAATCGAACTTTGATGTTTGGACAAACTCTTTTATTTGTTTGTGTGGGTTAGATCCAATTAGCTGTTTGACTCTTTTGTGATGGAATTGGATGGTTTAGTGAAAACATGGTAGGGGTTTACAAGTGGCATTTCACTGATTGGGATCCTGGAATCATCAGAACTATATGAGATTTCATATAATTGATCTATTTTAGATGCAGAGGATTGGCGGAATCTGGACGAGGTTGAGCGATTGAAAAGGTTATCGTGACTCATGGTTTTAAGAATTATAGACTTTTTCTTCTTATTCTATACTCTCCCGGAGGAAACAACTGCGACCACCTTTTGTCGACTTACATATCCTGCAACGGCCCTGATAGAATAAAAGGATAAAGAACTATAACACTTAAAGCTATAGAAGTCAGACCTTTAAGCTAAATTCTAATTTTCTGATGTGAGAGATCAGCATTAAGGCTGCAGTCACAGAGCATACGATTAGGAATTTAGTATAAAGGGAATAGTAAGGTAAGGGTAATGGTGATGGTTAGAGCGTAAGGCTTTTGCCAACGAGTCACCTACAACCGAGTCCTAGTCGTATTACACTCCCACCACCCGACACGTCCTCAACCAAAATAATGCAAGACCCGGTCGATTGTATAACCGAGTTGTGCGGAGTGTTTTTTTAGGCCCAGTTTGAGTTGCGTGAGTTGTTTTTTTATTTATGTAAGGCATATTTTTGTATAAGTGGGTATATTTAATTAGTGATCGCACTGGTCTTGTTACCAAGGTTGCAAAAACTGGTCGGTGGTATGGCAACAATCGTTCATCTTCAAGCGTTATATCGATTTTTCAGCGAGGACCATGAATTTTAGAGGAATTTATTTGAAAAAGAAAAATAAGTATTAGTGATATTCTAAGAAATTTGAGTTGTGTGGGTTGTTTTTTTATTTATGTAAGAGCATATGTAATGCTAACTTGAAAAAAGAGTTGGTATTATTTCAAAAAGTCATTTATATCATTTTATGCATTGCATCCATCACTTGGTGAAAGACCTTTGAGAGCGTCCACAATGGGTCAAGTTGTGGATGACCATTTACAACTTTGAAAAGATTTGTGAAAGGCATTGCATGAAAAACTTTTTTGAAGACTTTTTGAAAAAGACTTGGCACTTCCCAAATCTTTGGTAAAAGATTTAAGCATTATATGTATAATGGAATTAAATGCAATTAATGCTGAAAGCTTTTGTAAAAGCTAGCATTATAGATGCTCTTATGACTTGCTAGATTACAAGTGTTTGGAGCAAAAACTTTTTACAATTCAAAACATGAATTTTGTGTTAGTTTATTATTCAAACCAAATGAAAAGCTTTTGATGATAACTTTTTGCATTGGATCAAATTTGAAGAATAGCTTTTTGAATTAATAAGAACACTACAATATTAATGACAATAAATGCACCAAGTCTTTTATGACTTGGGCTATGTTTGGCAAGAGCTTTTTTAAAGCTTTTTTAAAGCTGTTAGTTTTTTTGTAAAAAAAATAATCTAATAGCTCTGTTTGGTACAATAATTTTTAAGAGCTATTAGCTTTTTATTTTCACCAAGTAGCTCTTATATAAAAAGCTGCCTGATACAACTTTTTAAATTGACAAGAGCTGTTAAAGATGTATATTACTGATATACCCTCCAATCATATTATAATTTATTTAAATATGTCATTTTAAGTCATTTTACATTTTAATTTTACAGTTACTTCTATTAAAAAAATAGTCTTTTAGTAAACAGCTTACAGCTAATTTTACCAAACATAGCTTTGATGCACTGCTCATGCTCTAAAGCATATTTTTATAAGTGGTGTATATGTAAGTGGTGACTGCACTGATGTTGCAAAAACCAGTGGGTGGTATGGCAACAATCGACCACCTTCATGGGATATATCGATTTTCAGCGAGGACCTTAGATTATAGAGGAATTTATTTAAAAAAAATAAGTATTAGTGATATCCTAACAAAATAAGTCAGTGACCACAAAAAACTGAAAACTTTTAACTTTTACATAAATCTGAGAATTCAAGTGGGCCCAAATAACTCTTGTGTTGGCGTCGATGTGGTACTGATGACCGCGATCACAGGGCTCCCCTATTACACAAGTATCACGCTTAATTAGTGGGTCATATCCAGGGTGCCTGAAGATAATGCTTTACAGGTCCAGCAAATGGTTGAATCGTGAAGATGATGACATCTGAAGATTGCCATTCTACCCTTCTTTACATGCTTGTAAATCGTAACTTTACTTAAGCTAAAGAGCTGAAAAGTCTTGTATTAAAAATAGCAGGGTATCCGCGCAATGCGGCGGCGGGTACCCTATGACTATATTTTGCGACGAACAAATATACTTGGTTAAACTTTTTCTTGAGTCGTATGTTTCACGCAAATTCCACATACACCATATCGGATTTATATGAACTTATGAGTCTTATAGCAATTAAAAGTCAATGAGAGGGTTGAGGAAATAAACAACTCACTCAACCTGCCACTTAAATTGCATAATCTAATTTTTAAATCTTAAAGTCCGTAATAAAAAGACATCGACAAAATAATAATGACGAGATGATTAACCGGAATAAAAATAAAAATGAAATGATCTTCGTTTTTACCAGTTTGTATTGGCTAGCTGAATTGGTGGCCCCACTTTCCGATTGACCTGTTAATACGATCTTCGAAATTATTTTAAATATCGCAAAAGAAATTTTTGATAATGTAAAATTTTTAATTGGAGAGTTACAAATAAGTATGCACACGTATCTGAATTAGTAGGAAATGATAGACGGTTACAAGTAAGGGTGTCAATCGGGTTATCGAGTTGAGTTTTGAGGTTATTGGTTAGGGTCTATCAGGTTCAAAGAAACATAAAAACTAACCCGCGACTCGATCTTACAAGAAACCGGGTCTATCGAATTGTGCTTGTTAAGAAAAAACAATGATTTAAAATTCCTAATAGTATTAATAAAAACCTTTATTAACATGAAAGGTTACAACACAAATATCTTAAAAACGAATCTTATGCAATAAAAAATATTACCATTGTAATTGTTCTGGGCTAAATATGTGAGAACAATGAATAAATAATACACACTTGAGTTCATTTACATCACTGGTAAGCGCTTCTCATTTTTAATATTAGTTGTCATTGATTACAATTCTTGCAGATGTAAATATATATATAGTAAGGAAAGATATAAACTTTACCTTTGAAAACAAACAATAGTAACTGAAACTAAAATTATCATTTATAAAATAGAACAACCCATCCAACTCATCTACCAAAACTAAACTAATATCACAACACAACTAAAACATCACTCACAACCACATATAAAAACACATCCAATCAAACATCACACATCTTAATTCACCACCAAACCACAAGATCTGCCCACCCGTACAACCACATCTACACCCCATAAGTTCTACCACCCGTACTACAAGATCTACCACCAAAAGACAGATTCAAGTGGTGGCGGAGACGAGTAGTGGAGTTTGTAAGTCAAATTATTGTTACTTAATTTCAAAAAGATTCAGAGATATTGTCTTTCGAAAGGCTGCTTGGGCTGCTTGGGCTGCTTGGGCTACTTAGGTTGCTTGTCTTTTCGTTTATGGGTATACCCTATTGCTTCGGTTGTCTGAATCTACCCAAAAAAATACACAGATAGATGCTATACTTAGAATTCATGTATATCACGTGCAAAACACCACCAAAACCAAACTCGCAACCCCACCAAAACTTTTTAAATGCAACCAAAACCACTCAAATACCAACGAAACTGCCCCGACTCAAATACCACCAGATTAAGACTGATCACGTGGTCTTGGTGGCAGCTTTCGTTGATGGTGGTGGCGGTGTCTACGGCGGCAGCAGCGGTCGAAGTCGACATTTGTAGGTGTGTGTGTTAGAAAAGGAGAAAGGAAGAGCTTAGAAGTTTATGTATTTTTGTGTTTAATGTGTACTATAGCCTTTGAGTGTATGTATTTATATGTAGTGTGACAACAATATTAAGAAACCTATACATTTATTTCTTTTATTGACCTTTTTAATTGGGACACATTGACCTTTGAAAAACGTATATTTGAGGGACGTTTTGTATTTGGGCCATAAAAATGAGCTTTAATACGGTAACAGTTACAAATACTTTTGAATATTTAGTTGTTACAATTTTACAATTACCAAGAGACATAAATTTCCTAATTAAGAAATGTTTGGGGCTAAAAAGTTTAAAACTTTTAAATATAGAAAAAATTTTAAATCTTTTGTAAAGTTGTAAGATAAGTGTTCAATCTCACATATGTTCTCTCAACCGTATTATTGGCTTGTTTATTTTACTTTGCTGTTGCATATTGTTCACTAAATTATTAGGATAGTGCAGCAATGAGATAGTCTTTCTCAGGTGCACCACTGGGGTGGTCAGATAATATTTGATGCAACATGTAACCGACATAACAAGCTGCTTATATCAAGGTTGTCAAGATCATGATCTTTATTTTAGGATCTTACGATTTTACGATTCTGTAAAGCAAAAACGATCTAGATCTTACGTAGGATCTTTGCATGCGTAAGATCTTATAAGGATCTCGATCTTAATCATAGGATCTTAGGATCTATTATGATCCGATCTTACTTTTTTCTCGAGCGACAAATTAAAAAATTATAAAGTTCTATTTTGTATAATCTAAAAAACAGCATGTAAATCTTCTTATACATTCCATAATCATAATTTAGGACCACATTTTTATGAAATATTCGTACAATTTTGTGTTTACGATGTATATTAATTTGTAAATTTGTTAAATATTTCAAAGACTACTAAGAGAATCACATTATAATACGATCTTACGATCCCAATCCTATTTTACGATCTCGATCTTGCATAGACGAAAACGATCTTAGGTAAGATACCGATCTTAAAAATCTTGCTTATACTATTGCATGGCTATGTCAAACATAGCTTTTAGTACTAAATTATTGAGAGGACCTTGAAAACGAAAAAAAAAACTCACTGAAATAGGAACAAAGAACATTATAAGTAGACAAAATTAGTAGTGATCCAGCAGATTGTTTCTTGAGGTTAGTGTACATCAAGAAGGATCCACGCTGCAATCAGGAATACGACTCATTTTGATGTTGCTTACCGATTACCTATAAAAGCAGAAATGGATTTGACAATTGATAGACATAAAGACAAAAGTAATACTACTTGACTTGAAAATTCTATTTCTACATAGTTGGCAACTTGGCCGCATCTTCACAAAGTAACAAACAAAAAAAACAAATGAGTCATTCAATTCTGTCATCATGTATTTATGTATGATTGTATGCAAGCTTGCTTGGCTATTAGGAATGGAGAGGGGTCATTCAAATAAATTGTATGATACGTTTCGAATATATTTGTTAATTAAGTTATATTCAAATAATAAGAATGTGTATTAGAAAAAAACCAATAATAACCTTTTATATTTTCACTAGTTATTTATAGTACTATATATAAAACTAAAACTCTAGTTTCTGCATAATTCAAAAACATGAAACCATCAAGTAATTACCCAATCAAAATTACACACTATAAATACATTGAAGTCCTTCTTTTGGTAATGGTGCAGGTGTGGTTGTTGAAGATTACAAAAAAAGATACATTATTGTACTGTTTTTTATCTCAATGTAACAATAATTTTATATCACCAAAACGAATCACAATCAACGGCTCATTTCAATGTTTATATAAGACAAAATAACTTTTCATTTCAGCTTGACATTATGAATCATTCAATTATTCTCATACCAGCTGCTCATAATGCTCACAAAGAGAGAACTGAAAAAAAAACAGTGATTGTTTTTGTAACAGAAATGCCAAAAGTATATTTGTAACCTATGAACCAACCTTTAGCAACTTGCCAGCTTGGGATTGCAATGTCTTAACATAAGAATCACTTCCTTTGCTAAAATTGACTTAATTAACCAAAACACAAACTTAATATATAATTGAATATCACAAAACGAATCACATTCCACACCTCATCTCAATCTTCTGTTATAAAAGAAAACAACTTTTTTTTTCAGCTCGACATTATGAACCATCCAATTATTCTCATACCACACGCACCTAATGCTCACAAAAGTGAAAAGAAAAAAGACAGTGATTCTTCTTGCAACAAAAGGGCCAAAAGTATAATGGTTATAATCGATCCTTGGTCTAACCTATGAGCCAGTATTTTTTAGCAACTTGCCAACTTCGGATTGCAACGTTGGGCATAGAAATCATCATTTTGCTAGAATTTAATAGCCAAGACACAAACTGAATTTAGAGAAAAGAGACGGACTAACCGATGCAGTAGAGCACATTAGTGTTGCTTACCTTTTTTTTTAGTTGCGGTAGAAGGCTTAAATGTTACAAGACCATCGTTAGCTCCACATCCTGTAACCTCATTCAGCAACGGATCTTGGTTCCCCATACATTCTAGATCCAAGTGACAGCCATCGACATCTTGATCATGGTGCATTGATGGAGTCCGTAGCATATTACAAGGATTCAACAAGAACGCACCACCCAAATTCGGATTAACAGCACTCTGATTAACTGCATGTTGTTTCTGGTAAGGAAAACACCCAAGTTCACCGTCAATTCTCCCTCTAACATCTACAAGTAAACACTTAAGTCTCCCTACTTCTGCTTCCAGCCCCACTTGACTTTGAACTCTCTTCATTAGTTGTTGATTCATTGCTCTCAATCTAATCACTTCATCTTCCAAAGAAGCTGTGCGAGCTTTCTTCTTCTCACGGTACTTTCTCACAGCTTCCCGGTTCCCTTTTGAGCGCTTTTTGCCTTTATTCTCAGAAGACTCAGCAGTGTCATCAGTTGGTGTCTTGTCATCATCACTCATAGGCGGTAAAACCTTGGTGTGCACATGGTAACATGTGTGAGTGTGTGTGGAATCAGGACCGGGTGGGTTGCATGTATGGGTATGAGTACAAGCATGTGTGTCGTTAAAGATATCATCAAAGAAAGTATTCATGGAACCACTGCTCGGGATATCACCCACATTTGTACCTAAAAACATTTCGTGATTTGAAAATTCGAGTTCTCCGTCGTCCATCGCCATCATAAAATTATAATCAACCAATAAGGTACTATAATTTCTCTAATTCAACAATCAAGGCAAAAACTTTTCAACCCGGTTCAATCAATCAACATCACTTCCTCCTGAATCAAATCCCTAGAAATACCTATAAGTTAAGATAGAACAGAGACTAATATGAGGCAATTGAGTTTTTATAAAGAGACCAAAAACTTGAAGATAACAACAAAATAAATAGATCAACTTGGGAGCAAACCAAATATTGAGCTTATAGGTTTTTTTATAAAAAATATATATATTGAGCTTATAGGGAGTTTTGTTTTGCTTATTTTACTGCCTATGCTTCTTAAGCAGACGAGCAGCTTAAAACATGTCGCTTAGGAAATAATGTTTGGATTTTATTTACTAGTCAAATCCATGTCGAATCTGCTTATAATACCCCTATATAAGCATATAAACATAAGCTATACGTTTCATCCAAACACTCAAAAGTCAAGATTTCGCATCTGCTACAACCAATAAGCAGAAAATCCAATAAAAATATACAGATTTTGTGGACCAAATAATTAAAGATCACTACAATATTAATAAGAAAAAAAAAACAATTTTGAGAAATTTAACCTATAAACAATAAAGATAGATATGGGGCAAACCTTAAGAAGCAAAGTAACATAGGCAAACCCAAAACTACATAGTATTATGTTCTAATCCTTATAACCTAAACATAAAATGAAGTTTAATTTAGAGCAACTTAACCTAAACAAAAAAAAACTTACAAATGAAGATTAGAAGATACCTCTGGTGAAACCTTAATTATGAAAGAAAGGTTCCTATATTGAAAGTGATTTGGGGGTTTATGTAACAATGAAGATGGACCACTGATGGTGTAGAAAAAAAGGTCCTTGTTTTTTGTAAAAGAAAAGTAAAAGAGAATGATGGGAGGTAATTTATATGTATTTGAAAGGGTGTGTGTGTAAACTAAAGAGACGTGTGGTGGACAAAACATGCATGATCAAGTTGCTGATTTTTATAAGGCTACTACAGGCAGTTTTTCACATCTGTGAAAGATTCTCCATACAACATTTTCTGCATAAGCTACCATGTGTTTTTAATAACTAGTTGGACCTACCAGTACTTGTTTTATATATAAAGATCTGACTTTTCTGTTTTTTATTTGTTAGAAAGTGATTAATTAGTTTTGTTGTGCAGGTGTGTTTGTGCTTGCATTTTTTTATCTTTGCTAAAGTTAGATATTTTGAATTGCTGAAAAAAAGAAGGCAAAGTGACTATTTAGTGGTAACACTTTGGTCCATTCTAGTAGTGGCATTGGGGTTGCTTTTAGGTGGTTTCGTAGTGGTGTTGTGCTCATGAAGCACGGTGTAGGAAAATCGGAAAAAAATAAACTTTGTTGTTTATCATCAAAGTAAATAAGTAGTGATTTTTGACGATGGAGGCATAAAAGTGACTGAAAGTTATGGTGATATGATATCGACGCAGCAGTTTTGGTGACCGGTAGACGCCAACACTAATGTTTATATCACTTTAGGGCGTATGAAGAATTTTGTATGATCTTTCTGATATAAAATATACCCATCGACATCAAATTATATCTCATATCTACCCAAAGTATATGTGTGAATGTGTCTAACGGTCATCCGTTGTTTTGTTATCGTTTGGCCTTACTCTTGTACTTGATAAAGATGTTAGCTTCTTTCAAAAAAAAAATCAACCTTATATATCTGAGGTCCATTTTAGAACTTTTGTCAGTCTTTCTTAGTAGTACAATAAACTTTCAGGTTATGATACTGATTATCCTCTGCAAGTTGAGAGATCTTCTGTGGTTGAAAGGCATCATCGACCTGATAGATTTCAAGTTTGCCAAAGTGACAAAAGAGTTGGTGAACTTTTGTTCAACTTGAGCTATATTACTTTATAGTGGATTGAATATGTTTTCTTAATTTTTATCGTGTTGTATTTGTTGTATTTGTTGTATTTGCTCATTAATCCATTACCTAGTTTCATTTATAATTGCTTATTATTATTTTTAATTTATATTAGTGTTGAATATTGTACCTTAGGCCTGTTTGTTTAATCTTTTTATTAAGTCCTTTAAAATTAAAGTGTGTATAAAAATATATGTTGTCTGTTTGTACACGGATATATGACTGTTTGTTTTGTGTGCTGAATATAGAGTCTGAATCAGAGAAGTTTACTATTGTGTCCTTTTAAATTAGTTAAGTGAGGGAGTTAGAGGGTTAATATGTAAAATAAAGATAATAAGTCATGACTTAATACAGAAAGCACCCTCCTGCTGGCTTTTTTCAGAAAGTCATTAGTTTATTTTAAGCACAAAACAAACAAACTATTTATGACTTAATCCATATTTCTATTTTTTAATTAATACTCTATAAGTTCTTATCGAACACTACCTTACGCTTTGTTTTTGAGGAAGAGGGATGAGAGTGAAAAAAGGAAAGAAGTAAAGAGGAGAGGAAAAATAAATAATTTTTTATAGTGTATTCCTGAGTTGGAAAAAAAAAGAGGGCGTAAGCAATAATAAGGCTAAAAATGAACTTCACTAATTTTCATTCCAATTTAAGAAGATGATTAAGAGAGTTTACTTCTCTCTCCTCTCCTGAAAAATCTCAACACAAACTTTTCTTTATTACCACCCCAAACTTTTCTCTTTTACTTCAAAATATAAACTCGAGAACAGAGCGTTAAACTTACAAATATTAAATTGGAATTTCCTTCTAAGGGGTCATGACATTTTAAAGAGGTATAAAAATGGTATTACCGGGATGCAACCCAATAACTAACTATACGTCTGATATGTATTGGGCTAGTGGTACACCAATTAACTCGATGTAGAACTTGGTACGAATAACATTTATAAATAAGGAATAATATTTCTTCATTCTTGTTTATATATGATGATTACTAGCTTTAAGGCCCGCTAGCTTAAAAAAAGTTATTTTAAATAATAAATGATGGAAAGCAAGCCGTATGATATACACAATTCTACAATGTATACTAATATAAATAGATCATACAAAAGATAATATATTTAAATTTCATCTTGCAATAAAAATTTAAATGGTCTTAGAAATCTAAAAGTGTTATTTAGAAGATTTAAATGTGCATCTTTGTAGTCTAAAGGCTCAAAAGATCACACCTATTTTATGTTCATCTAGCACCACCCTACATTAAAGATCAAACATTAAACAACAACAAATAAACTGAGACTCGTTATTTATTTATTTAGTTAATAAAAGAAAGAAATTAGTTTAAAGCTTACAAGAATTAATGTTGCATGAAGGAGTTGATATTAAGTTTTGGTATCCCAACCTAATGTTCGTTATTATAAATATGCTCATTTACCGAAAGAAACGACGTCGTTTCTATTGCTGGGCTCCTGACAGTTTTTTAGGCTCTTGGTGGGCTGGCCCAAGATTATGTGTTTTAGTTACATTTTTCATAACACACGCTCTTAGTGGCTCTCTGGAACCATCTTCACTCTTCATCGGGGTACACAAACTCTCTCAAACCAGCTTCATCCTCCACGGTCCCAAAATTTTCACCAAACCCACAGATGCCAAAACCAGTAAGCCAACAAGAGTATACGTTCATTGGGCAATCATCGGTGATAAATTACAAGTGCTTTTATTATCTGATTCGGTTTAGTAATTAGATTAGTTTACGTTTTTGTATGCTGGGATTTTGTTCATTTCAGCTTGCTTAATGGGTTTTATACACTTTGTGGGATTTTTTTTTGTAGTTAGTATGATTTGATTTTCGATGTGATTGTGGTTGCGGTCGTGAAAGTGGAGGAGGTAGAATAAGATGGTTGACGGTTAAAGTGGAAGGATCTTATTGTTTTAATTTAAATAGGTAAGTATCTCTATTCTTATCATCTTGATTTTAATGAATTTCATTGAAAAGTAATTATACACATTATTATGCGTGTTGTAGTCATTTAGTATATCTGCGATTCTTGAACATGGAAGGACGGCCGGACGGTTGCTCATCAAGCTAGATGTCGAAAAAGTATGAGCAACGAGAGAACATTTAAGGATGAGACATTCTTCCATCAGAAATTAGGTAACATCCAACTATCCAAGAGGTTACTTTTAAGTAGATTACAAGCCATTACATTTCATTGGCGTGAGTCTGCATTTTTACTAAAGGCATAAAATATTTGATAAGGGTGTAATGATTTTGATATAATATATAAAAGTAGGCAAACATGGAAAGTTATATTGACTTATGGCCTAATTACACGCATGGCCGATAGAGAAACTGTAGATTATGTAATTGCGTGGAAGCTGCCTGAAACGGCTAAAGACCATGTCTCCGTTGGCATGTGATTATTGGCAGGTTCTACGGTCATGCTTCAAACTGTTGTATGGGGATCATGTATCATCATAGTAAAATGCGATTTACAGTACTCAATTGCCATAGACAACCAAGACATTGAAGGATTCAGCTTACTAGGTACATCCGCCTCATTCTCTACTCAAGTGTAATTGGTCTTGCTTTCTGAGTTGTTTCTATAAGGGTCTATGTTGTTTGTTCTTAAGGTGGCAGATATGCAATTCTTATTTTCTGATAACTATACGGAAAAAAGTGTCTTGGGTAGAAAATATAAGGTACATATGATGAATGACAATCATATTGGCCGCAATGCTTGGGGTTGTTATTGTTTTCTTTAACTTATATTACAATCCTAGAATATTATCATGCATGGGTTCTTAGTTATTGATAAATGTATCATATGTCACATATTGGTGAAAGATTAGATTGCTAAGCCAACACTTATCAAACCTTTCTTCGAGAAATTGCATGTTCTTATTTGTTAAATCTGGTAATGATTTGTTAATATTATGCCTATCTCATCTATGGTAACTAAAAAGTTATACCAATATCTACATTTCATATTCTTAATCTTTAAATATACGGCATTTATTTAGTCTTTAAACTTTGTACGACGTTTTCATAACAAGTTGATTTAACAAAAATATGAGACGAATACGTTAAATAATCGAACAAAAAATACGTCCGCCGCAAAGCGCGGACCATAATTCCACTTGTTTACATCATTAATGGTTTATCTGGGTAGCCCATTTATTAGTGGTATAGTGATCCATTTATTAACCCACTTACTTAATTAAATTCTTGTAAGAATCGACATATGTCGGATCTTAATCGCAAAAAAAATTTGTAGGGGGAAACTTACGTGGCTATTTGTCATAAATTTGTAGGGTCACCATTATCTGTTTGTGTATTTTCGATTGTTGGATTTATCGTGTATACTTGGATCACTTGATACCCAAAGTTCAACTTCTCAACATGACATATCCTGCTCCAGTTTTCCCTGACCCTCTTGAGTACACAACTACATTTGATTCCCAATGAGGCTAATGTGATATTTTCCAAGTCGATTTGTTGTTTGCATTTCTATCTCTCATGTTCCTGTTATGCAGGTTCAAAGTCAAAAAGGGAAAAAGATTGTCAGTGTATAAATACATAATTCAGCTGAAAGACACTACAACTACATGGTGTGATTAGTATTTTTTTATTTTTTTAACTTTTTTGCACACTTTGAGCAAAAATACATTACAACTACAACTACAACAACATGTGGTGTAAAAAAGTTCAAATTTTTTTGCTAATATGTTCAAACTAAAAATATGGAATTATTTATACTGCTTGCAAACTTAGGTTGTCAAAAGTAAAGAAAAATAAGTGTTACGTGATTTATGTATTTCTCTTTACGTTGTAAAAGTAAAGAAAAATAAAATCCAAAAAGGGTAATATTTTGTTATGAGAAACGCTTATAGAACATGTAAACTCGGTCTCCCATAGGACTTGCAACCCGAGTGCTTCAAAAATAATGGCTCCACATGTTAAAAGCATATCACAATGATCAGCAACTTTGTGCTGCGACAATTCCATCACAGTTTTTGTCATCCTTTACATCTTGAACAGATTTCCTCGCGATATAGTTAAAAGGTACATGTAGTTCTCCTGTATCACCATAAAATACTATTGGAAAAAATACAAGTTCTCATGTAATAAGAAGAAATGTATGTTATGTGGTATTCTCATATAAGACGTCACAAGTCGTGCCATTACCTCATATTAGTGGCATCTCCTTGTTCAGTAAAGCATTTTTGTTTACAATGTTATCCAGTTAATCTATTTTTTAGGCCCTCCAACCCTCAATTTACTATCTTTTAATATCATGCAGTCCATTTGTAAGTCTTGATTAAAACTATGAGTACTTTATGATATATCTGACGTGAGAAGTTGACAGGCATGATTGATAAGCAAATGAGAAGCTAAAAGTTAATCTTCTCGACACCACTACTTTATGAACACCACTACCCTGTCCGGATTTAGGATCAAGACTTTAAACCTTACTACTGCTTTTGTGTGTGGCATTACTCCATAAAAGTTAATCTTCTCGACACCTGCAACACAATAAATGTTAAAACTGTAGTCTGGCAAAACATCTAACTGTATGAGGAAATGTCTTAAAAATATTACACATCTGGTATGTTTCACCTTTACAAATACTTTATACTTTTTATCACTACACTACAAAAGTTGATCCTAAAAAAATCATTTCTGCATGTGTAATCGATTTATTAACGACGTGTTATTATGTTAGCTAAATAACCCACAACCAAACAAATCTATTATGGTTCAAGAAGACACTTACTGAAGTCAGTTGGCTAATCTTATTAGATGATTGAGTTTCATTTTATAACAATAGCCTGAGCGAAACACAATAAAATTAGAAAAGTAACTATTGCTGTCATAAACCACCTTCAATGTTTGTGTACAAACACACCCTTGGAAGGACACATGACACATCAATCAAATATTGAGAATATACATTTTCTATAAAGGAATTCTTCATTGGGTTTTTGAATCTATGACTGGTTTATAACAGTGACTTTGTTTATGATCGTTGTAGGGTGCTTGGCTCAATAGGGTGGGTGTTTGGGCTAGTGTTTCTTGTATTGTTCATGTATTATATAATTTAACTTTTTGATTGGGCTTGATCTTGAAACTTTAGAAAGTTAATAAAAGAAAATTTGCAGCCTTAAAAAAAGAGTTGCTAATTCAATATTATAGTTGTCGATGAAGTTGGTTTCACCGGTTGATCATGAACAATGGACGCCTTCACCACACTACTTACTCGTGTCCCATTTACCGTTACTCCCAAAATATACTAAAAAATTCAAACAACGTGCTTGTAGAAACTACAAGGGGGGGGGGGGGTGAATAGTTTCTTAAAATTTACTTGTTAAAAGAGGGTTTTCAAAAATCCTTTTCAAAAACTTAGGCTTGAGTAATTATGTGAAATATTCTTATACACAATATGAACAAGGGATGGTGAAACTAAACTAATAGTCACAAGTATATGCTAATAAAGAATAATGAATGTAAAGAGATAAGGAAAAGAAAGATCAAACCAAACACCAAGGATTTATAGTGGTTCGGAAACGAAGCTCACTCCTCGTCCCTAGTCCACTTGTAAAACCCGCATGCTTTTACCATGAATAGTACCCTTAGGATCGTACGTACTAGATTAAAACTTTCTTTTTATAATGTGATTACGTTTACATGTTAGGATTTTACGTATTACGTACGTGTTAGAACACGATAAGTATTTATTACGCACGAACACACAATAATTATTTAACAATAATTAATCACGAACATGCGATCATGAAATCATGAACGTAATTAAATCACGAACTAATATTAATTACGTATATATATTTATTACGAGCGTGAATAAATATATGAGGTCACGGTAATTATTTAACGAGAACACACAAAACGCGAACACAAATAAATACGAACGAACAATTAAACAACGAGACACGGAAAACGGTACGGGTACCCCATGTGGGGCCCCCTACCTGCGGCAACATTAAGGAGATGGGCCACGCCCATCTCAAAACTTACTAAGAAGGGGTTATGGTAAATTTTGCTAGTCATTTTCACATTACAATAAACTTAAACAAAAACCTAAAAGATTTTTCTCCTTCTCCTCCTTCCTCTCTTGTGGCCGCCGCACATAAACACTAAAAAGGGGGTGTTTAGTTGATTTTGATCTTGAATCTTGTACGTATGTTCGTGTGTGTTCATCCTCGTTAGATCCACACATTCGGTATATTCTTTTAATCCTTTTCTTTCTGATTTGATCTAATTAAATAATTAAGAACATGATGTTTTTAAAAACCTAATTAAAAACATAGATCAAACATGTAAATGGTTTTTGGAAAATCAAAAAGGTTGTTTTTAGGGGTGTTTGTTTGGCCGGCGCCTAAACCGAACCCCAAGGGGGTCTCGGTTTGGCTAATAAACCACCACCGAGACCATATGGTCCCGGTTGGGTGGTGTGGGTCCCACGGCAACAACAAAACAAAGGGAACCCCGAAGTGGTTCGGGTTATGGTGTCGATTTCATGTCCGGTTTATGGTTTCTAGTCAAGATCCGGTTCACGGGTTATGTTAAGATTATTTTTTTGTTTAATCGTATGTAAAATTAAATTAATAAATATGACATGATTAATTTAATAAACATGACTTATGTTATATTTAATTATTAGATCATGAAATTATTAACCTAAGTATTTTATATTTTCTAGAATTATAATTAATTAATTATTTAAAAACCATGGTTATAATTAATTAATTAACATGACTTAGGTTATATTATTAATAAATAATAGTACATGTTTTAACCTGAGTATTGAACTTTATTTAATTAAAAACATGATATATTTTAATTAAATACTTTTAACCTATAGTTTATTTAAATTACATGAAATAATTAATAAACTATACATTATATCATTATGACTTAGAAAATAATCAGAAAAACACTAAGGCTTATATACTTAGCTTATTTAACCAGCTTATGTCTAATTATGGAAACTTTCTATTTTTAGAAACTTATTTAATTAAGGCAGCTAATCTATTTATGGAAACTTTCTATTTTTAGAAACTTATCTATTTTAAGCAGTAATTCTATTTTTGGAAACTTTCTATTTTTGGAAACTTTCTATTTTTGGAAACTTTCTATTTTTGGTAACTTTCTATTTTTGGAAACTTTCTATTTTTGGAAACTTCTATTTTCGGAAACCTGCTATTTTTGGAAAGTTACTTATTATTACACAGTAAGTATAATAATACATGAAATACCAGAAATACTTAATCAGAATAGACAGAATATAAGAAACACAGTTTAAGGCTTTAAACAGTAAAACATGATATGAACATATAAAATAAACTAAGACATGATATAAAACCAGTTACGTATTTAGTAAGCAGATACTTATTCATGTATGTATTTATGTAGCGTTAGTGATATCGAAGTAGGATTCTCCTCAGTTCATCTTCTACGTTCACTGGACATAAGGTACGGATTCCCGTCCTTTTAGTATGGACATTCTTTCCTTATTAGGATTCCCCATATGCAGCCAAATGTTTTTCCGTAGTATAAGTTTATATGTTTGACTTGCTTATGTTTAATTTAGAATACCTATAGCCATATACATGCATGACCAGTTTCACCTAGTTATGGAGGTACCATAACCATAACATTAGAGGCACTGACTTCACCACGGCGGAGTGATTGCTCGTGGCGTCCCTTCAGCTTTTGGCCATATTATTATATTTATCATGTGGGGCGTATGGGTGCATCATAGTTACATGTTATTCAGCAGATTACTTAGTGTGAATGTGGTGTGTGCCTTGCATCCTTCACAAGGAGCTGATCCCTCCTACCCAAACCAGTATATTAAATTAGAGGCAGCCCCTCTAATTTGCATGATGAGGTCACCCCTCCAATTATTAATGCACGGTGGATTTTCATGACCTATATTGGCTAATGGTAGAACATGTTAAACAGTTTTTATAAGATAAACATAAGGCTTTTCAAATTATAAAACCAGTTTTACCAAGACTTAACCAGGTTACTCGGGACTTAGTTTCTTCCGCTGTTATATGTTATATGCTTATCCTATTCATGCTTTATTGTACATCCGTGCACTGAGCGTATTGCTCAGCCGTTTTCCTTTTCTATGTTCCCAAAACGGCAGGTACTCAGGGACGCTCGTAGACTTTAAGCGTACGTGCATATGGACTGGAAGCTTTCTAGCCTTTCTTTACTTTATGCATTATCTTTACTTTAATACTCTTGCTATGGACATTGTTTAGTCATTTCCTTTACAATACTTATGTTTGTGTGTGATGAGCTTTACTTTTGGACTACCGATGTTTGATTCCGGTATTTTCCTTTTATGGTCATGTAATGTTTAGATATTTTTCCTTGTATGCTTTGATGACACGCCATAATTACGTGTGACATTCCATTATCAAAATGGGGTGTTACAATTATGGTATCAGAGCCAACGGTTCGACCTGTAGGCTCTCAAAATATGACCTGTGATTAGTGGGTAGTCACTACGGTCTTCCTAGAACTGACAGTCGTTTTTCATGCATTCATCATTTTTATGCATACATATACATGTCATTGTCGCAGGTTTATGACTAAGTAATGGTTGGTATAGGACTGGCCCTATTTATTCGCATGTGTTTTATCGAAACTTTAAAATTTGGGACCGACCCATAGGCGTCCCCTCGCCACGTCTTTTATTTTGGGTGAACTGACCATAGGCGTTCACTCTCGAGCATACAAAAGTTTTCATAAAACTGCATCATGCATTCATACACAAAATTTTCTTGCATAAAATTTTTCTCTTGAAATTTTGGTATAAATTTTTTTTTATGTATATATATTTTATGTTTTGATCTGTTTAATCATATGTTTTATGTTCTACTGTCAGATGGTTCTCACACGCGAACAGGAACATCTCAATGCTGCAATCCAAGCTACAATGCAAGCCTTGCTTCCTCAACTGAGGAACAACATCAGGGCTGAGGTTCAAGCTGCCAACAATCAGCAGCATAATCAGGCACCTCCTCCTCCTCCTCCAGTGACACTAGCAGTATGGCTGGAGAGATTCAACAAGCTCCGTCTTCGAGCTTTTGAGATGACAGATAGCCCCAGTGATGCTGAAAGCTGGTTGGCTCACATCGAGAAGATTTTTAATGCTATGGGTTGTGACCCCGCATACAAGGCGAGGTTGGCATGCTATCGGTTCGAAGGCGATGTGCTAAATTGGTGGTTAGCGTTGATGCAGTATGAGGGTGGTGACGAGTGGGTTGCTGGATTGACTTGGTCTCAGTTCAAGGACATGGTAATAGAGCAGTTCTTTCCCAAGGCTGAGCAAGACAAGCTCAAGAGAGAGTACCATGGGATCCGACAGAGAGCTGGGGAGAATAGCAACGAGTTTATGTAGCGCTTTCTTCGCTTAGCTGGTTTCCTTGGTGCGGCAGCAGGTACTCCTGAAGAGCAGGCACACCACTTTAGGTGAGCTCTTTGCACATCGGTCGCAAACAATCTGGTGTGTGCTACGTTCAACACTGTAGCACAAGTGGCCGATGCAGCACGTAAGCTGGAGATGCTGCAGGAGAGAGATGAGTTTGGGGAAGCTGAGAGACCCGACAAGAGGTAAACATTCGTATTCAAGCGGTGATCTATCCGTATTCTTTCCATATATGTCAAATATTCATCTCTTTAAATGTATCTTCCAGGCAGAGAACTGGGGACCGGTCTCAGCCGGCTACTCAGCAGCAGCCTCATCAGCCCAAGGGAAACGGTCAGACTAACAACCGTTCTGCTATGGATAGGCGTGGCGGTAATGATAATTACCGTAACAACGCTGGACACTCCAACAGCAGCAGGCCCTAATACTTACGCAAATTTATTATGATTTCATGTTATAACTCATATTCTGACACTTTAGCAAAAACTTCTACCAGAAACCATGGAAACGGTAGGGACCAGAACCAGAGAGGTTCACAGCCTAGCCGTCCAGCTATCACTGGTATTCAATCTTACGATTATCCACATTGTCCTTAGTACCCTATTATCATGTCTTATGTAAAATGTTTTATCAGGTTCCCAGTCAGCCAGAGCACCTGCTGGAGGATTTACTCATCCTCTTTGCTCTACTTGCCACCGTAGGCACCCAGAGCCATGTCGTTGTAACACTGACGCATGCTTCAAGTGTGGTCTTCCTGGCCATATCATGAAGGATTGCCGAAAGGGCGAGATGGAGGGCACATCGGGACATGCTGATTCCAAGCCGCCTCCTACCACCGGGCGTGTCTACACGACATCTAGAGACCAGGCCAACAAGTCTACAGGTACCATCACTGGAATCTTGTATATGTATGGTCAAGCTGCGTGTGTTCTTTTCGATACGGGTGCTACTCACTCGGTCATTTCTACTGCTTATGCTAAGAACCTTAGGATGCTCCCCATGCCACTAGAGAATAGGCTTACTATTTCCACGCCTTTGAGGGACTCTGTATTAATCACCCATGTATACAAGAGTCTTCCCCTAGAATTTGACGATAAGGTTCGACCTGTTAACGCACTTCCGCTGGACATGAATGACTTCAACATGATTTTGGGCATGGATTGGCTATCCAAGCATCATGCTACCATAGACTGCCATTCATATCGAGTTATCTTCGGTGATGTTAATGCACCAGAGTACATTCATAACGGGTTCGTACCCGGACGGTCTATACAAATCATATCTACCCTGCAAGCGCGTGCACTACTGTCACATGGCTGCGAGGGTTATCTAGCTACGGTTTACGACATGGATGCCGAATCTCCATCAATTCAGGATCAACCAATAGTGTCAGAATTCTAAGATGTATTCCCAGAAGAACTTCCGGGCATACCACCTGCATGAGAAGTGGAATTCAGTATCGAGCTTATTCCAGGAGCTGAACCAATCTCCAAGGCTCCTTATCGCATGGCTCCCATAGAGCTGAAGGAGCTGAAGGATCAACTGCAAGAAATTCTAGAACGAGGTTTCATTCGACCGAGCGCATCTCCATGGGGCGCACCGGTTTTATTTGTTAAGAAGAAGGACGACAGTATGCGTCTTTGCATAGACTATCGCGAGCTCAACAAGATTACTATCCGGAATAGGTATCCACTGCCGCGTATAGACGATCTGTTTGACCAACTCCAAGGGGAAAAACACTTCTCTAAGATTGATCTTAGGTCAGGCTACCATCAACTACGGGTTAAGGAGCAGGACATCGCCAAGACTGCTTTTCGTACCCGCTATAGCCACTACGAGTTTGTGGTTATGCCATTTGGCCTAACAAATGCTCCAGCAGTGTTCATGGATTTGATGAACAGAATCTTCCATGAATTTCTGGACTAGTTCGTCATTGTCTTCATCGATGACATCCTGATTTTCTCAAAGTCCAAGGAGGAACACGAAGACCATCTTCGTACAGTACTACAGATTCTTCGCCAGAAGTAGCTGTATGCTAAATTCTCCAAGTGTGAGTTCTGGTTAGACAAGGTGGAATTCTTAGGTCACACTGTATCAGCAGAAGGAATCACTATGGATCCAGCGAAGGTTGAGGCCATTACTAAGTGGCCGAGGCCGACTTCAGCGACAGAAGTTCGTAGTTTCTTAGGCTTAGCTGGATATTACCGTAGGTTCGTGGAGAACTTTTCCCGCTTAGCACTACCATTGACCAAACTGATGCGGAAAGGGGAGAAATTCGTCTGGACTGAAGAATGAGAGAAGAGCTTTGACGACCTGAAGCAGAAGCTAGTATCTGCACCTATTCTTACTCTTCCATCTGGTACGGGTGGATTTCAAATCTACAGTGATGCATCAGGGAAGGGACTTGGCTGTGTTCTCATGCAACATGGGAAAGTGATCACGTATTCTTCACGGCAGCTTAAGCCTTATGAAGAAAATTACCCCACGCATGACTTGGAACTTCCTGCAGTCGTGTTTGCATTAAAGATATGGAGGCACTACTTATATGGAGAATCACGTGACGTTTTCACGGACCACAAGAGCTTGAAGTATATATTCACTCAACGTGAATCGAACATGAGGCAGAGGAGATGGTTAGAGCTGTTGAAGGATTATGACATTAATCTACAGTATCATCCCGGAAAGGCAAATGCAGTAGCAGATGCTCTTAGCAGGAAGTCCGGAATGATCAACGACATTAAAATTAATGAGGAAATCATAAGAGACTTGGAGCGACTAGACATCGAGATCATGGTACGTGGACAACACGGTTACTGGGCTAATCTTAGAGTGGAACCCGAGTTACTCTCTAAGATCAAGGAAGCTCCGAAAGATGACAGAGAAATCTGGGAGATAGTACAGAACTTGGAGAAACAGATGGAATTCAGAGTAGATGCAGATGGTATCGTATGGCAGGGCACGAGACTTTGTGTTCCTGATGACCAAGAACTCTGGGAAGCCTTGTTAGTTGAAGCTCATAGCTCCCCATTCTCTATACATCCTGGTTCGACTAAGATGTACCATGACATCAAGCAGTACTTTTGGTGGAGTGGTATGAAACAGGATGTGGCCACTTACATCTCCAAATGTCTTACCTGCCAGCAGGTTAAGATCGAGCATCAGCGATCTGGCGGTCTCCTTCAACCGTTAGATATTCCAGAGTGGAAGTGGGACAAAATCACCATGGATTTTGTTACCGGTCTTCCGCCCACCAAGAGGAAGCACGATGCGATTTGGGTTATCGTTGATCGACTTACCAAATCAGCTCATTTCTTACCGATCCGCAAGAAAGATCCGGCAAGTAAACTCGCCGATACGTATAGAAGAGAGATCATGAGACTCCACGGTGCACCATCCAGCATCGTCTCAGACAGAGATCCTCGTTTCACTTCGCGATTTTGGAAGAGTCTGCAGAAAGCTTGGGGTACACAACTTAAGCTTAGTACGACTTTTCATCCTCAAACGGACGGACCGTCGGAGCGAACGATTCAGACATTGGAAGACATGTTGAGGTCATGTGCGTTGGAATGGACGGGTGATTGGGACGATTACATCTATTTGGTGGAGTTTGCATACAACAACAGTTGGCACACAAGTATCAAGTGTGCTCCTTTCGAGATGTTGTATGGCAGGAAGTGTCGCGCCCCAATCTGCTGGGATCAGGTTGGCGAGCGAACACTTGAAGGACCAGAAATCATAGAGATGACCAATGAAAAGATCGCAGTAGCTAAGCAGAAACTTTAGGAAGCACGGTCACGTCAGAAGAGTTACGCCGATAAGCATCGTAGGGACATACATTTTAACGTAGGAGATCACGTCTTCCTTAAGGTTTCGCCGACACGTGGTGTTAGACGCTTCGGGATTAAAGGGAAGCTCAGTCCTCGTTTCATCGGACCGTTTGATATCATTGAACGAGTCGGTGAAGTATCTTACCGGTTGGCGTTACCTCCGCAGCTTTCGCATGTACACAATGTGTTTCATGTGTCCTTACTCAGAGGGTACCAGTATCATCCCCTTCACATGGTTCAGTATCCACTGGAACAGATACGTGAAGATCTCACTTTTATAGAAGAACTCGAACGAGTTCTTGACAGACAAGAACGAGTCATGAGAAGGAAGACGATTCCATTCGTCAAAATCCTATGGAGGGATCATACCAAGCGGGAAGCCACTTGGGAAACAGAGGAGTCTATCCGGGCTTCTTACCCTCATTTCATATTTTGAATTCGGGCATGTTCTTCTTTTTCAGTTTACTTTATCTATAATTCGGGGACGAATTATTCTTTTTAGGGGGGAAGAGTTGTAAAACCCGCATGCTTTTACCATGAATAGTACCCTTAGGATCGTACGTACTAGATTAAAACTTTCCTTTTATAGTATGATTACGTTTACATGTTAGGATTTTACGTATTACGTACGTGTTAGAACACGATAAGTATTTATTACGCACGAACACGCAATAATTATTTAACAATAATTAATCACGAACATGCGATCATGAAATCATGAACGTAATTAAATCACGAACTAATATTAATTACGTATATATATTTATTACGAGCGTGAATAAATATATGAGGTCACGGTAATTATTTAACGAGAACACACAAAACGTGAACACAAATAAACACGAACGAACAATTAAACAACGAGACACGGAAAACGGTACGGTACCCCATGTGGGGCCCCCTACCCGCGACAACATTAAGGAGATGGGCCAAGCCCATCTCAAAACTTACTAAGAAGGGGTTATGGTAAATTTTGCTAGTCATTTTCACATTACAGTAAACTTAAACAAAAACCTAAAAGATTTTTCTCCTTCTCCTCCTTCCTCTCTTGTGGCCGCCGCACATAAACACCAAAAAGGGGGTGTTTAGTTGATTTTGATCTTGAATCTTGTATGTATGTTCGTGTGTGTTCATCCTCGTTAGATCCACGCATTCGGTATATTCTTTTAATCCTTTTCTTTTGATTTGATCTAATAAAATAATTAAGAACATGATGTTTTTAAAAACCTAATTAAAAACATACATCAAACATGTAAATGGTTTTTGGGAAAATCAAAAAGGTTGTTTTTAGGGGTGTTTGTTTGGCCGGCGCCTAAACCGAACCCCAAGGGGGTCTCGGTTTGGCTAATAAACCACCACCGAGATCATATGGTCCCGGTTGGGTGGTGTGGGTCCCACGGCAGCAGCAAAACAAAGAGAACCCCGAATTGGAAACTTTCTATTTTTGGAAACTTTCTATTTTTGGTAACTTTCTTTTTTTGGAAACTTTCTATTTTTGGAAACTTCTATTTTAGGAAACCTGCTATTTTTGGAAAGTTACTTATTATTACACAGTAAGTATAATAATACATGAAATACCAGAAATACTTAATCAGAATAGACAAAATATAAGATAAACACAGTTTAAGGCTTTAAATAGTAAAACATGATATGAACATATAAAATAAGCTAAGACATGATATAAAACCAGTTACGTATTTAGTAAGCAGATACGTATTCATGTATGTATTTATGTAGCGTTAGTGATATCGAAGTAGGATTCTCCTCAGTTCATCTTCTTCGTTCACTGGACATAAGGTACGGATTCCCGTCCTTTCAGTATGGACATTCTTTCCTTATTAGGATTCCCCGTATGCAGCCAAATGTTTTCCCATAGTATAAGTTTATATGTTTGACTTGCTTATGTTTAATTTAGAATACCTATAGCCATATACATGCATGACCAGTTTCACCTAGTTATGGAGGTACCATAACCATAACATTAGAGGCACTGATGTTATGACTTCACCACGGCGGAGTGATTGCTCGTGGCGTCCCTTCAGCTTTTGGCCATATTATTATATTTATCATGTGGGGCGTATGGGTGCATCCTAGTTACATGTTATTCAGCAAATTACTCAGTGTGAATGTGGTGTGTGCCTTGCATCCTTCACAAGGAGCTGATCCCTCCTACCCAAACCAGTATATTAAATTGGAGGCAGCCCCTCTAATTTGCATGATGAGATCACCCCTCCAAGTATTCATGCACGGTGGATTTTCATGACCTATATTGGCTAATGGTAGAACATGTTAAACAGTTTTTATAAGATAAACGTAAGGCTTTTCAAACTATAAAACCAGTTTTACCAAGACTTAACCAGGTTACTCGGGACTTAGTTTCTTCCGCTGTTATATGTTATATGCTTATCCTATTCATGCTTTATTGTACATCCGTGACCGATCGTATTGCTCAGCCGTTTTCCTTTTCTATGTTCCCAAAACGGCAGGTACTCAGGGACGCTCGTAGACTTTAAGCGTACGTGCATATGGACTGGAAGCTTTCTAGCCTTTCTTTACTTTATGCATTATCTTTACTTTGATACTCTTGCTATGGACATTGTTTAGTCCTTTCCTTTACAGTACTTATCTTTGTGTGTGATAAGCTTTACTTTTGGACTACCGATGTTTGATTCCGGTATTTTCCTTTTATGGTCATGTAATGTTTAGACATTTTTCCTTGTATGCTTTGATGACACGCCATAATTACGCGTGACATTCCATTATCAAAATGGGGTGTTACACCACTCCTCAAGTACTCCTTACTCGAGAGTTCACTAATCAACAAGATCCTTAAGGTGGAGAAACCGTACACAACGTCGCTTATCCAATTTCCGAATCTAAGCTAAAAGTCGAGCCCTAATCTTAGCTAGGACCAATCTACACCAATATACTTTGAGGACTAAGTATTAACCCTACTACATACACAACTTCCAAATAGACAAACCTATTTGGATCTTCACAACACAACTACCAAATAGCACAACTACTTGGATCTTCACAACACAACTCCAAATAGCACAACTACTTGGATCTTCACAACACAACTCCAAATAACACAACTACTTGGATCGACACTACACAACTATAATGAATGAATAAAACGTGATCTTCAATAGATCTTGAGGTAGACTCAACACTTCAAGGATGAAAGTGTTCTTCTCTTTGCACTTGAAGAGGAAGAGATTGAAGGAGAAAGATTCACTTTTAAACAAGTAGTAATCAACCAAATAATCAAAGATTTGAATGATTTAAGAAGTATGTTTGAATCTGGAAATTTGTGTGCAAAAGAGGTGAGGAGAAAATCTGAGAATGGTCCACTATTTATAGGACAAAGGTCCAATGGTCATATATGAGCGTGTTGCCTTAATTGTGCCTGCGGTTCCTTATCGATAAGGAACCGTATAGACCTTTAAGGGACCGTGGTCGTAGACTCTACTCCCTTTTGTCTTTTAGTGGGGTAGTCACATCTGGTGGCATAGTTATCCTTAAAGGATATTCTAAACCCAAATGGAATATGCCATTTTCAAATTTACAAATATTTAATTTAATAAAAAAAATTATTAAAAATAAAGTTTATTAAAAAAATTTGTCACATTTAATAAAAGGTGAGTTTTAAAAAAACTTAAATCCTTGATCACTTAATTAAGATGAAAACTTGTCTGTTCATACCTTAAGTGATAATGGTTGAAATGAAAACATACTTGAACTCAAGAACTCGTTTTTCGTTGTTTTTGTAAATGCTTGTTTTTATATTTTGTCGTAATTAAAACAAAGCGAGAACGAAAAATGCAAGTAACGTTTTTAGGCATCATTGCATTAACAATCTCCCCTTTTTGATTTCGACAACACATAAACTCAATAATATGCAAAACAAGATTTTCGAAGACGAGTTTATTTCATTTCTCCCCCTTGTCGAAGCAAAAAGGATGCAAAAGTCTTTGAGGAAGAAAAGAACCAGACTTTGCGAGAGCTCCCCCTTGTCGAAGTAAAAGGATGCATAAGTATTTGAGGAAGAAAAGAACCGGACTTTGCAAGAGCTCCCCCTTGTCGAAGTAAAAGGATGCAAAAGTCTTTGAGGAAGAAAAGAATCAGACTTTGCAAATGCTCCCCCTTGCTTGGGGCACCAAGGAATCGAGCTATGGTGACAAGATACATGGAAGGGTTAGTAGAAGAAAAGAAACACCCAACAAGATATAGAATAGGTCACATAAAAAGAAAAATAAGAAAAGAAAATAGAAGACAACTAAGATCCAAGATAAGTCATGTTAAAAGGAAACATGAAATAAAGATACAAGGAGAAAAATCATACGAAGTTGAATGAAAAAGAGAACAAGCCAAAAGAAAAGCATAAATCTAATCCTAGTTAATCTAGAACTTAAAGATTTGCTTGAAGTAGATGTCTTGGAGATAAGCAATCCATATGCTTACATGAAAGACAAAGTGGTGGCAGAAGTAGGTGGTGGTGGCTTGGTAGTGATCTCATAGTCATAGTGAAGAGGAGGTTTGACTAGGAGACTCTTAATGTAAATCAACTCCTCATAGATATGAGCCATAGCAAGATGTTGATATTGACAACATTGACAATATGCTCCATGATGCATGACATTATCATGTGAAGGAGGGAGAACACAAAAAGGATGTGGTGGAAAGGTAGAGGTTTCACAATCAACATTATTATAAGGAGAAGAAGTATGATTTTGAGTGTTCTTGGGTGAATTTGGAATGAAAGAGATTGGGGAAAATGGAGGAGAATCAAGGCTTTCATTTAGTTAATAAGACATTTTGATATGAGAAAGGATGCAAAATGCTTAGGGTTAAATAGAGAAAGCCCAAGACATTTTTGGGATGGTCAAAGGTTTAAACGAAAGATTCCAAAAAGTGTTGGAGCAAATTTAGAGTTACAGAAAACTCGAAATTTGAAGGTTCTGGCCGCGGTACCTTATCTCCACCTGCGGTGCCATATATATATGGACCCATGGGTTATTTGGAGAACCGTGTACAGAAGGTTTGTTTTAGGGGATAAGGAGAATTTTCCAATTCATCAAATCCTAATTTTCTAGTCCAACTAATCATTAAGACATGCTAAAAAGCAACAAAAGACATAGAAAACACATAAGAACACACCAAACAATATTTTGACCAAAAACCATCGATTTGAAATAAAATCGATGTTGGAGGTATGTTAATCTAGACACATGGTCATGACACAATGATCCTTCATATTTCATTATCGTTCTTGCTATATTTGAGAGACCCATACATATCAATTACGTATGCTCGATGTCAATAGCAAGAAGCTATGAAAAACGTTTTTAGATTGAATTAACAATGCAAAAACATTTCTCGACCATTTTCGAAAGAACTTTGAGAGATTTGGAAAAGAGAAGAGTAATTTTTCAAAAAGGGGTTTAAGAGACTCAAAGACTCAAAGAAAATGAAAAGATTAAAAGAAGAGAAAGACTCGATTAATGTAAAGCGCAATTAAGAAATATGTTCCATTAAACCTAGACCTAGACGCAATTAATTAAAAGGTTCCCTCTTAAGTGGCTTAGTGAAGATGTCGGCTAAGTTTTCTACCGAGGGAACCTTTTCAATCGAAATGTTCCCCTTTTGAACATTATCCCTAAGGAAATGGTGGCGAATCTCTATGTGCTTGGTTCGTGAATGTTGCACGGGATTTTTGCTAAGGTCTATTGCACCCTTATTATCACACAGGATGGGAATATAATTAAGTGAAATCCCGTAATCAACAAGCGCTTGCTTTATCCATAGATCTTGTTGACAAGCTTTACTGGCACTCACATACTCGGCTTCCGTGGTGGATATAGAAAGAGCGGTTTGTTTCTTGGAGAACCAAAAAGTTAAACAACAACCCATGAAGGTACAAACTCTACTAGTGCTTTCCGGTCCACATAGTCTCCCGCATGATCCGAGTTCGCGTATTCTATGGTTTCTACGTCGGTCCCGTATTCTATGGTTTCTACACCGGTCCCTTTAGGATACCATAATCCTAAATGTATAGTGCCTTTAATGTATTGGAAGATACGCTTAACCGCTTCAAGGTGAGACGTTTTGGGAGCCTCTTGGAAGCGAGCACAAGGCGAACACTAAACATGATATCCGGTCGACTTGCCGTTAGCTACAACAAACTTCCAATCATACCTCTATATTTGGTGTTGTCTACCAACTCACTATCATCATCTACAGTGAGTTTAGTATCCGAGGCCATAAGGGTCTTCATTGGTCTAAAGTCCTCTAATCCAAATTTCTTTAGCATTTCTTTAACGTACTTAGATTGATTAAAGAAATACCATCATCCATTTGTTTAATTTGGAGTCCTAAAAAGAAGTTAAGTTCTCCCATCATGCTCATTTCAAACTCGTCATGCATGATTTTGGCAAAGTCATCACACGAACTTTGACAAGTTGAACCAAATATAATGTCATCAATATATATTTGTACGATTATGAGGTGAGAACCTTTCTTCTTTGTAAAGAGTGTATTGTCTACCATCCCCATGGTATACTCATGTTTTACAAGAAACGCTTTAAGTCTATCATACCAATCTTTGGGTGCTTGTTTACGACCATAAAGTGCTTTCTTAAGCTTGTAAACATGATCCGGTTTCTCAAAATCAATGAAGCCGGGAGGTTGAGCCACATATACCTCCTCACTGATCAAACCTTTAAGAAACACACTCTTTACATCCATTTGTTGAAGCTTTAAATCTAATGCACAAGCGTAAGATAAAAGGATCCTAATGGACTCTAACCTTGCTACCGGTGTATATGTCTCATCATAATCAATACCTTCTTGTTGATTATAGCCTTGAGCTACAAGTCTAGCCTTGTTACGAGACACAACGCCGTTCTCATCTAACTTATTCCTATATACCCAATTGGTTCCTATAATGGTGGTACTTCTAGGTGGAGGAACAAGTTCCTAAACGTCATTAGCAATGAACTGATTTAATTCTTCTTGCATGGCGATGACCCAACTCTCATCTGTCAAAGCTTCTTTAACATTCTTTGGTTCGATAATGGAGACAAAAAAGAAGAAGTTACTTTGATCTTGTACTTGAGATCTTAGGGTCCTTTGATTTAAGTCGCCTATGACGTTATCGAGAGCATGATCCTTGGACTCCCTAATGATTACTCCCTTTTCAATATTAAGGTCTTCAACACTTAATTTTATAAACTCTTTGGCTTTGACTATGTATAATTCATCTAAGTTGTCATATACCAAAGGTGGTGTCTTAGATGAAGGAGGGGTTTCATCAAATGTCATGTTGAGTGATTCTTCAATTACACCCGAGGTTCTATTGAGGACTATGTAGGCTTTACTAGTTAATAACTTAGAAAGATACCTTCATACGACTTTGGGTCGAACTTAGTAAGGTAATCTTTGGTGTTAAGAATGAAGCACTTGCTTCCAAACACTATAAATTATTCTAATGAGGGATTCTACCTTTAAGAATCTCATAAGGGGTCATTCCTAGAAAAGGTCGAATAAGAATTCGGTTAAGAATATAGGTTGATGTGTCCACGGCATTGCACCAAAAATTTTGAGGCAAAGATTGCTCGTTTAACATTGTCCTACTCATATCTTGGATAGTCATATTCTTCCTTTCAACTACCCCATTTGATTGTGGAGTGTGAGGAGCCAAGAAATTATGGGTAATACCATGAGCTTTACAAAAGGCGCCAAATTGCACTTCGTTATCAAATTCCCTACCATGATCCGTCCTAATAGAGACAATTGAACATCCTAGTTGATTTTGGATCCTTCGACTAAAGGTTTCGAAATGATCGAAAGATTCATTCTTAGAAGCCAAAAATCTAGTTCAAGTGAATCTAGAATAGTCATCAACTATAACTAGGGTATAAAGGTTACCTCCATAACTCAGTATGGCGGAAGGTCCAAAGGGATTCATATGTAGGAGCTCTAAGCACCAAGAGGTCGATACCAAATTCTTGGCCTTGTGACTTGAGTGAACTTGCTTCCCAACTTTTCAAGCATAAAAAAAGTGACTATCAAACTTAATCTTGGGAAGATGTCTTACCAACTCCTTAGAGACTAAAGATTGAATTAAACGCATATTAGCGTGACCTAATCTCCTATGCCAAAGAGTAGAACTATCATCTAAAGTCTCTAGACATAAGTTGTCTTTCGACTTCCTAATTATCTTCATGACGTTAAGCCCATGCTTTCTAACACTTTTTCCAATGATCTTTCCATCTTTTACGATTTCACTATCATTTTCTAAAAAGATTACCTTACACTTATTGTCACAAATTTGACCTATACTTAGAAGATTAAACCCTAGATTATCTACGTGTTCCACATTTTTGATGGTCATGGAGTCAAGAGAAACCATACCTTTGCCAATGATGTTACCACGTAGCTTACTAGCGAAAGTGACGTTACCTCCATTATATGCTTTGTAGGTAGAGAATAAACTTCGATTACCCGTCATGTGTTTAGAACAACCACTATCCTTAATCCATTCGTCGGGCTCCAAATCTATTCCTAAGCATATCTAGGTAACAACACACAAGATCAAACATTTGGTCCCCAATATCTCATGGATCCAAAGTTGTTAGTTCCACACATCCCTTGCATTTGATTGGGATGCATGAATGGAGGACACATGCCCCATGGAGAAAAACCTTGTTGACAATTCTTACAATTATTGTAACAATTCATATGATTATTTTGGTGTCCATTGTTTCTCTTAGGAGTGCTTGATCTTGACATAAAGTTATTGTCATTTCTAGGTGTTGGAGTTTTACTTCTAGGTCTTGAATTTGAGTAATCATTCTTTGAGGTGTTGGTGTTCTACTTCTAGGCCTTGAATCATTACGTACTCTTGGAGGAGTAGATGATTGTCTTGAAAAACTTCTCATTCCCATTAGAGGTTTACTTAAGGGCTTGTAGAATTTATTAAGTTCCTTTTTCTCAATTATAGGTAATTTAACATTGTTAACTACAAGATGTTTTGCCTTTTTACCTAAAATGGGATTTTCAGAAAGTTGAGAATTTTCAAGAATCCGTCTTTCTGTCCGTGGTTCCTTATCATGGCTTGTTGTTCCATAATTATAAGGTACCGCACCATAGATTGGGGATCCGTGGACAGAGGGTCGTCTTTCTGAAAAACTAACTTGTTTAGGTTTGCTAGTGGAAGCTTCATTTGTGTTAAAACCTAAGCCTAGTCTTTCCTTAGTGTGAATTTGCTTATTTAACATGTCATCAAGAGCACTAGTAACTTTTACGAACTTTTCCAATTTAATGAATTACTCATGAGATCTTCATTCTTTTGTCTAAGGTCTTCATAATTTAAACAACCTAAATCAACTTCCTTATTTTTTTCAAGCTTAGCTAACTTATCTTTTAGCTCATTAATTTTATTTTCAAGCTTGGTCCTAGTTGATTTTAGCACTTTGTTCTTTTCAATGAATTTTAAACTTATTTTCCATAGGTTGTTATATTGACCTTCTAGTTCAAAGTTTTCTAGTGAAGAACTATCATTGCTATAATATTCCGTTTCGGAATGTACCTCTTTAGAAGAGTGAGCCATGAGACATTTTTCGTCTTTAGCATTGTCGTCACATTCTTCACCGCTATCGCTCAATGAACCACCAACGAAGGTCGTGTGATTCTTGTCGCGAGATGGCTTGAGACAATCACCGATGAAGTGGTTTGGATCACCGCATCTAAAACATTTCCTATCACCATTGTCATTCTTGACAAATCGGTTTTTGGAAATTGCCTTCTTGTCGTTGTTAGGTTGTCAAACATGTTGACCTCGCCTTTTGAAGAACTTCTTGAAGTCTCTAATGACATAGCATATTCCTCATCATCACTTTCCGAGGAAGAGCTATCATGGTCACTTTGCACCTTCATGGCTTTAAGTGCTATAGACTTTCTTTCACTCTTGGTTTTCATTATTTTCGTGTCCTTCAAAATTATCATTTCATGAACTTTTAAATTTCCAATAAGTTCATCAAGTGATAGCGTAGTGAGATCCTTTGATTCTTCAATTGCCGTGACTTTGGCTCTCCACTTTGGATGTAATTCCCTAAGAAACTTCCTAACATTGTTCTTGCTAAAAAAACCTTCGTCAAGAGATCATAGACTAGTAATAATGGTATTAAATCTAGCAAAAGCACTATCAATAGTTCATCTTCTAAGATGACAAATTGTTGATATTGTTAAACAAGAAGATCGATTTTACTTTCTTTGACTTGGCTATTACCTTGGTGGGTTACTAAAAGATTATTCCAAATATCTTTAGCGGTTTTACACATGAAAATTCTTTCATACTCTTTCTTAGGTAAAACATTATAAATCACCATTCTAGCCTAATTGTTTTTGGCAAGTTTCTTTTTAGTGTCATCGTTAGAATTTTCAAAAGTTACAAACTCTTTCTTTTTGGAAACTTCATTATATTGATAAGGCAAAAAGTCACCATTTGTAATAACATGCCAAATATCTAAATCTTTTTATTTCACATAAGTCTCAAATCTATTTTTCCAACAAATAGAACTATCAGATTCAAAAAGAGGTGGTCTTTGCATAGATTTCCCTTCTAGGTACTTTTTGGAATCCATAGATCGATTCAAGTTTTAAAATAGAATATATTTTAAAAAAGCTTGAACAACCACGCTCTGATACCAATTGTAGAAACTAGAAGGGGGGTTTAATAGTTTATTAAAATTTACTTGTTAAAAGAGGGTTTTCAAAAATCCTTTTCAAAAACTTAGGCTTGAGTAATTATGTGAAATCTTCTTATACACAATATGAACAAGGAATAGCGCAACTAAAATAATAATCACAAGTATATGCTAATAAAGAATAATGAATGTAAAGAGATAAGGAAAAGAAAATATCAAACCAAACACCAAGTATTTATAGTGGTTCAGCAACGAAGCTCACTCCTCGTCCCTACTCCACTCCTCGATTACTCCTTACTCAAGAGTTCACTAATCAACAAGCTCCTTAAGGTGGAGAAACCGTACACAACGTCGCTTATCCAATTTCCGACTCTAAGCTAAAATTCGAGCCCTAATCTTAGCTAGGACCAATCTACACCAATATACTTTGAGGACTAAGTATTAACCCTACTACATACACAACTTCCAAATAGACAAACCTATATGGATCTTCACAACACAACTACCAAATAGCACAACTACTTGGATCTTCACAACACAACTCCAAATAGCACAACTATTTGAATCTTCACAACACAACTCTAGATAACACAACTACTTGGATCGACACTATACAACTATAATGAATGATTAAAACTTGATCTTCAATATATTTTGAGGTAGACTCATCACTTCAAGGATGAAAGTGTTCTTCTCTTTGCACTTGAAGAGGAAGATATGGGAGGAGAAAGATTCACTTCTAAACAAGTAGTAATCAACCAAATAATCAAGGATTTGAATGATTTAAGAAGTATGTTTGAATCTAGAAATTTGTGTGCAAAAGAGGTGAGGAGAAAATCTAAGAATGGACCACTATTTATAGGACAATGGTCCAACGGTCATATATGAGCGCGGTGCCTTAATTGTGTCTGCGGTTCCTTATCGATAAGGTAGACCTTTAAGGGACCGCGGTCGTAGACTCTGCTTCCTTTTGTCTTTTAGTGGGGTAGTCACATCTGGCGGCATAGTTATCCTCAAAGGATATTCTAAACCCAAATGGAATATGCCATTTTCAAATTTTCAAATATTTATTTTAATAAAACATTTTCTTAAAAATAAAGTTTATTAAAAAAAACTTTGTCACATTTAATAAAAGGTGAGTTTTAAGAAAACTTAAATCCTTGATCACTTAATTAAGATGAAAACTTGTTTGTTCATTCCTTAAGTGATAATGGTTGAAATGAAAGAATACTTGAACTCAAGAATTCGTTTTTCATTGTTTTCGTAAATGCTTATTTTTATATTTAGTCGTAATCAAAACAAAGCGAGGCCGAAAAATGCAAGTAACATTTTTAGGCATCATTGCATTAACAGTGCTTTCAAGTGATGCTGCTTTTGACTAACAAAATATACACTTGATAACAGACCTATCGTAAAAAATCCGCATGAAACTCAACTTCTATAACTTCTTTTATTTGCCTATATTGTTTTGCAACTAGAATACATTCAACCCACAGTATTATATATAAACATCAACTTTAGCAAATCAGTGCGAGACAATGGTAAACACTGTTTAATACATCATTAGTGCTTATTCACCAAAACGAATAATTCTAAATGGAATACTATATTTATAACTTAGACCCTTAGAGGTCAGTTAGCCATTGATCGGAATGGAGCTCCGTTGAACTAAAAAGGCAAATCGTCATACTAGCAGTTGTTGATGCTTAAGAGCTTGATTTACTAATCTCTTGTTGCTACCGCTTGCCATTCTGGCAGCACTATATTGTCAATTAATCATTCTTTAATTATAACGGAATTATTGAAATTGTCTAAATACTTAAGCACCAATATAACATCAACAAAATAACTATAACCATGAAATTGCAGTATCCCTTAATTTAGTCCTAGAATATATCATACTGTTTTTATGATTCATAGCATAAACTAATAATCCATCAACAAAATAATGATCCAATAACATATCATATTTATATACTAATAATAAATAATAACGTATTAATGTTATAAAAATACTAAAAAATTAATATCAAACCCGATAAACTTACGTTCAGGAACATAAGTGGTTAATAAAACATGTAATTGAAATCCAAGGTTGATGATCATATAATGGATTAATGAACCATTGAAGAAAATTCGAGTTTGATGATTATGATCGATTATTATGGTGATGAATAATATATTAGGGTTTCTTTATTTGAAGGTTTTGTGGTTTCAATTTTTAAATCTTGATCGTACTGAAAAGATTTAGGAGTTGGGAAAGTCGGTTGTGTTTTTTGTTTGTAAAGGGAAGATGTTATGATGAGTGTTGAATATTGTCAGTCGTTGATTATTATGTATTATACATGTGTCATTTGTTAGGATTTTTGGGCTAAGATCAGAATTTTCAAAACCTTGCTTTATATAGGTAGTAGATGTCATGTAAAATAATAAATGGTAGTTTAGATGAAAAAAACATAACAAGTGGAAAACACATCTATATTGGTTGTTGAAACAAAAAGTATACTATTTTATATTTAGCACATATTTACAACCTGTAAATTATATTGTTTTATTGAAAAGGCTAATATGTTAAAAAAAAGAAGACAATAAGATAGAGTTAGGATACAAGAATGTACAAAAAGAAACAAGCCACATAAGCCGAAAAACATAAAGGCAAGAAAACAAAAGCCCTCGCTAAAAGTAAGACCAAAGAAAACTAAAACTAGATGGTAACATGACTACTTCTATCAACAATAAACAAGGCCCCAAAATCCAACAATCTCAAAAAAAGGGTAGACAAACACCGATCATTAATCCACAACATCAACAAGCATTGAATAAAAGGGAAGATGTCTTCACCTTTAACTTTAGCGAATCATAACTACCTTATTACACCATTTACAAATAGCACACACTACAGACTCCGTGGATGATTTTTATCGAGCACAACTTAACCACAAGCCCCATAGCTATATCAATCATGGAAAACGAGGGGAACGAGGAGGGGGTCAAGCTGCCACCAACTTCACACATTTCTCCAAATTGGCAAAACACATGAGCAAGCTATAATATAATGCCCAATCAATTCTTCCACCAACTCGTAGAACAACCAAAGAGATGAAGGAATATTGGTGCCTCTCTTAGCAAGATTGTTTCAGGTAGCTAACGTTATTAGAAGCCCTCCAAACACAAATATTAAACTTACGAGGGATCCAAGAATTCCAGGATTGGTGTGATCCAAGGATATAATCCAGCAAAGCATTATCTAGAATAATGTTTCTTAATATAAGATCCATATATTTGGGGTGATCCGGGGGTCAGGGAGGATAGAAGTGAAAAGTAGACATTTTATTGAGAGAAAAAGTGAAGGGAAGATGTGTGTGTTTTAGAGAGAGAAATGAAAAAACACACACACTTCAATGTTACATTATGAATCCTCACCCCCTACATTCAAGTATGTAGTGGTATATAGTTCAAGCCATGATAATTTATCTAACTTAACAACTATAGTCCCTGTGGGTCTTGACTAATAATAACTAATGTAATTCCATATAAGTCTATATATTTAAGGCTAACAATGTTGCCTTTGTTGGAATTTAACAACTATATGAATCAAGTATTCATGTATTAACAGTTAAATGCAGTGGATAGGATCGATTAACTATGCACATAATGTAATTAACATAAAGATAAATAAAGCATACCTAAAGTCTAAGAATGGAAGACCAAGTAACAAAACCAATCAACCAACCAAACCTTAATTCCAATACACCTTAACCGATTACCAATTACCTAAAGATCAAATTAGATATTCTCCAAGATAAGTCCACACAACACCTCAATCAATCACCTTTGATTGCTAGATCTTGATTAAGTATAATACTTAATAAAAATCAAACCCGCGACCTTTGTGGGTTCTTTTGGTCGTCTAACACAAAGAGAGGGGGAAGAAAATTTTGGCTTAATGATATGAAACAATAAATCAAACCTCTTGTTTATATAGTTGAGCCTTAGGTTTATTTATGGTAAGGATTACAACTTAACCTCTAAGTAATAAACCTTCTAGAACCAAAAAGATCTTTTCCTTCCTTTCTTTTGCTATAGGCGGCCGAACACCCCTGCCAGTGTGTTTGGTTTGACTTTTTGACTTTCTATAAACTTAGTTATGTAAATACAATCATTACCTTAAAGTTTAAAGTCTTATTAATTAATCCTTGTTAAACCTTTTAACTCATTAATTAATTACCGTTAAGTATTAAGTTTTATCAAATTAAATATACAAATAAATATAACCATATTTATTATATATCTTTACTAAAAGATGATAATCTCGATGTCTAAGTGTGTGACCCCTAAGGCCCACATACTCTCGACCGTATTAAATAGTATGTATAACTTACGACAATCCCAACAGCTCCTACTTGCGGAAGTCTCCGTCATAGCATAATTAAATACTAACATTGATAGATAGTCTAGCAACACTATTAATGCTCCCAAAAGCACCTGAGTTTGGTTTCTGGTAACTGCCTCAGCCTTTTAATGGTATTTTTAATACTGCATCCCTTTTGTTACTGATACGGTTAATCATGAATATGGATCATATGTCATTTCATGTATTAACATTCTGTTTCTCGTTAAAAAGATTAATCAAGATTACCAAATGTAATAACAAACTTCTTAACTACTATTTGGGCACGATGCAAACATCTGATCAATCCAACGAGGGGCCCATTATGTATCATACTCCATTCATGGAGGAACAAAATCCTATTTTGACTACAAGTACCTTTTACACATGTAATAAACACTTCCTACATAAGTTTTATAACTGTCCACGTTAATGACACAACGTTTTCTCAAATCAAAAAATGTTATTGTAGGTCTACGTAATCCTTAGATTATCTAAACTGTGGATATGATCACAAGAAAGATAGATAGATGAAGATATAGAGAGAGAACTAGAGAGAGAAAGAAGAGAAAGGATGAAAGTGTAATATTAGATTAATGAAAGTAAGAACCAACCCCTCCTAACATGCTAGGAGAGGGTATATATAGCCCACCCTACATGTGGGCTTTGTGGTTTATATTGTTATATACTGGATCACGAGCCTATACTAGATGTATCTCGTTGGAGTGACCGATCCTTCCTAAATACGTAAAAACGTATTTCCAACAATCTCCCCCTAAGGGAGGTCGCTCCAAGAGACAAAGTCATAAATAGTCTATAGCTCGTGATCTATGCTAACTATGATGTGACCGAGACTTTCTTTGGAATTTCGTATTTTTAACAATCTCCCCCTAAGGGAGGTCACACCATTTTACAAAATCTTAAACCTAGCATACTATGCTTGAGTCTTCGATCTTGTTATTGTGATTATGCTGATGTGATCTTTGACGTTAGTCTTGAGCATGTTTCCTTGCCTTGACCTTGTGCATTCATCACTTGTGATATCTGCCTCCTCGTGACTTCATGTTCCACATACTTATACCTTTATAAATTCTTGAAAGCTTCAGAGTTTGATACAACAGAAGACTTGACTTTTAGACTTTCTTGAACTTGTTGAAGTATTAAGTGCAAAAAGTATAAGCATGCGTGGAAGACTTCTTCACGGACACCGTAATGCCACCGTCTTGTTACGCTGCATAAGACAGTTAGCAACAATACATAAACACGGATGAAATGGATTTGAACATTTCAACCTAATTAGGTAGCATTTTACCTCCGGTCGTTAAAGACCGTTGGACGATATTAAATATCGTACTTGTGGGAGGTAGTTTCAATTAAGAACCTCCTTGACCAGATTTCGCGGGTAAACCCGTTCTCTTTACTCGACCGTTCAAAGCTGACTGCGAACGTAAAGAGTGAATCATTTGGACTAGATTATCCCCATGATTGAATCCATCAATTCATATACCTGGAACAAGTGAAATTCAATTAAGAACTGCACCATCGTTGCTTTCCAGTTGTCACGAGCTTGATTCATATTGAATCTTGCAAGTTACCTACCAAGTGTTGTTTGATGTTAACTTTAGAAGGATTTCTATTCGTCACTGTAAACACTTAATAGTATTACTCTGAATGTTCTGGCAAGATCACTAAGATATTGCGTAGAGGCCTGGAACAAGTTTGAATTCAGTTAAGAATTAAACCACTGTTGCTTTCTAGTTATCACAAGTTTGATTCATAAAGAATCGCACAAGTCACCTACCATGAGCTTTTTGATTTTCGCTCAATAAGGATTTCTATCTTCATTGTAAATACTTTCGTATTACTCAGATGTTCAGGCAAGATCATGAAGATTTTGCGTTGGACTCTTAAGATCTTTCTTACTTCTCACAGTGTGAAGAAGCAAGTAACTATGGAAATGTGTCCTAATGAGATATTTGATGATCTCAAATGGCTCTAGACTTGATCATGCATTTTGGATTTTAGTGATCGAAGGCTGGAGAGGAGTGTCACCACTTCAATACCAATTTATTCGGAGTGAATAAATCGATAGATTACGTGTTGATCTTTGTGTGATTAAAACAAGTACCTTTTGAGAGAGATATGAGTTAGCTGGGATGGGTTGTGAATTACATCACTGGGTCCATGATGTGTATCTTCAATAACATATGAGTTGACCCAGTTTCTGTCTAAGGTTATAATAGGGCTTCTTTCTTTTTACCCTTTATCATTACAATTCTTTTTCATTCTTCAACCCTTCAATGCTTACCAATACGTCATAACTATCACCATGTTCTGATTGTTCTAGTGCTAACTTAAGTATTTGGTCGGCATTCAACTATGTTCACAATCTTTCTTAAGGACTACTATTTCTAGCTATGGAATGTCCTTGGGAAGATTCCTCCGGTTCTGGAAGAATCATTGGACTTAACCTATCCTACCATCCTTTTGTCACCACAATCTTCATCGTGAAATAAATGGGTTGTGGGTAAGTATAAATTACCATGAAATCCATTTTGATATCCAAATCTATTTTGCTCCCCCTTAACATATGCCACGATATTCGAAAACATTCCACACATGTTGGGTGAGCCAACACAGTAAGTTAAACCATTAAATTAATTGATCTCAATATTAAATCACATTTTCTCCCCCATATTAAAAATATTAACCCAATCGATGTTTTTAATATCAACTGATTTAATGAAATTTGAAGAAAATTTGGGAAGAAAATGCAAATCCAATTATCTTCAAGATTTTCACAAGCTCTCCCTCAAATTAATGAGGGTGTACTTGATACGCAAATAAAATAACTTTTAAACACAAGTGTAAGGTACTTATCACGTGCAAAGATAAAAAAACGATAATTTATTCACAAGATTGATAATTTACGAGGTTGGACCTGAATGATGAGAACATCATGTGATAAGATCACGTGGTTCTTGTTGGCGAATGTTGGTCTTCCCTGTAACGTCTGAAATTATCTCCTCCTTGACACCATGTATACGATTGGTATCATTGTATTGATACCAATTTGTAAACTTGGCACTTTCGACATCGAAGATTCTGAATGCTTGACAATTGCTCCCCCTCAATTGTTGACCCATGTTCTATCGAAAGAGCTGTAGTCGTTGATTGAGTAGTCGCATCGTCGAGTATGTAGATACCAATTGTAAATAGCTACGGTTGGTGGAGATGATAACTTCATAAACAAAAAGATTTCTCTCGTTTTAACATATAAATACACTGACGCGTACATATATTCGTGTTAGATTGTGTTATTACGTAAACACAACCCTTTACATGATTATTAATTAAACCATGCCCGCGAAAATTAATTCCCGTTGTTGAGTCAATGCTTTCTGGTGAAATGCTTGACTTGAATATGAAAAGCGGGTTACTATCTGAAATAATAGAAAACCATATTGGGCATGTTTTAAATCAATTTAAACTTCTGCTCAAACTTTATTTACAACCCCGTGTCATTATTGAACGACATTTAGGATCGTAAATATTATCGATTCCAGAAGACATGCCCTTTTTGAAAACCAATTACTTGAGCTAAAGATTTTGAATATCTTACGAAACGAGATCAAGTCCGAGAAGTTGTAAAGTTCCCGTTGTTAAGGATAAGTTACCATCGGCGATAAACTTTCCTTTTAACTGAAGAACGAGTCCTAAGTTGATATTTACTTAGAAGTCGTTTTCATGAGCTTGAAAACTTTCGAATGTTTTAACAGAAAGCTCATGACCAAGACAAATGAATTTCCCGTTATGAGGAAAAGTTCTCTTCTTTAAAAGATACACTTTCGTTGCTGAGCTTAAAACTTGGAATGTTTTTATACAAGCCCATGACCAAGAAAATTTAATTTCTCGTTATGAGGATAAGTTATCATGAAAGATAAACTTTCCTAAAATTAAAGTCCGAGTTATAGTCTGATATTTAACTGTAAGTCATTGTGCATGAGCTTAAAAACTTCGAATGATTTTAATATAAGCTCATGTCCGAGAAAAATTAATTTCTCGTTGTGAGGATAATTTATCATCGGCGATAAAATTTCCTTTCTTTGAATCCGGGACATAATCTGAAATATAATTATACACCATATACACGAGCTTAAAATTTTTGAATAGTTTTGATGTAAGCTCGTGTCCGAGAAAATTTAATTTCTCGTTTTGAGGGTAACTTACCGTTGAGGAGATAAACTTCCCTTTCTTTGAAGTTCGGGTCACAATCTGTAATGTGATTATGAAGCGTATACACGTGCAACAAAGTTTTGAATAGTTTTAGTTCCAGCTCGTGTCCGGGAAAATTTAATTTCTCGTTTTGAGGGTATGTTATCGTTGAATAGATAAACCTCCCTTTATTTGAAGCACGGTTTACAATCTGTGATCCGATTGTAAGCCATTTACACGAGATAGTTTTAATGTAAGCTCGTGTCCGATAAAATTTAATTTCTCGTTTTGAGGGTAAGTTATCGTTGACGAGATAAACTTCCCTTTCTTTTAAGCACGGGTTACAATCTATGATCCGACTGTAAGCCATTTAAACGAGCTTAAAACTTTTGAATAGTTTTAATGTAAGCTCGTATCCGAGAAAATTTAATTTCTCGTTTGTGAGGATAAGTTTATCGTCATGGATAAACTTTCCTTTCTTTGAAGTGCGGGTTACAATATGTCATGTGACTGCAAACCGTATACACGAGCTTAAAACCTTTGAATAGTTTTAATGTAAGCTCGTGTCGGAGAAAATTTAATTTCTCGTTTTGAGGGTAAGTTACCGTTGAGGAGATAGACTTCCCTTTCTTTGAAGTTCGGGTCACAATCTGTAATGTGACTATGAACCGTATACACAAGCAACAAACTTTTGAATAGTTTTAATTCCAGCTCGTGTCCGAGAAAATTTAATTTCTCGTTTTGAGGGTATGTTATCATTGAATAGATAAACTTCCCTTTATTTGAAGCACGGGTTATCGTCTGTCATTTAACAATGAACCATTTTGTAAGCTTAACTGCATATCCCCTGATACATTTGTTTCTCTGATATCTGCTTCTTTTGTAACCAAAATCTAAGAGTGCCCTTAGTTGAACGGTATACAATGATTGGACCACTTTGTTCGTGTTGAACGTTAACTTTGGTACCTTCATTCTCATTTGAAGTTTGTATGCTTTTATATAGGTTAGCGATATCTATTTTAAAACCATGTGGGGGTTCACGTTTGTCTTTTCTTGTGCCAGAGGCGACCTGAGGAGATGGATCACTAGGCTTAAGTAATTGATCATCCTTTTGAGTTTCCTCCCTAGTATTCTTGGTAGGATGGGAGACTATCCTAGTTAAAGGGCACTCGTTTCCTACAAGAGTGAAAGTTCTACCAGTGGGGCACCAAACTTTACCAATGGGTTTGATTCTAGCTAACCACTAGGATTTACTCTAGCACGGGAGTTCACCTCATTAAGGAATATCTTGACACAAGAGTCATGATTTGCCTTAAAGACACATTTCCTACATATTTTACAAGTAGCATATTTAAAGTCCAAGAAAGATCTAGAATTCCTAGATGATTGATTGATGCTCCTATGATATGACATGCTATGGTTAGCAGTGGTGGGTAATCTATAAGGCATCTGACTAGGTTTGAAATTTCTATTTCTTACTTGTGTCTTTTGCTTAGCTTCCCTTAGACCAAATTTATGGCAAACGTCATTTAACCTAGTTCTAGACATGTTATTTGAACTATGTCTAGGAAGGCTAGATGCAATCATGTGATTAGGTCTTGCAAAAGCTGATTTAGTCACATTAGGCCTAGTTGGTGGAGTGACTGGTTTAGAAACATGAACCATATCAACTTGGGAAGCAAACAGTGGTCTCGAGAATTTTGGTTGCTCGGATCTAAATGTAGTCAGTTGTCTAACAGACTGATTTTGAGGCGGTTTCCCCAAGATTAATGGTTTTTCAAGCTTAGTATGCACACTAGTTCCTTTAGTTTTCCTCAACTCGTTTTTTAAAGCAGCTGTTGCAAAAACCTTTTCCTGAATTTGAGCCTTTAAAGTCTAATTCTCTTTGAGAAGTTTATCTTGGGATGCCAACTTAGATTCTAGCAACTTAATTTGTTTTAAAAGATTTTCCTTTTCAGCTTTAGAATCTAGAACTTTTTGATCCAGTTTTCGTTCAAGAACAACGTTTGACTTTTAAAGTTTTTCAAAATTTGTTTTGAAATTGTCCGTTTTCTTAGAAATTTCTAGTTTGGCATCCTCAAGATCTTTTGATTGTTAAGCTACGATCGTTTCGAGCTCTTCAATGTTAGAAGAAGCAGTCATACAACATTTATCATGATTACTTACAGCATTCTGTTTGATCTCTCCCCTTTATGACTCACATCTGATGAATCAGAAGTAATATTGCTATCACCCTTTTCCATCCCATGTGTGTCATAAATAAGTTTAGAATGCTCAGCACGCGGTATTTCATCGGCATATACATCATATGCAACATTCCATTGTACCGTATCTTTAGGCTCTTCGTCATAAACGGGTATGTTGTCATCAAAGAGATGTCTATAACATTCCCTGACGTGCTGCTGGTATCATGATCTGATTCCATGCCACTACAATATTTATCAGCCTCCAATTTGTCAACCGTATGACCATTCTCCTCTTGCATCTGCATCGTAGAATCTTGCAGTCCACTATCATGCGCTAGTTGAAGTTGTGATCTTTTATCAATCGAAGACGATACCGATGTCATGAGTTTCAAAAGAGTACCACAGAAATTTTGAACCTCGGTATGTGTGTATTGAAGAAATGACTGGAAGATCACTGAATTGTCAGACTTAACGATGTTAAATTGGAGGAAGTGCGTAAATTGTGTCACGAGAACTTTATATGCATATTCTGATGCAGAGTGATTAAATTCTTCTTTGTAAAGTTGCTCTGCTAGTTGGTTGACATTGAGGAGCATTGAGTCGATGAATATGTTACGATCTTGACCGAAGAGTGTCACAAATTCGCTTCCTCCGTGAAGCCATGAAACGGTCACTAGATGAGACTAAAGTAGTCGAAATAAAGTTATACCACTTTCTCTAGCGTTGTCTTGCATCTCATGCAATTCTCCCTCTTGAGACTTCGAATTCAACGGTTCCATTGAAGTTTGATGAAAGATGAAGGTAAGGATTACTTATCGATCGTGCAATGAAAGAAAGTAATTGTGTTTGTTGTCGTAAATACGGATTTTTACTAATCGTGGAGAAACCGAGAAATAAATTCGCGGGATTTTACAAAATGATTATGGTAAAATACGACCTTTTAGGAAAAAGGCGTAAAAGCGGAAAGTATTAAGTGATGATTTAGGAAAATCAACCACTAATGACCCAAATAAGTTCGTTTCCCAAGGAGGTATAAGTGTGTGAATAATTCGTAATTGATTTGAGATTAATACTTGAAAGAAGGGGATGAGAAAATAGAATGACGAAGACGTGAAGATTATTACTACGACGACTAAAATTAAAACAGTAAAAATAGCTAAAATAAAAATAAATTCTAAAAATTCCCAAAAAATTACCAAAAATCAAATTAAATAGACTAAGAATTTACAAATGATCAAAACTTTTTCAAACCTTTTAATTAATTAAATACTAATTTTTAAATGCTAATTAAAGCCCTAAAAATCAAAATAATTATTAAAAAGCCCAAATAAAGATTTTTCACTTTGTAAACCTCTAAAATGACCAAATAAGACTAAAAACTATTTTTATGAATTTTTAAACTAATTAAAACTATTTAAAATGATTAAAAACTATTAAAAACTTAAGATAATTCTAGAAATATGAAAAATGAAGATAAGATTAATCTGAGTTGAAAAAAATCCTATTTTAATGTATTAAACCTAGGAAAAATATAAAAAGTGCAAAAATGTGAAATTTGAAATTTAATAATAAAATAATATTAAAATAATATTAAAAATCCAAAAATTATAAAAAATTCTAAAAACTTGCAAACTAGTTTATTTAAACCTAAATTAACAGAAAATGAAAGTGAAATTACCAAAATACCCCTAATGGGCCCTCAAATGGACTAAAATAGAAAACAGTCCACACTAATGGGCTTTTTGGCCCAAAAACTCAAACTTGGCCCAAATGACTAGAAAAAGCCCTATCTGACTCAAAATTTAATTCTAAACACAAAAGTCTGAAGGCCCAAAAGTTGGTTTTGAGCTTATCACAGCTTAAAAGGTCAACAGCTTATTCTGATTGGGCCAATAAGCCCATTAAACAATAAGCCAATGCCATAAGCTCAGATTAGACACACAACCTTCTTTTGAGATGCCTAAGAGATCTGTGAAAAGAAATTTTGAAAAAGCACATTCAATAAGCCAGAAATAAGCAAAGTAGAATTTCACTAAACGACAAAATAGTCAGGTTAGAGTTCTAGGATGTTTCAGAAGCTGATTCTTTTTGCAAAAGCTCACAAATAGCTTAACTAAGAATAATCAATCATAAAATTCACAAAAATCCAAGTAGAATAAGCTGTAGGAGAAAATAAGCTGGCTGAAAAAGCCAAATGTGCTAGTTTTCTAGCAAAAGCTTAACCAAATGACTTGTAACCTTCCAGATTTGATATTAAGCTGAGAAAAATAACACCTATTACAAAAGCCAAGTTGTTTCATGTACCAACAAGAAGCTCTCAAAAATAAGCCAAAATGTGCTTATTTGACCAAAAGTCAAAGTCCTCCAAAATTAACCAAAAGCTCAGGGATTGTTTATAGGCTTGTTTTAAGCAATTTTTGTGAAGAACTCAAGGTAGAGTCCTTGTGAATCAAGTGGTCAGTTGACCAAATGATAATAGATTTTGGCAAATAAGGCTTAATAAGCCTGTTAGCTTATAAGCCAGCAACAAAGCAAACCAAATTGCCAAAATTACTCACAAGTAGCACAAAAACAAATTCCAAGCAACAAACAAGCAGGACATACACTAGATAACAAAATGCAAGGCAGAATTGAGGTGGTCACTTTGCTGATGCAAATGACCACTTCAGCCAACTTTGATAAGCTCTAGCAGCCACAATAAGCCACCAAATTCAACAAACAGATACTGCACATATAGCTTATCACCTAAACTCTTCCCAAACTAGATTTCAGACCTTAGATCCAACAAACAAAGAATTTATTGGATCTGATGTGTTTAACCAAATTCAAACCAATTTTATCAGATTTTTCCAAAACTTGAAATCCCTTTTCCAAACCTCTTGATACTTAACCAGTGACCCAAACCTATTGCATATGACTTGTTTAGACTCCCCAAACCCTAAGAACCAAGGGCACAAGGCCACAAGGCCTTATGATCCCAAAATCCCAAACAGCCTTGTATTAGTCCTTTTGCAAACAACCTTTTTATTCAATCAAACAACCTACTGATTTTAAGGTTCAATTAGCTCAACTAGGTGACAACTAAGAGATACCAACTATAAAACACAAGGCACAAACACTAGAGCAACAAATCACATGACAAAGTACATATGAGACATAAACATAAAAATTTTTAGAGGAAATTTAAAAAGAGGTTATACCTATCCCCCACAACTTCCTAGAGGGATCAGCTATGCTCCTTGGACCACTCTCAACAACTAGAGAGTGACCAAGGTCCTTAAACAAAAGAGATGAGATGTGCCTTGGTTGATGGTTCAAAGCAGAACCTCAAGGGCTTGATTTCATCAACACAAGCAGCAAACAACCTATCCAAAGGTTGATAAACCTTCACTAGCTTGGTGTCAACAAGCTTGCAAAGGCTTATAGCTTTTGGATAAGGGTTAGTACAAGATAAATATCAAAACATATGACTGATTTCAAGGTTTTTTCAACTTTGAAATCCTTACCAAATATAAACGTACTTAAACCACAAGATCTAAGCACCATAATAACATCAAATGGAACTCAGAGTTACCCTTAAACAACACCAACTTTCAAAAACATAAAAAGGAATTACAATTTTCTTAAAATACCAAGTTTTATAAATTTAAAAAAGGAATTACAATGTTTAAAGAGTAAAACTGGAACAAGGCTCTCTCACATGTTGAGGAGTCCTTATATAGGCAAATACAAAGCAGAGATAAGCAAAACCCTAGGCTATGAAGTCCCAAAATGACCCTTGAATCTTCTAGACGAATTTTTTTGTTGAGCTGTCCAAATGCATCAAAATCGTTCATTTTAGCTTTGTATCCAAGCAAGGAGTGTGGGCTGTTGATTTGGCCACGTGTCATTCCTTGGAGGTTAAGGTGTGATATGATAGCTGAATGGGTTGATGGGTGGGGTCCTTTGGTGAGTGGGTTTGGTGTGGGATGGGTTTTAGGGTGTGTGAATCAAACGTGTGCCAGGGTAATTGGAATTAACCCTTTGTTTTAAGTGAGATGGTAACTGGGGGTGAAAGGTGAATAGTAACTAGTTTTGATCCGTTTTTTGTGAAGTGGAAAGTGTTTGGCGCAATTCTTTGTTTGAATGTTTCATATGCACACCTTTGGCCCTTGTGTTTTGGTAAACATGGTAAAACGTGTTTTTCAATGATAACTCATTTCCTTTGTTAATAAAGTTTCCAACTTTATACTTTGGCCACAAATCTTTGGTAAAAGGGTTTCAAGGGTTGTTTTTGCCATTTTTGCATAGTTTAAGGACTGATCTTGGACATTTCTCATCTTTGAAGGTCTTCAATGTATTTTTGACTTCATGAGGGACCATTATTGACAATTTCGAATTGTTGAGGGACTAAACTTGCCAATTCTTCAAAGTTGAAGGACCTTTTTGTAATTTTGACAAACTTAAGGGACCAAACTTGTAATTATGAATATAAAAGGGTGTTAAGTGTCATTTCTTCATAAATTAAGGATCAATCTTGTACATCTTCAAATCTTCAAGGGTTTTTCCTTGAGAAATCCATAACTAGGGTCCGGTTCTTTGTACGGCTTCGTTTCTCGTGTTCGTTTTTTTCCTTGTTTCTTGTGATCTTTTGTCTTTTTCACGATATCCATACCTAAAACACGCAAGTAATCAAATACAAGCATATATATGGTATAATTATTACATTTTATGCATTTAAAGCCCGAAAAAAACGATGAGATCATGTATAAATGCCATCTCATCACTCCTCCATACTAAGCCATTGCCGTGCCCACACGCAATGCTAGAATAAAGTATCTAAGCATCACCAAGATTCAATTTTATTAACCTTATTTGAAAAATAAAAGACTTGCAACAATACTACGAAGATGTGTAAAGACATAATGTATGATTTTCATCACGAATGTGGCTTTTAGGGTCAATGAATAGAAACAAGTAAATGTCCCATAGAGTAAATTTCGTCATCCTTGATTGTCATACATTCCATGCTAAGTGCAAAAACGTGATCATTGTTGGTACAAGTCACAATGCTAACACTACTCATACGTTCAAATTGTGCAATACTTTTCTCCCCGCAATCCTAGTTATTATGAAATGAAATGGGATTCTAGAATTTTTTAACTATTTTTCATGGATCACAAGTGATTCATATTGACTTATTTGAGTATTTGTTAGTCCGAAAATAAAGTAGCACGATTTAATCGATAATTAGCCGAAGGACAAAATCTTTTAAAACGGCTTCTCGTGTATCCCCTTAAGTTCATATCTTGACATAACTCGTTTCACGATTTGAGACCTTTCTCGGACCGATATTTGGCATGTACTTCATACTTCAAATCTTGGGAAGACGTTCTTGAAATTATGGTCTTCTCTTTATATTTTGGATTTTCTTCACTTGACGTTTTTGAGAGATTCTTCATACTTGGACCACGACTTCATCATTTTTCTTCAATATTTATTTTAGATTTTGATATACAACGATTCGCCTCCTTTTCGGACTTGGATATTTATCCTCATACCTTGTAAGGGTCTTCTTGGATAGACTTTCACCATGATCTTTAGGGGAGTAATTGCTTTTCGTCGTGTGTCTCGATCCTTCATATTGATTTAGGAATAATGATACTTCACATCATCTTGGATCTTTAGCAACAAAATAGAGCTCCTCATGCCTTGTTAGGGCCTTTTTGGATCTTCACCAATCTTCGCATCCCGCTTCAATAAGTTATGTCTTGGGTATGAACTCTATTCAACCCCGAGCAACTTTTAAACGATCTTGTGCTAGAAGTTAAGTAACCTTTCAAATCGTACGACCTTACTTATTGCAATTATTTTTATTCCTAATGCATTGATCTTATGGGAGAAAAATCCACAATTAAAAACATATGAGTTTTTCAAAGAACATTTTCATGTTCTGCGTTTAGCATGATCAGTTGTCTAACTCTATCATTTCTCGTTCTTCACTATTTAAAGACCTCTAATTAAAGAGACTCGTGAATACTTAGCCATGCAAGTCAAAATTAAGCCAAATGTGGATTAGCTTTCATTAAGACTATATCAAATCAAAGTTTTGGGTTTTTAAGCCACCTATAGGATCTTGCACTTTCTTGGACTTTTTCAAGTTTAGAGAATGCATTTTATAGTTCCCTTAATAAGTGATTTTCTATGATCAATTATAGGAACTTGCGAAAAGTTCTTGTTCTTAACCCGAATGAGCTAAGACTTTCGCGTTTTAAAGTTCCCTATATAAAAGTCTAGCAAAACTTGAATTGAGTGGGTTAAGGAATGTAAAGGGCTCCAAATGCCCATCAAGTCAAAAATTAGCTCTTATTCTACCCATCGGAAAATATACATTCGTGTCTTAAAAACACTTATTAAAACTAAGAAAAATTTAAAATTTGGCCATTTTTAGCCTTATTAGCAACAAAACAAAATGAAACGTTGAAAGTTGGAAAACGTGAGGGCGTAGCAAAGCAAGTATCTATTCACCCCCATACTAAAATTAAACATTGTCCTCAATGTTTCGAGTCTAAAGGTGGAGCACCCCCATACTAGAGACGAAGAGTCGAATGCTTAGGATCTAGTATGGAAAGGGTGATCAACAATATATCTAAAGCCGTTTATGAATTATGCTAAAATATAATTGTTAGAACAATAAAGGATATGTCATGGATTCGTGAAAAACTTCTTCAAGCAAACAATGGAGGCTCACGTAAACGAACACGAGAGTCTTCAATCGTAGCGATGATGATGACCTAGATAACACAATCACAAACAACCACGAGACAACGAGTTGGAAGAGCACAAATCCCCTCTCATTATTTATTAGAAAGCATAAAAAGATAAGCATGGGATCTCCCCCACGAGGCACCTCGTTTTTTATTACCGAGTCATGAGCTCGACTCGATCCCCTCAATGCTAATTATCATTGGGGAAGGTGACTTGGTCGAGGTCATCCAATGAAGGAACTTCCCCACCAAAGTAGTTCTTAAGCCTATGTCCATTCACCTTGAAGTTAGGACCATCATTTTGAGCTAGCTCGATGGTCCCATAAGGAAACACTTGTGTAATGGTGAAAGGACCCGGCCAACGAGATTTCCATTTCCCGGAAAATATCTTTAATCTAGAGTTAAAAAGTAACACTTGATCACCAACGTTAAAAACCCGGTTTTTAATCTTTGCATCATGAAACTTTTTAGTCTTTTCTTTGAAAATCAATGAATTTTCATAAGCATTATCTCTTAATTCATCCAATTCATTCAATTGTATTTTCTGGTGATCTCCCGCGGTCTTCAAGTCAAAATTAGCATGCTTAAGGGCCCAATATGCCTTATGCTCCAATTCAATGGGAAAATGACAATTCTTCCCATAGACTAACTTATAAGGAGTACAACCGATAGGTGTCTTATAAGCGGTCCTAAAGGCCCATAAAGCGTCATCGAGTTTATCGGACCATGAAGCACGGTTTTCTCCAATCGACCTCTCTAAAATCTTCTTCAAAGCTCGGTTTGAAACCTTGACTTGCCCACTCGTTTGCGGGTGATAAGCCGTAGAAAGACGATGAGTAACTCCATATTTCTTTAAGACCTTCTCGAATTGGTCATTACAAAAATGGGTTCCACGATCGCTTATAATAGCACGAGGGGTTCCAAACCGAGAGAATAGTTGCTTCAAAAACTTCACTACCACACGAGCATCATTATTAGGTAAAGCCTTAGCTTCCACCCACTTAGAAAGGTAGTCGACGGCGACGAGGATATACTTGTTACCATGAGATGATGGGAATGACCCCATAAAGTCTATGCCCCAAATGTTGAAAATCTCACACACTTTAATTATATTTTGCGGCATTTCATCACGTTGAGACGATTTTCCTTGACGTTGGCACGAATCTCACGACTTCACAAGTGCGTGTGCATCACGATAAATAGAAGGTCAAAAGAAGCCGACATCGAACACTTTCTTAGCCGTGAGATTAGCACCGTGGTGACCACCCGTGGGTCCCTCGTGACAAGCTCTAAGGATGTTAGAAGCTTCGGCACCAAAAACACAACGTCAAACGAGTTGATCCGCTCAAACCCGAAAGAGATAAGAGTCGTCCCTAAAATAGAACTTGACGTCACGAAAGAATTTTTGCTTTTGTTGTGTCATCATACCCTTGAGTATGAAATTGCCCGCATGGTAATTTGCAATGTCGGCAAACCATGGGGTGGTGTCTTTAGAATTCACTACACCGAGAGTCTCGAGAGGAAATGTTTCGGTGATTTCCTTGTTCTCGAAAACATCTTTGTGAGGATCTTCTAGACGAGAGAGATGATCGGCCGCTGTGACATCAAATTCTTGGATGAGGAGCATCCAACGAAGCAATCTCGGCTAAGCATTTTGCTTAGCTAAGAGATACTTGAAAGCCGAATGGTCGGTATACACGATGCTTTTAGTTAAGACGAGATAAGGTCGGAATTTCTCAAAAGCATAAACCACGACAAGGAATTCCTTTTCCATTGTGGTGTACTTTAATTGAGCCTCGGTCATCGTCTTACTAGCATAATGGATAGGACGGAAATGATTTTCATAACGTTGCCCTAAAACGTCCCCTATAGCATAATTACTTGCATCGCACATGATTTCAAAGGGTAATTCCCAATTAGGAGCAACAAGAATGGGAGCTTCGGTAAGTTTCCTTTTGAGAGTTTCGAAAGCTCTAACACAATCCTCATTGAAATTAAAAGGAGCATCCTTCTCGAGATGGTGTGTCATAGGTCGAGAGATTTTCGAAAAGTCTTTGATGAAACGACGATAAAAACCCGCGTGGCCTAGGAAACTCCTAACTCCCTTAATGGTTTTGGGATGAGGTAACTTGGCGATGACATCTACCTTAGCTTTATCGACCTCAATCCCCGCTTTCGAGACCTTATGTCCTAAGACGATTCCTTGTTTACACATAAAATGACATTTTTCCCAATTAAGCACAAGATTGGTTTCCTCACAACGTTTTAACATTTGCTCGAGATTAGATAAACACGACGTGAACGAATTTCCAAACACCGAAAAGTCATCCATAAACACTTCCATCGATTTCTCGATCATATCGTGAAAAATAGCCATCATACACCGTTGAAACGTACCCGATGCATTGCAAAGTCCGAAAGGCATCCTTCGATAAGCAAACATTCCATAAGGACACGTAAACGGAGTTTTATCATGATCACGAGGGTCGATAGGGATTTGAAAATAACCGGAAAAACCATCTAAAAAGCAATAGAATTCATTTCCCGCGAGTCGCTACAACATTTGATCCATGAAGGGCAAAGGAAAGTGGTATTTACGAGTGGCGTCATTTAACTTTTGGTAGTCAATACACACCCTCCAACCGGTCACAACACGAGTGGGAATTAACTCGTTGTTTTCATTAGGCACAACGGTCATTCCTCCTTTTTTAGGGACACAATGGATTGGGCTCACTCATGGGCTATCGGAGATAGGATAAATCATTCCCGCGTCAAGGAGTTTTAAAAATTCCTTTTTGATGACATCGTGAACTTTGAGGTTTACCTTTCTTTGACTTTGAATTGCGGGTTTGTAGTACTCCTCCATTAAAATCTTGTGAGTACAAAATTTTGGGTCAATACCCTTAATGTCGGAAATTTTCCACGCAATTTCCCCTTTATGAGCTTTAAGAACTTTCAAGAGCACGGTTTTTTCATCATTAGCAAGACCTTTTGCAATAATAACCGGCAACTTGTCATCACCTTCCAAGAATGCGTATTCAAGGTGAGATGGAAGATCTTTCAATTCAAGGATAGGCGGTTCCTCGATTGAAGATTTTTGCTCAACACTCATAACTTCCATCGGCGGAAGAAATGGTGGAATAGAAGTATCATCACTAATAATCACCTCATCTTCATTGTCGATTTCATTTAAAGTAGAATCGCCTCCTTGGAATGGAGTAAGATTTGGTGTGGAATTAGCAAGAATCGGATCCAAAATAGTGGGATTGCCACTTGACGAGCTATCAGAAAAACCTAACACTTCTTGTGAAAACTCATCGCAAACCACATCAACTAAGTCGATGTGATTGATGGTAGCGATTGCATAAACATGAGAAGGTTTTGAGTTTTGAGTAGCGTTTATAACAAGTTCCTCTTCGTTGAATCTCAAAGTATAGTTCTTGCATGAACGTCGATAAGCGATCTCGAGGTGTCTAAAAATGGAGGACCTAAAATTAGAGGAACTTGAGGATCCGCGGGGATGTCAACTACTATAAAATCAACGGGATAGTAGAACTTCCCCACTTTCAAGAAAACATCCTCGGCTACTCCACATGCTAAAATCGTAGAATGATCGGCCATCTCGATAGACATGTTCGAAGGAGTAAGAGCCGGAAGCGAAAGCGATTTCCAAATGGAAAATGGCATCAAATTAATGCTCGCACCAAGATCGGCCAAGGCGAGGCATTCTTTCATATCTTGTATATCACAAGGAATGAGAAACTTTCCAGGGTCACCAACTTTTTCCGGTATGCGGTTAAGATAAACCGAAGAACAATTAGCAAGCTTTGAAAGCTTTTCCTTATCATTCATCATACTATTAAAAGTGGAAGCGAAATGAGGCATATATAACAACGCGTCGGCTAAACTTACATCAAAATGAACTTGTTGAAATATTTTTATAAAAAGCTCGATTTGTTGTTTGTTACGTTCTTGCAATTTCTCTTTGTTTCGTCTCGAAGGGTAAGGTAAGGGTGGTGTGGGTTGGACATTAGGAAACGTCCTTGGAATCTCGGGTTCCATGATTGGTATTGGTTCAACCGTAGGTGTGACATGAGCGGTACTTCGTGGGCTTGTGATATGCTCCTTTTCGACCATCACCTCGGGCTCTTTCTCGATTTCCTTCTCCGTAGAAGTACTTGGACGAGAGATTGGTTCCTTGAAAGTTTTACCACTACGTGTAGTAATAACCTTCATTTCTCCCTTCGGGTTTGCAATGGTATCACTAGGAAGACCACCCGAGGAAGAGGGTTTACACATGATTGCTTCAAACATTTTTGCCATTCGGTCTTCAAATTTTGATTTCCTAGCATCCGCTTTTAATAATTATTGCTTAATCTCATGTTGTCCTTGTTCCATCTTTTGTTGATTTTGTTGAAGACGTTGAACGTTTCCTTCCATTTTATTAGCATGAGTCTTAAGTTCATTAGCAAGTACGTTTTTAAGCTCGTTTTTCAACTCGGATCTTAAGCTAATCATCTCACGTTGCATGTTATCAAACTTAGCATCGTTTGCTTTTGCATAATCCAAAAATTCTCCATTAAGATTTTTAGTGTGAGCATTTTGAAAACCTTGTGTAGTAGTTTGAAAATCACGGTTTTGGTTTTGATTTGCAACTTGTCCATTCCCACTTTGATAATTCCCCTTTTTATAGTTACGTGAATTGCCTTGATAACCACCATTTTGATTGTTGTTTCGATAGTTATTAGCATTTTGATTTGGTGGAGCTTGATTTGGGCGGGAACCTTGGCCGTTTTGGTTGTAAGTTCCCGTTGCTACGTAAGCACTCGAAGTGTTACCACCGGCGGTAGTGCACTCGGAAAGATCATGAGCTCTGCCACAAGATAAACAACTCTTTTCAACCGCTTTAACCGATGCGGAATTCAAAGCATCTTGTGCTTTCCAATGAGTCATAAGATTTTTAAATCTATCGAAAAACCGATTTTCCTCATTAGCTTCATCATGTAAGGCATTAATGTGACGAGACGATGACGACGATGACGAACCCAAATTGGCAACACTCGGTGTGTTACGAGGGTTATAAACCTTAGATCTATTCTCGATAATCTTTAAAGCTTCATCGGTCATTTTGAACAAAAAATTACCACCCGCGGCGGCATTCAAATAATCTCGTTCATGATCATTAAGCCCATTATAGAAAGTATCTATTTGATGCAATTCCGAAAAATCATGGTGTGTACACCTTGAAATCTCATTATTATGTTGTGTAAACCTTGAAATCTCATTTTCCAAATGTGTTGTTTTAGATGGTGGAAAAAATTGGTTCACAAACTTAGAAACGAGATCACCCCATGTCAAAATAGGATTTGGCGGTTCTTTCTCGAGCCAAATTTTAGCGGGTCCATCTAACGAGTATGGAAACAACATCATCTTAATGACGTCATGTGGAACATCCTTAAACTTGCTTGTTGCGGTGAGACGATTAAAATTCCTTATGTGGTAATGCGGGTTGTCTTTTTCATGACCTCTAAACTTATTTACTTGCAACATCGACATTAAACCCGTCTTAATCTCGAAATTCTCCGCAAGGATGTCGGGAATCACAATAGCTTCTCCAAAACCCTCGGTGGGTGCTTGAAGCAACTCCATCATAGTACGATTAGGAATGGCGACTATTGGTTCTACAACGGGTTCGACAATTGGAGTTTGTTCTTCAATCAAAGGCTCTTGATTTCCTTGACTTTGACGACGTTTACGAGCTCGTTTAGCTTGACTACGAGTTAGCATAAACTTGACGAAGAATGGGAGGTGAGCAAAGAAGATTCTTTTTGGGTGTTTTGTGAATTTTTAATTTTTTGTGTTTTTGATTGTTTTTAATTTTTTTTGGATTTTGTGTATCTTCGTAGACAACAATCTACCAAATCTCTCCTCGAATCAAACTCTTGATTAAAGAAGCCTCAAAAGAATGAAAACGATCACTTGGAGTGAACGCCTTCGAATGACTTTAGAACTTTGGTGAAAACCAAATTGTTCACGAGGGTTTAATCACAAAGAAAACCAAGCAAATATATATGATACGTAATAATACTTTGGGCGGAAAAACCCTCGATTAGCTTTCAATCTCAAAATACTCACAAGCAAGCGGGGAAACGAGGCGGCGCGAAGCATTTAAGAGCCTTTTTCCTTAGGGTATGTTTTATAATACCCGCCTTATACCCACCTTATAGTTTGTATTTTTTCAAAATCGAGCTTCACGAAAGTATTTATCTATTTTTGCCTTTTTCTTTTTGTTTAAGATTCGAATACAATAAATAGGAGATCAAATCCCAATTAAGGTTGTGTTTTCACACTTTTAGAGATATTTTGTATTTGTTGTGATACTTAATACAATATAGTAATAATAATTTCACAAAAAAAACGAAAAACCGATAATACGTATTAGTAGAGTTCTACTAATACAAATACTATTTATGGTTAATATTAAAAACAAAATGACAAATTAATCACGACACACCTCCCCGGCAGCGGCGCCAAAATGATTGTGGTAAAATACGACCTTTTAGGAAAAAGGCGTAAAAGCGGAAAGTATTAAGTGATGATTTAGGAAAATCAACCACTAATGACCCAAATAAGTTCGTTTCCCAAGGAGGTATAAGTGTGTGAATAATTCGAAATTGATTTGAGATTAATACTTGAAAGAAGGGGATGAGAAAATAGAATGACGAAGACGTGAAGGTTATTACTACGACGACTAAAATTAAAACCGTAAAAAGAGCTAAAATAAAAATAAATTCTAAAAATTCCCAATAAATTACCAAAAATCAAATTAAATAGACTAAGAATTTACAAATGATCAAAACCTTTTCAAACCTTTTAATTAATTAAATATTACTTTTTAAATGCTAATTAAAGCCCTAAAAATCAAAATAATTATTAAAAAGCCCAAATAAAGATTTTTCACTTTGTAAACCTCTAAAATGACCAAATAAGACTAAAAACTATTTTTATGAATTTTTAAACTAATTAAAACTATTTAAAATGATTAAAAACTACTAAAAACTTAAAATAATTCTAGAAATTAGAAAAATGAAGATAAAATTAATCTAAGAGTTGCAAAAATCCTATTTTAATGTATTAAACCTAGGAAAAATATAAAAAGCGCAAAAATGTGAAATTTGAAATTTAATAATAAAATAATATTAAAATAAAATTAAAAATCAAAAAATTATAAAAAATTCTAAAAACTTGCAGACTAGTTTATTTTAACCTAAATAAACAGAAAATGAAAGTGAAATTACCAAAATACCCCTAATGGGCCCTCAAATGGGCTAAAATAGAAAACAGTCCACACTAATGGGCTTTTTGTCCCAAAAACTCAAACTTGGCCCAAATGACTAGAAAAAGCCCTATCTGACTTAAAATTTAATTCTAAACACAAAAGTCTGAAGGCCCAAAAGCTGGTTTTGAGCTTATCACAGCTTAAAAGGTCAACAACTTATTCTTATTGGGCCAATAAGCCCATTAAACAATAATCCAATGCCATAAGCTCAAATTAGACACACAACCTTCTTTTGAGATGCCTAAGAGATATGTGAAAAGAAATTTTGAAAAAGCACACTCAATAAGCCAGAAATAAGCAAAGTAGAATTTCACTAAACGACAAAATAGTCGGGCTAGAGTTCTAGGATGTTTCAGAAGCTGATTCTTTTTGCAAAAGCTCACAAATAGCTTAACTAAGAATAATCAATCATAAAATTCACAAAAAGCCAAGTAGAATAAGCTGTAGGAGCAAATAAGCTGGCTGAAAAAGCCAAATAAGCTAGTTTTCTAGCAAAAGCTTAACCAAATGACTTGTAACCTTCCATATTTGATATTAAGCTGAGAAAAATGACACCTATTACAAAAGCCAAGTTGTTGCATGTATCAACAAGGAGTTCTCAAAAATAAGCCAAAATGTGCTTATTTGACCAAAAGTCAAAGTCCTCCAAAATTAACCAAAACCTCAAGGATTGTTTATAGGCTTGTTTTAAGCATGTTTGTGAAGAAGTCAAGGTAGAGTCCTTGTGAATCAAGTGGTCAGTTGACCAAATGATAACAGATTTTGGCAAATAAGGCTTAATAAGCCAGTTAGCTTATAAGCCAGCAACAAAGCAAACCAAATAGCCAAAATTACTCACAAGCAGCACAAAAACAAATTCCAAGCAACAAACAAGCAGGCCATTGATAGGTGTGTAAACACCCATCCTTTTTTCACTTAATTCTGGCTAAAACGAGACCAAAACACGTGTTTAATATCATTTGTTTGGAATTATGCATGGTTTTTGTGTTTATTGTGTTTTCAGAGCCAACCGGCTGAATATTGAAGAAAACATGGGATTGCACGGGTTTTATGGAAGAAAAAGACTCAAGACGAAGTCTATTGTCCAAGAGATGCAAAAGATTTGAACTCACTGGGCCTATTTGAAGATTTATCGAAGAAAAGGACCAAAGATGGAAGATTTACATAAGTCGAAGAAACTCAAGTCTATTAAACGAAGAAATTAAAAGACGAGCTGAATTTAATCGACGACAAATCCCGAATCAGAATCGAAAACGTCAATTTTTCTGAAAATACGAGAAGACAAGAAGAACGGGAGAAAGCCCACTCACCAACCAAAGAGAACACCTATATAAAGGATTCCCTTCACACTTTTCATGAAGTTTTTTTTTTCATTCCCTTTTTCTCTCTTTTCTGTTTGTAGGCTTCACCAACACCATTAGGGTGTTTGGTGAATTTGATTCTTGTTTTTCCAATCTTGTAGTTTAATCTTTGTCTTTTGTTTGTTCAACATTAATCAATCAATATCATCTTTCATTTCATCTTGTTCATCTTTCTTCTTTTTGATTCAAAGTTAAAGCTCTTATTTGGTTAAGTTTGATCTTTAAAAGTTATTGGGTTTTAAGTTTTTATTGATGGGATTTGATATTTATGGTTAGTAGATGGATAGTGATTAGTTTTGTTTAAGTTTTGGTTAAAAACTTGGTGATTTTAGGCTTGAAATCGTGTTCCCCTGTTCTTCGGTCTCCTACTGTTCTTGAGTTTTTCCCAGGTTCCGAATGAGTGCAAAACTTCCGAATGAATCATCTTAGTAAAAAGTTTCGAATCAGTTCATTTAAATCTTCCGAATCAATTTTGTTTAAAAGTTCCGAACGAACTTCCGAATAAACTTCCGAATAAATCTTCCGAATCAACTTACTTTTAAAGTTCCGAATCAACTTCCTTTTAAAGTTCCGAATCAGTTTCATTTCCAAAAGTTCCGAACGAAGTTCCGGACCAAAAGTTCCGAACGAAGTTCCGGACCAAAAGTTCCGAACGAAGTTCCGGACCAAAAGTTCCGAACAAAGTTCCGGATCAAATGTTCCGAACGAAGTTCCGGATCAACAACTTCCGAGTAAACTTCCGAACCAACTTCCGAGCTAAGTTCCGAGCGAAGTTCCGAACCAAATCTTCCGGATCAACAAGTTCCGAATCAAGGAGTTCATTCGGAAGTGTTCCGAATCAAGAAGAACTTCCGAATCAATTTTCTTTCAAGCATTTCGTATCAAAGTTAAGTGTTATTTACTGTTTCTTTTTAATGCTTCTTTTTAATACTTAAATTTTAATTCAAGTTTTATTAATTGCTATTAAATCAATTGCTTTTAGTTTAAGTTTACATCTTCGAGCATTTAAACCTTTAGTAGAATAGAAAACCCAATCCCCCTATTTGTCACCAAGAACAATCTTTCCACTTTGAGCTGTAATCAATTCGAGAGGATACCGAGACTTAATCTGAACCCATACAAATCATTAATATCAAATGGCGCCGCTGCCGACTCTTCTCGTTAAGATCAACAGTTTTTTGTGAGAACTTGGATTTTGGGATCCGTTCCCCGTGAACGTACTTTTTCATAAAAATTTTCAAAAACACAAAAAATATAAAATTTTCAAAAATCCTAAAAATTAAAAAACATAACAACCAAAAATATTTTTGCTTTGTTTTTGCCTTGTTAGTTCTTTTGCAGGTGCATGCGTACACGATCAACGTCTTATCAAGAGCCCTAGCCTCTCGAAGACTTAGACATGGCCGGTGTACAAAACAACAACAATAACCCACCTCTCAACAACAATAACAACAACAACAATAACAATCCACCTCTCAACAATGAGCCTCTACCAGACAATCGCCCGATGATTGGACTTCTGCAAGCACATGTAGACGGCAACAATGATCCAATTGTCATACCCGCGATTGCAGCCAACAACTTTGAGCTCAAATCCGGTTTTATCCAGATGGTCTCTGCTCAACCATTCTTGGGGCGTACCATTGATGATCCACATGACCACATCAAGAGATTCTTACAACTCACGAATACGGTCAAATTCAATGGTGTTCCACAAGAGGTAATCCGTTTACAACTTTTTCCCTTTTCTTTAGAGGGACCAGCCCGGCATTGGCTTGCTAAGGAACCGCCACAGAGTATTCTTTCGTGGACGGATTTGGAGACCAAATTTATCAACTACTTTTTCCCACCCTCTCGTACTACCGCTTTGCGGAATGAAATTATCAATTTTGAACAAAAGTACGATGAGTCGTTTAGTGAATCTTGGGACCGTTTCAAAGACCTTTTGAGAAAATGCCCACAACATGGTTTTACCAAAGTGCACCAAATTAATACTTTTTATAATGGTTTAAACATGAATGACCAAGATTCACTAAACAGTGCCTCGGGGGGTAATCTTTTGGCTAAGACTTCCAATGCTGCTTGGGATATCATTGAGAATAAGTCTCGTGTGCAAACCAAGAGTGTTCGGACCAATGTCGCTAGTGCTAGTACTAGTGACAACGATAAGCGACTTGACAAAATCACTGCGCTTCTTGAATCGCTTGCTACCCAAACCGCCAACAACACCAACAGCATCAACGCTAAAAACGCTAAAGACGCTCAAGTCAATGCTGTCAGCCAACCATGTGAGATATGCGGGGGTCCTCACTCTTACACCACTTGTACTGCCACCCAAGACTACCCTTCTGAAAATGTGAATGCAGCTTATGGCACCTATCCTCAACCCGCTTATCAAGCTCGTCCTCAAGGTGACCGCAACCTGCTTAGCTACCGTTCGAACAACTATCTCTCACCACTCGGTTTTCCTCCAAACAACCCAAACCAACAACAAAACCTCAATCGCCCTCCTCAACAACAACAACAACCTCGTACACCATACATACCACCTCACAAACAACCATATCCACCTCAAAGAAACAACCAAGTTTACCAGCAACCTGCTTATCAAGCACCCGCATACAATGCTCCTCCCAACCAACCCACCGCTTTACACCAAGAAGTGGAAACCTACGTGAGGACTAACGATGTAATCGTGGGAAATCTTCAGCGGGAAGTGCTCAACTTGAAAGCAGACCTGGTGAAACAAGGGAACGATCTGAGAGCTGATATGAGAAACACTTTGGATAGTCAAACGAATGACTTAAAGAATATGATGGCTAGTTTGTTCCAATGTAATCAATCCTCTTCTTCGGGTACTCTTCCGAGTAACACCGTTGCGAATCTAAGAGGGGAGATGAAAGCAATCACTACTCGCAGTGGCAAAGGTACCAAGGAACCCGAGCTTCCTATACCTCCAACGGTGATTGTGACTAAGGAAAACGAGTCACCTGCTTCTATTCCTCATCCTTCTACTTCCCTAATTTCTCCACCTCTTACTTCTACCCCTCCTCCACCCAAGGATGTGAGTGATCCTTCGATCCCAAAGCCTTCCTCTTCTTCCAATATACCTTATCCATCTAGGTTGAGGAAAGAGAAGCTCAAAAGCAAGTACGATATTCAGGTTTCGAACTTTCTTAAAATGTTCAAACAATTGAATTTCAACATCTCCTTCGCTGAGGCTCTCGCTCACATGCCTAAGTACGCGAAAATGTTCAAAGATTTTCTGAGTGACAAGGAAAAGCTTCTTGATATTGCCAACACCCAACTTAATGAGAATTGCTCTGCAGTGCTCTTAAGGAAATTTCCAACCAAGCTTGGTGATCCGGGTCGTTTCTTAATCCCTTGCAACTTCCCAGGAGTAGAAAATTGCATGGCCCTAGCCGATCTAGGTGCCAGTATTAATCTAATGCCTCTAAGCGTTTGGAAGCAATTATCTCTCCCTGAGCTAGTCCCCACCAAAATGACTTTGGAATTAGCTAACCGTACGGTTGCTTATCCAGTGGGGATAGCCGAAGACGTCTTTGTAGGAGTCGACAAATTCACGTTTCCTGCTGATTTCGTTGTCGTCGACTACGAGATGGACCCTCGTGTTCCCTTGATCGTGGGTCGTCCATTCCTGAGGACCGGTCGCACTCTCATCGATGTTGAAGCCGGTGAGCTTATCATGAGAGTGGGTGACGATAAAATCGTTTTCAACATAGGAAAGTTGTCTAAACAGCCTTATTCTAATGAGAGTGTTAATTTTATTGACGTTCTGGATGAGGCTTGTGAAGAACACTTTATTGATGCTTGTAAAAATATTCCTACCTCTCTTTCCAATGTTGAGACCGTTTCCTCTATTGATTCATCACTGTCTCTATTTGGAGAAAGTGATTTGTTTTGGAAAGATCTTGAAGCCACCATGGGAGATGTGAACTTAGCAAATGACGATTCTCCCACCAGTTGGGATGAAGACATGCATTTCTTTGAAAACCTTCTCAACGAAGACAATATTTCTCCACCATATCCCAAGGTTATTGCTATCGATACTCCAACTTTGAAAACACCTCCCATCGAAAATCCTCCAGATTTAGAACTTAAGGAGTTGTCGCCCCATCTCGAGTACGTGTTCCTTGAAGAAGAGAAGAAGTCGCCCGTCATTATCGCGAAGGACTTGAAAGATGAAGAGAAAACTCGCCTCATCGCCGTGCTTAAAGATCATAAGAAGGCAATTGCTTGGAAAATTTCCGATATCCGCGGAATTGATCCGAACTTTTGTACTCACTAAATTCTCATGGAAGATGACTTTAAACCCGCAATCTAGAGCCAAAGAAGGGTTAATCCTAAAATTCATGACGTCATCAAACAAGAGGTTATCAAACTTCTAGATGCCGGCTTGATTTACCCTATTTCGGATTCGCCGTGGGTAAGTCCCGTCCATTGTGTGCCTAAGAAGGGCGGAATAACAGTTGTTCCCAATGAACACAACGAGTTGATTCCCACTCGTCTCATTACTGGGTGGAGAGTTTGTATTGATTATCGCAAGCTCAATGATGCCACGAGAAAAGATCACTTTCCTCTTCCTTTCATGGATCAAATGCTCGAACGTCTTGCGGGTAATGACTATTACTGCTTCTTAGACGGTTTCTCCGGGTATTTTCAAATTCCCATCGTTCCCAAGGACCAAGAAAAGACCACATTCACTTGTCCCTATGGAACATTTGCTTACAAACGCATGCCTTTTGGTTTATGTAATGCTCCTGGGACGTTCCAAAGGTGTATGATGGCTATCTTCCATGACATGGTGGAAGACACTATGGAAGTATTCATGGATGATTTCTCGGTTTATGGCGATTCTTTCTCTGCTTGCCTTGCCAATTTAGAACGTATGCTGAAGCGGTGTGAAGACACTCGCCTTGTTCTTAATTGGGAAAAATGCCATTTCATGGTAAAAGAGGGCATCGTGCTAGGACACAAAATTTCCAAAGCCGGTCTTGAAGTGGACCGTGCTAAAGTCGATGTTATCGCTAAGTTGCCTCCACCTTCAACCGTGAAGGGTGTGAGAAGTTTCCTTGGTCATGCGGGCTTCTACCGTCGATTCATCAAAGATTTTTCTCAAATCGCTCGCCCGATGACCCATCTCTTGGAAAAAGATACTCCTTTTATCTTTTCTAAAGAGTGTATCGAAGCCTTCAACTCGCTTAAGGATAAGCTAACTCAGGCACCCGTCTTGGTTACCCCTAATTGGGAGCTGCCTTTCGAGTTGATGTGCGATGCTAGTGACTTTGCTATTGGAGCGGTTTTGGGCCAAAGAGTGAACAAACACTTCCAACCAATCCAGTACGCTAGCAAGACAATGACTGGGGCACAATTGCATTATACGACAACCGAAAAAGAGCTTTTAGCTGTTGTCTATGCTTTTGAAAAGTTCCGCCCCTATCTTGTCCTTTCCACCACAATCGTTTACACCGATCATTCCTTTTTGAAGTACTTGTTAACTAAACAAGATTCTAAACCAAGACTTCTTCGCTGGGTTTTGCTACTCCAAGAATTTAAAATCGAAATTTGCGATAAATAAGGAGCTGAAAACCTAGCCGCGGATCATCTCAGTAGACTTGAGGATCCTTACCAAGGGGATCATCCAAACAAAGAAATAAATGATTCTTTCCCCCTGGAGACCTTAATGTCTATCAACTCGACTGCTGATGAAACCCCGTGGTTTGCAGACATTGCAAACTACTTGGCGGGTGGAATTCTCGTTGACGGGTTAACATCCCAGAAAAAGAAGAAGTTCTTTAACGACATTAAGACTTACTTTTGGGATGACCTGTATCTATTCAAGCAATGTGCTGACTTGATTATTCGCCGATGTGTTGATGGACCGGCAGCTTTAGAAATCCTTAACGCTTGCCACAAAGGACCCACCAGTGGTCACTTTGGTCCCAACTACACCGCAAAAAAAGTGTTTGACTCGGGATTTTATTGGCCCACCATTTACCGTGATGCTCACGAGATGGTTAAACATTGTGATGCTTGCCAAAAACAAGGCAAGATCACACATAAAGACGAGATGCCTCAAAATTCAAGAATGTGAAATCTTTGATGTTTGGGGTATCGACTTTATGGGGCCATTCCCTTCCTCTAAAGGAAACAAATACATCCTTGTAGCCGTTGACTACGTTTCAAAGTGGGTTGAAGCCAAAGCTTTACCTACTAATGACGCAAGGGTGGTTTGTAACTTTTTGAAGTCGCTGTTCGCTAGATTCGGTGTGCCTCGTGCCATTATTAGTGATCGCGGGACTCATTTTTGCAATGACCAATTCGCAAGAGTCATGGCTAAGTATGGTGTAAATCATCGTCTTTCCACCGCTTACCACCCACAAACTAATGGCCAGGCTAAAATATCCAACCGAGGATTAAAGCGAATTCTGGAAAGAACTGTGGGAGAGCATCGTGCCTCATGGGCTGATAAACTTGATGATGCTTTGTGGGCTTTTCGTACCGCATACAAGACTCCGATTGGTTGTACACCATATCGTCTCGTGTACGGGAAAGCGTGCCACCTCCCCATTGAGTTGGAGCACAAGGCTTACTGGGCCTTGAAGTGGACTAATTTTGATATCAACAAAGCCGGTGACCTACGCAAGATTCAACTCAATGAGCTGAATGAACTTAGGAATGAGGCTTATGAAAATTCATTAATCTACAAAGAGAAGACTAAGCTCATTCACGACTCCAAGATTAAAAACCGAGAGTTCCAAGTTGGAGACAAAGTTTTACTCTTTAACTCTCGGTTGAAAATCTTTTCGGGCAAGCTGAAATCTCGTTGGTCCGGCCCATTCACCATTGCCCAAATTTTTCCATATGGTACTCTCGAGCTCGCTCAACCTAATGGACCTAATTTTAAGGTGAATGGCCAACGAGTGAAGTTGTACTTTGGTGAGGACATCTCTCAGGAGATGATTCCATCCCTCACCACGTTCCCCATGAACTAGTTTTGGGTCGAGTCAAGCTCGTGACTCGGTTATCAAAAGCAAGCGCTCCTCGGGAGGCAACCCGAGTATCTATCCTTTTCCGTTTAACCTCCTAAGTGTAGGGGGACCTCTATAGGTGTTTGTATTTGTGTGGTGATGTGATTACAGGGATAAGTGCACTTTTGGAACCTTTGAAGAACCGTGCTCCCGTGTTATCCGAAATCCGGTTCTATCTCTCAACTATCGTGATTCAATTTTCTTCATACTCACATTTGAAATTGATCACGTTAGTCGTCTCTTCCTTAACTTGATTTAACCAACGTGCACAATGTCATAAGTGTAGGGGAGATTTTTCCCACATGCTTAAACATTGAGGACAATGTTTATCTTAAGTGTAGGGGGGACTTCTATCGAAGTTTTAAGTGGACTTTTCCATGAAAATGCCTTCATTTAACCGGAAAAATCATCTTTTTCAACATTTTTCAAATTTTTTATTAACTTTGGCCATTTAGTCGTAATTTTTAAATTTTTATCGTTGCTTTCATATGTATATATCCTGTAATAAAGTCAAAATATTAATAAAGTGGTGTAGCTAGTTTAGAAATCTTTGACATATTAGGCCCGTTGCGATTATTTTGACTCAACCCGAATAGACTTATCCAAGTTTATTCTAGCTAGTATCCTTAACCATGTAGACCTTAATCGGTTTATTAGGCTAAGCATCCACGAGTCTCATTACTTGAGATTTTAAATTGTGGAGGACGAGAAATGATAGAGTCAATTATAAGTCGGTATTCTTGCACAAGCTCACTTGGTGTAATTATTTGCCTATTCTCCCATCACTTGCTAATAAATTATCTGCAATAAGTAAGGTCGTACGATTTGAAAAGTTACTTAGCTTCTAGCCCAAGATCGTTTAAAAGTTGCTCGGTAATGATAAGAGTTCATAGCCAAGGCATAACTTATGAAGCGGGGCGCGAAGATTGGCGAGTCCGAAAAGGCCCTAACAAGGCATGAGGATTCAATCTTATTGCTAAAGATCCAAGGTGATGTGAAAAGCATTATTCCCAAAATCAATATGAAGGATCAAGACTCACGACGAAAAGCAATCAACTCCCATAAAGATGATGGAGAAGTCTATCCGAAAAGACCCTAACAAGGTATGAGGATAAATAGATCCAAGTCCGAAAAGGAGGCGGATCGTTGTATCTCAAAATCCCAATTAGAGATTGAAGAAATAATCATGAAGTCGTGGTCAACAAAGTTGGAGTACCCCTCAAAAGTCTCCAAGTGAAGAAACTCTATTAACGATGAGAAGACCATTATCTCAAGCACGTCTCTCAAGATATGAAGTATGAAGTACATGCCAAATATCGGCCCGAGAAAGGTCTCAAATCGTGAACCGAGTTATGCCAAGATATGAACTTTTTGATATCCCGAGAAGCAGTTTTAAGAGATTTTGTCCTTTAGCTAACTATTGATCAAATCATCCTACTTTGCTTTCAGCCTAAATAAACTATCGAAATAAGTCCAAAAATGCATCTTCATGATCATTCTAAGACAAAAATAAAATATAAGAGATACACCTAGGAATAAGGGAGTTTAAGCGTATAATTAAGCCATGTGTGTAAGTGTTTGATTTACTAACTTATAATAACAATGATCTCGTTTTTAAGCTTAGTTTGGGGAACGTGAAACTTGAGGGTGATAAATCTTCGCAGCACCAAAGCCCTAATGTAAGTCCTTGATCTCTTTGCAAGTTATTTCCATGTAGTTATTTTCAAGTGAAAATGGTTTTCTATCCTTTTGTTTACTTTAAAGTTTTAATCTCTCTTAGTACTTCAATTTTTGTTTAGTAGTACTTTAATAAGGCCAAGGTTGATTGATTATGAGAAAAGTGTATAATTACTTTATCACTAAGCATTGCATGAGGGCATGGCAATGGTTAAGTGTAGGGGATTTGATAGGTGTGTAAACACCCATCCTTTTTTCACTTAATTCTGGCTAAAACGAGACCAAAACACGTGTTTAATATCATTTGTTTGGAATTATGCGTGGTTTTTGTGTTTATTGTGTTTTCAGAGCCAACCGGCTGAATATTGAAGAAAACATGGGATTGCACGGGTTTTATGGAAGAAAAAGACTCAAGACGAAGTCTATTGTCCAAGAGATGCAAAAGATTTGAAGTCAATGGGCCTATTTGAAGATTTATCGAAGAAAAGGACCAAAGATGGAAGATTTACATAAGTCGAAGAAACTCAAGTCTATTAAACGAAGAAATTAAAAGACGAGTTGAATTTAATCGACGACAAATCCTGAATCAGAATCGAAAACGTCAACTTTTCTGAAAAGACGAGAAGACAAGAAGAACGGGAGAAAGCCCACTCACCAACCAAAGAGAACACCTATATAAAGGATTCCCTTCACACTTTTCATGAAGTTTGTTTTCATTCCCTTTTTCTCTCTTTTCTGTTCGTAGGCTTCACCAACACCATTAGGGTGTTTGGTGAATTTGATTCTTGTTTTTCCAATCTTGTAGTTTAATCTTTGTCTTTTGTTTGTTCAACATTAATCAATCAATATCATCATTCATTTCATCTTCTTCATCTTTCTTCTTTTTGATTCAAAGTTAAAGCTCTTATTTGGTTAAGTTTGATCTTTAAAAGTTATTGGGTTTTAAGTTTTTATTGATGGGATTTGATATTTATGGTTAGTAGATGATTAGTGATTAGTTTTGTTTAAGTTTTGGTTAAAAACTTGGTGATTTTTGGCTTAATATCGTGTTCCCCTGTTCTTCGGTCTCCTACTGTTCTTGAGTTTTTCCCAGGTTCCGAATGAGTGCAAAACTTCCGAATGAATCATCTTTGTAAAAAGTTCCGAATCAGTTCATTTAAATCTTCCGAATCATATTTGTTTAAAAGTTCCGAACGAACTTCCGAATAAACTTCCGAATAAATCTTCCGAATCAACTTACTTTTAAAGTTCCGAATCAACTTCCTTTTAAAGTTCCGAATCAGTTTCATTTCCAAAAGTTCCGAACGAAGTTCCGGACCAAAAGTTCCGAACGAAGTTCCAGACCAAAAGTTCCGAACGAAGTTCCGGACCAAAAGTTCCGAACGAAGTTCCGGACCAAAAGTTCCGAACGAAGTTCCGGACCAAAAGTTCCGAACGAAGTTCCGGATCAACAACTTCCGAGTAAACTTCTGAACCAAATTCCGAGCTAAGATCCGAGCGAAGTTCCGAGCGAAGTTCCGAACCAAATCTTCCGGATCAACAAGTTCCGAATCAAGGAGTTCATTCGGAAGTGTTCTGAATCAAGAAGAACTTCCGAATCAATTTTCTTTCAAGCATTTCGTATCAAAGTTAAGTGTTATTTACTGTTTCTTTTTAATGCTTCTTTTTAATACTTAAATTTTAATTCAAGTTTTATTAATTGCTATTAAATCAATTGCTTTTAGTTTAAGTTTACATCTTCGAGCATTTAAACCTTTAGTAGAATAGAAAACCCAATCCCCCTATTTGTCACCAAGAACAATCTTTCCACTTTGAGCTGTAATCAATTCGAGAGGATACCGAGACTTAATATGAACCCATACAAATCATTAATATCAGCCATACACTAGATAACAAAATGCAAGGCAAAATTGAGGTGGTCACTTTGCTGATACAACTGACCACTTCAGCCAACTTTGATAAGCTCTAGCACCCACAATAAGCCACCAAATTCAACAAACAGATACTGCACAAATAGCTTATCACCTAAACTCTTCCCAAACCAGATTTCAGACCTTAGATCCAACAAACAAAGAATTTATTGGATCTGATGTGTTTGACCAAATTCAAACCAATTTTATCAAATTTTTCCAAAACTTGAAATCCCTTTTCCAAACCTCTTTATACTTAACCAGTGACCCAAACCTATTGCATATGACTTGTTTAGACTCCCCAAACCCTAAGAACCAAGGGAATAAGGCCACAAGGCCTTATGATCCCAAAATCCCAAACAGCCTTGTATTAGTCCTTTTGCAAACAAACTTATTATTCAATCAAACAACCTACTGATTTTAAGGTTCAATTAGCTGAACTGGGTGACAACTAAGAGATACCAACTATAAAACACAAAGCACAAATACCAGAGCAACAAATCACATGGCAAAGTACATATCAGACATAAACATAAAATTTTTTAGAGGAAACTTAAAAAGAGGTTATACCTATCCCCCACAACTTCCTAGAGGGATCAGCTATGCTCCTTGGACCACTCTCAACAACTAGAGAGTGACCAAGGTCCTTGAACAAAAGAGATGAGATGTGCCTTGGTTGATGGTTCAAAGTAGAACCTCAAGGGCTTGATTTCATCAACACAAGCAGCAAACAACCTATCCAAAGGTTGATAAACCTTCACTAGCTTGGTGTCAACAAGCTTGCAAGGGCTTATAGCTTTTGGATAAGGGTTAGTACAAGATAAATATCAAAACAGATGACTGATTTCAAGGTTTTTTCAACTTTGAAATCCTTACCAAACATAAACGTACTTAAACCACAAGATCTAAGCACCTTTATAACATCAAATGGAACTTAGAATTACCCTTAAATAACACCAACTTTCAAAAACATAAAAAGGAATTACAATTTTCTTAAAATACCAACTTTTATAAATTTTAAAAAGGAATTACAATGTTTAAAGAGTAAAACTGGAACAAGGCTCTCTCACATGTTGAGGAGTCCTTATATAGGCAAATACAAAGCAGAGATAAGCAAAACCCTGGGCTATGAAGTCCCAAAAATTCCCCTTGAATCTTCTAGACGAATTTTGTTGTTGAGCTGTCCAAATGCATCCAAATCGTTCATTTTAGCTTTGTATCCAAGCAAGGAGTGTGGGCTGTTGATTTGGCCACGTGTCATTCCTTGGAGGTTAAGGTGTGATATGATAGGTGGACGGGTTGATGGGTGGGGTCCTTTGGTGAGTGGGATTGAGTGTTTTTGGTGTGGGATGGGTTTTAGGGTATGTGAATCAAACATGTGCCAGGGTAATTGGAATTAACCCTTTGTTTTAAGTGAGATGGTAACTGGGGGTGAAAGGTGAATAGTAACTAGTTTTGATCCGTTTTTTGTGGAGTGGAAAGTGTTTGGCGCAATTCTTTGTTTGAATGTTTCATATTCACACCTTTGGCCCTTGTGTTTTGGTAAACATGGTAAAACGTGTTTTTCAGCCTTGATAACTCATTTCCTTTGTTAATAAAGTTTCCAACTTTATACTTTGGCCACAAAACTTTGGTAAAAGGGTTTCAAGGGTTGTTTTTGCCATTTTTGCATAGTTGAGGACTGATCTTGGACATTTCTCTTCTTTGAAGGTCTTCAATGTATCTTTGACTTCATGAGGGACCATTATTGACAATTTAGAATTGTTAAGGGACTAAACTTGCCAATTCTTCAAAGTTGAAGGACCTTTTTGTAATTTTGACAAACTTAAGGGACCAACTTGTAATTATGAATATACAAGGGTATTAAGTGTCATTTATTCATAAATTAAGGATCAATCTTGTACATATTTAAATCTTCAAGGGTTTTTCTTTGAGAAATCCATAACTAGGCCCGGTTCTTTGTACGGCTTCGTTTCTCGTGTTCGTTTTTTCCTTGTTTCTTGTGATCATTTGTCTTTTTCACGATATCCATACCTAAAACACACAAGTAAACAAATAAAAGCATATATATGGTATAATTATGACATTTTATGCATTTAAAGCCCGAAAAGAACGATGAGATCATGTATAAATGCCATCTCATCACCAACCATTGATTAAACCGTAAATATTCCAAAGGTCGTGTGTTAAAGACGAGAAAAGTTGTTGAAATCCCCTAACAATGTGTTCTTGAGAAACCAAAAAATCCAAGACCAAATAAATCACGTTTTTGAAAAATTTCCAAATTCGTAATATGTTGAAGTCTTAATCTCGGAATATAAATCAGCCAAGATTTTAGAATATGTAACACAGAACTCGGAATATGGCCTTGTGCAGATTTTGGAATCCAAACTTAAGTAATTTCAAAATCAGCAACAAAAATTCGGAATGTGACTTGATGATTTAGGAATCCAAACTCCAGTAATCTCGGAATCAACAACAAAGAATTCGGAATGTGACTTGATGATTTCGGAATCCAGACTAACTTATGATTTTGGAATATTAAATTCGGAATCCAAAACAACTTATAATTTCGGAATACAAACAATTCGGAATCCAAACCAACTTAAGATTTCGGAATACTAAATTCGGAATCCAAAACTAACTTAAGATTTCGGAATACAAACAATTCGGAATCCAAAACAACTAATAATTTCAGAATACACAATTCGGAATCCCAAACAATTTATAATTTCGGAAGATGAAATTCGCAATGCTAAGATTTCGGAATGATGCAGGATTTCGGAATGTGGCCAGAATTCGGAATAACTCAAAATTCGGAATATTCACAAGCACAGAATCCGGAATATGGTTTCTTGAAGGATTTCGAAATGGAAACTGAAGATTTCGGAATCCAATGATAATTTCGGAATACAAAGAATTCGCAATATGCTAAGAATTAAGAATATGTAGTTTGTTCCGAAATTAACGGTAAGATCGTACCAAAATCGATTTTGACGAGTTTTTACCCCAAAAGCCAAAAGATAAAAAAATTTGTGTTTTTGACCAAAACAAATACCATAAATCACTACCACAACTATGTAGATGATTTAGGAAGATTAAACCACAAATACAAAAAATTGGATCGTGGATTTTTAGATCAAAATCACACGAATTTGATGAACAAACACAAAAATAAAGCACTTATCATATGGCTCTGATACCAATTGTAGGTCTACGTATTTCTTGGATTATCTAAACTATGGATATGATCACAAGAGAGAGAGAGATAGATGAAGATATAGAGAGAGAAACTAGAGAGAGAAAGGAGAGAAAAGATGAAAGTGTAATATTAGATGAATGAAAGTGAGAACCAACCCCTCCTAACATGCTAGGAGGGGGTATATATAGCCCACCCTACACGTGGGCTTTGTGGGTTATATTGTTACATACTGGATCACAAGCCTATACTAGACTTATCTCATTGAAGTGACTGATCCTTCCTAAATACGTAAAAATGTATTTCCAACAATAGCAATACTTACCATATATGTAAATTCTTAATGACATCAATCCATAAAGAATACTACATATTTTTCGGTAGTCCAATTATTCAACCATACTGAATAACCTATGAGTCTGGAAGAATCATCTTTATGTATTTCCAAAATACAACCAACCTACATATTTGTCTTAGTTCATTAATACTCTCATATTAATGACTGACAATAGAAATTTAGAATATATATACTAGAATAAGTGCAGATACTATATTCAAGGATTAAACATGAAAATATAGGATACAGTTATTAAGAAACGAAAATAATAATTCTGGAAAAAAATAGTTCATTTTTTGATAACAATTGCTTAAACATCCCTTGTCTAAATACTAACACATAAAATAAATTCATAGATTTACATGAGACTAGTAGATAAAAAATACCAATAGACTCAGCATGCTCAAAATGATTATTCAAAGGCATTCGTTTTGTGAAAGGATCGACTATGTTGTCATCTGTGTGAACTTTGTTAATGACGATTTCAACATCTTCGATGACTTCTCGAATATAGTGAAACCTCCTTTGATAATGTCTAGCACCCCTCATGATTTATAACACCCCCAAATCATATGCGCAGCGGAACTACAACATTAGGGTGCTATGCAGTTATCATCACACACAAGTTATTTCGAACGACTCAAAGAGACGTAGGAATTTAAACATAAATTAAACATTGTTGAAAACCTCAAATTCTACTGTTTTCCAAACCCCAAAGATAATACAAAACAGAGTCTCGTTTTGGTCCCCATTGAATCTCAACCCCTAAAAGTACATTTTCGTTCACATGACATAATATAAAATATTTAAATGCTAAAAGGGAGGAAAAACAAATTAGACTACCAAGCCACAACAACTTCCATCCTCGCATGCTCCGCTGCTATCAATCTTGGTTACCTGAAACACATGCTTAAAACCGTCAACACAAAGGTTGAGCGAATCTATAGGTTTATCAAATCATAGGTTGAACATAAGTATTAAAACCAATCATGACCATTCAATAGCATTGTCGTACTCACAATCTATTATTCAAGGATATTATCTTTAGTAATAGCTAATAATTGTGTTTAAGCTCGTGACACTAATCCGTTAACTCAATCACCCGCGTACATTTACCGGCATAATTTAAGTGAAACCAGTGCCCCTTCTAAAGGCATTAGTTGTAATTATACCTTATTTCTTATCACAAGTTATCCGTCCGCAGAGGGTACTCAACGTACTAGCTCTTGTCTCGGATAGGGTCGTCAACCCCATAGTACTATCAATTGTATAAGCGGCTATCTCCAACCCACACAAGGGCAAGACAATAGTTAATAGTTCACGAATTTAGGGACTTTTACAACTAGGGACTCAACACAATTCAAGGCAACATTCGGGTCCAACAATCATTCATGACTTATGTTCTTTTCATTTAAATAGCATGCATCCCCCTCGCGGGTAAAAACGTTTGAAATAAGTAAAGAGAGAGGCTATAGACTCACCTGGCGTAGTAGTAGTGGTTCTAGCGAAGACGTAACGAGAAATGTTACCGACGACGTGGATGCCCGGGAAAATCAAACACTTGACCTAAAAATCAAGGTACGTAAACCAAATCAATACTCCGTGTACATTATTGTACTAAACACACGCATATAAAAACACTCAATGCTTATGAAAACTCACGCCAAAACCAAACAAGTAGTTGTTACTAGACTTATACCATTTATCTACGTAATTAAAGTTGATTTCCATTTTATAAATTTGATGGTACTTACCAAAAGTACGGGCTGTTTGCTATGACTTAAGCACCTATATAAATTTCAAGAAAATTCACAAAAATGCCTCATGACCTGTAGAAAACCCATATTTAATCCCATGAAAATTTTTCACTTCTATGACTCGTTACACATCACATTACTAGCCGTACACATTTAGGACTGATTTTGCACTTTGACCATGTTGGACTTGTTTGACCCATTGAAAATACACCATTGACCAATCCAAAACCTAAGTCTAAAAATTTACTCATAATTGCAGGTTTGAAACCAAAAATTAACTTTCAATCATTTACTAAACTCTATCTATGGTCCCCGGGATTTGATCCAAAACCAAACACAAATTCGGATTGTGTTGGTTCTCATCTCCCGGTACACGTATTTTCAAAATTACATAACTTTTGACTCGTTTAAAGTCGTAAGCTCTACTTTATACCGAAAAGAAGCTAAGACAAAGCTCTATAACTACATCCTATGTTTATGACCTGTTTACAAGGTTAAACCCACGAAAAACATGCTTGAACAATCTGCCTAAATTTTACTACCTCAAAATCAATTCAAAACTTGTTTCCCATCCATTGTATCATTACCTAAGCCTAACTAACCACTTGTAATCATTACTAATCTCCTCAAACAGCCTATATTACCAATAACATCAAATCTTAATCAAAACCCAATCCTAAATCATACATGCAATTAGTTTATCCTATTTAAAAACATAAAAAACAACCTTATAAACACAAACCCATAACACTTTTCATCAAACACCATGAACCCACCAAACACCCCCACATTTCGTGGGTTTTAGGGGATGTATAACACCAAGAACATAAACCCCATCTTGTTTTTTGGATTAATTAACATTACCAATACATTAATTAAACATCCTGCTAGTTTAATTAGATTAAAACATGTTTTTGAAAAATCATTGATTCTTGAAAAACTAATGTTATTGCATGTTGGATTTAATTATGTAAAAACACTTACAATGATTAATTGAGAGGTGGTATAAGCTTGGATTTAATCAAAACAAGTTGGAAAAATTTTGGTGGTGGAAGCCGACGGCTAAGGGAGAGGAGTGTTTTTGGTTGTGTGTTTTTGGTTTTCCTCCTTTTTGTAAAGTTTGAGGGACTAAAATTGACAACTTAACTATCTTTTGGCCTCATAATTAAACGACACAACTTAGTAGCGGGAAACGACTCACTAGTCGGTTTTAAAGTTTACGGGAGTCGGGGGTCGTCCCGAACACTCGAAAATACTTTTAAATGGTTCAAACGCACACAAAACGAATATACACATGGTCCTGACTCGACTTAAAACATAATAAAAATAAAATCTCGAAAAACTCAAATATCGATCAATCGATAACAAAAGATAAATTTTGGTTATCCGTCGGTATCGTAGTCGTCATCGGTTCTTCTTAAATCGTCAAATGTTAAATTATGACCGTAAACGTTGGTTTCAACTTAAACCGTCAAGTATATAACAAACGAAATTTCTTAAAAATTTCAAAAATATTCGTAAAATCGGATTAAATAAATGACGTTGGGTTCAGGGTATCACATCCTCAAGTGAGTCGCAACTAAAGAGCGATGCTCATACTGAACAGCTCTTGAGACAATAACTTAGCATCATACGACACTTACACTGGTATCACATCCTCCCTTCCTTAGGGGAGCGACGTCCCGGCGCTCTCCGGTTCTTATACTCGCATTTCATACAACTAGAAAGATGAGGGTACTCCATCCCATAGAGGTCTTCACATTCCGATGTGGAGTTTGGTTCACGTCTCGGGTTCCATCACACCTTCACAATGAGTATTACACCTTGCTTCAATCTCTTAACATCTCGATCCTTGATCTCCACATCAATTTCCCAAATTCTTCCCACGGTTATCGACACGTCTCTTCTCACAGCTTCTCGCGGTTAGCAAGTGATTCTTAATCTACACCATCTCTTCCGTAGCCTCTCGAATCATTTCAAGTCCATTCAACTGACTTTTTCCTACTTCATTCTATCCAACTGGCGATCTACATTTTCATCAACATATTTCTTCAAATGCTGTAGCTTTAATGCTAACATGGTAAATGTCGTTGTACAAAGATACTACCAACTGCAAGTGTCGATCTCAACAACTATCAAATCAATCACACATGCTTGGAGCATGTCTTCCATCATTTCTAATAAAAACAATTAATTCATAACGAAAAATCACACGGGCCACACATATCCCCATCGAAAACGTTCAAAATATACAAGATGAGGTAAATAATATCAGTCGTACAAAATCACCTTATTGCAATATTACGTACATACAGACCTAGTTCGTCAAAAACGAATTCCTCGATACAAAAGTCATCCGCCGTATACATAACTCTCTCCAAGACATCACAATCCAGTCAAACACAAAAGCCATTATGAAGCACATACAACCACGTTATGACATGTTTGCAAAATATCCAAACCATGCCAAATAAATAAGTTCAATTGCATGCTTGCTAATCAGTCAAGCCATGATAAAATAAGAATATTGACATGATTTCGGATGAGTCCAGTCAAAATAGAATTGCAAGTTAAAGAAGGTTCACAAGCTTACTAGTCGTGGATGCATATCCATAAAGAAAGAAAATACATACATATGTCATCATGGGGTGCTCACACACGGATCCATACCCAAAAAAATATATATATAATACAAGAACACCATCTCACTTTCATCCCAAACGTGGTCAAAATCTCAATAAGCATCATCGTTCACAGTTAAAAATATATTACATGGCACGTGTTCTCCATGATCGGACGTCATTGGACAATTTCGTCTCAAGTTCTCACAACTTTTTATCATTCGACTAGATCACATACAACATAAACACATAAAAGGCAAGGGTTTAGCACATAAACATCAACTATTTCCATCTGTCGTTTAGCCTTCGATGATCAAAGAAGATCGAGTCAAGCAAAGAGGATTCCTTACTTGAATAAACGAAGACGACAATTGGAATTGTCTTCCAACTAGCGATGCACAGTTGGTAAACTTCAACAGTTTATCGCGTTTGACATATCAAAAGAACAAGAAAAGAAAAATAAATAAGGTACGATACATTCAATGTAGGAGAAGTCTTCTTTATTTCCCTCAGAGTTACTCGAACTCAGATTTCCTCTACTTCGGCAGTCTTCTATCTTTGATAAAATTCCTTCTCAGTGTCGGTACGAGTCCCTTTGGTATTTCATCAACACCCTAGCGATTCCGATAAAATTCACACGTTACACACAACACATAAAAAAAACATTTTTCCAAATTTACTCGGTCACGGTGACGTACTAAGTCAACGCCAAACAAAAAAGAAAGATTTCAAGGAACACAAGAAAAATTCAAAAATTTTCTTTAGGAATCAAGGAGAATACGATTACTTGCAAAAGGATCCACCATTTTAAAAGCGTTCTTGTCCAAACATTTATCAAAACACTACAAGTTTAAAGATGACCAATTTATTTAAAACGATAGTGCCCTTCCTAAACTATGCATAATTAGCTAGATCATGCATACTTAAGGACCAAGCAACGATAATCGACAAAACAGGACTCTTCCTGAATTATGCCTAGTTAGCTAAGCTGTGCATAATTGAGGATCGAGTGACGACACAAACATTATTATTACATACCAAATATGACTATAAAAGTTTTCGACCTATACTTCAAAATAATTAAATCGTTTGAAATAAAATTTGAAATGGGAAAATATTGCTACCATCGTTTTAAGGAAACAAATCAAACATTTTTCATCTACTTTGGAAACATACATTTGCTTTGTCATTTTTATGAGGAAAATAAATAAATAATTAAATAAGGAAATCGACACCATATACATTTGGTTGAACGGAACATTTGACACACTCATACATATTTTCAAAATAGACTATTCACCAAATAATGGTAAGGTGGTCCAAGATTAAAGATCATTGCAAGCACAACAAGTAATAAAAATCAAAAATCAATGAGATCAATTAAGATAAACGAGCAATATATTTGCTAACGGAAATTAACTACGTTAGAAATGAAAATACTTCAAATATATGACAAGAGTTTCGGAATAAAAACAGCAATCTATAGAATCATGAAGTGGAGATCAAACATCATCACGAGCGCTAAAAATAGGACAACGATCATAATTCCCATTGTCTCGAGTTACACATACATTCCACCAACTTAGGTATACGAGGAGAGGAGAAGAATCACCTGGTCGAATAGAAACAATTTCACTGGGAAGATCGAGTTCTTTCACCTCTACAATTCGATAAAGCGCCTTCGCCTCCTCGATTTTGTTCAATTATAAATATATTACCACTTTAATAAAGATTTATAGTATCATTCAAGTAAATACAGAATTTTAGGTTCCGTTAACCGAAAGAAGAAAAGTTACGGCGTCCAGGAACAGGACAAAAATACACCAGGTGACATACCCTCACTATTAAGTACTAGCGAAGTAGAAATTCAAAAATAAATAATGGTTTCATACCATAGACAATATTAAAATGAACAATCACATTACTACCCAAGTTCAGATATAGGCTCGCCAAATCGAAGAAGTGATGTTGTAGGATCGAACCATCGTGACTTAAAACACATCTTAAGGAAATAATACAAGTATGCGTGTGTTGTACAATCCAGTTGCGTATTATAATTAGTGTTACCTTGTATATTCTAAAGCGATCATTTGCATATTTTTAATTTGGGTTACACCATTAAAGAATTTATACCTTTCATTTCTCAATCTTTACAAAGTTTTTATTTCTGGAAAAATTACAATCTCTAGGTAATTATTAACATTAGTAGATGCGGTGACTCGGTCATAATAATTGGTAAAATCATTAGTTTTGAAAATATTCATACTTGTGTTAAAATCTCAATAATATTCATATCTTAAGTACCAAAACGTATATAGTAAGAATTTTCAAAGTTTTACATTATTATTATTACGACTCATCTTATCATATATATACACGTATCCAACACAACTCGAATTTGTCCAATTGACTCTTAAAATTAACCTTGACTTTTTATTATACACATGTCTTTCTTAAAACTGATTTGTTAAATCATATTCACGCAATTCGAATCAAATGCTAAAGTGGTTTCACGTAGTATTATCTCGGATACTTACTGATTTTAGTCGACACTCGAATCTTAATAACAATAATAAAATAAATAATCAAAGTGCTCATTTCAATTATTTCCAAAATATATAAAATTCAACTTTTAATCCTTAGCCCGTTATCAAACGGTTTTAAAATTAACACATCTCGCAGCGGAATAAAATAACGTTCCATCAATATTTAATAATTTATTTCAAGCATTATAATTTCTTACTAAAAGTGTATCTCTCGATTTTATCCCAGTTTAATCATTACAACAAGTGACGAGTTCTAGTTTATACCAATGCATATAACATGACCTTATGTTCAAGATAAAACCAGTTTTACGAAATCTCTAGCTCCAAAATACGTAGCCAATCCTTCTACTCATGTTTCATATTACAAAATACGTCCATAGTTTACCATAATGACCTAAAATTAATCCATATTCAATCCAAAGTTGTATATACTCAATAGTCATATCGTTAATCTTTATTAATAACTCCTATTTGCAAATTACATTAGGTAAATTTTGACAGTTCCATCACAAGCTTTTAGTATTAAGGCATTAATATATGAAAACAAGGATTTTACGAGTAATATAAATGAGTTATTATGATTTACCAACCAAGGTTAAAAGAAAATAATTTCACGTTATCCATTTATTCTCTATACAAATTCTACTTGTTACAAGACACACCGTAGGTCATTTTATCCAATAGTTTCATTCACCATACATTAATTATGTAAAACACTTTATGTTTAAACCATTCAATCAACAAAGTTCGATGCTTACTTAACTAGCACAAATGCCGGACCTCTTCGTGTATACTATCAATTTAAAATAATAAGACAACAAGACGAATGCGATAAACGGAATGAGAATACGTATGTCAACTAAGTGTTGTTATCGGCCTCGGGTGGGTCTCAAAATTGTACACAATAAAGTTAACACAAAACAACCAAACTTCAAGCTATCACGCTTGATCATAACGCTAGTCTATCCTTAAAACGCATCTTTAAATTCGAGTAGAATGATAAAAACGATTAAATGGCGATACGCTTTAACCACGATTTACAATAAACACATATGATTCGCCGCTACGGTGTACGCATCATCGATTATACTTCGGCTATACTATAGTTACGCGAACTAATATATCAAACCCATAAGAATAAGGGAAATAAAAATAGTACGTTAATAATTTACGTTCCAAAAAGAAGGTGTCCAAGAATGACACATCACGGTGCGATAACGACAATCGGGATCAATCTAGTCGATATACAATATGTTACGAAGCATTATTTACGTATCTAGAGTATCAAACGAGGTTCACACTCGGTTATTCGAACAATAAATTAATTATCAAGATTGATAATTAGCGGTAAGGCCGAATTCTCAACAAAACCGCATTTTAAATGTACGATAATCACCCAAGGACCATTGCTTCACGTGTAATGCCTCCAAATACCATAGTATATACATACCTATACATACAATCATTCCTACACACATAGGATCACAACGCAGTATTGCCATGTAATGCAATGTAGCCCGTATGCCAATTACATGTGACATATAAGATAATCTTACAAGAATTTCTAAATTACGATGATAAGTATTCAACGTACACAACAATATATCTCAATATATATCATAGTATTTACTTACTAACTACTAGGTAATGCATATCAGTTTTGAGGGATACATCTAAAATATAAAGCAATGCTAAAGAAATCTACCAGAGCCATGCAGGATAGTTGTGTGCTTGGACAATTTCTTACGACACCAAAAGTTATAGTTTAGGATTTTTCAAAATGACCTAGTTCTCTATAACTCATGGCTCTGATTACCAATCTATAACACCCCCAAATCATATGCGCAGCGGAACTACAACATTAGGGTGCTATGCAGTTATCATCACACACAAGTTATTTCGAACGACTCAAAGAGACGTAGGAATTTAAACATAAATTAAACATTGTTGAAAACCTCAAAGTCTACTGTTTTCCAAACCCCAAAGATAATACAAAACAGAGTCGCGTTTTGGTCCCTATTGAATCTCAACCCCTAAAAGTACATTTTCGTTCACATGACATAATATAAAATATTTAAATGCTAAAAGGGAGGAAAAACAAAGTAGACTGCCAAGCCACAACAACTTCCATCCTCGCATGCTCCGCTGCTATCAATCTTGGTTACCTGAAACACATGCTTAAAACCGTCAACACAAAGGTTGAGCGAATCTATAGGTTTATCAAATCATAGGTAGAACATAAGTATTAAAACCAATCATGACCATTCAATAGCATTGTCGTACTCACAATCTATTATTCAAGGATATTATCTTTAGCAATAGCTAATAATTGTGTTTAAGCTCGTGAAACTAATCCGCTAACTCAATCACCCGCGTACATTTACTGGCATGATTTAAGTGAAACCAGTGCCCCTTCTAAAGGCATTAGTTGTAATTATACCTTATTTCTTATCACAAGTTATCCGTCCGCAGAGGGTACTCAACGTACTAGCTCTCGTCTCGGATAGCGTCGACAACCCCATAGTACTATCAATTGTATAAGCGGCTATCTCCAACCCGCACAAGGGCAAGACAATAGTTAATAGTTCACGAATTTAGGGACTTTTACAACTAGGGACTCAACACAATTCAAGGCAACATTCGGGTCCAACAATCATTCATGACTTATGTTCTTTTCATTTAAATAGCATGCATCCCCCTCGCGGGTAAAAACGTTTGAAATAAGTAAAGAGCGAGGCTATAGACTCACCTGGCGTAGTAGTAGTGGTTCTAGCAAAGACGTAACGAGAAATGTTACCGACGACGTGGATGCCCGGGAAAATCAAACACTTGACCTAAAAATCAAGGTACGTAAACCAAATCAATACTCCGTGTACATTATTGTACTAAACACACGCATATAAAAACACTCAATGCTTATGAAAACTTACGCTAAAACCAAACAAGTAGTTGTTAGTAGACTTATACCATTTATCTACGTAATTAAAGTTGATTTCCATTTTATAAATTTGTCGGTACTTACCAAAAGTACGGGTTGTTTGCTATGACTTAAGCACCTATATAAATTTCAAGAAAATTCAAAAAAATGCCTCATGACCTGTAGAAAACCCATATTTAATCCCATGAAATTTTTCACTTCTATGACTCGTTACACATCACATTACTAGACGTACACATTTAGGACTGATTTTGCACTTTGACCATGTTGGACTTGTTTGACCCATTGAAAATACACCATTGACCAATCCAACACCTAAAAATAGACTCACAATTGCAGGTTTGAAACCAAAAATTAACTTTCAATCATTTACCAAACTCTATATATGGTCCCCGGGATTTGATCCAAAACCAAACACAAATTCGGATTGTGTTGGTTCTCATCTCCTGGTACACGTATTTTCAAAATTACATAACTTTTGACTCGTTTGGAGTCGTAAGCTCTACTTTATACCGAAAAGAAACTAAGACAAAGCTCTATAACTACATCCTATGTTTATGACCTGTTTACAAGGTTAAACCTACGAAAAACATGCTTGAACAATCTGCCTAAATTTTACTACCTCAAAATCAATTCAAAACTTGTTTCCCATACATTGTATCATTACCTAAGCCTAAATAACCACTTGTAATCATTACTAATCTCCCCAAACAGCCTATATTACCAATAACATCAAATCTTAATCAAAACCTAATCCTAAATCATACATGCAATTAGTTTATCCTATTTAAAAACATCAAAAACAACCTTATAAACACAAACCCATAACACTTTTCATCAAACACCATGAACCCACCAAACACCCCCACATTTCGTGGGTTTTGGGGGCTGTAGAACACCAAGAACATAAACCCCATCTTGTTTTATGGATTAATTAACATTACCAATACACTAATTAAACATCCCGCTAGTTTAATTAGATTAAAACATGTTTTTGAAAAATCATTGATTCTTGAAAAATTAATGTTATTGCATGTTGGATTTAATTATGTAAAAACACTTACAATGATTAATTGAGAGGTGGTATAAGCTTGGATTTAATCAAAACAAGTTGGAAAAATTTTGGTGGTGGTGGAGTGGTGGAAGCCGACGGCTAAGGGAGAGGAGGAGGAAGGAGAGAAAAATTTTGTGGAGTGTTTGGTTGTGTGTTTTTGGTTTTCCTCCTTTTTGTGAAGTTTGAGGGACTAAAATTGACAACTTAACTATATTTTGGGCTCATAATTAAACGACACAACTTAGTAGCGGGAAACGACTCACTAGTCGGTTTTAAAATTTACGGGAGTCGGGGGTCGTCCCGAACACTCGAAAATACTTTTAAATTGTTCAAACGCACACAAAACGAATATACACATGGTCCCGACTCGACTTAAAACATAATAAAATCTCAAAAAACTCAAATATCGATCAATCGATAACAAAAGATAAATTTTGGGCATCCGTCGGTATCGTAGTCATCATCGGTTCTTCTTAAATCGTCAAATGTTAAATTATGACCGTAAACGTTGGTTTCAACTTAAACCGTCAAGTATATAACAAACGAAATTTCTTAAAAATTTCAAAAATATTCGTAAAATTGGATTAAATAAATAACGTTGGGTTCGGGGTATCACATCCTCAAGTGAGTCGCAACTAAAGAGCGATGGTCATACTGAACAGCTCTGGAGACAATAACTTAGAATCATACGACACTTTCACTGGTATCACATGATTCTAGGATCATTGGTCATGGAAATTGCTGTAGAATTATCACACAACATTTCCATAGGTTCATTATTAGTTGACATGACTCCCGCAAGACCACTAATAAACTTCCTTATCCAGACAGCCTCCAATGCAGCATCAACAGCAACAACATATTCAGCTTCAGTTGAGGACATTGCAGTAATGCTTTGCTTACAAACGACTCCACCATTTAGCACAAACACATAACCCGTTTGGGATTTAGTATCGTCCTTGTCAGTTTGTAAACTAGCATCGATATAACATTTAACGCAAAGCTCGTTTTTTGTATTAGCCCCATAAACAAGTTCCATGTCTTTAGTATTCCTAAGATACTTAAGAATAGTCTTAACAGCAGTCCAGTGTTTCTCACTAGGATTCTGTTAGAATCTACTTCACAGATTTTGCGTAAACGCAACATCGGGTCTAGTGCATCTTACCACATACATGATAGAAACAATTTACGAAGCATAGGGAACTCTCTGCATGCGTTTGACCTGACTAGGTGTGATCGTACCTTGCTTTTTACTTAAGTCCAACTTTTCTTGGAACAAATCCTTTCTTGGATTTATCAATTCTAAATTTCTTTAGAACTTTATCAAAATAATCACTTTGACTTAAATACAACAACCGCTTAGATCTATTTGGTGTGATCTTTATTATAAGAATATATGCAGCTTCACATAAATTTTCATCAAAAACACTTGCTCAAAGTTTTTACTTCCTGAGGCATTGAAGTGCTATTTCCTATTAGTAATATGTCATCTACATATAAGACTAGAAATGCTACATTACTCCCACTAGCTTTGACATATACACATGGCTCATCGGGATTCTGAACGAACTCATGCTTTTTAATTTCTTCATCATACCATTTATTCCAGGTTCTGGAAGCTTGCTTCAAGCCATAAATGGATCTCTGCAACTTACATACTTTGATGGGATACTTTGGATCAACAAAGCCTTTAGGTTGCACCATGTAAACATCTTCACTAAGGTGACCATTCAAGAAAGCAGCCTTGACATCCATTTTCCAAATCTCGTAGTCATAGAACGCTGCTATGTCTAAGAGAATCCTAATAGCTCTAATGTCCGCGACTGGAGAGAAGGTTTCCTCATAATCTAGCCTGTAGATTTGAGTGTACCCTTTCGCCACAAGAAGATATTTGTAGGTGCGTATATTGCCATCCATGTCGGTCTTTATCTTATAAATCCATCTACACCCTACGGTTCTTACGCCCGCAGGAAGATCAATCAAAAACCATACTTGATTGTCTTTCATGGATTGCATTTCCGCGTTCATTGCTTCAAGACACTTATCAGAACTAACGTCCGATATAGCCACTTAATAATTAGGAGGTTCACCATAATCACCTAATTCGTACTCCTCATCATCTACATAGAAACCCCTTAGAACGGGAACGTTTACGTTTTGAGGTTTAACAATCTCATGTGGAACTTCATCATGTAATTCGCTAGTGTTACCAGAAGGTAGTGTATCTACATCTTCGACGATTTCTAGGTCGTTAGTACTCTCACCTACTCCAAGCAGTGGAGTACTCCCACCTGATCCAAGCAGTGGAGTACTCCAACTTGCTTCTTGATCTATAGGACTTGTCTCAAAGAACTTAGCATTACGAGAAACAAATATTTTGTTCTCAAGTGGATAGTAGAAGTAGTAGCCCATCGTTTCCTTTGAGTATCATACGAAAAAACATTTAATTGATATGGGGTCTAATTTGTCAAGAGCATCCCACTCACGAGAGCCTCACAACCTTAAACCCTCAAACAAGACAACTTGGGAGCTTTCTAATGTCATACCTCATATGGTGTCTTATCGACCTTCTTGGTTAGAATCATGTTGAGAATGCACGCAACAGACTCTAAAGCATAACCCCAAAAGAACTTTGGTGGAGTAGTGAGTTCATGGAACGAACCATATCCAATAGAGTTATATTCCTCCTTTCCGACACTCCATTATTTTAGAGCGTGTAGGGAGGTATGAGATGCGACACAATGCCACATTTCTTCAAATGTTCCACAAACTCAAAACTCACGTATTCGCCTCCACGATCGAATCGAATAGCCTTGATTTTCTTGTCAAGTTGGTTTTCTACCACATTTTTAAATTCCTTGAATGTTTCAAATACCTCATGTTTATGTTTCAAAAGGTAAACATAACCATAACAACTGAAATCATCAGTGAAGGTAATGAAGTAGCTAGCTCCTTTGCTAGACACGGTTCTAAAGGGTCCGCAAACATCCGTATGAATGAGTCCCAAAAGATATTTACCTCTTTCGATTACATGTGTGAAAGGCTTACGCGCCATCTTCTCGTACACACAAGACTTGCATTTATCATTGAAATAATCAACGTCGGTGGGATTCAAAATTCCATCACGTTGAAGCTTCTCGATGCATTTCTTGTTTGCATGACCAAGGCGACAATGCCATAGATAGGTTGAGTCCTACATCGCATGTTTGGCTCTTTTTATGCTAACATAATATATAGAACTATTGAGATTAACACCTTACATATCAATTTCAAAAATGGCATCATGTGGTATTGCATTAAAGTAAAGTATGTTGTCTTTGTAAATAGAAATTACATTATTCAAAATAACATTATTAAAACCATCTTCCATCAATCTAGAAACTGAAACAAAACATCTAGTTATAGAAGGCGCAAAATGATAATTATTCAAAGTAATAACTAGTCCATTAGGAAGTGCCAAACCATATTGACCAATCGCTTCGACGTTTGCGCGCATCCCATTTCCTACGTACAAGCTCAAAGCTCCTTGCTTCAATTTCCTGCTATCTCTAATCCCTTGTGATGCATTACAAATATGAGTTCCATAACCCGTATCAAATACCATCATCTTACTATTAGATATAGCATAATGTTCTATAACGAAGATACCTGAAGTACTAGCTCCGCTAGTATTCTTGCGTTTCTTCACCTCAGCGAGATACTTTAGGCAGTTACTTTTCCGGTGTCCTACTCTTTGCAGTGGTGACACTCGGAGTCCGTTGCTGGATTATCTTTCTTAAGCGGTGGAGTAATTTTATACTTTGGGACGTAAGTTGCCTTACCCTTTCTAGCATTCTTTCCTTTACCCCCTTGTTGTTTCTTACCCTTTTATTTCTGGATCCGTCATGCTCTAATAGCCATTATAGCAGGAGTCTCAACCTTATTTAGAAGCCCTTTCTCATGTGACTTTAGCATTACATGAAGCTCTACTAATGTCTTCCCCATGCTATGCAAATTGTAAGTTGGCACAAGTGATTCATAATCCTTGTTGAGAGAGTTCAAGATAAAACTCACAGCAAGTTCTTGTTGCATGGGATAGCCTAGGCGTTCCAGAGTGTCCATGTAGCCTTTCATTTTTGGAAAATGAGAGCTAACAGATTGTCCCTCTACAAACGTGAAATGCCTTCGCAATGTCAAACATTTCAGTTTTGCCGTGATCCTGAAAAAGAGTTTTAAGCTCCTTTATCATGCCATATGCATAGAACCTTTCAAATGGAATCTATAATCCGGTGTCATTGCACCAAGCATAAGACATGACACATCTTTCTCTTTACTCACGTCATTATAGTACTCATTAACCTGAGCCTCAGTAGCATCATTAGGATTAGGGACTTCTCTAAGAGGTTGTTTAATGAATTTCATCTTATCTCCATACTTGAGATAAACTCTCAAGTTTTGATACCAGTTACTGAAATTTGACCCAGTTAATTTCTCATCAGTGAGAATTAACCTTAGTGTAGGTTCCTTGTTTTGGGCAGTAATCATCTACAAAACAAAGTTTAGAAAATATTAGTATTTTCAACAATAAGTCTCTCATAAAATTAACTACCCAAGTTGAAAATTTAAGTTTATTAAGAGCCTAAAACCCAACTTGAACTAATACTGTCAATGCAGTTTATCTACTAGAGACGATAGTAATTAAAAAGGTAATCATCGAATGATAATTGCCACCGGTGCAACTCTTAGCAATAGTGAGGTCATGACTACAATATCTAGCATAAACGTAGTCACGTCATGTTTGCCTCATCTCGTACTTTGTGCTTAAGGTTTGATAAAAAAACAACGTAAGTCGTCAAATATTAGTCGTGGATTTATAACTTCGGGTCTTACCCTATGTAACACCCCCATTTTACCTTTACGCAGCGGAACATTAATCTGGGGTATTACTTCATAGAACACAAGTCATACTGATAGAAAACAACTCAAAAGAGAGATGAAATCAACTGTCTTTATATTTCATTGAAAAATCAGAGTTTTACAATATGAGGTTCCCAAAATCTAGAATAATTTCAATCTTGTGCCTCTTCATGCCATCCTTGTGTTGCTCCATGCTATCAGTCACCATTTATCTGAAATATATGCTTAAAGTCAACACAAAGCTTGAGTGAATTCATAGGGTTTAAACATGTTTTGAATACAAGTATATCATCCGGGCTACAGTGTTATACACCCACATAAAATAGTCATCATACTGCACTATGTTCATGACCCCGCTACTAGACAATATCATAACCAACAAACTGCCCTTATAAGAATGAAGCCTGCCAGACTATCCTTAGTCAAAATAAAGTGTATCTGTTAGCCAAGGTAGGAAACCTTCAGCTGCTGGCAAGTGCGACTTGCCCAGATAGGGGATGTCAAACCCCAAATAGTACTAATCACAATATTATCCCACATTTTCAAGGTGATTAGCGGTTCACGATTAATAAGGGACTTAATGGCAGTAGAAACATAGTGTCAATAGTCGTACCATACATTTTTAAAAGCACTTGTGTTCCAGTTTTAGCATATATCCCCCTCGCGGGTTTTTAAATCATTTATAAAGCATTTAAAAGTGAGGCTATGAGCTCACCTTATGTCCATAGAATCCGAGCTATAATCAGATATAGATAACAACTTGATCATACAAACCTCAACTTGGTCTCATAATCAACAACTTGATCTCACACAAACCTGGATTAATACATTGTGTATAGTATCAAGTCTTTGAATTTTAGTTCAATATTGTTAAGTGTTGGTTGTATATTCTTTTATTAATATTTGCTTGTAATTCTAGCACCATTGTTCGGGCCATCATACTCGGAAGCCATTCTATAAACGTTTGAGGAGAGAGGGCACTTTAAATCGTAAACCCAACCACTCAGTCAGAACGTAATATCAAGATGGAACATCTTTGTACAAAGCTCCCTACTAACATGATACTTTAATTACTTCCTCATATTCATAATTAATCTTCTTTAGTTTCATAATTGGCAAAAATAGCCCTTTTAGTTATACTTTGGTATAATTACACTTTTAACCCCTAAAGTAAGTTTTAGTATTTGCAATTTAAACCTTCAATTTAACCTTAGGACCTCAAATTTACAAAATTTATTCTTATATATTTAATTTTCACAAAATGAAACTTTTGGCCCAAAATGTTAAATAGTTTCAAAAATGACAGTATTAGTCCCTCCACTTGTAAAAGTCACATAACAACCTGAAAAATGGACCAAATGATCTAGGATTTAAAAAAAGTTTCAAAACAAGTTTATAATCATAATAACAACATTTATCCAGAATTATAGCTTTTGAAAGGGGTTATATTGCTTATGATTTCATGTAAATTACAAATCTAGGGTTTTAAGACATCTTTAACTTATAACTTTCATTTAAATTGATGAAAAGATTTAGTTTCTTTTAGATTATCTTCCTAACATATTATTAACAGTATAACAACTCTAAGAAAGTATTATAACAAGATCAGAGCATAGCTAACAAAGTGATTACCTAGGATGCTCCAAAATGGCTCCTAATGAGGTATATGGACTATATCTTCTTCTTAACTCTTCAAGAACTCCTAGAACTTATTCCAAAGCTTGATACTGATCTTAGGGACTTCTTTGGGCTCCAATGGTCATGTGAGAATAGAATTTATGTGTGTTTAGGTAAGAAATGGAAGGATGATTCTAAAATGAAGCTAAAGGTTCATATTTATACTATTTTCAACACTTAGCGTCCCAGTTAAGCCATGAAATGTGTAAGGAACAGAGAGTGGTGACTAAGGAAGCCTAGGAAATACCTATGCAAGTCTATTAGCTGAGTATACAAGCTAGTTCATTCCAATCTTCAATATGTGGTCTAAAATGGTTTTCGTCAAGATTAGGATGAGAACAATGATGTGTAGCACACAAGGAGGTGCATCACCTACTTAAAAATATCCCAAAATATCTATTAGTACTGATCCTAATTTTAAAAATAATAGGGTAAGTGTTTGAATGCGTTTTTGGAGGGAAAAACCTAGGCAGATTCAAAACTAGGGCTTGTAACTTTATACTTTGTGATTTTGGTGATTAAGGGCTTAGGAATGTGAGTGATGGATTAGGGTTTATTTAGGGTATTTAAATTGTAATTATGAAGTTTGGGTCTTTGGTTTGAAGTTTAACAAAGGTTTGATGTGAAAATGGGAAGAAAACTTAGGCGGGTTAGGGTTTCTAATGATTTAGGGTTTAATCTTAATAAATGTAATTATCCTTCAACTAGCTACTTACGCAAACTCAATTTATACATCCTAAATTTTCCTTAATGTGTTCATAAAGTCCCTACATTGGTTTTATTAAGTTATTCTAGGTAAACATGTCTAAAGGGTAAAAATACCCATTTTGACCTAATTTACAAGCCATGCATTGAAATCTTGTACTTTGTGCATTAGGGTACTTGTACATTGTCTTAACATAATTATAACCTTAATTAAGTCCTATAAATATTTATAGACTTGTCTAAAAAGACTAGGTAGTGATTCTATGTAGATTTCTTAATATAAGGGTTTTTATGTCATTAATCCTAATGACTTTCTATCTTGGGTAATTAGTGTTTGTACCTTTATAAACACTTATTATAGGGCTTATATAGTATTTTTATGACTTCTAGGGATTCTACATTCTTAGTTTAAGGGTTTGTATAGGTTGATCATATTCTAGGGATAATTATGTGAGCTTAAGATCCTATGCTTTGATAACTTGTACCTTATGCTTTACCAACTTGTAACTTAACTTGAAGTAAATGTATAATCTTAATATGATACATAGTTGAGTTTTATAATTTATGGCAAAAGATTAGACTCTAATTCAATGTATAATGGATTTTATATGCTAATCTTGGTTACTAGGTCATTTTCTTGTAATTAGCTTGTGATTAGTGAATATTAGTAATTTGTGATCAACTAACTTTCCTTTATATGATAGGTTATAATTAGTATATTATTTTTTATGCTTGTACATAGATATTATGTAATTACATTGCTTGAAATATTGTTTACCAAGGGTTTCTAGGTGGTGATCTAGACTATTATGTACAATTACTTGTACTTAGCTTTGTATAGTTTGGTCTTACCATTCTTATGTATTATTATGTCTTCAAAGTATAGTTTACAACTTGTTTATAATCCATAATGAATTATTCATATGTATTCTTCATTCATTGTTTACCATTCTTGAGTTTACAACTTATTTATAGGGATTCTAGGGTTTCTAAGGGTATTTAGGAAATTATGGTTATATTTGAGATGTTCTTATAAATATTGAACTTATTAGATCACTTTTAGATCTTAGACTTGATATATACATTGTATTGACAACATATAGGAATATGTTGTAATGGCAGTTCAAGTTGTGAAAAGCAGTTCATCTTACCAAGTAAGGTATAGAAAGCAAAAATTTCTAGCCAAATTTTAAAATTGAGATAGTTATAGCTTTAACCCATAAGTGAAGTTTGAGGATTGTCATAGTCTCTCCCCCTTAAAGAAATCTCGTCCCGAGATTTGGATAAAGAGTGATGTCATAAGACAAAGAAGAGCATAATCCTCGCGTTTTCCAAACATATTCATACCCTCTCTCAGGGTTTCAATAATTCAATAATTAGAAATATAACAGTACACCACATAATTTAGTTTATCATTATAAACTCTTTCCTTGGGATGATAAGAGATTCATCGGATAAACATTTCTTCAAATTGATAATGTGAAAAGTATCATGAATAATACTGAGTTCTTTGGGAAACTCAAGTCAATATGTCACTACTCAATTCAAAATCTTGAATTGATTATCGCATTTTTCAAAATCAATTTGGGTAATTGATGGAGAAAACATCCTTCTCACATAGATACTGTTTAATATGGTGTAGTTTCTCATTCACAGTGAGAAATCTTTATCAAAACAGTCTTTCTAATTTTCCATTTAACTATAGGAGTTACCTAACGGTTACTATTCAACGTACTATGAAGCTCTATTCTCATATAACCTTCTCAAATAGTTTCATGTATTCATTTGGGTTTCATAAGTTGAAAATCTCCAACTTTAGCCCAGCAGATACGTAAATGGCACTTCCTTGTTCCTTCTATAGAGTGCTTCAAATAGTATTGCTTTAAGTATAGAAGGATAACTATTGTCATACGAGAAATTTTACCAATGTTAAGTATCCTTCCAAATTTATAAGACATACAGGGAGTATGTAGTTTAGTATCTGGATAGTTCTATCACTTAGTACCTTAGTATACTTATCTTGAGTAAGTATAACATATTACCCTCGGGTATTTTGTATATACTTTTAGGATTAAGATGTTAAACACTCGTCACGATCTTAGGTGATAGATATTGATTCTCTATGTCGACAGATTATTTTTGGTATAACCTCGTCAGAGTTCTTATATCATTATTTTTCTTGATACAAATAAATCTTGCAGCTTTAATATAACAATCGACAATGACCCAGATGGCGTCATGTCTACCTGAAGTAAACAAAATCATCATTGTTCTTTCTTATTCCATGGGGGAAATTTGGATTGAACTAGTAAGTCAGATGACTTAATATTATGCTTTATTTCTAAAAGCATAATATAAGGATTTCAGAGTTTCTTCAAGTTGAATGGAATACTTCACATTCCAAATTCTAAATCTGAGACGAACATTGACGTACTTTTCAAATATAGTAATACACGTAATTTCTCACTTAATGTTCTAACGTTTTATTAAGTCCACACTTGTCTTATATCGAATCTTTTTAAGTCCATTTATAAATTTTCACTAACATAAAGATGCGTCCAACTTTATGCAAGGAAGAAGTTATAAATTTGGTGATTTAAATTTATTTATTTGACTGAAGAAGCGTCCTAATTCAATCAAATAATAGAATGTAAATCATTGACTTAGAAATTTCCGACATAACAAGTGTATAGACAAATATTCTTGCAGTTGACATATTTATCATACCCTTAAATTTCCTAATCCAACGACCTACTATGTTGAAAATCCGACACCAGATGGTGTAAAGTCCTGTGTGATGCAGAGTGCATTTTCTTCACAAAAGAAGATTTCCATCATATTTATCGTAGGTTGGATTTATAATCCTATGTTCTAGTTTACTAGAATCTACGGACGTTCATTCACTGCCGAGTTTACGCTTAATATTTTTCTGCTTTTTGCACAAGATTGTGCCTAATTACTTTGTTCATCAATTCTTTAGGTAAAAGTTAATGACTTTTTCCAAAATATTGGGATTTTGGAAGTGGTAATCTTTCTTCAAAATCTTCGATAAAATTCCTTAATAAACTTTTCTAACAAAATCTTCTGATGGAGTCTTCTTAATAGAATTTCAGATGAAATTCCATGACATAATTCCATGATAAAATCTTCTGATGAAGGCTTTTATCATTCTACGGAATAGGATTTAACTCTAATAACTCTTGAAATTTCCTCGTGTATGTCCCGAGGTTAATTCCTTTTATCATTAGATAGCGAAGTTCTTCTCTCATCTTCTCGATCATCTTTCTAAGAAATATTTGAAACTTAATCAAGCGATCTTATGTACTCCTTTTATCTCAATGGGTTGAGTATAAAGAATTTACCAAGATAACTGACGAAGTGCTATCTTCTTATAGAAAGCTTCATTTTATAATTTCAAATATGATTTATACAATGGGAAACTGAATTGGCTCTTTCAATCCAAAGGGTGATACTCATAGCAACTTTTCTTCCTTGGATATCAAAAACTAACTAGTCACGAGTCTTCGTCCGAATAATACTTCTTATTGACAATTTGCACTTGTAGGATTGTAACCACATCATTGTTAATTCTTCGTCAAATACTTTTTAGGATTTAGAATTAGGGGAAAGAATAGAAATAATTCAGAATCCAAGGTATACTCATATCATAAAACATTCGTCACATATGTATAGGAATACATATAAATGCTTATCGAACACAAGGTATATCTTTTAGGTTTATAAGAAACTCGCTATGTTGATTATCATTCATATATAAGGATAATAAATCCAATTATGAAATAGAATATCAAAGTTTTCCATGGATTTATAAAGATATGACTCATGCATAATCGTAACATAATTTTTCCATGATATGGAATGGAGGAATATAACGGAATATGTAAAAACTCGTCTTATAGAACAAGCTTCTCTTTTACATATCTTATAGAAGAATCTTTTGATGGACAAAAGTCGAGAATAGAATATTTCTAGAAAACTTGGGAAGTTTCCTTTCTCTTTCCTCAAACTTGTGGGTTATGTTCAACTTGATAATTATCATTATCATAGAAGATAACAGAAATTCTAAAGAATATATACTTTATCAAGTATATGCTTTTCTTAGTATTAACGCATTTTCATTCATAATCATTTATGAGAAAACCAAGAAATAGGGGTTTCTTGCTTCTCAAAAATAAATATGAAATGACAAGATGAGAAACACAACTTTTATTTATTAACAACTTGTCTGTTTAAACTTACAAGACAAGCTTCACTATTAACATAAAAGTAAAGACATAACGTTGAAAGTATTTACAACTTAATAGTCTAATGTTTTAATCTCTCCCTCTTAAGTTCTTTGATGGAATAAAAAAGACTTCGTATATTGGCTCGATGTCTAATTTGAATGTCCTCAATGACTAACTCAAGGGTAGAAATCTTCAGTCGAGTTTGAACAATTTCTTCATCTTGTATCATTTGCCTTCTCTGCAACTTAGCTTTAGCTTCTTCTAAATATCCTTCTAACTTCTCAAAATCTCGTTGTATAATTCTTCGGCCTTTCTGAAGTCCTTTAACTTTAGCTTCAAGATCTTCAATACGCTCTGGAGGAACTTCTTTCATATAGGGTAGGACATCTATAAGTTGTTGTTCGTAGGTATTTTTAGGTAAGTTTTCAGATATAGGTGAGGGCACATAATAGGGTAAGGTGATGGAAAATTTTGGTGTCGAGGTGTAAAATTTATTTCTTTATTATATGCTCGTATAACTTGCATATAAGGGTCGTCATCAAAAGGTAAAATGGATTTTGGGTTTTTTGGTCTTTGGGTGTATTTTCTGAAGTATCATAAGGACTATTCATCGGGAGAGTGGAAATATACTTTAGGAAGTTATCAGGAACACTTGTAGAACGCTCTTTTAGAGAATCCGATAAGATGATAATAAGAGGGAGACAGGGACACCTATTTCTAGAGACGTCAATAAATCCTAAAATATTACTTACTCATAAGTATATTCTTTATACTTACACATAAACGTGGTATCATTTACACATTGTTCTACAGGGTAGCAGTACTAATATTGGCATAATATTACCTCATTCTTGTAGCAGCACTGGCATTGGAACGGAGGACTTTCTTGAAATTATTAGGAAAAGTAGTTATAGTCAAGATTTTATTTCTTGTTCTCTATAACCATGGCTCTAAGTACCAATCTGTAACACCCCCATTTTACCTTTACGCAACGGAACATTAATCTGGGGTATTACTTCATAGAACACAAGTAATAATGATAGAAAACAAATCAAAACAGTGATGAAATCAACTTTCTTTATATTTCATTGAAAAATCAGAGTTTTACAATATGAGGTTCCCAAAATCTAGAATAATTTCAGTATTGTGCCTCTTCATGCCATCCTCGTGTTGCTCCATGCTATCAGTCACCATTTATCTAAAATATATGTTTAAAGTCAACACAAAGCTTGAGTGAATTCATAGGGTTTAAACATGTTTTGAATACAAGTATAATATCTGGGCTACAGTGTTATACACCCACATAAAATAGTCATCATACTACACTATGCTCATGACCCTGCTGCTAGACAATATCATAACCAATAAACTGCCCTTATAAGAAAGAAGCCTGCCAGACTATCCTTAGTTTAGCAAAATAAAGTGTATCTGTTAGCCAAGGTAGGAACCTTCAACTGTTGGCAAGCGAGACTTGCCCAGATAGGGGATGTCAAATCCCAAATAATACTATTCACAATATTAGCGCTCATTTTCAAGAAATGATTAGCGGTTCACGATTAAAAAGGGACTTAATGGAAGTAGTAAATATAGTGTCAACAATCGTACCATATAATTTTAAAAGCACTTGTATTCTAGTTTTAGCATATATCCCCCTCACGGGTTTTTAAATGATTTATAAAGCATTTAAAAGTGAGGCTATGAACTCACCTTATGTCCATAGAATTCGAGCTATAATCATATATAGATAAACAGCTTGATCATACAAACCACAACTTGGTCTCATAAACAGCTTAACAATATTGAACTAAAAGTCAAAGACTTAATACATTGTGTTTGTATAAAGTCTTTGACTTTTAGTTCAATATTGTTAAGTGTTGTTTATATATTCTTTTATTAATATTTGGTTGTAATTCTAGCACCATTGTTCGGGCCATCATACTCGGAAGCCATTCTATAAACGTTTGAGGAGCGATGGCACTTTAAATCATAAACCAAACCACTCAGTCAGAACGTAATATTGATATGGAACATCTTTGTACAAAGATCCCTACAAACATGATAATTTCATTACTTCCTCATATTCATAATTAATCTTCTTTAGTTTCAAAATTGGTAAAAATAGCCCTTTTAGTTATACTTTGGTAAAATTATACTTTTAACCCCTAAAGTATATAATTTTAGTATTTGCATTTACACCTTCAATATTTAAACTTAGGACCTCAAACTTTCCAACATTTATTCTTATATATTTAAATTTCACAAAATGACACTTTTGGCCCAAAATGTTAAATAGTTTCAAAAATGACAGTTTTAGTCCCTACACTTGTAAAAATCACATAACAACCTCAAAAATGGACCAAATGATCTAGGATTTTAAAAAAAAGTTTCAAAACAAATTTATAATCATAATAAAAACATTTCTACAGAAGCATAGCTTTTGAAATATGTAGAAGTATGATAATCTATGATCCTATCAAGAGGGTTGTTGTTTCTAGAGAGAGAAACTAGAGAGAAAGATTAGAGAAATATGTGTTTTATTAATAGCATGAAATGAACAACCAACACCCCTTTCCATGAAGGAAAGGGGTTTATATACCCAAGCCTTTATGGGCTTGGGCCTTCAACCCATGGACAAGCCCATGGGTTGGTTTGTTACTAACTTTGATACAATAAACTAACTACGAGCTAATTACATTTAATAATATTGTTGGAGTGACCGATACTTCTAATATACGTTAAAAACGTATTTCCAACAATCTCCCCCTAAGGGAGGTCACTCCAACTTACAAAGTTCTAAACCTAGCATACTATACTAAGTCTTCGTTCTTAAGCTCGTAGTTGTTTCTCTTTTCTTCTTTTTCTTTTTCGGCTTGTGAATATGTTGTAATAATCTTTGAGCTTGGGCTTGCTACATGTTCTTTTGTCTTTGACTTCTCTTGTAACTTGAGATCATCTTCACGTGCAGTCTTTGCCTTCTTGTGATGTTTGCCTCTTTGTGACTTCATGTCCCACATACCTATCCTTTTTTAAATTCTTGAAAGTCTCATAGTTGATACATCGGAAGACTTTTAGGTCAGACTTTCTTGAATATTGCTGAAATATTTGATGTAGAAGGATTAAGTACGTAAGGATGACTTCATCTGGTACCCCGGAACGCCACCGTCTTCAAATGCAACAACATAATAAGACGCGAATAAAATGGCTTTGACATTCTATTCTGATTCGGTAGCATTTTACCTTCGGTCGGTGAAGACCGTTAGACGATAATAAATATCGTACTTGTGACATGTAGCTCTAATTAAAGATCTCCTTGACAAGATTTCGCAGGTAAACCCGTTCTCTTTATTTGACCGTCCAAAGCTGACTGCGAACATAAAGAGTGAATCACTTGGATAATAAATATCCTTATGATTGAAGCCATCAATTCATGAACCTCGAACAAGTGAAGTCCAATTAAGATTTTCACCATCGTTGTTTTCCAGTTATCACTTGCTTGATTCTAATAGAATCTTGCTTGTCACCTACCGCAGTGCTGTTTGATGTTGACACTGGAAGGATTTCCACTCTTCACTGTGAACACTAAAGAGTTCTACTCTGCGTGTTCTGGCAAGATCACTTGGATTTTGCGTAGAGGCCCTAGAACAAGTTTAATCTTAATTAAGAATCAAACCATCGTTTCTTTCCAGTTATCACAAGATTAGTTCTTAAAGAACCACACGTGTCACCTACCATGAGCTTGTTTGATGTTGGCTCAAGCAGGATTTCCATCTTCATTGTAACACTTTCGTATCACTCAGATGTTCTGGCAATATTACAAGAATATTGCGTAGGAATCATAAAAATCTTTCTTGTTTTTAAAATTGTTTCCTAATGAGACTTTTGATGATCTCGTGGCTCTAGACTCAATAGTGCATTTTGTTTTTGGTGAGCGGAGGCTGGAGAGGATTTCCACCTTTTCAATATCAATTTATTCGGAGTGAATAAACCGATAGATAACGTCTTGAACCCCGTGACATTAAAACAAATATCTTTTAAGAGATATTTGAGTTGGCTGGGAGGGGTTGTGCATCGCATCACTGGGTCCATGATACTTTGTCTTCAAGATGAGTTGACCAGGTTTCTGCCTAATTTGTAAGGAGGGCTTCTTTCTTTACACCCTTTATCTTTGAATTTCTTTTTCATTCTTCAACCCCTTCAATGCTTACCAACACTAGCACCTTGTTGTGATTGTTCCAGTGCTAGCATCAGTACTTGGTCGGCATTCAGCTACGTTCACAATCCATTCTCCATCTTTCCTAAGGACTTATATTTTCTAACTATGGAATTGTCCTTGGGAAGATTCCTCCGGTTCTGGAAGAATCATTGGACTAGCACCTAATCCTACCACCCTTTTGTCACCACATACGTCGTGAGTTAAGTGTGTTTTGGGTAAGTATTCATCTTAATGAAAATTCCTTAAAATCACTGAGGTACTTGTGATATAAATATCAAGAGTGTTTAGTACCTTCAGTGTTTTTCAAAACAAAATGCTCCCCCTTAACATATGCATAGCACATATCAAGTTGGATTTTTCATTAAGCTCGTTTCATTTTTAGCCACATATGTTAACAAGTCTCCTTAATCCCATTTTCTCCCCTTATCCAAAATGTTAACCATCAATATTTTGGATATTAATGGATTAACCGGTCTTTGGGTAACAAAATGAAATTAGTTGTTGGCCATGGAACATATCAATGCTCACCCTCAAGTTAATGAGTAGTGGTTGAGTATGATATATTTTCAAAGATTTAGAATCTCGTGAGAAATTCTTGAAAAATTATCATACTTTCACACTACAGCAAGCCACAAAAGCACAATATTCACAATATTTACATATTCACAAAGTAAAATATGGAGTTGACCTGAGATAGTACGACCCATTTTAAATGGATCGTTCTAGACTTCTCATAAGACGTCTTTCCCTTAGCTTTTCATCAATTTTCTTGATCACATAGTTGGCACTTTGATGAAATCCCGGGTGCCAGTCTACAGTAACCTCTGGAAGAGTCTTGTTCTTTTTGAGATGCACCAACTTTTCCCAGATATGGTTGAGAGTCCCGTCACTGAATTTGTTGATCTCTGGAATTCTCATGAACTTCATTAGTCCACGGCCATTCAAGTAGAAAATGCTGGGAATCGGGTCAGTGGTGCTGGTGTATGGAGATTTGGTCGCATGCCTAGGCAACACTTGAGTACGTGGTTTTGAAAGATTTAGCTTCCTTTTATAACTTTCTACTCCAAGTTGCAGACCTTCAACTATTTTCTTGATGACAATTCGACGTGTGTATATTCTAAGAGCTTAATTTAAGGCAATTATTTCTTTAGAGTTCAAATGTCTTAGCGTGTTGTGAGTTATCAGAAGCAGCATGTCTTCAATATCTTTGAGACGAAGAAGTGGAAAATCTCCTTCCTGGATAGTGTAGATTTGATCATCATCTCTTTTGATTCTGATCTCTGTCAAGTGGTGATAGCCAATTTTGGGTTCAATCCTAACTCCTTGGATGCTTCTAATTCGTAAGAGAGAAAAGACTTGAGGACCTGAGTTGTACATACATGCATAATTGTAGGCGCGTCGCACACGCTCGTCCCAATGTGAAGCTCCCAATTCGGCATATCGATCATATTCAGAATATACTTGCGGTACCCAGAGACGATTGAATTTTTCTTCTATCCAAGGTATCAAATCCCACGTTGCAGCTTTTAGCAATGTTAAGGAGGTCGCATACTTGTTTGCTCCCTTGACCAAGTATTCGAGATCATTGCTGACGAAAAAATCTAGTGTGATTTGATCATCATCTGCAGCTGTAGGAAGAGAAGGTTTTTCAAGTTCATGAAGACCATCCCTTTGAGTAGTTCTCATTGCTTTCAGAAGCTCATTAGTGTTGTACTCGTATTCCATACTGCTAATCTTGGATTTAACACGAAGTGTGGGATTTTTGATTCCTCTCACAACCATTGCTTGAGTTATGTTAGACCCATAGTTATACTCCAAGTATCTTGAAAAATCTATTGGATTGCTTAGGAATTGAGAGAATTCAGCTTCATCGGCCTTTGTTAGTGGACGAAGTGCAGCAGCGTTTAAAACCCAAGTTTGGACAAGTGCATTTTCATCTTCCTCGAGTGTATCCACCCATGCTGGTTCACTTGACTCTGGAACATCAGGAACTTGAGTAGATACAGGAACATCAACAGCAGGTACGGCTTTAGTTTCTGGTACGTCTTGGACTTGATCAGATACTGGAAAATCCGGTAGAGGTTGATCGGGTTCTGTCAGTTGTTGTTGCACTAAAGGTGTGGTAACTGATGCAGCGGTAACTAGGGCAGATGTGACAGGGACAGATGTGGTTGCAGGAGCGGTTATGGCTGGAGTATATGATGAAGCTGTATTAGCATCTACATCATGAAACTTCTTGGCGTGTTTGCCTTGGCGGGGTGGAGGTGTCTTTGCTATTGGAGTTGATTTATCTTTGGTAACATCATCCTTGTGAGATTTGTCACCTTTGGACTTGTCTTTATTAGACTTGTCTTCCTTATCTCCATCCTTTTTCTCTGTATCATCGTCCCCTTCTTCTTCATCATCACCATTTTTGCCGTCACCATCACGATTATCATCACCATCACTGTTTTTTTCACTACCGCCTTCGTCATTACTACCTTCTTCGTCATCACTACCTCCTTCGTCATCACTTCCTCCTTCGTCATCACTACCTTCTTCGTCATCACCATTGTCAACATCAGCATCATCGTCATCGTTGTCGGATTCGTCTTTCTCTTTCTCTTCATTTAGGATATTGTAAGGAACTACAGTACCATGTTTCTTGAATATCTCAGTATCTTCATCCATAGTCGTTTTAACAGCCTTGTGAAGGTCTTTTTGAGCTTTGGTTTGGTTGTAGGACCCGACTTGAATCATCCGAGCATGTAAGAGTTTCTTCAACCCATAATCCGTGAGCCTTTGAGCAATAAGAAAATCTGACTGATGAGTGTCAGAAGACTTGATCATGAAGTTGCTTGCAGCAATTTGTTTCAACTCGTCTCACAGAGTGTCGATGGATTCCTTAACCTTTTCATAAAGTGAACCAACAATTGATTCGTTAGCTTTGGCAAGAATCTCTTTCTCATCTTGGTATAGTTCTCGAAGATGAGTGAACGTTGCTTCATTTTTGGCGACTTCATTTGCTTTGACGTGAGCTAGTTCTTCTGCATGTGCTTTTCAGGATAATTTTAACTCTTCTTGGAATTTAGCAATTGCGTCTTCTTGAGCTTTTCTTGTGGATTCTTCACTTTGCTGTCTATGAGTTAACTCCTCTTTGACTCGAACCATCTCTTCTTGTTGAGCTTTCATGAGTTGTTCCATTTATAGCATGAACAATGTTGGTAATGATGGAATCAAAGATATTGGTGCTACTAGTGTTTGTTGTGTATGAGCAATGGTCATTGCAGTACTTGATACTGAAGCTAAGAGAGGTTGAGTTGGTAAAGTTAAGGGAAGTTTAATTGAAGCAAGTGGAGTCACTGTAATAACTAGTAGAGTCACTGTAGTACTTGTGGCTTTGGTAGGTTTAACATTTGTAACGAGATGTTCAGTGTTTACAAATGTTGTCGTATCAGCAGACCCGGCAATGTCCATATTCTCCAATCCGTCATGAGATTGTTGTTCATCATGATGGTCGACATCGTCATCAACTTGGGGGGATTTCTCAAGAATAGGTATGTATTCATCAGGCTTCCCAAATTCATCAATATCAGTAGGTAGTATGGTTTCCTTCGCCTTCATACAAGAACCACTACCCCCGTGTCTTTCTTACTTTGCATAATGGCTTTCTTTATATTGCGTCTTTCATTTTTGTGAATAAGTTCTTCTTCATTTGTATCTTCATCTTCATCCTCGAGCATCAGCTACTTCCCACTAGACTTAGCAACACTTTTCTTCTTTTTGGGCTTAGGTGAACCTGTTTCTTCTGATGGTTCATGTTGTTTGCGTTTGCCTTTGGGTTTTGGTGAAGAAAACTCTCCAGACTCAACTCTGTTCTTTTGGTTTTCCATTTCTTCCAACAATTGCTTTTATGCATCACTTGCCTTGATTGCATCATTCAGCATGTGATCAGGAACTTGAGCTGGAATGCCTGTATAGATACCCTGTTGTCCGTCTTGTCTTATATCGATGGTATCATCGTCATCTGGTGTGTGGTGAGAGCTCCCTTCACGCTTATCAGTTGAGTTATCTTTTTTTGGTAATGGGAGACACCCCGGTAAAATATATTAACCAAAAAATAAAGTTAAGTACATATGGAATGCGGCTGAAATACCGCATTAACCTCAAGCCAAGAGCTTGATTAACTAGTGTTTATGACAGACCATAAAACACATCAAAACCTAGCTAAATAACATCAATTGAGTTATCGTCTTGCATGAAGTAATGAATGATGAGCTTGATGAATCGTGGGAACTGAAAGTACCCAGCCTTGTTCCTTGTTGCGTTGCGGAATAGTTGATAGTGAAACTCATCCCATAGTAAATGCGCATAATTCACATTCTTAACTTTCTAGATTCCCCCAAAAGATGCAAGCTTGTGGAAATCGTAGAGAATCATATCCCGTGGTTTTAGCGGTAAGACATCGAATTAGTGTACCGAAGATTGCTTTCCAGGGTTGTCCCAGCCTTGCGGTGTTGAATTGAGACGCAATCCGTGAGTCAAGATCATCATATCCAAGAGAATAATACATCTGAATGAGTGCTTTCTTGTCAGGGTTGTCTGCAAACTTTTGACCTTGAGGTGGAGTCGACAAGCCAAATATTTGACGAAAGTGAGTAATAGTGAGAGTATTTTCCTTTTTGTTGATCGTGAATGCAATCTTTTTGTCTGATATCCATTTCTTCGATGCCCAAAATTCATGCATGTAAACAGTTGGAACAGAAGTTGTAGCCCTTAATGCCTTCCTGATTGGTGTACGATCAAGAATTTCCGTTACTACTTTGTATGCATATTGAGCTGAAGTGGTGTCTTCCTTTAGCCTAAAATTGTTTTGTATAAACTTGAGAGGCTTGTCATCGGTGACAGATGTCTGATCAGCTTGAACTTGTTTTGACATGTTTACTGCTTAAAATAGAAGATACATAGTTGATACAACACTATATATATTATAAAGCATAAACCTCTAAGCATAGCAAACATATTATATAATATCATACACTTTCTGATAAGACAATCACTTTCGTAGAAAACTTTCATAGAAAACTTTCATAGAAAACTTTCGTAGAAAACTTTCATAGAAAAACTTTCATATAAAAACTTTCGTAGAAAAACTTTTGTAGAAAATCATCTTTCACAGAAATATCTTTCACATGAAACCAAACTTTCGCAGGAAAACAAACTTTCGTAGGAAACGAAACTTTCGTAGGAAACCAAACTTTCGTAGGATTTAAAACTTTCGTAGGATTTAACCTTTCGTAGAAACAACCTTTCGTAGAAATAACCTTTCGTAGAAACAACCTTTCGTAGAAACAACCTTTCGTAGAAACAAAACTTTCGTAGAAATCAAGTTTCGTAGAAAACATTTCGTAGGAATCAAGTTTTGTAGGAATCAAGTTTCGTAGAAAACCTTATCGTAGAAATCCAGTTTCGTAGAAATCCACTTTCGTAGAAAACCTTTCGTAGAAATCAAGTTTCGTAGAAAACCTTTCGTAGCCCCAGTTTCGTAGAAAACCTTTCGTAGAAATCAAGTTTCGTAGAAAACCTTTCGTAGAAATCCAGTTTCGTAGAAAACCTTTCGTAGAAAACCAGTTTCGTAGAAATCAAGTTTCGTATAAAACTGATAGGTGTGAAAACACCCATCCTTTTACCACTTAACTATAATAATAACCAAGCCAAAACGTGTATTTTATGTCGTAAATGTCGGAATTATGCGTAGCTTGTGTTTTTATTGTGTTTTAGGACCTAATGATGAAAAAGGAAGAAAACACGGGCTTTCACGGGCTTTTATCGATGAAAACGAGAAAAGACGAAGTCAAAAGATCAAGAGTGCAAAAAGAACGGAAGTCCAAGGCCTATTCTGAAGATTTATCGAAGAAAAAGTCTAAAGACGGAAGTTTAATGAAGTCGAAGAACTCAAGTCTAATTATTGAAGAAATTGTAAGACAAGTTTAATTTATATCGACAAATCCCGAGACGACGTCGAGAAAGACAAAGAATTTAAATCAAGTCGAGACGAGAAAGAGAAAGAAATAAGGAAGCAACTCATGCACTCCCCACTTCCTATATATACCCTCCTAATGACACATTAGGAGGGTGTTAGTTAGTATTCATTTTTCATTTTGTAATTTTTAATTTTAGAGAGAGAAAGTGTTTAACTTTCTCTCACTGGGAACTTCATCTTTTATCTTCCTTTCTTGTTTTAATCTAATCTTTACTTTTAATAGCTTAAATCTTGTTTAAATCTTCATCTTTTTCTACCTTTCTTGATTTTTATTTTATCTTGGATTCGATATAATCTTTGATCTTGTTTAGTTTTGATGTTTGATGGATTAAAGAGTTCATCTTTTTTATTCATCTCTAAGTTTTGATGCGAATTGAGCTTTGAGCTTATCATGCTTATTGGCTTATTTTGTATTTAGCTTGTTTGTTTTAAAGTTTTATTAAAGGTTTGTATTTTTATAGTTTGATTTAAAAAGTTGCTTATTTAGAGTTTTGAAAGTTCTTATTTGTCCTCATTTAGTTCGTTTCATTATGGTTTGGTAAACTTTCGGTTTGAGCTTATTGAAAAGTAGCTTAATAACTTGCTTATTTCGAATTGCAATCTGTCGGAAAAGGGTTTCCTTTTTCGACCATCATTCCGACGGTTGCACCATTATTCCGATACATTGTATCGGATTAGGGTTTAGGATTTCGACCGGTTTTCCGACTAAGATTCCGATGGAGGTGTTTATTGGATATTCCGATGGGATTTCATTTGACTTATTCTGATAGTTGTCTTCTTCATATATTCCGATAGAGTGTTTCCGATATTAGATATTCCGATAGATTTCATTCTCATTATTCCGATACTTCTAGTTTTATTCCGATGGGATTCCGATGGTGTATTTCGACGGATTGAGTTTTTATTTTCTATTTTTATCTTTACTTTCAAGTTTAACTTCTCCCGCCATTTTTACTTAGTTTTATTTTAACTGTCTTAACTTAGAATTATTTTTAAGTTTACATTTTATTAAGTTTTCAAAATTTACTTTTCAAAGTTTAATTTTTCGTCATTTATTTTTAAGTATTAATCTTTAGTTTTAAATTTCAAGCTTCCACTTTTACTTAACGACATTTACATTTGCTTTTACATTTTCATTTACATTTACATTTTCATTTTACTTGTAGTTTAAAATAGATAACCTTTTCCCTTTATATTCCATCAAAAAAGACTGAGTCGCACGATTAACGGTAATCAATTCGAAAGGACTGGAATAACGAACTTTCATACGAGGCAATCCCTTGTATTAAAAACCTTTCGTATAAATCCTTTCGTAGAAAACCTTTCGTAGAAATTGAAGTTTCGTAGAAAAACTTTCGTAGACAGTTAAGTTTCGTAGAAAAAACACTGACATAGAAACACAAGTTTCGGAGAACGAGCAAATTGTATACTCTATTTTACATTCAAACGCAAATAGGAAGAAACCTAAGGCCAGTTCATTGTGTTTTAAAGTGATCTAGGCATACCCATCTGATTCTAATGCTTTTCCAATCTAAACCCACTAATCAATTTATTATTAAGCAATCTTTAAACCCTAGTTTGAATAGATCGAGACCTAGGACACATATGAAAAAACAATCACAATAGATAAACAATGAATAATCATGAGTGACTAATACCTTATTGACAGATACGATCCTAGATCTTGATTAAAACAGCAAGGAGGTCCAAGTTTTATCAATGGCGGCAACAAGTTTGGTGTGTGTATGTGAAACGAAAATAAGAGAGAAAAGGGGGCGGGTATACTTAATTTGACCTAGGTCAACTTTATCAATTTTACACTCTTGGTCCTCCTTTTTCTTTCTATGTTTCATTTAGTTAAACTTAACATTCGTTGGCACTTAAATAGTATAGTAACTATTTGTTCACACACAACCAAACAACTAACTTAAACTCCTATGCCTAAGTCCGATTCACATAAATCACGAAAATCATGAAGCACAACGAATACACACGAAAGATGATTCAATATTAAGCATGAAACCAATTAATTTTCTGAAAGACTTTTGAAGACCAATTTGATGATGAAAATGATTTGATATTTTCTCCCCCTTAAAGACAGACTCGTTTTCTATTTAAAGAGTTGTAGTCATTGTATTAAGGAATCAAATATCGATGAAAGTTTTTTCCGTTTTAACTTGATATAAGAACGATTCGTAGTGGCAATAAGATTTCTCTTATTTTTACAAAATAAGTGCACTGAAGCGTACACAGATTTGTGTTAGACCAAGTTATAAAGTAAACTTGATCCCTTGTATGGTTTTAAAGTAAACCATACCCGAGAAAATTAATTCCCGTTGTGAGCCAACGTCTTCGTAAGAAATACGTGACTTTAATGCGAAAAGCGGGTTGCAGTCAGAAATAACTACAAGCCATATGGGCATGTTTTAAAATATTTACATCTTTTATACGGACTCTATTTATGGTGCCGTGTCAATATTAATCGACATTTCTAAGGCCGTAAATATTACCGTACTAAAAGACATGCCCGATTTAAAAAAGAAAAATATTTTTTGATTTTCTTGATTTTATAATTTTTATGGTTTTTGTATGTTTTATATTTTTGTATTTTTATTTTGGTGGTTTATATATATACGATAATATAAAAGATTACGATAAAAGGGTACTCTAGAATAGTATACCACCACTATTCTGCAGATTCTTCTGCCAACTCCTTAAGTGTTGCCGGTGAGAATGATTTCATGCCCAGCTTTTCGATCAAAAACTCGATACGTCCTCGATCTAAGGCCTTTGTGAATATATCTGCCAGTTGATACTCGGTGTTGACAAAATACAGCTCGATCACTCCATTTTCCACTTGCTCTTTGATAAAGTGGTAGCGTATGTCAATGTGCTTCGCCCGGGAGTGTTGAACGTAGTTGCAGCAAAGGGCAATGGCGCTTTTGTTGTCACAGTACATCGGAATTTTTTTTGAATCCAAGACCGTAGTAAGTTAATTGTGATCTCATCCAAAGAACTTGAGCACAACAACCGGACATAGAAATGTATTCAGCCTCTGTACTTGATATCACAGCGCTTTTCTGCCTTTTGGATGCCCAACTAATCAGTCTATCTCCAAGAAGTTGCACACTGCCAGAAGTGCTACGTCTAGTATCTTGACACCCAGCATAATCTGCATATGCATATGATATTAGTGCAATAGAGGAATCCTTCGGATACCATAGACCACGATGAAGTTTTCCTTTAAGATACCGAAAGATCCTTTTCACAACATGTAAGTGCTTTTCGGTAGGCCGAGCCTGATACAGGGCACACATGCATATAGCAAATTGCAAATCAGGCTTGCTAGCAGTCAGATAGAGAAGGGTGTCGATCATTCCACGGTAAAGTTTAGGATCGATAGCAATCCCATCCCTATCCTCATCTAACTTGGATCTCTCCAACATTGGAGTATCCACGGGGTCACAGTTTTCAAAATGATACTTTTTCAAAGATTCAAGAGCATATTTTGATTGATTAATGAAGATGCCTCTGGCATTTTGAGAAATTGCAACCCTAAGAAAAATGAATTTTTCCCATCATCGACATCTTAAAGCGTGTGGACATGATTTTCACAAAATGGTCAGACAGTCTTTGATTAGTGGCAGCAAATATTATATCATCAACATAAAATTGTACCAGTATCATGTCGTTGTCTTCCTTGAGAATAAAAAATGTTGGGTCCACTTTGCCTTTGGAGAAGCCTTCCGAGATGAGATAAGAAGATAGGAGATCGTACCACGCGCGTGGAGCTTGTTTCAACCCATAAAGAGCCTTTTTGAGCTTGTACACGTGATTAGGATACTCCGAGTTGACGAATCCATTCGGCTTGCTTACGTAGACATCTTCCCTTAATTCACCATTAAGAAATGTCGTCTTAACATCCATTTGGTAGACGGTCATATTCATGTGAGCAGCATAAGCAAGGAATAGTCTAATCGCCTCCAATCGTGCAACAGGAGCAAAGGATTCTTCAAAGTCAATACCCAAAGCTTGTTTGTAACCTCGAGCAACCAATCTAGCTTTGTTCTTTAACACTCCACCTAACTCATCGAGTTTAGCCTTATATACCCACAACAATGTAAGGATGTCAATGCTATCGATAGAGGAACTAATTCCCATACTTCAAGGCGTTGAAATTCATTAAGTTCCTCTTACATGGCTTCAATCCAAGATGATTGTGTCATGGCTTGTTGCCAAGTTTTTGGTTCAATATCGAAAAGAAATGCATCAAAGTAGCAGTATAATGCATGTTCTTGTAGTTGATGGCGTGTTAAGACTGGTCGATCGATGTCACCAATACTATTGCGGATTGGGTGATCCTTTGTCCATTTGGTGTTGTGATTTTCAATTCGAGGTGGTCCGGAGTGAACTATTGCTGGAGCTTCCTCTGAGGTAGACGCACCATTAGGGTTTCCGGGTATTTGTGAACCAAAGAATGGAAGCTCGTGTGGATGAGAAATTCCCAAATCGTGATCATAGTAATCCTGTTCAACATCATTAGGAACGAGTGGGGGTGTTGATTTGGGTGTAGTTTGAGAATTGTTGGGGGATGGTGCATCTGGTTCAATAGTCACTGTAGATGCATCTGATTGATTTCCATTATCTTGAGCAACAACTTCGGGAATCGGAGCTACTGCTGTAGGTGCTGGAGAATCATCACTTGGAGGATCAAAGAATTCATCAAACATAGGTTGAAATAACTCATCCCACTCAGGCCTTGTAGGTGGTGTAAATGATGGAGAAGCAGGATTGTTGGGAGTTAATCCGAAACTAATTGTACCGGTCCCCATCTCATGTAGTGCGGGTTCAGAGCTGTGTTGCTCAGAAGCCATTGCTGTCAGCTCATCAAAATCGGCATCCAAAGTTTCTACTATCTTGCCAAGACGACGATTATAAATTCGGTAAGCTTTCTTTGCTGGTGAGTAACCAATGAAAATTCCAATATCAGCTTTCGGTTGAAGTTTGCCCAAATTCTCACTATTAATATTTGGATAGCACAAAGCACCAAATACATGAAGAAAGGAAATATCGGGTTTGTGTCCATGAAGAAGCTCATATGGAGTTTTACCATGGCGCTTACGAATAATGGAGCGGTTTTGGGTATAACATGTGGTTGCCACTACTTCAGCCCATAAGAATAAAGGAGCATTCGCATAAATCAACATGGTTCTAGCAGCCTCCATAAGTGTACGGTTACGTCTTTCCACGACACCGTTTTGTTGTAGAGTACGAGCAACTGAAGTTTCATGTGAAATACCAACCTCTTCATAATAATCTCGTAGAGTCTGATTAACAAACTTAGTTCCATTATCAGTTCGAATGTGGCGAACAGTCGCATTAAGATGCACCTGAATCATCTTAATAAAAGTAATAATATATGGTGGTGCTTGATTCTTGGTTGCTAAGAACTTAACCCATGTAAATCTTGAATAATCATCCATCATGACGAGGATGTATTTTCGACCACTCACACTAGCCGTACGCATTGGCCCGTAAAGATCCATATGCAAAAGATAAGTGGTTCTTGGTTAGTGTCTTCAGCTTTAGGTTTGTATGACTTCTTGGTGCTTTTCCCCAAAGAACACGCGGAACATAAATGATCCTTTTCGAACTTGAGTTTTGGAAGACCACGAACAAGATCAATTTTAGCCAGATAGTTAATAGCATCAAAGTTAAGATGAGATAACCGACGATGCCACAACCATAACTTAGTATTAGATGCTTTGGAGAGTAGGCATACAAGAGAGGCGGCTATCATGTTTTGAATGGACAGTGTATAGCGATTATCCCCTCGAGAACCTTTTAACAAGTCATTTCCTGCAAGATCACGAATGAAGCAAGTATGTTGTCGAAAAGCAACTTCAAGGTTTGAATCGCAAAATTGTCCCACTGGAAATAAGTTGTGACCAAGTCCCTCCACGTAATACACCCTTGAAATCGTAACATTCACAATTTGATATTCACCATAACCCATGATCTTGGCAATATGGTCGTTGCCAAATTTCACCGTTCCTAGAAACTTGCTGACGAAATTTCTGAGCATCGAGCAGTCTCCGGTCATATGCTTTGAGCATCCAGAGTCCAAGTACTAGAGGATGATTTGGACCACCTGAAAATATCACCAGACAAAGACGATGTATCGGAATCTAGTAGTTCCTCTGTGTTAGCAGGTACATATATATTTATCTTAGATTTGCTAACAGAAGAATTCTTAGGCTTCCAAATTTTCTTCTTAGTTGTCGGCTTAGATTCTAGTTGTCTAAGATCCTGGGGTACTTCTTCACTGGAAGGCACAATAGTGGGGGAAGACCTAGTTAAAGGGCGCTTTTTCCATTTTTTAGTGATAGTGTTCCTATTTAAAGGACGTTGAGACCTAACTTCCGTGGATGTGATCCTAGTTAAAGGGCACTTAGTTCCATTTGCAGTGAAGGTCCTACCAGTGGGTTCCCATTGCCAACCAACTTGGATAAATTTCTTCCCCGTTGGAGTCCATTCAAGATTGTTCCTAATTGTATACATTTCATTCACGTGGTCAACAAGACATAAATCATGACGCTGAGAAAACATGCATTCATTACAATTCCAACATATCAAATTAGAATTCACATTTTGCTTAGGCAGCTACACAAGCGCAGGGCCTTTAGTCTTAGCTACATGATTCTTTTTATTTAAATTTAAAATAACATTCCTAGGATGAACTTCTACTTTCTTCTTCACAGTCCTACTAGTGGCAGGCTTGATCCTATCTTTCTTGAGATCCTTTAGCCTTAGTAGACACAATTACTCCTGTAGAAGCCAAGGGAGCATTAGTGACAAATTTTGATTTAGCCTTGGTGGGTGTGTTTAAAATAGTCTTAGCTCCTGGGTTCTTATTGAATGGAGTCATGGCAATGGTGGGGGTTTGTTGTTTAAGTGGTGTAGAACCCGGTTGTCATATGTAATTCAAATGCTCTAAGCATTGTTGTACCTTCTTAATGTAAGCATGAGCAGAGTAATAGTGACTATTCGAGGGATCTAGTTCATAGAGATCATCTACAACATCCCTAGCCAGATCCGCGTGGTTAACTGCATGCTCCATATAGAGCTTATATGATAGAGGGTTTTTCTTATGGTACGGGTTCTTAGTGATCACCACCTTTTTGGTTTTTGGAGCACTAGAGGACGGGACTGAGATTGTAGCTGGATTATCAACAACTTTTTGTCCTTTGAGTTGAAGTGTCTCCTTTAATTCAGCCAAAACCATGTTTTTGTCTATGAGTTGAATATTTAAGTCAGAGATTTCCTCACACTTATGGTTCAGTTAGTCAACAAGTGACTGTTGATCTGCCACATTAGTTGCGAAGCGTTCTTCTAACGAACCATAAATTTGTGAAAAACCCTGCTTTACTTTATCAAACTCCCCTAGCATAGAAGTAATTCTATCTTCTAGGGCATGATTTTTCATCTCTGCAGCCTCTAGTTCCAATTTCTCTGCTAACGATTCTCTCTTAAGTCTCATGATTTCTTCCTCTAATGCCTGAACCACCTGAATCATCTTGTCACTAGTCTCAACAGTGTTTTCACAATCATTTGTTTTTGAAAGAGTTTCATTTTTAGATTGATTTTCAATTTCAAGAGAGATACAATGTTGTTGAAGCTCATCAAAACATTTTGAAAGTGAGTTATAAGAATCTTGAAGCTTTAAAAATTTAGCATTAGATTCGTGACAAGAATGATTATCTACATTATTCACAGGTTCAACAATATTCACAGAGAGATCATGCACATCATCACATTTATTCACAGCAGATGTAATCTCAAAAGCATATTCAATAGTAACAACTTGCATCACATCGAGAGACACTACATGTTCCAAGAATCGGTCATATTCGGACAAAATCTTTTCTTTCTCAATTAGATGTTGCTCATAAGCATCATCCATTTCATAGAAAACTTTTCGAACTTCATCCATTTCGAAATTAAGATTATCCCCGAGATCCAGAAATCCCTCTTTAATATTATTTACAAACGGAACGATCTCTTTCTCAAACACCATTTTCATGTGTTCGAAAGCCCATTCTCTAGCGGTTTGAGCCATTGAAGTCGTACATTCCTTGATGACCTTGTCAAATCTGGTAAGGTATCGCTTAATCTCTTTCAATCTTAGAAATATTGTACTTGCCGGTGGAAGACCCTTTGGAATTTCCTTAGGTTCATTCGGATTGACAAGTGTAGGAAATATACTAAGGTTTTCTTTAGTAGACATGTAAATTGGTGTATGGATAAATTCCCTTTGTATATTAAAGCGAATTCTAAAATTGGTTTTTGCATTCTTTTCATTAAGCTGTGGATTATCATACTTAGGATATGTAAAAATCACTTTTGACCGATTCTCTTCATGCAGTGACATATTCTCGGATTCATTCGAAAACACAATCAGATCTAAGACCAATCCTAACTTGGTTGCATCATAAAGTCGTGGGTTGTGGTTAAATGCTTGCTTTGCATACCTCGGGTTAGGTGGTAAGTCTGTTAGACGCGATAGAGTGAATTCCTTAAAAGATGAATGAAACGAGTTTACTAGATGTGAAGCCGAGTATTGTTTTAAAAGCAAAACTTCAGTCTTTTTAATTTTCTCAGACGCCTTAATTTCCGTTTCAACCCTTTTAGACTCAAGAATTTCGAAATCCGTTTGAAGTTTTTGAAAATTATTAACGACTGACTCTTTTTCTTTAAGTTCTTTTGAAAGATTTGCTCTTAAACTTTCAATTTCTAGCAAGTTATCCATTTAGACTTTCCTAAACCTATCAAATTCTGGATTGGTTAAGGTATTGGATGGAGTTAATTCCAAGGTTTTAGCCTTTTTCCTTATACAAAGCAAGCTCGGCAGATAATGTCTGATTAACACCTAGGGTCTCAAGGACCGCATTATTCATTTGGCCCAGCATAGATGCTGACACCATAACCAAATCTTGTTGAGCAGACGAATTTGTAGACGTAATAGCTCCCGGTTGTGTTTCACTCAAAGTCTGGGGACTTGCATTGATATTGCTATCATTGTTTGTCTCCTCGTTTGAATTACTAACCACCGAAGGCTGTTTCGGATACTCAGACACTTGCTCAACTTAATAAGGTACAATACTAGTATCATTGGCAGTATTTGGTACCTCAGAGATTGTATCAGCCCCATAAAGTGAAAGATTTGCCATAAGAGTTGCCTTAGTGGTATTGAGGTCATCACAGTCTGAATCGTATGCATCAAGATCATCGCATTGATATGTTGAATTATTGGTAGAAGCTGCTGTAAGTCCTTCAGTATCCGCAACTCCTGGATCTGCTAGAAATGCTAAATCCTCTTCATCGAGCTCTCGACCTTGTGCTTGAGCATTAACCAAGTAAATCTTTTCCTGAAACCATGTACCATCCCTCCTCCTCTTTGGCTGCTTACACTCTCGATCCATGTATCCTTCCCCTTTGCAGTTATAGCAGATGATCATCTTCACTTTGCCAGTATTGTTTCCTCTTGGAGCAGTGTTGAATGGGCGTACAACCGTATTGGATGAGCTTGATCTCCCCTGAAGTGGTTGCACAGTGACTCTACCATCTTGAATTGTTGCTTGTTGACGAGAATTAGAAGAAGTTCTCAACTGATTGTTTGTTGGAGATGGTCCTCTATAACCTCTTTTGTTTAACGTTTGAGTTATGTAGGCAGACATTTGTGCTAGTACATCAGTAGGATTATCCCCTTGTCTGAACTCGGTAATTGGAACCTCATCATTGCAGTAGAAAACCGGTGCTGGTGGAGCCACATACACACTTGAAGGAGTACTGACATGTTGTGAGTAGTGAGGCTGAGGAACTTTATGTTGCTGGTAGGTGATAGCAGGATTTGTTGGTGGTTGATAAAGAGAGTATGGTTGTTGAGCACGTTGTGATGATAATGCAGGTTGCTGATATTGTTGCTGATATGATGTAGGTGGTTGTGGTAGAATTGAATACTGAGGAAAGCTTGGAGTTTGATACAAGGGTTGATATGAAGATTGTTGTCTGATGAGACGGCTTTTATACATGGTCTCATCGTTCTTTTTGGACTTAAATTGCATTAAATATTATCAAAATACCCAAATATATGCTTGTGTTTGTTGCTTGTGTAATTTAGGTACGGATATTGAGAAAATGACAAAAGATCACAAGAATCACGCAAAAACGAACACGGGAAACGAAGCCGCACGATGAACCAAGCCCTAGTGAGGAATTTTCCAAAGAAAACCCTAGAAGATTTGAAGAATATTGAAGATTGGTCCTCCAAGTTTGAAGAATTGACACTTTATACCCTTGTATCTTCATAATTACAAGATTGGTCCCTAAAGTTTGTCAAAATTACAAAAAGGACCCTTAACTTTGAAGAATTGGCAAAATTAGTCCCTCAACAAATCTAAAATTGTCAATAATGGTCCTCCAAGAAGTCAACCAACAAGTCAAAGCCTTGAAGTTTAAAGACATGTGCATGATTAGCCCTTGAAGAATGCATTAATTGCATAATTAATCCTTGAAACAAGTTTTGAAAATTATTGTGCCAAAATTGACAATTGCTGAAAGTTGTTATCAAAGGGGAAAGAGTTTGAAGCTATTTAATACAAAATGAAGAAAACTTAAGAGAAGGGGGACTAAACCTGCCCAGACAACAAAACCCCACCAGCCACCCACATCCTTACACGTCACCCTCCATTCCACCTCACCCATCCACGTCAGAATCCCACCACCCGTTTTTATTATTAATAAATAACTTTTTGAAAAATGTTTATTTACTCCAAAAAGGGCGCTTAACACATACTATTTATCTCTTTCCCCCTAATCTTCCCCTAATCCAAGCTATAAACCCTAATTGAGTTCTTCATCAAATCAAAGGGGTTCGACCCGATTCGCTCCAGGATACCAATTAACCCCACCAGAACTCAAACCCACCTCCCAACACCTATCACTCTCACCTTGTGGGACCTCCACGTGGCTCCCCTGCTACTCCAAGACAAGGTTTGACAGCAAATCGACGCCCCTAGTCAATTTCGTGTCCCCAAAGGTGAAGATAAACGTCCAAGATCAAATGTACCTCACTGGCATTCACATGATTCCATCTTACTCATTCACATGGCTCAAGTTGACTGGAAAATTCAAATCAAGAAGGGAATATGCTGAGGATATCCAAGGGCACATTGGGGAGTTAACCATTAGGGTTTTTACTTTCTAGAATCTTCATTGTAAGCCTATAAAAGGCGTTATTGTTTAGCTCATTTTTTTTCGTTCCAGCTTTTATGCAATTTTTCTTTAATCAATGAAAAAGTTTTTTTTAAGGTTGTGATCCATTTACTTTTCAGCAATTTAAATTTTAAAGTTTGTGTTTCTTTCTTCAAGTTTGTGTTTTAAAATTTTCAAAAAAAAAAAAAGTTTTCAAGTTCTGATTTTGAGCAAGTTCTTGGTAAGAACTTGTGTCAAGATTTGGTCTTTCCAGTTTTAATTCATTGTGTTAAATGCTTTAAAAGATATCAGTGAGAAATTTTTAGACAAGATTTTTAAGAAAGTAAAAAAAAAAAGAAACAGAATATATCATATACCTTGTGTTTGTTCTGTTTTTGATTTTTCAGGATTGAAGATTGTTGATCTTTGTTCAGCACCAACCCCAGTTGGTAGGGAGGTGGTATTGCAACCACAAAGAACCCTGGATGTGGGGTTCTTAGGTAAAAAAATACTTTTCCCTTTTAAAATTTCAGAAAGTTGTGGTTTATGTGATTTGAATGATTATTTTGATATTTGTGTTAAAACTGGTTTGGATTATGTTTACATGATATGATATGCATGATAGATGTCAAATGAATCAGTTTGGATAGGTTTAGGAAGCTTTTGATTTGAAAAAGTGTGAAACTGAGTTTTAAAAGGGTGTTTGGGAACAGGTTTAAGCAGGGTAAAAATCTTGATTTATGATTTAAAAGGGTGTGAGAGTAGTTGAAACAGGCTGTGATAGGTTACAAGTTGATTGGTAAGTAAGTTTGGAAAGTTTCAAAGCAAGTTGAGTGTTACATAAGTGAAACAAGAAGCTCAAATTGCATCACCACCTTTTTCTGCTTATTTGCTCTAAATTGTGCTTAAATCTTGTGAAATCTGTTTAGTGATAGGGATATATAGGAGTTGATTGTGTTTGGTTACTGGATTGTGAGTTTGTGTGCTTAAATTGGACATTTGAAGTTGAACCAAGTGCAAGTGATAAGCTTGTAACCTGTTATAGTCCACCAGTCCTAGTTTTTGTATCAGCAACATTTTTCTTGGCCTATATGTGTTTGATTGTGTGAATTTGGTGATAAGTGTTGTTGTTTTCTGCTTATTGTGACTCCCTACACTCAGAAAGAGTGTAGGGGTGCCTTGTTTATCCAAAATCACCACAAACAAAGCAAAACCAAGTCCTCTTGGTCTTTCACTTGTTCATCAGAAAGAACAGCAGACCTGGGCACGTCTTGGCTCATAGTTTGCTTAATCTTGGATAATTTTGGATTTGGATTGTGTTTATAAGCTATACTAGAGTCACTGTTTGAGTTTTAAAAAGAAAAAAAAAAGAAAATTTTTATAAAAAGGTCACCCGTAACTGGACTCGAACCCCAGACCTCTCGTTGGAGGAGTAAGGGTTATACCGTTAATCTAGATGCCTTTTTATGTTTAGGTTTCATTTCATTACCCTTTTAACCCAATTTTCATTTCTAGCTTTTTTATTAAGCCGTAGCTTATTTCTAGTTTTCCAGCTTATTTAGTAAGCTTTTTGGGCTTATTTCATTTTTCATAGGATATTTATTAGTTTTAGGACTTTTCTGTTTTAAAAAAATATTTTTCCTTTTATTTAATTAATTTTTAGGATTATTTTTAGTTTTAAATTTAAAAAGTCATTTAAAAATATTAAACAGTAAAAAAAAAATACAAAAAAATAATTTTTAGGTTTTTATTCTTATTTTTGAGGTTTACATATCAAAAAGTTTTCAAAAACTTTAATTTTTAATTTTATTTAATTTTAGGGTTTTTAGACAACTTTAAAAATTAATATAAAATTAACTAAAAGGTTTTAGAAACTTTAATTTACATTTTCTTCTTAGTTAGAATACTTAGGATTTTTGAGAATTTTTTAGAATTTATTTGAGAACTTTTAATTTTTTAGAATATTTTATTATTATTTTATTCATTAAAATTCAAAGTTTTATTTTTAACTTTTTTTCATTTTTCCTAGATTCTAGACATTAAAATAGGAACTTTGTCACTTTCCAATTAATTTTTAGGCTTTTCAATTAATTTTTAGAATTAATTTAAGATTTAATACATTTTAATAGTTTTTTAGTGTTTAAAAATAGTTTAATTTGGTTTTAAAATTTTTAAAAATAGATTTTAGCTTAATTAGGTCATTTTTGAGGTTTACAAACTATAAAATCTTGTTTAGGGCTTTTTGATAATTAAAAGTGATTTTTAGGGCTTTAATTAGCATTAAAAAGTCATTATTTAATTAATTAAAAGGTTTTAGCAAGTTTGGATTTTTTGTAAACTCTTAGAATATTATTTGGGATTTTTAGTAATTTTTAGAAATTTTTAGGTTAAAATTTTAATTTTCGTCGTTTTTACGGTTTTACGTTTACGCCTTTTTCGTCGTAGTTTAATTAGTTTTCGTAACCGTCTTTTCTTTCCTTTCTCATTTCTTTTTCAATCAATATAATCTCAAACAAAAATCAACTCTTAACACAACACACTTGCCTCCTTGGGAAACGAACTTGCTTGGTCATTGGTGCTCGGTTTTCCTAAACCGACACTTAATACTTCCACCATTTGTCATCCTTTTCCTAAAGGGTACAAAATCGCTACATCATTTTGGCGCCGCTGCCGGGGAGGCGTGTTGTGTTTTGGTTGAACCATTGTTGTTTTATATATTAGCCATAAAAGTATTTGTATTAATAGCACTCTATTAATACGTATTATCGTTTTTCGATTTTTTTGTGAATATTATTACTATATTGTATACGTAGAACAATAAATTTACAAGTACTCCAAATACGTGAGCAATCACAACCTTGATTCGGGATTTCATCACTCGATCATTGTATTCGAATCTCAAACCAAAGAAAACAAGGCAAAAATAGATAAATACTTTCGTGAAGCTTGATTTTGATAATACAAACTATAAGGTGGGTATAAGGCGGATATTATAAAATATATCCTAAGGAAAAAGGCTCTTAAGTGCTTCGCGCCGCCTCGTTTCCCCGCTTGCTTGTGCGTATTTGATTTTGAGAGTGAATCGAGGGTTTTGCCGCCCAAAGTATTACTTACGTATCATATATATTTTCTTGGTTTCATTTGATTAAACCCTCTTGAACGATTTGGTGTTCCACCATCGTTCTAAAGTCATCGAAGGCGTTCACTTCACGTGATCGTTTTCATTCCTTGAGGCTTCTTTAATCGAGAGATTTGATTAAGGAGGAGATTTGTAGATTTTGGTCTACTTAATACATTCCAAAAAAAATCCAAAAAAGTTAAAAACAATCAAAAACCACAAAAAAATTGAAAAAGTAAAAATACCAAAAAGAATCTTCTTTGCTCGCCTTCTCGTTGTACGTGACGTTTATGCAAACTCGCTCTAAAGCTAGACGTGCTCGTAAACGAAGAAACAAATCACTCACTCCTACTAGTGAGGACTCTCCTATTGACGAACCCATTGTAGTGAAAGAAGCACCCATGGCTAATCGAACTATGATGGAGTTGCTTCAAGCACCCACCGAGGGTTATGGAGAAGCGATTGTGATTCCCGCTATCCTTGCGGAGAATTTTGAGGTTAAGACGGGTTTGTTGTCCATGATTCAAAACAACAAGTTTCGAGGGGACGAAAAGGACAACCCGCATAACCACATTCGCCAATTTAATCGTCTCACCGCCACGTGCAAGTTTAAGGATGTTTCAAACGACTCGATTAAGATGATGCTTTTTCCGTATTCCTTAGCGGGGCCCGCAAAAATTTGGTTAGAGAAAGAGCCACCCAATTCTATATTGACGTGGAAGGATCTCGTTTCAAAATTCGTGAACCAATTTTTTCCGCCCTCTAAGACTACGCACTTGAAAAACGAGATTTCAAAGTTTTCGCAAGAGTTTAATGAGAGTTTTTCAACGGCTTGGAATAGGTTTAAGGAAATGTTGCACGAATGTCCTCATCATGGTTTTTCCGACTTGCATCAAATAGACACGTTTTACAATGGCTTGAACGATCATGAGCGTGATTATCTTAATGCCGCCGCGGGTGGTAACTTCTTGTGTAAGACGGTCGAGGAAGCATTGGTAATTATTGAGAATAGGTCTAAGGTGTATAGTCCTCGTAGCACGTCGAGTGTTCGTAAGGCTTCGTCTTCATCTTCACCTAGTTTGTCACACACCGTTGATGCTTGCCAAGTCGAGGCTAATTTGGAGAACAAAATTTTTGATATAGTGAAAGGCTTGTTAGTTGAGTTTAAAGTTGGTGAACAACCCGCTCCCGCTACGATTAAAGCGGTTGAGGTTTCTTGTATGTATTGTGGTGGAGCTCACGATTATTCCGAGTGCATTACCAACGGTGGTAACACTTCGAGTGCCTTCGCGGCCGCGGGAACTTATAACCAAAACGGTCAAGTTCCTCGCACTAATCAATTGACTCCACCGGGTTTTTCACCAAATCAAAATGCTAACAATTATCGAAACAATCAAGTTGGTTACCAAAGCAATCAAAGGAACAATTATAAGGGTAATAACAACTATGGGAATCAAGGGAGTAGTAGTAGTAGCCAATTGCAAAATCAAAATCAAAACCGTAATTTTCAAAATGCAAGTCAAGGTGTTCAAAATAATAAAGAACTTCCAATAGACTTTTTGAATTACACTACTTCAAATGATAAGATCGTGGAAAACATTCAAGAGCAAATGGCTAATCAAGCTAAGGAGACGGCTAAGAATGCAAAAGAGTTAGCTACTTTCATTAAGGAAAATCTAGCCATGAGAAATGAATTGAAAAATGATTTTGCTAACCAAATTCGAGGTCAAAACAACAAGATAGAGCAAAGTCATGCTAGGCTTGAACAAAGAATTGACCAAAAAGCCGCTATTCAAGATGTGAAGTTTAATAATTTTGATGCTAAGCTTAATGCAATTTTAGAAGCCGTAATGGGAAACAAAGCCTCTACTTCGGGTAGTTTGCCTAGTAACACCGTTTCAAACCCGAAGGGAGAGATGAAAGTGATTACCACACGTAGTGGTAAAGCACTTAAAGAACCGACTCCTCAACCAATTACTCCAACGGTGGAGGAAATTGAGGAAGAACCCGAGGTGGTGGTCGAAAAGGAGCATATTTCAAGCCCACAAAGTACCGCTCATGCCACGCCTACGGTTGACCCATCACCCATATTGGAACCCGAGATTCCAAAGGCTATGCCTATGCCCCAACCCACACCACCCTTGCCTTACCCATCGAGACTTAGGAAGGAGAAACGACAAGAGCGCGACAACTACCAATTTGAGCTTTTTATGAAAATGTTTCGTGATTTGTACTTTAATGTGAGTTTCGCCGATGCCTTGGTCATGATGCCTCGATTTGCCGCTAACTTTAAGAGTATGTTGAACAACAAGGAAAAATTACACCAAAAGTCTAGTTGTTCGTCGGTTTATCTTAATCGCATACCTCAAAAAGTCGGTGATCCCGGTAAATTTTTGATCCCTTGTGCAATTCAAGATATGGAAGAATGCTATGCCTTGGCCGATCTTGGTGCTAGCATTAACTTGATGCCACTTGCAATCTACAAGTCGCTCAATCTTCCTAATCTTACTCCTTCACGAATGTCTATTGAGTTGGCCGACCATTCCACGATTCTTGCATGTGGTTTGGCGGAAGACGTTTTTGTGAAAGTGGGGAAGTTCTACTATCCCGTAGACTTTATTGTTGTTGACATCCCCACGGATCCTCAAGTTCCTCTTATTTTAGGTCGTTCGTTTTTAGATACGTCTATGGCTTTGATTGATGTGCATGCTAGAAAGATCACCTTACGTTTCAACGACGAGGAACTTGTTATAAACGCAACTCAAAATTCTCAACTTTCTCATGTTTATTCCGTTGCTACCATAAACCTCGTTGATATGATCGACGTGGTTTGCGAGGAATTTTCACAAGAAGTTTTAGGGTTTGGTGATGAAGAAACTAGTGGCAATCCCACTATGTTAGATCCAATTCTTGATAATTCGACACCAACCTTCACTCCTTTTGAAGGTGGTGGTTTTACGTTGGAAGAATTCGATGTTCCACGTACTTGTGACGAAGACCTCGACAACTATGAGGACTTCTCGATTATCAAGGATTTTCTCAACGATTTCCCATTTCCTCCACCCGAGGAGGTTATGAGTATCGAGCCCAAATCTTCACTTGAGGAACCACCTATCCTCGAGTTGAAAGATTTACCTCCTCACCTCGAATATGTCTATTTGGAGGAGGACGACAAGTTGCCGGTTATTATTGCGAAGGAACTTTCGAATGATGAAAAAACCGCACTTGTCGATGTTCTTAAGGACCACAAAGGGGCGATTGCGTGGAAGTTATCCGACATTAAGGGAATCGATCCCAAATTTTGTACACACAAAATATTAATGGAGGAGGATTTCAAGCCAACAATCCAAAGTCAAAGGAGGGTGAACCCCAAAATTCACGACGTCATCAAAAAGGAGGTCCTTTAACTCCTTGACGCGGGAATGATTTACCCTATTTCCGATAGCCCTTGGGTGAGTCCTATTCATTGTGTCCCTAAAAAGGGAGGGATGACCGTTGTGCCAAACGATGCCAACGAGTTGATTCCCACTAGACTCGTGACCGGATGGAGAGTGTGCATTGACTATCGAAAGTTGAATGAAGCCACTCGAAAAGACCATTTTCCCTTGCCCTTCATGGACCAAATGTTGGAGCGTCTTGCGGGAAACGATTTCTATTGCTTTTTAGATGGTTTTTCCGGTTACTTCCAAATCCCCATCGATCCTCGTGATCAAGAAAAAACTACGTTTACGTGTCCATATGGAACGTTTGCCTATCGTAGAATGCCATTCGGACTTTGTAATGCACCGGGAACTTTTCAACGATGCATGATGGCTATTTTTCATGATATGATCGAGAAGACGATGGAAGTCTTCATGGATGACTTTTCCGTGTTTGGTGATTCCTTTACTTCGTGTTTGTCGAACCTTGAGAGAATGTTAAAACGTTGTGAGGAAACCAACCTTGTGCTCAATTGGGAAAAGTGTCATTTTATGGTTAAAAGTGGAATCGTCTTAGGGCACAAGGTCTCGAAAGCGGGGATTGAGGTAGATCAAGCTAAGGTAGACGTCATCGCCAAATTACCTCATCCCAAAACCGTCAAGGGAGTTAGGAGTTTCCTAGGCCACGCGGGCTTTTATCGACGATTCATCAAGGATTTCTCGAAGATTTCTCGACCCATTACACATCTTCTTGAAAAAGAAGCACGTTTTGTCTTTGACGAAGATTGTGTACGAGCCTTTGAGATCCTTAAGAGGAAACTTACCGAAGCTCCCATTCTTGTTGCTCCAAATTGGAACCTCCCCTTTGAGCTTATGTGTGATGCAAGTGATTACGCTATTGGGGCCGTTTTGGGGCAACGTCATGATAAGCATTTCTTGCTTATTCACTATGCTAGCAAGACGATGACCGAGGCTCAACTTAAATACACTACAACGGAAAAGGAGTTCCTTGCCGTGGTGTATGCATTTGAGAAATTCCGACCTTACCTCGTCTTGACGAAATGCATAGTGTATACGGACCATTCGGCTATCAAGTATCTCATGGCTAAACAAGATGCAAAGCCGAGATTACTTCGTTGGATTCTCCTCCTTCAAGAATTTGATCACAAAATCGTTGACAAAAAAGGAGCCGAGAATCTAGCGGCCGATCATCTCTCTCGTTTGGAAGATCCTCACCAAAGTGTTTACGAGCCCAAGGAAATCACCGAAACATTTCCGCTCGAGACACTTGGTATAGTGAATTCTAAACTTGATTCTTCTACCCCATGGTTTGCGGATTTTGCAAATTACCATGCGGGTAACTTCATCATTAAGGGTATGACAACTCAAGAAAAACGAAAATTCTTTCGTGATGTCAAGTTCTATTTTTGGAACGACCCTTACTTGTTTCGGACTTGTGCGGATCAAATCATCCGCCGTTGTGTATTTGGTACCGAAGCTTCTAACATCCTTAGAGCTTGCCATGAGGGACCCACGGGTGGTCACCACGGTGCTAATCTCACGGCTAAAAAGGTGTTTGATGGCGGCTTCTTTTGGCCTACTATTTACCGAGATGCACAAAATCTTGTGAAGTCTTGTGATTCATGCCAACGACAAGGAAAAGCCTCACAAAAAGATGAAATGCCACAAAATATCATTCAAGTATGTAAGATCTTTGACGTTTGGGGCATAGACTTTATGGGGCCGTTCCCATCATCTCGTGGAAATAAGTACATTCTCGTTGCGGTTGACTACCTTTCTAAGTGGGTGGAGGCAAAGACCTTACCCACCAATGATGCTCGTGTGGTAGTTAAGTTCTTGAAAAGTTTGTTTGCTAGGTTTGGAACCCCTCGTGCTATCATAAGCGATCGTGGAACCCATTTTTGTAATGACCAATTCGAAAGGGTTCTAAGGAAATATGGGGTTACACATCGTCTTTCTACGGCTTATCACCCACAAACGAGTGGGCAAGTCGAGGTTTCAAACCGAGCATTGAAGAGGATCTTGGAAAGATCCGTGGGGGAAAACCGACAATCTTGGTCGGATAAGTTAGACGATGCTTTATGGGCCTTTAGGACCGCTCATAAGACGCCCATTGGGTGCACCCCCTATAAGCTTGTGTATGGAAAGAATTGTCATTTACCTATCGAGTTAGAACACAAGGCTTATTGGGCCCTAAAGCATTGTAATGATGACATGGAGACCGCGGGAAAACACCAGAAAATGCAATTAAATGAATTGGATGAATTGAGAGACATTGCTTATGAAAATTCATTGATTTATAAAGAGAAAACTAAAAAGTTGCATGATTCAAAAATTAAAAACCGGGTTTTTAACATTGGGGATCAAGTTTTACTTTTTAATTCAAGATTGAAAATATTTTCCGGTAAATTGAAATCCCGTTGGTCCGGTCCATTCACCGTGACTCAAGTATTTCCGTATGGGACCATCGAGCTAGCTCAAGATGATGGTCCTAACTTCAAGGTGAATGGACATAGGTTGAAGCACTACTTTGGCGGGGAAGTTCCATCCTTGAACTACCTCGACCAAGTCACCTTCCCCAATCATAATTAGTATTGAGGGGATCGAGTCGAGCTCATGACTCGGTAATCAAAAACGAGGTGCCTCGTGGGGGAGTCCCATGCTTATCCTATGTACATATTATCGCTTTCTTAGTCTAATGTAGCTTACGTGTGGGGATTCGTGCCCTTCCAACCTTTGTTCCATGGTTGTTTGTGATTTGTGGTTTTTAGATCATGATCTTCACGATTGGAGCCTCTCGTGTTCGTTTTATGGAGAGCACTCGATCGTTTGCTTTGGAGACATTTCTCAATATCCATGATATCCTTTTGATGTTCTAACCTTAGGTTTTTAGCACACTTCATAAACGGCTATTAATTTAATGGTTACACCCTTTCCATGCTAGATTAGGCATTCGACTACGTCTCTAGTATGGGGGTGTTTGCACCCCTAGACTCGAAACATTAAGGACAATGTTTAACTTTAGTATGGGGGGTGAATAGATACTTGCCTTGCCAAACCTTCACGCTTTCCAAAGTTTATCGTTTTGTTTATCGTTTTGTTGCAAAATAAGGCTAAAAATGGCCAAATTTTAAAATTTTTCTAGTTTTTTATAAGTGTTTGAAGACACGAATGTAGATTTTCCGATGGCGAGAATAAGAGTAACTTTTGACTCGACCGTGCGTGTTGAGCACTTAGCTTTGATTCCTTAACTACACATTAGGCTAAGTCTCTTAAATGAGGACGAGAAATGATAGAGTTAATTATAAGTTACTATGCTAAACGTAGAGCACTCGTATTCTTTCAAAAACTCATGTGTTCTCGTTGTTTGCTTATTCTCCCTTCGCTTGTAAATATTTTTTGCTTAATAAATATTGACTAAGCGGTTTAGTTAGGATTGTTGGGTTTCTAGTCTTTTCTAGTAGCTTCCGTGTAATTAAATTGGGAAGACATTAAGGTATCGCCAGCGTCACGGTTTTGAAGTATTGGCACCCTAATAATCAAAAGCTTCACCCAATAATAAGATTTCAAGTGCTCACCTAAATCAAGCAAACAATTTGAAGCCCCACAAGGCCTAAAATCTATGCAAAATTGAAGTGAATCAAGCCTTAATCTTCGAAGCTTTAAAGATCCAAAATTCGCTTTAGCGTGAGGATATACGTCTTTGGCTAATAAAACCACCGATGAGGCGGATAATAAAAGGCAAGGCAAGACCGAAGTCATAATAAAAGCTTCATGGCGAAGTTGAATAAAAGATGGAGGTAAACCAAAGATAATAAGGCCCTTCCGTTAGGGGGCGTATAAAAGTCTTGGTAATAAGTCTCATGTTCAAAACCGTTATAAAACCGTGTTTATCGATTCTTCTTGTCAACTTAATTTTTTAACATCGTTGTCTATTAGGAGGGGTTATTGATTTGATGGTCTTAGTTACACCGTTAGGACTCTATTTTTAGACCTAAATCTCTATTATCGCATAAGTCAAACAATGTCTCCTCGTGAACATTCAAGACAAAATAAAATATAAGAGATACAACTTAGGAATAATGGGAGAATAAGTACGTGATTAGGGCATATGAGTAGTGTTAGCATTACTAACTTATAATGACAATGATCTCGTTGCACGCTTAGCATGGAATTGAAGTGAAAATCGAGGACGATAAAATTATTTCTAACGAAGCATTCACGTGTTCTTATTCTATGAACCTAAACGTCCCATTTTGCGATGAAAATCTTACATTATGTCTAAAACACAAGTAGTAGTAATAGTAGTAGTATAGCTAGTTTATCATTCCAATAAAAGTGAATAAAAATGAATTTTGGAGATGCTACGATACTTTATTCTAGCATTGCGTGAGGGCACGGCAATGGTTTAGTATGGGGGAGTGATGAGACGGCTTTTATACATGGTCTCATCGTTCTTTTTGGACTTAAATTGCATTAAATATTATCAAAATACCCAAATATATGCTTGTGTTTGTTGCTTGTGTAATTTAGGTACGGATATTGAGAAAATGACAAAAGATCACAAGAATCACGCAAAAACGAACACGGGAAACGAAGCCGCACGATGAACCAAGCCCTAGTGAGGAATTTTCCAAAGAAAACCCTAGAAGATTTGAAGAATATTGAAGATTGGTCCTCCAAGTTTGAAGAATTGACACTTTATACCCTTGTATCTTCATAATTACAAGATTGGTCCCTAAAGTTTGTCAAAATTACAAAAAGGACCCTTAACTTTGAAGAATTGGCAAAATTAGTCCCTCAACAAATCTAAAATTGTCAATAATGGTCCTCCAAGAAGTAAACCAACAAGTCAAAGCCTTGAAGTTTGAAGACATTTGCATGATTAGCCCTTGAAGAATGCATTAATTGCATAATTAATCCTTGAAACAAGTTTTGAAAATTATTGTGCCAAAATTGACAATTGCTGAAAGTTGTTATCAAAGGGGAAAGAGTTTGAAGCTATTTAATACAAAATGAAGAAAACTTAAGAGAAGGGGGACTAAACCTGCCCAGACAACAAAAACCCACCAGCCACCCACATCCTTACACGTCACCTTCCATTCCACCTCACCCATCCACGTCAGAATCCCACCACCCGTTTTTATTATTAATAAATAAATTTTTGAAAAATGTTTATTTACTCCAAAAAGGGCGCTTAACACCTACTGTTTATCTCTTTCCCCCTAATCTTCCCCTAATCCAAGCTATAAACCCTAATTGAGTTCTTCATCAAATCAAAGGGGTTCGACCCGATTCGCTCCAGGATACCAATTAACCCCACCAGAACTCAAACCCACCTCCCAACACCTATCACTCTCACCTTGTGGGACCTCCACGTGGCTCCCCTGCTACTCCAAGACAAGGTTTGACAGCAAATCGACGCCCCTAGTCAATTTCGTGTCCCCAAAGGTGAAGATAAACGTCCAAGATCAAATGTACCTCACTGGCATTCACATGATTCCATCTTACTCATTCACATGGCTCAAGTTGACTGGAAAATTCAAATCAAGAAGGGAATATGCTGAGGATATCCAAGGGCACATTGGGGAGTTAACCATTAGGGTTTTTACTTTCTAGAATCTTCATTGTAAGCCTATAAAAGGCGTTAGGGTTTAGCTCATTTTTTTTTGTTCCAGCTTTTATGTAATTTTTCTTTAATCAATGAAAAAGTTTTTTTTAAGGCTGTGATCCATTTACTTTTCAGCAATTTAAATTTTAAAGTTTGTGTTTCTTTCTTCAAGTTTGTGTTTTAAAATTTTCAAAAAAAAAAAAGTTTTCAAGTTCTGATTTTGAGCAAGTTCTTGGTAAGAACTTGTGTCAAGATTTGGTCTTTCCAGTTTTAATTCATTGTGTTAAATGCTTTAAAAGATATCAGTGAGAAGTTTTTAGACAAGATTTTTAAGAAAGTAAAAAAAAAGAAACAGAATATATCATATACCTTGTGTTTGTTCTGTTTTTGATTTTTCAGGATTGAAGATTGTTGATCTTTGTTCAGCACCAACCCCAGTTGGTAGGGAGGTGGTATTGCAACCACAAAGAACCCTGGATGTGGGGTTCTTAGGTAAAAAAATACTTTTCCCTTTTAAAATTTTAGAAAGTTGTGGTTTATGTGATTTGAATGATTATTTTGATATTTGTGTTAAAACTGGTTTGGATTATGTTTACATGATATGATATGCATGATAGATGTCATATGAATCAGTTTGGATAGGTTTAGGAAGCTTTTGATTTGAAAAAGTGTGAAACTGAGTTTTAAAAGGGTGTTTGGGAACAGGTTTAAGCAGGGTAAAAATCTTGATTTATGATTTAAAAGGGTGTGAGAGTAGTTGAAACAGGCTGTGATAGGTTACAAGTTGATTGGTAAGTAAGTTTGGAAAGTTTCAAAGCAAGTTGAGTGTTACATAAGTGAAACAAGAAGCTCAAATTGCATCACCACCTTTTTCTGCTTATTTGCTCTAAATTGTGCTTAAATCTTGTGAAATCTGTTTAGTGATAGGGATATATAGGAGTTGATTGTGTTTGGTTACTGGATTGTGAGTTTGTGTGCTTAAATTGGACATTTGAAGTTGAACCAAGTGCAAGTGATAAGCTTGTAACCTGTTATAGTCCACCAGTCCTAGTTTTTGTATCAGCAACATTCTTCTTGGCCTATATGTGTTTGATTGTGTGAATTTGGTGATAAGTGTTGTTGTTTTCTGCTTATTGTGACTCCCTACACTCAGAAAGAGTGTAGGGGTGCCTTGTTTATCCAAAATCACCACAAACAAAGCAAAACCAAGTCCTCTTGGTCTTTCACTTGTTCATCAGAAAGAACAGCAGACCTGGGCACGTCTTGGCTCATAGTTTGCTTAATCTTGGATAATTTTGGATTTGGATTGTGTTTATAAGCTATACTAGAGTCACTGTTTGAGTTTTAAAAAGAAAAAAAAAAGAAAATTTTTATAAAAAGGTCACCCGTAACTGGACTCGAACCCCAGACCTCTCGTTGGAGGAGTAAGGGTTCTACCGTTAATCTAGATGCCTTTTTATGTTTAGGTTTCATGTCATTACCCTTTTAACCCAATTTTCATTTCTAGCTTTTTTATTAAGCCGTAGCTTATTTCTAGTTTTCCAGCTTATTTAGTAATCTTTTTGGGCTTATTTCATTTTTCATAGGATATTTATTAGTTTTAGGACTTTTCTGTTTTAAAAAATTATTTTTCCTTTTATTTAATTAATTTTTAGGATTATTTTTAGTTTTAAATTTAAAAAGTCATTTAAAAATATTAAACAGTAATAAAAAAATACAAAAAAATAATTTTTAGGTTTTTATTCTTATTTTTGAGGTTTACATATCAAAAAGTTTTCAAAAACTTTAATTTTTAATTTTATTTAATTTTAGGGTTTTTAGACAACTTTAAAAATTAATATAAAATTAACTAAAAGGTTTTAGAAACTTTAATTTACATTTTCTTCTTAGTTAGAATATTTAGGATTTTTGAGAATTTTTTAGAATTTATTTGAGAACTTTTAATTTTTTAGAATATTTTATTATTATTTTATTCATTAAAATTCAAAGTTTTATTTTTAACTTTTTTTCATTTTTCCTAGATTCTAGACATTAAAATAGGAACTTTGTCACTTTCCAATTAATTTTTAGGCTTTTCAATTAATTTTTAGAATTAATTTAAGATTTAATACATTTTAATAGTTTTTTAGTGTTTAAAAATAGTTTAATTTGGTTTTAAAATTTTTAAAAATAGTTTTTAGCTTAATTAGGTCATTTTTGAGGTTTACAAACTATAAAATCTTGTTTAGGGCTTTTTGATAATTAAAAGTGATTTTTAGGGCTTTAATTAGCATTAAAAAGTCATTATTTAATTAATTAAAAGGTTTTAGCAAGTTTGGATTTTTTGTAAACTCTTAGAATATTATTTGGGATTTTTAGTAATTTTTAGAAATTTTTAGGTTAAAATTTTAATTTTCGTCGTTTTTACGGTTTTACGTTTACGCCTTTTTCGTCGTAGTTTAATTAGTTTTCGTAACCGTCTTTTCTTTCCTTTCTCATTTCTTTTTCAATCAATATAATCTCAAACAAAAATCAACTCTTAACACAACGCACTTGCCTCCTTGGGAAACGAACTTGCTTGGTCATTGGTGCTCGGTTTTCCTAAACCGACACTTAATACTTCCACCATTTGTCATCCTTTTCCTAAAGGGTACAAAATCACTACATCATTGTCCCATAGCATACGGAGTGTTGTGATATGACGAAGTTGGATGATTTGCCATTAACGCCAATGGTTCGGAATAAGATCCTTGAGAGATGCGTTTCTGGATCACGTGCTTCTCGTGTTGCTGCAAGAAATCATAGAGTTGATCTAAATTTGATTTGTGCAAATCTCGAATCATTTTAACATCACTGACATATTGGCTCCATTCTGTGGGTAACGTATGCAAGAACTTGGTGTTGAGTTGAAACTGAGAAATCCTTAGATTATACACATTCAAATCATTCATCAATGTAGTGAAGCGCCAGTAGTAGTCATGAAGTGTTTCCCCTGGAACGTATGAGAACCTATCGAACAAGTCATAGAGTTGACACTCTTGTTCTTGCTTGGTGAGTGAAGTCCCTTGTAACAAAACTGTTAAGCGATCCCAAAGTTCCTTTGCTACCTTGTGTTCGCTTACCATTCGATAAATATCGGGTGGAAGAGCTTGAAGTATGGTCTGAACGGCCCTTTCATCCGCATCGGCATGATTTGATTAGCAGCCGTTAATTCATGAAATAACCTTGGTCGAGTCACATTGTCTACAGTAACTTCTCCCCAATCGAGTGGACCTTGCTCAATGGATTGAACCATAAGTCTCCCATTGGGTTTACCCATAATGTAAGTCCTCATGCGACCTTGCCATGCTTCAAATAGCTCTTTGCTGAGCAACGGTGGGCGGGTATCGGTACCCGAGATGATAGAAATATCGGTAAGCGATGTCATTGTTGGCATAAATGAATGAGGATTCATTTTTTATCACTTGAAGGAAAAAAGATTATCTTTTGATCGTCCAATGAAATAAAATTATGACGGTGTTGTTGTTGTCAATTCTGGAAACAATGAATAAGTTAAGTTTCGGAAAGTGAGTTTCGGAATCTAGTGGACTTACGTAACTTTTGATATTGTGAAACTTTCATAACAATTGTGATATTATGAAACTTTCGGAACAATGTGATGTTGTGAAACTTTCGGAACAACCCAAACTTTCATAAGAATATATTAACTTTCGGAACAAACCAAACTTTCTTAAGAATATAGTAACTCTCGGAACAAACCAAACTTTCGTAAGAATATAGTAACTTTCGGAACTAACCAAACCAAACTTTCGTAAGAATATAGTAACTCTTGGAACAAACAAAACTTTCGTAAGATATGAACTTTCGGAACCTCCTTAAGTTTCAGAACTTTTGATATTCTTACTTTCGGAACTTTTGATATACTATAAACCCTTTTACGAAAGTGCAACTTTCGGAATTAACCTAAAACCCTTTTACGAAAGATGAATATTACCAAAAAGCAATCTTAACAGAAACTCAAATTTTGCAATCGAATACCACTAAAACGCCACAGGAATCGAATTTTTTTTGTGATTTATACCAAAACACGTAAACCAAATCACTACCACAACTTTGTAGATGATTTGTTTACAAACCTAAACCATAAAATCACAAAAATTTCAAGATTTGAGATAAACTATCCTAAAATCCACTAATACAATCAAAACTAAAGAACAACACGAATCAAAACCTTAAATCACCCCATAGCTCTTGATACCAATTGTAAAAGTATGATAATCTATGATCCTATGAAGAGGGTTGTTGTTTCTAGAGAGAGAAACTAGAGAGAGAAAGATGAGAGAAATATGTGTTTTATTAGTAACATGAAATGAACAACCAACACCCCTTTCCATGAAGGAAAGGGGTTTTATATACCCAAGCCTTTGTGGGCTTGGGCCATCAACCCATGGACAAGCCCATGGGTTGGTTTGTTACTAACTTTGATACAATAAACTAACTATGAGCTAATTACACTTAATAATATTATTGAAGTGACCGATACTTCTAATATACGTTAAAAACGTATTTCCAACAAAATGGGTTTTTGCTTATTATTTCATGTAAATTACAAACAAGGGTTTTAAGACATCTTTAACTTATAACTTTCATTTAAATTGATGAAATGACTTAGTTTCTTTTAGATTATCTTCCTAACAACTTATTAACAGTATAACAACTCTAAGAAAGTATTATAAAAAGATCAAAGCATAGCTAACAAAGTGATTACCTAGGATGCTCCAAAATGGCTCCTAATGAGGTATATGTACTATATCTTCTTCATAACTCTTCAAGAACTCCTAGAACTTCTTCCAAAGCTTGCTACTGATCTTAGGGGCTTCTTAGGGCTCCAATGATTGTGTGAGAACATAATGTATGTGTGTTTAGGTAAGAAATGGAAGGATGATTCTAAAATGAAGCTAAAGGTTCCTATTTATACTATTTTCAACACTTAGCCTCCAAGTTAAGCTATGAAATGTGTAAGGACCAGAGAGTGATGACTAAGGAAGCCTAGGAAATATCTATGCAAGTCTAGGAGCTGAGTATACTAGCCAGTTCATTCCAATCTTCAATATGTGGTCTAAAATGGTTTTCGGCAAGATTAGGATGAGAACAATGATGTGTAGCACACAAGGAGGTGCATCACCTACTTTGAAATATCCCAAAATATCTATTAGTACTGATCCCAAGTTTAAAAATTTGATGGAAAGTGTTTGAATGCATTTTTGGAGGGAAAAACCTAGGCCTATTCAAAACTAGGGCTTGTAACTTTATACTTTGTGATTATGGTGATTAAGGGCTTAAGAATGTGATTAGTGATGTATTAGGGTTTATTTAGGGTATGTACATTGTAATTAAGAAGTTTGGGTCTTTGGTTTGAAGTTTAACAACGGTTTGATGTGAAAATGAGAAGAAAACTTAGGCGGGTTAGGGTTTCTAATGATTTAGGGTTTAATCTTAACAAATGTGATTATCCTTCAACTAGCTACTGATGTAAACTCAATTTATACATCCTACATTTTCCTCAATGTGTTCATGAAGTCCCTACATTGGTTTTATTAAGTTATTCTAGGTAAAAATGTCTAAAGGGTGAAAATACCCATTTTGACCTAATTTACAACATTAAGGTACTTTTACATTGTCTTAACATAATCTTATAACCTTAGTTAAGTCCTATAAGTATTTATAGACTTGTCCAAAAAGACTAGGTAGTGATTCTATGTAGATTTCTTAATATAAGGGTTTTTAGGTCATTAATCCTAATGACTTTCTATCTTGGGTAATTAGTGTTTGTAACTTTATAAACATTTATTCTAGGGCTTATATAGTATGTTTATGACTTCTAGGGATTCTACATTCTTAGTTTAAGGGTTTGTATAGGTTGATCATATTCTAGGAATAATTGTGGGAGCTTAAGATTTTATGCTTTGATAACTTGTACCTTATGCTTTACCAACTTGTAACTTAACTTGAATTAAATGTATAATCTTAATATGATACATAGTTGAGTTTTATAATTTATTTAAAAAGATTAGACTCTAATTCAATGTATAGTAGATTTTATATGCTAATCTTGGTTACTAGGTCATTTTCTTGTAATTAGCTTGTGATTAGTGAATATTGGTAATTTGTGATCAACTAACTTTCCTTTATATGATAGATTATAGTTAGTATATTATTTTTTTATGCTTGTACATAGATATTATGTAACTATATTTGCTTGAAATATTGTTTACCAAGGGTTTCTAGGTGGTGATCTAGACTATTATGTACAATTACGTGTACTTAGCTTTGTATAGTTTGTTCTTACCATTCTTAGGTATTATTATGTCTTCAAAGTATAATTTACAAAAAAATTATAATCCATAATTATTTATTCATATGTATTCTTTATTCATAGTTTACCATTCTTGAGTTTACAACTCATTTATAGGGATTCTAGGATTTCTAAGGGTATTTACGGCATCATGGTTATATTTGAGATGTTCTTATTAGTATTGAACTTATTAGATCACTTTTAGATCTTAGACTTGATATATACATTGTATTAACAACATATAGGAATATGTTGCCATGGTAGTTTAGGTTGTGAGAAGCATTTCATCTTACCAAGTAAGGTACATAAAGCAAAAATTTCTAGCCAAATTTTCATATTGAGATAGTTATAGCTTATAACCCATAAGTGAAGTTTAAGGATTGTCACACCCTAGGTTATTATGGCGCCTTACATTGGTTAAATCTTAAGACTGTCTTTGATGACATAACCAATATAATTGACTAATATCTTGTTTAGTACAAAACTTACTTAAGTGGGTATTAATAATTTTTGAAAATCATGATAAAAATTCGTACAAAAGGAAACATGTAATACTTCCTTTTATAGAAAGTTCTAAAACAATGAATTTTTCATATTTTAAAACTTTCTTTAAATAAAACATATTCTTCGGTTTCATGAAGTCACGGGTAATTCAAAACCGAGCTACCCATAGTTTAAAAAACGTTGTACTAGGCTTTATAAAGTGTCATATGTTTGTTTGATTGGGTTTTCCTCACATCTCTTTCGAGCACCAATGGAAAACTCAACCAAACCTTGCTACAATCACATTCGATTTTATGGCGTCTTGGAAGGTACACAGAAAAGAACCAGAGAAGCTGGCCAGCGATTAACGCTTGTTAAGAGCCCTTCTTCTTTAGGAAACCATAGATATCCGCCTCTTCTAGTCTAGTGTGATCTAACTAAAACATAATAGAAATCAAATAAAAGCTAGTTTTCTATATAGATCTAAAGTAAATAAAGTATTTAATCAAAGACCAAATATTTACTTACCCTAGTTAGTTCGGTTCAATTCTTGATAAATCCCTTTGCATTTATACACAATATAAGAATTATAGCAATAAATCAAATAAATTAAGCAAGACAATAAACATGACTTATATATCACATATAAACTATAATAAGGGAATATCTTCTCTAAAAATAACTTATTTTATGGCACTAAATTTAGAAAATCTAAAATCCAATTTTGAGATTTTATTCTGATTCTGTTTTGGAAGCAAAAAATCGGAAGGAAGAAGTCTTCCCCAGCTTTCAGCTACAACTAAAAAGTTGTGCAGAATTGAGTTTTTAGTGTCCTTAGTGCAATCGGACATTGAAAGTGTACAAATTATTTTATAAAAGTTATATTCTGTTCGGGTGTCAAAACCGCAGCCCTAAAACAATTTTGTAAAACTCCCCTTAACCATGCATACACCCATCCAATTAGCGTTTTCTTATCACATAGAAATCCCAACACATGTTAAGCATCTAAATCATGCATTCTAACAATTCAAATCATGGTTCATGGATTTAAATAATTTAAACATGCATAACATATCGGAAAACACGTAAATTGCACATGTAGTTGTAATTAACGTTTGCTATAAAACCTAAAAAGAATGCAAACTTACTTTTTCCAGAAAATTATAGATCTAATAACATATAAATAAACAATTTAAAGATCTACAAATAGATCATAATCAGCTATTCAAGAAAAAAAAAATCTTTTTGAACTGGTTTTAGGCGTTTTTTTTATGTAATTACATCGCATATATTTGTCTCGTGATGCCACTATTGGAATTTAACAACCATACGAATCAAGTATTCATGCATCAAGAGAAAAATGCATCGTATAGGATCGATTAACTATTCACATAATGTAATTAACATAAAGATACATAAAGCATACCTTAAGTCCAAGAACCATGATCAAGCAGCAAAACCAACCAACCAACCAAACCCTAGTTCCAATACACCTTAACATATTACCAATTACCCACTCTTCTCCAAGATAAGAACACACAACACCTCAATCAATCACCTTCGATTGCTAGATCTTGATTAAATATAATACTTAATAAAAATCAAACCCAAAAACCCTTGTGGGTTCTTTTGGCCATCGAACACAAAGAGAGAGGGGGAATAAAAGTTTGGTTTAATGCTGTGAAACAATGAATCAAATCCCTTGTTTATATAGTTGAGCCTTAAGTTTATTTATGGTAAAGACCATAATTTAACCTCCAAGTAATAAACCTTCTAGAGCCTAAAAGATCTTTTCCTTCCTTTCTTTAGCTATAGGCAGTCGAACACCCCTTTGGGTGTGTTTGGTTTGGCTTTTTGACTTTCTATAAACTTAGTTATGTAATTACAATAATTACCATAAAATTTAAAGTCTTATTAGTTAATCCTTGTTAAACCTTTTAACTTATTAATTAATTACCGTTAAGTATTAACTTTATCAAATTAAATATACACAATAAATAAAGCCATATTTTTTTATATCTTTAATAAATAATGATCTCGATGTCTAAGTGTGTGACCCCTTAGGCCCACGTACTCTCGGTCGTATTAAATAATATCTATAACTTACGCACATCCCAACAGCATCAAACCTTACCCTTATACGTACTAGAAGCATCACAATACCAATACACTTGTCACTAACGACTGACACAAAGGTTATTAATAATGTGAACCATATTCCCTAAGTCATCTAAAGCACACCCAGAAGGAGGAAACCTTCAAGACCATGTTCCGCCCCAAACTTCAACACCCCATCGATCATAAACTTTGCACTCTTGAAAATTCTCCAAAGTATAAAGCCTCGCGAAGAGATCTCTAATACGAACCCATTGTCACACCATAACTCAAGCCAAAAATAAGTTCCCTTACTGTTACCTACGTTTAAGATGAGAATTGTTTAAACCAAGATCAATAGAGTTGATTGACAATATAAATTTAATAATGTCATACCAAACACCACTACCACCAATAGAGAAAGGTTTAAGATTGAGGCCACCATTCACTCCATAAAAAGGGTTAATATACATAAATATTACTAAAGTTTGGCAAAAAATCCGATTTGGTTACTAAAGTTTAAAACCCAACAGATAGGTTACCCAACTATCGTTTACCGGATATTTAAGTTACCACTCACCTATTCACCCATTCGGTAACCACATACGTGGCAATATAAGGTGCAATTTGTTTTACACAAATGTTTAATATAAATTACGTGGCATATCAGTCAACATGTCTTTAGATGGCTTCTTATTTCCTATAACTGAAAGAAACATAAAATAATGGATTAAAACCCATTAAATTCAACCACATATTCACATTCAACCATAAAACAAACCACAGCTCGTCAGCTCCAAATCCAAGATGAACAACTGAAACTATCTTTATTCAAGAACACAACTTGAACAAACTGATCTTATCAGCAGTTCCAACACACTGTTCAGTTTATCTCCCACACAAACACCATTGATCTTAATACCATTGCAACACCGCAAAACCCAATAACAATCCCCGATTAAATATTTTTGCATCGAAATCCCAAAAGAGATCGATTCATTAATTACAACAATTCATTCATGTGGCCAGAAGAAACAAATCCACCTTGCTGTTTTGATTTCGAATTGGTTCTTTTTATAGGCAGGGTTGTTGATATGTCGTTTGCATCTCGAGCTATTAAATCTCGATCGAGCACACTTGGGTTTGCTGATTTTTGAACCGTAAGGATCTGGGTAGCTGATGCTTAGTTTTTTTGTTTCGGTGTGAGGGTGGTGTTGTGATGATTTCTGTGTAATCTAGGTTCGATTGAAACAAAAGTTCTTTTTGTTTGTTCGTTAGGATAGGATTTCAATAAATGATGATTCGTCTGTGTGGATTTGTTATGAAGAGTGGTAATCAAATATCCGTATATTCGATGAAGATGTGAATGTTATACGAACAATGATGATCATTGATTTTTATTTAAAAATTTGGATTGGGAGATGTATTTTTTCTTATGGATAAGGGGAGATATATTTTCTTAACTTTTATAAATGTTAAGTAATCGAAAAGATAAACTTTTATACTTGAGTAACCTATCTGTTAGGGTTTAAACTTTAGTAACTAAATCGAATTTTTTGCCAAACTTTAGTAACATTTGTGTATATTAACCCCCATAAAAATCCTTGCTAACAATTCTCCAAAGAGAATTTTTTTTTTAGAAATAAAACGCCACACTACAAAAAAAGAGGCTATAGTGACGAGAATTTAATGACGAACCTTATTTTTCGTCACTATTAACACAATTTTAGTGACGAAATAGAACTGCCGTCACTATATCTCGTAAATTTCCTATATTTAATGACGAAATAATAGATCGTCACTAATTTACATGTCAGTGAAGAAGTATTTGTCATTGAGTACTAATGATGCACGTCTAACTCATTTCTTGTTACGCTTAGTCACGAAATTTTCGTCACAAAGCTTACACAAACTTAATGACGAAACGATTCGTCACTCACTTACACTCATACATCACTTACTAAAATACAGGAACCAAAAGTAACAAAATATATAAAACTTTATAAACCGTTAAAAGAACGCGGGTACATCATTCTTCTCCATATCTTCTTTTCCCCTATTTCATTTCATGCCAAACAAATAATAAAAATCATTTTTCTCCATAGTTTCATACTCTAAAAACACACAGTAGCATCATCCCGCTATGGCTTATGTGACAATCCGTCAATTTCAGGTCGTTATTTTAATCTCGACTATTACATATTACGTGTTTACTTTAATGAGAATTTTAAATTATCGACTAACCGAGAAGGTTATAGTTTGAAACTTAACGTAAGAATGTCGTTTCGATGAAAACTGACAAGAAATACATTAAGTATCGATATTATATTCTCAAATTAACATATGAATGATTTTATTGTATTTATTATATTTAATTTTTATTTCTCGTGTTTTACGTTTTAACGAATGACGAGAACTACTAATGATCGCGATACCGACGGATGCCCAAATAATTATGTTTTATTATCGATTGTCTCGATATTTAATATTTTTGACGTTTTCGATTTAATTACGTTTTAAGTCGTGTCGAAGTGATATTAATATTTCTAAGAAGCGTTTTAACTTTTAAAAAGTATTTTTACGAAACTCGAGTCCCGTAAATATTTTCAAAATTTAATATTTACATTTTCGACCGTTACAACTATTTAATTTCATTTTGGACCAAAACTATCACAAATTGGCAAAAATTACCCTCCACACCCACTATAAATATTTTTTCCACTAACAAGTTATAATTAAAAATTCATTTCTTACAAAATTTTCACCACCTCTCTCTTGTTCTTCAATCTAGCCGTCCACCCCCCCCCCCCCTATATACTTCAAAAAAAATTTGATTTCTACTTTGATTCATTGAAATCTAATCAAGGACCCACTTTGCAAATTCAACAACGATCATTTTGGTATAATTTTACCCACATGCATTAACTTTTCAAAAAAAAATATTTTTTTGAAGAACTAGTAGTGTTTGATCTATTTTGTATTTGTATATAGGTGTTAATAATATTATATTTATTAATGGAGTGTTTGCATGTTTGAAATTTTCAGTATAATTTATTAAGATGGTACATGCAAGTGAATTAGGGGTATAAGGATAGAATTATGGTGATTAGTAGATGATATTAGGACTATAAAATTTGTTGGATTGGGGTAAAAAGTTGATTTGACTTGATTTCTAAAAATGTATTTTGGGACAGCAGCTTATAACAGATTATTTCGTGGGTTTAAGTTCTGAGATAGGCTTATATTATTTGATATTGTTGTAGTAATCTTCAAGACGCTCGTTTTGCCGCTTGAATGAGCTTCTAACTCATTACGAGCGAAAAGTTATGCTACTTTTAGTATTTGTGTACCGGGAGACGGGTATCGGCACAATCCGAAAATTGTTGTCGATATTTGGATTGAATCTCGGGGACTATAGAATGAGTTTTAAAAATGTTCAAAGACTGATGTAAGTTACTACACCTCAGGTCATGAGTCTATTTTCAAACCCGAGTGTCGGTTTTATAAATGGAGTTGTTTAGATATGTCAAAATGGTTTTACAAGTAAAAGGCGTAAAACTGTCCGGTTTTTACAACACGAAGATGTGTCGGGCAGAAGGTCTTAGAAGTAATATTTTTGAATGAAACTTAAACTGAGTCTTATGCATATTATATGTGAGTTTGTGACCAAGTTTCCTCGAAATCGGACAAGTGTAGATAGGGTAGATTAGTGTGTACATTTGGAGTGTACATGCTGATTGGTATTTTGGACATGTAGTTCAATAATTATGTAGCGTGAGTTGAGTATTCGCCATTGGACATGGGGATTTACTCAAGTGTTAAGTCATTATATAAATGACTTAGTTACTGGTCCGAGGGAAGTAAAATGATAAGTTGACTTGCGTTGACTTGGCGTCTTAAGACGGGTCAATATCGAGAGAGCAATTGTTTAAAAGAATAGTGTTGAATAAAAGGGTATAGTAATAACACTTGTATTATTAAATTTTTCGGGATTGTCTTGGTTTTGTAATTTTGATTTTTATATTATTTAAGTATGATTTATACTTAAGTCGATTATTAACGAACGCGCCTTATTTGGTAGGTTGCGGTTTTCGTGTTTAAACGGGCATCACTAATCGTCGGCGATCGTCTCATTACCACTATTGGCTAAGGTGAGTCTATAGCCTCGCTTTGAACATGTTTACTTGTTTTATAAAACCCGCGAGGGGGATAACATGCTTGTTTTAATAAAAATAAAGGGTACAACGAGAAGTTGTGGAAACCCTACTTATTGGAAAAGTATTTATCGAAATTGAAAGATACAACTATAGTGGTAAACTCATGATTGTTTTAAAAATGAACACAAGGAACTTAATTGTATGTTTAGATGGAAGTTATTACATAAGTTTGTTTAGCCTTAAAAGACCCATGAATCGTGAATTGTTAATCGAGATAACGCTAATGCTATGGATAGATCTATCGGGGTGACGCCCAGTCCGGTCGCGACTAGCTCTCGTGTGGTGTTGTGATGCACTAGTAATGAAACATCGGATGCATTGTATAAGAGAAATATACGCACTTGGCTAGGTGTGTTGGGCTGAAATAATATATGTTAACGTTCAATGTCACGAGACTTATGTAATGACACGACAATTATGTCCGTACAACATAATTGTCTTTGATAAATTATTAACCATGGAAGGTTATTTTTGAATACTTGTGTTCTCTTTGTTTAAATTAAACTCTATAGATTCACTCGGCATATTTTGGTGACTTTTTAACATGTTTTATCTCAGGTCCATATAGAAGGCACTCGATGAAGGCGGTTTCGTGAAGCTTGCATATTTGAAATGTTTTGGCCCGCTTTTATAAATTATATCCATTCAAATAACTTTTACCATTTATTATTGTTTGTAAACTCTTGAATTATCTGGGACCATGTGAAAAGTTTTATTGTTAAATGAAAATGAATGGAAGTTTTTATTAAAACGACTCGTTTTGAGCCGTTTTCTATGATTATGAGATTGAACCATGATAGTAACACCCAATGACCCTTCCGCTGTTATGACCAAAATTTGGGGGTGTTACAGCTTACACCTTTCGAATCTCAATTTCATTATTTTTCCCTAATTTTTTTAGGATATATCGAATCCCCATTTATTACGAGTTAATTTCATTTAATTACAACGATATTATATCACTTGTGAAATTTTTTATATTCGTTTGTCTGGGTGCTTTGTTTAATAGTTTGATTGTTGATTTGATTGTGTATTTGAGTCTATGAACCTAATTTGATTGTCAAGGTTTAGGGCTAAAATTCTGCATATTTGCTTGCTAATTTGAGTTCATAAAGCTTAGGTTTAGAGGATTATAATTTATGAGGTTTAGCCGATTATTGCCTATTAAATTGCCTTCAAAATATTTGATAAAATGTCTAGCAACACTAAAATCACTAGAATTAAGATAAAGCCTTAAATTTGTGTTAGTTGCTCTTGAAGACATGTATTCACTTGACTTTTATAGATCAAACTTATCATCGGACATACAACTGTGATCCAAGTTGAATCACATTTGAACGGCCTAAAACCACCTTACTTTCATGATTTAAGTTTAAACCAGTTTGAAAAACTTGATAAAATAAAGGTCCGTGCAAATGACCAAATGTTTGAGGTTTTTTGTATATATGTTGAATAATTCGTTTCAGTTTCCATTTGTGCTTTATTTTACTTGTTTAATTGATTATTTGATTGCATATTCGAGATTATGAACTTTATGTATGTAACACACTGTAAACCCGCATATAAGTGCCATGAACAGTACACTACGAAACATACGAACCAGTTAAAACTTTCCATTTATGTCATGTACGCGTGTCACGAACATTAAATTCAGAAACTACGTACGTGTTAGTGTACGATAATTGTTAAGTACGTAATAACACAAGACGATTATTAAGTATAATAATTATAATCATGAACATATGATCACGAATATTTATAACATGATAATTATTACGTATAATAATTATAACACGACTACTAGAGTACGATATATATACGTAGTATATGTAACACGAACATTTAAACACGAACTAGAACGAATAAGAAGCACGAATGCACATGAGTATTGGCTCAAACATAAAAAGGCACGGGTTTGCCCTTTGGGCCTTATGGTTTCTGCGGACAAGGGAGACAATGAGGGGGCCCAAGCCTATTTTTAGTTTAACTAAAGGAAACTAAAAACACAGAGTTTATCATAACATAATTTTTACAGAAAAACTAAAAACCCTAGCCCTCCTCCTCCTTGTTGTCGCCAATCATCAAGAAACACCAAGGGTGTTGTGGGTCTTGATCTTTGATTTTAATAGATTCGTGTTCGTGTTCATTAACCTCATTCATTCACGCATTTGGTAACATCAAAACCTTAATCTTTTTATTTTTCTTTTCTTTTAATTATGTTCATGTGATTTATTATTGAAAGAAAAACATAATTAAACATGTTCGATAAATCCAAGAAACAAGAAAAGTTGGGTTTTGGTGGGGTTTGTTCCCGCCGACACACAAACCGAGAGCCACGAGGCTCTCGGTGGTCTTTTGAACACCAACAGCCGAGACCTTAAGGTCTCGGTGTGGTCTTGGTTTTTTGGCCGCAAGGAAAAGGAACCCCGACTCGAGTCGGGGTAGCGTTTGGTTTTGGTTTAGTGTCAACCGAGACCCTACAAGGTCTCGGTGGGATTCGTTTGCATGCAGTGGAAACCCCGGCTTGAGCCGGGGTATGTTTGGTTCGAACAGTGGCTAGCCGAGCCACAACAATGGCATCCACCGGCTAAAGCCGGTGGTGATTTTGGTTCGGGCAGTGGCAACCGGCTAGACCGGGTTAGCCACTGTCAGGGCTGTTTGGTTTGGTTTATGGTTCGTCTTATATTAAAACACGGGTCCGGGTTTGGTAAAATTATAAAATCAGTTTTATACTTATTTAATTAAATTATAACATGACTATTAATTTAATTAAAACATGACTTAGGTTATAATTATTAAATATAATAATTCATGATTAACCTATGTATTTTATTTAGACTAATTTAATTAAATCATGCTTTATTTAATTAAATCATATAAACTATAGTTCATTAATTACCATATCATTTATTTAATAAACTATGCTAGTTAATCATGACTTAATAAAATTGTATAACCTATAGTTTATTAATTAACCATGATATATTATTAATTAATAAAACATGAACTATTATTATTAATTAATAATCAGTTATAATCTATAGTTGATAGGTGTGTAAACACCCATCTTTTCTACCACTTATTTCTTGCTAAAACAAGACCAAAACGCGTATTTAATGTCATTTGTTTGGAATTATGCGTGGTTTGTGTGTTTGTTATGTTTTCAGAGCCAACCGGATAAATATTGAAGAAAACATGGGGTTGCACGGGTTTTATCAAGGAAAAAGACTGAAGTTGAAGTCTATTGTCCAAGAGATGCAAAAGATTTGAAGTCAATGGGCCTATTTGAAGATTTATTGAAGAAAAGGACCAAAGACGGAAGATTTACACATGTCGAAGAAACTCAAGTCTATTTAACAAAGAAATTAAAAGACGAGTTGAATTTAATCGACGACAAATCCCGAATCAGAATCGAAAACGTCAACTTTTCTGAAAAGACGAGAAGACAAAAAGAAGGGAAGAAAGCCCACTCACCAACCAAGGGAGAAGCCTATAAATACTCCTCCCAATACATACACGACTCTCTCTCTTCCTCTTTTTCCAGTTTTTAGTTTTCCTAGTTCTTAGGAACCATCTCCCTTAAGGAGTGGTTTTCTTTTTAGTTTGATTTCTAAAATCTTGTAAGTTTGATCCTTGAATTTGTTTGTTGAACCTTAAATCATTAATACAATCCTTCCTTTAATCTTTTGATTCATCTTGTTCTTCTTCATCTTTTTCTTTCAAGTTCTTAAGTTCTATTTGGTTCTAGTTTGATTCTAAAAAGTTGTTGAATTGGTGTTTCTATGATTGGGATTTGATCCTTGTAGTTAGTAGATGATTTGTGGTTAATTTGGTAAAACCTTTTTACTTGATTGAGTTGGTTTGTGATCATTCGTATCTTACTGTTCTTCGTCCAGCTTTTGATCTTACCCAGATTCCGAATAGGGAATCTGGGATTGTATCCATTCGGAAACTTTCACTTATTCCGAGTAAGGGTTTGAATTTTGTGTTATTCGGAACATTCCAACATTCCGAGTAGGGTTTTATCATTTAGGTTATTCGGAATATTCCCATCTTTCCGAATAGGGATTTTCTTTAAAGTATTCCGCATAAGCCGATTTCAATTTCCTCTATTCGGAATATTTTCCATATTCCGAATAGTCCCATTATTCCGAATAGCTAATTATTCCGCATAGGACATTTTTCCAATTATTCCGAGTAAGGCAATTTTTCCGAATAGGGTTTATATTCCGCATAGACTTCCGCATAGGGTATTTCCAGAGTATTCCGAATAGGATACTTTCCAATTATTCCGAGTAAGAAGATTTTTCCGCATGATCATAACTTTCCGCATAGCCTCTCATTTTCCGCATAAGAGATCTGTTCAGCATTGTTCCGAGTAAGGGAAACATTCCGAATAAGAGAGTTCCAGTTTTATTGAGGTATTTCCCACTGTTTCATTTAAAGCTTCTAGTTTAGTTTTATTATTACCTGCCTTTATCATTTTAGTAGATTTAGACCAAAGCTCCCCCTTTTTAGTCACCAATTACAACTATTCCACTTTTGACCGTAATCGATTCGAGAAGATACCGAGAACGAAACAACGATATATATCAATTGGGTACGAGCAACGCAAAGAGAGATCTTGCAAGCAAAAACCTTTTATTAACCAACCAAAAAGTCAGTTATTAAAATGGCGCCGCTGCCGGCTCTTTTCGTAAGGATCAACGGTTTCTTGTGAGAAAAATTGGATTTTGGGATCCGTTCTTTCGGGAACGTTATTTTCAAGCACAAAAATTTTCAAAAATCCATAAAAATATAAAATTTCCAAAAACACAAAAACAATATAAAACCTATAAAAACCAAAAATATTTTCTCTTGCATTTTCTTTTTAGTGTATGCGTACTCGATCCACGTCTTATTCAGAGCCCGAGACTCTCGAACAATTAGACATGGCCGGTGTGCACAACAACAACAATAATATTCCACCCCCCCAAACCAACAATAATAATAATAACCCACCCCACCCAAATATGAATAATCCACCCGACTTACGAACCATGGAGGAGCTATGTCAACCCACAATGAACAGACGTGGAGGCCCGATTGCACCGATGCATGTCACGGCTCAGGAGTTTTCGTTGAAGCATCACATGATCCAGCAAGTACAAACGAATCCATTTCGCGGAATTCCAGATGATGATGCCAACAAACACCTCGACAAATTCATAACCATTACCCAAAGCATGAAATCCCCCGGTGTTTCTATGGATGACCTTCGCCTCCAACTCTTTCCTCACTCGCTTTCTCACCATGCCGAAAAATGGTTTGACCGTCTTCCAAAGAATTCTATTCATACGTGGAACGACATGACTCAACGCTTTTTATCGCGCTACTTCCCACCATCCATGGTCACTAACCTCCGTAACCAAATCAGTGGATTTATGCAAGAAAATGATGAATCGCTTTTCGATGCTTGGGAACGATACAATGATTTGATCGACCGCTGTCCTAATCACAATATGCTCCCCGTCACTCTCATTGACACCTTCTACAATGGTCTCACCTTTCGCGATCGTGACACGATCAATGCCGCCGCCGGTGGTACTTTTATGAAAAGGAGACCAGAGGAGTGTCGAGAGTTGATTGAAAACATGACTACTCACCACAAGAATTGGGATTCATCCGCATCCTCAAGATCTAACTCGAGAGTCAATGTTTCTTCTACTACTTCCAATCCTGAGATGACTGAAATTTCTCGACAACTTGCTGAAATGAACAAGAATTTCATGACCATAGCCACAAACCACTTTCAACAAGCTAAAGCCGTTGCTATTTCTTGTGACACATGTGGTGGTCCTCATTCTTACAATGATTGTCCTTCTACTCAAGGCAATTATTCTGAAAACGTTAACGCGGCATACGGTACATATCCCACGGGAGGCTATCAAGCTCGCCCTCAAGGAGACCGTAGCTTGCTAAGTTATCGTTCCAACAATTATCTTGCACCTCCCGGTTTCCCTCCTGCAAACCAAACCCAACAACAAAACTATAACCGAAACAACCAATCCCAACCTCGTGCTCAAAACCAATATCCGTCCCAAAGAAATACCTACCAAACTCAAGGAAATTCTCAAGCTTACCAAGCTCCACCTCTCAATCAACCGATGGCAGTGAATCCCGACGTCGAGTCGTTCATGAAGACTAATCGTGAGATGGTGACGAATCTTCAGAGTCAGTTTGCCAACTTGAAGAATGACATGGTGAAACAAGGAAGCGATATTCGAGCCGAGCTAAGGAATGATATGGCCAAACACAGCGATGCTATTAATGCCAACATGCAAAACTCTTTTAATAATCAAGCTCTTCACCTTCGTGATATGATTGGTTCGCTCATCCAAGGTAATCAACCCTCTTCTTCGGGTACTCTTCCGAGTAATACCGTTGCAAATCCAAGAGGGGAGATGAAAGCAATCACCACTCGTAGTGGAAAAGGTTATATGGAACCCGAGCTTCCTACACCTCCACTCGTGATTGTGAACAAGGAAAAAGAGCAATTTTCCCCACCTCCTTCACCTTCTATCCCCATTTCCCCACCACCCGTGGTTGTGAGTGATCCTATCCCCTTAAAGCCTTCTTCTTCATCCAATATACCTTATCCTTCAAGGTTGAGGAAAGAGAAGCAAAAGAGCAAGGATGATATTCAAGTTTCAAACTTCCTAAAAATGTTTAAACAATTGAATTTTAACATCTCCTTTGCCGAGGCTCTCGCTCACATGCCCAAATATGCTAAGATGTTTAAAGATCTTCTAAGTGATAAAGAAAAGCTTCTTGACATTGCTCAGACCCAACTTAATGAGAACTGCTCCGCAGTGCTCTTAAGGAAATTGCCCACCAAACTTGGTGATCCGGGTCGCTTCTTGATTCCTTGCAACTTCCCGGGAGTAGAGAATTGCATGGCCCTAGCCGATCTAGGTGCCAGTATAAACTTAATGCCTTTAAGTGTTTGGAAGCAATTATCTCTCCCCGAGCTAGTCCCCACACGAATGACTTTGGAATTAGCCAACCGAACGGTTGCTTATCTAGTGGGGATAGCCGAAGATGTCTTTGTTGGCGTTGATAAATTCACCTTCCCGGCTGATTTTGTCGTCGTTGACTACGAGATGGACCCTCGTGTTCCATTAATCGTTGGACGTCCATTCTTGAGGACCGGTCGCACTCTCATTGATGTAGCCGCAGGCGAATTAATCATGAGAGTTGGTGACGATCAAATTGTCTTCAACATGGGTAAGATTTCTCAACAACCTTATTCATATGAGAGTGTTAATGCTATTGATGTTCTCGATGAGGCTTGTGAAGAACATTTTTATGATGCTTGCAAAAGTACTCTCTCTTCTCTACCCATTGTTGAGACTGTTGCCTCAATTGCTCCAGCATTTACTCCTTTTGGAGAAAGTGACTTAGATGAGTTCGAAGCTAGCCTGGGTCCTCTCGATATTAAGTATGATAATTCGTCCACCAATTGGGATGAAGATATTCGTACTATTGAGAGACTTCTCAATGAGGACCCATTGTCTCCTCCTACTCCTAAAGAGGTGACTAATGATGATCCATCGTTAGTTTCACCATCTATTGAGGCTCCTCCTACTCTCGAGCTTAAGGACCTACCGCCTCATCTTGAGTACGTTTTCCTAGAAGACGACGAGAAGTTACCGGTTATCATCGCAAAGGATCTGAAAGAAGACGAAAAAGCCCGACTTGTTGCAGTGTTGAAGAAGCATAAACGCGCTATCGCTTGGAAAATCTCCGACATCCGCGGAATTGATCCTCACTTTTGCACACATAAAATTCTCATGGAGGACGACTTTAAGCCCACTATTCAAAGCCAAAGAAGGGTGAATCCTAAAATCCATGACGTCATCAAAAAAGAGGTTATCAAACTTCTTGATGCGGGTATGATTTACCCTATTTCGGATTCCCCATGGGTTAGTCCAGTCCATTGTGTGCCTAAGAAAGGCGGAATCACCGTTGTGCCCAATGCAAACAACGAGTTAATTCCTACCCGTCTCGTTACTGGGTGGAGAGTTTGTATAGACTACCGCAAACTCAATGATGCCACGAGAAAGGATCATTTCCCTCTACCTTTTATGGACCAAATGCTTGAACGTCTAGCGGGTAATGAATATTACTGCTTTCTGGATGGTTTCTCGGGTTATTTTCAAATACCCATCGATCCCCAAGATCAAGAAAAGACAACATTCACTTGTCCCTACGGCACATTTGCTTATAAAAGAATGCCTTTTGGCTTATGCAATGCCCCCGGGACTTTCCAAAGGTGCATGTTGGCTATATTCCATGACATGGTTGAGCAAACCATGGAAGTCTTCATGGATGATTTCTCGGTTTTCGGGGATTCTTTCTCTGCTTGCCTTGCCAATTTGGAACGCATGCTTAAGCGGTGCGAAGACACTCGCCTTGTTCTAAATTGGGAAAAATGCCATTTTATGGTAAAAGAAGGCATTGTGCTAGGACACAAAATTTCTAAAGCCGGTCTTGAAGTCGACCGTGCTAAAGTTGATGTCATAGCCAAATTACCTCCACCTTCAACCGTGAAGGGTGTGAGAAGCTTTCTGGGTCATGCGGGCTTCTATCGTCGATTCATTCAAGATTTCTCTAAAATCGCTCGCCCGATGACCCACCTCTTGGAAAAAGATACTCCTTTCATCTTTTCTAAAGAGTGTCTCGAAGCCTTCAATCTTCTCAAGGATAAGCTAACTAAGGCACCGGTCTTGGTTACACCTAATTGGGAGCTGCCTTTTGAATTGATGTGCGATGCTAGCGACTTTGCTATTGGTGCGGTTTTGGGCCAAAGAGTGAATAAACACTTCCAACCAATCCACTACGCTAGCAAAACCATGACAGGGGCTCAACTGCATTATACGACAACCGAAAAAGAGCTTTTAGCCGTTGTTTATGCTTTTGAGAAATTTCGCCCCTATCTTGTTTTATCCACCACCATCGTATATACGGACCATTCCGCGTTGAAGTACTTGATGACTAAGAATGATTCTAAGCCAAGACTTCTCCGCTGGGTTTTACTCCTTCAAGAATTCAACATTGAAATTCGTGACAAGAAGGGTGCTGAAAACCTGGCCGCGGATCATTTGAGCAGACTTGAGGATCCATATCAAGGGGATCACTCGAACAAAGAGATCAATGACTTTTTTCCCCTTGAAACCTTAATGTCTATCAATCCCAATCTTGATGGCACCCCGTGGTTTGCCGATATTGCAAACTACTTAGCGGGTGGTGTTCTCATACAAGGGTTAACATCCCAACAAAAGAAGAAGTTCTTGAACGACGTTAAGACTTACTTTTGGGAGGACCCTTTTCTATTCAAACAATGCGCTGACCTGATTATTCGTCGGTGTGTTGACGGACCGGCAGCTTTTGATATTCTACAAGCGTGCCACAAAGGACCCACCGGTGGTCACTTTGGTCCCAACTTCACCGCCAAAAAAGTGTTTGACTCGGGATTCTATTGGCCCACCATTTATCGTGATGCTCACGAGATGGTTAAACATTGTGATGCTTGCCAAAAACAAGGCAAGATCACACATAAAGATGAGATGCCTCAAAATTTCATACAAGAATGTGAAATCTTTGATGTATGGGGTATCGACTTTATGGGGCCATTCCCGTCTTCTAAAGGCAACAAATACATCCTTGTCGCTGTCGACTACGTTTCTAAATGGGTTGAAGCAAAAGCTTTACCCACTAACGATGCGAGGGTGGTTTGTAATTTCTTGAAACAACTGTTTGCTCGTTTCGGTGTTCCTCGTGCTATTATTAGTGACCGCGGGACTCATTTTTGCAACGATCAATTTGCAAGAGTCATGGCTAAGTACGGTGTCAATCACCGTCTTTCCACCGCCTATCATCCTCAAACCAACGGTCAAGCCGAGATATCCAACCGTGGATTGAAGAGAATTTTGGAACGTACTGTGGGAGAGCATCGTGCCTCGTGGGCCGATAAATTTGATGATGCTCTGTGGGCTTTCCGTACCGCCTATAAGACGCCGATTGGTTGTACACCTTATCGTCTTGTGTACGGGAAAGCCTACCACCTTCCCATCGAGCTGGAACATAAGGCATACTGGGCCTTGAAGTGGGCTAACTTCGACATCAACAAAGCTGGTAATTTTCGGAAGATTCAACTCAACGAGCTTCAAGAATTGAGGAATCAAGCTTACGAGAACTCATTGATTTACAAGGAGAAGACCAAGATTATCCACGATGCCAAAATCAAGAACCGAGAGTTCAACGTTGGTGATCAAGTCTTACTCTTTAACTCTCGGTTGAAGATCTTCTCAGGCAAGTTGAAGAGCCGCTGGTCTGGTCCATTCACCATCGCCAATGTTTTTCCCTATGGTACCATTGAGCTTTCTCAGCCAAATGGGCCCAACTTCAAGGTGAATGGCCAGCGTTTGAAATTGTACGTTGGTGAGGACATCTCTAAGGAGATGATTCCATCCCTCACTACGTTTCCCTTAAATTAGTTCGAGACCGAGTCAGGCTCGCGACTCGGTAAACAAAAACAAGCGCTCCTCGGGAGGCAACCCGGGTATCTATCCCCCTTTCCCGTTTTTCATCATAAGTGTAGGGGGAGCTATATAGGTTGCTTGTTTTTGGATGGTGATGTGATTACAGGGATTATTGCACTCTTGGAATCTTTGAAGAACCGTGACCCCATGTTATTCGAAATCTGGTTCTATCTCTCAACTATCGTGATTCAATTTTCTTCATACTCACATTTGAAATTGATCACTTTAGTCCTCTTTTCCTTAACTTGAGTTAACCAACGTGCACAATGTCATAAGTGTAGGGGAGACCCTTCCCACATGCTTAAACATTGAGGACAATGTTTATCTTAAGTGTAGGGGAGACTTCTATCGAAGTTTTAAGTGGACTTTTCCATGAAAATGCCTTCATTTAACCGGAAAATCATACTTTTCAACATTTTTCAAATTTTTAATCAACTTTGGCCATTTTGTCGTAAATTTTAAATTTTATCGTTGCTTTCATATGTATATATCCCGCAATAAAGACAAAAATATTAATAAAATGGTGTAGCTAGTTTAGAAGTCTTTGACATATTAGGCCCGTTGCGTTTATTTTGACTCAACCCGAATAGACTTATCCAAGTTTATTCTAGCTAGTATCCTTAACCATGTAGACCTTAATTGGTTTATTAGGCTAAGCATCCACGAGTCTCATTCCTTGAGATTTTAAATTGTGGAGGACGAGAAATGATAGAGTCAATTATAAGTCGGTATTCTTGCACAAGCTCACTTGGTGTAATTATTTGCCTATTCTCCCATCACTTGCTAATAATTTATCTGCAATAAGTAAGGTCGTACAATTTGAAAGGTTACTTAGCTTCTAGCCCAAGATCGTTTAAAAGTTGCTCGGTAATGACGAGAGTTCATAGCCAAGGCATAACTTATGAAGCGGGGCGCGAAGATTGGCGAGTCCGAAAAGGCCCTAACAAGGCATGAGGATTCAATTTTATTGCTGAAGATCCAAAAGTGATGTGAAAAGCATTATCTCCAAAATCAATATGAAGGATCAAGACTCACGACGAAAAGCAATCAACTCCCACAAAGATGATGGAGAAGTCTATCCGAAAAGACCCTAACAAGGTATGAGGATAAATAGATCCAAGTCCGAAAAGGAGGCGGATCGTTGTATCTCAAAATCCCAAATAGAGATTGAAGAAATAATCATGAAGTCGTGGTCAACAAAGTTGGAGTACCCCTCAAAAGTCTCCAAAGTGAAGAAACTCTATTATGATGAGAAGACCATTATCTCAAGAACGTCTCTCGAAGATATGAAGTATGAAGTACATGCCAAATATCGGCCCGAGAAAGGTCTCAAATCGTGAACCAAGTTATGCCAAGATATGAACTTTCTGATATCCCGAGAAGCAGTTTTAAGAGATTTTGTCCTTTAGCTAACTATTGATCAAATCGTCCTACTTTGCTTTCAGCCTAAATGAACTATCGAAATAAGTCCAAAAATGCATCTTCATGATCATTCTAAGACAAAAATAAAATATAAGAGATACACCTAGGAATAAGGGAGTCTAAGCATTTAATTAAGCCATGTGTGTAAGTGTTTGAATTGCTAACTTATAATAACAATGATCTCGTTTTCAAGCTTAGTTTGGGGAACGTGAAACTTGAGGGTGATAAATCTTCGCAGCACCAAAAGCCCTAATGTAAGTCCTCGATCTCTTTACGAGTTATTTCCACATAGTTATGTTCTATCCTTTTGTTTGCTTTAAATTTCTTTTAGTGCTTTAATTTTTGTTTAGCAGTATTTGAATAAGGCCAAGGTTAATTAATTATGAGAAAAGTGTAATGTTGCTTTATCACTAAGCATTGCATGAGGGCATGGCAATGGTTAAGTGTAGGGGATTTGATAGGTGTGTAAACACCCATCTTTTCTACCACTTATTTCTTGCTAAAACAAGACCAAAACACGTATTTAATGTCATTTGTTTGGAATTATGCGTGGTTTGTGTGTTTGTTATGTTTTCAGAGCCAACCGGATAAATATTGAAGAAAACATGGGGTTGCACGGGTTTTATCAAGGAAAAAGACTGAAGTTGAAGTCTATTGTCCAAGAGATGCAAAAGATTTGAAGTCAATGGGCCTATTTGAAGATTTATTGAAGAAAAGGACCAAAGACGGAAGATTTACACATGTCGAAGAAACTCAAGTCTATTTAACAAAGAAATTAAAAGACGAGTTGAATTTAATCGACGACAAATCCCGAATCAGAATCGAAAACGTCAACTTTTCTGAAAAGACGAGAAGACAAAAAGAAGGGAAGAAAGCCCACTCACCAACCAAGGGAGAAGCCTATAAATACTCCTCCCAATACATACACGACTCTCTCTCTTCCTCTTTTTCCAGTTTTTAGTTTTCCTAGTTCTTAGGAACCATCTCCCTTAAGGAGTGGTTTTCTTTTTAGTTTGATTTCTAAAATCTTGTAAGTTTGATCCTTGAATTTGTTTGTTGAACCTTAAATCATTAATACAATCCTTCCTTTAATCTTTTGATTCATCTTGTTCTTCTTCATCTTTTTCTTTCAAGTTCTTAAGTTCTATTTGGTTCTAGTTTGATTCTAAAAAGTTGTTGAATTGGTGTTTCTATGATTGGGATTTGATCCTTGTAGTTAGTAGATGATTTGTGGTTAATTTGGTAAAACCTTTTTACTTGATTGAGTTGGTTTGTGATCATTCGTATCTTACTGTTCTTCGTCCAGCTTTTGATCTTACCCAGATTCCGAATAGGGAATCTGGGATTGTATCCATTCGGAAACTTTCACTTATTCCGAGTAAGGGTTTGAATTTTGTGTTATTCGGAACATTCCAACATTCCGAGTAGGGTTTTATCATTTAGGTTATTCGGAATATTCCCATCTTTCCGAATAGGGATTTTCTTTAAAGTATTCCGCATAAGCCGATTTCAATTTCCTCTATTCGGAATATTTTCCATATTCCGAATAGTCCCATTATTCCGAATAGCTAATTATTCCGCATAGGACATTTTTCCAATTATTCCGAGTAAGGCAATTTTTCCGAATAGGGTTTATATTCCGCATAGACTTCCGCATAGGGTATTTCCAGAGTATTCCGAATAGGATACTTTCCAATTATTCCGAGTAAGAAGATTTTTCCGCATGATCATAACTTTCCGCATAGCCTCTCATTTTCCGCATAAGAGATCTGTTCAGCATTGTTCCGAGTAAGGGAAACATTCCGAATAAGAGAGTTCCAGTTTTATTGAGGTATTTCCCACTGTTTCATTTAAAGCTTCTAGTTTAGTTTTATTATTACCTGCCTTTATCATTTTAGTAGATTTAGACCAAAGCTCCCCCTTTTTAGTCACCAATTACAACTATTCCACTTTTGACCGTGATCGATTCGAGAAGATACCGAGAACGAAACAACGATATATATCAATTGGGTACGAGCAACGCAAAGAGAGATCTTGCAAGCAAAAACCTTTTATTAACCAACCAAAAAGTCAGTTATTAATAGTATTTAATTAATAAGCTATAGTATTAATTTCATGACTTATGACTTTTAACCAGTAAACATTAGCTTATATTATTAGCTTATTAATCCAGCTTATTTCTAAATATGGAAACTTTCTATTTTAGGAAACTTACTATTTTTAGAAACTTTCTATTTTTAGAAACTGGTCTATTTTTAGAAACTGATATATTTTTAGAAACTGATCTATTTTTAGGAACTTTCTATTTTTAGAAACCTGTTATTTTTAGAAAGTTGCTTATTATTACACAACAAGTATAATAATATAAGAATACAAGATAATACTTAATCAGAGTACATGATATACATGAATAATACAATATATCATTTTAAACAGTAAAATAAGACAAGAACATATGAAACAAGCTAAGAACATGCTATAACCACTAACGTAATCAGTAATCAGACAAATTATACATGTCCCTTATTTATGTAGCATTAGTGAGGTCGGAGGAGGACTATTCATCCTTTCATCTTTCCTCGTTCACTGGACACAAGTAGGGGTGTCAAATGGGTCAACCCGACCCGACCCGAACCTGACCCGAACCTGACCCGAACCCGATTAGACCTTATAGGGTCGGGTTGATTCGGGTCAACTTAGTATATCGGGTTTATCGGATCAACCCGATAAACCCGATGGCCTTATAGGGTCGGATTAGAGTTTAAATTAATTTGTTATTGGGTTATCGGGTTGACCCGATAAACTTGATAAGATACAAAAACATATTTAAAAAGGTATAATTTTTTAATCAAGTTCTTTTTTATCAGATTCTTTTAAGTCATATTTCTTAATAAGTAAACCTTCCAACAAAGAATATGTTATATTGCATTTAAGAATTTGGTTCTAGTGGCTTGCATCAGTGGTTCTTTTTTCGTTCTGTGTCATTGAGGCAAAATGAGATCTGCATTGTACACAGAATCCAACCTTGTACAATACTGTAGTATATTTTGTTGCTTTAGCTACAAATTGGGCAAAGAAAATCACGTCTGATGTTATTGTTGTAGTATTTAAGTAAATAAAGTGAATTATGGGATCAGATAGTGTGTAACCCGATAACCCGATAACCCGATAAACCCGATCCGATAACCCGCAACCCGATAGACCCGAACCCGATAGGCCCGATACCTTATAGGGTCGGGTTGCGGGTTAGTTTTTATTTTTTCAAAACCCGATAAGACCCGACCCGATAAGCCCTAAATCCGACCCGATAACCCGTTTGACACCCCTAGACACAAGGTACAGATTTTCCGTCCTTTAGTATGGACATTCTTTCCTTATTAGGATTCCACGTTTGCAGCCAACTGTTTTTCCAAGTATATGTTTTATATGTTTTGATTAATTATGTTTAGTTTTAAATATCTAAGCCATATACATGCATGACCAGTGTCACCTAGTTATGGAGGTACCATAACCATAACACTGGAGGCACCAGTGTTATGACTTCCCCACAGCAGAGTGATTGCTCGTGGCATCCCTTTACAGTTTGGCCTTATATTTATATTATCATGTGGGGCGTATGGGTGCATCCTAGTTACATGTTTTTACAGGATTTTCATGGTGAATGCGATGTGTGCCTTGCATCCTTCACAAAGATTTGATCCCTCCTACCCAGACTAATTAATTAGAGGCAACCCCTCTAATTACATGATGAGGTCTCCCCTCCAAGTATTCATGCACGGTGGAACCTCGTGACCTATATAGGATATTGGCTAATTAATACAGTTTTCATATAAAAACATAAGTCTTTTCAAACAATAAACCAGTTTTATGAACATGTTCCAAGTTATCTAGGACTTATACTTTTTCGTTGCTATTAGTCTTTTATGCTTATGTCATTTCATGCTATACTTGTATATCCGTTCACTGGGCGTTATGCTCGGCCGTTTTCCTTTCATGTTCCCAAACGGCATGTACTCTAGGACGCTCGTAGACTTTGAGAGTATGTGCATACGGATGGAAGCTATCTTGCCTTCATTACTTTATGCATTTCCATACATTACGTTACTTTATTTCTTTGGACATTGTTTAGTCCTTTTCCATTTCAGTACTTATAGTCATTTGTGTGAGCTTATACTTGGACTACCGATGTTTGTTTCCGGTATTTCCATTCATGGTCATTTAATGTTTTTAGACATTTACCTTGCATGCTTTCATGACACGCCATAATTATCCTACGATATTCCATTTACCAAAATGGGGTGTTACACATACACTCGGTTATGACCTAATTTTGATAAGCTATAGGGCTGAATTATAGTTACTTTATTGTTGGTTTGAGTTTACAATGTTTAGGTTTAGTGGACCCTAATTGGATATACCAAGTGTTTGATAAAATGTCTAGAAACACTAACAACATTTTATGCTATCTATTTTTAAACAATAAGCCGACTACCTGCGCTTGCCAATACTCTCTATCATAGAAAGTGGCATCACGGAAACTATTAAATGGTAGTAATATGTTGTGACACCCCCAAAATGGTCATATAGTGGAATAGTAATTGGGTGTCACATGGTAGATCAACAGCAAATAGTGTACAGTCCAATAATCATAAAAATGTCATTTAAAGATTACATGAACCGAATGTGAAATGTTATCAAAATGTCTTAACAAAATATTAAATTGTTATTATTCTAAACTAATAAAACCCCTCCCATATGAGTTTTATGATGCTTCCTACATGATGTTGGACTTCGTGCACACATAATTACCTATTTCATTTTCCTGAGAAAAACATGCTTAAATGGGTAAACACAAAGTTGGTGAATTCACAGGTTTAGTAAATAGTAGTTTAGGATCACAAAACATCACAAAGGTAGTAATGTACAAAGAAAATACTATAAAGCATCTACATTTCCTATTGGATTGTAACTGATTCTTGACTGATAGAGCCCCGACAATTGAGGGTCTCCTAATTCCGTACCCATAATGAACTGACATGGTAAACATTTGTTGCCCTGGCCTAGGCACAGTGAGCGCTACTCACCCATATGGGGATAGTCAATCCCAAATAGATCTATTTATAACATCCTGGCTATACACCAACTAACAGTTCCAGTCCACGGGTCGTGGACACAAGAATAGGCAAATGTAATCAAATGTAACAGTTCAGTAGTTCTGTTTGCGTCCTATAAAAATATGTAGCATGTTTCTCCCCTAATATGGTTCAAAATATTTAAAGTAAAAGTGTAGGGCCATGAACTCACCTCGACACCAGTGTCTGATGATATCACTGATAATCCGGATAATATGATCACGATACAGTCAATTACCTAAGTAATTTAAATGGTCTTAGTATATGCACAAATAATGCTCATTGCTTCCAGGTAATTAAATTGTACATTCACACTTTGATTTAAACAGTTCGGTAATTATTTTCCAACCTATATGAATTAGTTAACGTAATAGTATACATTTTATTATTTGTGTATATTTTCTTTTATCCAATTATTAGATATGTAGTAATTTAAATAAAGTGATATTTATATATTAGTAATTTATAAAAAGAAATAAATTTTATATTAAATCCTTCAAGTTTTAATTGTACAAAAGTACACCTTTAAGTTTCACAAGTTATCATTTAAACCTTATAGTTTATATAAAAAATAATATCAATAAAACTTTAGTTATATTGCACCCAAGTCCTTGTCCTTTTTGTATTTACAAAACAGCCCCTGGGGTTTATATAAGTTTCGGGTTTTGGAAAAAAGTACCCCTAGGGCTCGTATAAGTTTTGGGGTTTGGCAAGAATTACCCTTAAACGTTTATATAACAATCCACAACTTTCGGGTAATTACTATTAGGTCCTTAGGGTTTATGTAACTTTTAGATATTGACAAAAACAGTCCATCCATTCTCGGAAATGACAAAATACTCCTTGTAGTTTATAGTTTTCATAGAATTAACTTTTAAAAGTGACGGTTTTCACCCTTAAGTTTATAAACTTCACCATTTAGCCACAAAACATTTATAACATTACATATTTGGAACAAAACTTTCACATATGTTTTTAAATAGCCCAAATAGTAAGCCGAATATAGGCTTAATGGGCTCAGCTTGGCCCATTAAGGGGTCTGGTTGGATTTTAATAGTCCTAGACTATGTTTTGAGTTTTCATTTAAGTCCAAAAAGCTTATTAAGTTCAAAAACATAACCAGCAAGCTAGCTTATTTCAAATAAGCCGAATTTAGGCTTATGGGACTTTCGTGGGCCTAGTGAGCTAAAAGGGTTTCAGTTTGGGCTTAGCTACATTTATTGGGCTTTGTGTCTCACTATTGGGCCTAGTGGTTTAACTTTGGGCTCAGTTATTTTTAATGGGCCAAATGTTTCAATGGTTATGTTCTTGGGCTTATGATCTCGATAAGTAAATTAATGGCAATATACTTAGCTTATATTCGGCTAAGGCTTGATCAAGCTACTACTTTTTCTAAGATTAGTGTAGATCTAAGAAATGACTAATCAAAACTTGTATGGTTCGAATCTAAACATTTACACGTAAAGTGTAATCAAGCCATGGCATTCTAGGGTTTGTTTCTCTAAGGTTTCACTTGTGCATGGTGATTTTCACCATCGTTTTTCTTATGTGACTCGATTAGGAACTACTATTACATGGACATCATGTTCATGTGCATGGTTATGGTTAAATGACGAAATGAGTGAGTAAAACTTGCTTGTAATCCTTAGTATGATGAATGATAGTGTGTGAACTAGCAATCTCGTAACCTCATCCTAGATCTACTCGAATTGTGAGAAATGAGTGTGTTTACCCCGCGTCCTTAAGCTTGTTTTCGTTGCTTGGTGTTTAAGACACTGTAACTTGAAATGAATGCTAGGTATTGATGATAAGGACCAAGATTTGTTGTAGTAAATTAGTTTGAAGGATTTTTGGAGTATGTGTTTAATGTGTGTCGAGAGAGAGAGAGAGAGAGAGAGATGTGAGAATGTGTTTGTTTTCCTTCCTATAATCGGCTGGTATAGGAGTCTTAGGATTTGTTATATCTTTGTAAGATCTTAGTGTATCTTGTTCAAGTACAAACCTTAATGACATATGTTGTACAAGTTGGCTTCTTAATTTGGTGGTAGTCGCATCTAGGGGTCAATGGGACAAGAAGGCTTGTGAAGTACTGGGTATTTAAGTCTTAGGTTGTACAAGGTTTAGGTTATCAACATGTGGGGAAAATATCAAGTAAATTTATAGATCATGAAATCATGAGTTTTGGATATAAAAAGTCTTAATATAATGTATTGTGGATGTCATTGTATTCCAGGTGGCTTAAAAGTTGACAGAGTGATCAATTGAGTATAAATACGTTCATAGATATAAAAATAAATATGAAAAAGGTTCCCGTGATCAAGTATCCATGCAAAGGTGATATTATTGTATAATCATGAGGTGACGTGTACATGTGATGTCATACTAAAAATGAAATTTTAAGGGATTTACATTTTTTTCTTCGGATTAGTGTTTTCGTGTAACTCAGTTATCACCTTGGATTTGAGGATAACGTTTATAGTGTTGTCTGTCATTACAGTTGTCAAGCTAAATTTAAGTTAAGACCATGCTTTCAATATACGATCATATGTAATTGTAAATATATCCAATTTGCCTTTACTTGAGCTAATCTTTTTTTAGATTTAAAAACTTTTGAGCAATGTCTAAGAACAATTTCTCATTATTGTAGGCATGTGGACAAGCTTTGAGCACTCGTTCGAGGTATGATTTCATGAGCTGTTATGGACCTTCCACATAAACAGTGAGAAATTTAACCTTGTTTAGTAGTATTAATAACTAACATTTCATGGGTTTGATTTTTATGTGTAATCGTTTATATATTGCAAAAGTAGATTGTCAAGCTATATTGCAAAAATAGACTGCCTTTTGCGATTGGTAACCTCTGTTAAGACATAAGGTTCGCTTTTTTTTCATATATCAAGCATACTAATGTAAAGTTAATCAAGTGTATGTTATCTATAGTGATATTAACATGATGATGGTTATGGATCCTTCATTTACCAAATCTGCATGTGCAGGAAATGGTAATTATATCTCTACATGCTTCTGCCATTTTCAGTTGTACTATATCACTTATGGTGGTGTCAAGTTGCTGACAAAATTAGATTCCTAAAGAAATATAGATGCACAACTAGCACAAGCTAATATATAAGTGTATGAAGCTAAATATATTATGACATTAGTATCTGTTTATTAGAGATGAAACTAAATAGATTATAACTACAATATCTGCTTATTAGAGATGAAACTAAATAGATTAGTTGTGTTACTCTGTCGTATGTGACCATGTGACAGGTGTTGAATAGATGTTGTTAGCTTATGTGTGGGATCAAAAAGCTGATTCAATATAGCTTTTTCATGTTGGTTTCTCAAAAACATATTATTGCCTTTTCAGAATGTAATAAGCCAATTAGCAATTATGATGTGCTCGTTTGGATATACAAGAAACCTTTATTGTCTTTTCAGAATGTAATAAACCAATTAGCTCCTATAAAAAGCTTGCCCAAACACCAAAGATTGTCAATTGAGAATGTTTTTTTAATTAGCTGTTTTTGGGGGCCTAATATGCCATACATAAAATGATGATGCATTTTATTTAAGTTGTAGTAGTTCTGCTTGCTAACTTGATGACTTGTCACAATGGAATTTTGAGTGTGCTTTATTTAATGCTCAAAGTGTTTCATATTGACCCGATTTACCATGATGCAGGGTTGAATAGGTTGGATACATCACACCTATAGAGATTTAAAGGCAAGCTTTACCAGTCCTATTATCTGGTTGGGATTGTATTCTTCATGAGATGAATATGTGCTTCTGTATATTGTCTCATTGCATCTTCACAGCTTCTCTTTCAACTTTACTTGATGAAAATCATTTCATTGCAACTTCAGTTAATGCCAAAGACTATGTAGTAAACCAATCAAACGACACAAAATATATTAAGCGGGGCAATAATTTTGGTAATGCAGACACGTTTAGGAAAAACGTTGACATACATGTTATAAATATATTTAAGAAAAAACGTTGACATACCTGTTATCGATATATTATGTGATAAGCACGCAAAGGTCAACAGTATAATCCTTGATCGTAGTATCAAACTAGGCATGCAAGTAAGATTATTTTATTTAAGTAGGTAGTAATAATACCATCCTAAATCGTTATCATTCAGATTTTTTAGTTTTGTTTATCTATTCTAGGTTGCAAAAGTTGATCGCATGTTGGCTGCAAAATCTGATGAAGCTGTACCAGAGGATAAGTCGTGTACTATTATGGCTCCTTTAGATGGAGGAACTTTAAGAAGACAACAAATTTGGTTAAAGGTACTAATGTTTCTCATTGCGTTTTGTATATGATTTGGAGAATCTTTATTTTGCCTATTTTGAATTTGTTGACTTTGTCTAGTAAGTTTATGTCTAAAAAAGTAAACTATCTATTGAAGCACTTTACTGCATGAAATTCTCCAGAAAGTGTTAAGTTCATGTCTTATATTTGAAGTAGTTTTATTAGCTAAAAATTATTTAAAAGTCTTTTTGTTAAGGGGCTATAAACATGCTGATAGTAGTAAAATCACACTTGTTTAGGAAAACAAGGTAATTAGGGTAAGTATTAACGAGTGGTTTAGGAAAACCACAAGTTATGACCCAATGAAGTGAGTTCGTTCTCGAGGAGGCACGTGTGTTGTGAATTGAATTGACTTGATTGATGATTTTATTAAGAAGAAAAGAAAAGAGAAAGAAAGAAAAGAAAAGACGGTTACTAAAACGAATTAAACTACGACGAAAAAGGCGAACACGTAAATCCGTAAATAGTACAAAAATAAAAATTTTAACCTAAAAATTCCTAAAAATTACTAAAAATACACAATAATATTCTAAGAGTTTACAAAAAATCCAAACTTGTTAAAACCTGTTAATTAATTAGATAATGACTTTTTAATGCTAATTAAAGCCCTAAAAATCACAATTAATTATTAAAAAGCCCTAAACAAGATTTTCTAGTTTGTAAACCTCAAAAATGACCTAATTAAGCTAAAAAGTATTTTTTAAAATTTTAAAACCAAATTAAACTATTTTTAAACACTTAAAAACTATTAAAATCTATTAAAACTTAAATTAATTCTAAAAAATAAATGAAAAGTCCTAAAAAGATTTGGAAAGTGACAAAACTCCTAATTATGTGTTTACAATCTAGAAAAAATGAAAAAAGTAGAAAAAAAAAACTTTCTATTTTTAGTAATAAAATAATATTAAAATATTCAAAAAATAAAAAGTTTATAAATAAATTCTAAAAAATTACCAAAAACCTAGAATAATATAACTAAGATAAAAATGCAAATTAAAGTTCCTAAAACCTTTTTATTAATTTTATATTAAATTTTAAAGTTGATAAAAAACCCTAAAATCAAATAAAATTAAAAATTAGACTTTTTGAAAACTTTTTGTGATGTAAACCTCAAATATATAAATCAAAACCTAAAAACTATTTTTTCAGATTTTTAAAATAACTTTTACTATTTTTAAACTAATTAATAAAATACGGCTAAATAAAAATTGATAAAAAATAAATAAAGAAAAGGAAAAATACAAAACTTAGCTAGAAAAATCCTAAGTTCTATTACTATCCTAGGAAAAATGAAAACCTGCTAAATAGCTTATCCAATAAGCCCACAAAAGCAGATTAAGCTACGACTTTTATTATAAAAGCCAAAACAAAACGTGCTTAAGTAACTTTTGAAATGAGTCTATAACGTAAAAAACCATCCGGATCACTGGTAAACACGTTACTCCTCCGAAAGGGAGGTCGCGTGTTCGAGCCCAGGCCAGGTGAGTTTTTGCTATTTATTATTTTTTATTTTTTTTAGCTTATAAAAACACAATCCAGTGACCTTTTAATCACAAAAACTCAAGTACAAACCCAATTCAAACAAGATTAAAGCAAGGAGAGCCAAAAACGTATCCAGTTATGAAATTTGTTGAAAAACACAAGGAAGTGATTCTTCACTTGTGAAAAAGTTATCAAGAGGACTTGATTTGGATTATAGTGATGTTTTTTATGGACAACAAGGCACCCTTGTACTCTGTTGAGTACAAGGAGTCAAACTCAAACACAAATCAAACAATCACTTAGCCACAAATCAAACAAATAAGCAGATTCAAGTTGCTGTTATGACTATATGCTAACAGATGAATACTTGACCAAATTATATGCACAAAAATGAGTTTCAAATCTTCCAATCTTGCACACAATCACACTAGCTAGCATATAACTTATACTCAATCCTGCTTAAACCTACTTCTAACAGATTTCCAAGTTTGAAGGCAAAATTTCACACAAATTCATGAACAATGGCAGTTTCTGATTTTAGACCATGTTTTCACCTTTTTATCATGCAAGTTGTTCTAAAACTTACCCAAACTTAAAACCAAAGCTAACATACAACCTACAGCAACTTAGTGAGTGATTAAAACCAGTTTAAACACAAGATTAACAACAACAATCCTATGTTAAACCTAATCCCAAACACCCCTTAAAATGACTGAAAAAATCAATTTTTCAAAACAAAACAACTCAAAACCTATTCCAACTGATTTAAATACAAACTAGCATGCATAAAAACCTTAAACAAGTAATATTAAACAGCTCTTAAACAACACTTAACACTTAATTGCAGATTCACTTAAAACACCAAATAAAAACATAAAACTGAAAATGAAAATGGAATGAGATTTTTACCTCAAGGGACCTACATCCAGGTCCCTAGTGGTTGCTTAACCACCTCCAATAGACCCGGGTCTATGCAGAACCTTGGACAACAATCAACAATGAAACCCTGCAAAAATCAATGAACACACAAGCAAAAGTACTTTCTGATTTTTTGAAACTTTCTTAAAACCTCTTAAACCAATGAATCCTGAAACTTAACCAAGTTTTAAACAAGGAATCACCCTCAGAAAAACAAGAAAACCAATCCACTTTCACTTCTTAATCTTCTTAAATTTCTAAAAATTTTCAAACCTTTTTAAAACTTTCTGAAAACTGAAACAAACACAAAGTGTTTATCAAATGTAATGTGGAACTCAGAATATAGCTATCCAATACCAAACTTTTAAAAAGAGATAAAAGGAATTACAATTTTAATAAAAATACCAAACTTTAAATTTCTTAAAAAGGCATTACAAGGCTTAGCTAAAAATTCTGGAACAAGAGGGCATCCACAAGTTGGAGCCTCTCTTTATACTGATAAGGAGAACCTTCTAGTGCTAAACAATAAAATAATGAAAAGCTAAAACCCTAGCAAAGGGATTTCCTGAATTGCCCTTGATTTTGACTGAAAATCGGGTCAAATGGATACATGTGAAGTTGCCAGCCTTGAAAAGTTGATCATAGACGTCCATTTGTGCTTGGGGACCAAGGAGTATGTTTTAAACGTTGATTTGGTCGGGCCTTTGGGGTTGGGGACGAAAGTGATGGGCAGGGGAGGGTCCCACAAGACACATGGGTGTGTCTTGTGGTGTTTTGAGAGGTGGGTTTTGGTGGGAAAGTGGGTAATCAACATTCTGGAAGTTAATTTATAAAAACCCCTTGATTTGAGGGAGTTAAGGGATTAGGGTTTATGGGAATTTAGGTTTAAGCAGGGTGTGGTTTAATCCAAATTGGGTAATTAGTTATTTAAATTGGGTGTTAGGAGGGAAAAATGGGGGGTGTTGACTGGGTGTTTGACCCAGTTTAATTAATAAACTTGGTGGGTTGGACGGGTTGGGTTGGTTTAAGGGTTTGGGTAGGGTAAGTGGGTAACGGGTTTGGTTATGGTGAGGTGTCAAGATGTGACTGGATGGATGGGATTGGTTGTTTGGCAGTTTAGGTCCCCAAAGTCTTCATTTTTGTTCACTTTGTAATAAATGGCCATCAACTCTATTTTCCCTTTAACAACTTTTGCACTCTTGTCAAAAATGGCACAAATACTTTAAAAACTTTTCCAAGGGTTTCTTTTGTACTTCTTGGATTCTTCAAGGACTGATCTTGTATAGTCTTCAAACTTTAGGGACCCTATTCATAGTTTTGAATATTTGAGGGGTATAAAGTGTTAATCTTCCAAAGTTGAGGGACTAAAGTTGCCAATCTTCAATTCTTCAAGGGCATTTTTGTAAAATCCAAACTTGGGCCCGGTTCATTGTGCGGCTTCGTTTCCCGTGTTCGTTTTTGATTGATTCTTGTGATAATTTGCCATTTCCTCAATATCCGTACCTAAAAATACACAAGTAACAAACACGAGCATATATTTGGTATATTTAATGATATTTTATGCATTTTAAGCCCGATTTGGACGATGAGACCATGTATAAAAGCAGTCTCATCACTCCCCCATACTAAACCATTGCCGTGCCCTCACGCAATGCTAGAATAAAGTATCATAGCATCTCCAAAATTCATTTTATTTACTTTATTGAAATGATAAACTAGCTACACTACTACTATTACTACTACTTGTGTTTTAGACATAATGTATGATTGTCATCGCAAAATGGGACATTTAGGTTCATAGAATAAGAACACATAAATGCTTCGTTAGAAATAATTTCATCGTCCTCGATTTTCACCCTAATTCCATGCCAAGCGTGCAACGAGATCATTGTCATTATAAGTTAGTAATGCTAACACTACTCATATGCCCTAATCACGTACTTATTCTCCCATTATTCCTAAGTTGTATCTCTTATCTTTTATTATGTCTTGAATGTTTCACGAGGATACATCATTGACTTATGCGATAATAGAGATTTAGGTCTAAAAATAGAGTCCTAACGGTGTAACTAAGACCATTAAATCAATAAACCCTCCTAATAGACAACGATGTTAAAAAATTAAGTTGACAAGAAGAATCGATAAACACGGTTTTATAACGGTTTTGAACATGAGACTTATTACCAAGACTTTTATACGCCCCCTAACGGAAGGACCTTATTATCTTTGGTTTACCTCCATCTTTTATTCAACTTCGCCATGAAGCTATTATTATGACTTCGGTCTTGCCTTGCCTTTTATTATCCGCCTCATCGGTGGTTTTATTAGCCAAAGACGTATATCCTCACGCTAAAGCGAATTTTGGATCTTTAAAGCTTCGAAGATTAAGGCTTGATTCACTTTCAATTTTGCATAGATTTTAGGCCTTGTGGGGCTTCAAATTGTTTGCTTGATTTAGGTGAGCACTTGAAATCTTATTATTGGGTGAAGCTTTCGATTATTCGGGTTGCCAATACTTCAAAACCGTGACGCTGGCGATACCTTAATGTCTTCCCAATTTAATTACACGGAAGCTACTAGAAAAGACTAGAAACCCAACAATCCTAACTAAACCGCTAAGTCAATATTTATTAAGCAAAAAAAAAATATTTACAAGCGAAGGGAGAATAAGCAAACAACGAGAACACATGAGTTTTTGAAAGAATACGAGTATTCTACGTTTAGCATAGTAACTTATAATTAACTCTATCATTTCTCGTCCTCATTTAAGAGACTTAGCCTAATGTGTAGTTAAGGAATCAAAGCTAAGTGCTCAACACGCACGGTCGAGTCAAAAATTACTCTTATTCTCGCCATCGGAAAACCTACATTCGTGTCTTCAAACACTTATAAAACATGAGAAAAATTTTAAAATTTGGCCATTTTTAGCCTTATTTTGCAACAAAAAAGATAAACAAAACGATAAACTTTGGAAAGCGTGAAGGTTTGGCAAGGCAAGTATCTATTCACCCCCCCCATACTAAAGTTAAACATTGTCCTCAATGTTTCGAGTCTAGGGGTGCAAACACCCTCATACTAGAGACGTAGTCGAATGCCTAATCTAGCATGGAAAGGGTGTAACCAATAAATTAATAGCCGTTTATGAAGTGTGCTAAAAACCTAAGGTTAGAACATAAAAGGATATATCATATGGATATTGAGAAAGTCTTCAAAGCAAACTATCGAGTGCTCCCATAAAACGAACACGAGAGGCTCCAATCGTGAAGATCATGATCTAAAAACCACAATTCACAAACAACCACGGAACAAAGGTTGGAAGGGCACAAATCCCCTCACATTAAACTACATTAGAAAGCAATAATATGCACATGGATAAGCATGGGTCTCCCCACGAGGCACCTTGTTTTTGATAACCGAGTCAAAAGCTCGACTCGAATCCCCATAAATGTGATCATTTAGGGATAATCATGGTATGGTCAATTTTTAGTGGGGCTTACATGATAAACAAGGCCCAAAAACAACCGGTATTAAGGACTAAGTCCTTTGATGGTGCAAAATACCGGGATCGAAGATGGCGTTTTCGTTTTCATTGGAAAAACAAATCAACGCCACTTCATCAATGGTCAACAAAAACTCAAAGAGTTTCAAGAAAATAGGTGAGAAGAAATAGAAGGGTGGGACAATGGGTAAGTCTCTAAAAAAAAGATTTTCCATTTATTGCATCGGTGGAAGACCGAGATTTCCCTTTATAAGCAATTCCAGGATCAAATATCTCGTCCTCGGTGGAGAAAGGGGAGGGAACATATAGGGATTCCCCCACACTAAGTCCACACAAAGCATCGTCAAAAGGAGAAGACGAGCTTGTAGTACTCAATACACGTGGTGATGACGGAGTTAGAGTTGTAGAAAAATCTTTTAAATTCAATTCAAAATCTTTTCCTTTTTCATCTTTTAAACTCTCCTTGTGAAAACCCGATTTAATTATGTCAAAAATATTTGGTGTTTCTAAAGCAATGTTAGTCACACTAAAAATTCTCACATTTTGAAATCTTTTTGGCTTAGGTGGTGGTAAGTTTTCAAATCTTTTATCAACAAAGAAAACCTCCCCATCGGGATCAACGTATTCATCATCCGAAGAATCACTCGAGATTGGACTCGTAGGCTTAACACTCTTAACCTCCACCGGCGGAGGGGACGGAACTTCATTTTTATCAACAACTCCTAAAACTCTATTGGAAATCTTTTTGCAAATGTTTTTGATAGGATTGACATTGTACAAAGATGTGATGGAATACACATGAGAAAGAGTGGAGTTTTGGGTTGCATTAATGACGAGTTCTTCCTCATTGAAACGAAGAGTGATTTTCCTTGCATGCACATCGATAAGTGCTCTCGAGGTATCCAAAAAAGATCGACCTAAAATTAACGGAACTTTAGGATCGATAGGAATATCAACAACAATAAAGTCTACGGGATAGTAGAACTTTCAAAATTTCACAAAGACGTCCTCGGCAACTCCACAAGCTAGAATCGTAGAATGATCGGCCTTTTCGATTGACATTCTTGAAGGAGTGAGATTGGGAAGATTGAGCGATTTAAAAATCTCAAGAGGCATCAAATTAATACTAGCACCAAGATCGGCCAAGGCGTAGCATCCTTCCATGTCTTGTATAGCACATGGGATTAAAAACTTGTCGGGGTCACCGACTTTTTGAGGTATGCGGCTTAGAAAAACCGAAGAACAACTAGACGATTTTTGCAATTTTTCTTTGTTATTCAACATACTTTTGAAGTTCGCGGCAAATCGAGGCATCATGACTAAGGCGTCGGCAAAACTTATATTAAAATGCAAGTCACGAAACATTTTCATAAAGTGTTCAAATTGAAAATTATTTCGTTCTTGTGCCTTTTCCTTGTCTCGTCTTGAAGGGTAGGGTAAAGGTGGTGTGGGTTGGGGCATAGTAGGCATAGGCATAGGCCTTAGAATCTCGGGTTCCATGATTGGTATTGGTTCAACCGTAGGTGTGGTTTGAGCGGTACTTCGTGGGCTTGAAATTTTCTCCTTTTCGACCACAACCTCGGGTTCTTTCTCTCTTCCTTCTCCGTAGAAGTACTTGGACGAGAAATGGGTTCTTTGAAAGTTTTACCACTACAAGTAGTAATAGCTTTCAATCCTCCTTTCGGGTTTACGATGGTATCACTAGGAAGGCCACCCGAAGAAGAGGGTTTACACATGATAGCTTCAAACATTTTAGCCATTCGGTCTTCAAACTTAGATTGCCTAGCATCCGCTTTTAACAATTCTTGCTTAATCTCATGTTGTCCTAACTCCATTTTTTGTTGATTTTGTTGAAGTCGTAGAACATTTCCTTCCATTTTATTAGCATGAGTTTTGAGTTCATTAGCAAGTTCGTTTTTAAGCTCGTTTTTCAACTCGGATCTTAAGCTAACCATTTCACGTTGCATATTGTCAAACTTAGCATCATTAGCCTTAGCATAATTCAAAAATTCTCCTTGAAGATTTTTGGTGTGATCATTTTGAAAACCTTGAGTCGATGTTTGAAAATCACGGTTTTGGTTTTGATTTGAAATTTGCCCATTTCCACTTTGATAATTACCCTTGTTGTAATTTCTTTGATTTCCTTGATAATTACCACCTTGGTTGTTGTTTCGATAGTTATTAGCATTTTGATTTGGTGGAGCTTGATTTTGGCGGGAACCTTGACCGTTTTGGTTATAAGTTCCCGTGGCTACATAAGCACTCGAAGTGTTACCATCCGCGGTAATGCACTCGGAAAGATCATGAGCTCCCCCACACGACAAACAACTCTTAGAAACCGCTTTAACCGAAGCGGAATTCGAAGCTTCTTGAGCTTTCCAATGGGACATAAGGGTCGAAAACCTATCGAAAAACCGATTTTCCTCATTAGCTTCATCTTGTAAGGCATTGATACTACGAGACGAGGATGAGCCCATTTTGGCAACACTCGGTGTGTTACGAGGGCTATAAACTTTAAACCTATTCTCAATTATGACCAAAGCTTCTTTAACCGTTTTACACAAAAAAATTACCACCCGCGGCGGCATTTAAATAATCTCTTTCATGATCGTTAAGTCCATTGTAAAACGTGTCGACTTGGTGCAAGTCGGAAAAACCGTGATGAGGACATTCATGTAACATCTCCTTAAACCTATTCCAAGCCGTAGAAAAACTTTCATTTGATTCTTGTGAAAATTTAGAAATCTCATTTTTCAAATGCGTAGTCTTAGAGGGCGGAAAAAATTGGTTCACAAACTTTGAAACGAGATCCTTCCACGTCAATATAGAATTGGGTGGCTCTTTCTCTAACCAAATTTTAGCGGGCCCCGCTAAGGAATATGGAAAAAGCATCATCTTAATCGAGTCATTCGAGACATCCTTAAATTTGCACGTGGCGGTAAGACGATTAAATTGGCGGATATGGTTGTGAGGATTGTCCTTCTCATCACCACGGAATTTGTTGTTTTGGATCATCGACAACAAACCCGTGTTCACCTCAAAATTCTCCGCAAGGATTGCGGGAATCACAATAGCTTCTCCATAACCCTCGGTGGGTGCTTGAAGTAACTCCATCATAGTTCGATTCGCCATGGTAGGTGCTTCTCGTACAATGGGTTCGTCAATAGGAGACTCCTCACTAGAATGAGTTGGAGTGGGAGTTTTGTTTTTTCGTCTACGTGCACGTTTTGCTTGATTACGAGTTAGCATAAACGTCACGTACAACGAGGAGACGAGCAAAGAAGATTCTTTTTGGTATTTTGTGTTTTTCAATTTTTTTGTGGTTTTTGATGGTATTAACTTTTTTGGAAATTGGTGAAATGTATTAAGTAGACAAAAATCTACAAATCTCCTTCTTAATCAAATCTCTCGATTAAAGAAGCCTCAAGGAATGAAAACGATCACGTGAAGTGAACGCCTTCGATGACTTTAGAACGATGGTGGAACACCAAATCGTTCAAGAGGGTTTAATCAATAGAAACCAAGAAAATATATATATGATATGTAATAATACTTTGGGCGACAAAACCCTCGATTCACTCTCAAAATCAAATACGCACAAGCAAGCGGAGGAAATGAGGCGGCGCGAAGCACTTAAGAGCCTTTTTCCTTTAGGTCGTGAAATACAACCGCCTTATACCCACCTTATAGTTTGTATTATCAAGATTAAGCTTCACGAAAGTATTTATCTATTTTTGCCTTTTTTCTTTGGTTTGAGATTCGAATACAATGATTGGGTAATGACCTCCCAAGTCAAGGTTGTGATTTCTCACGTATTTGGAGTACTTGTATATTTATTGTTCTACGTATACAATATAGTAATAATATTCACACAAAAACCGAAAAACGATAATACGTATTAGTAGAGTGCTACTAATACAAATACTATTTATGGCTAGTATAAAAAAAGAATGGTTCAATCAAAACACAACATGCCTCCCCGGCAGCGGCGCCAAAATGATAGTAGTAAAATCACACTTGTTTAGGAAAACAAGGTTAACGAGTGGTTTAGGAAAACCACAAGTTATGACCCAATGAAGTGAGTTCGTTCTCGAGGAGGCACGTGTGTTGTGAATTGAATTGACTTGATTGATGATTTTATTAAGAAGAAAAGAAAAGAGAAAGAAAGAAAAGAAAAGACGGTTACTAAAACGAATTAAACTACGACGAAAAAGGCGAACACGTAAATCCGTAAATAGTACAAAAATAAAAATTTTAACCTAAAAATTCCTAAAAATTACTAAAAATCCACAATAATATTCTAAGAGTTTACAAAAAATCCAAACTTGTTAAAACCTGTTAATTAATTAGATAATGACTTTTTAATGCTAATTAAAGCCCTAAAAATCACAATTAATTATTAAAAAGCCCTAAACAAGATTTTCTAGTTTGTAAACCTCAAAAATGACCTAATTAAGCTAAAAAGTATTTTTTAAAATTTTAAAACCAAATTAAACTATTTTTAAACACTTAAAAACTATTAAAATCTATTAAAACTTAAATTAATTCTAAAAAAATAAATGAAAAGTCCTAAAAAGATTTGGAAAGTGACAAAACTCCTAATTATGTGTTTAAAATCTCGGAAAAATGAAAAAAGTAGAAAAAACAAACATTCTATTTTTAGTAATAAAATAATATTAAAATATTCAAAAAAATAAAAAGTTTATAAATAAATTCTAAAAAATTACCAAAAACCTAGAATAATATAACTAAGATAAAAATGCAAATTAAAGTTCCTAAAACCTTTTTATTAATTTATATTAAATTTTAAAGTTGATAAAAAACCCTAAAATCAAATAAAATTAAAAATTAGACTTTTTGAAAACTTTTTGTGATGTAAACCTCAAATATATAAATCAAAACCTAAAAACTATTTTTTCAGATTTCTAAAATAACTTTTACTATTTTTAAACTAATTAATAAAATACGGCTAAATAAAAATTGATAAAAAATAAATAAAGAAAAGGAAAAATACAAAACTTAGCTAGAAAAATCCTAAGTTCTATTACTATCCTAGGAAAAATGAAAACCTGCTAAATAGCTTATCCAATAAGCCCACAAAAGTTGATTAAGCTACGGCTTTTATTATAAAAGCCAAAACAAAACGTGCTTAAGTAACTTTTGAAATGAGTCTATAACGTAAAAAACCATCCGGATCACTGGTAAACACGTTACTCCTCCGAAAGGGAGGTCGCGTGTTCGAGCCCAGGCCAGGTGAATTTTTGCTATTTATTTTTTTTTTTTTTAAGCTTATAAAAACACAATCCAGTGACCTTTTAATCACAAAAACTCAAGTACAAACCCAATTCAAACAAGATTAAAGCAAGGAGAGCCAAAAACGTATACAGTTATGAAATTTGTTGAAAAACACAAGGAAGTGATTCTTCACTTGTGAAAAAGTTATCAAGAGGACTTGATTTGGATTATAGTGATGTTTTTGATGGACAACAAGGCACCCTTGTACTCTGTTGAGTACAAGGAGTCAAACTCAAACACAAATCAAACAATCACTTAGCCACAAATCAAACAAATAAGCAGATTCAAGTTGCTGTTATGACTATATGCTAACAGATGAATACTTGACCAAATTATATGCACAAAAATGAGTTTCAAATCTTCCAATCTTGCACACAATCACACTAGCTAGCATATAACTTATACTCAATCCTGCTTAAACCTACTTCTAACAGATTTCCAAGTTTGAAGGCAAAATTTCACACAAATTCATGAACAATGGCAGTTTCTGATTTTAGACCATGTTTTCACCTTTTTATCATGCAAGTTGTTCTAAAACTTACCCAAACTTAAAACCAAAGCTAACATACAACCTACAGCAACTTAGTGAGTGATTAAACCAGTTTAAACACAAGATTAACAACAACAATCCTATGTTAAACCTAATCCGAAACACCCCTTAAAATGACTGAAAATCAATTTTTCAAAACAAAACAACTCAAAACCTATTCCAACTGATTTAAATACAAACTAGCATGCATAAAAACCTTAAACAAGTAATATTCAACAGCTTTTAAACAACACTTAACACTTAATTGCAGATTCACTTAAAACACCAAATAAAAACATAAAACTGAAAATGAAAATGGAATGAGATTTTTACCTCAAGGGACCTACATCCAGGTCCCTAGTGGTTGCTTAACCACCTCCAATAGACCCGGGTCTATGCAGAACCTTGGACAACAATCAACAATGAAACCCTGCAAAAATCAATGAACACACAAGCAAAAGTACTTTCTGATTTTTTGAAACTTTCTTAAAACCTCTTAAACCAATGAATCCTGAAACTTAATCAAGTTTTAAACAAGGAATCACCCTCAGAAAAACAAGAAACCAATCCACTTTCACTTCTTAATCTTCTTAAATTTCTAAAAATTTTCAAACCTTTTTAAAACTTTCTGAAAACTGAAACAAACACAAAGTGTTTATCAAATGTAATGTGGAACTCAGAATATAGCTATCCAACACCAAACTTTTAAAAAGAGATAAAAGGAATTACAATTTTAATAAAAATACCAAACTTTAAATTTCTTAAAAAGGCATTACAAGGCTTAGCTTAAAATTCCGGAACAAGAGGGCATCCACAAGTTGGAGCCTCTCTTTATACTGATAAGGAGAACCTTCTAGTGCTAAACAATAAAATAATGAAAAGCTAAAACCCTAGCAAAGGGATTTCCTGAATTGCCCTTGATTTTGACTGAAAATCGGGTCAAATGGATACATGTGAAGTTGCCAGCCTTGAAAAGTTGATCATAGACGTCCATTTGTGCTTGGGGACCAAGGAGTATGTTTTAAACGTTGATTTGGTCGGGCCTTTGGGGTTGGGGACGAAAGTGATGGGCAGGGGAGGGTCCCACAAGACACATGGGTGTGTCTTGTGGTGTTTTGAGAGGTGGGTTTTGGTGGGAAAGTGGGTAATCAACATTCTGGAAGTTAATTTATAAAAACCCCTTGATTTGAGGGAGTTAAGGGATTAGGGTTTATGGGAATTTAGGTTTAAGCAGGGTGTGGTTTAATCCAAATTGGGTAATTATTTATTTAAATTGGGTGTTAGGAGGGAAAAATGGGGGGTGTTGACTGGGTGTTTGACCCAGTTTAATTAATAAACTTGGTGGGTTGGACGGGTTGGGTTGGTTTAAGGGTTTGGGTAGGGTAACTGGGTAACGGGTTTGGTTATGGTGAGGTGTCAAGATGTGACTGGATGGATGGGATTGGTTGTTTGGCAGTTTAGGTCCCCAAAGTCTTCATTTTTGTTCACTTTGTAATAAATGGCCATCAACTCCTATTTTCCCTTTAACAACTTTTGCACTCTTGTCAAAAATGGCACAAATACTTTAAAAACTTTTCCAAGGGTTTCTTTTGTACTTCTTGGATTCTTCAAGGACTGATCTTGTATAGTCTTCAAACTTTAGGGACCCTATTCATAGTTTTGAATATTTGAGGGGTATAAAGTGTTAATCTTCCAAAGTTGAGGGACTAAAGTTGCCAATCTTCAATTCTTCAAGGGCATTTTTGTAAAATCCAAACTTGGGCCCGGTTCATTGTGCGGCTTCGTTTCCCGTGTTCATTTTTGATTGATTCTTGTGATAATTTGCCATTTCCTCAATATCCGTACCTAAAAATACACAAGTAACAAACACGAAAATATATTTGGTATATTTAATGATATTTTATGCATTTTAAGCCCGATTTGGACGATGAGACCATGTATAAAAGCAGTCTCATCACATGCCTTCTGCTACAACCATTTACCGTTTAAAATTACGTGGTTTAGGAAACAACCTTTACTTTTGCCCAATTGCTTATAACCAAGTACCCAGATAAATGCAAGTCTCTCTTTGAGATTTCTTGGCACATATACATACTAATTATGTGGTCAACACAATTTGACCTATATGTTTTGACCCAACCCCATTTTGGCCTATTACCTAACTTCTAATTCCTACTGCAGATCATACATTGCAGATTGTAAGTTTCATTACATAAAACTTTTTCTTATGAAACAAATTGATCTAAAACTAGGTGCATTGTCGTACACTTTAATTCCTACTGCAGATCATACATTGCATACTAGATCATACATTGCAGATTGTAAGTGCTCTATTATTTTTATGCAGAAGGATGACGATTCCGAAGATTATGATGAACCTGGGAAAGATTATGATGAAACTGGAGAAGATGTTTAGTTGAAGTTTAAATGGAGGATTATATCGGCACATGTAGTAGTTTAAATGGAGGATAAGATACTCGTAGAAATAGTTTGGCAGTATTTTATATACCTTGTTGGAAACGTATCCTACAAATTGAACAATTGTTTGAGGTATAGATCTAGTAATTGCTTAATATTGACGATGCATGGATTAAGCATCTCTCTACACCGTTTTGTAATTTTCGGTCTACAATTAGCCCCATATTGACATTTGTGCGCGTAGCGTTCGTTAGTTTTTCTCATTAAGTGACGCTTTTTTCCGTCACTATTTTTATCAAATGGTGACGATATCAGCCTCTTTAGTGACAAAATCAGATAAAGAAATGGGTTGTCACACTGCTTTGAGTGACGAATTGACGAATTTAGTTCGTCACCAATTTAGTGTCGAAATTCAATTTCGTCACTTTTATTTGTGACGGAGCTATAGTGACGACAAGAGACGACGTTAATTTTTATCATAAGTTGGTTGAGTGACGATTTTTTCTCTATTAATAACAATTTTTCACTCGATATTAAAGCTTTTTTTCTTGTAGCTCGCTCACCCTAGTATATAGATAGCTATGTTTGCTAGTGTGACTTTGGTTATTTATATTTGAAAACTATTTGCTACTTGCCTAATTTGATCTGTAATATATATAAATGATGATTGTTTGTAATGTTATTTTATGACATATCTCGGTTTATCAATAAATAAAATCTTGACTACGTCATAAATATATAGCATCGTATGACAAGAATGTTATGTGATTGTCATTCCTTCTAAATGCAGTTTTTTCTTTCTACATAACTACAAATCATTATTATAATATATTCGAATTCTATTTACTACCATCAAATCCGAGCTTTCTTGTTTTATGATCTAAATGAAAATTTTAAATCACGCATATTTCGATTTGGACTCAACAAAATATAGAACAATTTATGCCATTTAATGCATAAAGTTACATAAATATAGCAAGTCTTATGCTAAAATAAAGGAAGTAAAAATCTCAAATCTCAGCCATTACATCAAAACATAACCTAAGCCTTGTAATGACCGCATTTGTCTCTCTTATGACAAAATCCGTGTAATGATTCAAACTATTCAATTTGCACACTTTCTACCTTAATCCTATGGACATGCAACATGTCCCATTTATAGTTTATTCATCCTAAAAACCTCTTAACATCCTAAAAACCTCGTTTGGCCGATCATCCGATACTTAAAGCTAACATTTAACAAGGCCAAGGCCAATTGATTGAGAAATGGACATGAAAAGCCGTAGGGGCTTTATACTCATATTGATCACCACGTATATGATATTCGTTTCTTCTAATATTGACGAGAATGAATACACGCCCGGACCTGTGACATACAACGCCAGGTCCGTTATTGTTAATGGGAACCCGATACTTATATTCTCGGGTTCTGTCCATTATCCACGGAGCCCTCCCGAGGTATAACGTACGTCGATTAAAGGTGTGCGTTTATTTTTTAAATTCTACTTAAAACTTGAAACCTTTTGGTATTTCATATAGATGTGGCCGGATATAATAAGGATGGCGAAAGAAGGTGGATTAAATACCATTGAAACTTATGTTTTTTGGAATGTCCATGAACCTGTTCAAGGCCAGGTTAGTTTTATTTGTTTTTTTCTGTAATTTTATTTCTTCATATGAGATTCTGTGTTGAAAACTGATTTTATTTTATATTTCTTCTTGTTAGTATAATTTTACAGGAAATTACGATTTGGTGAAGTTCATTAAATTGATTGCGGAACATAAAATGTATGTAATCCTACGACTTGGACCCTTCATTCAGGCTGAATGGAATCTCGGGTAATAATATTTTAGTGTGAATTAGTAAAATTATACTTCATTTTATAGAATTAGTGCTTACATTTTGATAAATATCTATTTAGAGGGCTCCCATTTTGGTTAAGAGATGTCCCTGGCATCGTATTTCGCTCATACAATGAACCATACATGGTCAGTAAACTCTTCCTGTTTCTGTTATATTACATGTTAAGAGTTTGACAAATATTGTGTTTATAATGTGAATGAAGCTATCCATGTAACATGGATCATTAACAAAGAGTTGTGTTGATTCTACAGGCTCATATGAAAAGATATATTGAATTGATAGTAAACATGATGAAGGCGGAGAAGTTATTTGCACCTCAAGGAGGCCCTATTATTCTAGCACAGGTATTTCATACGAGCATCATCTTTGACAATAGATGGTATACTAGTAACTGTCTTTGTACTTTAAACCTATAGAATTCATTTCAGCTCCTCTTATATGGTGCGTCATAGGTTGAAAATGAATATAACCATGTTCAAGAATCATATAGAGAAAAAGGTATACAGTATGTCAAATGGGCAGCTGATACAGCGACAGGGTTGTATCCTGATATACCCTGGATTATGTGCAAGCAAAAGGATGCACCCACGAATGTGGTAAGTTATATGCTAGCTTAAACAAGTCCATGATAACCCGCAAATTAACTGTATTAAGTTATCACTTTACATAAGTGTAACATAGTTTTCTTAGGTACAGTGGTTAAACTTTATAGTATTCTTTTTTTTTAACTTCATAATTTGCGATTTTGTGCCTAGATAAGTACATGCAATGGAAGGCATTGTGCAGATACCTTTGGTGGCCCTAATAGTCCCGATAAGCCTTCATTATGGACTGAAAATTGGACTGCACAGTGAGCTTTTGATATTTTTTATAATCAATAGTACTATTAATTCTACTTATTGCCACTGGCCTGGTTTAACATTGTGCTATTTTTTATTTCGATTTAAGATATCGTGTTTTTGGAGATCCACCTTCTCAAAGAGCCGCAGAAGATATCTCATTCTCTGTTGCTCGGTTCTTTATGAATAATGGAAGCATGACTAATTACTATATGGTATAAACTTGCCTTTTCGAAAACTATTGTTTTGAATAGAGAGAAATATGTTACATAACCTTTTAGTCGTATAATTTAATTAGTATCATGGTGGAACCAACTTTGGAAGAACAAGCTCGTCATTTGTGACCACTCGCTACTACGATGAAGCTCCCCTTGACGAATTTGGTGAGCATTCTAAGATCATTCCATCTTCTATCTTTTAATTCACCTTTATCTTTGAACAAAACATGTAACTGGTTCTTAAAGTCACTTTAGGTTAATTAGTCATAACTTATTTGTTTTAGGTTTGGTAAGAGATCCCAAATGGAGTCACCTTAGAGATCTTCATAAGACTTTGAGATTGATAAAGAAGCCATTTCTGTTGGGCACTCGTAAAGTCCAAGATATTACCCAATTTGTCCAAGTAAGCGTACTAAACAATACTTAAAAGATATCACAAAAATAATTATGGGTTCCAAAATATAACCCATCATTAAAGCTCACGTACAGATCCTTACTGGTGAGTTTTGCAGATCGTTACGTTTGAGAAACCCGAAAGCAACCTTTGTGCGGCTTTTTTGAGCAACCGCCACAAGAAAATTCATAGAACCGTCAACTTTAGGGGGAAAAATTATTTCCTCCCCAGACGATCAGTTAGCATCCTTCCTGATTGCAAGAATTTTGTTTATAGTACAGAACTTGTAAGTTTCTTTCCTCATACTCTTTATGAAATTTTTTTATAGGATGACATCAAATGGTGACACTAATGTTCTTGTATGAAAAAAAAAGGACAGGTCATCTCACAACATAACTCAAGAAACTTTGTCCCTTCAAAGAGAGCCAACAATTTCAAATGGGAAAGCTACCAAGAATCCATTCCAACATTTCGCGATTTACCTGTTCAAAGTAAATCGCCACTAGAACTCACTTCAATGACCAAAGATACCACGGATTATATGTGGTATAGTACTAGGTAACACATACACTTTTGTGAAATCAAAATTAACTGTATACTATCTGAGTCCCTATCTTATTCCTAGCTGAATAGATGTTCACTCACTCCTACGTTTTCCAACTTTTATGTAGCTTAAATCTTGATAAAGATGATCTACCTATGCGACCAGATATCTTGCCAGTTATTCAAATACAAAGTCTTGGTGATGCATTATTGACATTTGTTAATGGTCAATATATAGGTGAGATTCATTCACAACTAAAAATTACATTTTTTATTGAAAACCACTTACAATCAAGGAAAATTGTCTCAGGGTTTGGACATGGGAGTTTCATCGAAAAGTCATTTACGTTCACTAAACCAGTGAGTTTGAAGACCGGAATCAATCATATATCAATCTTGGCAATGACCGTGGGACTACCGGTAAATTCATAATAGCATAACACAAAGTTTCATATCGATCATGACATATCTTGCTAAAAGGATTAGTAAAAATTATCCATGACATATGTTGACAAAATCTAAGATCATTTCTGGTGACATATATCTATTGATGAAAAAATTCAGCATTATATTTATATGACATATGTTGTCAAAATGATATATAACATTAGTTGTGGTATATAGTGTGAATAATATTGATACCGAGTAAATAAGAACCATTATTACTTGCATATGTATTGTAATACCGCATTATTCACAGCATTTGTTTTTGGGGTCACTAGTGACCATCATTGGCAATACATATTCTTAACAAGACTAATTTTCAACATTTTTACGACACCTTTCTTTTCCTCGTCTGAAGAATAGTGGAGCGTATATGGAGAAGAGGTTTTCAGGTATCCGAGCCGTTATGCTACAGGGTATGAGCAGTGGTTCTCTGGATATATCACTTAACCAGTGGGGGCATAAGGTACATAATATACATTCATGTTTTTCTATAAAGAAGAGAGAACAAAATGCAATTAAGAGGGTATCAAAACTTATGTCTATCTAGGTTGGCATCGAGGGAGAATCCCTTCAATTATATACAGAAGAAGGATCGAAAAAAGTCAAGTGGAGTCCAGCCGCCGGACCAGGAACACCTATTACATGGTACAAGGTAACAAGTCATGATTCATATTATTTGCAAATTTTTTGTTCGTTTGCATAGGTGGCAATATTGATCCGTTTGTCTTATGATGAGTAGACTTGGGTTGTAGCTCTCAAAATTCATATAATAGCTGAAATGTACATGAGAAATTTGGTCTAAAGTGTTTTAAACAGCTCAATACTTCCTTGATGCTTTGTTGCAAATATACCGTCATCACTTTGAGAATCTAGTTTTTATGTTCTTTTTAATACATCAATCAGATACTACTATACGGAGTATAATTTAAACATGTTTAAAAGTTTTTACCTGGAACTTGTATTGACCCGCTTCAAAGCTATTTAAACCACCCATCTTGCCACCTATGTTTGTTGATATTATTATGTTTTGAACGAGTTTCATGTTGTAGACGAATTTTCATGCCCCAGAAGGAAAGAATCCGGTAGCAATCAAGATGGAGAGAATGGGCAAAGGAGTAGTTTGGGTTAATGGTCACAACATAGGTCGTTACTGGGAAAACTACCGTTCGCCTCTAGGAGCCCCTTCCCAAACTGAGTAAGTGTTGTAGTATTTTCAAAGAATAACTAATATTCACAGTTAACTTCTTTTTAATGTGTAAGTGTGTAACATATATTTTCATTTAGGTATCATATCCCAAGAGCCTATCTGAAGCCAAAAAATAACCTTTTGGTTGTGTATGAGGAGAGTAGTGGAAACATAGATGGTGTTGTGATCAACACTGTCAATCGAGACGTCATATGTAGCTATATGTTTGAAGACTATCCACCAAATCTCAACAATTGGCTGATAGAGGGAGATGTTCTCAAGTCTATTGTGGACAAATCTAAGACCGAAGCAAATCTTATTTGTGACGACGCTCAAAAAGTCATTAAGGAAGTTCAATTCGTAGGCTATGGAAATCCTTGGGGCTCGTGTGGTTCATATATGCAAGGAACATGTCAAGCTCCCAATGCCAAGAAAGTAGTCGAAAAGGTAAAACCACTATATCTCAGATCATCACATAGACAACACACTTTCACAACATTCAGCTAGGACTAGTATTGACGCGTTACAATACATTGAATCAGGCTTGCTTAGGGAAGAATAGTTGCAAAGTCCCACACGATAGAGCGACGTTGGGCGAACCAACAGGTGATGCTTCTTGTGCTCAAGAGAAAGTAAAAAGACTAGCCATCCAAGTAAGGTGTGGGCATAAGAAAGAATTGTAGTTAGATGTTTTTCTTTCATATTCAAAAGCGGTGCTTATGACATTTTAGAAACTTGAAGGACCTTTTTGTTATTTAGTTTGCGACAGTCAAACCGACCATTTTTTTTGATATTTTCGGTACATGTAAAATATTTACTTAGAAATCATTATCATTTATTTTTTTTGGGTTAAAAGCCGTAAAATAGCAACGTATTTTCTAAAGTGTAACGATATAGTACGTGTATTTTTTTTATTATCTATATGGTACGTCTACTTTTTTATTCGTGTCAATATGGCCATTTTATGATTGGTAACTGGTAAAACCGGCTAACTTGTGTGACGTGTCATTTTTTTATATTGTTTTTTATGCTCACGTGTAAATTAACATTGACCGTATATAAGCTACCATTTTCCCCCAAAGCATTCATAACACTTTCTTATCCCGTTTTTCCCAAATCAACTAAAACCCTAATTTTTTATAATGTTCAGTTAACCCAAATTAACAATAGCAATGAAGAGATATCAATCACTGTGCATCATGAAGGCATTTTTATGTGCGATCCGTTGATTTATCATGATGGTGATGTGGAGTTAGCCCAGTTTATAAAATTAGGTTTAGATAACAAATGCCAAGTAGAAATGTATGTTGAACATCATGGTTATGATGTGTTAAAGGATGTTGGCATAGTACTAGAACTTGATGAAGGTATGAGCCGTTTGGTTTATTTTCATCCTTGGTTTAAAAATGCGCGCATCATTGCGTAAATTGCACGCATCAATGCGTTGCTTTTAAAATTTCGCATCAAGGTACCTAATGCAATGCCATCCCAAAATGCGTTCGCATTAAACCGCAATTTACCGCATTTGTGTATTGCTAGCAACGGTAGCAATTGTTGCAATCTAGTACTTAGGTTATTCTTGTCAAATTTTAAACATATAAAATAGACCTACATATTTTAGTAGCTTTTTAAAAATAAGACTTGTTAAAAAAGATCTTAAACAAGCACAATAACAACAATATAGTATCTTGCATTTTGCTAAGTGTGTTTTTGTCAAGCTTTACTTTTGACTTATTTGTTTTACAAGGGATTATAGGGCTAATTTTAATATTCTAGTAATTTATTTTGTAACTTTATTATATTTACTTGATACTTGGTAGACTATACTATTTCTAAATAATTTATGTGCCTTTTAATACTAAACGCATCGCGTCCAAATTGCGCTCGCAATCGCATCACGCATCACGCAATGGTTTTGGGACCTTTACCGCAATGGATCGCAAAACGCATTTTTAAACCAAGTTTTCATCAATCACAATGGGTTTGGGTATAGGTATCAGGTGGAATGGAAATGAATTTGATTACTCCAAAAGTGTTGTTTTGGTTTAATATAAAAGGAATGGATTTTTTTTATCAAAACTCATGTTTGATTTGTTATAGTTAAATATAGGAATGTAAAAATTTCATTCTAAAAAAAATGTCCAGTTAAAACTTTTTAAACAACAAAATCAAGAAATATAATGAAAATCAAGGAAAAGAAAAAATCTATGGCACAAACTGGCTAGAATTTTGACAAATATCATTTCATTAGTTAATGGGTTTTATCAAGCACAAACCCTTCCAATACATATGCTTCATAAGGAGTATTTTCAAAACACAAAATACTTCACTATGTACTACTGTTGGGACAATATTTACTGACCCTGAAGCAACTCTATGATTTGAATATAAAATCCCCCTAAGTGTTTCATGCTCAGCAGTAAGGCCAGTTTGCTGAAGGATGACCAGAGGAACAAAGTTCCTACTGAAGACTTTATAGCTGAAGAAAGTTCAGCACTCCCCTTCCAGTGAACATAGAAGACAAAGGAGTCTCCACTTCAAATACTAGGCGGTCTAGTTGCTGAAGAACAAGGACTGAAGAAAGGCTTTCAGATCAGTTTGGTTTGACAATACCAAACTGAATGATGTCGATCTCCTCTCGGATACTAAAGACTCTTCAGTATTCTGATGGTTTGCATTAGGCGGGAAAAGATAACGTTAAGTCAAAGTAGGTTGCTTGTATACTTAGATATAAGTATGACCTTTATCTTTTCTAGAATAGTTTAATATGTACTTTGTACTATTTATCCAGCATGGGCATCAACCACCCACTGGATAAACCCATGCATTAAAACATGCAAAATGCAAACCCTAGTTTACACTGCCTATATAAGGAGTGTACATTGGGAGAGAAAGGTCAACCAATACAAGAGCTTAAACTGTGGAAAACCTTTCTCTCTCGATACCAACTAAACCATATAGCCAAGATGCATATGAACGTTTAGATTGGAGCTTAGACTTTAACTTTGGTTAGACGTTTAAGTAGAGGAGATCAAACCCCATTGTCATTCAACCACTTTGTAGAAACTAGAAGGGGGGGTTGAATAGTTTCTTATATTTACTTGTTAAAATGTGGTTTCCAAAAATCCTTTTTCAAAAACTTAGGCTTGAGGAAATATGTGAAATCTTCTTATGCACAATATGAACAATAGTGTAACTAAACTAATACTAACAAAAATATATCCACAAAGAATAAAGAATGATAGTGTAACTAAGCTAATACTAACAAATGTATATGCATAAAGAATAAAGAATGTAAAGAGATAAGCGTAAAGAAAGATCAAACCGAACACCAAGGATTTATAGTGGTTCGGCAACGAAGCTCACTCCTCGTTCCTACTCCACTCCTCGAGTACTCCTTACTCGAGAGTTCACTACACAACAAGCTCCTTATGGTGGAGAAAACCGTACACGTCGCTTAACCAATTTCCGACTCTAAGCTAAAAGTCGAGCCCTAATCTACACAACTATACTTAGTACATACACAACTTCCAAATAGACACAACTACTTGGATTCACAACTATGACACAACTACAAGTGTATAAAATTAGATCTTCAATGGATCTTTGGGGGTGGACTCAACACTTCACAAGGATAGTGTTCTTCTCTTTGCACTTGGAGAGGAAGGGATGGAAGAACAAGATTCACTTCTTAAACAAGTAATAATCAAACAAATGATCAAAGATTTGAGTGATTAAAGAAGGGGTTTGAATCTGGAAATAAATGTGCAAAAGAGGTGATTTGAAAAGCTGAGAATGGTCCACTATTTATAGGACAAGAAGGCCAACGGCTATATCTGGTGGCGGTTCCTTAGCTCAGCTTGCGGTTCCTTATCGATAAGGAACCGCCTAGGCGCTAGAGAACAGCTGCCTAGACTCCGCTCCATTTTTTGTCCTTTAGTGGTGGAGGTCTTATTTGGATATAAAAATATCCTGAAAGGATATTCTTAGCCAAATAAGAATATGCCATTTTCAAATTTCAAATAAATAATTTAATAAAACATTTTCTTAAAAAGAAAGTTTAATAAAAAAACTTGTCACACTTAAATAAAAGGTGAGTTTTAAGAAAGATTAAATCATTTGATCACTTGATTAAGGTTAGTACTTGTTTATCCATACCTTAAGTAAAAATGGGTAAAATGAAAAATACTTGAACTCAAGAATTCGTTTTTCGTCGTTTTCGTAAATGCTTGTTTTTACATATTGTCGTAATCAAAACTAAGCGAGACCGAAAAATGCAAGTAACGTTTTTAGTCATTATTGCATTAACACACTTTGTTATTCCGCAAACAAAGTGGGTTATAGATTATTTATTTGATTATAATAAAAGTCTATACGTTGAAAAGTATATTGGTATTGTTGTTTTAATCTTTAATAGTTCTTATCTATTGTTAAAACAACACACTTGAGTCGAAGTAAAGAGTTATTACTTAAGTCAACAAGTAATAACAAATTACTAGGGACCAACAAGTGGTATCAGAGCAGTTTGATTAGTTAAACTATTATTTTATTAAACTGCTCATTTAAAAGTTTTCAAATCAAGATCCAAAATGGCTCAAGTTATACCACAAACCCTAGAATATAGGGGTGGCCAACTCAATGATGCTCCTGTACTAGAGGTAGCCAACTTTACAAACTAGAAAAAGAGGTTTCTTATCCACATGGTTGGAATTGAACCTCAATTCCTTGGAATCATTGAAAATGGTCCTTTTGTTCCCATGGTTGGGGACAATAAAAAACCTGAAGTACAATGGACTACTGATGAGAGAAAAGCTGCTAACCTAGGTCAGCATCTTAAAAGTCTCATCATGTCTGTACTCCCAAATGACCAAATGAATTCTGTTGTAAATTGTAAAACAGCCAAATCAACATGGGAGGACCTTATTCTTTACCATGAGGGACCCTTTGATGTAAAAGAAACCAGAATCATGGATTTAAAGCTTCAATACAACACCTTCAAGCACAAAGAAGGGGAAACCCTCACACAGACATGCACCAGATACAAAGCAATGATGAATGAACTTGTGAATGATGGTGTTGAGCTTTCAAAACTTGAAATCAACACAAGTTTTGTTAATGCATTACCAAAAAAAATGGGCTCAGTTTCTGCCAAAGCTTGAGAAATGCTAATCACATCAAAGATTGTGTTCTAGCCTCTCCTTTGGGAAACTTAAATATGAAGAAAACCTAGTTGATAGGATTTATGAAGGCTCAAGCAAGAGTAAAACATTAACCATTGCTACACCCTTGTCCACAGCCTTCTTCAGTGAGGCTGTCATTCAAGAATACCAAGATAGTCCTGATGATGAGGAAGATACTAGATCTAATGAGGAATATCTGAATGACCTCAAAGAGGAATTTCATAAAAGAGCTCTTCTGGCCAAGTCTAGAAGGTTCTTCAAGAAAGGAGGCAAGTTCTCCAGCTCCACAAAAGCTTCAATTGACACTGATTGCTACAAATGTGGGAAGACTGGTCACTATGCTAGGGATTGTTATTCAAAAACATCTATCCATTCATATTCCTCACCAGCTCAATCAAGACCATCTAGTCAATCATCATTTAAACCAAAACAAATTGCTTCTACTCTATTTCAGCAAAAGAGGGTTGAACTCAGACTAACTAAAGACTTTGAGGCCAAATACAGAGAAATCAAGGCGAGATTGGCCTTAATGAGTACTGAAAGCTCCTCATCCAAGACTCCCAAGCAAGACAAGAACAAAGGGCTTGTTGCTGAAGCCTATCAATGGGATAAAGAAGATGTTTCTTCAGATGATGATGAAATGGTGAATGTAAAAGTGTTGATGGTACTTGCTGATGAAGAAGGGCCAAATTCAAATGTTGTGACCAGAGAGAGTGCTAGAAATGGTGAATGGGTCAATGCCACAATAAAAAAGGTACAAACTCTTCTTGAGTTAGAAAATAAAGATGACCTTAAATTTGTCTTTGATTACTTATGCATTAATCTAAAATTTGTTGAAGAGCAAAGAAACAATTTACTTGAAAATTTTCATAAACTTGTTCTACAACTTGAAGATTTTGAAAGTAAGCAAATAGAGCTAAAAGAAGCTAAACTTTATATTCTTACTTTTCAACAATTGAACAAAGAAATTTTGGAGGAAAATAACTCCCTTAGAGTGGAACTAAAAGAAGCAAACGATATTGTTAAATCTTGGCTTAGAAACTCTGATAGGGTAAATCAATGCATAAGTGAACAAATACCTGCTCAAAAGAGAAAAATGCTTGGTGCTGAAGGATCCTCCAGCACCAAATCAATCATGACACTAGACGAATCCTTCTTCCTGAGTTTCAAGCAAGTGTTGACACTTCAGCACTAGTTGAGTCCTCAGTTACTGAGGATGACTCAGATGATGATATAGAGAATGAAGTAAGTACCCCACTTCCTCCTTTGAAGAAGTTGGCTGGTGTTGAACCCTCTACTGGACCCAATACTATCCAGTCTATCATCAAGTCACACACCACACACAAAGGTAGTTCTTCCAAACATGTCAAAATTGACACTTCAAAGAACTCTTCAGCTCCTGCTGAAGGCTAATATATGGGAACTACCTCTTCAGTTTCAACAAATAAACTAAAGAATGCTTGATCTGAGGAAGATGAGAGAATGTATCTTGTCATGCAAGAGATCAATGATCTTAAATTGCAACTCAGGCAGCATCAAACACCAACACGATTCAGAGATGAACCTTCAGATTCTCCTCATCAAGTACAAGACACGATTTAAAAAGGCTTGTGATTTATGTGGTCTAAACAACCATCTCACTGAAACTTGCCTAAAAGTGATTTATTGTACCAAATGTGAAAGGACTGATCATCGCACTTGTGAACACACTCAGTATATGCTGGCCAAAACAAGTGTTGATGCTCACAAAACTGAAGCATCTCATTCCAGGCAAAATATACCTTTCCTACCATGCATTCATTGTGGTATGGGTAATCATCACTCAGATGACTGCCACTATTACCCTATTTGTAATATTTGTGGAAGTTATGACCATGACACTCATGGACATAATCGTATCATGTCACTCAGAAGAGGTATTAAACCAAGAAACCCAAACTCTATTACCAAATGTTGTGAGACTTGTGGAAGCGATGTCCACACTACATTTGATCATAACCATATAGAGTGGTTCAGAAGAGGTGAAGCCCTCCAGGATAAGAAAGCTAAAGCTATTCAGACCTCTTCTTCTTCTGAGCAATCACACATACCCTCTACAAGAGGACCCTTCAGATCTAGAACACCTTCTAGATCTAAAACCCCCACCCAACAAAGGTGGGTTTCAAAGCAAAACTGACCATTTCCTTAACTTGTGCAGTGTGATCTCAGGAAGCCTATTTTGTACCTAGATAGTGGCTGCTCAAGGCATATGACTGACACCAAAAGTTATCTGCACAAGTATAAGGAGGAACAAGGTCCCAAAGTTGTTTTTGGTGATAACTCATCAGCTACTACTGAAGGATTTGGTTCAGTAAAATACAATGGTATAGTTTTCTCAAGGGTAGCATATGTAAACGGATTGAAGCACAACCTCATCAGCATAAGTCAACTTTGTGATGAAAAGTATCTTGTGTCGTTTGATGACAAAAAAGGTACAATCTTCAACTCCAATCATGAAATTGTGATGATTGCTCCAAGAGTCAAAGATGTTTATGTCAAATGAACTCTACTCAGGAGACATGCTTCTTTGCTAAAGCCTCCAATATTACCAATTGGCTTTGGCATAAGAGGCTCTCACATATCAATTTCAAAACAATAACTCTGCAGGCAAAACAAAATCTTGTTATTGGTCTTCCTTCACTTGTCTACTCCAAGGACAAACCATGATTAGCATGTGAAAAAGGGAAGCACCATAGAGCCAGTTTCAAAACAAAGCAAACTTTCTCAATCAAAGAAAGTCTCCATTTACTTCACATTGACTTATTTGGCCCATTATCACCTAGGGTCATCTGTCATGAAAAATATACATTTGTCATTGTTGATGAGTACTCTAGGTACACCTGGGTATATTTTCTGACAAAGAAAAGCCATGCACCAGATGCCATCATGTCATTCATCAAAAGAGTTGAAAATAAAAATGACACTCATGTCAAACAACTCAGAACTGACAATAGCACTGAATTCAGAAATCACTCACTGATCAAATTTGTTGGAAATACGTTTTACGTATTAAGAAGGATCGGTCACTCCAACAATAGTCCATGTAATAGCTCGTAGTTTAGTTACTTATCTTTATTTAACAAACAACACCAAGCCTAGCCTACAACATGTGTAGCCGACCCAAATGTAAGCCCAAGCCCATGACAAGGGCTTGGGTATATAAACCCTCTCCTTAGATGGAGAGGGTGTGTGGTTCTTCATTTTTACACATAGTTCTTATTAGTTTCTCTCTCTAGAATTGTGTGAAATCCACCATCTTTCTATCTCTTTCTCTCTCTAAAACATAAGCAAGATTTACATATCCTACAAATGGTATCAAGAGCCATGGGATGATTGTATTGTTTATGTGTTCGTGTTCTTGATTTTTGTAGCCTTTTGGTCAATTTAAACACACGGCCAATTTTTTTTTTGTTTTTTATGGTTTTTTTCTTGATACAAATCATCTACATAGTTCTGGTAGTGATTTGGTATTGTTTCTTTGGTTAAAAACGCAAAATTTTTTGGTGTTTGGATCAATTTTTGGCTTAAAATCTCGAATTAGGTGTGTTTTGTCCGAGAAAAGTGGAAATTTTGTGCACTGTTTGTACTATTGCGACAGCTCCCATCGCAATATCTAGGGTTTTAACATTGCGATCCATATTGCGACTGGTATTGCGATTGGATTTCATCTTGAGACATTGCGATCCGTATTGCGATTCACATTGCGACAGGATTGTTTTTGTGATATTGCGACAGGGTATTGCGACAGGGTATTGCGACAAGGGTATTGCGACAGGGTATTGCGACAGTATTGCGACAGTATTGCGATTGGAGTATTGCGATTAGAAGTATTGCGATAGGATCTATTGCGATTGGACTCATTGCGATACAACATTGCGACAACATTCCTTTTAGTCATTGCGACAGCATTCCTTTAGACATTGAGACAACATTCCTTTTAGGCATTGCGATAGAACGACAAGTATTCCAAGATTTTTCAAAAACGTGTTTTTGAAAATTTTTAACAAACCGTGTGCAATTTCATCTTGGAATTTTTGGTTTATCGAGAACATATTTTAGGGGATTTTAACGTTATTTCTCGGCTTCTACAGACAACAACAAACACATTTACTTTCTCTCATTGATCGATCAATGTTTTGTAAATCTTCACATCAAACTTCAATGGAATCGTTGAATTCGACATCTCAAGAGGGAGAATTGCATCTAATGCAAAACACAGCTAGAGAAAGTGGTATAACGTTATTTCGACTACTTCAGTCTCATCTTGTAACCCTTTCATGGTTTCAAGGAGGAAGTGAATTTGTGACACTCTTTGGTCAAGATCGTTATACATTCATCGACTCAATATTCCTCAACTTGAACCAACTAGCTGAGCAACTTCACAAAGAAGACTTTAATCACTCTGCATCAGTATCTGCATATAAAGCTCTAGGGACACAACTTACACACTTCTTCCAATTCAACATTGTTAAGTCTAATTCAGGGATATGTCAGTCATTTCTTAAATACACACATACGGAGGTTCAAGAGTTCCGTGGTACACTGTTGAAATTCATGACATCGGTCTCGTCGTTGATTTATGAAAGATCCCGACTTCAGCAAGAGTATGATAGTGGAGTGCAAGATTCTACGATTCAGATGCAAGAGGAGAATGATCATACGGTTGACAAATTAGAAGCTGATAAAGATTACATTTGCATAGAATCACATCATGATACCAGCAGCACGTCAGACATCTCTTATGATGACAACATTTCCGTTTATGACGAAGAACCTACATCTACGGTAGAACCGAATGTTGCATATGATGTTTATGCCGATGAAATACCGTGTGTTGAGCATTCTGAAAATGTTGTAAGTAATCATGATACATGCTTTATGACTGCTTCACTAACCGATTCTGATTCGAAGATTAAAGAGCTTGAAACGATCTTAGCTCAGCAATCTAAAACTCTTGAGGATGCCAAAATTGAATTTTCGAAGAAAACGGACAAATTGCAAACATATTTTGAAAAACTTGAAAAGTCAAAAGTTGTTCTTGAACGAAAATTAGATCAAAAAGTTCTAGATTCTAAAGCTGAAAAATATAATCTTTCGAAACAAATTAAGTTGCTTGAATCTAAGTTGGCATCCCAAGATAGATTGCTCAAAGAGAATGAGAACTTAAAGGCTCAAGTTCAGGAATAGGTTTTTGCTATAGCTGCTTTGAAAAACGAGCTAAGGAAAACTAAGGGCACTAGTGTGGACACTAACCTTGAAAAACCATCAATCTTGGGGAAACCGCCTAAAATTCAGTCCGTTCGTCAACCGACTGCATTTAGGTCCGAGCGACCAAAATCCTCGAGACCGCGGTTTGCCTCCCAAGTTGATATGGTTCATAGTTCCAGACCAGTCACTCCACTATCTAGGCCTAATATGATAAAACCAGCCTATGCAAAATCTACAAACAAGACTGTCACTAGTGATTCTAGGTATAGTTCTAAGAATGTGCCACAACATAGGCCGAATAGCATGCCTAATTATCACTGTGTAGATGCATCTAAGAAAATGCCACAAGCAAGACCTAGGATTTCTAGATCTCAATCGGACCTCAAACGCGGTGTTTGTTCCGTATGCATGAAAAGTGTCTTCATGACAATTCATGATGCTTGTGTTACTAAAGTCTTGAAGGAGCCGAACTCAAGTGCTAACAGAGGGAGTTCCAAAGGAAATAGGTTTTATAATGCTAAGTCTTCCGTTGTGCATAAGAAAACCATGTCGCCTAGATCCAATCTTAGGTGGCAACCCACAGGTAGGATTTTTAAATCAGTTAATCTTAAATGGGTTCCTACAGGAAGGTTGTTTCCCTCTTGCACTACCAAGGTGGAATGTGAACCCCCGCGTGGTGCTAAAATAGATATCGCTAACCCTTATCAAAGCACACAAATTCCAAATGAGAATTCAGGTACAAAAGTCCATGTTCAACAAAAACACAGCGGTCCAATCTTTGTATACCGTACAACTAAGGACACTCTCAGAGTTTGGTTGTTGAAGAAGCTGATATCTAAGAAACAAGTGTCTCAGGGGACTCGCAGTTAAGCTGTACAATGGATCCTCGTTAAATGACAGATGATGACCTGAACTTCAAAGAAAGGAAAGTTTATCGCCGATGATAAACTTATCCTCATTAACGAGAAGTTAAATTTTCTCGGACACGAGCTAACATTAAAATTATTCAAAGATTTTTAGCTCGTGTAAATGGCGTATAATCACATTTCAGATTATGCCCCGGACTTTAGCTAAAGGGAAGTTATCGCCGATGATAACCATATAAAAACCATAAAAACTGAAAAATCTAGAAAAATCCAAAACTATTTTTTACTTTATTTTTTCAAAGGCGTGTCTTTTGGTACGATCATATTTACGGCCTTAGAAATATTGATTAATATCGACACGGCGCCATAAATAGAGTTCGTACAAAAGTTGTACATATTTCATAAAACATGCCTATATGGCTTGTAGTTATTTCTGACTGCAACCCGGTTTTCACATTAAAGTCAAGTATTTCTTATGAAAGCTTTGGCTCTCAACGGGAATTAATTTTCTCGGGCAAGGTTTACTTTAAAACCTTGTAAGGGATCAAGTTTACTTTATAACTTGGTCTAACACAAATCTATGTACGCATCAGTGCATTTATTTGTTACAACAAGAGAAATCTTGTTTTTATGAAGCTATCATCTCTACAACCATAGCAATCTACAATTGGTATCTACATACTCGACAATGCGACTACTCAACCGACGACTACAACTCTTTCAATAGAACACGGGTCAATAATTGAGGGGGAGCAATTGTCAAGCATTCAGAATCTTCGATGCCGAACGTGCCAAGTTCACAAGTTGGTGTCAAGAATACAATACCAATCGTACATGTCGTGTCAAGAGATGACTTCAGACGTGACGAGGCGACCAATATATGCTGACAAGAACCATTTAATCTTATCATATGATGTTCTCATCTATCAGGTCCAACCTTGTCAATTCTTTCTAATATGGTGAATATGTGATCATGTTACAAATCAATATCATATCTCATACATTTGGTATCATGAAGATTAAACGGACTTGCATTTTTTTTCCCAAAACCTTTGTTAAAACTTCATTAAATCAATTGATATCAAAAACATCGATTGGGTTAATATTTTTAATATGGGGGAGAAAATGTGATTTAATATGGGATATTATCACAAATGGTTTGGCTGAATGTGCTGGCTCATCCCGACATGTGCGAAATGTTTTCGAATATCGTGGCATATGTTAAGGGGGAGCAAAATGGATTTGCATATCAAAAATGGATTTCTTGATGATTTATACTTACCCAAAACCCATTTATTTCACGACGACGAAGATTGTGGTGACATAAGGATGGTAGGATAGGTTAAGTCCTATGATTCTTCCAAAACCGGAGGAATCTTCCCAAGGACATTCCATAGCTAGAAATAGTAGTCCTTAGGAAAGATGGGGAAAGATTGTGAATGTAGCTGAATGCCGACCAAGTACTTAAGTTAGCACTGGAACAATCACAACAAGATGCTAGTTATAACGTATTGGCAAGCATTGAAGGGGTTGAAGAATGAAAAAGAATTGTAAAGATAAAGGGTGTAAAGAAAGAAGCCCTCCTCACAACTTTAGGCAGAAACCGGGTCAATACATATGCTATTGAGATCATTTTTAATGACTCTTGATATTGAAGATAGACATCATGGACCCAGTGATGCAATGCACAACCCATCCCAGCTAACTCAGATATCTCTTAAAAGATATTTGTTTTAATCACACGGAGACAACACATTATCTATTGATTTATTCACTCCGAATAAATTGGTATTGAATAGGTGGCACTCCTCTCCAGCCTCCGATCACTAAAATCCAAAGTGCACGATCGAGTCTAGAGCCATTTGAGATCATCAAATATCTCATTAGGACACACTTTCATAATTCTTTGCTTCTTCACACACTGTGAAAAGTAAGAAAGATCTTAAGAGTCCTACGCAAAATCTTCATGATCTTGCCTGAACATCTGAGTAATACGAAAGTATTTACAATGAAGATGGAAATACTTCTTGAGCGAATATCAAAAAGCTCATGGTAGGTGACTTGTGCGATTCTTTATGAATCAAACTTGTATAACTGGAAAGCAACAGTGGTTTAATTCTTAACTGAATTTAAACACGTTCCAGGCCTCTACACAATATCTTAGTGATCTTGCCAGAACACTCAGAGTGATACCTCACAGTGATGAGTGGAAATCCTTCTAGTGTTAATCTCAAACAACACTTGGTAGGTAACTTGCAAGATTCAATATGAATCAAGCTCGTGACAACTGGAAAGCAACGATGGTGCGATTCTTTAATGAATCAAACTTGTTCCAGGAATCAGAATTGACGTCCTCAATCATGCGGATAATTTTATCCAAATGATTCACTCTTTACGTTCGCAGTCAGCTTTGGACGGTCGAGTAAAGAGAACGGGTTTACCCGCGAAATCTTGTCAAGGAGATTTTTAATTAAATCTACCTGTCACAAATACGATATTTTATATCGTCCAACGGTCTTCACCGACCGGAGGTAAAATGCTACCGAATTAGAATGAAATTTTCAAAGCCATTTCGTTCGTGTCTACTTATGTTGCGGCATTTGAAGACGGTGGCGTTGCGGAGTCCGAGAAGAAGTCGTCCCCTCATGCTTATACTTTATGCACTTAATACCTCATCTAATTCAAGAAAGCCTAAAAGTTAAGTCTTCCGATGTATCGAACTCTGAAGCTTTCAAGAATTACAAAGGTATAAGTATGTGGGACATGGTGTCACGAGGAGGCGAAGATCACAAGTGATGGATGCACAAGATCAAGGAAAGAGATTAATGCTAAAGATTGATATCAAAGATCACATCAGCATGTTCACCAGAAAAGAAAAAGAAAAAGAAAGACGAAGACTACGAGCTCAAGACAAGCATATTATGCTAGGTTTATCTTATTATTGTAACTTGGGTAATGCCCTTGTATGGAGTGACCTCCCTTAGGGGGAGATTGTTGGAAATACGTTTTACGTATTAAGAAGGATCGGTCACTCCAACAATAGTCCATGTAATAGCTCGTAGTTTAGTTACTTATCTTTAATTAACAAACAAACCCAAGTCTAGCCTACAACATGTGTAGGCCGACCCAAATGTAAGCCCAAGCCCATGACAAGGGCTTGGGTATATAAACCCTTTCCTTTGATGGAGAGGGTGTGTGGTTCTTCATTTTTACACATAGTTCTTATTAGTTTCTCTCTCTAGAATTGTGTGAAATCCACCATCTTTCTATCTCTTTCTCTCTCTAAAACATAAGCAAGATCATATCATACAAATGGTATGATGATAAAGGAATTTCCCAAAATTTCTCATCTCCTTACACACCTGAACAAAATGGTGTGGCTGAAAGAAGGAACATAATTTTTGATTGAAGCAGCAAGAACAATGATTGTTGGATCTGCTCTCTCTAAGCATTTTTGGACTGATGCTGTAGCTACTGCTTGCTACACTCAAAATAGATCCATCATTGTGAAGAGACACATGAAGACTTCCTATGAAGTCTTCAGGGGGAGAATTCCAAACATCTCATTCTAACATGTGTTTGGGTGTCCAGTATTCATTCACAATCACAAGGATCACCTTGAAAAGTCTGATGAAAAATCTGATGATGGTTACTTTCTTGGATACTCCCTAGTATCTAAAGCATACAGAGTCTTCAAAACAAGAAGACAATGTATTGAAGAAACCTATCACATCATATTCAATGAAAGTTCTGATGCTCTCACTTTTATAAATCCATCAGATGATGAACTTCATATACATGAATCTCACAATTATCCATCTGATGAATTTCATCACTATGAGCCTTCTCAAAAATATAAAACAAGAAACTCAATCCCTCATATTGATCCATTTGAAGATATGACAAGTCCTACAAAAGAAAATCTTTCAGTATCACATACTGATGGCTGTCAATCAAATAATGATCAATCTCAAAATGATCAAAATGATCAGCAAGGCAATACAAATAAAGAAAATAAAAAAAAATTGACTACCTTTTTAGGAAACAAATACCTCGATGGGAGGTAATTTATAACTTGGATACTTTTTGCATCATTTATCATTATAACTAAATTATAAAAAATTTCTTCTTTAAAAAATGCATAACTTTTTTTATATTAAAATATACCGCTTTCACTTTTTAATAATGTTGAATCCATATCATCATTTTTTGGTTGTATATATTGTTGTTTAATCGAAAGAAACTATGCTAATAAACTTTGCATGTATTACACCTTTTAGATTAGTTTAAATGGGATGATAATACATAACTTTCAAAGGATCATACTTAACAAATATCGAAATGATAACTATTTAATTTCATACGTTTGACAAAAAGTCGTTATAAATACCTAACCATCCACCACTACTTAGTTAAATCCGAGAAAATACACAACAAGAAGTTGTAATCATTTTAAAAGTTCAAACGTAAAGCTAAGAGCATAAAGTGTATCAGAGTTAACTCGATACCAAAGTCATATGGTATTTTTCTAGCTTGAGCCAACTCAAGTGATTGCACCTGCATTCATAAGCGCAAAAAAATGCAACGGATGTGGCTTGCACAAAATGAGTACTTTTTAGTTTTTTTTTTCTCCTTAAAATAGTTTTATGTTTAGTTTGTGTTTTAGGATATGATGGGTTGTAAAAGTTAAGTGTTTACTTGGTGATCAATGAGGATGTTTTTGAGTATGTGTCTAAAAGAGGAAAATAATGAGGTGACGCATATGTGCCCGTTAGTCACTGCACCATTTGCATTAATTAGATTTTTAATAAATAGATGTTTGAAGGTATAAGATGTGCATATACTTAATTGTTCGTTTGTATCTTTTCGTATTTAGTACTTGTGTTTGATACAACTTCTGATTTAACATTTCACGATCAAACTTTAAATTTATATTTATGATCGTACAACATATTCAATTATATAAAAATTGCTAATATAAATTTCCTTATATAACCCTTCCTTAATCCAACAAAAACAATTTAAACCTAAACTCTCATCAACAACTCCACTCATTATCACATGCCAATGTCACAAAATCACAATCATTTCACCAAACCAAAACAATAATATCCAACACCATAATCACACTTTCTAATTTGTCTACATCACATGTAAAAAATGTTGCAAAATCACACTCAAAGGACCAATTCCACACACAAAACAATACCCAAAGGATCATTTCTCACAACCCACATCTCCATTTCCGGAAATAAATCCCCCTTTACACAAAATCCAAAAAACCAAATAATATGACTTTGGTAAGAACCTAGACAAAACCCATTTCCACGTGTCACCTTTATTTTTATAAAAAAAAGTTTTATTATTTGACGCCTCTTGATTTAGCCGGCTGAAAGAAGTAACGCATAAACAAGAAGAAGCTGCGTGAGTTGGGGTTTTTCTTGTTCTTGTTAAGATTTTATAAAAAAAGATTCTTGGAAAACTAAAAAAAAGTTTTGTTTTTTATAAAATATGTGATTTGGGTTTATTTTTTTTATAAAATTTGAGATGGGTATAATTAGTACTTTGTTGGGTTTTTCTGGATTTGGTATTGGTGTTTCTGCTGGTCTTGTTATTGGTTATTATCTCTTCATCTACTTTCAACCTACTCATGTCAAGGTATTTATTATCATTAGTGCTAGATTTATTATTTTATGATCTTGTTTATTTGTTCTTTTTAGATTTGGTGTTGTTAAATCTTGATTTTTAGTTGATTTTTTATTGGTTTTGCATGCTTTTTGTATTGCTTAGTGGTTAAGTAATGGTGCTAGATTAAGATGTAAGAGTTTTTGTTGAATAAATGTTGACTTTGGGAAGGGTCGGAAACGGTCTGGGATTAACCTGATAAGGCGGCGTACGTCTGTGTCAAAAGGCTCGCCCTACCTGGGTAACATGAAGAGGAAAACCTCGTTCGTTTGCCCGTTTTGGTTTAGGTAGGTTGAGATGTTGTTGGGATAACTATAAAAAAAAAGAATAAAAAAAATCTGGGGTAGCCACGGTTTCCGGATTTTTGGCTAGCTAATCCATAGGGTTTGAGCTCATCGTCAAACAGACACAAACCACAAACCAGGTAAATGCGTCCTTTCTCCGGGAGGTTAGCAAGGCCACTTTAGGATTGTTTGCAGTTGCACCAAGCAGGATTAGGGTATGAACTTGAGACCTCTCGTATTTATTCATGTTTCTGAAGTAAAAAAATTAATTTGATGTTCTAAAGATTATCTATTTTAATTCTGTTGTGGGTTTGTGTTGATACAATTAAAAAGGTGAAACTTTATAGATGGGTATTAATGTAGCAATCTATTTTGTGTTCCTTTTCAGTCGTTCGCTTTAGGATGTTAATGTGTTTATTGGATTTCATAAAGGTCGTTTAAAGATTTTTTGTTAACTTGTAAATTGGTGAACTATGTGGCCAGGATCCTGTTATTCGTCCACTGGTGGAACGAGACTCTGATACTTTGCAGAGTATGCTTCCTGAGATACCATTGTGGGTGAAAAGCCCGGATTTTGATCGGGTATGTATTTCTTCAAATGGATGGTTATCTTACATACTAGTTTAGTGACTGCATTTCTGTTAAATTTTGTGGTATGACCTTTTTTCCGATCAATGTAGGTTGACTGGCTTAACAAATTCATCGAATACATGTGGCCTTATCTTGACAAGGTACTTCAATGTGTTAACTTTGTTGTTTTTACATGGTTTATTAGAATATGAAGAACTCACTGATCTGTTTTGTATTTATAGGCAATCTGTAAGACTGCAAGGGAAATCGCAAAGCCCATTATTGCGGAACAAATTCCCAAGTATAAAATTGATTCGGTTGAGTTTGAAACTCTTACGTTAGGGTCTTTGCCTCCTACATTTCAAGGTAACTCCTATGCTGATTTGTCTTCTCTTTCGTTTCAGAAAATAGATTCTAGTCTGGTGAGCATTTTGTTACTCCGTAGTAGTTCTTTAGCAAATTAAAGCAGAGGAAAGTTTCCGCCACTTGAGTTGCAAAATAAAGAACTTTAATCACTCAAGTGTAGAAATCGCAATCGAAATCGAATCACTAAATTTCAATCCCTTTATCTGATATTAAAACAAACAAAAGTGGTAGACACATAATGGATAATGGATGAACATTACATAGATTGCTAAGGAAACCTGATTTTTGTTAGTCAACTTTGCTACTTGAAACTTGGAACGTCTATAAAAAGCCGGTGAAACTAATAATGTAATGTTTCATCCCTGTGGAATCGCCTGGCACTTGATGCTCAACCGTATTTGTTACAAGTTATATCTCATATCCATAGGTTCTGTATAATATCGTACCCTTAGTCCCTCTATCCCACAAAACTGCCACATTTTCCCTTTCCCCTAAAATTTAATGGTAATATCACATTACTATAAACTCATCATTATTTGTATCGATTCTATTTCACAAGATTGTTCTAATTGGTCCTTGTCAATAGGCATTTTGAACATTTGACTAACTGCTCAACGTTATATTACACATCTTGGGGTGGCCAGGGAAAGGGACGATAATAGTCACCCGTATGCCCCAGTTAGGGGCCACGTACATCTGAGTCAAAGACACCCCCTTCTTGAGTAACCTGAATAGGAATACCTCATCTGTTTACTGTTTATGCGTGGAAACAAAATCTCATATTTTAATACTGTAGTAGATAGTGAGTTTGCAATAAGAACGTGTTTCGCTTTCGCATTATGTTAGGGATGAAGGTGTATGTTACCGATGAGAAGGAGCTGATTATGGAACCGTCCCTGAAATGGGCTGGAAATCCTAATGTGGAAGTTGTTGCTAAAGCTTTTGGCTTAAAGGCAACAGTTCAGGTTATCTATTTCTCTTTACTTTCCTGGGAAATGATCCTCCAATTTTTATTAGCGGGTTATCTGAATGATAGGATAATTTCAGGTGGTGGATTTACAAGTGTTCGCTGCACCTCGTATCACATTAAAACCACTTGTTCCCAGCTTTCCTTGCTTTGCTAAAATATGTGTGTCACTCATGGAGAAGGTAAATCGGCTTCTTTTTGTTAGATTTCAGAACAAGAATCACACCCTCATATTAAAAGAATTTGAACCTCAAACGTAATTCCAACTAGTATATTGGAATGTTATGAGTATGGGACGTAATATTTGTAGCAAATTCCACAATTTTTTTTGGACAGCTATAAGTTTTTAAATATACTTTTGGGAAGTATAATCAAAAGGAGCCAATTTTTCTATATTTCATGGTGTTACTTCAATTAATAAGTATGACAGTGGATATTGATTGTACATTTTTTTACTCGTGTTCCTTCATTTTGCAGCCACATGTTGATTTTGGACTCAGGCTTTTTGGGGCGGATCTTATGGCAATTCCTGGATTGTATAGGTTTGTCCAGGTATATATTCTACTGTAGTAAGTTTATATAATCTCGTCTATGATTAAATCATTTACATATTTATAGTGCTCAAATCAACCAGCTCGTAGCACGATTTGTAACACCGTTTTCAATGTAAAAATATGGATTTTTTTACCAGTTATTGCTAGAAGAATGGTTTCACATGCTCATATTTTCTAATCTTTGAGATTTGTTAATAAATAGCGATCTTATAAGTTATCATGTGCAGGAACAAATTAAAGATCAAGTTGCCAACATGTATCTTTGGCCTAGGACTCTTGAAGTACAAATATTGGACCCATCCAAGTAATGTTTATACATGCTTCTTGTGCGCAATTCAAATTTGTTAAAGTTCACATGTTGACTAAATTGACTCTTTGACAATATGCAGAGCCCTAAAGAAACCTGTAGGAATTATTCATGTGAAGGTTTTGAAGGCAATGAAGTTGAAAAAGAAAGATTTGTTAGGTGCTTCTGATCCTTACGTGAAAATAAAGCTCACTGAAACTAAACTTCCATCAAAGAAAACAACGGTGAAGCATAAGAATTTGAACCCGGAATGGAATGAGGAATTCAATATGGTTGTTAAAGATCCCGAATCACAGGCTGTAGAGTTCGTAGTTTATGATTGGGAACAGGTAAAGTTTTGACCTTGACATGATTAACTCCTATATTATTTATGGGTATAGGTATAGGTATTAATCAAGATTGTTGGTCACGATAGTTAACAATTTCTTCCTAAAAATTCAAACACCGTTATTCAAACTGTGTTATGACCCTTACAAGGTCAAAGCTATTTAAAGGTGTATATAATGCCTTAAGTGAGCCTTGCTGCATCACTGTGATGTGAAAGGTTTTATCATGATTGAAGCCAGATTTTCACTTTAATGTCATTCGACTATTCTGGTCAAATCTGACCTTTCCAACTTAATTTTTACATGGTTTTTTGCAGTTTTCCTCCCAATCTTTGATAATTTATTATATTAAACTGTACGAAACTCAACTTTGTTAATAATCTCTTTATAGATAAGTTTATAACTAATTACTTTTAAGGTTTTGGAACGAGTTTGTATGACAAAGGTCCTTGCGAATCCACTGACTCGGTACTTTCTAGTCGTTTGTTTTATCCATTCACCATCTTTAAGTCGCTTTCATTGTTCTCAGGTTGGCAAACATGACAAGATGGGCATGAACGTTGTTCCTTTAAAGGAACTTGTACCTGAAGAGCCCAAGGTCTTGACACTTGATCTCTTGAAGAATATGGATCCTAATGATGTTCAAAATGAGAAATCACGTGGACAAATGGTGGTAGAGTTGTTATATAAGCCTTTTAAGGAGGAAGATATGCCAACTTTTGAAGACGCTGGTGCTGTACAGAAGGCATCAGAAGGAACACCAGCTGGTGGTGGTGAACTTGTAGTGAGAGTTCATGAAGCTAATGACGTTGAAGGGAAACACCACACAAATCCTTATGTTCGAATCCTTTTCAAAGGAGAGGAGAGGAAAACAAAGGTATCATTTGGCAATACATAACTTTTTGGCTTAGTTCTTCACATTTTCGGTGTTTTAATCTTCTTTGGCTACAGCATATTAAGAAGAACCGCGATCCAAGATGGGATGAGGAGTTCAAGTTTACACTTGAGGAGCCTCCTATTAACGACAAATTGCATGTGGAAGTTGCTAGTGCTTCTTCAAGGATTGGGCTACTGCATCCCAAGGTACTTCAACCTTTGTGGTCAAACTAAATTTTTGTATTAGCTTGTTTCATGTCATTTATCCACTATAGTATCAAAGTAATTATCTGCCTTACATTTAAGCGACTTGGAGTGTTTTTATAACAACAAACCCATTTTAGAAGATTGTAAGCACTTAAATACATTTTGATCGAGTTTGACGCATTTCATTTCAGCTAATTTTTTTATATCAGTAAGCGAATGACTCTGTCTCCATAACTTGTAAAGCATGCACGAGTGTCATATCTAAACTCACATCTTGTGCGATTTACTGAAATGGTCCTGCTATGTCTAAAAACAGGAATCGTTGGGTTACATTGATATCACTCTTGCGGATGTTGTGCACAACAAGAGGATCAATGAGAAGTACCATCTGATTGATTCAAAGAACGGGAAGATCCAAATTGAGCTACAATGGAGGACTGTAGCTTGATGTGAGGGACACCATCCTGCTCAGTGAGGACATATATAGAGGCATGATCAAAGATAACAGTTTCCCTTTTTTCGCTACTTGAAAACTTGGATCTAAATAATAGTATTTGTATTTTGTTGTACAAACACGGTGTACATTAAATATTAAAATGCTTTTTTTTCCTTCTTCTGGGATTTAGTGGTTTGTTGATCTTTACTGACTAATTGACCTTCACTCGAGTGGTTTGTGCTGGATTCTGACTACTGATTATGATAAGATAGATAAGAGTCGTAGAGGGGTGGTTCGTTTAGTTTGAAGGGGCTCCGTACTACGTCATAAGTCCGATTCTGTGCTGGTTTTAAAAGGTGTACCATTTCATATTTGATAACCGTTTTTAAGCACACATTCATACCCTTTTTCACGTATGAAAACAACCTAAAACATCATAATAGTGGGGATGGATACAAGTTAAAGATAGACCTGTTATTATAACTTGGAATCTTATTTGTATTATAACTTGGAATCTTATTTGTTTATTACCCAACCCGATAATCTTTTGGGATGTCGATTTGCATACTCCACTTATTTATTTACACATTCAAATTGTATGCATAGACGGGTTTTTATGGAGGCTTGTGCCCCTCCTAAAATTCGGTGTTAATATTATAATTATACTAAAATTTAAGGATAATTTTGGGAAATTATATATTCGGCCCTCCCAATTAATATTGATCGGCTCTCTCAAATATAATGGTGTAGTACTAGTTTTGAAGTTTTAGCAATTTCGTCGGTAGTTTCATACTGTCACCCTCCCACTAAAATTGTTCAAGTTCCGTCTATAATTGTATGTATCTTGACATTTATGTTCTTACATTGGTGTGTGCATATATTAAGATATATTAAGGGTAGTGTGCAAATCACTACCCATTGATAAAAAAAGTTAATATCACTAACATGTTTTAAGTCTTCTAACAACCTCGTAATTGTCTTGGCTCATTTTCCTTTTACTTTACTAAACGGGGTATCGATCTTCATACCATTGTGTGTCTATGTTTTTTTTAACGGTGAGTTAGTAGTTAGTGGATAGACACAAAATGGTATGAAGGGATAAAATCCACTCTTGCTTCTGTTTAATTCGGGCCCCTGAATGTTCTTGGTAAAACTCGAACTCGAGACCTTTCCAATAATACCTCCTAAAGATTCCTATTGGTGGCCAACTGAACTAGCTCAGTTGGTTGTATCTATGGTTTGATAATAATTAAGAAACTCTGAATCACGATTTAGTTCTATGTGAAGAAGTTCAAAACTGGGATAAATTTTTTTAGCAGTGGGGTTAGAATCGTCTGATGTGTTTAATATAAAAGATACGTGCTACATGGTGGAAATTCTGTAATGTCTAATACAAGCAAATTACTTTGAAAATGCTATTTAGTGTGGAAGAACATAAACACTCAAAATTTTAAGGATAAATTTGAGGCGAGTGAAAAACTGATACAAGATGTGAAATTAAAAAGCTATGAGTGGGCTTTTAAAAAGAAATTACGAGTAGATTAATAGAAGATTAACAAAGGACGAGTTCGATGAACAACAATGAGTAAGTAGTCCAAATCTGTGCAAACTTGCATATAGTGTAAAATACGATGACTGCTGAGGTAAATGGGTGAGAATATGAAAAAAGGGCCTCTAATTGTTGGTGATGCATTGTATCTTATGGCATTCTTGTGGCGAGGGCTCATATTTTGTGTATTGTATGTTATGTTAGTTTTGAGGTTATAGTTTTGTGAAGTTCATGTTTTGTGTATTGTGTGTTAGTATTTGTTAAGTAATGAAAATTTCTATTGTTTTAGAACTCGGCTAGTCACTTATAAAATCAACGTATTATTATTTAATTCTCATCACGACAATATGTATCGTTTAAGACAACAATTTATTAATTCATAAAAATCTATTTAATTCACAAAATAAACATTTTACCAAAAGTCAAACTTAACATCCTGAACAATCCACTTTCATCTTATCTACAAAACTTTTATCTAAAACGCTACTGCAAATAGGGGTGTCAAAAAAGTTGACCCGACCCGAACCCGACCCGAACCCGAACCCGAATAATCATATTCGGGTCGGGTCACTCGGGTCCAAAAGCGTATTCGGGTCAATTCGGGTTGACCCGAATTGACCCGAGTTTTAATTAGGCTCGGGTTCGGGTTATATATTTTTACCCTTGACCCGACTTGACCCGACCCGAGTTGACCCGAACCCGACCAACCCGACTTGACCCGACTAAAATTAGACTTTTTACATTGTTTTAGTACAAAATTAGGCCACTTTTTACACTTTTTCCTCAAACTCGGGTTGACCCGAACCCGAGTTGACCCGACCCGAATTGACCCGACCCGAATTGACCCGAACCCGAGTGACCCGAGTTCTAATTAGGCTCGGGTTCGGGTTATATATTTTTTACCCTTGACCCGACTTGACCCGACCCGAGTTGACCCGAACTCGACCGGGTCAACCCGAATCACACCCCTAACTGCAAATAATAATAACCGCTGCTGTAAAAGTCAAAGAGTCAAAAAAACGTGTGCCGAAATTGACTTTACGATCAAACCACCTTCAAATAAAAACAAAAACACACACCTTATTTCTCGTTATCCTCACACCAGTGGCCTAACTGCTCTCCAACAAACAAACAAAACACACACACAGTAATCACACCTTCAATGGCGATGCCGATAGTAGACACTGAATACCTTAAACAAATCGAAAAAGCTCGCCGTGAGCTTCGTGCTTTCATCGCTAACAAGAATTGTGCTCCTATTATGCTCAGATTAGCGTATTTTTTATTCATTTCTTTTACTTAATTAATTAATTAACTCTTTTTTTTTATAAAATTTGAATTAGTTGATGATTATGATTGTGTGTGACAGGTGGCATGATGCTGGAACTTATGATGTGAATACCAAAACTGGTGGACCTAATGGTTCCATTAGGGGTGAAGAGGAGTATAGCCATGGCTCTAATAATGGATTGAAGATTGCGATTGATTTTTGTGGTATTTATTTCTCTTTTAATATAAATTTTATTTTATAAATTTTGTTGCCCGTTTACCCGCCATCTTATTGTAAAACGTTTTATTTTGGATATACAATTGAAATCATTTATAAAACTATACACAAATGATTAGGATGCCTAAAAGTGTGACTACTTTTGTGGACATGTGTTTTCTGATCGTTACCTCTATTCATCTAAGCCGTTAATTCAGCCGGTTGTGAGAGGATGCTGTGAGTAGTTATTGGTTGTTTCTGAATTTTGTGTTTTTTTTGTGGGTGTTTGGGATTGCGTTTGCAACTAGATTATCTACTTATTTCATTTTGAAAATGGAGATAAGCTAAAATGAGTGTTTGGATAATAAATGGAGATAAGTGATCATTTGCGTTTTGAAGCTTCCAAAATGGAGTTTTGAAAAGTTAAGTGGGAAGCTACTTATTTCATTTTCAAATTGGAGAAAAGCTAAAATGAGTTTATTTTAGTCATTTTACTTATCAAAAAATCAAATTTGCCAAACACTAAAAAAAACTGATTATCTGATTATTGCGATTTCAAATAGGATAATCAAATCCAAACACTATTTTCTAGAATGACGTTTTCAAAATGATGATTATCTGATTATTCATTTTCAAAATGAATAATCTGTTTTCAATAAGCAATTCCAAACACCCTTTGGTTGTTATTAATTGAAGTTTATGTTGTTGCTGGCTATAATAGTCACGGAATAAACACATTGCATGTTCATGCTTAGTATTGCAAATAGGTTTGAGTAGGATTAGGATTTTGACTGAAGCTGTGTTTGAACCTATGAAGTAAGGTTATCTGGGGGATTAGCTCTTATTGCAAACATATAGTTAGTTATAGCATGCGCCAATCCAAAAATTTTCCGAGGAAACATGCAAGCGTATAACTGGAGATTGTCCGTGGGTGCCACTTCTTTTGTAGGTAGAGGAGGGAGTTCATGGCATATCAGTCTAGTTTGAAGAATTTACTTTTTACTAGAACATTTTTTTTGAACTAATTACTAGAACATTCTTTGGATGATTTTAGGCTGATTTTGTTTGGGAGCGGATATTAACACTCCTACCAAACATCATTTTGTGTAATAGACAGACTGACCCTTGACAGTGTAACCGTAAAGAGTTGAATCATCGTATGAACAATAATCTTCTTATCTATAAGTAAAGCTTTTCTGCCTTGGAGGTTGTGTTGGTGAGGTTTGCTCCTGGACACGTGGTAACATTGTAACAAGAATCCTTTGTTAACTCCTTTTGTTACAGTATTCTCGGGTTTTGAGCCTCTGTTATATCGTAATAGAATTGTTGATTTTCCTATAAGTTCCTTTGTTTCAGTCTGCAACCTATCCTAGGTAGTACTAACAAAGCCTTATTTTGTTTCATTTTAAATTATGACTGATTTCTTCTAGCTAGACTTGAATTTTGTCTGTATAAAGAGAAATGATGTTGACTTAACTGAACCACTTCTCCTGTTTATTACTTTAACAAGTGTTTTTCTTTCTTGCTGCAGAGGAAATAAAGTCTAAACATCCAAGGATCACATATGCAGATCTATATCAGGTGAATTCGATGGAACTGTTGATGTTATGTTTTAATGTTTTATAAAATTTAGAAGTGTGAGGTTTCTCTGGGATTGAGATTGCTATTAATTTTTTTTTATTAAACACAACTCTGTGCATGCCATTTCCCATGAGAGTTGCTTATATGTTGAAACTTAAGACAGAATGACGTTGTTTAAGAATGGGGAAAATGGTATCCATTTTATAATTTTTTTACCTGCATCAAGTAATTTTCGACTATTATGGATTCCTGCATTCATATTAGTTGTGTGCTTCTTTACTTGTGTATTATGATAAAGGGAGCACCTTACGCCGTGCTTGAGGGAATAGAAAAAGGCTTAAGAGAGGGGATGGTGGGATATGGATTGCAAAAGACCATTCCATTTCTTTCTTAACTCTTGAAGTGTTACTTTATTGAGTTCTCCATGTTATAACCAGTCTATATTTTCTAATAATAGCTTAACTCATATATTAACATACACACAAGCATACAAGGTACCTGACGTGTGAGGTGTAACTGACTGCTGACCCCTATAAGCTTTTTGTTTGTAGCTTGCGGGGGTTGTTGCTGTGGAGGTCACTGGTGGCCCTACTGTTGACTTTGTTCCTGGAAGAAAGGTATCTTGATTTCATTAGATGTTTCATTAGATGTTTCATTAGTATATTTCAAGAGTTTCTTGTGAACTCCTTGGCAAAAACTCAAATTTATGAATGTAGCAGGAAGTATTTCCTTCATGTTCTCTCTCATTAAGATGTCCAATCTTTTTTTCTAGGATTCGATGATCTCTCCTAAGGAAGGAAGACTCCCAAATGCTACCAAAGGTTATTTTTCCTACTTTACATTAACCATTATTTTTCATAAGAAGTGGGGCATCTATTAAATATCTTAGTAGTTGCAGTATGTTTCCTGGATCAACTTTGAAAATTCCATCGTCAATACTTAAAGTAGGGAAGATTACATATTTAAAGGGATACAATAGAGCATAAAGTCAGTTAGAATATTTCTTATTAGTTTTTAATCCTTTGCTATATGATGTTTTGCAACTCTTATATTATCTCTAATTTTGATCCGAGCTCTCAATGTAGTTAAACACTAGTTATCAATTAGCGGACAAACTATTCGTTAGACCTATCAGATATCATAATAATACAAATATATACTTGATCACTGAAAATCACATGCATGGTTTCATAAGCCAGTTGAAATCCTGGAATCATCATGAATCCTTTTCACAATATCAGTAAGGAAGTATGGTTGGAACATACTCTCAAGTCGCACAGGAATGCCAGTTCTCCTGGGATGTTCCAAAGATTGCAATGTCTACTTTCTTGTCCATCTACCCTTCTTGTTCCAATAGGCTGTTTTGCACATTGTGCCAAGGTAAATTGTTTTCAACAATGTTGCCATTCATGTGGGATGAAGGGAGTAGAAATCGTGCCTCAAATTATTAATTTATAGTTAACTGATGGTTCGCTTTGCTTGAGGTTTCCATTGTCTGGGTTACTTTGTAAAATCGCCCACATACATACAAACAAGAACACAACAACAGGAATCTATTTCACACCAAAATAAAGTCCACAAGGTGTAAATGGTGTGGGGCCTTTAGGCAAAAGGAGAATGACATATGTCCACGGCCACACTAGCAAATCTATATGATAGTCTCTTAGATACATAATATTTTGTATATAGATAACTCACAGTTCTGGCCCATAATTCTAGTTTTCCTTCCAGAGCATTGCCCTTAAAAAACCCGAAATATCCACTGAGGCGCATTGCGTCCTCGGAATCAGACTCCCTCCCTATATTTGGGCCGTGACCATCGGAAATAACACTCCTAAGCAACAGATAAAATTATACGACACACTATTTAAGATTCACGAGAGTTTGGGTCGGTTTAGGCTCCACATAAATTATCACATACTGACACAACAATCCATAATATGTATGTGACATGAGTTGATCTTACTGGAACACACCATTCCTTGCTGTTTTACATGGTTGGCTACTTGGCCACTTTGGCATATAGAAGATCCTACTTCACCCAGTAAGGACGATATCATTCCACTAACCTTCTGCATAAATATACCTAAGGATAAGTCTATCCTCTCATCAAAATTCAAGAGATGCATTCTTATCTTTTAAAAGTCCTTATATACAAACACTGATATATGATCACTCTACTAATTCCTCAGAGCTTGACTTTATATAAATTAAGGATGAACGCTGACGTGAACACTTGTATATTCAAAATCACTTAATGATACTCAGTTACCACAATTCATGTTCACACAGTGTCAAAAGCTCTGTTTGGTTTGTTAAAGATTCTTGTTTGTTTATGTATATTTTCTTCAGACATAACTTTTATCAAGGTGGTTTATATACTGCTGTAAAAATGTGTTGTGTTCTTCGACTAAAATTGTTATATTGATTTTAGGTGCACCACACTTGAGGGACATATTTTATCGCATGGGTTTATCTGATAAGGACATTGTAGCCCTGTCAGGGGGACACACCATTGTAAGTTGCTGTTACTTGTTAAGTTAATACTCCGTACCTAACCTTTGAAGAACATGTTATACTTTCCGAAACAGTCCAAAGCTTGTCTTTCAAATTTTAAGTCATCATTATGAAATACGACCACATATTTGTCACAAATGTTAACTGTTTTGCTTGTTCTTTCTTTGATTTTTTATTTTTCAGGGAAAAGCACATGCAGATAGATCAGGCTTTGAAGGCCCTTGGACTAGGGAGCCGCTGAAATTCGATAACTCATATTTTGTGTAAAATAATTATTTGTCTTTACAGTAAATTATGAATTGATCTTCTAGTCTTCCTTTTTTTAGTTGAATTAACTTTAATATTGTGTAACCAGGGAACTTCTGAAGGGGGAGTCAGAGGGTCTCTTGAAACTTCCTACAGATATTGCATTGCTGGATGATCCTACATTCCGCCACTATGTTGATCTGTATGCCAAGGTATGCTTCTAATATAGCCAAATGTGATGCCAAGTAAAATTTGTTTTCCAGGTAGAAAATTGTAATACTTCAACTAGTGAGGTTCCTATTTTTATGTTAGGTCAAGAGAAATCCATCTATTAAGTTGGAACAGATACCTTGCTAACGTACAGCTTAATCCTTTGCGTGTACCAAAATAACATTATGATTTATGGACCACCCTCCAACCCATTAAACTGCAATGTTTGACTAAATATGAAGTTTAATAGCTCTTTAAATGTTCACCAACCATAACACCATAATAAATAAGGAACTATTGCAGTTCAATTGGATATTCCAGAATGAAGGTATTGCATTTTTCAGAGGAGGGTGTGTGCCAGTTACACGAGGTGACATTATTTGATATGTGATGAAATTCAGCTTTGGCGAGCCTTTTTAAATATTCACTCCACCCAAAAATGATCCCTCCTGTGACCTGCACATTGATTTGCTTCTTTTCTTGTTTACCCATTTGTAATGCGGTAAAGGAAGGCGAAGGCAAAAAAAAAACTGTTATTCAGTTTATCTGGCTAATTGGTTGCGTGCTAAACCTCAGTATTTCCTATTTTAAGGAAACAATTTTGAAAAGAATTAACTATTGATTTATGAAAATAATAAGCACTTTATTCTATATTAGCTACGGTAAACCAGAAATGAAATCTGATTCAAACTATAAGAAAGTAAACCCCCTAGGTATCTGGATACTGTAATACTCCCTATCCATCTAGTACTCCTATTGAGGCGAACTATTAGAGTATAGTCCTCAAATATATGATCACTACCACTCCCATGTTGAAACTTGGTCAACTCTTTCTCTCCTATTGATGTGTCGACTCCTAACATCCAAGTTGGTTTTTGTCAAACAATTTGGTGCAATGTGTTTCTTTGGCTTTTCCTTAACTAGTGTCAACTTCATAATGGCGCAGCCTTAAATTTTTCCCTTGTTTCATTCCCAATAGTATCTATATGGCCATGTGGCTACCTATATATTCAAATTTTATGCTAGATTTCTGTTGCTAAATTCATTCTTTGGTTGGTTTAATATTTTGAGTCATAGATTAATATTTTGAGTCATAGATCATAACAATTCCTATCCTATAAAAGACACTTTTCAGCTCCAGCTGAACTTTCTTGACACATGGAACTCCCACATTTTCTTGTCATCATCCAACTTCTATGCTATGACCAATGCTATCCCTATTCTTCTTCATCCCAAATTATGCAAAATTTGATTCGTAAGTACCTTGTGTCGACATATATACAATATAGCCTTAAGGTTTGTTATGATCCCACATAAGCCAAGTATGGGAATGGTTGATGGTTTATAATGTCTAGGTTGGGTTTTAAAAAGCGCGAAGCGCGCCGGAGCGTCGAGGGTCAAAAAGCCGATGCGCGAGGCGCCGAGGCGAAAGACGTACCCGAGGCGACAATCTTAAAAAAAATACTTATAAATTATACGCAATGCACAAAACACAAAAATACCAAATTTACGATCAAAATATACCATGGATTTTCATAGTTCACGATTCCATTCGATAGAATACATAAATATTACCAAAATCTTCGGAAGTGTTATCATATATGTGATTTATTTGTTATAATTGGTGACCCTATTTTAAAAAGAAAAGCCCATAAGAAAAAGCCCAATACATATGAGTATATGACTAAGACCAAATTCACTTTATAATGCCTAAGTACATGATGCGCAATAAAGCACCGATGCACGCTTTAGCTAATGCGTGCTCGATGCGTGCGCCTCACCACGCATCCCGTAATTGCATTGCCTCAGGGTGTCCTATGCAATAGGGGTGTGCATAAGCCTCAGTCACGCCTCAGGCCATGGTGTCCCCTCCTCAAACAAGCTAGTTTTTTGAGTGAGTTCTACACTTGGGACTTATGAACCGATTACGAGCCTAGTATGGGATAGGTTCGTATCAATTGGTATCAGCGCCAACACTCGGAGGGGTGTGGCCTATGGAGTGGTGGCTTGGACCCAAAGGGTGTGCCAACCGTGACCAACATAGCCGTGACCAACCCACGTTGGTTCTTCAAAGGGTGGGGTATTGTTATGATCCCACATCGGCCAAGTATGGGAATGGTTGATGGTTTATAATGTCCAGGTGTCCCCTCCTCAAACAAGCTAGCTTTTTGAGTGAGTTCTACACTTGGGACTTATGAACCGATTACGAGCCTAGTATGGGATAGGCGAAGAGTGCCCTACGGCCTGTCCCGGGATGCTCACTACGACATGCTGATACTCCTCTCTTCCTTAATAGTCGAGCTATATCATCCTGAATTAGCTATTTCTTTAGCTATAGCTTTGCCCTTCTCTTTTTTCTATTGCTTTTTTCTCTTTAGGTGTAAATTAAAAATAATGGAATATAATGATGAAATATCAAATTCATCCTGCTTTCTATAGGCGACCAATGACTCAACTCAAATATTAGTAAATGATTAAATTGCACAAATTATATATCTTATAAACCCTATTTATAGATTTTATAGTTATGAAATTGAGATAGTTTTTATAATATGTTATGGAGTAATATTGATCTATTAAGCTTTTCGATATATTGAGATAGTTATTCTTTGATACTTTTTTTTGGACATCATTTGACAAAAAGCGTCTCGTATTACGCCTCCCCTTTTGCGATAAAGAGGAGTAATGCTAGTTATTCCTAACATTGAAGTCGACGAGATTGAGCTTAGGAGCGTTGTAGACTTGTAGTAGGGATCATTTTTTTTTTTTGCAATGTAGGTAGGAACGTGGCTATACCACTTGATCCGTTAAGCTTTTCGTTCACAAATATAATGAGCCAACACTAAACGGAAAGTGATAAAGGAAAGATAAATGCGAGGTAGATAAATAGAAGACAAGATAATTGTTTTTGTAGAACTTTTCTTTGTATTAGAAATCTCTCTTAACTTACCGAATTTATGCCATTTCGGCTTAAGTTCATGTTTAATTTTTTTTTTTAGGCTACTTCCTCAGTTCCTCTAACTCTCACTTGCCTATTTTTAATAAGCATGCATGAAAGACGTTTACAACATGAGAAAATATCAAAGTGCGTGCATGCATGTATGGAATTACTAAAACACGTCTCCACATCCCATGATTTAGTTTTCTTTCTTTCGAGATGTGGCTAAGTGCTTTGACCAAAGGATTTCTATTGCAGTTGTTTCACTTCTCTCTCCTATGTTTCCGATTTCATTTTCTTTTTTTCAGTGTACTTTTTTTTTTGGATAACTATGGTTACTAAACCACCGCCACACACAAACACGCCAGGTAAAGCCATAAACCCTCTCCTTCACTTCAGGTTGTTTGCACCTAGTAGTAATTGAACTTGATCTAGGAAATTCTTTGTTGTGTGAATGGTAATCGCGTAAATTTCTCGGGTTATGAAATCCCTAATCGGATAAGACATATTGGCAATTGAAAGCTAAGGCTTGAGAAATCAAACCTTTAGAGTATTTACCGTTATACCGATTCATAAAAATCGTTTAGGTTTTGCGGCGCTGCCCAAACCTCACCAGGGGAGGCCTCCACACAACAAAAATTTCCTACAAAAATTATAGTATTTTGTGGTTTAAATCATGGGAGACACTGTAGGGATATGACTTTGAAGTTTGGAATGCTAGATAAGTTTGAGGGAAGAAGAAGATGCACTTTCTTCTCACGTTGAAAGTTGTATACGCGGAGTACCCGTGCTTGAGTTTGTGGAGGACAAGACGCCGGATCAAACAAGGAAACGATGCAAGTCGGAGAGTGACGATTACATGGACACATCTTGAATGGTATGTCTGATGCCTTATTTGATGTATATCAAAACGTAAATTCGACAAAGGAGTTATGACACCAACTTGAATCAAAATACATGGCACAAGATGCTTCTAGTAAGAAGTTTCTTGTTAGTAATTTTAATAATTATAAGATGGTTGATTCAAGGTCTAGTATCACGAACTCCTTCGAATTCTTGGACAGTTTACACAACACGGTTTGAAAATGGATGAATCCATTTATGTGTTAGTATCATAGACAAACTTCCACTCTCATGGAAGGATTTCAAACATAGTTTAAAACACAAGGATGAGTTGTCTCTCGTACAACTAAATTGGTAGTCACTTTCGCATAGAGGAATCTCTAGAGGCGGAAGAAAGTGTCAAAGGTAAAGCCTAAATTGACTTGTTTGTCTTCTCTTCTGTTAATATGATACAAGATGGTAAGAACAAAAACAACAAGAAATCAAGAGAAATAAAAGGAAGAATGATGGTAACAACGGCGGATCCAACAAAAAGCCTAAATTGACTTGTTGGAAGGGTGCAAAACTGGACACTTCAAAAAGGATTGTCTTGTTAAGAAGACAATGGTTGAAACACTTCTCGTTCGGGACAAGGATCTAAGGATGATCCTAATTCATTAGAATTTTGACTTTGATGTAATTCCTTTTAATCATTATGTGGCATATTTTTGAAATATGTTATGTGCAGGATGGTGCATTTGCTTGGTGGATTGAATTGGGTGCAACATGTCATGCATGTAAGGATCGTTGCACTGGTTTGATATTTTTCATCCTGTGCAAGAGGGATTCGTTCTTCATAGGCGACGAGTCAACCAAACCAATACTAGAAATCAAAATATCCTTACGGAAACTCAACAATAACAAACCGTAATCTATGGTTTTCTTTAAGTATTTAAATACCCACATTATAACATGCGAGTGATGAGTACTAGGATTACTAGTGTACCTACTCAATTTACCCACGACATAAGCAATATTCGGTCTTGTGCTTGTCATTGCATACATCAAACAACCGATCGCTCGCTCATTGTATTAGGCACAAGTATGATAGTCGGATCTAAAGAAGTCAAAGTCAAGTGTTGACTGGACAACAATCACATTTGAACTTCTTTAAGTATTTTCTCAATGTAATGTAACTGAGTGATTGTAATACCCTATCCTCGTTTAAATCTTATACCAAGGATCACGTCACGTCAGCCTCATGTCCTTCATGGAGAAATTTGATTACAAAAACTCTTTCGCTTTATCCGCTTGATCTTGATTGGTCCCAAAGACAACATGTCATCAACATATAAGCAAATGATGACTCATTTACCGTATTTATCAAATTTGCAATATACACACTTGCTATTTTAATACAAACCCATTGGACAAGACAACCTCGTCAACTTTTTGATGTCACTGTTTGAGTCCATATAACGATTTAATTAATTTACACACCTTATGCTCATTTCCAGGCATAACAAATCCTTCTGGTTGCTACATATAGGGGTGTGATTCGGGTTGACCCGGTCGGGTTCGGGTCAACTCGGGTCGGGTCAAGTCGGGTCAAGGGTAAAAAATATATAACCCGAACCCGAGCCTAATTAGAACTCGGGTCACTCGGGTTCGGGTCAATTCGGGTCGGGTCAATTCGGGTCGGGTCAACTCGGGTTCGGGTCAACCCGAGTTTGAGGAAAAAGTGTAAAAAGTGGCCTAATTTTGTACTAAAACAATGTAAAAAGTCTAATTTTAGTCGGGTCAAGTCGGGTTGGTCGGGTTCGGGTCAACTCGGGTCGGGTCAAGTCGGGTCAAGGGTAAAAATATATAACCCGAACCCGAGCCTAATTAAAACTCGGGTCAATTCGGGTCAACCCGAATTGACCCGAATACGCTTTTGGACCCGAGTGACCCGACCCGAATATGATTATTCGGGTTCGGGTTCGGGTCGGGTTCGGGTCGGGTCAACTTTTTTGACACCCCTAGCTACATATATACTTCCTATTCCAAATTACCATTCATGAATGTTGTTTTGACATCCATTTGATGGATCACTAGATTATAGTTTGCTACTAGATTATAAGTTGCTGCTAAAGCAATTAATAATCTAATTGTGGATATACGAGCATCAGGAGCAGAAGTATCGACATAATCGATTTCTTCCTTTTGTCTAAAGCCTTCGATAACCAATCTAGATTTAAATTTGTCAATGTTCCATCAACTTTCATCTTCTTTTTGAAGATCCATTTGCAACCTAAAGGTTTGCAACCTGCTGGTAAATCACATAAAATCCATTTATTATTTTCCATAATTGAACTCATCTCACATTAATTGCTTCTTTCGAGAATGCAACATCACGAGATTGAATAACTTCATCAAACGTTCTTGGATCCTCTTCTAGACAGTAAGAATATTGAGGTCCAATCTCATCTCTTGACCCCTCAACTGTATTTAGTTGAAAATCAGTTCCGAGTGATTTAGCTACCTGTGCTCTATTAATCTTACGAATTGTAGGAGTTTCAATTAGAGTTTCTTTAATTTGATCTTCACTTGGCATCAGACTTTTAGGAAGGTCTAGGTATTGAAGTGAATTTTTTTCATTAAACATTGCATCTCTCGACTCTATAACCAAATTAGCAGACATATGTTCGTTAGGTTCTATTACATAGAATCTATACGCCTTGGAATGCTCAACATATAAAATAAAGATGCAATCAATACCTTTTTCACCCAAAGTTTTCCTTTTGGTTCCGGGAGTTTACAAGGTAGGTCGTTTTTTGTACCAAAGTTCATACGGGGTAACTTTGTTCCTTTTATTAGGAACTCTATTTAATAAATAACCAGCCGTGGTTTCACCCCAAAATTCTTCACTCAAACGTGACTAAGACAACACAAGACAACATGGAATAAACATTTTTTTAAGAGCTCTATTTTTCCTTTGAGACGCACCATTTTGTTGTGGTGTATAAAGAGCCGTAGTCTGATTCCTACGGATTGGAAATAACTAGGATCATAATATTTACCACCACCTCTATCTATGCGTAAAGTTTTAATTAAATCATTTTGTTGCAACTCAATGTTAGTTTTATAGATTTTAAATTTGTATAAGGCTTCATCTTTAGCATGACATAGATATAGATAATAAAATCTTGATGCATCATCTACATTTATTCCCGAAGGAAGGAGTGGCATGAAAATCACATTGATCACTATGCAGGGATGGAACATAGTGAGGGCCAGGAGGGGTTCCGACCCCCCAAAATTTTCAACAACAAGTACATATTTAGTCTTTATACTTTGTCGTGTTAAGCATGATTACTACAAATGTTAATAGAAAATGTAAATTGGCCTCCCTAAAATAAATAGTTATAGCCTCGCGCATCCAGTAGTACTTGTCAAGTTCCGTACTGTCACTATGTATCAATTCTAAAACATTAGAATCCGGTTTTATATCTTTGAAAGATTGTCTCGTGATTTTTGTTAACATTCAAGTGTTACATTTTTCTAAGGGAATATAATTATCCTTAGACATAGCAAGCATACGATTATAATGAATGTGTCCTAATTGTGCATGCCTCATAGACATCTTTAGAACTAATCATGCAAACACACTACTAAAAGTATTATGAATTTTATTGAGATTTAACATAAACATTTTACGCCATTATTATAATAACCGAAACCAACAAATACACCATGTCTTGATAAGATATACTCCTAAGCCCCGGTACATACACAACATCAGCTAAAAGTAATAGCTTAGCTTTTCCATTCTGAAACAACATTTCCACGCCCAAGTATTGGTTTGGTTGACTCGTCGCCCAAGTATCAAACCAGCAATGAAGCTTACATACATGACATGTTGCACCCGAGCCAATACACCAAGCAAATGCATCATCCTGCACATAACATAATATGCGACACATAATGATTAAAAGGAATTACATCAAAGTCAACATCGTGATGAATTAGGATCCTTACATCGTTAACATGAACCACAAGTGTTTTCATCATTGTTCTTTTTAACACGACAATCCTTTTTGAAGTGACCATTTTTGCCACACTTCCAACAAGTCATTTAGACTTTTTGTTGTATCCTTCGTTGTTACCATCATTATTCCTTGAGAGAATTACATAAATCGTCCCTGTGGTTTATCGAATCCTACAGTATTGGTCCCTCAGTTTTTTTTCCATCAAGATTAGTCCTCGTGGTTTCTTTTTCATACATATTCACTACACCCATCTATATTTTTAATTAATTACACAAAAATATGAGGGGTATTTTGGTCTATCAAAATAATATTTTTTGAAAAACTTTTTTCGAATTTTTTTTTCGAGAATTTGTCTTTTTTTCGAAAAATATTTTATTTTGAAAATTTTTTTCACTAATACTTTTTCGAAAATGCTTTTTTTAAGAAAATTTTTTATTTTGCTTAATTTTAAATTTTTGGAAAAAAAAATCTCTTGGAGAATTCTTTTTATAGAATTCGAAAAATAAAGTTTGTTTTTTTGGATAAATTTCAAATTTTTGTGAAAAAAATCAAACTTTATTTTTCGAATTTTATGAAAAACAATTTCTTCAAATTTCTTTTTCCAAAAATCTAAAATTAAACAAAACAAAAAGTTTTCTTCAAAAAATGAAAAAATATTACGTAAAAAAAATTTCAAATTTTCAAAATAAATTCTCGAAAATTTTTTTTCAAAAAATATTTTTTATACAAAAAGTTTCCTCCAAAAGATTTTTTTCCCAAAAAATTTAAAATTAAGAAAAAAAAGTTTTCTTAAAAAAGAAAGATTTTCGAAAACATATTCGAATTTTATAAAAAAAATTCTCCAAAAGATTTTTTTTTTCCAAAAATTTAAAATTAAACAAAATAAAAAGTTTTCTTAAAAAAAGCATTTTCGAAAAAATATTAGTGAAATTTTTTTTCAAAATAAAATATTTTTTCGAAAAAAAAATTCGAAAAAAGTTTTTCAAAATATATTATTCTGAAAAAGACCAAAATACCCATCATATTTTTGTGTAATTAATTAAAAATATAGATGGGTGTACTGAATATGTATGAAAAAGAAACAACGAGGACTAATCTTGATGAAAAAAAAACTGAGGGACCAATATTGTAGGATTCGATAAACCACAAGGACGATTTATGTAATTCTCTCTTGTTCCTTTTATTTCCCTTGGAATTCTTCTTCTTGTTTTTGGTCTTACCATCTTCTATCATGTTAACAGAAGACGAACCAACAATATATTTGCCTTTACCTTTGCCACTTTCTACCGACCTTGCTCTATGTGAAAGTGACTACCAAGTTGTACAAGAGACAACTCATCCTTCTTGTGTTTTAAACTGTGTTTGAAATCCTTCCATGAGGGTGGAAGTTTGTCTATGATACTAGACACATAAATGGATTCATCCATTTTGTGTTGTGTAAACTGCCCAGAATTCGAAGGAGTTCGTGATACTCTTTCCTTGAATCAACCATCTTGTAATTATTAAAATTACTAACAAGAAACTTCTTACTAGAAGCGACTTCTGCCATGTATTTTGATTCAAGTTGGTCCCATAACTCCTTTGCCAAATTCACGTTTTGGTATTCATCAAATAAGGCATCAAACATGTCGTTCAAAATGTGTCAACGACATATGTAATCATCATTCTCCCACTTGCATCGTCTCCTTTCTGATCCAGCGTCTCGTCCTCCACAAACTGAGGCATGGGGTACTCAACACGTATACAACTTTCAACGTGGTGAGAAGAAAGTGCATCTTCTTCTGCCTGAAATCAGTTCCCTTAAACTTATCCAACTTTCCAAACTTCGCAGTCATATCCCTACGAGTGTCTCCCATGATTAAAAGAAATCCTTAATCGGATAAGACAGATTGGCAATTGAAATCTAAGGCACGAGAAATCAATCAGAAATCTTAAGAGTATTTGTTTTTGTTATGTTCTGCAAATGAGATCACAGTACGGTTATATTCATAACTGAAAATATGTTATTTTCAGTTTTTCACCAACCATTGTGTTGGTTAGTAAAAGATGCATCTGTTGGGATTTTTTGGGGAAAACTGATATACCGACTCATAAAAATTGTTAACGCTAGGGGTCTGTCCCTTGACCCTGCAAGGGGCGCGGCCCCCTTGACCCACACATCTTCGTCGTGGTGATATCAAACTAACTGTGGCGGGCGTGCACTCCGCACCTCCTAACCCGTCTTGAGCTAAACTTGTATAAGGCCGTTGGTCTCAAAGTAACACGCACAATTACATAAAATAAGTTGATAACACTAAAATTACCAACACTTAAGACCTCATACATTTTAGTGTGATAAATACAGACCCTTTTGCACGCCTTTGACTAGCACCATTTTACCAAAGATCGTGACTGATCAAAGATGGTAATGTATGAGCTAGCTATCAATCCCAAATACAGTTGCCATATCATCTGTCCAGTTATTTATGTGATTGGGCCTGGAATAAGATCAGCATGGCTTAGCCCTATGCATGAGCCCAGCACAACATCTCTAAAGCTGTATTTTGATCTGAGTTGGGCAAAAGCCTTTAGGTAGCAGGACTCTCTTCATGCCTTAAATTTGAATCAGAATGTAGCCCAATAGATGAAAATGTCACACCAATGTTTATTATATTGCGTGCCCTTCATAAGCTAGTCCTTAACTAAGTATAATGATTTGGGGCAGATCACTGGAAGCATTGCTCATTTTTACTGGCATTGTATAATAAATTGTTTGCATTCCTGTGAATAGTTTGATCAAGAAAATCGCCTATGAGGTTTTCTCTAAGGCTTGGGATTTTAATTAGTTGATTTTTAGCCAAAAATAAGTAGTACATCAATAAAGTTCTGATGTAGAACTTTGGGTGAAAAGATGTTGAAACTTCCATTATTTGACTGTAGTTTTGGAAGCAATTACTCTGATGAAGAAAGGTAGTTGTGACCAGCCCCCACCCCAACAAACTGTTCTTTAATAGGGTAGGAACTAGGAACCTAGCATTAACAACTAAAATGCGAACATGTAAAGAAACATTAAAGGCAAAGACATATGTGTGATTAGTTTTGAGCTTAACCACCTAGATTATTAGTTTTTGACAGTTGGGACCCTCTCTGGACTCTGACTACTGGTCTGCTCTCATTGTTTACTGTATTATGTTGTCCCCGCCCTATGAACTTCCAAATAATAGCCAGCCTCACCTGTTACCAACAACCTTGCACTGTTTTGTTATTATTCAGGTACAATGTTAAGTCATTTGATGAATAATGAAACTAAATCCTCCTGGATACAACATGACTTAGATTCTGTATCAAGCTAATACATCTACAGTAGCAAAATAGTAGTATGGTGCATAGTTTATCGGTGCATATAACCATATATTGGTAGCAAAATAGTAAGTATGCTCCATAATTTTGTTAAAAAGTGCTGTAGTATGCTCAGTATGTTGCATAGTTTATCGGTGCATATAACCATATATTGAAGCTGAAGTACATCGTGTTTCACTGTGCACTTATCCCATTTATTAATGTAGTTTCTGAGTTACCCATTTGCTTGTTTCAATGGTCACTCGATATACCTCATAAATCATTTTTAGCTTATTTGAGAATTATAGCAATACTTATTTGTAATTCTATATTTTCTCGTCATCAATCCTAAATATGATGCTAATATGGCATTTGATGTTTCAAATGTGAAACTGGTATACAGTTTGTATGAAAACTTGTTTTTCGGGTGAAAGAAACTGCGGACACCTTTCACAATGGTCTGTGTGGTTTCTCTAAATGTTCATTATGGTGGTTTTGCTTGGTTCTTCTCTCCTGTTTAATTGGTTAGCACATCATTTTCAAAATTTATTCCGAGAATATAGTATATTTAATGTGGTTTAACATATATCTTATTAGTTGGTAGGCATCCTTTTCATTATTATATTAAATATGTTGCTCTTATCTTACGTTCCTCCCATGTTATGCTAAATTATTGAGCACATTTATTTCTCAGGATGAAGATGCATTCTTCAATGATTATGCAGTATCACACAAGAAACTCTCTGAGTTGGGATTTACCCCGGGTTCCTCTAAGAAAGTAAAGGACAGTGTCGTATTAGCACAAAGCGCTGTTGGGGTGATTGTTACTGCTGCTGTGGTGATTGTCAGTTATGTGTATGAAGCCCGCAAAAGGTCCAAGTGAGTAGACTTTATAATCCGTCGAATACGAGATACACTACTACATCTTTTGATGCATGGGATTCATGTTACTGTTGCATGATTGCCCTGAATTCTAGATCTGTAAAAGGTTGTACCTCAACATATTACAATTTGTTTAAGTTTATAAACACATACAAATTTGACTTTGAGTTTGATGAATTAATACCCTAAATAATGGAGTCCTCCACAAACATACTAATGTTCCCACCAGATTGTACTTATTTAATTTCTGTGTGTTGGATTAGCTATAATAATCAAGTTTTGGATCTGATCACATGCTGATAATAGTATATTCATTTTGGACTATTATTTTTTCCATTTTATGCCACCTCAAGTTAACTTTTAGTTCATTTGAAGTTGAGTAACATTTACTACTTTAAAGTTTAAACAGCCAGTCATCAGAGAATTGGTTGGATCATTCATTCTTTTAGTTTTATGCAATTTTATAATCTTTCTTCTAACCAACAAGTTTTTTAATAAGTGGTTGTTGATGCTAAATAAGCAAAAGGTTTACCCCTTTTCTACAGTCTTAAATCAATTGTGAAATCTTGTATGCATAGTGAATGTTTATTTTCTCTACACATACATACTCATTATGCCTGTGGGAAAGGGCTCAGCATCGGGCCAAACCTATCTGAACTGATCAAAGTCGAATCGAGTTGAACCAAAAACCGATTTCATGGAAAACATGCACCGAGAATTGAATCGAAGTCACTTGTTCGGTTTTGGTGTTGTGCCGGTCGGTTAAAACGGTTTAGGTGCGTTTTTCGTGGTTTTGGTCCGAACTAAACCAAGCCGAGCTATACCAAAACAGAAAACCGTAATATATAGAATAGAACCAAAAACCAAACCGTCTAGGGTTGGTTTAGTTTCGGTTGGACATGTTGGACTCGGTTTTTCCGTTCGATTCAATTTTCAGTTTATTTCGCTCAGTCCTAGTGTGAGGGATAGAAGTGACCAGATACACAACATTAGTCGAACTTCGATCAAAAATTGATGTTACTTTTTACTTATCAATTGAGTACAACAAAGTTCAGAAAAAACACTTCTTTCAGAACAAATGCAATAGCCATGATTTTGTAAATACTAAAATCAAGACTACCAAGCAACTTTTCATCAGGCCTCATTTCATCGTGAGATGCCTCTAGCCCGTTCAGATCGAATGACTTTATAAAATTACGTTGATACTTCCACTTATTATGAGTAACCTAAGAAACATGTCTATTTTCTTATTAATCTTTAGAATTACCACTACTTAGCTTTCAATTCGACTCTGATCATCGAATGAAATGTGAATAATAAGTTACTAAGTTTTTTTTATTAACCTAACTTTCGACTTGACGTTGCAAACCGATTAATTCCGGAACGATTACTTTTTTCGATTGTTTGGAATCATCGCAGTTGAACCTCCACAGCTAATAAAAGATTAATTTGTTTGAACCTAAAACTTCTAGGCACTTTCGTTTCGTCGTTAAACTCTTACCAGTAAATCACCCATTGGTTATTACTGTGCAAGTTATTAAGACAAAAAATTGATGGATAAAGCATAAAGTTATCGAATAAGGTTTGTATGGCAAATGGCAATGGATAGATTAGGTTGTTTTCCAGTGTGGGAGCATGTGCAAATAATTGAAGCTGCCAACTTCACTCTCCATTATCTACCTAACCCTCCTAAACTCATGCATTTGGTCTTTCCTTGTTTTGGCACTATGTGTTTGGTACATTCAATCTCCATTTTTAACTTTTTCTCTTTTTTATTTCTCCATCTACCTAAATTTATTTTCCTTCCAATCTTTCTACTTTTGTTCTGCAATTTGGATAGGTGACGAGTTTGATTATCGAATTAATTTAATTAAGTTACTGGTTCATTAATTCAATTATCAAACCTGATCGAGTTATTAGTTCACTGATTCGATCATCAGGTCAACTCGATCTACTTATCGGTTCACTGATTCGACCACCGGTCAACCAATCAGCGGATCACGAGATCGATCATCGGGTCCACCGATAAAATCTTCGGTTCACAAATTCGACCATCAAGTCAACTCAGTCGAGTAATCGATTTACTAATTCGACTACCAAGTCAACCTAAAGTTTTTTAATTACCGGTTCAACTACCAAATTAATTAGTAAATCGTTAACTATTTGTTCGCGCATCATAATAACTTGTCCCCTTGTTCGTAAAGCGTCTTTGACATGTCTTAATTTGAATAAAAAATCATAATGTCCACCTAATATTATTGTAACATGTGAACATGTGTTTAGTAAATGCACATTGTGTCATGTTACATTCACAAAGGGTACAATGTTTTTTCCTAATTTAATTAAAAAGGGATATATCTCTTCTTTCTTCCCCTACTGCACAATTCATCACAGTTTTAGGACATGCAACTGGCCTCTTTCTTGTTACATGTAACATCACAATCTGATTATAGAAATGAAATTCAACTCAATTTTCTCATTTTTAACCACACGACATGATTCTAAACTTTCGGGTATGTTTGGCCTAATGGACGGAAGTGTCGATTGCTTGTTTAAAGCAAGATTAATCATCTAACCTTCTTAGAAACAAAGTATTTTCATCTAAGCAGATGGTTAACCACTATCTTTGTAAATAGACAAGAAGTGTAATTTGTATGGCAAGCATGCACAATATAGGACTATATATGAGTAGTAATTTGATTTTAATACTCCAAAATTATGGACCAATGCATGTTAGTTCATATTGTGGATCAAGATCCAATAAGCATCAAAGGAGTGGAATTGTTGAAATAAAGATTAATTTTCACATGGGAGAAAAGAGCAAGACAACTCCCACAAGTCTTGTCATAACCTACCTACTTAGTTGGCTCTCACCATAATCATCTTGATTATTGCTAATACCCACCTTCTATTCTTCGCGTACCTTATGCGTTTACCTATTAAACACTTTTTTTCTTTGACAAATCATCTTTCCAATACCACCTAGGGGTGTCATGTGGGTCGACTCGACTTGGCTCGAACCTGATCTAAACCTGATAAGACCTTATAAAGTCATATTATTTTCAGGTCAAATAAACGTTATTGATTTTATCGGATCAATTCAATAACCTTATAGGATCGGGTTAAATTCGTAGCTAGTTTGTTATCTAAGTTGTTGCTAGTTTCTACCTATCATAAATAATCTAACTCTAATGTAAATAAGCTTTTGTTCTATACTTTTATTATTAAAGAACACAAGTGATGTGATTGTGGGTGACGGAACTAACGTGTGTCTCGGGTCGCTCACAAATTTTTGTGAGGTAATATTAATTTTTGTGATGTAATATTAAATTTTTGAAAAACCTTTGATTTATTTTAAATGCATCATTTTGTTTCATAGTTTCGTCCATGAGTGTGAGTATAAAATTTACTCAAGTCCATTACTCAAATTGTCAAATGTAAGGCTGTAAACGAACTGAATGTTCAGCGAACTGTTCGTCGACCGTTCGATCAAAAACTCGTTTATGTTCGTTTATTTAATAAATGAACGAACACGAACACGAACAAAATTTCCGTTTATTTAGTTAAATGAACGAACATGGACAATGCTCTGTTCGTTTATTTGCGCTCGTGAAGGCTCGATTATGTTCGATTAGTTCGTTCGTTTACGCTCGATTATTTTCGTTCGATTAACATCCCAAATATTAAAAAAAATTAATAAATCATATATTAAATATTTCAAAGATTTCTAACAATAATATAAACTATATATGACTATCTCAAAGATCATGAAAAGCTTATGATTAAAATGGTTTTAAACTTGAATCTCAATTCAATCAACTAAAAAACTTTTATTAATCAAACCCTAACAAAATCTTCCCTCAGCTACTCTGTGAAAGATCTATTATCTTCAATGATAATAGTTTTACAACTGAATAACAACAACCAACAAGAGATCTCAATCTCCAAGATCAAAGAACTGTGTGTGAAATATGATCGGAAGTATGTGAGTTATGAGTCAACTCCAACCTTTATACCAGCTTCTATCCACATTGCACTTTAGTCCCTGAGTATTTAGCATCCAGTCCCTTAACTTGTGCACTTGTGTCAAAAGGAGTCTCAACTATCTAAACAACACAAAATAAATTGCATATAAGTCCTTCAACATTTAACTAGAATAAAATTAAGCCCAATGTTATTTTAACACCCTCCCTTAATTTTAGTCTGAAAAAGATCAATTAAGTTCATTTTGTTGCACAAGTAATTGTGCTGTTTGATATCCAATCCCTTTGTTAGAACATCTTCAATTTGATTTGCAGTGCATATTTTAAGAATTTTAACAACCCCAGCAATAGCTTTTTCCCTTACAAAATGTAAGTCTATTTCCAAGTGTTTTGTCCTTTCATGAAAAATGGAATTAACAGCAATCTTAATTGCTGAATTATTATCACAAAGTACTAGAACAGGTAATATACTGTTACAGTTTAAATCTTTTAGAATTTTCAAAACCTAAAAAATTTCAGAAGTAACAGAAGCTAAAGCTCTGTACTCAACTTCAGTAGAACCCTTAGAAATAATATTTTGTTTTTTACTTTTCCATGAAACTAATGAACCATTCATACAAACACAATACCCTGTTATAGACCTTCTAGTAACAGTACATCTAGCCCAGTCTGCATCCGTATAAGCTTTAATACTTATACTAGAATTAAACTGTCTAACTATATCAATACCTTTACCTAGAGAACCTTTAAGGTATCTCAATACCTTTAAAGTTGTTTTCAAGTGACTGCTAAGAGGCTTATGCATGAATTGGCTAAGACAAGAAACAATATATGCAATATCTGGCCTAGTAGTAGTTAGATAGATAAGTTTACCAATCAACTTTTGATAATCAATAATATTATCAAGAATGGGATCATCAATACTAGGCTCAACATTCAAACTTATGTTGGGTTGCATAGGTATATAAGAAGGTTTACTAGCAAGCAATCCAAACTCAGAAATCAAATCAAGACAATATTTTCTCTGATTTAGACATGTACTAGTAGAAGTGTCAAGCACTTCAATTCCAAGAAAATACTTCAACTTTCCCAAATCTTTTATCATAAACTTAGATTTAAGAAATTCCTTAAAGACATCAATAGAAGACTTACTATTACCAGTAATGATTATATCATCAACATAAACAAGTAATGCAATAAAACAATCACTACCAGGCTTAGTAAATTAACTATAATCACTTTTACTTTGTTGAAAAACATTTTCCAAAAGAACAAAAGTCAAATTAGCATTCCACTGCCTAGGAGCCTGTTTCAATCCATACAAAGACTTATTCAACTTGCAAACCCTAATTTCATTAGCAGGAAAATAACTAGGTGGCAATTTCAAATAAACAGTTTCATTCAAATCACCATATAGAAAGGCATTGTTAACATCTAACTGATATAAAGTCCAGCCAGACTGAACTGCAAGGTTAATCAGAAATCTAACAGTTGCCATTTTAGCAACTGGAGAAAATGTTTCATCAAAGTCAATTCCCTCCCTCTGATTAAATCCTTGAGCCACAAGTCTGGCTTTAAATCTTTCAATATCCCCATCAGATAAAAATTTGATTTTATAAATCCACTTAGAACTAGTAGCCTTTCTTCCAACAGGAAGATCAACTAAATCCCAAGTATTGGTTTTATATAAGGCATCCATCTCAACATTCATAGCATACACCCAATGCTGATGCTGAGATGCTTCCAAGAAATTTTTAGATTCAAAAGTCTTGTTAAGCACAGAAGCAAAGCACATATTATCTCTAGATAAATTAGAGTAATTAACATATCTTTCTAAGCCATACTTGACCTTAGACTCAACCATAAAATCATTAAAATTTCTAGGAAAAGTAGACTGTCTAGAAGATTTTATAACAGGTAATGATTCATCAACCTGAGAAGGAACCATGGGTTCTATACCCTCGGAGCCATGTGCATCTATAATATCCTCATGGTTGAGAACCATCTCATCCTCACTGGCAACAACACCAAAATCTTGAGAATGCCCTTCCTCATTCTCATGATTGGAATCTAGTAAGCTACCAGAGTGAGGAGAGGAGCTATTCATCCTAATAGGGTTGGGGTCAAACTTTTTTGTATCATCATAGGACAGGTCAAGAGATGAATCACACCAATTAGAAGGGTCAAAAAGTTAAAAGAAGCAAACTCTTGAACAAAATCTTCTTTAGAGACAATAGCTTTAAAAGGAAAGATATCCTCATAAAACTTAACATCCCTAGAAAAAATATATGTTTCTTATCAAGACTATACAACTTATAAGCCTTCTTAAAATCAATATAACCAAGCAACACACACTTCTCAGACCTAGATCTAAATTTATCATGATTATTAAGTATAGTAGCATAAGCAAGACATCCAGAAGCCCTTAGATGCTTAAGAGAATGAGATTTATCATAAATCAGATCAAAAGGAGACAATCCATTCAGCACAGAAGATGGCAATCTGTTAATCAAATATGTAGCAGTAAGAACACAATCAGACCAAAAAGATGAAGGCAACCCTCCCTGAAACAGAAGAGCCCTAGCAACATTAAGAAGATGTCTATGCTTTCTCTCAACAATCCCATTTTGTTGATGGGAATAACTACAAAAAGTCTGATGTATAATGCCTTTTTGCTCACAAAAGGTGTTAAACTTTTGATAAATTCTATATCATTATCACTGCGAAAAATCTTAACCTTTTTTTAAAACTGATTCTGAAGCAGATTATAAAAAACCATAAGGTTAATCAAATGTCTCAGTCTTATTTCTTAAAAGGTACACCCAAACTGCTCTAGTATAATCATCAACAATGGTTAAATAATATTTGAACCCTTCTCTACTAGCAACCTTATATGGCCCCCATAAATCTAAATGAACCAACTCACCTGGATTATGAGAAACATGGTCACTAAGAGGAAAGGGTTCTCTGATTTTCTTAGCCTTTTGACAAATATCACAAACACTAATAACTTTTGAATTATCAAGAGCAAGTTTGTTTTTAAAACATCAAGAACATGATCAGAAGGGTGCCCTAGCCTACAATGCCATGTAAATCTAGACAAATGACAAACATTATTAACATTAGCATTCTCAAATCCTATACCTTGATTTCCATCAAAGTAATATAACCCACCAAACTGTCTACCAGTCCCCAACACTTTCCCTGCTTTCAAATCCTGATCAAGAATGTAACATTTATTTTCATCAAAAGCAACAATCAATTTACTATCCCTAGCAACTTTATGAACAGACATCAAACTAACACAATATTGTGGAACCACCAACACATCAAACAATGTTAAGTAACTTGTTAAAGGCATATTTCCATTTTTTTTGTAATAAAGGCCTCAGTACCATTAGGGTGAGAAACTTTAATTTTCAAATGTGAAATGTCAATAACATTTACCAAGTTTTTATAAGAAAAAGTCATGTGTTTATTGGCTCCAAAATCAGTAATTAGCCCATTAGTCACTAGCTTAGTATGCATTTTGCTATTAGAACAAAAAAAATTCTCAAAGTTTTTATCAAACAACTTACTAGCGTTCTAAATAATACCTACCATATTGGCATGAACATTTTTCCCATTGACAGAGTTATCTTTAATAAGAGCAATAAGAGTAGCTAACTGCTCATCAAAAAACCAGTAGAACTAGTAGACCCAATAGAATTATTAGACTTATTAGTTTGAGAGTTATTGGTCTTAAAGTTCACAGAAGGTTTCTTTTTCCAAAATCAGCAGGATACCTAATCTACTTAAAACATCTGTCAATAGTATGACCATTGAAACCACAATTCTCACACACTAATGTAGGTCCCCCAGTACCCCTTTTTTCATTAGGTCTAGGTCCAACATTAAATCTTGGTCCATTTCCAGAAGTTTGAGGCATCCGGAAATTCCCTTTGTTAGGAGCACTTACATTAAAAGCAAAATTTTAGGCTCTTGAAGCCACATTAGAACTGCTACCAGAGGTAACAACCCTATGTGACTCCTCACTAGAAATAATAGAGTAAGCATTCCTAACATCAGGTAAAGGGTCCCTAGATAAGATAGAACTTCTAATTTGCATATAAAATTCATCAAGACCCATTAAGAATTGCATAAGTTTCATCAGATCAGTATGCTTTTTAAACTCATAGCAGCATGACAAGTACATTTAGGCAATTTAACCAAAGCACTAAACTGTTTCCACAATGCATTTAATTTATGATAGTAATCAGCAATGGACAACCCATTTTGAGATAGTGTTAATTTTATGATGCGGATTAAAAGTAACAAGCCCATCCACTTTATCATAGGTTTCCCTAAGTTCTTCCCAAACATGGGAAGCCCTTTTTGAATTTTTTTGCCCAAGATATAGTTCTTCTGAAATAGAGTTTAAAATCCATCCCAAGACAACAACATTCACTTTGTCCCATTGACTCCCTAAAACCTCATCAGTATTAGACCTCCTACATGTGCCATCTATAAAACCAGTTTTATTTTTACCCTGTAAAGCAAGTTGCATAACACAAGATCATACTTGATAATTCTCAGTTCCTTTCAGTTTAATAGACACCACAATAAGAGAAGTAGAATCATTAGGAGGCAAGTGTAAAGGATGACTTAAATCTAATTTACTTATCTTAGTAGCAACATCAGTTCCCTCACTATCATAATAATCATACATACCATAAACAAACATGATGAAACAAAAACTCAAGAAGCAAATTACACTACAATAGAAACAGTAAAAAAATCAAATCAACCCCTTTTAGTTCCCAGGCTTCCTAACCATTCATGGATGGCAGTTCAAGGGCTAAAGATTGATCTGACGCGAAAAAGAATTACACTACTAACAAAAAAAAAACTCAAGACAGATACCCACCAATAAACACCCAAAGAACAACCAATTAAAGATAAAGGAGAAAAGAGGTGTTACAGTGCTATCACAACAATAAACCAGCGGAAGAACAATCCCCTTTGATCTTAATCAAAAGGAACAACCCAGAATCTTATGAACAGTGAAACCTTAATTTTTCAATTATGATCAATTAACCAATCCAACGATCAAATCCAGCCACAAAAATCTTCCAATAGTAACTAACCATGGTTAATTACACGATCCAAGCAAGAAATCACAAAACCCCCAAATTTTTCAAAACCCTAATTTTTCCAAAAATTAGGCGTTTATCAAGAATCATCCGATTTGAAGCAAAGATAACAAAAGAATCACGTAACACAAGTTAATTGATGAAGATTTGAAAAAACCAATTAGATTCAAAAACGTTTTATAGAGCAAGATTAATGACCTTACTCTGATACCATGAAAAGATTATGATTAAAATGGTTTTAAACTTGAATCTCAATTCAATCAACCAAAATTTTTTTATTAATCAAACCCTAACAAAATCTTCCCTCAGCTACTCTGTGGAAGATTTATTATCTTCAATGATAATAGTTTTACAACTGAATAACAAGAACCAACAAGAGATCTCAATCTCCAAGAATAACAGAATCAACATAATGATAATATCAAAGAACTGTGTGTGAAATATGATCGGAAGTATGTGAGTTATGAGTCAACTCCAGCCTTTATACCAGCTTCTATCCACATTGCACTTTAGTCCCTGAGTATTTAGCATCCAGTCCCTTAACTTGTGCACTTGTGTCAAAAGGAGTCTCAACTATCTAAACAACACAAAATATATTACACATAAGTCCTTCAACATTTAACCAGATTAAAATTAGGCCCAATGTTATTTTTAACAGATCATATGAATCATTTAAAGGAATAACTTTAGTTTCAGACTCGTTTATGTCTGTTTACATTTATATATGATCGTTTACAAATATTTATGTCCGCTTATGTTGGTTTACGTTTGTTTAACTTATTAATAAACGAACATGAACAAGTACAAATTTAAATAAATGAATATGAACACAAATTTTGGTCTGATTATACATTCACGTTTGTTTATTTGTCGGCTAAAATTTAATAAACTAACATGAATATACTATGTTGACGTTCGTTCGATTCGTTTACATTCTTATTCAAATGATTTAAAAATCCTCAAGTTAGTAGGTAACATAAGCTTTTACTTCAATAAAAAAATGTTATTAGAGACTTTTTCTGGCAACAAAAGGCTTTTAATCTACCTCTCCATGGAGATGACCTTACAACTATATATTTAATGCATGTAGGTATGTAAAGTCGTCATTGAACCACTGGTTTATATAAACGTAAACAAAGTAAATGAGATTTGTCATGTCATAGTAATTAGATAAAGAGACCTCTCCATAGATTGCCTTAGGCTACCTGCAGCAAAGATATAGTACGATTTTAACACGTCAGTATTCTCTTCTTTGCAATTTAGTATAACCTATTTGCTTTAATAAGACGACTTAATGCGATTAATTTCAATTTTTTTTATATATATATTTTTAAAATAATAAAATAAAATAAATAAAAACATTACAATAATATTTATATTTAAATATTATTAAAAAATGATTAAAAAATTAATTGGAGATAAAAAGTGTAAAATGCATTAACTAATAGTAACTATAAAATGGTCAAATTAATATATGTTGTGAAGAATTAAATAACGCTCAATATATTAAAATTTAATATTTTTTTTTACAAATTTTATATAATTAGAACTAATTAAATTTAATAAAAAAAATAAACAGACTATAAAAAAAATCCTTTTCACTATATATTGGTAGTGGCAAGTTGATTAGCAGCAAACAAACACAGCACACACTCGATCTTTCCTAAGACCGAGTTGATGCGATTGAAACATGCGAATCGGTCGCCGCAACGGGCCAACCGACTGCAAATTTGGTCGCGACCGAAAGTCGTATTGCCGTTACGGGTAGCCATAATGAAACAATTTAGATTGGGTTATGTTATTAAGACTCTTAAAAAAAATTATTTGTACTTAGTTTTTGCGTTTTATTTATTTATGAAACTGTGAAATAAAAACTATGAAACAAAAAAAAAAAAAAAATTTACGTGTCAAAAGAGTTAAATTGACAAAAAATACGAAATACAAACTGATAAAAAACTGTGTGCGTCAAAATATACTAATAGTAAACACCCATTTAGATTAGCTCAGATTGACCTCTTGATTACTGTTTTAAGAAGTTACTACTCAAAATAACGGTACAGTAATTAGGATTTGTGAATCCATGGAGAGCGATTGAGTTAGTTCTGATAATCATGACACCTAGAATATATAATCAAATGATTAGTTCTTAATTACAGTATATTATACACATTAGGTGATCTAAGAAAGAACTAGACGAGTTAAAAATTTAGAGTTTGAGATCATTATTATGCTGTTTAAAAAAGAAAGAAAGAAAATACAGAGATCATATATAAAATTCTAGTTAGTACTTTTAAATTTGAAAAGACTGAGTACTTTTTCATGTCATTAACCGCAAATCAAATCAATCAAAGTAGTTTTCTCTCATTAAGTGAATTAGGCACAACCTACCCTAACGTTTTAGCTTGAGCTTTATTTCCATTTTCCTATTTATATTTTGTTGGTTTCTTAATTAGGGTAGTGTGGTACATTTAAGTGTAATACCAACCACTTGCTTATTAAGGCTTGTTACCAAACTTTTAAATAAGTTCTCGTGTATTCGAATTGTATGGAGTGTTGATTCAACAAGCAATTAACCCATGAAGTTAGACATGTTAGCTATCGATCTACATTTTCTAAACCTAATTCCTATCTTTGAATTCTCAAACCTAGCTTCTCTTTCATATTACATATCTAACAACAAGGTAAAACGTGTTAAGTTGTCTAGTCTTGCGTTTGCCCGGCCGGCTAACCTGGTCATCATCTTGAAATGTGATTTTCCAAGCTAAGGCGCCACCCGAGTGCCTTGGCTTGGGTTTCACTCGTTTGATAAACTAGGATGCATCCTCGTAATGTTCATTAATTTTATATATTTTGAGTTTTTGAACAGAAAATAACAACTGTACCAAAGATATATTTATTAAGAATGTTAGCGTAGAGCTAGGTATATAGTTGGATTACACATGCTTCGAGTTTGCTAACTACCAACAAACTTAAATTTATCTAGACTTAAAGTGCCAACTTGCATTGCTTCATTGGAGAAGCATGATATAAATAACTCTATAATTCTTCTCACTCAAAGTTTTTTTTATCAAGATAAAAACTTAGGCAGATTTATATCCAATAAAGTATCAATTGGGCCTCAAAAGTAGAAACTGTTTTGGTAGGTTTCATGTACCACAAAATCAAAGTTGACAAGGTTGGCAGCATAAACACATGAATTTACAAGTTCCCATCCATCATATCCATCTACCCAACCACCTTTGTATCTTTCGCGTCAACTTGATGGACAGGCCAAACATGAATCGATCTAGTTCGATATCTAGTTCCATAACTTAGTAGTTCTATTTTCATGTACAATACGTGATATGTACATGCATTAATAGTTGTATACATATACACGTAGAGCCATAGAGATCGAGTCGGACTTATAATCCTCACTTGTTCTAGTTAATGCATGCTTTGTTGCGGATTTTTTTTTGAACGGCAATATTATTACAGTATAAAAGAATGCTTGTTACTAACTTACTACTAGTGTGTTTCATGGTGTGGTGGGTGATAAATGATGTGTGAATTGGGGGTAAAATAACAATAAAATGGTGAACCAACCTTCTCCCAAGTTGTACCCTACTTGCGCCTAAACTTGCACCACAAGGTTGGGGAGAGAAAAGTGGAAGGTAGACCAAAGCCCATATACACAACCACAACCACACTCCACTCATTATTTTTTTTCCCTTTTTTCTTATCTCATCTTTTAACCAACTTCCAAATTTATATCCTTCTAGAAGCACTCAATCCTACGGTTGTATATACACGTATATATATGTATTACATAACATGAAAAGGCCATTGCCATTGTGGGTGTTTGTTCAAAAAAAATCAATTATGGGGTGGTGTTATGATTAATTTGTCTCTTAGCTTATCAATCTAGTTGAATGTATAAAAAACTTGTAGATTGGTTTATTTTTTTTTATTAATAGTCTCTCTCAAGTTATTTGTGAACAAAAACTGGTGTGTTGAGAATTTTAAGCTCTCACAATCGATTCGTGAGCACAAACGATTTGATAACAGACTCTTCAAGCTTCGACTCATTCTAACAATATATTCTTTAAGCTTCGACTCATTCTAACGATATAGAAAAGGATCTCGAAGCGATTAATCTGATCTGATACGATGTAAGTTTAGGTTTTTGAGTCATAGGGAGTTGCATTTTATTGGAGTTGGCGAAAAAAAATAAAGCATACGAAAGAAAAAAAGATCCTATCGTAGGACCTGGACTTTTTTTAATTTGTAACAAAACATGATTGGATCATGTTCAAATTAACATGAGAGAATCCTAGTCTTCTAATTTTACCATGTTAAACATTTTACAGCATTTAGAAGATTGAGATCACCATTATTGCAAACTAAATTATTTAAACGGATAACATGTAATTAAATGAGAAAGACGAAAAAATAATTATAAACACATAAAAAATACATCGATTTGTATAGTAATATATTTTTTTAGCTATAATTTAAATGCTTACATATATATTAGATGCCTTTTTATCAAGTTAGGCGGATCATATGTATTTACCATCGGTTGCATGTCAAATTTGCCGTTAATACTATTTTTCGTCGTTTATACTTTAATATCACTTTTAAAACTAATTTGGATTCATCTGATGAATAGAAATGCGTCGAATTTAAGTTGACACATATCCAAAAATTGTTAATTGTTATAATTATTTTGTCATTTTTATTTTTAAATTATTTTTTTACTGATTCATACTTTTAGATAACTAATTTGTAAAGAAAATTCCATGGCTTTCTTTATTGTTAAAATACTCTAATCCAAACTCTAAATTAATCTTTTATATTGGTAAAATTACTTGATTAATTAGAAAAAGATTAGATCATGTTAGAGCATATGAAAAAAGTGCATGACAAAAGAAAGGTTCGCCCGAAACACAATGTAAGGTGTTAGCTCCAACAACATAGTAATTAAATAAATATTGGTAGTAATTTAATGTAAATGTAGTTGAAGAATTTTGGAAGGTTAGCTAATTACTCTTAAATAATTATTGACCTAAAAGTTGTTCAAAAGGATCACACTTTGTGCCCTCTTTACTTTATTACCTATACCTCACTTTACACCTACTTGAACCTCATCCTATTTATTTTATTTCATAGAGAATATGATATGTATGATAGGACGAAAAATAAAGATACCTATCACATGTTGTATTTATAAAGCGTAGGAGGGGGTTGGTTTGATACGATTCTTGTTTGAATATACCACTCGAATTGTTAGGTTATTCATAACAGCGATCTAGTCACATTAATTTTCTTTTTCGACGACTTACAAATGATTTGTTTTCACAGCAAGACGATCAAGTTCAACTTTTTAATATATTTTTTTAAATAATTATTTAAATAAAAATAAAAAATATTACAATAATATTTATATATAAATATTGTTAAAGAAATGATTAAATTTTTTTTAATTAAAAGTAAAAAGGGTAAAATATATTAGAGAAAATCACTTAAAAATGTAGTAAACTTACCACTTTTTATGGTTGTGTGTACTAAACTATTTTTATTCTCATTGTGTGTATTAAACTTTTTAATTTCGATCATTGCGTGTATTTTGAGACGCTTTTTCTTGGTACAATGACCATTTTGCCCTTCAAAATTTGAAAAACGTAGGGGTAAAATGGTCGTAAAATACATACAATGATATGAATTTGAAAGTTTAATACACACAATGAGAAAAAAAAATAGTTTAGTACACACAACCATAAAAAGTGGTAAGTTTATTACATTTTAAGTGATTGTCCCAATATATTAACTAAAACTAACTCTAAAAATGATCAAGTTGTGAGAAATTAAACAAAGCTCAATATATTAAAGTTTAGAAATTTATTATAAATTTTATCTAATTAAAACATAATTGAAACTAAATAAAGTTTTTTTTTATATTAACAGTGCCAAAAATCAAAGATTAAAAGGTCTCTTGTTTTTCAACTAGGTCGAGCTGCAGAGCGATTTCATCAAATCGACCTAGACGACTGAATCTCCGCAACAAGTTGATCTAGTGTGAATCAGTCGACCGATTTGGCTGACCGAACCGTTACGAGTATCCTTAGAGCATAAGGTATGATTCGATAAAGTATAATTTAGTGTCATGAGAAAAATAGATATCATGTCATCAAATTATTTCAAAACACTAGAATTATCATAACATCATAAAAGTAATGTACTGGTTAACACTAGAATTGTAGTGTTATAATAGCCCACTTTTAATAAAAAAATGAAACAAAATTAAAAAAATACTCACAGCGCGAGGGTCGGTACAATATCTCGCGTCATCGCCTCGCGTTATGGCCATGGGTGGAAAGTACGGTGCAAGAGCCCATGACACGAGCCACAGTGTGATTTTCGACGCCATGGAGCTCGCGTTATGCCCATGGCTTGAGCCATAAACTACCGTACGAGGGGCTCTTAGTATTTTATGTTCTACAAATCAAACCAAATTAGACTAAATTGATATGTCTCGGGTTGATGAGGGAACCTCAAGGGACTCTTAGTATTCCAAATGTGGATGATATATTACTCTTGGGAAATAGCACTTAAATGCTTCTGGAAGTGAAAACTTGGTTGAGCAAGTGTTTTCCATAAAAGATTTAGGTGAAGCTCCATATATTCTTGGAATTAAGATCACACGTGATATATCTAAGCGGTTGTTGTTTTTAGGTAAAAGTGCTTATTTTGATAAGTCCTAAAGAAGTATAGGATGGATAAATCCAAGAAAGGGTTTCTTCTAATGCAAGAAAAGCCGAGCTTAAGTAAAAATCAAGGTGTGATCACACCGATACAGGTGAAACGCATGCAGAGAGTTCTGTATGCTTAGGCAATTGGTTCTATCATGTATGTGGTAAGATGCACTCGACTTGATGTTGCTTTGCGCACAATTTGTGTTGTAGATTCCAACAGAATCCTGGTGAGAAACACTAGACTGCTGGTTAAGACCATTCTTAAGTATCTTAGGAATACTAAAGATATGTAACTTGTTTATGGGGCTAAGATAAAAAACGAGCTACGAGTTAAATGTTATATGATGCTAGTTTTTAAACCGACAAGGACAATACCAAATCCCAAACTGGGCATGTGTTCGTTCTTAATGATGGAGTCGTGGACTAGAAGATTAGTAAGAAAAGCATTACTGCAATGTCCTCTACTGAAGCTGAATATGTTGCTGTTGTTGATGCTGAAATGAAAGTTGTCTGGACAAGGAAGTTTATTAGTGGTCTTGTTGGAGTCATGCCAACTGATAATGAGCCTACGGAAATGTTATGTGACAATTCTGCTACAGTTTCCATCTATGATCATGGAATCATGCGGGGTCTAGACAATATCAAAGGAGATTTCACTGTATTCGAGAATTATCGAAGATGGTGAAATTGTCATTAACAAAGTTCAAACAGATGACAACGTTGCATATCCTTTCACAATACCAATGCATTTGAATAAGCATTTTGAGCATGATGCGTCTATTGGTCTTGTTCGTTCTGCTAGTCTCATGTAAATATGTGATAATTTATTTTATATGTTAGTATTTGGATAGGGGATGATTAAGCAATGGTTATCAACAAATGAATTAATTTTTACTAGAAATATTGTTTTTGTTTCTTAATAATTGTATCATGTATTTTCATGTTTAATCTTTGAATATAATATCTGCAATTAGTGTATTATATATATTCTAAATTTCTATTGTCAATCATCAATATGGCGTATTGATGAATTAAAGAAAAATACGAGGGTTGGTTGTATCTATTGAAGATACATAAAGATGATTCTTCCAGTCTCATAGGTTATTCGATATGGTTGAATGATTGGATTACCCCAACCATGTAGGTTTTTTATAGATCCACGTCATCAAGAATCTACACTTATGGTAAAGTATTGTTATCCTTAGTCTTGAGATATAAGTGAATCTTTGCATGGATGGATATCATTTCTTGATTTAGAGTAAATACTTTGTTAGTAAAATGGATAGTTATAAGACCTATTTTAGAGGTGTCTATTACATGTGTGAAAGGTACTTGTAGTCAAAATAGGATTTTGTTCCTCCATGAATAGAGTATGATACATATTGGGCCCATCGTAAGGTTGATCAAATGTTTTCATGGCTATGCCCACATTGTAGTAAAGAAGTTTCTTTTTACATATGGTAATCCTGATTAATTATTGAAACGAGAAACAGAAACGTTAATACATGAAATGACATATGGTCCATATTCATGAATAAACGTATCAGTAACAAAAGGGATGCAATATTAATTATACCATAAAGGCTGGGCTTGTTTTCCAGAAACCAAACTCATTTACTTTTGGGAGCGTTGATAGTGTTGCTATACGATATGTCAATGTTAGTATTAAAGTACGACATGACAGAGACTTCCGCAAGTGAGAGCTGTTGGGTTGTGCGTAAGTCATAGTTAATATTTTATACGGCCGGGAGTGCGTGGGCCTAAGGAGTCACGCACTTACACATCGAGATCATCTTTTATTAAGATATACGATACAATCCGCTGCGTGTACTCATGATGCATAGTTATTTAATTATATCTACTGAGTTTACTCATGATGCATGTATGCTAGTTATATGATCCTATCCGCAGCTTTTACTCATGATGCATGCATGCTAGATACATTAGGTTGTTAACTTCCAATAGAAGACATGCAAGGACAACTTGTTATTTCTTAAAACGCTAAAGGTAAAATTTGGTTAGGTATAACTAATGGCTGGTGAACTCAAGGTTGATCCTTGTTGTGTATTCCATAAGTCTTAAATTTATATAACAAGGATTAACCAAACGAGGGACTAGAACATAATCACGGGCAAGTATACCCTTTCGCGTATAGTATAGTTTGTAGTGGTAAGCCAAGATTGTTCGCAAGGACTTAGTTTCGTTTTGACAACCAAAGTAGTAATCAAAGATAAAAGTTTTTAAATGAAATAACATGATAACAAGTATGACTACTAATGGGATAACTCATATAACTTTGTGATGATGATAATAATGATCGAGATATGATAAGGTAGGTAAACAGTAATAAACCGTTTTTTTTATCAAAATGGCGTTGTACAATTTACTTGGCTTTGATTTAAGACTTATGTATTATAAGCAAATGATCTCTCCTAAGCTTTAAAAAGTTTCTATAAGTTCAATGTTTTATCAACTTATCTAAGCGGATCTATCCAACCAAAGATTCAAAAACTATAGACAAGTTCTTTAAAAACTCGTTATAACAAGTTGACCTTTTCGGACCCCAAGTTATCGTAACAAATCTAGTTTGATAAAGCAAGGTGATAGAACTTAGATAGTAACGTGGTTCTTCGACATTAGCTTGAAATCATTTAGTAAAAGATCATATCATAGCATCATCACTAGTCATATTTACATACCCATGTAGTCATAAATAGCTTAGCCAAGCCTAGCCTAACAAGCCAGTATATAATATCAAATGGAAAAGATTAAATAGATATTAGACTTAGATTATATTGAACAAGGATTACAAAGTGTCACGTAGCAACGACTTTCCAATAACCAAAGAGTATAATGCTCTTATTACAAATATTTCCCAAAGTAGAAAATATACCAAAATGATGATAAATACCCAAAAGAGTCAGGTATATAAGAATGAGAGAAGTGTGTGACAAGTGATAGGCGGTGGCCTCCATTTATAGTGCTGACTGGGGGTCAAAGTATGTCGTACCACTTTAAATGTGTGTCGCCATTTGGGGTGGCATTTGTGCGCCGCACAACTGAGATGGCGCGCCACACATTCGTGCGTCCAAAATCTTATATTCTGCTTATTTTCACTTTATTGCTTTGAAGTAGTATAACTTTGGATTTCTTCACTTTTGGTCCTTCAACGTTTAACCTGCATGTAAAACACATAGTTAAGTATCGAAAGTCCTTATTTTCATATAGATAAAGGGTCGATAATGATAGGTTGAATATGTACAATTTGGGTGTTATCAATCCTCCCCCTCAACTCTTTGAAAAGGAAATGACAAAAGCTGAGAAGAATAGAAAGAGATTCAAAGACTTCTCCATGAAATCTTTGTCACAGAGCATATAAGATTATATGGGATGTACAAAAATGTCATCCTACCAAAGGAGATCGTTGGACCCATTGATGGGCAGGCATACATTAAGTAGAGGTTGTGAATACTGCTTCCAAAGAGAAAATGAGTTGTGCCTAGCTTCCAATGTCCAACTCATCAATATAAAGAAAGCTCTGAAGCTAAACTAAGATTATGTTAAACATCTAGAGAATGAAATCTAAGTTTTTATTGATTCTAGAAGTGATAACAGAGAAGCAAAAGAGAATATCAGACAGGGGATTGATTGATGAAGACCTGAAGACCGATGTGCTGAGGTGGTACACTAAAGTTGGTACACTAGAGTTGGGATACCATAGGTGGGACACTCCAGAGGTGGGACACCAAAGGTGGGACAACATAAGTGGTACACCTATGAAGACAACATAATTTTTATCTCTGTACTTTTTGTACTTGTAATATTTCAAGTTTAAATAAAACTATGTTCTCTTTTGTTTTACTATTCCTATGTTATGTGTAAAAATAAGATGTGTACTCACTTACAATAACACTTTAAGATCTAGCTGTATTTATGTTTAAATATAGGGAGATTTTTGAGAAAATTAGGCTGTTAGCTTTTCCCTTAGACATAGATTTAATTCATAAATAAGCTAAGTGTTATAAACTTGACTGTGCGTAGGAGACATGCAAGTATTGAAAGTCTCACAAAGGTTCTGACCTCAGTGAGCAACCACATAGAAGTTCAAGTCAGATACATCGTCAAGGAAACCGAATATTACTTGAAGACATACTCATCAGATGTGATAGATAAAAACTGAGATGTATCAAGAACTCTTAGTGGTTGAGTGTTATCAGGAGTGGCAACACCCTGATAACCCTCTGTACCCTTTGGGTATCTCTTTGTGTTTAGGAGGTAACTATTTGAGCATGACAAATAATAGCTTTGAATTAAAGCTTCCTAAAGTACGTAGTTGTGATAATGAGGCAACAGATTTCAGCACTGTTTGCTGAAAGAAAAGTACCAGTTTCCAAGAATAGAAGTGCATCGATGCAGATATACGACTCCACCAGATTCTTGACATGTAGCTACCTAATCCACAACTGGCTCAACATCGTACCACTATAAATAGAGAATGTAATAGTAGTTAATGTTTCGTTCACTTGTATTATTCGTTAGCATTAACTCTCTCAAACTCACACAGAGTCAGCTGTTTATTATTGATGCACATCTTGCACTCCTAGTTTTACATTTATTAACAAGACTTATTAATTCCTTAACTACGCATACGAGCAAGTATAATCGTTCTATTGTAGCAAAGTCGGGTAAGTCAAGATCGTCCCATGGGATTTGCGTATATTCAAAACGTTTGGGTGGTGTAGGTAATAGGGTTGTCACTACCAATATTACCGCTAGAATTAACTTAGTAAAGGAAATCATAATTAAAAGTAATACTTGTGTGAATTCCATTTCATCTGTAGGAGAGTTGATTTGTGTGTGTTTAGCAACTATGAATCACAAATGTAAAGTACATAAATTCCATTCCATGGTATTTTTCATAGAATCCATATTAACAAATTGGTGTAGACAAACCCTTTCGACCTATGATTATCTATTCCAATTCATTATAATCCCCATTTGTTAGAAAATACAAAGAGATAAGTTTGGTTTGAATGGGTTCTTTCGACCTATACCCAAGATAAATCTTTTGACAAATTCCTTTAACCAACTCGTCAAGGTGAGTGTCAATCACCAAGAAACCAAATTGACTCATGCATAAATCTTTTGGAACATAGTTTACCGGAAATCCTTTTCGACCTATAAATCCAATAAAAAACTATATTTCATTTGATTATCAAAACATGTTTCAAGAATTTATCAACCATTAAAACCCAATTATATTCTCTTGATCATAAAAAAAACTCTCCTTTAGAATTAATGTTCATCACACAAGTATATCACACTACTCGGATTCAAACACATTGCAACACAATTCATAACTTTCTCAAACATTCAAAAAGACTTAAATTATAATGAGAATCAATTAAAGTACACGAGTTTACCAATTGTTCTTCAAAACACAAGGAAATAACAAAATAGAATTTAGAGCAATTCTAAAGCCTCCAATCAACAAATAAACCTCCAACCGAATCTCTTCTTCACGAAATTCGTCCCTCCTATGAGGATTAACAGGGTTTATTGTCTTTCGGGTTATGTAGGAATGGTGATTCTAACCTTTGTCAAGGGTTAGAATGATCCTTGGATTTAGCACACTGAAAACAATGACCCTAAGGTCTAATTTATACACCATTTTTGCTTGGGGAGAAGGTAAAAATTACTGGGAATGATTATGGAGGGGAAATGAGAAGCCTCCCATTGATGGTGGAGGTTTATGAGAGTTTTAATGTAACTTGTGCTAAAAACTGACTAGCAAGTTGTTGGTGGCTTCTTCTCGTGCTGGTGGCTTCTTGGCCATCTTCCACATTTTCCTTTTCTAGTCCTTTTTCTTTATTTCTTCCTCCTTCTTTCCTCTAAACTTCCAATACTCCTTCGTCCCCAATTATTCTTCATACGAGAGCTTACGTTCTCATGCCTCGTTTATTCCTTCGCCTCCAATTCGCGCTTTTTATTCCTTTATTTACGTTTCTTCAATCTTGCTTCCTACAAAATACAATAGCCGAACTTTGCACGATATTAGCAATAAAAGTCCGTTTATTACCACAAATACTATATGAATAGTGAAGATAACGCTTATTAATACATGTTGGATTTTAGCGTTATCAGTTATAAACTCGTGACCCTTAGAGATTTCTTGTAAACTTAACATACTTGTTAAGTTTGCTTGTCCAAAGGGTATAACATACATTGTCATTCAACTTGTGTGATCCATAACACATTGTAATACTTTGGTTATAGATCAATAAAGTCTTACACGTTTGAAAAGTATTTTTGGTGTTATTAACCCTTACTTAATCGTTTCAATCGTATATTAGGGACTATCAAAATGGTTATGCAATAATCTAACTTATGTTTAAATGCAAATATCACACTAAATTGATATTTACGTTTTTAATCATTCTTAACGTTTTGTTAAACGACAAAACATCAAACATATTGTTATGTTAGACTTATAAGAATCATATAAGTTTCTTAGTCCATGAGCTTATACAAAATATATTTTTACAAAAATAACACAACTTGTATAAACATAAAATGATAAATATAAATTGACTCCACAAAGTCAATGTTGACTTTTAATGTCATAATTCGTAAGTCAAACTAGAATGATTTGATGCTTGCTTAAAATCTTGGGAAAACATTTATGAGGCAACAAAAGTCAGACCTACCGGACCCCGGCGGACCCAAAGGTGAAGGGTCCGCCGTGTTTTGTGGAGTCTGGCAGATTGCCTATAAATTTAGCCCTTGTCTAAGCTTCTAACTCACCCCTTTATCTCTAAATTTCTCTCTAATCTTAGTATATATCTAACATTCTAATCTACCTTGTATATCTTCTTCTTGCTTGTAATTAGATCCTTGTTCGTATCAAGATTGATCACGAGAAACTTCTACTCTAAGCTTTGATCCTTAAAGGCTTCACATTGCGTGAAAGTGTTAAGCGTTACCTACACTATCACCACCGCTGTACTCATTCATCTATATACTTGTATTAAGTGTGGTTGGTGTTATAACCACAAGTGTAGAAGTGTAAAAGGCATTGTTGTACCTTAAGAACAAGACATCTTAAACTTCGGTGTTGTTTAAGATTGTAAGTTTGTAAGTGAAGGTTTCTCCACCGATGTAAAGGAGATTCGATTGCTAGTGAAGTAGAACTCTCGAGTGGATACGAGGAGTGGAAGTAGGGGCAAGATAAGTGAGATCTTGCTAGGCCGAACCACTATAAATAATCGTACATTGTGCTTTGTTTACTTATTGTTTCAAGTCATTTACATTACTAATCAACAAGTCGTCTATATCTATTCACAATCATGAAAAATTTTCTAATATACTTAAAACTAATCAATAAAAACTATTCAACCCCCTTCTAGTTTTATACAATTGGCATCAAGAGCTACGTACTCAAGGTCTTTAAAGTATATTATACGTTAAAACTTGAATCGATCCATGGATTCTGAAAACTACAAAGAAGAGAAATCTATGCAAAGACCACCACTTTTTGAAACCGATGGTTTTATTTATTGGAAAAATTGTTTTGAAACTTTCGTGAAGTCTAAAGATATATATCTTTGGTATATAATCATTGAAGGTGATTATGCACCAACAGTGAGAAATGTTACCACTAACCAATTTGAGTCGGTTCCTCACGAAAAACAAACCGAGGATGAAAAGAAAATGTTAGCTAAAAATAACGAAGCCAAAATGATGCTTTATAATGCTCTACCTAAAAAGAAGTATGAAATAATATTTATGTGTCAAACCGCCAAAGAAATTTGGCACTCACTCATAGTCACACATCAAGGAAACTCGCAAGTCAAGCATAATAAAATTGATCTACCTGTTTAACAATATGAAAATATTTCTATCCTTGAATAAGAGTCAACTGATGTGGGATTTGCTCGGTTTAATACTATCATAACATCACTCAAAGCACTTGATGAATCTTTCTCCAACAATAATTTTGTTAGGAAATTTCTAAGATCTCTTCATCCAAAATGGCGAGCTAAAGTCACGACAATCAAAGAATCTAAAGATCTTTCAATTCTATCACTAGACGAACTTATCGGTAACCTCAAAGTGCACGAAATGGTGATGGAAAAAGATTATGAAATCATCAAAGGCTAGAAAGACAAACAAAAATCATTAGCCTTGAAAGCCCGCGTAGAATCTAGTGATGATGAATATTCGGATAGTGACGGCGAAGAATATGCTATTGTCGTACGTGACTTTAAGAAATTTCTTAAAAGGAGAGGAAGACTTGTAAGGCAACCACTCGACAACAAGAAAGTGTCTCGAAATCCATTCGATATCAAGAAACCTAAGGATGAAAGAAAATGCTTCCAATGTGGTGATCCTAATCACTTTATTGGTAGTTGTCCAAAGGCAAAACAAAAGACCAAAAGAGCATTCATTAGTGGAGAATGGATCGCGAGTGAAGATGAAGGCGATGAATCCAAGAAGGAGGAGCTAGCTCTCATGGCACATGAAAAAAATGAGGTACATCTCGACTCTTCTTATTATTATTCTTTACTAGATGATGACACACTACAAATTGAGTATAACCAAATGTGTGAACTAAGTCTTATAATTGTAAAACAAAATAAACTTTTAAAAGTAAAAAATGAAAGTCTAGAAAATTAAGTTTATAATTTAAAGAGTAAATTACTTAGATTGGAAAAAAGGTAAATCATCTAAATGTGAAAAGTGTGAAGAGCTAAATAGTGAAATGGATAAGTTAAAAATGAGTCACGAAGCACTAACCAAACAAAGTCTAAAACTCACAAAACTTAGCAAAAATGAAAATTGCATTGATGAGATGCTTAACTATCAAAGAGATAGCAAAGACAGAATGGGGTTAGGGTTTGATAAGAAAAATATAGCTTCTAGCTCAAAGACGACACTACAAAATGACATTTCTAAAATTGCTGTCACAGAGGGCCACGGAACCCTTTGCACCAGGGTCCGACCCCTGTCAAAGGGTATGTGGTACTCTCTAATGAACAAAAGAAAAATCGCGCCGAATTTGTCATTGTATCTAGAAAATCTAAACCATTCAATCCAGAAAGATATGAAACAAGTTTTAGAAATGTGGAAACAAATGCTAGAGCTAGAAACACTCAATATCAACCAAGATTATCTTATTTCAAACGCCCATTTCCGAAAAGTAATCAAAGTGTTCTAGGCAAATATAGTCAAGTGCCTTTTAACTATGATTACCACGACCAATTTTCTATGGGTAATTTATAACCGTGGGATGTATTTGGCAACACTCCAATCGGGATTGGCTTATGAAATATGCATAACCCAAATGGACCCATGAGACGATGAGGCCCAAACATTTGAGTGTTGAAATGTGTAGGTATGCTTAAAGGTTGGACTTGAACCCGACGAATAGATTAAGGACAGCAGATGTTCTAGACACATGACGGGGAATAGGAATCTCTTTAGCACCTACACACCAACGAACGGAGGTAATGTTATTTTTGGTGGCAACATCAAAAGCAAAATCATAGGCAAATGTATGATTTCTAATGACCATATTACCATTGATAACGTTGCTCACGTTGAAAACTTAGGATTTAACTTACTTAGCATTAGTCAACTATGTAGTAACAAATGCAAAGTTTTATTTGAAGAAAACGGTAGCAAAATACTAAAAGACGGAATAACGATAGCAAAAGGAGTTAGGAAAAATAATTGATTCATCAAAAGATGCTATTTGCTTAGCCACCATAGATGATACTTCTACCCTTTGGCATAGACGACTTGGTCATATAAACATAGGTCTTTTACAAAATCTGACTAACAAAGATCTTGTGAGAAATTTACCAAAAGTAAAATATGATCAACATTTTTGTGACGCATGTAGAATTTGTAAAACCCGCATGCTTTTACCATGAATAGTACCTTAAGATCGTACGTATATAATTAGAATTATCCTTTTATAACATGTTTACGTTTCACGTATAAGAATTATTAGTATTACGTACGTGTTATAACACGATAAGTATTCACTACATATGAACACACGATAATTATTTCAATAATAACTAAAATCACGAGCATACGAACATGAAATCATGAACGTAATTTAATCACGAGCTAATATTAATTACATATATATATATATATATATATAGTTATCACGAACTAATATTACGTATGTATATATAACACGAATAATATATTAAGTCACGATCGATAACTAATTAAAACACGTAAAACACGAACACGAGAACACACTTATTAATTAGACACGGAAAATGTTCGGGTAACCCCATGTGGACCCCATGCCACGAAATTAGGAGAGGAAAAGGGCCTAGCCCATCATTTTACTAAACAAGAAAAAGGAGGAATCATGTTTCATTTTACAAAATCTAAAAAATAATTAAAACCCTAAAACTTTTCCTCCTCTTCCTTTTCTCCTTTTTGGCCGCCACATTTAGGAACACCAAAGGGGTGTTCGGGTTGATTTTGATCTTGGATTTTGGGCAAGCATTCGTGTGTGTTCATCCTCGTTTGATCCACGCATTCAGTATACCTTTTTAATCCTTTTTCTTTTTGTTTTGATTTAATAAATTAAATAAGAACATGATGTTTTTAAAAAAACTAATTAAAACATAAATTAAACATGTATATGGTTATGGAGTAAATCAAAACATGGGATTTGGGGGTGTTTGATGTGGCCGACGCTTAAATCGAACCCCAAGGGGGTCTCGGCTTGACTTATGGACCACCACCGAGACCTCAAGGTCTCGGTTTGGTGGTGTGGGTCCCACGGCAGCAGCAAACAAGGGAGAACCTCGAAGTGGTTTGGGGTATGGTGTTGATTACGGGTCCGGTTCATGGTTTCTAGTCATGATCCGGTTCATGGCTTATGTTAAGGTTATGATTTTAATAGTTATATGTTAAAAATTAAATTAATTAAATATGACATGATTAATTTAATTAACATGACTTAGGTTATAATTTAATTATTAGATCATGAAATTTTAACCTAAGTATTTATATTTTCTAGACTTTATAATTAATTAATTATTAAAAACCATGGATATAATTAATTAATTAACAAGACTTAGGTTATATTATTAATAATTAATAATACATGTTTTAACCTAAGTATTTAACTTTATTTAATTAAAAAATGATATATTTAATTAAATACTTTTAACCTATAGTTTATTTAATTACATGTAATAATTAATAAACTATACCTTATATCATTATGACTTAGAAAAATAATCAGAAAAACACTTAAGCTTATATACTTAGCTTATTTAACCAGCTTATATCTAATTATGGAAACTTTCTATTTTTAGAAACTTATTTAACTCATGCAACTAATCTATTTATGGAAACTTTCTATTTTTAGAAACTTATTAATTAAGGCAGCTAATCTATTTATGGAAACATTCTATTTTTAGAAACTTATCTATTTTAAGCAGTAATTTTATTTTTGGAAACTTTCTATTTTTGGAAACTTTCTATTTTTGGAAACTTTCTATTTTTGGTAACTTTCCATTTTTAGAAACTTTCTATATTGGGAAACCTGCTATTTTTAGAAAGTTACTTATTATTACACAGTAAGTATAATAATACATGAAGTACAAGTAATACTTAATAAGAATAGACATAATATAAGATAATCATAGTTTAAAGCTTAAAACAGTAAAACATGACATGAACGTATAAAATAAGCTAAGACATGACATAAAACCAGTTACGTATTTAGTAATCAGATACTTATACACGTATGTATTTATGTAGCATTAGTGATACCGAAGTAGGGCTCTCTTCCGTTCGTCTTCTTCGTTCACTGGACATAAGGTACGGATTCCCGTCCCTTTAGTATGGACATTCTTTCCTTATTAGGATTCTCCGTATGCAGCCAACTGTTTTCCCGTAGTATAAGTTTATATGTTTGATTTGCTTATGTTTAATTTAGAATACCTATAGCCATATACATGCATGACCAGTTTCACCTAGTTATGGAGGTACCATAACCATAACACTAGAGGCACTAGTGTTATGACTTCACCACGGCAGAGTGATTGCTCGTGGCGTCCCTTCAGCTTTTGGCCATATTATTATATTTATCATGTGGGGCGTATGGGTGCATCCTAGTTACATGTTTTTCAGCAGGTTACTCAGTGTGAATGTGGTGTGTGCCTTGCATCCTTCACAAGGAGCTGATCCCTCCTACGCAAAACCAGTATATTAAATTAGAGGCAGCCCCTCTAATTTACACGATGAGGTCATCCCTCCAAGTATTCATGCACGGTGGATTTTCATGACCTACATTGGCTAATGGTAAAATATGTTAAACAGTTTTCATAAGACAAACATAAGACTTTTCAAACTATAAAACCAGTTTTATTAACATGTTCCAGGTTTTCCAGGAGTTATACATTTCCGCTGCTATTAAGCCTTTATTATGTTTTTGTCATTCATACTATGTCTATATCCGTGCACTGAGCGTTTTGCTCAGCCGTTACTTTCCTTTCCATGTCCCAAAACGGCAGGTACCCTAGGAAAGACTCGAGCATTTGGAGGACGTGCATAGGATGGAAGCTGCTAGAGACTTCTTTTCCTTTTTGCCTTCATATACTTATGCTTGCTTAGTCTTTCATTCATTTCTTTTGCTTTATTATGTTTTGGGCTTATGTTTGGGAACCGATGTTTGATTCCGGTTTACCTTATGGTCATGTAATGTTTAGACATTTATCCTTGTATGCTTTGATGACACGCCATAATGACCCGTGACATTTCATTATCAAAATGGGGTGTTACAATTATGGTATCAGAGCCAAGGCTTCGACCTGTAGGCTCTAAAACTTGACCTGTGACTAGTGGGTAGTCATCAACAGCTTCCTAAGCCAACGTTTGTTATTCTACGTATTGATGTTTTCAGCGCATTGTTGCTTTAACCATGATGTTTTCAGCACCTTGAGGTTTTAACCTTGATGTTTTCATCGATATTGTTTTACTAATATGGATGGACAACCGTCATTTATATTTAGTTATATGTCATTGTTTCATGCATAATGTTCCTCGTGATATGTGTCTATGTGGACTCAACCCCAGTAGTTCATAATTAGTCACATAAAATTTGTTTCTGATAAGTTTTGACAGATAAGTTTCATTTATTTATGTTTCATGTATCATTGTTGCAGGGATTATGACTAAGTAATGGTTGGTACAGGACTGGCCCTATTTAGTCGCATGTGCTTTTATCGAAACTTTTAACTTTGGGACCGACCCATAGGCGTCCCCTCGCCATGTCTTTCGTTTTGGAACCGACCCATAGGCGTCCCCTCGCACATATAAAGGTTTTTATAAACTACATTACACATTCATGCACTGTTTTTCATGCATAAATTTTTTCTCATGATTTATTGGCATAAATTTTTTTTATGTCCCCTCGTAAGTTACTATGTTTTTATGTCAAGTATGTTTTCATACTGTCATGGTTAAACTCAGTTTCATGCTGATTATGTTATACACTCCTTCATGTTAAAGCGTTTCATGTTTCTTCATGATAATTCCGTCTTCATGTGGATTACGTCTTATGCCTCTTTTGTTATTATGCCTTCATGCAAGACCTAGTTGGATTTCATTGAATTCTGCTTTCATGATAGTCATGGTTGGTTTTCATTGATCATGCTGTCAGGAAAATCATCGTTGAATTTTGTGTAACCACACCTTAACGTTTCTCGTTATAACCAAAATGATGTCTATGCTAATACTGCCTGGTTATCATGATGGTTTTCCTAACCATTTAACCGATATACTTCCCTTAAATCATGATAAATGATCGACCCCATACCGATCATTTCATGTGCATTCCACGTGTACTCCACGTACCGTATTTCATGTGTATTACACGTACCTAAATCCATGTGTATTTCAATTGCAATACTTCTCGAGTATTCACTAGTCGATTCTGAATCATCTCAGGCGTATTTTCAATTACTGATATTCTACAAGATTGCTAATGCCACTCATAACTTGGAGATGTTACTAAAGGTTGATGCTGCTGACGATCGGAGACGCTACGAGATGTGGATGTTGTTCACAACCTGGAGATCCTACAAGACGAAGACAAAGGCGTCAGAACAAAGAAATTGGACGAGAAGATGCTTCATCATCAGATGATTTTCATCAATCATTGTCCCTAATTCTTAGTTACATGTCACACGTCATTCAGCTGTCATTTCAGCCATATGAGTGCAAACCGGTACCAGCCGGCCACTCAGCTGAATAGTTACATGAATCACGGTCATGAGAATGACCGTCATGGAACTGACAGACAAGACGATAGTAACCACTACTATGACAGAAACTATCCTAGAAATCATAACCGAGGCTCCGGCCGCAGACGTGATCAGACATACAGATGACAGTAGTCCAACCGATCCGCCAATTCTGGCATAATAACCTAATATTGTAGTTCTATTGTTTTACGTCTCGAGACACATGTCAAGACATCAGTCAAGACACATGTCTCACGTATACTGTTGAAGACACATGTCAAGACATCAGTCAAGACACATGTCTCACGTATACTTTCTGAAGACACATGTCAAGACACCAGTCAAGACATATGTCATGCTTATAGTTCCAAGACACGAGTCAAGACACATGACTCACGTCCAACTATGGAACATTTCTAAGAAATTCAGGGTACCCTCCAAGGGTATATCCATTTTGTTGTGCCATGTATTAATCAGGCCACAAGAATTTCAGTACCATTATCGGCGCATCAGTGGGAACTATCACGTTTCCCGATGACACTTTCATTTCTTGTAACCATAGCTCATAGATTCATGACCATGAAGGACGCCTTTCATATTCCCACGTATACGAAGGTTTTCCTTCAACTTAATGATGAGATCCAAGCTGCTAACGCATTTCCTCGGACAGACACGAGTTGAATTTTATCCTATGGACTATGCACAGCACACCATGCTATGATTCATAATTATGTACAGTAATGTTCAGGCTCCTGAATACACTCAGCTTGATTTTCCATCAGGAAAATCTGTACAAATTATCTATGCTTACAAGCATATGCGTTGTTAGCCATGGTCGCTAAAATTTTCTAGCTGTCAGTAAGACACGACTACTTAAGTCCTTTTACGCATAGCCAGTGATTATTCCAAAATCTTCCCATACATACCAAAACAACCTTCAAGGAAAAGGACGGTACCATGAGATTATGTGTCGACTACCGTTGACTTAAACAAATCACCATTCATGACCGTTATTCTCCTCCACGTATTGGCAACATGTCCAATTGACCTTATATTGTTAATCACTTTTCCAAGATCGAACTAATGATCATGCTGCCGACAGTGACGAGTGAAAGAGCAGGACATGTCCATGACTGCTATTCGTACACGACTCGGTCATGCTAGATTTATGATTTTGAATTAGTCTCTTCAATACTCCAACTGCATTATAAGAATGAGTTTCCATGAACTCATAGCAAATTCATCAGTGTTTTCATTGAGGATAACCTGATTTCCTCTAAGCCTAGAGAAGAACAGGAAGACCATATCTTCACTATGTTGCAAATTCTATGACAAGAGAAATTTTACCCTAGGAATTTTTCCAATATCAATTCTGTTTGATTACAGTGACACGCTGAATCACATGGCTTTATACGGTTAATCTTACCATGACTCAGCTTATTCGTAAAGGAGAGAACCCTACACTACATTTGGTGTTCTAGAAAATCCTACGCTAGGAGAAGTCTAGATTCAGAGACTCAGAGTTTCGCAAACTCCTATGTATCAAGTTCAATGAAGCAAGATACAGTTACGTTCATATCTTCATACCTGTCATACAAGCAGGTTAAGATAGGACACCAACAGACTGGGATGTTTTCATCATCTGAAATTGTAAATCGATAAGGGACAAGATCTCCATGGATTTTAGTGAATAGATTACAGCAAACTCAGAAGAAGCATGATGCTATCTGGGTTATTGTCAACAGTTTGACCAAGTCTGCAGAATCCTTACATCCGTACGGATTTCAGAACCAACAGATTGATCGGACACATTCCACGCCAAGGCTCATCCGACCACTTGGTAATCCCTCAGCTATCGGGTCAGACAAAGATTCACAATTGTACTCCTTGATTACTTCACGTCTTCATTCTGATTCCACGACTTGCTTTCGCGCTCGCGTTCATGACACTATTCATGTTCATGATCGTATCTGGGCTTACGATTTTACGTTCATTTCGTTCTGAGAAGTTTTGCAAGAACTTGAGAGACCAGACCCAAGTTTAGTATAACTCCCTATCCTCAGATAGACGTTTCTCGTCATATTATATGTCTCACCTTGTAGCGTTTGGTGTTACCGCCATTATATTCTATATTCACGATATGTTTCACATGTCATGTTCATTCCACGTTCCTCATATCATGATCAAGATATGTTACACGTATCATGGTCACGATATGTTTACTCATACTACACTCATCATATCTCAACGTATCACGTTCAAAATTTTTCACGTGTCATGTTCAAAATTTTTCACGTACTACGTTTCTTCGTGTCTCGCACATCGTTGCTAATTCTCAGTTAAGTTAGAGTGTTTTGCATGATAACGTTTCAGTTGCCTTACACGTTAATTCTTATTCCCTCGATCAAATTTAGGGGATCTACCTTACGTTGATAACGAAGAATTTCTTCGTATTTCAGGTCAAGGTCAGGAGGACCAAGATTTATCTTTTCTGTCAAGATCTGTGAAGGAACCGTTCCAAGAGGGAAGCCACTTGGAAACGGACAAGTCCATCCGGACTTCCTATCCGTTTTTCTCTTATCAATAAGATATGTCCTTTCAGTCACGTCACGTTCCATGTCCTTTCAAGACATGTCACGTTCCGCGTTTCCTTCTGCCAGGTCACCGGTACGTTCATTTATCTTACATACCCTCTCGGTTTGATTCGGGTATGTTTCTCTTTCAGTTTACGTTATCTATAATTCGGGGACGAATTATTCTTTTTAGGGGGAAGAGTTGTAAAACCCGCATGCTTTTACCATGAATAATACCTTAAGATCGTACGTATATAATTAGAACTATCCTTTTATAACATGTTTACGTTTCACGTATAAGAATTATTAGTATTACGTACGTGTTATAACACGATAAGTATTCACTACGTATGAACACACGATAATTATTTCAATAATAATTAAAATCACGAGCATACGAACATGAAATCATGAACGTAATTTAATCACGAGCTAATATTAATTACATATATATATAGTTATCACGAACTAATATTACGTATGTATATATATATTTATTACGAACACGAATAAATATATTAAGTCACGATCGATAACTAATTAAAACACGTAAAACACGAACACGAGAACACACTTATTAATTAGACACAGAAAATGTTCGGGTAACCCCATGTGGGCCCCATGCCACGAAATTAGGAGAGGAAAAGGGCCTAGCCCATCATTTTACTGAACAAGAAAACGGAGGAATCATGTTTCATTTTTACAAAATCTAAAAAATAATTAAAACCCTAAAACTTTTCCTCCTCTTCCTTTTCTCCTTTTTGGCCGCCACATTTAGGAACACCAAAGGGGTGTTCGGGTTGATTTTGATCTTGGATTTTGGGCAAGCATTCGTGTGTGTTCATCCTCGTTTGATCCACGCATTCAGTAACCTTTTTAATCCTTTTTCTTTTTGTTTTGATTTAATAAATTAAATAAGAACATGATGTTTTTAAAAAACTAATTAAAAACATAAATTAAACATGTAATGGTTATAGGGTAAATCAAAACATGGGATTTGGGGGTGTTTGATGTGGCCGACGCCTAAACCGAACCCCAAGGGGGTCTCGGCTTGGCTTATGGACCACCACCGAGACCTCAAGGTCTCGGTTTGGTGGTGTGGGTCCCACGGCAGCAGCAAACAAGGGAGAACCCCGAAGTGGTTCGGGGTATGGTGTTGATTACGGGCCCGGTTCATGGTTTCTAGTCACGATCCGGTTCATGGCTTATGTTAAGGTTATGATTTAAATAGTTATATGTTAAAAATTAAATTAATTAAATATAACATGATTAATTTAATTAACATGACTTAGGTTATAATTTAATTATTAGATCATGAAATTTTAACCTAAGTATTTATATTTTTCTAGACTTTATAATTAATTAATTATTAAAAACCATAGCTATAATTAATTAATTAACAAGACTTAGGTTATATTATTAATAATTAATAATACATGTTTTAACCTAAGTATTTAACTTTATTTAATTAAAAACATGATATATTTAATTAAATACTTTTAACCTATAGTTTATTTAAATTACATGTAATAATTAATAAACTATACCTTATATCATTATGACTTAGAAAAATAATCAGAAAAACACTTAAGCTTATATACTTAGCTTATTTAACCAGCTTATATCTAATTATGGAAACTTTCTATTTTTAGAAACTTATTTAACTCAGGCAGCTAATCTATTTATGGAAACTTTCTATTTTTAGAAACTTATTATTTAAGGCAGCTAATCTATTTATGGAAACTTTCTATTTTTAGAAACTTATCTATTTTAAGCAGTAATTCTATTTTTGGAAACTTTCTATTTTTGGAAACTTTCTATTTTTGGAAACTTTCTATTTTTGGAAACTTTCTATTTTTGGCAACTTTCTATTTTTAGAAACTTTCTATTTTGGGAAACCTGCTATTTTTAGAAAGTTACTTATTATTACACAGTAAGTATAATAATACATGAAATACAAGTAATACTTAATCAGAATAGACAGAATATAAGATGATCACAGTTTAAAGCTTAAAACAGTAAAACATGACATGAACGTATAAAATAAGCTAAGACATGACATAAAACCAGTTACGTATTTAGTAATCAGATACTTATACACGTGTGTATTTATGTAGCATTAGTGATACCGAAGTAGGACTCTCTTCCGTTCGTCTTCTTCGTTCACTGGACATAAGGTACAGATTCCCGTCCCTTCAGTATGGACATTCTTCCTTTATTAGGATTCCCCGTATGCAGCCAACTGTTTTCCCGTAGTATAAGTTTATATGTTTGATTTGCTTATGTTTAATTTAGAATACCTATAGCCATATACATGCATGACCAGTTTCACCTAGTTATGGAGGTACCATAACCATAACACTAGAGGCACTAGTGTTATGACTTCACCACGGCGGAGTGATTGCTCGTGGCGTCCCTTCAGCTTTTGGCCATATTATTATATTTATCATGTGGGGCGTATGGGTGCATCCTAGTTACATGTTTTTCAGCAGGTTACTCAGTGTGAATGTGGTGTGTGCCTTGCATCCTTCACAAGGAGCTAATCCCTCCTACCCAAAAACCAGTATATTAAATTAGAGGCAGCCCCTCTAATTTGCATGATGAGGTCATCCCTCCAAGTATTCATGCACGGTGGATTTTCATGACCTATATTGGCTAATGGTAAAATATGTTAAACAGTTTTCATAAGATAAACATAAGACTTTTCAAACTATAAAACCAGTTTTATGAACATGTTCCAGGTTTTCTAGGACTTATACATTTCCGCTGCTATTAAGCCTTTATTATGTTTTTGTCATTCATACTATGTCTATATCCGTGCACTGAGCGTTTTGCTCAGTCGTTACTTTCCTTTCCATGTCCCAACACGGCAGGTACCCTAGGAAAGACTCGAGCATTTGGAGGACGTGCATAGGATGGAAGCTGCTAGAGACTTCTTTTCCTTTTTGCCTTCATATACTTATGCTTGCTTAGTGTTTCATTCATTTCTTTTGCTTTATTATGTTTTGGGCTTATGTTTGGGAACCGATGTTTGATTCCGGTTTACCCTATTGTCATGTAATGTTTAGACATTTATCCTTGTATGCTTTGATGACACACCATAATGACCCGTGACATTCCATTATCAAAATGGGGTGTTACAGAATTGGTAAAAAAACATACGCAAGCCATAAGGCTAAAAATGTGGTCACCACAACCAAGTGTCTAGCACTCCTACATATGGACTTGTTCGGTCCATTCGTCGTACAAATTTTTGGAGGAAATTTTTAAACCTTAGTTATCGTGCATGACTATTCGAGATTTACTTGGACACAGTTTTTGAAAACTAAAAACGAAGCATTTGATAATTTTGAGATTTTGAGTAAGAAAATTGAAAACCAATTAAATTGTCAAATTGTGTCACTTCGAATGGATCATGGTCGAGAGTTTGACAATGAAGTGCAATTCGGAGCCTTTTGTGACACTAAAGATATCACTCACAATTTCTCGGCTCCAAGAACACCTCAATCAAACAGGATAGTTGAACGCAAAAATAGAACACTTCAAGAAATTAGTAGAACAATGTTAAATGATTCATGCCTCAAAAGTTTTGGTGTCATGCGGTTGATACCTCAACTTATATTTTAAATCGGGTTTTAATTAGATCACTTCTAAATAAAACTCCATATGAGATATTAAAAGAAAGAAAACCGACAATTGGTTATTTTAAAGTGTTTGGAAGTGAATGTTTTATTCTTAACACTAAGGATTATCTCACTAAGTTCAACCCAAAGTCGTACGAAGGAGTATTTCTTAGATATTCTCAAAATAACAAAGATTATGTGGTGTTAAACAAACAAACCATGTGTGGCGAGGAATCGTTGAGCATAACATTCGACGAAAGACCACCTCCCTCTAGAACATAACCTTTGGAAGATGATGATCTAGTTGAAGGCCAAACTAATGTTCATCCAATTGATCTTGAAAAGAACAAGGGAAATGAACCATTAAAAGATGAACCTTTAAACATTAAAGAATCAAAAGGACATTCTTTAGAAAATGTTATTGGTAAACTAAATGAACGAACCTTAAGGTCTCAAGCTTAAAACGAAAGTAATTTCTTTTGCTTTGTGTCTCAAATAGAACCTAAAAATGTTGATGATGCCCTAAATGATGAAAGTTGGGTTCTTGCTATGCAAGAAGAATTATATCAATTTGTAATAAACGATGTTTGTTGACGTGCTCGTTCGTTACACACTAGGTTTTAAATTTATAAACAAGAATTACCGATTTTAATTAGGAACATAAATTCAGGCAAGTATACCCTAGTCATGTTGTAATTAGGTTGGTAAGTCAAGGTCGTCCCATTGGACTTGGTTATACTCAAGTGTAGTTTATTTGTGACAAAATGGTGGTCATGATTGTCACGGATTGTAACACCCCATTTTGATAATGGAATGGCACGCGTAATTATGGTGTGTCATCAAAGCATACAAGGATAAATGAATAAAACATTACATGACCATAGGGATAACCGGAATCAAACATCGGTTCCCAAACATAAGCCCAAAACATAATAAGTAAAAGAAATGAATGAAAGACTACACAAGCATAAATATATGAAGGCAAAAGGAAAAGAAGTCTCCAGCAGCTTCCATCCTATGCACGTCCTCCAGATGCTCGAGTCTTTCCTAGGGTACTTGCCGTTTTGGGACATGGAAAGGAAAGTAACGACTGAGCAAAACGCTCAGTGCACGGATAAAGACATAGTATAAGTGACTAAAACATAATAGAGACTTAATAGCAGCGGAAATGTATAAGTCCTGGAAAACCTGGAACTTGTTCATAAAACTGGTTTTATAGTTTGAAAAGCCTTATGTTTATCTTATGAAAATTGTTTAACATATTTTACCATTAGCCAATATAGGTCATGGAAATCCACCGTGCATGAATACTTGGAGGGGTGACCTCATCATGAAAATTAGAGGGGCTGCCTCTAATTTAATATAATGGTTTTTGGGTAGGAGGGATCAACTCCTTGTGAAGGATGCAAGGCACACACCACATTCACCATGAATCCTGAATAAAAACATGTAACTAGGATGCACCCATACGCCCCACATGATAAATATAAATAAATGGCCAAAAGTTGAAGGGACGCCACGAGCAATCACTCCGCCGTGGTGAAGTCATAACATCAGTGCCTCTAATGTTATGGTTATGGTACCTCCATAGCTAGGTGAAACTGGTCATGCATGTATATGGCTATAGGTAATTCATATTTAAACATAAGCAATCAAACTCATACTTATACTACGGGAAAACAGTTGGCTGCATACAGGGACATCCTAATAAGGTAAGAATGTCCATACTGAAAGGACGGGAATCCGTACCTTATGTCCAGTGAACGAGAACGATGAACTGCGAGAATCCTACTTCCGAAACACTAGTGCTACATAAATACGTACATGAAATAAGTATCTGCTTACTAAATACATAGCTGGTTTTATGTCATGTCTTAGCTTATTTTATATGTTCTTACTATGTTTTACTGTTTAAAGCCTTTAACTATATTAAATCCTATACTCTGCTTAATCTGATTAAGTATTTCTGATATTTCATGTGTTATTATACTTACTGTGTAATAATAAGTAACTTTCCAAAAATAGCAGGTTTCCTAAAATAGAAAGTTTCCAAAAAAATAGAAAGTTACCAAAAATAGAAAGTTTCCAAAAAATAGAAAGTTTCCAAAAATAGAAAGTTTCCAAAAATAGAAAGTTTCCAAAAATAGAAAGTTTCCAAAAATAGAAAGTTTCAAAAAATAGAAAGTTTCCAAAAATAGAAAGTTTTCAAAAATAGAAAGTTTCCAAAAATAGAAAGTTTCCAAAAATAGAAAGTTTCCAAAAATAGAAAGTTTCCAAAAATAGATTTACTGCTTAAAATAGATAAGTTTCTAAAAATAGAAAGTTTCCATAAATAGATTAGCTGCCTTAAATAAATAAGTTTCCATAAATAGATTAGCTGCCTTAAATTAATAAGTTTCTAAAAATAGCTGGTTTCCATAAATAATTTAGCTGCCTTATTTAATTAAGTTTCTAAAAATAGGCTAAGTAAATAAGCCTAAGTGTTTTCATGATTATTTTCTAAGTCATATAATATATTATATAGTTTAATAATTATATCATGTAATTTAATTAAACTATAGGTTATAATATTTAATTAAAGTATAACATGTTTTTAATTAAATATATTAAATACTTAGGCTAAAATATGTATTATTAAATATTAATAATATAACCTAAGTCATGTTAATTAATTAATTATATCCATGGTTTTTAAAATAATTAATTAATTATAAGTCTTAATAATATAAATACTTAGGTTAAAATAATTTCATGATTATTAATAATTAATTAACCTAAGTCATGTTATTAAATTAATCACATCTTTTATTATTTTAATTTTAACATAAGTTCATAACATAAAAAAAACTAACATAACCATGAACCAGATCTAAGCTTAAAAATATGAACCGGACATGAATCGACACCGTACCCCGAACCAAATCGGGGTACCCCTTGCTGCAGTGGGACCCACACGCACCAACCAAGACCAAATGGTCTTGGTGGTGGTCGGCTAAGCAAACCGAAACCCCCTTGGGGTCGGTTGCAGTCTGCGGCCAGATCCAAAACACCCCTTAAATCGACCCTTTGATTTATTTAATCATCAAAACATGTTAGATCTATGATTAATTAATGTGTTTTTATAAAAACATCACATGTTCATAATTAATAAAAAGATTAAATTAAAATAAAAGGTTTAAAAAGGTTTTACCGTATTCGTGGATCAAGGGAATGAAGAACAAACACGAACAACAACAAAACTTCAAGATCCAAGATCAAGGAATCACCTTGTATGGTGATTCAAGGGTGGCTGCACAAAGAGGAGGAGAAAGAGAGGGTTTATGTTTTTCTTGAAATCTTCTGTAAAGTGATTTTGAGTAGTAAAAACTAATTAGCCCCCTTTTAGTAAAAATTGGTAATGGGCTTGGCCCATTACCCTTGTTTGGCCGCGGGTAGGGACCCCCCCATGGGGTTCCCGTACCTCTTTTCGTCTCTCGTTATTTAATTACTCGCTTGTGTTTAATTATGTTCGTGTTTTAATGTTCTCGTTACGTAAATACCATAATCTAATATATTTAATTACGCTCGTATTAAATATATATGCATAATTAATAATAGCTCGTGTTTTAATTAT